>OZ007563.1:48176027-50676027 GCA_963931875.1 Pollenia griseotomentosa
TACTTATCGTGTTTCATTTGACGAATTTACGTAACGAATTATTAACGACGAATTCTATTCTATCCTTCGAATAGGATTTGGGTTGATAAGCAATAAGACTTTAAAAATATTTATAAATGTTATAATGAAAATTACTAACCAACCAATGCAAGGTCATTATTTTTAAAGTGTATTTTCACTGTCACACACTGAAATCCAGTATATTCGATTTATTGTCAGATAATAACTCTAACACTAACTAAAAAAAGTAAACTAATAATAGTGTCCGACCGAAGCCAATTTCTTAGGCTCATGCCGAAGTTCGGACTAATTGGCTTAATTAGCCCGAACCGGAGCCGAAGCCAAACTTTACCAATCCAAATTCACAACAATAAAAATTTAAAAATTTTTAAGAAAATTTAATTTATTAACCAGAAAACCCCATTTATTTATGAAAATTTTTCTTCTCTGAGAACTTTTTAAATTTTTTCTTCCACTGTAATGGGAGGAACTAAGTCCTGCATTTCCCTTATAGAAATTTTAATTTTTTTTCTACTTTTTTTTCTTCCGATATTGCTAGCTTGTTTACTCTTTTTAGAAGCAATATAATTTACCACAACCGAATTTTAAAAAGTTTTGGTTGATTATTTGTGCATGATTTTCAAACATTTGCAAAAATCAGCCAAATTAATGTCAAACAACGATTTTCGGCCGATTAGCAATTGTTGGCAAATACCGAAGCCGAAGCCGATTAATCGGTCGGACACTAACTAATAGTTTAATGTTGAAGTAAATATTTTTTTTTTGTAAATTTTTAATCTCATTTCAATCTTAAAAATACTAAATGAAGATGTCAAAAATATTTATTGATATTGCGGCAATATGTCATCATAATAAATTTTATGGTCAGCAATTTTTAAACACGTAGACTTGATGTATTTTTTTCGTTATTGATTTCTTACCTAAACTGGCGAATAGTGACAACAAGAAAAATAAAAATTATGATATTGATATCTGTGTATAATTCAATTCAGTTTTTTCAATACATACACATATTTTTTTGACAACATCAACGAAAACAGTATTTTATATGATGATTGTCGTATCGCCTTTTATTGTCTCATCAACTGTCAGATTTCGAAAAACCAAAAGAAGAAGAATACGAAACATAAAATATGAATGTATAAGATGATTGTACCCTTTTTATAAGCCTGGATCATGAAATATAAAAAAACATGTAGAATTATGAATTGGCATGTTTTTTCTACTTTAGTGTTCGTTGTTTTTTGGTTTTTTTTTTTTTGTTGCTATTCCTTTATGCCACAAATAAAACGGTGCCACCAGACTCAGGTGCGGGAGGTCTGATCGCTTACAGCAGGACTTGTGTAGCATAAGAATACAACATATTTTTGATGTGATTATTGTAAAGGAATGTTGAGTATTTTTTGAAATTCCTTAACATTAAGAAATGCAGTACGACTTTATTTTGTGTGTACCTGTTGTGCAGTATTGAAGTGTTGAATGAAATCTAAAGGAAACTACGACATGTACTTGCATGCCTTATTTGATGGTCACTTTTTGTTAATGTTTATATAATTTTTTTTCCTTTTGTGAAGAGTGCTTAAGTTTTTCTTTTTGTTTTTTTTTTTTGTTTTCTTTTGTGTAATTGTACACTTCAATATGACAAAATAATAAAAACGAAAAAAATTTGTACTATAAAAAGGAATAATCATTCAAAATAAATACCAGGTTTATATTAATTGTTCTCACAAAACGTTTAACTATGAGACGAGATTGGATGAGATGAGCTTAACTGTTCACATCACACCACTTTATTTTTTAACGCTGATAATTATTTTACTGTGTGGTCCAATTAGTAATTCCTTTTATTTGGATCATCACAGAACTTATGATGTGTGGTCTTGGCTTTGGGTCTTGTTCTCATATTTAACACTGATCGTACTTTTTAGCAGGCACATTTTTATTGTTGTCTTCAGACTTCAGATTGAAGGCCATTACTTTGGCATTCTTTTTGTTTTTTTTTTTTAAGTCATTCAATGAAATGCAATTTTATATTTAACTAGCTTAACCCGGTGCGCTTCGCTACACTGCTTAAACCACTTCTTCAGTTGAGAGATATTGAATATATGCATCCTATGGAAGGTTTTCCCCCCTGCACCTTCCCGCTTTATTTTTATTTTCAAAAGTGTAGTATACCATAGGAGTGACTTCCACAAAGTTTGAACATTCTCACTATAACAGTTCTTAAGATATGCGATATTAAACATTGGCGTCCTATGGTGGGTACCACTACCCCCGCCGCTATTTTGTTTTAATTTTGGGGCTCAGAAGATCCTACTACCAAAAGTTCAACAAAATGCGTGCAGTGGCTCTTATTAATATTTCTATATATGAGGGGTACTGCTCCTCCCCCGTCTACCCCGCCCATTTGTATATTGAAATTTATAGTTTACTATAATAATAGCTTTAACCACTTTTGAAGACTCTCCCTTTAATAATTCTTCAGTTGAGCGATATTTAATATATGCATCCTATGGGAGGTATTTCCCCCACCTGCGCCTACCCGCTTTATTGTTATTTTCAAAAGTGTTGTATACCATAAGAGTGACTTCTAGAAAGTTTGAACATTCTCACTATTACAGTTCTTTAGATATGAGATGTTAAACATTGGAGTCCTATGGGGGATTCCACTTCCCCCGCTGTTATTTTATTTTAATTTTGGGGCTCAGAAGATCTTACTACCAAAAGCTCTGCATAATGCGTTCAGCGGATCTTAATATATGCGATAATTAATATTGGCATCCTATGGGGGATACCAATTCCCCTGCCCCTATCGAAAAAATAAGTAGCCTATTTTATTTTCAGGGCTCACGTGATGTATCTGTAAAAATTTCAGGAAAATCGGTTCAGTAGTTTAGGAGTCTATAAGCCAACAAACAAACCAACAAACAAACAAACACACATACAAACATTTTTCATTTTTATATATATAGATGTTTAATATCTGATAATAAAGTTTGAAATAAGTTAGTTTTTTTAATCATAAGTTTTTTAGGTTTATTCAAAATCTCAAAAGAGTTTTAAGATTTTTTTTTTAAATGTATCAATTTCCGTAAAAGAGATCCTTAAACTCAATATTTTTTTTCAAATGCTTTGATCAAAAAGTCTTTCGATTATCGATCGCTATCCATAGCCTTCTCGTGAGAGTAAAATCTAAAAGATCTTCTCTAGAAACCCACAACAGAAATACATTTTATTTCAGATGAGTGAAATCAGTGTATTTTTAAAATTATACATAAGAAAAGTATAAGCTGTACCCTTGTTATATTTATAACATTAGTGAGAACTTCTCGCATCAAAAAGATGATTACGTCGTTACATTATAAATGTCACAACATTGCACTCGAAGCCGATGTGACATTGCAGAGGCTAAGTACGCCAGTAACACATATCGTTGACGGCGAAAAAAATTTACCAAAATTTAAAAATGTTCAATGACGGCAGCGAAAATACAACCGTCGGCTATACCAAATAATGTAAGGTGCGACTTTAATGTTTGTTGTTTGCAAACGAGCTTTAAAAATATTCGTATTTTTTATACAAATGTTAAAAGCAAATTAATTAAGCAATAAAATAATGTGCCAAGTATAAAATCTTATTATTATTCTTCTTTGCATTTTTAAAATGTTTTTTAGTGTTAAAATTATTTCACGCCCCGTTTTTTTTCGTGAGTTTTTTTGACAGTTTAAAGCGGGAACTTTCTCGCAAAAATTTTACTGACACACTTTTACTGTAAATTGGCGAGTAATTTCCTTATGTGACAGCTAATAGTCGCCAAAAATGTTACAGACGCAATTAAGTGAGAAAAACAGTTGCTTGTATAAGTTTATGGCATTTGTCACTCACATTTCAATCGAAAAATTTCTCGACGCGAGAGTTACAGAACATGCGCAATCTTCTTTCAAAGTGCTTGTTCAGAAACATCAAGTTTAACTCGTCAAGTCTCAACTTTTTAGGCGAGAGGAGAAAATAGAATTGAATGAGGTACATACTTGACCGAACCACTCAGTCTTATTCTTCCATTTGGTTTTGGCGAGTAATTTCCTTCCGTGACAGCTAATAGTCGCCAAAAATGTTACAGACGCAATTAAGTGAGAAAAACAGTTGTTTGTATAAATTTATGGCATTTGTCACTCACATTTCAATCGAAAAATTACTCGACGCGAGAGTTACAGAACATGCGCAATGTTCTTTCAAAGTGCTTGTTCAGAAACATCAAGTTTGACTCGTCAAGTCTTAACTTCTTAGGCGAAGGAGAAAATAGAATTGAATGAGTTACATACTTGACCGAACCAGTCAGTCTTACTTTTCCATTTGGTTTTGTGTTTATAAAATTCAAGACGAGTTTAGGGTTAAGGAAAAAACAATAAAAGTGACGACACAAACTGACTGCTTATGGACAGACATAAGCTCCAATTGTCAAATTTCGTATGTATGAGCCAAAATACATGCATGTGTGCCTTAAATAAATTGTTTTTGTTTTATTTGGAGTAAACTTGACAAGTCAGGTTTTTTTGTATTGCTCTTCCAAACGAGTCTACCTTGTGTAAATGTGCCTTGGTATGAACGTTCAAGAATGTTCTAAAGAGACAGGCGCGGATTCAGGGGGGGAAATAAGGAAATTTCCCTCCCCCACCCTAAATTATAAAAATATTTTTTGTTTATTTCGATAATACAAGAATTCCCAATAATAATATTTTTTTTAAGTGTACAAAATTTTTGGAAATTCCAGCAAGGTTTTTTTTGTTTTTTATTAAATATCTAACGAAATTTTCAATAAGATTCCAAATCTTAATCCTAATAGTAATTTATTAGATATTTCAAATGGAACATTTAGTTTACCGTATTCAAATACTTATTATTCTACATTCAATCCCAGCAGGTGCTGTCTATATCCAAAGACTAAACGTTTGACTTGATAATGCGTGCGGTTGAATTATTAATAAACCTTAGTATATGCAATATGTGTTATATGAATCAAAATTCTATTCGATAATTTTTGACGAAAGCACGGATTTGTTGGGGAAAAGCCAGATTTCCTTATCTTTAAGATATTTCAACATACAACAAAAAGTTGTAAGGGAAGAATTTATTGGCTTTGTTGTAAACACATTTGAAGAGGCTTCAACGGATATTGATAACGTTGATGTGTCAAAGGCACTATCATCAATAGTTTTTAAAAGCTTTGACAAATTTTGGTCTTGACCTAAAAAATTGTGTAGGAGTTGGAACAGATGGGTGTCCTCTGATGTCAGCAGAAAATGGAGCTATAAAAAAATCTGGAAACGGCGACAAATGCGAAACAACGGCCTTGCTATTCTTATAAATTAGACAACTCAATTTCTAAAAGAAATAAAGTGCCATTAATACAAAAAGTTGTATCATTTGTTAAAGAAACGACAAAATTTTTTAAATATGATCATCCCAAGCGAAACGCAGTTTTAGCAAAGTATTTAGAAGCCAAACTCTCTACATTATGCGAGACAAGATGGGTGGACCGTCACGACTCAATTTTACACTTTGCAACAAGTGTACAACATATAGTAGAAGATTTGGAAAAAATATCTGAGTTAAAAAGTGGTATCTCTACCTTTATATTAAGGAACTCACTTAGAACTTTTGAATTTATTTGCGGAATATACATATTAAGTGTGATACTTATTGTAACACAGACGGCTAGTATCATATTACAAAAGCACGATATAGATCTTCAAAAACGATCAAGCCTTGTCAAAATCTTAAGCATGGGCCTTGAATAGGAAAGAAATAAAGCCGAAGAACAATTTAAAGCGATTTTTAAAAAAAGTTAAAGTTATTTGCGTTCAAATCGAGCTTGCAATCGAAAAGACAAGATTTGAACGAAATAATCATATCCAAAATGTTGTAGATTACTATCGAGTTGTAGGTTACATTCCTCTTATTGAATTTATTTTAGAAGATCTCAAAACACCTGTCCCAATAGATATCCTAATGCCCGTAATTTCTATAAACAGATATCTAGTCATGTTCGTACCTAACAGTTATCTTTAACTATCCGACAACACTATGTTGTTAATTCCAACGTTAGTTTTACCTACGTGAATTAACTATCGAAAATCGATAGTGCTAAATACATTACACTTTAACCCGAAGGTTAGAAAAACGTTTCAAAATAAAGAAAACCATAGATATCTATTCACAGCTAGATATCTATTTGTAGAAATTACGGGCGTAAATGTATTAAACATATGTACCTAAACTTCTACCTCAAAGTGTAATCAACTCATAAAAGATACAAAACTTTTGAAACCACAACTCTCTGATGAGCTGATTATATTTGATAAAAGCGATAAACACCTACTAACATCTAAACTTGATCCTGAACTGTTGCATTGGCAACAAACATGGAAAATATCTATGATGAAAATCTATCAGATAACGTTGTAGATGCTTTAAAAAACTGTGATGAAGATATATACCCAAATCTAAGAAAAATATTAACAATTTTCGTTTCAATGCTCGTCCGTAATGCTACGAGCGAGAGGTAATTTCCTACCCTTCGTCCAATACAAACATGGCACAGATCAACAATGACAGAAGATAGACTGTACTATCTAAATTTGCCTCACAAGGAAATCATAAATTGCTCATTTAAAATAATGTATGTATTTATTTTAATTTCACTGATCTTATATTTTATTTAACCTTATTTATTGTTGAGTTTTTTTTTTTAATTAATATACACATAATGTTTTAAATAAACTTTTAAAAAATTCCCCCCCCCCCTAAGGCTCAAGCTGGATCCGCGCCTGTAAAGAGAATTAAAAAAAAACTGATTAGTAAGCCTTCCCTGTCTACACAAGGAATGCAACGATACGCCTTTTCCGATGCGATACCGATACCGATACCGATATAAAAAAAAAAAATATGGACGATACCGATGCCGATGCGCATATTTAATTTCATTTCAAGAAGATAACCGTTTTCGCGCATCCGTTTGAACCAGACCTGCAGTGCAGAATAGTCTCTGAGATGCGAAAGAAATCATTTGGAAACTTAAGTATTTCTTCGCCAATTACTTTGAGTTTGGGTATAACAAGTAAACAAGCGGATCTGCATTCCTAGAAATATTGGGAGATTTAAACTATCTCCCAATTCTTCTTTTAAAAAAATTATTGAAAATAAGCACACAAATCTCAAGACGTACAAAAACATTCACACCCAGCAAAAACTTGGTAATGACATCTGCATTACATAGAAGTAGTTTGGTAATGGCTGGCATATAATCTGATACATAGGTACTTATTTATGAGTTGATTAACGAAATTAATAATTAATTCATAATAAAATGCATCTAAGGTTTTATTTATTCAAATCTAATACAAACTGATTTTATTTGTACTTAATGAAGAACAATTTGTAATAAATTTTAATATGAAAAATTCAAATACCTAATTGATTTTGATATAAATTTTAATATCAAAAACTTGATTAAAAACTTGGTATTGTGGTCCCAACCAAGCGATATTATAACGATATCGTCTAGGTGATATAAATTATAACATATGATAAACGATCCTGTATCATAAACTTAATGACTTACTTAACTCCCTATTTGTAAGCGAATGTGGTAATGACTTATTTAACTCCCTATTTGTGAGCGAGGGTGGTAAGTACTTGCCTCCAATGACATCACAGTGTTATAATAATAAGTTAAAGTGCCAATGTAGAAGAAGTGAAGAGTAGTTATATTAGCTTTTTAACGCATTACTTTGCAATGTAAGTTTTTGCTGGGCAACTATGCACAGTGGCAGATTTCGGCCAAAAACCTATAACTTTGTTATTTTTTTTCGTAAAGCAAAAAAAAAAAAAAAATTAAATAAATAATAAAAAATAAGATTAAAGCCATTCAATATCTAAAAACTTCTAAAAAATCCCAGCTTACCAAATTTTGTACATACTTACAGTGCCGTTCACTAGAATAGGTTCACATTTTTTTACATTAAAGTTAATTGTTTTTATGTTAAATAATAAAATAATTAGCTATATAAAATTTTTTAAATATTAAAATATTGTATTAAATACCATTAAAAAAGCAAAAATTACGGCAATAATTTATTTCTGATTTTTATTAATTTTTTTTCATATGAACATTTGAATGGGTTCAACGACATTAATTAAAAACAAACAAGAAAATATAATTTTCATTCAAATTTTTTTATTTTTAAAGAAGATTTATAATATTTAAAGATTTAATAATGAGTAAATTCTCCTTTATTGGATATAACTTCACAAATATGATTTGGGAGGAATTTGTAAAGATTCTCAATTAATGTCAAGAACATGTCAGCCCGAGCTTTTTAATTTCTTCAATTAAAGCTTCTTTTGATGAACATTGCCTGACCGACTCATACGCTTTTCGAGAAAGTAGTGCCCATTAATTTTCTATAATATTTGAGTCAGAAAAATATGGTGGTCACTCCAAAATTTTGACATTTTGGTTTCGAATCCATTCCAAGTGTTTTATATGAATGATGCGGTGAAAGTAATCAAAAATAGTGTGGTTAACTTAAAAGAGTGCGTCACTTTTTAAAGGCCGAAGAAAAATGATTTAAATTGATGTATATGAGAAATATCAAAAATTAGGCTACCCCGATTTCGTTGTTGAAAAAGCCAAATAATTGTATTAAAAACTAATCACGAATTATGCCAACTTTCCGGCACTCCAGCAGTCTAAGAAGGCTGTATATTGTGATTGGAATATGTAATTACATGTTTTAAAGGGTTAGCTCTTATATTGGATCAATGTTTCTGTATTTTAAAACCAAAAAGTTGGAGGCTTTGGCCCAAATATAGCTGTGTGTTATGGTGCAAAGCAAAATGGCTAAGAATTTATGCGAAATAAACCTTTAGAATGCGAATTCAACAGCACCCGGCTAAAAAATCAATTTGTTTTATGGAAAATATATTTGAAATAGATTTTTCATGTTTAAAAAAAACGCTTGCCGCTTATATTTAGGTAGTTCAGTTAGTTGTTATTCGAAAAATAAACGTTGAAAATAAATAAAATTGTTTGTTCAAAAAACTCTAAAAAAATAGAAGAAGTAACGTCGTATCGACAGTAAAATATTGCCAATATTGATATATCAGTAAACCTTAAATATCGCCAATATCTGAGTATTCATGTTTAAAATTTGATTTTAAGACACACGCGGTTAAAATCAAATTCAAAACATTCTGGATCAAATTTTGGGCTAGACATTAAACTTTTTGAAATTGGTCAGTATGTAATAAAATCGGAATTGATCCACATTTCTTTAGAAATTTTACGAACCATGTATGTAGACAGCGTTTAAAATAAAGCAATGTGGCATCAACATCTCACAATCGAAAAAAATTAACATACGCGGTTGCTCATTAAGACTACACATATATCAGTCTCGGTACACCAGGGTTACCGCTGGAAATTTTCAAAAAGGGTCACAAAAAGAAATGTGTTAAAAAAAGAGTATTTCAATAAAAAAAGGGGTCACGTTTTTTAAAAGCAAGATTTCCCATTTTAATAAATATAATAAGACCAAGTTTTTTATAAGCAAATACAAAATATTTGATTCAAGTAGGCAGTGCTTACAAAACTTAATTTTTTTTATGAAATAACCTTTCCTGTTTTAAACACCGCACAAACAGTTTGTTCTTCTTCATTATAACAAATTTTTTTTTTTTAATTTTTATCTTATATTCCGACATTTTCTTTTTTATCGATTTCGAATAAATTTTAGGGTTTGTGTTCAATTTTACAATCGTTCGCGAATTTTAGCCCTGTTCGCGATTAAAGCGATTTATTCCTGTAAGTTTTTTGACTCTTTAAAGATTTAAAGATTTTAAATATATATTAGACTTTACGCTGTAACCAAATAATTAAAAATTTAGCAATTTTTAACGAATTTTTTCATTCCTGTTAGTTTTAGTGACTTTTGATTAATTTAATGGCGCTATTTTTGCAAGCTTTTTCGAGTATTTAAATTTTTGCGAAGCTTTGTTGCTCTTTGAGGCAATCGTCGACGTTTTAAAAATAGCCTTATACATAGACCGAAGTCACCGAGTTTACAGGGCACTCTTATGCGCCCCATACACGGTTCAATTCAGTTGTCAACTGAGTCTTTCAACTCAGTCTTTCAACTCAGTTGACAACTTCATCAACTGAATTGAAAGATTTTAAATTTATTTTAAAATTTTATGAAATAAAAGACAATTTTTCAAATACTTAACTACAAAAATTAATTTTGACAGCTTATCAAGAGACTCGAGCACACACAGTACACTCGAATTGAAAGACTTAGTAGTCAACTTGAAAAAATCAAAATTTTTTGATTTTTCTTCAACCAACTCGACAACTGTCAAACTAATCAATTGACAAAGCCATACACGCTTTGATTTGGAGAACAACCGACTCAGTTGACAATTGAATTGAATCGTGTATGGTCTGCTTTAACATTGTCGATTTAAAAGGGCGAAAAGTTTAATGAATTTTTTAGCATAAAACTTTTAGGAAACGAACACCCATTTGCATTTTTTTAAAAAAATTTCACATTTTTGTTATAAATAAACCACCATAAGTTATTCAATAAATAAAAAATAATAAATATGTATAAATGTAATGTTTGCTATTAGAGAAATTGTACTTTAATTTGTACTTTACTATCGAAAATCTAATTTAGAAGTCATAAAAAATCTTTTAACACAAACTTTTTACGAATACTAACTATTTTTCAGGTATGTGCGTTCTATATTTTGGTATTAAATCTTCACTTTAAGTCCATTCCTCCATATCCGCTTATAAATAAAAAATATAAAAATTAATTTAAATGATTCGTTCTTTAAATGAATTTTAAATTGTTTAAAATAAATTTTCGTTTTAATTTTTCTACATTATAAAGGGTATCCGCAGGGAAGGTGTACTACTTTGTTTTGCCGCCATTGCCGCATGGACCACAACGTACTGCAAGATCGGCTGAAAACATTACGGCTGCTCAAGAAAGTGTTCAAAACAATCCATCCACCTCAATTCGACTACGTGCTCAGGAAATTTTCAAAAAGGGTCACAAAAAGAAAAGGGATCAAAAAAAAGGGTATTCCATTCTAATAAATATAATAAATATAATAAGACCAAGTCTTTTTTAAACAGAGAACAACTTTGGCCACAACTATGCACAAGGATTTGCATTTGTTTCCATTTAAGATTCAGTTGACACAAGATCTTCTTCCACAAGACCTACCCAGCGGACACCCTGTATTTTGAGATATTTTTTTATGTGTGTGAAAAACAGCTAGTTTTAATAAATGCATTAGAAAGCATCACGAAATGTGCAAATTATGAAATGCATATAAGCGATATGTATTGTACTTTTTGTCCTTGACAAACAAAGTATTTATTTAATTAAATAAGTAAAATTTTGTCCCAGTTGCTAAAAAACCAAAACGTATGAGCCAAAATCACACTTGAAAATAGGAAAAACATTATGCCAGACAAAGTCTATATGTTGAAGGCCACTAGTAATGCTTTTTCATTTGGTTATGCTGCAAGAAACTTTTGTTTTTCTGGGTTATTTTTGCTTAAAAACAAAAAAAAAAAAAATATATATAACACCTTACCTTTAATAAAAACAAAAAAATATTTTAGAGTCTTATTTTGTTTGTCATTTTAAATTTAAAATTTCACACGTGGCTTAATGTCTTAATAAATTAATTCCATTATATTGATTTCGTGTGTCATATAATCAGTGTTGGCTTTTAATTTAAAAGTTGTAGTTTTCAATTTAAGGTTGTTCATACTATTTTTGTTGTTGGTGATGATGATGATGATAATGATTATGTTGTTATATGAAGTGTTAATTTGCTGATATGGCGCCAAAAAGTATTAAGTTTTCTCTCATTCTTTTATACAAGTTTTAAAATTTAATGAAATTTAAACCACCCAAAGCCCAAAAATGTATGCTTTTCGGATACATTTTTTTGGTTTTTCTCTTTTTTAAAGCTTCAATATGCAACGCCATTTTTAAGGCTAATCAAGCCATATTTGCTTAAAATCTACACGTTTTCATATGCAAAATGTGCACAGAGTGGAAATACGTAAAAAAAATTATCTAAAAAAAACTTCCCACAATTTTTAAGCTAAACTTCAGTGAGGTCTTAACAAACGGCCATATTTATAAAAGAGGTACTCGTATGCAATGATACCAATTTAAGGCTTCTTTCTTAAAGGTTTTTTCTTTAAATATTTTTGGCACCACCATCATCACTTTTAGTTTATACCAAAAATTAAAAGAACTAAAAAAAATATCCTTGTGTGTTATTTTTATTGTGGCTGGATTTTTTCCATAGTCATCTTTATTGTCGTACTACGACTCATCCCCATCACCAGCGTCTTGGACTATGTCTGCGTCTTCGTCATCATTGTCGTTTTCATTTTCTTTGTCTTTTCGGTGTGTGTCTTTTTCTTTTTTTTTTGGTATGGTATTCATATATAAATTTTGTGGAGATGGCATACTCAAGATTAACAACATTCATCCAAAAACCCAAAACCATCTTTGGCTCAGCCCAAAAATAATATAAGCTCTTTTGTTTATTTTTTAAAACCAGCAATAACAAAACTCTTTAAACACACAAACTCATGTGTCTTTTTGTGTAGTTTTTTTTTTTTTTTTTGTTTAATTTTTTATAAGAATTGAGTTTTTTGTCGGCTTGCTGTCTTCTTTTAACTTTTTCTCCTTTTTGCGTATGAATGAGTTATTTTTTCTTTAAATTTTAATCAAATTTTTGCATCACCTAGCCTGGCATCATCATCATCAGGCATTTAGAGCCTACAAAACATTAAACCTTTTACTTGTTTAAGCATTAAACTCCTTATTGATTCTACTCGTACCTTCTTTTACTTGTTTGTTACTTGTCGTATGTATTTGCTTGCTTTGATTGAACTTCTCAATGAAATATGCAAATTTTTGCGCTTTTTTTTTTGTCTCAAACTCTAAGAGTTCTGAACTTTTGTTGTGCGAACTTACATTTAGTTATCTTGAAGTATTGAGTTTGTCTCTTAACTACCAGTTATTTCAATATAAGTACAATTCAAAAGCAAAGAAACCAAAAATCACACATTCACTATTAGTCTGGAATATGGGTGATTCCATACAGTCATAAATATTTAAAATTATACTGCTGGACTTAAAATAAAGATAAAGCCTTAAAATCAATTTTCTTAACCGTAAAACGCATAACCGGGTACCGGTGTGTGCACTAGCACCTTGAAACATTTCTAGCTGCAAAACCAATACTAATACCCCTGACAGACATATAGTTTCAATACCATGGTATGCATACTACAGTAGTGTATAAACCATCAATATGCCACTTTGTTTCATGATTTAATTGTAGTTTAGGTTGACATACGCTGGGCAAGAGAGTTCGATGATCCGTATATTACAAAAACCTTATATATGGCACTTGTAAGGCCGATTCTTGAATATGGATCGATTATATGGGACCCCATTTACCAAACTTATTCAAATTTAATTGAATCTGTACAGAAACAATTTCTGCTCTTCTGTCTTCGCGGTTTACATTTTAACCCACTAATGTTGCCCTCATACACATCTCGACTGGCTCTGATAAAGCTCCCTACTTTAAAAAGTCGTAGAACAATGCTGAATGTATCGTTTATTCTGAACATTATTAATGGTGATATCTGCGCTGGATTTTTAATTAATGAGATTTCATTTAATATTCCTCAACGACCATCTCGAAATTTCATACCATTATCCATTAAATTCTTTAGAGCTAATTATGGTGATGCTGAGAAGAATGTGTAACACTTTCAATCAATTATATAGATTTATTGATTATTCGTTGGATCCAAAGTTAATAAGTAGATTAATAATTGCTTTTCTTAATTGATCATAAAATTTGTGTAATGTAATCAAATGTTAGTTATAGTCTATTTTATTTAAGTGTAATTTTTAATGTCTAAGATGTCTGTAAGGATTAATCCATAGACAATAAATAAATAAATAAATAAATAATACATGTAGTATACCATGATAGTATAGTATACAAATCCTATGTCTGTCAGGGGTATAATAGAGTATTGGAACTTTGGATCTAGAAAATTCAAGTCTTTTTGAGTCCAGAGATGACACCTACGCAAACACATAACCTAGTTCTTAAATGAAAAAAATGAGCAAATAAGAGCCTGTTCAAAGGTTTTTTTATTAAATATATTAAATTTTTTTAATTTTTAATTAAAAGTTTCTAAAATAAATATTTTTTTTCCCGGTTATGTGTTTGCGTTGTATTTTTTGGTAATGTGTTCTACGGTTAAAGAGTCCGTGATTATGAATTAAAAAAATACAGTTTTTGTTTAATATGCCTTTATTTTTTCCAGAAGTGGTAGGCTGACTTCCAAAACGTACTAATACAAAGTTTGTACACAATTTTACTACTGTATGTTAACCACGTTCTGTTTATTTAATCGTATTGAAATGTAAGTGAAGCAATGTATAATATTTAAAATAAATCTGTTTTGCTTGCAAATGAAATGTTAAATTTCACAAAGCATCAACAGTAAAACCGATGCTCTGATTGCTTTTTTGCTGAGTTACTAATACTTAGCAGTGACGTTTTGGAACATTGTATATATATTGTACTGCGGTGTTATGAAGCATTATACTTTGTTCTAATACAAAGCAATTGACGTTTTGGAAGTCAACCGTACTGTTCAGTGGCCCCTCGTTCGTGTGATGTAACGCCTCTGTTCTTTTTATAAAGCTACGTTAAGTCATTAGCTCATGCAGACAAACCAGCAGCTCAAAAGTATTGTAAGCCAACATTCAAGCCATCATTGAAGCCATGCGGCCAGATTTATTGGAAAAGTAGTCAAAAATTGGAATCATCGAACGGCCAACGTTACTCCTAGCCGCGGCGGACATATGCCGAAAATTATATTTAAAAAATAAATGTCATAAAATTATCTACCAGATTATAAAAAAAAATTTCGTTCCAACAATATTTCTGTCATGTATTATTATTTTATATTCTCATGCAGCTTAAATAAAAAACAACCTACAGATGGTCTCCGTTCACAAACAGATATAAAATGTTATGTGCCAAGTGCAAAAATATCATAATACCTTACAGTCAAAGTCAATTGCTAATTGTGTAAACATCGATAACTTTTCTGTTGCACTTTGTGACAGACGTAAAAAAAGATTTACATGGACACCTAGCCCAAGGCCTATTGCAAGTTTTATCTTATCCACCCCGAGTGTGAGAGCAACCAGCATACCCAGGTGGTAAATTGAGTGCATAGCACGGCAAGATTACTCGCCCCTGGCTTAGGAGCAGGAGCTATCTAACCCCGCTGCTTTGGAAATATGTTAGCAGCATCCCTTAAGTAGCAACAGCACCTGGTCATGATCCTCCCTGAGGCCGAAAACTGCACTGTATTGGAATTTTCTGTGTATCCCTTTCCGCGTTTTAGAATAGTAAGCCACAACCACCACGTGATTCCCGAAAGAATCGTGTTAGCGGACAGGCGAAACTTCCGCAAAGGCAATCTTTCTTAAAGACAGAAAGCTTTTCCCGCAAGAAGCATACTAGCGGAGGCCTCAACCAACAGTCAATCCGTAGCCAAATTACCGGGGGCTACTGACTTCCATTGTATCAGATAGGATCTATGGTTACCTGCGATCGCATAAGATCGTAAATTTTTCTAGAGATATGTCAATTTTAGATTTTTACCGAATCTAAGGCTTGGACTTGAGATTCCCGCAGGATTTTACACCAAATGGTGAAATATCCTTAAGAAAAGGATCTACAATGCATTTAATAAAGCGAGTAGCTTTCCAACTAACGGTTTGGAACTCAGCCATACTTCTAACTTATTTGAAAGGAATTAGGAAATTGTAAAAAAATATAAATCTCTAAAAATCTATGATATTTTTAGAAATTTACTTAAAGGATGTCTCAGTACGAGTGCACTTTTTAATTTAAGTATGTTTAATTTTTTTGTGCAATTGGCAATTCTGATATTTGGCAGCTGTGACATATGTTCTTCCGATGTAAATTAGTCAATAGGTAACGATTGTTTAAAATTTTCCATCCCTGAACGATAAACTATTTCCAGGAAGTCAAATTAAAAGATTTGGATGTGCAAGATAGAATGAAACAGTAGACATTTATTATGGATTATCTTATGCTACTCGTATTGTTTTATTTTTTTTTTTTAACTCCCTAAGCTAATACCGCGAAGCTCTACGTTTGTCTGCAGAAAAGAAACCGGAGTCTCTGGCGGCAATCGAACCCGCAAGCTCACTACCAGATAGACTACCGAGGCATTGCCTTCCGCTCTGATGGCATGAATGGGCTAAAAAGATGGTGCGATCCGGTCCCGCTGTATATTTTTTTGTAGAATTTTCAGATGTTGTAATGACGACGACATTCAATCGATAGATTTTCCTTTCCTTAACATAGGCCAAGAGACATGTATTACGGATTTTGGAATCGCGTACTTTATAAATATCTTATGAATTACATTTTTCATAGATGTGGCAACTTCATTCAAATTGACTTATTAGGAATAAATTAATTAAAATTTTCTATGGAATGCCCCTTACACCAACATATAAAAATCTCGAAAAAAATAATATATATTTAATTTAATTCGAACTTAAGTTGCCTTATAAGATTCAAAAAATTTTTATTTAGAATTGTATCAAAATTTTCAGTTGCAAATCGTTATGTGAAAAAAATTTCGTTTTTCCTAAAGAATCTGCCCTATAAAAATTAAAAAGAAATAATCATCCAAATAAATACATATATCATTTTTTTTTTGTTACAACATAATAAGTTAGAAGTTACATTTGAACTTGATGTTTGTACGTAGCTTTTTTACATTTTATAACTTGTTAATATAAGAAATATCATTAACCATATTAAGAGTCGAGTGATTAAGCAAATGGGTCTAAATTTCCCTAGTTTTAGCTAAGGTAGTGTATTTGAAGTTCATCTTAAACCATCAATTAAAACCATACCCTGCATCAGCGTAAAAGTGTAGGATAAAAAAAGGCTGCGTGGTATGTACGAATATGGGGAAGAATTACTCGAGTATGTTGCAGTTAGCATTGTTTTATTTGCATCATCTTCATCATTCACATTGCAACTTTTGTCGTCTTCGTCGTCGTTGTTGTCATCATCATCGTCATCAGTATTAAGCATCAGGTTGAGGCTTATGCTCTTTTGGGGCATCTCAAATATCCTGCTGGTGGGTAAGATTTTTTCCATTTTTTTTTTCTATATTATATTTTGTTTTAGTGATTGCAAGTTTGGTATGCAATATTTATCTGGATGCTGGTAAGTCACGTTTATTTCTTTAACAGTCACAAAAATCCAAAAATAAAAAAAAAACAGAAAACAACTAAACGAAGAAATAAATATTTCTTATTGGGAATATTTTATTAGGATTTTTGAAATGTTTTACACAAAATATTTTCAAATAAGCTCAATCAAGTATAAAACTTAATAGAAAGAAAGAAGTATTATTTTAGTACTTAATTTACAATTTTCAATTATTTTAAACATATTTTTAAGCCATTTTAAATTTTAAACAAAAACAGAGTTTTATTAAAGCAATTAATAAATATGTTTTGTAAATCTTAAAATTTTCATTTTTAAATGTAGTGGCTAACTAATTATTGGATTTTGTTTTATAGTTTTGCTACTTTATGTTTTAATATACTGACAGTACTATTTATTATTCTATCGTATAAGTTTGCTTAGTTGTTCGGATTATAAATTTATGATTGCTGTCCATTCCGGTCAGTTTGGTGGTTAATTACATATATTTAATTTTTTTTGTGTTTGTAATTTTTTAAAGTAAAACGAGATATTTGTATGAAACTAAATGTGGTGATGGTGAAAGTCGATCTTATAATGCCTTACATGAAAGCACTTTTTATAGAAATATAACTGAAAGGTATCACGAGTTAACTTTTTTTTTATTTAACACGAAAATAGGTTTCTGGATAGAGACGAAAACTAATTTTGAGATAACAATAAAAAAAATAGAGTAAGTCAAGATCGACCAAAGGATACAATTTTAAAAAATGGAGATTGCAATTGTCTCCAGAACATTTTGTGTATTAATTTGTGCTTACATAAGAGTTATCCTTGGCTCACCATTGCAGGAAGCTAAGATCTTACTCATCAATTTTCTTAAGTGCATTTTATTTGTAGAAAATTCACACCAAAATTAATCCATGCTACATTTTACAAATAAGTGATTTTTATTTTAAGTGCACATTTTGTGTTCTCTTTTTTTAACTTTACCAATTTATATATTAAAAACATTAAAAGTTAAGATTTATTTTAAAGCTATCGCCTCATTCAATGGATCCTGAAATAAAATTATATTTTTCGATTTTTTAACATTTTTGTGTCTTGAGTGTTACATTTGCTTTTACGGTAGTTCTAGGAATGATTTCACAAAAAATATAATCCACCAACAATATAGTATAATGTTTCAAAGCACTAATTATCTAATTCCCAAAAAAAAGATCTTAAATAATCGTGGGTCAGTATTAAAAGTAATGACAATTTTTTAATTTTGACCTAAGAAACAACGGAAAAGTTAAAAATTAGAATTTTTAAAAATATTTCTTTCCAAAAATTTTCAAATGATTAAATAGCAGGCCAAATCTACTTTCAAATAAAACTTATTTATTTAAAATCGACCGACAATTTTAAGTCGATACCAGCAATTATAAAAAAGTTATGGCATTAAAAGCTATTTTCGGGAGGAGTATTTGCTTGGGAGCTATGGTCAAATATGGACCGATTCAAATAAGATTTTATAGCATGATTAAGATTGTAATAAGATTAGTTTGAACCAAATTTTGTCTCAATACCATCACAAAAAGATGGTTTATTGTCACAAAGACTCTACTGCGGAAAGAAGCTTGTATGGCGGCTATATAAAATTATGGACCGATTCTTACCATTTTCAATTACTTTGCTCCTTGAGCCAATTAATCCTTTGTACCAAATTTTATCAAATTATCTCCAAAATTGCTCACAAACTTTACGTGGTAAGCCAGCCAGCCTGTCAACCGGACGGACCCACATCGTATAATCGATCCATAAAGTTATTTTAGGTCGATCAGTATACTAAAAGTTGTTAAAAACATCAGCAATCGCATTATACCCTCTTCATTATTGTGGTGTATATAAAACAACATGTAGGTAATCGTTCGAGCAAAGAATAAATTTTTATTAAATAAATAAAAAAGACATGAATTTAAAAAAAAAAAAAAAACAAAAATGTAATTCACTCTTGGACCTCGAGCTCAATTAACTACTATTCTTATGTTAATTTACTTCAATTAAAATAATATATTGTTTCTGCCTTTCTGTTGGTATAAACTTTTTTTGCCGTCTTTAAATTTACGGTTGTATATAAAAATTTTGTCAATGTAACGCTCAATACATTTTTGTATGGATTTCTTACTTATTCAATATACAAACATAATGGTGATTTTATAACAATTGAGGTGTATAATCTTTGTTGCGTTTAAAAATAAAATCCTTATATACATTTATTAAAATTTTCAATTAAAGTAAAAATTTTCAATAACCCTTAATAAGTTTTTCATGGTACAGACTATGATCGATCGATGAAACTTTTTGCAATATAACAATATTTTGCAAATTCACAAAACTTTTAAAAATTTAGAATGACAAACAAACGCTGTTATTTAATTGTACGTTGTATATGCGATTTGAACAATTAAACGGAGTAATAAAGCATAACACTCAAGACACATAACTGCGGACAACGACAAATGAGTATATGTATATTTTTTTAGTTGTTTGCAAAACTATAAAATTTTCTATTCATTTGAGATTTGAATCTAACAATTTTTTTTCAATACATCAATGCTTTATTAAAGTTAAAAATTTTATTCCAAAAAATATCATTTAAAAAAACTACATACTTATGTGTGAAAAACCACACACGACGGTAACTTACGTAAGTTCTGAAATATTTCGTTACAAAAAAATATTTATTTTTTTTTTTAATGTGTTTTCAGGACTTAATTGATATTTCCCCTGCCGTCAAATGAGTAGCTAACTACAAAAAAACCCAACTTTAAGTTAGCTTGTATAGACTAACTTAAAGCCAACTACTACGCAATGCAAAATTTACATTAACCAAAGTGTATACAAACACTGTGTTGTATATTTTAAGTAGAGAGAGCCAAGTCATTACCAAAAAAATCAACGTTGTCTCATATTTACGCTTTTAATTGAGTAATGGCAAAAAACATAGTTTTTTTATTCAAAAACTAGACTGCCCAGTAGGCTAGCTGGTAGTGAGCAAGTCTATCAGCGCCGAGGTTGCGGGATCGATTCCCGCCAGCGACTCTGGTTAAAAAAAAAGTTGAATAAAACAACTTTGATTAATAAAATAAAATAAAAGAAATAAAAGAAAATAAAATAAAAAAAATAAAATTTTTTTTATTTTTTTGAAAGTATTCATCCAATGAATAACATTCATAGATCGGCCTTAACTTAAACTAACTTAACTTAAAGCTAACTTAAAGTAGTAAGTTTATAGCTAGCTACAAAAAGTTAACTTAAAGTTAATTAAAAGTAATGCAGAGTCGGACAGTTGACTACTTCCTAGGACATCGCAATGTTAAAATAGTTAGTAAATTACATATAAAATAAATCCAAGTGTCAACCACCACTAGTTGAAAAATAGTTAGCTTTCAGTTAATTTAAAGTTAACTGAATGTCCGACAGGGTCTTTAGTGTACCTCAACAATTTTTTTGTTTGTCGTGTAAGGATGAATTCTTTTTTGTGGTTTTTCACACAAGGCAGATAAAAAGGTAAAAAAATTTAATAAGTATTATTTTTCATATTTTATGCATAAAACAATAAAGCTAATTCTAGTTATTTTCAAACCTTTATAAATTAACTGTCGTCCAAAGTTTTTCTTGGGATTCAAAAAATTAATTAACAAGGTTTTGTTTAAATGTGCTAAATTCCCATTTCATACTATTGATAAACTGAAATTTATTGTTGAAGGGACAAGCTATTCCTATGCGCTACTTGCTTAGGCTAGATCGTCAGGAAATTTCATCCAAAGATTTCAAAAACTAAAGATATTACACAAATAAAACTGTTAAGCGAATAAGAATTATAAACCCCAGTTTTACTTGTAACAATAGCAAAGCTTAAACAAAAAGAACAACAATAAAAAGTGAGTATATCTTTTCTTACATTCCCGACTACAATTGGTTGATTTTTTGTCAACTCTAAATGTAGTTGTAAGTAGGTAAAGAAAAAACAAAAATAAAAACCAAATTACTTTATTTTATTTTGCCAGTTCAGTTTTATTTACACTGCCGCATGTTATCAAAGTTTTTCTTGGGATTCAAAAAATTAATTAACAAGGTTTCTTTTTGAAATTTAGAGTTTCTTAATGTGGAACAGCGATAGCAAGCAAAACGGACGCATCGTTTTGTATGAACGGAGTCAAAAAGTGCTTTCGTTCTGTAATGGAGAGTCTTACATTAAAAAAAAAATGTTATAAATAAATGAACATATTATTTATAACATTTCAGATCACCCTAAAGCGATTCCATTTTCAAATTTACTTGTTTAATTTATGAAATATTTTACGATACACTAAAAACAGATTTGAAATGAGAATCGCCCATATATGTTTCGTACATTAGAGAACAGTTTTCGTACATAAAAGGCATGCTTTTGTTTTGCACCTTGTGTGAAAATCCGCATTTTTGAAGATATATTCTCAAAATCTTAATTACATGTAGGATTGTGATGCTAGTCGTTGTTTAAACGAAACGATTTGAAATCGAAATATTGTTTTCAGTATCTTTTACAATGAATTTTTTATACACATTTCTTGAACTTTCTTTAATCTTTTAAAATTTTATATTATACTCCTTGCTAACTCCCTCTAGCACATTTTAAAGGAGAGACCCAAAACTTCTTACATTTCATATTTGCAGCTTGAGAGGAAAACCAAAAATATAGTTGGTTTTACACACTTCAAGACTGAAATTGAAGAAAAACTACATGTTGGTCGACGAGGCGTATTATTCTCTACCACACGGCGTCAAAATCTCAATTTACTTAATAGGTGTAATTAGCCGGTTTGCATATTAAGCCGACGATATGTTAACTGAAGTGTATTTTGAAAAAAAAATTAGGACTATAGTTCAGAATTGGATTTCAAAATTGTTCGAAATTCAACATAACTTTTGAAAACATATATTTTGAAATCGATTGATTTTCATAACATACCTGATTATAGTTGGAAAATTACTTTTTTTTTTATCAATTAGCGAATCCTCTCTAACAAATCAACCAAGATAAGAGCGGCAAGCGTTCTTGTATTTCAAAACTTACATTCTATTGGTTTTTCGAAAATCGTCGCACAGAATGGGAGTTATCTGAAGGAGACTATAGACATTAAAAAAAAAAAACAATGCAAAGACACTCTAACAGATCAACTAAGATAAGAGCGGCAAGCGTTTTATTTATGCTACAACTTATCACAACATGACGGCTGCAGATTCTGATTTGACAGAATATTTCGACAGTTTCTTCATACATATTTAAAAAAAATGCTTGCTGCTCTTTTTAAGGTTGGCCTGTAATGCGTTAAAAGATCTGAATAAAAACATGTTTGAAGAAAGTTAATTTTTTGCCTAATGTAGGGTAATGCAAATTAACGTTGTCAAAAGCAGCAATGCATCCAAAGACTTTTATAAACAGAAACACAGCTTACTTGTTTTTAAGATCAATTGAATTTAAAAGTTTTTATTTCAATTTCTAACGTACAAAAAACAGTGTTCTAAAGGAATTACTTCATATTATTCCGAATGCTGCATATTGAAAAAATACTGAGCTAAACAAATTGTCTGATTTTCTGTATTAATGCAAGAAAAAAAAAAAAAAACCTAAAAGAATAAATTACTTTAAGCAACTGCCCACAGTGCGAATGCAATGATATTTTCTCATTTTTATTTTTTCGCATCGAAGCATTCGAATTGTAGTCGTACATTTTTGTTACAATTGAGGAACTAGCAAATCACAAATATTATTACTTACATATCTGACGTGTTTACATATAATTATGACAATTGCTTATTTAGATCTTTTTTTGTATCGACTTTTTATTTGAACCAACAAAATGTTAACATGCATACGAGGATATGCTTCTATACAGAAATACTTTATTGATTGTACGATACCGATCAATAAAAAGTATCTCCAACAACAATTGCAATGTAATAATTTGTTTTAGTTGTTACATAAGTTTCATGATCATCAAAACAAAACAACAATTGTACTTATTAAATACCAATTGTTGTTACTGGTTTTTTTATGTTATTTTTTTTTAACAATTGCCAATTTATTACAGCTGATTTTCTTTGATAATATTTGTCTTTTATTGCCATGTGTTTGCAGCAATTGGTTTCAGATGATATTTTTTGTGTTGGACTATTTCATTTTTTTTTTGTTTTGGCTGTTTGTATTTAAAAATTAGAGATTTGTATTTAATTAATATTTAATTGTCTCTAAACAGTTGACTATTTTGTAGTACAATTAAAAGTGATTTGTAAAAGAAGCCGCCTTTTTGTGAACTTAATTTATTGTGTAGTTTCGAGTTTTGTTTTAGATAATAGAAAGTTTGAAGGATTAAATAATTTCTAGGGTAGAAAGCAAGGCGAATTCAACAAGGTAAACTCTTTAGAACATCTGTTGGTCAGCTGTAAAATCCAACTTGTCAATAATTTTCTTTTTTTAATTTTTTTGTTTCACATTTACAAAAAATTGTGATTGTTTAAATTTGTGAAAAAAAAACAAATCAAAAGCAAATCTATATATATAAAAATGAAAAATGATTGTATGTTTGTTTGTTTGTTTGTTTGTTTGTTTGTTTGTTTGTTTGTTTGTTTGTTTGTTTGTTGGCTTATAGACTCCTAAACTACTGAACCGATTTTCCTGAAATTTTTACAGATACATCACGTGAGCCCTAAAAATAAAATAGGCTACTTATTTTTTCGATAGGGGCAGGGGAATTGGTATCCCCCATAGGATGCCAATATTAATTATCGCATATATTAAGATCCGCAGCTCGCATTAGGCAGAACTTTTGGTAGTAAGATCTTCTGAGCCCCAAAATTAAAATAAAATAGCAGCGGGGGAAGTGGAATCCCCCATAGGACGCCAATGTTTAACATCGCATATCTAAAGAACTGTAATAGTGAGAATGTTCAAACTTTCTAGAAGTCACTCTTATGGTATACAACACTTTTGAAAATAACAATAAAGCGGGTAGGCGCAGGGGGGGAAATACCTCCCATAGGATGCATATATTAAATATCGCTCAACTGAAGAATTATTAAAGGGAGAGTCTTCAAAAGTGGTTAAAGCTATTATTATAGTAAACTATAAATTTCAATATACAAATGGGCGGGGAAGACGAGGGAGGAGCAGTACCCCTCATATATAGAAATATTAATAAGAGCCACTGCACGCATTTTGTTGAACTTTTGGTAGTAGGATCTTCTGAGCCCCAAAATTAAAACAAAATAGCGGCGGGGGTAGTGGTACCCACCATAGGACGCCAATGTTTAATATCGCATATCTTAAGAACTGTTATAGTGAGAATGTACAAACTTTGTGGAAGTCACTCTTATGGTATACTTCACTTTTGAAAATAAAAATAAAGCGAGTAGGTGCATAGGGGAAACACCTCCCATAGGATGCATATATTAAATATCGCTCAACAGAAGAACTATTAAAGGGAGAGTCTTCAAACATGGTTACAGCTACTACTATGGTAAACTATAAATTTCAATATAAAAATGGGCGGGGTAGACAGAGGAGGAGCAGTACCCCTCATAGATACCAATATTAATAAGAGCCGCTGCAAGCAATTTGTTGAACTTTTGGTAGTAGGATGTTCTGAGCCCCAAAATTTAAACACAATAGCAGCGGGGGAAGTGTTACCTCCCATAGGACGCCAATGTTTAATATCGGATATCTTAAAAACTATTAAAGTTAGAATGTTCAAACTTTGTAGAAGTCACACTTTTGGTATACTACACTTTTGAAAATAACAATAAATCGGGAAGGCGCAGGGGGAAATACCTTCCATAGGATGCATATATTAAATATCTCTCAACTCAAGAACTATTAAAGGGAGAGTCTTCAAACGTGGTTAAAGCTACTATTATGGCAAACTTTAAATTTCAATATAGAAATGGACAGAGGAGGAGCAGTACCCCTCATAGATAGAAATATAATTTAGAGCCGCTGCACTCTTTTTATTAAACTTTTTGTAGTATGATCTTCTAAACCCCAAAATTGAAATAAAATAGCAGCGGGGAAATGTTACCCCCCATAGGACGCCAATGTTTAATATCACATATCTTAAGAACTGTTATAGTAAGAATGTTCAAACTTAGTAGAAGTCACTCCTATGGTATACTACACTTTTGAAAATAAAAATAAAGCGGGAAGGCGCAGGGGGGAAAACCTTCCATAAGATGCATATATTAAATATCTCTCAACTGAAGAAGTGGTTTAAGAAGTGTAGCGAAGCGCACCGGGTTAAGCTAGTTATATATAAAATTTAATAAAAAAAAGAAGTAAAATGCGTGTATGTAGTGTGTATGTAGCGAAGATGGGATTTATTTGAATACATTTTTGTTTCCTAGTGCACTTCCGTAACATTTTGATATAAATTTTGTAAAAACTGTATGAGGAGCTAGAGTTAAAAAGTTTTTAATAAATTTTACATTTTCAGAAAGATCTGTTCAAAAGCTTTAAAAAGACACCAATATTACCGCCATACGTTTAGAAATGTAGTGGAAAATCGCAAATTCATATGAAAACTTCAAAAGTTTATTACTCGGAAACTATGCGTTTTCTAGAATTTTGCCATTTAATTTGTTTTTATTTTTCATTTTCTATTCCTCTATGTCCTTTTTTTAATTGGAGCTGCGTTGGTAAGCTAAATTTGTTTTAAATGCATATGTTGGGTCTTTGAGCAGTTCTTAGTCTATTTAGCCATGTCCGTCTGTTCAAAACCCTCTCACTTACAAAAAACTCAAAAGAAAAGAACAATTAGCACTTCGGAATTGAACTCCTCCACAATCGGTTTAGTAGGAAACGAGTCAAAGAACCAAATGTGAAACAACGTGCCTTTAAAATTTATATTTTGGAATGCACCGATTCTCATTAAATCTTCGAAAACACAGAATCCAATAAATTTTGTTGAGATCGGTTCATAAACACACAACTTTAAATATATAGCAATAAAATTTTTTATTGTTTACTTTTAGTCAAACTTTTTGTAAACAACTATTTTGACAAATTGGATTTGTTACACTAACAAAATGCCTGTTATTTTTGTTAGAGTTGTAACAAGGCGAATTCAACTACAGGTGGTGTCGGAACTACAACAATCCAAAAACAACAGAAACAACATAGGGTTTTTTGCATTGCATTGTTAGTGCCATTAGCTCGAAATGTCAACCATTATTAGCAAAACACTAACAAATCAAAACAAATAAGCCCGAACTGTCAAAATCAGATGCCGTTTCGACACCACCTGTAGTTAATTCGCCTTGAGTTGTAATTGTTGTAGCGACGAGTATACCTTGCTGAATTCGCCTTGGTAGAAAGTATATTTGTATGAACCAGGGCTGCCAGATTTAACGATTTATCGTCGTTTTGACGATTTTTTTACGGAATTAGGAAAGTGCCGATTTGCTGATTTTTTTCTAAAAAGTAACGATTTTTTCAGTCTCCAAAGTCTGAATAAAACATTATATTTTCTAAAATGTTTTTTTTTTAATCTTGGAATGTCAGCCGTACCTTTTTCACTTCGCTTTTACGCTGATATGTAGTGATAGCTTTCTTGTTTAATAAAACCAACGAATTATAAATAAAAATAGAGACAAAAACGCTAGATTGGACGAAAAATAGATAAATTTGCCATTATTAATTAACAATAGCGGCAAACTTCACTATTAAACGAGCTGTCAAAATCGGTTTTTTTTTCAAAAACTAGAAAAAGCTGTAATATGCAAGTATTAAGAAAATCTGTTTCATATACAAAAACAACAATGTTACACTTTGTTTTTCTTTCGTCAAACCATCATTGAATGAACCTTTTACGTCTCTCTGTATAAAACATATATTCAACAATAATACGGCGAACATTTCACGAGTTGTAAGATAATATCTACACGAGTCTCATACGATTCTTGACATGACTCGTTAGATAATCTTTACCCACGTCTTAAACGATTCCCACAACGATTGAAGAAGCGTCTTTCGCTTTGCTATGGAAGAATCTCAGTCGTGTTACAGTTCTTCCCGTGTGGGGAATCTTCTACGATTAAAAAAAGCGGTCATTGACGATCAAAGACGCTCTTCATGAGACTCCTAGTATCCCTTACACGATTTAAAATGCTAGCTGGGTATGAAGTATGTAATTAGGTTTTTGTTTGAATGTTTTTTTTTTTATAAAAACCGAACAAAAATTGTAAAAAAAAAAATTAAATTTTAAGTTGTTCGATTTTTTTGACGATTTTTCGAAACGTGAAAGACGATTTTTTTATTTTTTCTCAGGAAATTGACGATTTTCTCACAAATTTATCTGCCAGCCCTGGTATGAACACAAATTTTGAAAAAGATATAAAGACTAGAATTATTTTTTGAGAAATTTTTTATGGAAATTATTGTTTACTTTTTTATACTTTGATATTTAAATGTTTACTGAATCTGTATGTAGTGAAATTCTTTAATCTAAAAAATTAATAATATCGGCTCTTGGTAGCCTTGTTCGTGTACGAAATTGACAATGGTGCACAGAAAAAAATAAAAATTGATTTCAATTAAAAAATTTGTGATATTAATTAAAAAATTAATTAAATTTGCACCAGTAAACAAATTAATAGTATAAATTAAACCAGTTAATAGTATTAATTAAACGTTTAATTCACTTGATTAAACGTTTAATTCACTTGATTAAATTTTTAATTAAAACTGATTTTATTTTTGATTAATGCTTTAATTGGTGAACAATTTTGGAGAATTTTTTCTGTATGCCTTGTAAGCGGATTTGGATGATTTTCCAGTTCCAAAAATTTTTTTTTGGATTGATTTTGCGAAATTAATCTTTTACCAAAGGAATCTCTAAATTGGATACCATATGCCCAAATCGGTTTCAAAACGGTTGTATACATAATGTGTCAAGTCTGCTAATGCAAAGCTTAGATTTGTCACTAATTAACCAGTGAAGTCTAGAGGCTGTTTACTTCAAGTGAAATCTCTTGGTTTCTAAATGTAGAAACCAAGTACACCTCCTATACAAATGTATTCCAAGGTATGTAACAAAATCGGACTGGGGCATCGCAACAGTGTAAACGTAACGAGTTTACTTTTTAGCTTGTTTACTCGAATTCTCCAATTTTTCAATGAAGTTCACATGCAATCTTAGAATAGCTGTATTATCCGCAAATGTGGAAATCCCCAGTCGCCCTATGTATTCAGTTTACATTAAAAGTTATGGCATGAAAGCAATCATGTAATATATGCAAGAACCCAGCAAAAACTTTACTTACCTGTTAAGTTAGCAAGTAATGTTGGTGAAAATAAACACTACTTATTATTCGGCTGAATAACTACTTATTTTTGTTCGAGGTGTCCACAGAATTCAGTGCATTCAATGCACTTACTAGACGTCCAAAAATATCTAGTTATTATTTAACTACGAGTTAGTTGATTTGTAAGTACATGCAATATACTTACCAGAAGCCAAGAAATCACTAGTTGATGGACTTAATAAGTAGTTATTTAGTACGTTACCAGTAAGTAAATATTCAGTTCTGAATACAACACAAATAATAAGTTAGTTTTTGAGCTGAATATTAGTAAGCAAATATTCAGTAGAGAAAATAATAGAAGTAATAAGTAGTTGCTGAGTTCATTAATAGTAAGTACTTATGGAAGTTTTCAGAATAATGACACACACAGAAAAAAATCAAGTTAAAAGCGTAGAAAACAAGGTTGATTTAAAATTTTTCGGTGGTGATTTTGCTTCATACGTTTTTCATGTTAATTCAACCTGATTTTACAATCAATTGCTAACAACATTTATTTCTTTTAAAATAACTGTTGTTAGACATGAATTACAATTTAACATTGCAGTAAAGTTAGAGCAAAATGTAATTTATATTGAAATAACAATCCGAACCACGTTGAATGAAAGTTATTTCAAGTTGAAACAACGTGAATTTCATGTTGAATCAAATTGGTTTGTTTCACTTATTTTGTATTCTCTTTGTTAACAGAAGCATCAGCAGAATCGCCCGATATGGTTTTCGTCATCATTCTACTTTGAAAACTTGATGTACTATTTAACTAACTAATTTTAATTAAAATAATACGGGAATTGTCTTCTTTTTAAAACATATTTTAACCTTTATGTCAACAGCTGAAAAATTATACTTACGTCAACAGCAAGCATACCCGGGTATGCAAACACATGTTGTTGTTATTGTTTTTTCGTTTTATTTGTATTTTATTTGAATTTTTTTCCTATTTTAAATTGTTTTTATGCATGAATACTTAAAATAACGTTTGTTTTAGCAAAGACTTGTGCATTTTTTTTTTTTTGCTTTCATGTATGAATATTTACACTAAATGACTTTTGAGCAAAAACTTGTTAGTTGCTCTTTATTACTTGAACTACGGTTGACGTGAGGGGAAGGAATAAAAAAATAACCACATCCATGGTCTGATTTGTCCAATTTTATTCAAACATCAGAATATGTTAGGAAACACTTTTAGTAAGGATATCATGAAGTTTGAGAGCGATATGCCACTTTCAGAGATACAGAGTTTTTAAAATTCAAAACATACCCGGGTATGTAGCTGTTGACATAAGGGTTAAAAATGAAAATAAAAAAATGTACATACTTAAGTTTGTATTAGAGTTTTTTTCCCGGAGTTTTTCGATTCCCGGGAAAGCGGGAAATTTTTTTAAATTTCCCGGGATCCCGCTCCATACAAATAATACAAAATAAATTTGTTTTTAATTAATGAAAAAAACTTTTATAAACAAACGTAAGGGAGCTTGTATACAAAGTAACAAAAAGAAATGCTTAAATACTACAAAAAATAATTGAAGATTGAAAGCGGAACTTGAATTATTATTACCTTACGCTTTTATATGCAAATTCCGTACTATTATGCTCTAGATGCAAGAGAACATAAACATAACAATCTAATTCATAAAACAACAATAAAAACAAACAAAAATTGAGAAACTCAAGATATTAACATTTTTTTACGACTTAAAACTCAAAGCGTTTAGTGAGTCGTCAACGAGTACATTTCTGATTTTATTTACTGATTACCATGTTTCCGAAAAATTTCGTTCACTTTTTTACCGAGGTCGGACAAATAGTTAAAAGTGCACCGTTGTTGCATGCTTCTGATGTCAAGGTTGATGCCAAAAATAGCATCATCCGGATTACTTCTTACTAAGCTTTTCTTTTCATTACGCCCATCTGTAATCTTTAGGACAATGTGTCTTTCAAATTGTATGTTAACGTATCTTACACGAGTTTCCTTATTGGTTTTATTTCGGTTTCCCCGCACTTCCCGGGTATATTGCCAAGCTTGATATTTTTTTGTAGATATGACTATGTTGCAATAAAGGAGCGATATGTTTAGGTGTCTCCTATTTTTAAGACTTGTCCATGGACAATGAGAATTAACTGCCTGCATCTTTTTTTGAATTTATGTTCTTTATCACTCTTCACTTCACAAAATTTATTAAATATCAACTGTTGCACTATCCATTCTGCTTTGATCTACGTATGTACTCACTTCTTGTAATTGATCTAATCGACAACACATCCACAAATGCTAATTTTTAGAAAAAAGACAACTAAATTTTAGAGTAAAAATAGCTGTTTTCTGAAACTATGAGCAATTTTTTGTTTGGAAAGCGGGAAATATAATAATTGAAATCCCTATAATTGAAACCCTACTATGCATGTTAATTTAACAAGCTAAACTTTTGATTTTAATATAAAACAGGTTTTCATGGATTCAATATTGAATCCATATTTATTTATATTTTAATATTTTTTTATTTTTTATTTTAACAGTGAATAATATTAAATAAACGTGATTTAAGTTTATTTTATTTAAAATTAATATGATAAAATGATAAATTTAAATAAAGGGCATACTTTTGCAGAAATTTACTATGATTCTCGATCAACTTTTTTCCATGTTAATTTTACATTGGTATTTTTGTCTGTATGCAACTGTAATGACCACTACTTACTAGGTAATGTATGACATAGCTAGCACCTATTACTAAAAATCAAAAAGTTTTTCCTGGGAAGCTGGTACATTTGGAAAATATATTTTTTACTATTAAACTTCATCTCTTTTCTAAACAAATGCTTAAGACGAATACTTTAAATATTTTGGCCAATTCGCATGAATAACCAAGATTTGCTCTATATTTGTGGGATGGCTACAATTGATGTTGAGACAAGGCGTAGAAAGTGGAGGTGGATTGGACATACGCTTAGAAAGGACAATACAGACATTGCTAAACTCTGGTTTCTGTGGAACCCACAAGGCTTTGAAAATAGAGGAAGCCCTCTACATTTATGTAGGAATTATTATTTCTGAATAAACGCAGGGTCAAATGTTTTACAGAGTCTCTAACAACGTTTCAAGGATTTTTTCATGACGAAAAACTTTCTTCAGCAGCCGAACAGTTGAAAAAACTTTTACTTTTTTTGTGTACTTTCCTTTGGTTTTGATTAGATAAAGTTTTTTTTTAATTTGCCATATCTTATGAAATGATACAGGATGCCAAATGTCAAAAAATTATTTTAAATGCTAGGTTTTTTTTTTGATTTTTGGATTAGTTTTTTTTAAGCTAGGTTTTTTCCTAAGTATTATGGTTTTCACCAGTAATTCGACTAACGTGTATGTGGTACTCCATCAAGTTAAAATTTTAAAGTTAGGTTTGAACGATTGCATATGGTTGGTTATAGAGGATACTTGCACAAATTGTAAATCGATACAGTTTTACGACGCCAAGCCAAAACGCACGAAAGGCCAGAAAACAAAATAATGACAATATCGCGTGCTTCTCCACTCGTTTTAAGATACCCTGTGGTTAAGAATGGGATAACAGGTGCGTTTTTTTTTTGCATACTGCATACCAAATTATTAAAAAAATAAAAAGTACCAAGGTATCAATGTTCTTCCCGATTTCCCTTTTAAAAGGTACCCTATTTTTAGACTTGCCAGATTCAAATTTGTAAAGTTTTCGACATTTACTAAAAGAAATCTTGATTTTGAAAATAATTGTTGACAATTAAAAACTTCCTTAAATAATCTTTTATAAAATAACACAGTTGTTGAAACCAGGGGCCTGATTCTGGCAGTCGTGATCGAGTAATTTCTCGATTCGAAAGCAATTTAATATCTAATTATTTCAGTCAATACTGAACGAATCGAAATTATTTTTTCAGTGTTGTAAAGCATTAATTTGAGTTTCACAATAGTGAAGAAATAATTTCGATTCGTTCAGTATCGACTGAAATAAAATTGCTTTCGAATCGAGAAAGTACTCGATCACGACTGCCAGAATTAGGCCCCAGCTAAAAAAAAACATACAAGCAAATGAACTCACTCTATGTATCAAAACTTTGTGCATGCTTTAGTTTTAAGTCAGCTGTTTACCTTTTTTAAATTTGGGGCTGAAAAGCAACTTAAGATGCCCAATGAACAACTTATATCTGTTATATTACAAGAATTCATAGCTGTTTAATTACCACAAATTGCGCTATATCGATATAAACTTGTTAAGCATATGTAAACTTAACAAAAAAAAAAAACTTAAAAGCTTAATTACTCAAAAATTTTATTTTGACACTTGGTTTTTTTCTTTTTAGCCCCTTAATTATGGGTGTTGAGTTTAGAGGGAAATACAAACAAGTGTTGATACGGGGGTCTTATCAAAGCATTCGATATCGATTAAGCTATAGCACCTTTCTGCATACGATAAACACTGATGTATCGAATGAAAAATCGAAAGATGTAATGTTTTTGGTTTCTCGATATCGAATGCTTTCATCTCATATTACGATTCATTTCATTCGATGTCGAGTGTCATGATAACAAAACAAAAGATTTCGATTAATTTTGTTTGCTATCGTATGCAGTGATTAGACCCCGGGTTTCAGTTTTAAATCAGCATTATTAAGTGTTGAATATAGGAAGCGTACACAGAAAGAAAAACACTCAGGATAAATCAAGTTTTTTTTTTTTTTTGATTACTTTAAGCACGAGTCGTACTCAAAAAATATAGTTCGAATAACACTAAAACGTACTCAAAACAATGTATAATGGGATTGCTTTCGAAAATCAATACCAGAATTTCGTGAAATAAGTATAAAATTCTTAAATCAAGTAAAAAAAGATTAAACTTTTCGTTGTGTTTAACCCCCTGGCTTACGCATGTTTTGATTTTCTATACACATTAAAAAAGGTCTGGCCAGACTCATGTGTACCACGAAGTTAAGAGTTTTGCGATTGAAAATCCGTACTTGAATCAATCATTCTGTACTTCGGATTGATTTGAGTACGGATGGATTGATTTTTCTTTTGAGTGCAGTGTTGATAGATTTTTAAAACAAATAAACTAAGACAAAGCGATGACATATTTACATATTTGCTTTTTGCACGCTTTGTCTAAAGAAAACTGTATGCAAATTAAAAAAAAAAAAACGTTTTTTCCCCTATCTCCCACTTAAGTAGCGGTTTTCGCGTGATTGACTCACAACCTTTCACATTTATAATATTATGACTCAGGTCTGAAATATTTTGGCAGATGTTGACATTCTGAATGAATTTATTTAAAATTTTAAGCCATTATCTCAAATTAATAAAAACTACTTAAATCCGCTTAATTGTCAATACAACAATTATCCATAAATAAGCCGAAGAGAATATACATTTTTAGAGTAAAATTTTAATTGCATTAAAAGTTTTATATAAAGAGGAAAACATTCAATAGCAAATTAATTAAAAACAAGTAAAAATTCCTTAAATATTTCAGATCTGTTCAGTTGAATTGGAAAATACAATAAAACTCTTAAAGAACAAGCAACATTTTTAATTGAACCTCTTGATTAAACATCATTGAATAAGAAGAAAAAAAGAAATAAATGAACGTCAACCACCAAACATTTTCGGCTAAAACATTTTTCATTCAAAATTAATGATGTCTTTTATATAATTTTTTGCGTCCGTTTTTAGAAATACAACTTGAATTTGCATAAAATCAAAGTACAAAATCATTAGCAGCACTACTCGCTCGTACTCGAGCTCCTTCTGTCCTGTGTGTGCAACAGAATCACAGATTCATAAACATGAACAAACATGCTTACACTTTAGGCTGTTAAATGCAGTTAACAAGTGTCACGTCGGGCATATAAATTCTTTTTTTTTTCTCATGAGTGTCTTTATTTTTTTATTTTTTTTGTTTTAGCTTCATAACAAGGATACTACTACAAATGATAATAAAAAAAAACAAAAATCAGAACTTTAAGAAATCTCCAAAAATAAAAATTTAACATTTAAACAGACAACCATTCACAAAAAACAGTCACAACATGAATAAGCAGCAGTGAATGATCAGAAGTGAAAAACAGCCAAAAGACAAGGTAAAGAGATAAGATTTTTTTTTTTTTTTTTTGGACTATAGTCATATTTTTCTTTTTGTTGGTTTTATTCTTCATTCACTGGGCAAACACTATGGGGCAACAAAAAATTGTAAATTCAATTTTCAAGAACTAAATTTCTGATATCGAAGCTTAGATTTCTAAATGTTTTAAGCAACTTAGAGCACTTTTTTATTTTAGTGATGTTTCTTTTTGAATTCGTCCCATTTTTATACCCTCAATAACTATTTAGTTGTGACTAGTATACGAAGTTTGTCCTCACAAAATGCGCTTGATTCAAGAATTATAAAATTGTTTTAATTCGAATTAGAAAGAAAAAATTATTAGGATTGATTTGCTTACTCGTATAACACCTTACAGAATGATAAAACACCAACATCATGCCCGATATAGTTTTTACTTTAGAAATCTTATGTACATATTTAACCAAAAGCATAAACTAAATGCGAAGCAAGAGTTCAAGTTTACCTTTTAACAGTTCGTGGTACACATGATTCTAGCCAGACCTTTTTCAATGTGTATAGAAAATCACAACATGAGTAAGCCGGAGGGTTAAACACAACGAAAAGTTTAACCTTTTTTTACTTGATTTAAGAATTTTATACTTATTTCAAGAAATTCAGGGATTGATTTTCGAAAGTAATCACTTTTAGGATTGTTTTGAGTACGTTTTAGTGTTATTCGTACTTGAATTTTTGAGAACGACTCGTGCTTAAAGTAATCATAGAAAACTTAATTTATCCCGAGTGTTTTTCTTTCTGTGTATGAAGATATCTAAATAAGATTTATTTCTGTGGCATTTTGACAAAACATCTTGAGTCAAATTTACAAAGCTGAAAAAAATATTGTTAATTTTCATTCAAAAATCATTTTTGTTTGCGTTTTTAAAATTTTGTATTGTAAACGAACTTTTTCTTTAATTTTGGTTTATTTTATTATTTAATAAAAATGATGTTTTCACAAAGTTTTTTTAAAAAAGTTGTTTGCTATCTTATCGCGACTAAAGATGTCTTGTCAAAATGCCATAGATTTGATTTTTAAGCTGAATTATATAATTTTGTTCTGGAGGGTCCATGATTGCCCATTGGTCCCAAATAGGGTACACTTGCAAAAATTTGTTCTTATACTGAGGTGTAGGTTACCATATGTTCGGGCTTTACCGAGTATACATTCTTACCTGTTTATATAGTTGAGGTTCCATGAAATTCGAACCTCTTTGTAATCTGTGCCAATATGAAAAAGTATCTTATGTTGAATATAGTAGCTTCAAGGAGTTTCTACTTGTTATAACCAGGGACAGAAAATAACTGTTATTTTTAAAAATGTACATCAAAAAAGCACACATAAAATATGATCGTAGAAAATTTTGGTTCTTATCATTATGATACATAGGTGATGTACATGCAAATTTTTGTATGACTTTTAAATTTGTGTCTTTTTGATAAAAGTCAAAAAATAATTTTTAATCTTGACTTTTATTTTTTAAGGCAAAAATTAAAAGTTATTTTTGACTTATATTATTTTACTCAAAAAATAAAAGTTATTTTTAAACTTTTAATATTTTAAGGCAAAAATAAAAGTCATGTATTAAATATTGCATAGTAATACGCTAGTTTTATTGCTTTCAATGCTATAAATGATAACAAATGATAACGTTCAATCGCACTTATTCTACATTCTGTACCTGCAACTCAAGTCAGTGTAGAAAGTTCATTTTCAGCACTCAAATTGATTTTGGGGGATTTGAGATATAATTTATCTGAAGAAAACTTAGAATCAATTTTAATGGTAAAATTACACAGCTGAACAAATATAATAATAATAATAATAATAATAATAATAATAATAATAATAATAATAATAATAATAATAATAATAATAATAATAATAATAATAATAATAATAATAATAATAATAATAATAATAATAATAATAATAATAATAATAATAATAATAATAATAATAATAATAATAATAATAATAATAATAATAATAATAATAATAATAATAATAATAATAATAATAATAATAATAATAATAATAATAATAATAATAATAATAATAATAATAATAATAATAATAATAATAATAATAATAATAATAATAATAATAATAATAATAATAATAATAATAATAATAATAATAATAATAATAATAATAATAATAATAATAATAATAATAATAATAATAATAATAATAACAATAATTTTAATAGACTTCTGTAATATACAATAAAACTAGCGTATTACTATGCAATACTTAATTCAAGACTTTTATTTCTGCCTTAAAAAATAAAAGTTAAAAAATAACTTTTTTTTCTTGACTTTTTCGATAAAAGTCATAACAGTTACGGTCCCTGATTATAACTCAATTTTATCTTATAATAAGGGTGTTCATTTATTCGATATTTGATATTTTTAACTTATTCGATTTAACGAATAAAGTTTTAAAATTAATCGATTAATCGAATAATTCTAAGCCCAAAAATTTTAAAAATTACCAGATATTTTTCGATAATTTAAGAAAAACATTGTAATTGAAAAAATAAAAATTCTATTTTAAATAAAACTTGTCAATGTAGCTCCAAATTATTGCTTTATTTTCGACTTTTTGAAACTTTTCACAGACATTCTATGCAAATAATTTCTTCTAGAGAATAGATCGAAGTATCTTGTTTAAAATATTTATTCATTGGAATTTTTTGGTAGACTATCTTCTTCAAGTACTATGTCATAGTCACTGTGCAAGTGTTAAATTAGTGAAGTTGTTGAAGAACATATACATTAATACATTTTTGGACACCTGTTACATTTAGCATTATTAGATTTATTTTATCCTTCCTACATTATAATTCTAAAGAGAGAAACGCATGAACTAATTTGTTAAAAAAGACGGGCGTGTTCTAGAAATCGAAATGACGTGGATTAAAAATCGTGCAAATTTTAAAGACGACTTCATTCTTTAAGTATCATTTATTTTTGCGAGAACAACACTTAAAACCTTGAAAAACTACGGTCGTTTTGTAAATAGTAATTGAATTTAAATTATCGTTCGATTTCAATTTCACTTCATTTTGATTTCTAGAACATACTTAAAAAATTAATATAAAGCTTTAAGTTAACTTTCCTGTGTCGTTTTTTCTTTTGTGAAATAAATTACAAAATTTTGTTGAAAAAATGTAACAAAAATTTTAGCTAAATTACTCACTAAACATAACTTTTTTTAATTCTAACGGACACATACATTTGGTTTGTTAATTCGACTTAAAACTTTAAAAAAATTTTACATTTAACTGAAATACTATATATTATTATTATTTTTCGATTAATCGGTGTGAATTCTTCGATTAATTCTTTAATCGAACTAAGCAATTTAAAATTATTTGAACAATTAATTGTCTCAAATTGTTGGAATTAATAGTCTGAACACCATACTTATAATGACTTAATCTAAACTTTCATATGACCTTAGATATATGGTTGTATTCGTAAAAAATTTTTTAATTAAGGCTTAAAAAATAAATTTACTATGAAAATTGTCCTTAATTAACGTTTGTTAAATTAAATAATCGTTTATGAATATGGGGGTTAATAATGAAATCCCACCTATGCATGGCCACCACAAACATACACATATGGTTGGTGCAACCATTCATTTATGGCTATGGGGAAAATTTAGAAAACCAATTAATTAGCATAGAGCTGATTCAGAAACGTTAGTATGTCTGAAACAATTTTTACATTCAAAGACTTAATGGAACCCAGTTTTAATACCCAAGCCACAGTGCACCTTAAAACAAATGAACATAAGTTTATTCATATAAATATACACACATATATAAGTATGTTTGTATGTAAAAAATAAAAAAGGGTTATATAAATTGGACCACAAACGTTATAAATATTAACCGCAAAATAAGCTTAAAAGAACAAGGGTATAAACATGAAAAAAGCGACATATAACAGACACAAAAATTTAAAAAAAAAGAAACAAAACAATAAGTTTGTGTGTCATGTTGTTGCATGTTTTACTAACCACAACAACTAATTCCGCGACGAGGACAACATCAACTAAAAAAAAGACGGCTGAGAGTACGACGATGATGACGACGAAAACAATGCGCGAATGTGTGAAATCAAATTGTTAAGCAGACACATCAGAACAACAACAAACAGCAGACTCATCCACATCAGCAGATACAACAACACTGCAAGAAAACAAAAGAACACACGAAAAACAAATAAGTACAATATTCATTCATGTTTTTCGGACACTCCAAAAACACACACAATTAATACTCATTTCTTGCTCTTCACCAAAAGTCCCTACTCCTTTTTTTAAATATTTTACTTTTGGGGTCTGTTCCGATCAATACAATTTAAACTCCAATATTTGGCAATTTTCTTGTGTTTATTTGTCATTTATACACATAAATGTGTGTGTGTTTTTTTTTGTGCGTTTGAAAAAAGTCTTGTATGCCGCTTCTTGTTTTTAGGTACAAAGGATTATAAGGGTTTTAGAGTTTCGTGTATGTTATTGAATTGCTCCTTTAAGACTAAATGCTTGGTATTTTATACGGGAGTTTTGAGACAATAATAAAACAAGACAGATACGAAAGAAAAACGAACACATTCCTTTGACAAATAAAACCAAATATTTTACGAAAAATTTGCAAAAAAAAAAAAAATCCAACCTTAAGTTTCACATAAATTTGGCAATACCTTAATGATTGTCGAAATTGGTATATGATTTTTTAGTGCTGCTGTGCGTTAAAACCACTTCATTGTTATTGCTCTTTTTTCAAGTTTTCTGATCGAAGAATGTGGAAAAATTGCTGTCAACCTCATGCCAAAATATTCGCGAAAATATTTTAAAATCCTTGGTAAAATCGTGGTGAGGAAAAAATGGATTTCATCGGAGTAGAATAGATTTCTTAGGAGTATTCACGGACTTTTTAAAATTAAATTAAAAACTGGAAATTATTTCCTTTCGTAGGTTATATTCATCATTGTTTTATTTTTCAAATTTATTCTATGAGCTAAATTTCAGTTATGTATTTTATAAAGCTTTTTTGTAATAAATTCGAAAAATAAAAATATGTTGAATATAACCTACGAAAGGAAATAATTTCCAGTTTCTATATGTTAAAATTGTTGAGTTAAATACATTCAATTTATAAAGTATCACTATCCAGTGTGACACAAAGAATGCTGACGAAGGCCGTAGCGGGCCAGAAAATGCATTACATTCTGCTGGTGTCTAATAATTGTAAATTTTTCTGTACATACAATATACTTCATTGCTATCCAAAGGATAGCTAAGGTAAAATGTAACAAGAAAATACAATATAATAGTCTGGTAGTGTATAAAAGTCATTCCTAAAAATTTAAGGAATAGAACTATTACAAAAAAGCATTATAAAATACATAACTGAAATTTAGCTCATAGAATAAATTCGAAAAATAATTTTCAATTCATCACTCAACTTCAACAAAATGATTGCCATCATTTTGAACTATCACTAAGTGTGAGTTGAAACTTCAAAATTAGTGCACTACCCCCATCTATGATAAAAAACATGCGTTTTTATAATTTTCAATAAAAAAAAAATATTATATTTATAGATAATAAGATTTCTGTATGTCGTGATACATTCCCAATTTTTCCATATTTGATAAATACACTGTAATTTATTGTTGAGGGAGCACTAGCTTCTATGCTAGCTTCTAAAGTAAAAAACAAAAAAAATTTAAATTTATTATTAATGTTTGCACTTTTGTACGTTTTTCTTTTTGAAACGCTTGTTATAAACTCCACTCCGCTTCACAAATACAAAATAAAAAATTACAAAAAATGATTAGCTGTTGCTTAAAATTCCGTGCGAAATAATAAGAGCTGCACTTATTTCGCACGCAAAAAAAAAAAAATTTTGCTAGAAACATTTCGCATGTTTTTCGTAATAATTATAAATAGAGTACAACTCTATCAACATTTTTTCGTTTGTATTTCACAGAAATTTTTTATACCCTCCACCACAATTAGTTGTGAAGAGGGTATACTAAGTTTGTCATTCCGTGTGAAACTTTTTTATTATTCATCTCAGACCCCATAAAGTATATATATTATGGCTGCTTGAGTAATTCTAAGTCGATTTAGCCATGTCCGTCTGTCTGTCCGTCTGTCGAAAACACGCTCACTTTCGAAAAACTCAAAAGAAATAAACAAACTAGGTGTCAAATTGCTTGTAGTTATCCTAAGCAGTTTGGGATTGAAGTTCAGCAAAATCGATTCAGTAGGACCAGAGCTATGAATCAAAATGTGGAACCACCACCTTCAAAAACTCGATAATTTTGTTACAAAAACTAACATAAATGATGCAAAAATGCACGGAATGACATAAGATTTTAATTTACCCTAAGTCCCATATAAACACTACTCCCGGAAAACAGTTTAGTACGCCTAAAACCGTAAAAAATAATGCAATCATAACAAATTTTGGCTCGTCACAATTTTATAGGACTATAAATGATACTGTGAAATTTCGTGAAGATGGGTACATAATTTACCCTAGGCCCCATATATGCCCTACTCCCGGAAAACAGTTTAGTCTCCTAAAACCATAATTAATAACAAATCGTCACAGTTTAAGATAATAATAATAAAAAGACATCATACAGATATTACTCCTTAAACATTCGAACTGTCGGTGGAGGGTATTAAAGATTCGGCACAGCCGAATATAGCACTCTAACTTGTTTTATATTGAGCTTGAAAACATTTCGCACGAAATACTGAACAGAGAACCATGCTTATTTCTTTAAGATTTCGAATTTTCCAGAATGTAAAAAAAATGATAAAACGATATACACATGTGATCATTATTCGGCTCACTAAAAAATATTCCGAAAAAATTCTCGCCAATTTTTATTCAATTAAACCATTAATCAAAAATAAAATAAGTTTTAATTAAAATTTGAGTCAAGTGAATTGATCGTTTATTTATTTATATCAACAACATTACTCGGAAAAAGTTGTTAATATACAAAAATATTTAATTGGTACTATTTATTTGTTTACTAGCACAAATTTAATTAATTTTTTGTATAACAGCTGCTTCAATAAACCCAATAATAGATTCATGATTAGGTTATGTCAAGCTGTTATACAGAGAAAAAATTGTCGCCAATTTTTATTCAATTACACCATTAATCAAAAATAAAATCAGTTTTAATTAAAAACTTAATCAAGAGAATTAAGCGTTTACTTATATCAACAACATTACTCCAGAAAATGTTGTTAATATCAAAAAATATTAATTTGTTACTATTTATGTATTTGTTTACAGGTACAAATTTAATTGATTTTTTAATTAAAATTAATTTTTATTTTTCTGTGTACAGTGGTAGTGATAAAAATTAAAGAAGACGACCTTATGTCATGCTAATGATTTCCACTAAGATTACGTAATTTGTCTTCGGTAAGAGTTGTGAAGTATAACAGTTCCTTAAATTCACTAATTTTTGTATAAGAACTGTATGCACTTTATAAAACCCACACGCAATCCCACAATAAAACAATAATTTTTATGAACGTTATTCTGTCAAGCTAATAGGGCCTAAATTTCTTCCATGTAAATAATATTCAATTTTTGATAACATTCCGACATTCCGTACATTGTTTATAGAATTTTTCAAGGGATTGTCTATTTAAAAATTATAAAACAATAAAAAATTTCAAAGTACATTAACACAAGGTAGACTCATTTGGGATTGTAGACATGCTGCTCTATAAAAAGAGTCGAGTTGTCAAAATTGTCTTCATATAAAACCAAAACAATTTAAAGCACACATGTACAAATTTTGGCTCATATACACGAAATTTGACGTTTGGGTTCCAACTGGGGTAAACAGCTGACAAACATATGGACCAACGAATTTACCTTGTGTAAATATACCTTGAAAAAAGTACAGTAATGTAACACATAAACAATATAGACTTGCAATATGAAATTTAATCACATTAAAAAAATTTACATGTACCAAGGAGCATACAAATATAAAACATAGTTTTAATATATAAATACTTACTTTAAACTTAAAATATATCACAGCTTAAGTGATGGCAACAATATAAATCGCATTCATGTGTAATTTTTTTTTAGTTTTCCAGCTGGAAATTATAAGCTGTTAAGAATGCAGTTCGCGTGACGTCATTTTGGGATAGTGAAATATTTTATTTCTATCATTCTTAGATGGTACGAATTATATATAAATGAGGCTGCAATTGAATCGTTTATTCCAGAAGCCGCTAAACTGACATTTTTTCGAAAGTTATATAATTATAGATTATGAATGGCCTACTTAACCTACTACACCGTCTTATGCAGGAAACCGTCAACTGCTAATTCTTTCAATTGGTTGTAGTTTGTTTTGCTATTTCTGTAAAGTGCAGAAAATCTTTACTTAATTTAAAATTAGGAATTTAGCACTTCATACTGAAATCTTATTAATAATAAATTTTGTTTTCCCAAAAATTAATTTGTTAAAATAAGGATGTTGGAAGTAAGAAAAATGCTACTGCTAACATTTACCGCGGCACAATTGGGCTGAATATTTTGTCTTGCCATTCAACACAGTGGTTAATGACTTCAAAATCTAAAACTCTGTGGTGGTACGTGACAATCGCATTTTTTTTACAAGAAATTTTGGAAAATGTTAAAAAAGCGATAGAATTGAAAAAAATGCGTGAAAGGCCAACTGGAAGTACGGAAACAGCATTATTCTAATATGCTACCAAAACATATGCACCTGCCTAACCTACGAAATAGACAAGACATCTCAACATTTCGCCCGATATGGTTAAAGCCGACCCCCATACTACAGGGAACATATTGCTTCCACTAATCCAGAAATTCTGGCTCACACATGAACTTGATTCCAGTTAAAAAAAAAGATTGTATAGTAAATATCACTAAAAAAGGGGTGATCTGACAAACTCTAAGAACTTGCAAGGCATAGCCCTTCAAGATTATAGCGCAAATCATTTACCGGAGAATATCCGACAATGTACTTAGGGATCTAAGGCCTAAACAAGCTGGCTTCTGGCCCCAAAAATCCTGTGTAGAGCACATTAATAGTCTAAGAATTATTAAAGAGCAATCTACAGAACTTCGCTCTCCGCTTTACCTGCTTTTTTTTTTATCGATTTTGAATAATCATCTGATACCCTGAACCGAAACGAAATATGGAGCGCTCTTGCTTGCTCAAACTCCATACCGTTATGTTAAATGTAGTGTTGTCGACAATAACGCTCTGAGCAGTAGTTTGGATGTTGTAGCTGGTGTTCGCCAGGGCACTTAAACACCCTGCATTTTTAAATATTATGAGTTCATATGTTCAGCAAAAATACTTGCTAACGGATTTTTTACATAGCTGCCAAACATCATTTGGTGGAATTCTGGAAATTAAAAGTTGAATATTTTGATTTTCTTCAATAACGTAAAAATAACGGTAATTTTGTAAACAGCGGAATTATGAAAAATTTGCAGAACAAAAGTTGCTCCCGAAGCCCTAAAAAACCATTTTAAGCAGAGTTATTTTTTTTTTCGCAAAAAGTCGATTTTGGCATATTGCTATATGTATTTATTTTCAATTTAATAACAAAAAAAAAAGAAAATAAAAAAAAATATATACAGTCGAACTTCTGTAAGCCAAAAATTCTTTAAGTCGAAGGGAATATCTTGGTACAAGCTCAAAGTAAAGTATTTGCACCACGCGTGGCCACACTTCCACAAGTCGAATTTTTTTCCAAAAAGTTTTTGCCACCTTAAATTTTTGTTTTATTTAAAACTAATAAGCATTTAAAATATGACATTTATCTTTAGTTAAATAAAATTTGATAAATCTAAATTCAATAATTCTAATGTCTATAGTACACGGAATGTAAAAGCCACATGCGCATGTGATTCTGATGTCATTTTTTCGTCATCACACAACACGAACTTGGTGTTGTGGCTTTGTAGTGACTGTCAGAACCACATGCGCATGTGGCTTTTTACATTTCGTGTACTATAGGCTTAAGTTTTTAAAATTTTGTATGTAAACACTTATCAAATCACAAATATCTCATTAAATGAAATCTTTAAATGTGTACATATGTATTTGTACGAAATAAAATGAAAAAAAAGCATACATGCCGAACGAATTTAATTTTTTGTTGTGCATTTATTACAAGTTCTCTAACTTGAAGTGTCTGTAAGTCGAACTTTTTTGTCGGGATAATGGAGCTTCGAGTTATAGAAATTCATGTATATAAATTCTCTCTGTATACGCTAAAAAAATAACATGTTCGGAGGCAGCCAAAATATTATTGATGCGTTTTGGTGGAGGACTAATTTAACCATAGGGTGATTAAATATTTTTCGTTCTAAGAATTTACTATGAATTAAGCAGCATTTGCATTTTTAAATTAAGAAATAAAATATTGGAAAAAGTACAAAACTCTAAAATTTGTTATCCTAAAAAAATTTGTTAAATTTTTTTGTAGACCTCAAATGAATTAAAAAAATATCCTTAAACATTTATTTAAAACCAACTTTACTAACCCAAATATTTAACCGCAAAATTTCTTTATAAATGTTTTCCAAATACCAGAGTAAAACACTCATAATTATTTTTAAGTATCCCCATTATGACACATCGTTAGAGGGCATAAGTATTTCATATTTAAACTAATGAAATACTTATTAATTCGAACAAAAACTACTCTAATTCTAACACAGTTTGATACCGGAAATACTCTGCATGCCAAAGAACCCCAAAAAAATTGAACAAGAAATTTCTGAAAACAAGAACAAATATTTTTAAAATTAAATCCTTTTTTGAACTTGAATGTCTTTCTTTCAATGCTTTTTTTTAAGGTTGTGAAACCACAACAAGCAGCACCAGCAACAGCATCAATGGCAGCAGCAGCAGCAGCTTGTACTTTTTATCACTATAGTCAATTTTATTACTACCTCCGCTTAGCTTCTGCTTTAGCTGCCGTTGTGTTTTCTGGAGATGCTTCTTATTTTTTGTTTATATTTTTTTCATTTTATTTTTGAAATAAGATCAAATATGATAGCGCCAGCCATGATTATAGCAACAACAACAAAAAAAAAAAAAAAAACAGTAAGGTAAAGTATAAAAATACCAACAACACAATGGAAAACATGTTTAATCGTATTACTTACCTTATAAGGCCCCACAAAAAAGTGAATCTGTATGTAGCAACAGCTACAAACTGTAGCTTGTGCTTGTTTTGTTAACAAGCACAGTGGAGCTAGAATGGAAAAGGAATAGTTTGATTAGTAAAACATAAATTTAAGGGGACTTATAAAAATAAGTAAACTTTTTAAGAAATATACAAAGAAACATAATAGATTTAGACCGCAAAGTATGAAGCATCTTTTTATATAAAACTAAAAAACGACTGTGAAATCGATAAATTTAAAAAAAATAGTTAAAGAATTGAAAATGGGATATAATTTAATATTTTTCGCTTTTAAATGCTTCTAGCCCACTGTCTGGTTTTCTCAATTGTTGTTATGGATGGTGATTATGGTGATGTTCTGTTGTACAGACATACAGACATCTTACAAATATTGATGGCGTTGCTGATGACGCTGTTTTACCACTATAATAAGTATGAAAGTAAAGTAGAGTGTGATGTGTGATATTTGTGTTGTACTGTTGCTGATGTTGTTCTTATTATTGTTGGTACACAAAACGTTCACGTTTCTTTCTTAAGTCTTTCGTTTTTATTATAATTCATTCCACAGCTTGTCAGCGAAGTGAAGGAAGGAGCAGCCGACAGTAGTGGCTCATGGATATAACTCAAAGCCTGTTGATGACTTTGAATGGCTTGGTTTAGTTTGCTAGCGTTGCGTTCTGCCATGACCCAAAACTCTTTTGTTTAAATACATCAGGAAATAAAAAAAAAAAAAATATTTTATGTGATTTTGCACCATCTATTTAGCCAACCATCCACCTCCGTGATTTTTTTTTTTAATTTTTTTAATACGCAAGGCGCTCGTCTGTGTTTTATTTTTTTTTTTTTATAAGTTTGTTAATCGTCGTGTGAAGTTGGTCCGCATAAAAATTCTCTTGTTTAGTTTAATTTTTTTTGTTTTTTTTTTTTATTTTGCTTTAAATTTTATTTGAAATTCTTTGGCGCTGTTTTTCAATGTTGTTTGACATTCAATCTTTGATTTGTTTTTTGTTTTATTGTTGTATTGCTCGATTGCGTTTGTACTTTTAAGTGTTATTTGAAATCTTTTGTGTTATTTTCTTTTTAATACATTCAAATCCTTTTTTATAGTTGTCTTTTTATTTCGGTGCAATTCTTTTGTTTGGTGTCAAGTTTAACAAATATTTAGTTGGTTTTTTTATTTTATTCATAATGTCTGGAATGTCTTTTATTTGCACTTTTTAGATTTAAAGATATATTTATATATTATTTTTAATTGAATAGCTTTCGGTGTGTGAATGGCATGTGTTTGTTCCTACACTTTAAAAATATTTTTGGAAAAAAAGAATATCATGAAAATTTTTGGTACCATTTTATTGTCGAATAAAAATGTTTACATAATGTATACATAAATATTTATATAAATTTCGGTGGTTCCTATAAGGAGCATAGGGCCCTTTTCTTGATTTGTTATGATTTCAGTAATCATTGTAGTTTAAGATGAATAATTGATTGGGCTAATCTTACGATTCTGGTGCTTGGGGCTAATAGCAATGCCTACAGGCATTCATTGGGAAAGGGTTTAGTCATTGCCTTTCCTAGGATTACTCCGCCCAACATCGGTCGGCAGAGCTTTGTCTTCTATCGGCAGGACGCGCTTCATCCCGGCTTCGTAATTTAATTTAAATAAAAGATAAAATTCAGTCAAGATTAAAATTTATTATTAACATGGTGTTAATAAGCTTTAACATTTACCCATTTGTAATGAAACGGAATTGAGTCTTAAATAAAAATCCTTAAGCTTATAATTAAATCCTCGGCAGTAACGTCAATTTCTCAATTTGCCCTTATTTTATTGTTTTAATTTTCTTCTGTTTTTAGATTTTCTGTTTACAAAATGTTTGAAAAACACTTAAAGTATGGTTTCAATGTTGGAAAAATAGTTTTCTATATGTGAGAGCATAAAGCTTCGTTCACAATCAGAGAAACAATTTCGTTTTTTCTTCTATCTTTTTTGTTCCTAAAATATTTCATATATTTTCCTTTCATTTTTAAAACAAAAATGTAACTAAATTTTTTTAAAAAATGTAACTAAAGTTGAGTCAACTAGAACTTCAGCAACAATTTGTGTGAAAGTGTTTCTGACGTTTAAAATAATTTTATTTAGTTTTGAATGAAAATTTCAACAAAATGTTGTAAAAAATAATAATAAATGCATAATATTGTTGTGGGTAAAATTTGCAAGCGTTTTCTTAATGCAAAATGTGTGTGGTTGCAAAAGAAATTGTTCCTCTATTATGAACACAAAGTGAAAATGTTTTTTTGATTGTGAACGAAGCTTAGGGAAAAACGTTCTCAAAATAAAATAAAATTTTTTTCACTCAGCTTTCTACAACAAATTTTTGTGTCAAATTGTATGCAAAATGTAGCCTCGACGAAGATTTGTTTGAACACTTTTTCGTAAACATTTTGTTTTATATATTTTTAAAACCACAAATATTTCTATTACGGCTCAAGAAGCCAAACGACGGCAGCTAATGCTATAAGACTATTTTAAGTTTGTTATACAAAGAACTTCTACTCTATGGTATACAATCACTGACTTTGCTAACTTAAGCTCCGCTGCATTGCCGACCTTCGGCCAGGAGCAAGACTTTTCTACTTTATAGCATAAATGAGGGCATTCAGTCGATTAGTTCTTGTTCTTTTAATCGAACAATTTAAGACGATTAATTATTCGAATAATATAAAATTGCTAATTTCGATTTAATCGAATATATGCCTATTAATCGAATTATATTAATATATTGTATTTCTGTTTAATGTATAATTTTTCTGTTGAATAAAAAAACAGTCATGTTTAGTCAGTAATTTAGCTTATATTTTTGTTAAATTTTTTCAACACAATTTATTAATTAATTTCACAAAAGAAAAACGACAAAGGTACGTTAACTTAAAGATTTATATTAATTTATAGGTCATGTTCTAGAAATCGAAATGAAGTGAAATTGAAACCGAACGATTTACAAAATTTACCGCAGTTTTTCGTGGTTTGAACTGTTTTTCTTGTAAAATTAATGGATACTTTAAGAATGAAGTAAATAGATAAAATAGAATATTTTTATGAAATTTCAGTGCAGGGTCGTTTTTAAGGTTTGCTCGATTTTAAATCCACGTCATTTCGATTTCTAGAACACGCCTGTATTTTTTAATAAAATAGTTCATGCGTTTCTCTATTTAGTATGAGTTTGGTTTAAAAATATTGTACGTAGGATAAATCTAATAATGCTAAATGTAACAGGTGTCCAAAAATGTATTAACGTAAATGTTATTCAACAACTTCACTAATTTGCCATTTGCACAGTGAATATGGCATAGTACTTGAAGAAGATGCTCAACCAAAAAACTCCAATGAATAAATATTTTAAACAAGATACTTCGATCGATTTTCTAGAGGAAATTATTTGCATAAAATGTCCGTGAAAGGTTTCAAAAAGTCCAAAGTGAAGCAACAATTTGGAGCTACATTGACAAGTTTTATTTAAAAAAGAATGTTTATTTTCTGAATTACTAATTTTTTCTAAAATTATCGAAAAAAATCTGGTAATTTTTAAAATGTTTGGATTTAAAATTATTCGATTAATCGATTAATTTTAAAATTTTATTCGTTTAATCGAATAAGATAAAAATGCCAAATATCGATTAATCGTTAAATCGAACAAAAATAAACCCCGATTTATTGAACACCCTAAATATAATAAAAACCGGCTTCTCTAACCAAAGTGGGCATTGTGACACATTTGAAAGTCAAGTACCACCAAAAATTTGTATAACGTCCATGCATTTTCTGAGAGTTTTAAGTGTATCTTAACGTCCGTGGACATTTTGTCACTTGACATTATGACATGCCACCCAAAAAACGGCTGCTGATTTCTGAGGTCATTCTTTTTTGGGCGAATACTTGGGGGAAGGCTGCGTTGTAGATACGCTCTTAACACTGGATAAAAACAATAGGTACACTAATCACACTTATCACCTTTTAAGGATATGAATTTATCTATTCTGCAACTTTTGTACAAATGAAATAGCAAGTCGAACTGTGTCCTAATTTACAGCCAAATATCAGCCTCTAAGCCTTCATTTTTAGGATCTCATTACCTGCATTTGAAGTAAAAGCTACACCAATTATATAGTAATTATTATATTAGCCAAAGGGCAACGCTCGGGTTATTGGTGTTCCAGGATTATAATTCCCTAATTGAAGGGATCTTATTTATTTAATAATTTATTTAATGTGTTACAAATACAATTACAAATTATATTCTAACTTAATTAACCAAGCAATAGTAAGGTAGACCTTCAGCCCATTGTAGTGAAAAAGACCAGAGTCTCTGCCAGAAATCGAACCCGCAACCGCCGCACTGATAGACTAGCTCACTACTAGGGTATTCATTCAGTTAACCGTTAATCAGTTAGCCGATTAATTACTACCCAAAGAACTGATCGGTTAATTTAAAATTGGCTTTTATCGATTAACGATTAAACCGGTTAATTTCAGTCGATTAACCGATTAACCGATGTAAAAAAATTGTTTGAGGTATTAAACCATATTTTTGTGTTTTTTATCATGGGTGAGTTTCAAAACGGCAGTTGCAAACAAACTCGCTTCTTTAAATGCATTCTACAATGCAATAATGTCGAATTTTACAATGTTTATCTGTACCAAAGTTCACCAAAAATGTTACTAAAGTGCACCAAAAAAGTTGTGTTTAGAAATTTTTTTTCATACAATATATTTCGATCAAGAAATTCATTCTTAAAATACAGTACAAAATAAGAAATAAAGTGTTGAAATGGGAAAATGAAATTTAAATTATTTGGAAACTCTTTTGTATTTTATTATAACAACCCTGTAAATAGTTTTTTGACATTATTATTTTATACATCTAGAATTTTATAATAAATGTAAGCTTGTTGAATATACCACGGACGTTTTTTTAACTTGTATTTTAACTCTGCCAATTATTGGTTAACTTCCAAACACAATTTCATCATAAAGGAATTCGGAAATGAACTTTTTTGCAAAATGCTCGGTGCTGAGCTTTGCCTGGATAAGTTTGGTAATGACCTGCCAACAGAAGAAACTCTCGATAGTAACACAACAACTATATTAACCGAAATAATAAAAATTATTAAAAATTTAAAAAAATAAAATCAGGACTCTAATGGCATAATGGAAGATTTTATATGTTTAGAGAAATCCAGTAAAAGGACTAAGAATTAGAAATTTTGTATTATGGGTTGCTTTCGATATCTCCAACATCTACGATAATTGAAAGAATTTTTTCCATGTCAAGTTTTATCAAAACTAAAGAAAAACCAAAGGATTATTTTATAAGATCTGCTCAAACTATTGAAATAAAATGATCACGCAGTTTATTTTTTAATTAATACATAATACCTATATGCATTAATTTAAAAATATGTATGTATAACATAGTTATAAATTATTTTTTTGTTTGTTTTAGTTCAAGAATTGTTATGTTATTATTTTTTTTTACTTATAAACTCCAAATAATAAATAATTTTTCATTTTTATTTATTGAAATTACTTAATTTAATAACAAAATTCACCGATTATTAACCGATTAAACCAAAACCTCGATTATTTAATCGAGCGATTAACCGATTAAATGCATACCCTACTCACAACCAACGAGCCTACCGGGAAACCCAAAGAAGGGATCTTATTTTAAGCAAATTTTACGATAAACAAACATTTATTTTACCTGCCTACAAGTCACACTTAAGCATTGTTTTGTAACGGCACTCTTTAAGAGCCGGCTGCCGTTATTTCTTAATTTCTTTATGCAATGAACTTGAATACATTGAATTGTCCTCACAGTTTTGTTAGTTACCAATGTATTTTATCATATATTTTAATTAATTATTTTCCGGAATGCAATTAATTTTTGCTTTAATAAGAGGTGATAATAATGTAATAATGAATGATTTTTAGTCTGAGTTTTAAGTAAAAGAAAACTTTGCTTTTACAATTAACGATGACCTTACAAAGTAAAGGTTTAACGGGATTTTTCGTTTACAATTTCAGGATTTAAAGAATAACCCCCTTATGCAAAAAAAGTTAAAGTTCACATAATTAAACCAACATATTAAGCCCAGAAAAAGTTTATGGGTTTATATGTGTTGGTTTACTAATGTGAACTTTAGCGTCTTTCATTTGAACTTTTGAACTAACCACGATTAAATATTTTTTAATTAATTAATTTTATATTTAAAAAGTCAAATATATTGAAAAAAGTTTAATAAATTTATATTTTGTTAGGTAAAAAAAGTAAGAGGCTTGTAAAACTGATATTAATAAAAGATATCAATAGTTTACTTTAATGGTTTTAATAAAGCCGTTAAATTAGGTATAATGAACATATTTTAATTAAACTATATTATTACAAGAAATTAAATATTTATTTAAAAAATCCGCATTTTATTCAGTTTAAGTGAAATTTTTTACGATTATCCAATTAAGCTTTATACAATTGTTTTATCTAATCAATTTAATAATTTTATTAGAATATAAAAATCGAAAGATTTAACCAACAAACTTGATAAAAAGGAAAATATTTTTGTCTTAACGTGTAGGTGTCCTAAGTCTTACGTTTGTCTACTCTGAAAACAAAAACAACTCGTAAAAGTGTACAAAATTAAATATTTTTGACTGGCGCCAGAAAAGCCATAAAAAATTCCTTTTTTTGTCTAGTTTAACTATTAACTACTTGCAAAACTTTTGAATTTTTTTCTATTTTATTTTATGACAAAACAAAAAAAAACAAGAGATTTTTGTAATAAACATGCAAGAAATGACCAACCATAAAAATAATACAAAACAATACAAAAGTATTTAAAATTAAAAATTTTATAGAAAGAAACACTTGTTAAATGCAATTGATCTAATAAAAGAAAAGAGTATCTGTCAAAATACTCTTAAGGCCTGGGAAAAATATTTACACTTTCTTTTCTTCCTTCTCACTCTTCTAAGGCTGCTTCTTCGATTGTCGTTGGTAACTCATTGATACGGCTGAGAAAGATGTTATGAAGAACTAAAAATCCTTGTCATGGTAAACTAGTTAAACAGTTATGTTGTGTATTGTGTGTTGATATCCTGTAACACATGATTAGACAATAGATACAATTTTTTTTTTCTTGGATGAGGTATGAAAACTATTGTATTGAATTCCAAATTTCTACAAGCACGTACACCTACACGGAGTTTACTTGGTGTGAGTGAATTATGACCTTAGTTAGTGTGTGAATATCTTTATTTTATTATGAGGACTTGAAAGGACACATTTTACTGGTCATTATTTTCAATTTCTCTTTTTCTTATACACAGCATTAGAAGATAAATAGTCGGCAAATCTTTTTCAACATTAAGATGTAGTTGTAATTTTGTGTTGGTCTTTTCAAATTTTTATATTTTTTTGTAAAGTTGATTGTGTTTTCCAATTTACGTGTAAAAATGTGGGAAAGGAAATGTTAAAACAAAGAAACATTGAAAATATTTCTCTTCACTATTGCTACTTTTTTTCGTCTTTGCCTCAATATTCTTTGGTTTATGAGTATATAAATTGAATCTAATAATTTTACTTTCTTTTTGTGGCTTAATATCAATCAGGGTGGCAACAGTCAAACACTCACAAAATCTGTTGTTATATAAAAAAAAAACGGACAAAAGAATGTCGTTTAAACAACGATGTCTATTTCTTAATAAAGATTATGTTCCACGGAATTTTTTCGGCTTCTAAGTGGATTCATTCTTGAGTTTATATTGTTGTTGTTATTAAATGCATTATTCTGATTCTAAACGAAGCAAAACCTAAAACAAGAAGAGGTAACAACATACAATTTTATAGCAGTCACCACCTTTTGTAGCTTCTTTAAGACAATATGGATTAATATTACTCTAGATGTATACATACAAAAAGGTACCCATAAAACTGTTACAAGTGGCAAATGATTAGTTGCCTCCCAAAAAAGGAATGTCTATGACAATTGTGCATTGTTGTCCCCTAAACCCTGTTTTCAATGTTATTAATTTGTGAGGATGTCTGCTTGGCTGAACAAGTCTCTGTCTATTATATTTTTTCATTTCTCATACACATTTCATTGTTCTAGAAGTTTTAATGAATGAAATTCTTAAGTTTTTGTACGTGACAGGAATTTGTCATTTTGTTTTTGATCTAGATTTTAAGATCAAATTTATTGATGCTTTTTTATGTTTTTTAGGGATATTTTTATTGGAGGTAATTGATCGAGTGATATGAAGTTAGTTATTTAAGTGATTTTGTTTGATAAGGTTTATTTTTTTATTAAGGTTTGAATTTTTTTTTAGGACAAAATTTTAATATGCTTCTTTTTACGTTTTAACATGAAATACTTTATAGTGGATATGCTGTGAGTCTTCTTTAACTAAAACTGTTATTTTTGAACATCTTGGAACTGAGAATGGTATATGCAGTCTAATATTAATGTAAAATATAACCAGGGGTCTAACTACTGCATTCAATTTCCATTAAAATTTGCATTTAAGCTTTTCCAATTGACAAGCTCTGTCGTAAGACTTCTCGTTTAAAAATAAACGATTTTTTGTTAATGCGCTTGTGAATAGACAAATTTGTTTTATTGCTACTTTGTCGTACTGCTAAATGCCAAAAATGGAATTGATCAATTCAATTTACCTTATCAGTAAACTATTAAAGAAGACTGAAAAATGTCTTTTTACCAAATAATAAAAAAACATGAAAAATAAAACTTAATAAAGCAAATTATTTAACTTTAGCTATAATTTTTTTTCTTCACTCTTGGATTTTATTTATATTTTTCTTCTTTAATAAAATTTGCCTTATTTATAGGCTGATACCATGATATTATACCAGGTATGGGAGTTCTACTAAGCAATTTTAATTAAAATAGTTCAAAAAATAAATTTCAATGAATCAAACATATATTAACCTTTCAGAAGAATTAAATTTGTGGTGGTTGTTTTCAAATTTTAAAAAGATTTTTACCCATTCAAAACAAATCAAATCGAACATGTTCAGGCCTGGCAAAAATACAAAATTTTTTTTTTTTTTTGGTCTCCGGAAAAATAATTATTTTGTAACTTACAACGTTATTCGCGGCTGGGCTTCATTTGTGTTATACAGGGTGGCCCAAGATTAATGAAGGGGTTTGAATTCGTTATAACTTTTTATTAAAGAAGTAATTATATATATATATTTTTTTTAATACAGAAGTACATAAATGGGAAATATTTTTAGTTTAGTTATGAAAAATAATATCTCGCAAGTGGTGACCATTTTCTGCTTCGCAAATTCGTGCCCTTTCCAACACATTTTCCATAATCTTTCGCAAAACTTCAGGTGTTATGTTGTTTGTTGCGTCGCGTATATTGCTTTTCAATTGCTGGGTGGTTCTAGGCTTATTATTGTAGGCTCTTCCTTTCAAATAACCCCATTTGCAACCAGACGGTTTATTGTTGATTCTAAGGGTCCAACGATATGCACGCTGAGTCAAAACAAAGGATCGTTGACTTGAAAAATAAAGCTCAACAATTTGGGCACGTTGTTCAATTGAGTACTGCTCCATTTAAAATTTCGCAAGTCTTCTTTACAAAATACTGAAAAGAAAAGAAAAAAAAAAAAATATATAATAAAAAAGTTATAAGCCACTCTGTAGTTTTGATAGTTTGGCCTCAGAATATCTACTGTTTTAAAAAGGAAATCAAAATTTGCTAAACACGATTTTTTTCGAGAATAATTAAGTGATTCGTATAATTAAGTGATTTGTATGGACCTCCTGGTCGATTAAATCAAACAAATTTTTTGATTAATCGACCTGGCCTATTTTATGGTCAATGTTCAGAAATTTGTGGAGCTAACCATAGTTTTATACCAATTGTAATCGAAAGAATTCCAGTAAATTATTTTATTAAATGAATTTCTAAAAATATAAACTCTTCATTAGATGACTGAAAGCAAGTACTGGTCTCTTAAACCATTTAATAGTAAATTATCACTTACTTCTAATGAAAAAATTAGTTAAAATATAACATTAGTTTGTCAAGAAAAAATTTTTCACCCTGCACCAGCAATTTTCATACAAGACAAAAAACTAGAGAAAATACATACTCACTCTGTATCTTGGTTTTTAAATAATTCCATAAGATATCCATGCAAACGGACTTTAAAGTAGGAAAGTAACGAATACCGATAACGATATATCGGCGATACTTCACTTTTGTCGATATATCGGTATCGGCGATATTTTACTGTTGATACTCCGATACTTTTTTTATAGTTTTTTGAACAAACTATTTTATTTTTAATGCTTATTTATTGCATTGCCGCTAAGAGCAAAAAATCAAATAAAATAATAAATTGTTTATTTCAATTCTTAAGCTGGAGGTCGTTCCACACTTCGCGTTTTATGCGTATGTTTCTTTTTGCCGTTTTTTTTTAAACTCATGCTAAAGTAGAAAGCAATGCTGCTTCATTTTTTCGATAAGCATATGCATTTCACGAGTTTGCGGTGTAAATTGTCAATACAATTTTACGCTACGACTTTTTGGACTGATGCCTAAACGGATTGAATGCTTGGTGTGGACCTGCAACTACAACTTTTGGATTACTTCGAAGAGACCAAAAAATCCGTAAGCAAAGTCATTGCTTAATTTTCTGACGCTATTTCGCTAGTTAACAGCTTTCTAACATCATTAGAAAATACCATTTATGAATAACCTGAGATGCAGAATAGTTCAGAGTCCCGAAAATAATAATGAAATCTATTGCTTATCTACAATTCTTTACCTTCGATACAAAGCTTGAAAATTTTAAAGACTAAAGATCGAAAAAACTTTTTTTAGCTACTTAACATGACTCTGGACTCTGAAAGTGTTGAAGACACGGTCAACCCTAAACCTAGTAATAGTTCTAATAAGTCTACAAGAACTGAACTTTGGTTCGTTTGTGAAAATCTTAAAAGAAAATTTTAAGAAGCATGATCTTCTGTCGATCATGTGGCTCAGCTAAATAAGATGTCTAGATACACCTTAGATTTTGTAATTTCTCTAGACTAGTCTGCTTCAAACGGAGCTGTAAAATAATCTCCGCAAAAGTTGAGAGTACTCTGTCTTTTAAACAAAAATCTTATTAATATTAATTTTTAATATTAATAATCTCTTAACACTGTTTTTTTATTAAAAAATTAATTAATTTTTACATGAATGAAAATAAATTTCGTTGTTTTTTAAATCTTATAAAAAGCAATTTTATATATTTAATAATCTCTTACTCTGTAATATTGTAAAATAATTAAAGAAATTACTCTACTTGAGTTTTGTTAATTTTACCTTACATTTTTAATTTTATATTCGTATCAGTATCGATATCTATATCCGCGATATTTCTTCTTGAGTATCGGTGTCGTATCGGCGAAAAGGCGTATCGTTACATCCCTACTTTATAGCCTTTTCACACTTGTCAACATTTACCATTTAACATCAATTTGCGAAGATGTTGGAATTTTCCCATAAGAAATACATAAGGCTAAGAATCAAAATTTTTCAACTACTTTACAGAATGTTACTATCTCATTTTGTTCCCTTTTACATTTTTCGATTCTTTTAGTGTCATCACTAGAAAAGTGGCAATAAATTCTATTATTATTGTGGCATCACTGACAAAATGGAAGTTGATTTGAAAGCAGCGTTAACATTTCTCAAGTTTTTCCTTTTTTGTAAGCCTTATTTTGCTAAAATTATTAAACAAAATGAATGAGAAATACATTTTGGTGTTATCTTTTAAAATGTTGGCACTTTTGTAGAAAAAAAGAATTTAAAAAAAATAAAAGTTTTTTTTTCAGAAATGGTGACATTTTTTATTAATGGTAGATGTTAGATGTTTCAAGTGTGAACGCGTATTTCACATTTTCAACATCTTCCATGTGTTCCTCCGAAATGTATGCAAGTGTACAAAGGGTATTAAAGTTAAAAAATATAACATTAAAAAAAAAATTAAAAAACTATAATAAATCAATCCTATTAACAAGGGTATAAAATAATTGATTAGAATCATTTAAATTTAAAATAGATGGACAATAATAAAACGTTTTTCATTTATTTTTCTAATCTTTTGTTAAAAAAAAAAAAAAATGGTCAACAGTACATCGCTCCTTTATTGCAACAAAGTCATATCTCAAAAAATCAAAAAATTGAAGTTACTTAAGCAAAACTGCTCCTTCATACCTTTTCTATAAGTAAAACAAAAATCAGTGTTTTTTCTCAAACTGAATCGCTGTTATAGCAAAATATATTTTATTGAATTTGTATAAAAAGGTACATTTTGAAAACTTTAATCGCATTTTGCCAAGGTTGATTTTTTTTTTTTGAGATATGACTATGTTGCAATAAAGGAGCGACATTGATTCACCACAATTATAAATTTTCTTGCCAATAATAAAGGATTTTTTTTTTTTGAGTGATACAACTTAGGGTTGGCATCACTGCTTTATTTGACCACCCATTTAACAGCTGATAGTTGCTTTTTGTTTAGTTTACTTTGACATTTCATTATAGATCGACTTACATCAGACTAACGCGTGCAAATTGTGAAAAATTTTAATCAAAATAATTTGGCGAAGGGGCTGAAGCACAAATTGGTATTGATTTTGAATTTCCATTCAAAATTATATTTTCCGATGAAGCCCATTTCTAATTGAATGGGTGTGTAAATAAGCAGAACTATCGCATTTGGAGTGAGGAGAATCTACAAGCTTTTGTCAAAACACAATTACATCCACAGAAAATTACTGTTTTGTGCGCTTTATGGGCTTTCGGAGTCATTGCCCATATGTCTTCAAAAACGATTATATGGTCAGAATGCGAAAAATTGTTGAAAATTGGTATTCCAGATTACGCCTTATACGCGCCGTAGCGACCACATGGCCGAAATCATATTTGGACATTAATGTCATAAAATTTTCTATCCAAAAAAGACCGTTTCATTGATATCAAAAATATATTACTACCCAGTAAAAAATGGAGCTTACATGTAAGCAGGTTTGTAAGGGAGAGAAGCTATTTTCCCCCTTACAAACCTGCTTACAGAAGGCATGATTTTTATATGGCGAATTCCCACTTGGAAGCATTACCTTTTAAAAAAAGAAGCGCGTTTTCACTCGTTACATTCATGTGTGAGTAACAGCTATTTGTAAGCGCTTCATTCATGTCTCTTTACAATTGCAGCTTTCATTGCATACAAAAAGCCATTCCATCATGTATTTTTCTGAAAACGTGAATTCATGCCTGATGTCAACCTATTACTATATTGTTTACATGGAATCCTTTCTTCATGCTTCTTAAGAATTTGTGAAATAATAACTTCCGTTTGATATTTTTGTTTAAATTTTTATTCAATATTAAAAGAAAATCAAAGTTAAAAAATTAAATAATTCAAATTTTGGTTCAAAAAAGTTATAAATTAAAAAAAAGAAATTGGAAATTTTGTAAAACAATTTGAAATGATTAATGTATTGTTATACTAGGATCAATATTTTCGGAATCAGATTCAGAATCGTCTTCACTATTTAAAAAAGTGTTATCTATTTTTTTCTTATTTTTTAAACTTTTTTTCTTGTAATAACGGTTTTTATTTAATCTAAATGCTATACGTAAATTAAGAAGGAATTTGGTTTTAGAAAGATCATCAACCTTTAGAGATTCTGTAATTATAATAATTGTGGTTTTATAATAAAAATTTATTAAAGACATAAAAAAATACTTACCATAAATTGCATTGACAAACTTAGGATTATCTAATAAACGCTTTTTATCCTGCTTTCCATCAACATTAAAACCGAGCAACATCTTCATATGTAACAAATTTGAAAGATTTTTGTTTAATCCCCCCATACTTAAAATGCTTTTTATTGTTGCAACCTATAAAAATAAATTAAAAATAATATTTGAAGGAATTATAAATAATTAAATAGCTAGCTAACTTACCATTGCAAAATTTGATTCACTGTTTATGTCATCTTCAATTTCTATTAATTCGGCCTCCGATTGAACAGGAAATAAATTTGAATATTTTGTGGAAGAATGCCCTGGTGTAACATAACATTTAAGCATTGTTTTTACTTCTGATACTAATCGAACTATTATTTTATTTTGATTAACAATAGTCTCTACGAAAAATGTATGTATACAATAAAATACAATTTGGTATATTATAAATTAACATGCATACCTTTTAAATCTTTAATTTGTACTTTTGAAACTTCAATTGCTTTTTTATGGTCTTCAACGATTTCTGAAGAGGTAACAAAGTTATAAAGGTGTTATGTAAAAACATTGTCTTTTTCCAACCGCTTTTGGCATATTGTAAATAAAATGTTTTTGCCAAAGCAAAAAACAGCAACAAAACAATTGCAAAACAACAACAAGAAAACACACACACCAAAAACCGTTAACTTCTGTAGAAACAAAATAAGCCAACACAAAAAAAACAGACAATAGACAATAGAATTATTACAAAAAATACACACAAGAAAAACAAGAACAAATTCTTTTAATAAATTTTAAGATTGTTTTCTTCAATTTTTTTTTTTTTGTTTTTTATTAAATATATTTAATTAACAATTTCTTAGCGCTTTTCTTTATACACGTTGTCTACTCAAATGCACTAAGATGACTGAGCTTATTTTATTATGTAATTTAAAATAATTTGTTTTCGGCAAAGACTCGGTAAATATGCCGATTTCAACGTCTTTGCAATACAACCTGCTTCCTCGTAAGGGATAGGGGTAAGCACAACTTTCTTTAAAATTTTCGCTTACAACCTGCTTCTATGTATGTAAGGGATAGTAGTAAGCTTTTTGTTTTTAGTTCAGCTTACATTATTACAAAAACCCTTTCAATGGTATTCGATTATTTCTTGCTTCTCAGTAAGGCTTAATAGTAAGCGAATACAGCAGCAGTAATTTACCTTTTTAGCTTCCAAAAGTCCAATAATTTTTTACTGGGTGTGTTGTATTATGACTTAAACTTGTATCACTCTATAAAAAACAACCTTTAAATGTTGGTTTTAAGGCAAAGCTGATAAAAAATAAGTAAGAAAGTAATAATAAGTTAGTCAGTCTTTTTCCGGAAAGAATAGAGTCGTATGTGCAATTATAGACCGAATATCATCCTTTTCAATAAGCTTTGCGCTCAAGACTTACAGGAGCATTCATTCAGTCAATCAACCAGTCGGCAGATTCATACATCACACATACATCAGCACAAACGCATAAAACCCCTCCACATATGGCCACAAAAACAAAAAACAATTAAAAACAAGTAAAAAGTGTTTTGTTTTAATATATTTTAGTGGGTGACTTCAACACCTTGTCTAAATTTGATTCCCCAAAAGGTAAAAAAAAAAACAAGAAATCTTATAATAAAACCAAGACCAAAGAAAAAAACCAAAAAAAGAAAACATAAGTACTTAAACTAAATGAAGATAAGCATCTGTAAATATCGGAAAACAATAAGCTGAACAACTTAAAACACTAACAAACTTCAACTCCTCTTATTTTTAAAATGCAAATAAAAACAAACTGCAACAGAAAAACGAAACTCATGTTGAGACTAACAGAACAAATCACATACTAGAATAAAAATATTGCTAAATAAACTGCGAAGAAAGATGAAAAAATAAAAATAAACAAATAAAGCAACAATCACAACAATAAACAAACAATTATTACATGTCGTATTGCATACAACAAAACAAGTTGCAATAACAATAATAACATTTGTAGCATCGTTGTAAATGCCTAGTAAGCACTACTCAATAGTGCAAAAAATAAAATGCAGATCTGAAATGGGTGATGTTGGTCGACATATTGAGGCAGTACCAGTACCAGAGGCAGTTATAAATGTTACTAAAAGCAAACATGAGACTTGTAAGGAACAAAACATTTTATTTAAACTTCCCATATTTAAATATGCACTGAGCGAAATTTGTGTCAATTGTTCTTAAAGCCCTTATCCCGTGACCAGTGAACACAATATTATCATAAAAAGGAACAAATTGTGTTATATGAAAACATGACATATCACTTAACTGGATGTAGTTAACGTGTTGTTACACCAGAGGATAGGTAATTGACGCAAAACTAGTTGTGTGATTCAATTGTGTGCGGGTAGTGGCTGATTTCATCTGGTTCTATTACTTCATATATGAAGTGGATCTATCATATTAACATGATTCACTTGGGACAATATCTGGCGGGCGATGCGAATACATCCGCATACATACAAACATAGTCTCTATTACCTTCGCAAAATTTTTGGAAAATGAAGCAATACTGGCAATTAATAATAAAGACGGAGCAGATTATCAAAATTTGTAGTAAAAATTTAATTTTAAAAATTTAATTTAAATAAGTCAGCGTTTAAAAAACTGCAGTCAAAGTAGCAAAACTGCTGCTTTTACTTCTTATTCATTAAATATTTACGCTGTCAAACCAACTCAAAAAGTGAAGAATTGTACACAAATTTTCGTTTTTTGTTAAACGGTTTTTGGTTTCGACTGCAGTTTTTTAAAACTCTGAAATAAATAGTGATGATTTGCGTAAAGAAAAGATAAAAAGATTCAAAAGACAAATGCGCAAACGCATTTAAGAGTACCAATCACTAGACTGGCTACCATTTTCTTTCGCATCTCAATAGTGAGTAGCCCGCTGCTACCGGCAATATTTTAACTGAAATTAAATATGTCCATTTAGGTTATTTCAGTGACCTGTTACAAGAAGTCAAAAAGGTGCCAACTAGCCACTTTTAAGTGACAAGTCTCCTTCATATAAAATGCAAGAACTAAAACCGGTTTCTACGACTTTTGAACTGTCACGTGACAAGATTAGTGTCAGTTCTCTTTTTCCTACATCCAGAGGAAAAATATGTTTAAATATGGTTACCCCTAATAAAACTATTTTTAAATAAAATTTTAAACATAATATGTCTAATTTAACCATATTATTGTCATCGATAGCCATATTATTGTTAAATTAGTCCTCCATCAAGAAGAGACAACCATATTATGGTTGCCTCCGTACATGTTATGGTTAATAATAGCTAAAATATGTTTAACACATATAATAGCATGGTAGTTTTTTAACCATAGCACATGTTGCTCTTGGAAAAGAGGGAAATACTATTGTTTATTTGAAAACAAAAAATTTGCATTATTTTACAAGTAAATCAGGAGCACCCATTTCATAGTAAAACACTCAGGCTATGCTGATAATATTTGTTTGATGGCACATAAATATGACGACATGCTGTCTAAATTAGTGAACAACGAAACCGAAGCAGCGAGATGTGGTCTGAAAATGCATCCAACACGTGCAGTTTTACTCAATAACAACAACCTATTGAAGATGTAAAATCTTTCTGCTACCTGAGTAGCTTAAAAAAAGTACTGACGGCTCAAAAGAACATACAGAAAAAATATTGATTTCAATAAAAAAATTTGCCGAGCTAATTAAAAAATTAATTAAGTTTGCACCAGCAAGCAAATAAAAATTTGTTTAATTTAATAAAGGTTTCAAGAACAAATTTACTATGAAAATAAGTATAACGTGTGTTTTATGGCCATTTAAATGCATTTTTATACCCTGCGTTACTAGTGGTGAATAAGGGTGTAATAAGTTGGTTATTCCGTGTGAAACTTTTTAAATGTTCATCTTAGACCTCATAAAGTATATAAATATATCGAGCCCTAGCCGCGAAAATAACGTAAGCGCCAAAAATTAAATTTTACAGTAGAGGGTGTTTTCCATTTTATTTCATATAAATTTTGTTTAAAGTTTGTCGCTAACGACAAAATTGTTTTTGCTATAAAATCGTTGCGGTACCTTATGCGACCATGACATCTTAGGAGATAATGCAAGTGTTGCCAATAAAGTCATTTATTAAAAAAAAAAAACGAAAATTTAAAATTATGTTGAAAGTACGCGCACTTTGGATAGTAAAAAAAAACTACTTATATTGGTGGCGAAGTGCACCAATTGCCATTCTTTTTATATGGCTAGATATTAGAATACGAATTTTTGTGGAAATTGGCCATAATTTACCATGGGCCTCTTGTTAAAGCCCTTATGACACTACATTTTTAATGCATTGTTCAAGTTTTGGTGTACAAATAAAATGTAAAAGAAAAATTTACCAAGTATAAAGAGTTAAGCTGTATTAAGATAAATGGCAAACTGTCAATAAATTTACTAAAGTTATTGGTAAAAAATGAAGTTATGTCAAAAAAAAAAAATGTCAAATTGTTCAACTTAAAATTGACATTTCAAGCTAGAAATATTAAAAGTGTTGTTGAATCAGCGGTTTATGGACAAATTCAGCGGTTTACCGCTATTTGTCTGCTTTGTTTTTATGTTCCTTATAAACAAAAAGTTGACAACATTTCATAAAATAAAGAAAACCATACCCTAAGTCTACACTAAAGATAAATATCTCAGCAAGTTGGCAATAACGTCGGCAGAATAACAGAGAAATATTTCTTATGCTAAAGGCATGGGAAAACGTACTTATGTTAACTCGTAATTTCAAAAAAATCAAGGAAGAAGGTGCAGTGTAAAAACTGGCGATATCTTGCAAAATTATTTTTATTAATATAAATTCTTTCTTATTCGACCTTTTTATTTAAATCTTTATTAATTTATTTAAGCTTGAGGTCTTTTTTTTATATAAAAATATTAATTTTATGAAATATTTTTTTTTTTTGTTAAAGTAAAATTAATATTTTTATATAAAAAAGAACTCAAACTTAAACAAATTAATATACATTGAAATAATAAAGATCTAATAAGAAAAAAATTATATTAAAAAAAATAACACTAGATACGTGACAATTTTTTGACCAAATGAATTTGACACCTAATCTTTGTGTTTCCGCTGAATCCAAATATGAAGTCAGAATTGTCAAAAGTAGAACAGTTTTTTAAAAAAAAATAACTTGAAAAGAGCAAAATTTAACAAAATCATAAAATTTTCAATGAAGCTTGAACTTTTGTCCACTGTAACTCTGTCATTTCTTGACCAATCTTCACAAGCAATCCATGGTTATTTTAGAAATTTTAAAACCTTTCACTAAAAATAAAGAAGTACATAATCCGTTTAAAATGTTTGAAGATATTTGCATTTCAGTCACATCATCTATTTTAAAAACACAAATAACGGTTATTTTAGAATATCTCAAAAACTGTTCTACTTTTGACAATTCTGACTCCATATTCGGATTCAGCGGAAAATTTTACATTAGGTGATTAGCTGACAGATTCATTTGGTCACGACTTTGTTGAAATTTTGTCACGTAGTGTAATTTTTGTAATTTTATTTTAGTGTTTATTAAATTCTTTAATTTAATTCGTTTACTTCAATAATAATTTGCTACCATTTCACAAATTTAATTACTTTCTCACACAATTTGCTTCTATTTTTTTCTTTTTTGCTTCTTTTTTCAATTGGCAGCCAATTTTGACGCTTTATGTTAGAAATAATTGTCATCGAAAATGGACTTAAAATTATTGCAGCATAAATTGCGGGCAATAAATACCCTGCGGGAAATTTGTGTCAATTGGACCAACGGACTTGGTCCTGGGAGTTGTGAAAATAGAACAGGTACAAAAAGGAAGAACTCATGACCAGTGAAAGGAGAACCAATCATGTAACTGGTTTATGAAGAACAAAAAAGTAGAAAATGTAATGAATTACATAACAGTCTTCACCGGTGGAGTGACACATTTTTTGGGACTTTCTAAAATTTGGTTCTTGAATTTAATTCAAGGACTTGTAATATGGAAATCATACTACATTATATTGAAATAATACTATATTGTAGTAACTGTCACTAAACACGTTCATTGAGCATAGATGTGTGACTGGTCATATGGTGTCAAGTGAGCCCCTCCAATGGCAACCCCATGTAAAAGTCATAGGTCTTATGCATAGAAAGTGTTAAAACTAGAACCGGTCTCTACCACCAAAGACCTATCACGGGACTACTTTGGTGGCAGTTCGCTTCCCTCTAGGGTATGTACAAAAAATTGTTGTATACATTAAAGATAACTTAATTTTGACGTTTACTGCAATATATGTCGCAATAATTAACTCTGGAGTAGACGGGCAGTACATAAAAGTATCTAAAAATAATAAAAGAAAAAACTTTGTTTAAATTTTTTTATAGTTTGCTCTTTCTAACATTTACTGTTTCTTTCTATCAATTCTAGTATTGGGCAAAATCTTTCATTTAAGTGAATCTTTCATTCTCTTTCAGAAAGGTTAAGTGAATTAATTCATTCTTTTCTTTCACCTTTCTGAAAGACACACATCTTTCAGAATGAAGTGCCTATCTCTTTTAAGGAATGTTTAAGTTGTTATTTTAACAACAAAAACGATTTATAATAAATTGATTATAGATTTTCTTTTTAATTATTATTTAATTAAGCTTGAGGTTTTTTTTTTATAAAAAATATTAAATTTATTTTAACCAATATTTTTTTAATTTGTGAAATATTGTTAATTTTGTTAAAAATACAATAAAAACCCCTTAAGAAGGCACACAACGGTGGGCCGAAATATTGGTTAAAATAAATTTAATATTTTTTATTATTAATAGACCAAGCTTAATTAAATAATAATAACAATTAAAATTTTGTAAAGGTCGAATAAGAGTCAATTTATATAAAATGATTTTCTTTTTAATTTTCAGAGTTGTTTTAGAAATATAAATTACGCATTCATTTAGTATGTAAAACGTTTTAATATAGAATCAAAGAATTCCTAAATATCTATTATATTTGGCCACTCATTGGACAAAAAAAATTAACAAGCTTTTTATTCATGAAAAATAACATTTTTGGACTCTTTTGACGCGGTTTAGCTCACGGGATTTTACCGCTAGAACCCAAAAGTTTTGGAAATCATAATAAAAAATGTCAAAGTTTATTTTAAAAAGTCGGTCTAATGTACATACATATATGTATGTATGTAAAAATTCAAATTGGTTTTTAAAAAAAAGCATTCGTCAAAAAATTAAATATTTCAATACAGCTACATACTTTAGACAAGCAATATATAAAAAGCGAAACGAAAAAGTTAGACAAAACATTTATTATTTTAAATTTAATAAAGGTTTACAAACGTTTGTTTAAGTTAATAATTTTTTATGAATACGGGGGTTAAATTTTAATAACGTTCAGGGGGAAGTACGGTATTTAGACAATTCAAGTAACTAATCAAAAGAATTAAATGAAATTTACAAAACTCTTCATTTGGTATATATATTTATTAACAACAAAAGAGTAAAATTCATTTTAATGTTAAATTTAAAAAAAAGGTACATATGTATGTATGTTGAAATTTAAAAATAAAAAAATTAATATATTACATATTGCTATGCAAAAACACCAACTCTTCAACTTTTTTTGGTTTTAAAAGTGTACGTCTTTCATTAATAATCTGCCCCGTTGCCGAAAATATTCTTTCGCAAGGAACAGATGTTGCCATTATGCATAAACGTTTAAGAGCATATAAATATATCCTTGGATATAGATTTTTTCTTTCTTTCCACCATAGTAGTGGATCCTGTGTTCGCTCTAAATACTCCTCATTAAGGTACTTGTCGAGTTCACGAGTGCAAGCGGCTACATTGTTGTCTGGTCTGACAGTTTTATTAAAGTCCAAATCGTATGCCTTCCATATAGCTGACCCATGTTCGTTTAATGCGGTTGGTATTGTAGTTGGCTCTTCAATATTTTGAACTCTTACAGTAAAAATCTTGCTTCTTAAGACTCTTAGAGCGTTTTCATATGCGGCATCACTTTTAAAGCCTTTGCGCTTAAAGCGTGGGTCTAAAATTGTGCTTTCTGCATACAAATAATTTTTTTCCAATCCTCCAAATCGTTCAGATATTCCTTTTTGAAGGTTGGCTATCAGGTTTTTTACCTTTTCGTTAGAGTGTTGGCATGTGAGAATACAACCTTGCAAAAGATTGCATAACACTGTAACCTTTGACAGAGTAACACTCTTTTCTCCTGATACCTCCATTGTAATCTCATAAAAAGGCAATAAAATTGGTATTACAGCGCCAACAATATCCCAGTCTTCAATAGACAGCACCAGTTCTGGGCGATTTACAGAAAGTGTTGAAATCACGGCATTTTTAATTTGCAAAATTCTCTGCAACATTTCATATGTTGAATTCCACCTGGTCGGAACATCCTGCTTTAATTTAAGCTCGGGTAGGTTCATTTGTTTTTGTGTGGTAAGTAATTTACTTGACGCCTGAGAACTCTTATGGAAATATTCAACAATTCTTTTCGCTTTATTTATAGTTTCAGCAATTTCTGCAGTTGCAGTTTGAACAATCAAGTTCAGACTGTGCGCAAAGCAACCTATTCCCCGCCATTCTCCCTGACGGATTGCAGCAACTATGTTAGGGGCGTTGTCACTAACGATTGCGGATACTTTGTTAGTTATTTCAAAGTCAGAAATAACTTTTTTCAAAAAATTTTTTAAATTATCGGCCGTGTGCCTATCTTTAAATTCACTGCACGATAACAAATACGACGTTAGTTGTGTATCGGTATTTATAAAATGAGCGGTTACAGCTACGTAACTAATATTAGCTCTTGACGTCCATCCATCAGTAGTAAGGCATACAGCTGTGGCAGATTTGACTTTTATTTTTACGTCTTCTAAAATTTTCATATGGGTACTTAGAAGTAAACTGTTTGACAACGTCTTTCTAGACGGCAAAGTATATCCCGGACAAGTAGATACTTCTTGAATTAGTTTTTTAAAATCTGGCTCTTCCACAAGTCGAAATGGGTGGTGTCCTTTGGCAATCATCTTTAAAACTAAATTGTCTATATGCTGTTGCTTGCGAATTGGAGGAGGTCTATTGAAAAATTGGGTTATTTGGTGTTGCTGGTTTATTGTTCGTACTTGAGTACTGGTTGAAGGTTGCTCATCGGAATGTTCATCTACATTTATTTCTATAGGTGTAGGCGTCTGCCTTTCGAAATTCAAAGGTGTAAGAGGGTGCTTTGTTTTTAAATGTCTTCTTAAATTGCCGTGACTTCCACCAGAAAAACTTAAAAGAGTTTTGCAGTATTTGCATTTTGCTTTTTGACCATCATCGTCCTCAAAATGCATCCAAATTTCACTAAACTTTCTTTTCGACATATTTTTTTATATTAATTTTTCTTTGATTTTAGATATTTCTTTCGAATTTCACCTTGTTTTAACTTTAATATGTAATGCACAGTTTGTAACGACTTTTTCTGTTGCAACCCGCCACAACCATGCCATATTATGCATATTCTTAACATTTAAGGCCATTTAGTATGTCTGGTAACTCTATTATAATTGCACAAAAAATACATACACGCACACGAATGAAAGTATTTGACATACAACAGAGAATGAAGATATGAAACAGAATGAAACCGAAAGATGAAAGAAATTGAAAGAAAATACAGAAATATTTCATTCTTTCACTTAAGAGAATCATTCTGTTGAAGTAATTCATTCATGAACGACACAAGCCTAATCAATTCAATATCAATTCAATGAATAAAAAATTTAGTGTCATAAGGGCTTTAATAAACGTTTGTTATATTCTTTTATTTATTAAAATAAATTTAAGTTTAATAATAGTATTAACAATTATATATTTATTTTGCTTATGGTAAAGACGGTTGGTTTCTTGTTTGTTTTTTAAGCTTTCAATATGCAGACATGTATTATTTAATCAATATGTTGATTAATCATTTACTCAACATATTAAAACATTTTATAGTCACACACCGATCGAGTCTGAAATTAGAAAAAGAAAATGGTGATGAATCGGATATGCTACTCGAAGTCCCCCAACCGAATTAAACGAAGTGCAATCGACTGGAACCCACAGAGCAAACGGAGGAAAGGCCGCCCAAATTACACCATCGAAGCAGCCGAAGCCAAGAGATAATTGAACGAGCTGAAGAAAAAAGCAGCAAATAAACGTGAGAAGAACACAATAGTTACGCCTTTTAGTTAAGGGAACAACAGAAATTCATATATACTCATTACATGATAATGTTTGATAGCGATTTTTTGCATTACTTTATTTATTAAAAAATCCGTTCCATTACGAAGCCAAGTTGGTTGAAATACCTAATAAAAAAAAAAGTTTAAGAAGGTTGTAACAACCGCTTTTTGAAATTTATACTTCTTACTAACTGAAACAGTGCGCCCAAAAAGTTTAACAAAATATAGTTTAAACAAAGGAATGCAAAAAACCCTCTTTTATTTGATAAATTCGTAAGCAGTTTTTTTTTGTTATTCTTTTGTAATTTTTTTTGTTTAGTTTTATTGCGTATTAAAAATATCAGCAAACAGTAAAGCGAGTGCCAAGAGTAAAAGATGGGTAATCGGTTAAAGTATTTGCGCCATGGGGTGCCACAATATAGCCCTCTGACAAGCTTTAGCAATACTCATCTTTTTTGACTTATTTTCTTTTTTTTTTGTTGAGCTGAAGACACAAAAAACCAACACAGCCGCCGCCACTCACTCACTGATTCACTCACTAACTGAATAACTGACTTTTCTTGTTGTTAAAGATCGTTAAATTGATATGCATACGCAGACTATAGAAGAATGTTAACTGGTGTACAGAAACATATGTACAATACTGTACAATACATAATGTATGAAACATACACCAACATGTTGTATGCAAGTTTGCAGTAGAAGAATGAAATGTTGTTAAACAATGAACTGCAGAAGTTTTTACATCTCTTTGTATAAAATTATTTTTTTTTTTAAGGTGATACTATGCAAATTTTTATAAATATGTTTTAAACACAATGTACAAACATTTGTAAACTTTTTTTTTTTTGGTTTTTGCTTTTGTTCAAAATGAAACAACAACAAAAAAGAGGGGGCTTGCATGCTTTAGCATGATAAGTTGAATTGGATTGGTTTAATATTTTTTGTGATCAAGCCCAACGGTGGTAAGTACTTGTTGTCTTAGCAAAACTTTATTTTATGTTTCAGTTTAATTTTTTATTTTTTTTATTTACAAAATTTACCAAATAAATGTTTTAAAGTTTTAAAAGTGTGGACTACCGCTGTGATCTCATAAAAAGCATTAATTTTATGGCCACTTCTTTTTCCCCTCTTTAGTGGAACTTAAAATAAGGGCTTTTAGTTTATATGTAGATACAATATATTTAAGTAGGTTGTGCTTCCTTAATTTATAAAATTTATATTAAAAAAAAATATCATAAAAATTAAAAGAATATAAATCCGACAATTTAATCAAATTGTTGTGATACCTTTAAAATCATTTTAAATTTATATAAATTAATTCAAACATTTTAAGTTATTGCAGGTTGGTCAATAATTAACTAACAACATTTTATTTAACCTTTAGAGACTCAAGGATTTTTTGGCGCTAAGTGGTACAATTAGGCATGCGCATACCTACATGGGAAATATATGAAAATATATAGGCGGATGTCCTAAAATTGTATGCAAATTATACACTTTTTCCTTTTTGGCACGTATGCTCATGGCGCAATGTTACCACTGTGGTAGCCAGATAACGTGCTGAATACATCTCGTATGGGATCCAACATCTCCTTCGATATTCAGGCTTTGTCTTTGCGCGTGATTCCTATATATACCAAACATTTTGCTATCCAAGCCGGGGCCAAATCAAAGGCAGGTCTGTGAAAACATACTCAGTGCATATAAACCATTTTCTTTGTAGTCGTGACTAAAACTGAACAGAAATACATAAGCGCACACAGGGACATATTGGAAATTTAGTGCGACAAAATTATTTACTTCATATGGATTCAATAAATTTTAATAAAACTAGGTACCTTAAGGTTTTTAGGGTCGCTGATTACGAATCTGTTGTGAGTTTTTAAAAATTTAAAATGGCGGATCCAATATGGTGGACATTTTTTAAAAAATTTATCGAATTTGCTTAAAACTTATTACACGGGATTTTTGATGTCAGTTTTTAAAAATTATAAATTAAAATTCCAAAGCATTAGGCCTATTTAAAAACTTAAAGCGATAATGCTTATAAAAAGCGGAATTAATAATTATATTTTTTAAAAGTTTTTATTTAAATTTGATCCACTGGTGATGATACTACTTAAAATAATAAGAATTATAATTAATAATTATTATAATAATTAATTAGAATTATAATTAATTAAGAAGACGGCACTGAATAAATAATTTTGCTATTGCGGTTCTGTTAGTTACAATTTAGTTACGGAATTCCCCTTTTTTATTTTTTCGTAGCCGTTTAAGTACAAGTATTTTGTGATGAGACCGCACAGATTAGCGATTAAAAAAAAATGTCATTTGCATGTAGGATTTTTAGATTTATGTGTACTATCTAAGAAAAATAAGATCTACTTCTTGAAAGTGGAAAGAGCTGGACCTCCACTTGACTTTTTTACACTTACTAGCAGTTGTTTTTTTTAACTTATAAGGAAAAGTTGTGGAACTGTTTGGAACTTTTTTTGTAGTTCTAGCTAAAGTAAATTTTTCAATATATGTCATAATAAAAACAGTACACTATATATATAGGTATACCTACACTACATATAATTGTTATTTTATGATGCTTAAAATTATATTTAAAGAACTTTTAACTGTAAATTTACAAAAACTTTTCGAGTGTAGCAACAATAAACGCTATAGATGCTACTGACAGGTATAAGTGCGTGTAACAGATAAAAATACTTTTCACGCACGTACAGACTAGTGTGATACGTTAAAAAAATAAATAGTTATAGGTTGCTTGCGTGCTGGTATATAGAACATATTAAGTGCAATTAAGTTACATTTAACAAAATAAATCATTCCATTTTTGTCGTCGTGATTCGGTTATTTGTCCCTCTGTGAAGCGGTCTGATTTTAAGCTCATTGTGTTTGCCGTAGCCGCTTCCAGGGCGTTGAATGCGGATCTGGCTCTGACGTTATTTTGACATCATCACGCAATACTAAATAGCCATTATGGCTTTGAAATCACATCAAAATTATGTCAGAACACCATGTGGCTTTTTACATTCCCTGTTCTCTAATAATTCATTGACAGATTCATCTCTACATGCAAAAGAACAAAGTTTTACACAAAAGTCTGAAAAGACCTGGTAGACCCTCGTAAGGTTATTAAGCAAATATTATTGGTAAGAAAAATTACATTTTAGTAATGGAAAAAAATTATTTAGTACTTATGTACACGAATTTTTAATCAGGCTTAAGTTCATAAAATATAAGTTTTCATTAAATTATTTTTATGAAGAAAGGAATTTTACAAAATGAAAATTAATAAAAATTGTTATTGATAATTTTTATTTCTTGACTGACCTGAGATTCGAGCCCAGGCGGCATGTTTCGATCACAACCACTTGATCTCTTCAGAGTGTAAGACGGCAAATCCCTCTGAGGAGATCAAGTGGGTTCGAATCTCAGGCCAGCCGCCTGGGTTCGAATCACAGGTCAGTCAAGAAAGAAAAATTACACTATGCTAGTTGAAAAAACTGACAAGCCGGGCACATGCGTTTTAACATAATTCGGGGACGCTGAATCCAGTGGTGCCCGCGGTTTTTTCAGATTGGCTCTGGTTTTCGAGATATACCGTTATTTCGAAAATGGAGGAGGTTGCACAACATATATTCGCGTAACTCAAAAACGGTTTAGTTTATTGAAATTACTAAAAAAACCGAAATTCCGCAATAAAATTTCATTTCAGAAAAGTAAAATTCTTTTTTTAATATGAGTAGTCGTTATTGAAACATAATTTTTTTTTGAAAAAAAATTAATTTTTTTATCAAAATTTCGAAATTTTTGTTTTTTAAAAACTCATACAAAATAAAAAAATGCAGCTAGGCTTCTAATTTTTTGCAGACTTATAAAAAACGAGGCTACAAACAAAACCAGCCATAAATGATTAAAATCTGTTTGCAACTTTTGATTTTATTCACAAAAGTCGACAAATTTTAATTAATTTAAGAATTTCATAAAACGCAATATTTGTATGGGAGCCCCCTAAGGGAAATTCTTAAATTAATGAAAAATTTGTCGACTTTTGTGAATAAAATCAAAAGTTGCAACCAGATTTTAATCATTTATGGCTGGTTTTGTTTGTAGCTTCGTTTTTTATATGTCTGCAAAAAATTAGAAGCCTAGCTGCATTTTTTAATTTTTTATGAATTTTTAAAAAACAAAAATTTCGAAATTTTGATAAAAAAATTAATTTTTTTTTCCAAAAAAAAATTATGTTTCAATAACGACTACTCATATTAGAAAAAGAATTTTATTTTTCTGAAATGAAATTTTATTGCGGAATTTCGGTTTTTTTAGTAATTTCAATAAACTAAACCCTTTTTGAGTTACGCGAATATATGTTGAGCAACCTCCTCCTGTTTCGAAATAACGGTATATCTCGAAAACCAGAGCCAATCTGAAAAAACCGCGGGCACCACTGGATTCAGCGTCCCCGAATTATGTTAAAACGCCATGTGCCCGGCTTGTCACGAAAAAAAAGTGTCAATTTCATGCACAGTGTTATCAATAACAATTTTAATTAATTTTCATGTTGCAAAATTCCTTTGTTCATAAAAATAATTTAATGAAAAAATAAATTTGATGAACTTAAGCCTGATTAAAAATATTAAAATTTGGATTAAAACCATAAATAGTTCGGCAAAATAGCCACAATACTAATTTTTTTTTAAACTTTATATTTTTATTGGATTAATAAGTAGATTTAAACAAAGTTTCTTCAGTAACAAAGTTTCTTCAGTTTAAAAAAAAACTTAGGAAAACTGTCCTTAATTTTTATATTAAAATTAATATCTGGTGGGTTTTTATAAAAAATGTTATTTGTTTTGTTTGTTTATTTTTTTTAAGTAAATATTTTATTTAAATTAAAAAAATTTAACAACAGGATATTATTGATAAAAATTAATGAAGGCTATTTTCTAAACACTTCACATAACTTGAAAAATATTTTCATAAAAATTGTTTAAAATTGGAAATTTTCATATGAAAAAATTATCGGCGCAAGGTGAAGGGACTTACAAAATTTACACCTTTAAATAAAAAATAATTTTAAAAACAATTTTTTTACCTACGGAATTAAGGCCTAGGCCCACGATGTCGACATGAACATTTCTTTCGTATATTTGTATTGAAAACAAAAACAAATTTAAGTGTTTTATTATTGTTTTTAATATAAAAATTCGAAAGAAATATTTTGTCGACATCGTGGGCCTGGCAGTAAGTTTGTATATATTTTTGGATATATTGTAAAAATAAACATTAAAAAAAGTATATAACTAAATTAATTCTTAAAATATTTTATACTTATTTTATATAACAAAAACTATCTTTACTTTTTTATAACTCTTTAGAAATCCATAAAATATATTGGCAATAAAATACATTATAATCATTCCTTAAATAACATCACTCCAATATTGCAACAAAATGCTTAAAAAAAACACAAAATAAAAATAAAATCTTGAAAAAAAAAATGTTAACGACTACACCCTCTTCCTATTTAGTATATAATTTGATTAAATGTTAACCTTGCAGTTATCGATTTAATGTTTGCTAATAAAGACCATCAATTTAAACCAAAAATTAACAACTTTTTGCATTCACATCCCAAAAGAATCCTCCTACTCCAACATGAGCATAATCTAAAAAAATTTCATTCATTTGATTGTTAATTTTGGACAAAAGACAAACAAAAAAAAAAATCGAGTTTAAAATCAAATAATAAAGCGGCAAACAGGCAGCAGCAGAAAGAAAAATCTTAAAGAGTATGAAATGAAATGTATCCCATTTATTTTGCGTTTTTTTTTTCTTTCTTAAAAGTAATTTTTTGTTACTGCTGGCGTCCAAACTTTGCTGAGGCACAGTGTGCCGAAAGGAATATAATGAGAAGAAAAATATTGAGGGGTCAGTAGTTGCGTACTTTTAATATAAGTTGTCAGAAACATCGCCCTACTAAAAAAAATCCATAAGAATAACATAATAAAAAGTAAAAGTGCAATAATCGGCTGTGCCGAATCTTTGACGCCAATAACCAATATTAATTAAAACTCACCTCACATTTTTAAAACTCGTTGCTGTTTTAGAAGTATTAATCTCTACAAGCAGAGAAAAAATATGGTTGGGCATGGTTACGGCAACTAAACTATATTTACTTTAACAATATATTGTTGTCGTACACAAAAATATATATTTTTTTATTTTTTTAATATCATAATATATTAAGTATTGTTGACTTAAACATAATCATTTTTCTAACAACTAAAATATGATTTCATACTTTGAAAACATATTTTATTACTCACAACCGCTTTATGATATATAATAGCCATAACATAACATTCTATACGTGCACTCATAATATGTTTTAGATGCAATCAAAATATCTTTACTCTAAAAATATTTTGTTAGAGCAATAATTTTGTATCAGAAGTGTCGTTTGTTTTAAATATGCCTATCGAATTATTTGTTAGCGAGTGGTTCAACAATTAAAAAAATACAAATTAAAAAAACAAGTTTTAAGAAATTAAAAAATAAAGAAATTGTATTAACATTAAAAAAAAATTATATCCGTATCCGAAAGACATAAACTAAAAACGAATATTGGTACTCCTCCAAAGCTTTATGGTTTACCAAAAATCCACAAGGTTGGTTTTCCTTTGAGACCAATATGTTCTTTTATTAACTCACCTTCTTTTGAATTGTGTAGATATTTAACGAATATTGTAAAAAGAATAACTGAACATTCTATATATAGTGTTAAAGATTCAGTACAATTTAAAGAGAAGTTAAGTAATCATTGTATACAGACAAATGAAAGGTTAATTTCATTAGATGTGGTTTCCTAGTGTACCAGTCACTTTAGCACTTGAAATAATAGAGCAAAAATGGAACATAATAGAGCAATATACGAAAATTGACAAGGGATTGTTTTTAAGAATTTTAAAATTTTGTATAGAGGACAACAGATACTTTAGCTGTAATGGTAAAGTATATACACAACTGAAGGGACTTCCAATGGGATCTCCTGCTTCTCCAATCGTAGCAGATATTGTAATGGAAAGGTTACTTGAAACATCCATTGACAAATTAAATATTAAACCTAAAATAATAATGAATGTGGGCTAGATAACTTGTTAGACACATTTAATGAGTTTAATAGTAATATAAAATTCACTTTTGAAATGGAAAGTAACTCAAAATTACCTTTTTTGAATACTTGGATACTTTAATAATAAGAAAGGGAAATAATTTGTTAATAGATTGGTATCAAAAACCAACAGCATCAGGCAGAATTATAAATTATTATTCAGGACACAGTAAAAGGATTATTATAAATACTGCTAGAAATTTAATTAATAGGGTACTAACAATTAGTGACAAGGTTTATCACAGGAAAAACATAATTAAAATTAGAAATATATTAAGGGAAAACAATTTTCCAAATAGTTTAAGTTATGGATTAATTAATCAATATAAAGATAGGAGTAATGGGAATACAAGAATTACCAGTACAATAGAACCAATAATATATAAATGATTATCATACATAGCCAATGTTTCGGAAAGAATAAAAGAATCGGGAATCTTTGACACTGACAAATATAAGGTAGCATATAAAGCTTATAACACATTGAACAGTTTATTTAGTAAGACAAAAGACAGAACTTGGAAATGGGATATGTTAAACATTATTTACAAAATTCCTTGTAAGGGAAATGATAATGAAAGATGCAACCAGGTTTACATAGGTACAACGAAGAACAAATTAAGGACTATAATTGCGGGACATAAATCCGATCAAAAAGACAGCATTAAGTCATCATTGTCATCAATCTAATCACTACCCAAATTTTGAAGAAGCATCGGTTTTAAACACTATTGTAATTTTATTGTTATCCGTGTTGATTATAATTTATTATGAATTACTTCTCTAATCTATGTTAATACTAAAACTTAAAATTATAGGAAAAATATTTTGACATAAAAAATGAGGTATTTCACCAGGCTTTTGTTGAAATCTGCCCATATAGCCAATTGAATAGCAGATATCAGGACGAACACTAAGCATTATATACATAAGACTGCCTAATAACTCTCTGTAGGGCTTGTCGCACTCACTTCTAACATCCGTTGTTAATTGTAAGCCCTTTTCCATAGGAGTTCTAATTTCATTACATTCCGTCATTCCAAATTTGTTTAGTATTTTGTTTATTATACACTCTTGTGACATCTTCATTATAAATTCCTTTTGATTATATTCAAATTTAGTTCCAAGGAAATAATTAAGGTTTCCACAATCTGACATTTCAAAATAGCTTGATAATTTAGTTTTTAATTTGACTATTTCATTTTCATTATATCCAGCTATTAATATGTCATCTACATACAACAACAAAAATATTGTATTAGGTTTAAACACAGTGTATAAGCAATAATCATGTTGGCTTCGTGTAAAGCCTAATTCTATCAATCGACAATTTAGTTTTTCATTCCAGCACCTTAGAGCTTGTTTTAGTCCATATATCGATTTTTGTAGTTTTAACACATATCCAGGCTTACTTTCCATACCATCTGGAACTTCCATAAATAGATCTTCTTTAAGATCTCCATGTAAGAAAGCAGTTTTAATATCTAACTGATGGAAATAATATTGTTTAAACACACCAACTGCTAGAATAATTCTTATTGTAGAAAGCTTAGCCACTGGAGCATAAATTTCCTCATAATCGATACCAAATTTCTGTAAATATCCTTTAACCACTAATCTAGCTCTATATCTTTTTGGATTGCCATCACCATTTTCCTTGACTCTAAACACCCATTTTGATTTTAATGTTTTTATATTTGGAGGCCTTTTTATTAACTTCCATACATTGTTCTTATTCATTGATTGCAGTTCTTCTTCAACAGCTGCTAACCATTTTGTACGATTACCAGATTTTCCTATGTCTTCGATTGTTACTGGAGTAGATTCTTCATATAGTACAGCTTCAAAAATTTTAAAATAGATTTCAGAGAATTTGCGATTTAAATTTCGAATTCTTTCACTTCGTCTAGGTGCTTCGGCTACTTGCTCTTCCACCTGAGACTCCTCATTAACATGCTCTTGATTGTTAATAACAATAATGTTCTCATTCTGCTCACTTGGAATAGTTACATTATCAACTTCAGTTACTTCTATTTCTTGAGTTTGTTCCCCTTTGTGAAGTATGTTGCCATTTTGAAAAGAATCATCATCACCAGCTTTCTCTGATGGACCCATAACCTATTGTAATTTTATTGTTATCCGTGTTGATTATAATTTATTATGAATTACTTCTCTAATCTATGTTAATACTAAAACTTAAAATTATAGGAAAAATATTTTGACATAAAAAATAATGAATAAATATTTTCCCAAAACACAAATATATTACAAAGTTTTTTTCCAACAAGTATAAACTTCAACAAACACTGCAACTAACTACAAACGCAGATATATATTGGAAATGTTACAGATAATTAATACACCAACGGCACAGAGAATAAATTTTAAAGCAGACACAGAACATATAGCGAATAATTATAGGAATTTAGTTATTAAGAGATAGAAGATTCTATATAATAATATAAATGTACCTATCGCAGTCTTGGAACAAGAGGGTTCAATTTATACCACGATATACATATTAGTTTGTAAGAATAAAAATAAGTTTAATTATGTATGTAAGATAATATAAAAACAAGCTTAGTTTTAAAATTTTCTATGTTATTGGAATTTTCATTAGCCAAATATTTTTTTATTATTGTAAATATGGTTTTGTATTAGGTTTATAGATAGGAAATTTTTTCAGTTATATAACTTTAGTTATATTTCATTTTTTGTTATTATGGTTTTTGAAAAATTTTTTTGACAAATAGGTTTTTGAATTTAATTTTTGACAAACATTTTTCATAATTTTGTTATCGTGTTTTTGTTATTCGTATAAAAATTTGTAAATTTAATTTCCTGACGATGCTAACCTAAGGTTAGCGAAATATTGAATTAAATAAATAGATTATTTTATAAATAAAAAGACCTCAAGCTTAAATAATTAAAAATAATGATAAAAATAAAGGTCAAATAACAATAAATAAAATTTAGTCTATTGTTATTCAAATATCTTAAAAAAAAATTAAATAGCTAATTAAAATTTTTGTTTGTTAAAATAAATAAGTACTGTTTCACTAAAAGTAAAACTTTCTCTTGTACTTGAAGAATGCCAATGCAATTTGAAAAAATGTATATTCAGATCCCACTTTAATTTCAGATCAGATCAAAAATATTTGAAATTTTTTTATTTTTTGAAGTCCCTAATTTGTTTTGCCAAACGTTTTTTAATTTTTTAATTTGTCGGGCTATTCTTCCTACAACATTGTTAATTTTAATCATCGGTATCAACAACGCAGTATTATCCATGTTCCACGCAAGTAATTTGGAACCGTTTTGGGTAACATATCTTTAACCAATAGGAAGCCTTAACGTTTTAAAAAAGAAGGATCTTTTGTCGAAATCTTGAAAATCTTGTTTTTTAAGCAAACCTCAAAAAAAAACAAATTTATTGATTTAAAAAAGTTTTTTGAAGTTTTTTTTTTGTGTTTTTAAAAATTTTTTTAAGAACTTTTTTTTAATATGAAAATGAAAAAAAAAATCACCAAAAATGTCAAAATATGCATTTTCACCAAAATATGCAACAAAAAAAAAAAAAAAAAAAAACGATGCCATTTTAAAGCAAATTTAAAATTTCGGAAAGATTGTTCTTAGCCTATCGACAAAAAACATGCATTTGCATGGAAATCGCATCCCTGGTGATAGCTTAATAATAATCTTTGGCTTGGAAACAAAATCATGCCAAAAGACTGAAACATATTCTTTCAATGAACTATTTTTAAAATCACTAACTGAAAAAAACTAAATCAAAAGTAAAGCGATAAGAAGCTGTTTGCACGGGATCTAGAACTAGCTGAGTTAAAACCAAGGGCTGCTTTTGTGAAAATACTTCTTATTTCGACTGACAGTATTAATATCCGAAAGATACAATTTAAAAAAAAAAAAACAAATCGTCGTTCTTTTATTGGAAAACTTATTCTTGAAAAATCGATCCTAAATAAACCAATTAATGGCCGAGTACATGGGAACTTCAAATAAAACTAGTTCCATAACATTCGATTTTTAATGACACCGAAATATTTTTATGCTTCTATTTCAGTTTCGTTTCACTGTTCGATGCAAAAAAAATAATCATTTGTATGTATTTTTTCTTTCAGTCAGTCAGTCAAGTCAGTGCTTTTTTCATCTCTATAAAATGCGGTGATTGATGAAGCCGAATTAAGCAAACCCTGCCGCTAAATCCAAATCAGAAAAATCTACAAAAATTAATATTAAAAAAAAAAAATTATTTTACCAAAAAAATTTTATGAATCTTCATCATCAGCACACACAATGCAGTTTAAGTGGCGCGTATGGTATGATGTGTGAGAACTTCTACTATCATGGTCAAAGTTGCGATGAGGCGCATGCGCGCAGACATAATAAAACTGTTGGCTTGTTAAGCCAACTTAAACAAAGGCGCAGTCAGAAAGAGGGTTTTACCTTTTTTTATTATTACTGTTACAGCTGCTGTTGTTGCTGCTGCTGATGCTGCTGGTAAAGCTACGACTGCCTTTAGAAAATAGTAAGTTGTAGGGCAGAGTAGAGATGGTGTAATTGTTATGATGAAGTTTTGCACTCTTTGTTCGGTGTTGAAGCAAAATTTGCACTACATCTAGAGACAATTGTTATAAAACCATAATGATCAAAACGTACGATGATGATATGATTTTTAAGTTGATGTTTTTTTGTTTTTTTCTTTTCTGTTTTGGAAGCAGTAGTTAGCTTTGTTGGTGTTTTTGTGGCTGCTGATGTGCTAAAGATCTCCTTTTAGTACTTTTCCTGTAGCTTTTTTTTTTTCTTGAATTGCTGTGTTTTATTACGGAGCTTAAATAGCTGTGGGAAACACTACTTATACCAAAGGTCCGTATTCATATCCCGGTTTTATGTATGTATACATAACATTTATAGCACGTACGTGTTACTGGTATATGCAACATTTTTGGTTTTGGTTGTTTTTTTTTTTATTCTTATTTTTGCCCTTTTCTCGTGCTTTTCAATTCAATGGGTTGTGACTTGTGTTGTGTCTTGTTATTGTTATAAATAAGTTAATAATATGGCGGAAGATTGTCTTTTGTTATCCTCGTAGCCGTCATTTGCTTTAAACAAAACAAAAAAAAAAAAGTATAACTAAAGTTTACACCGCCAATACAAAAAATCCTTCCCTACTTTATGGCATATTTAGGCTGCAGGCAAAGGAAGTCACGGTTTCAAGACACTTTTTGTTTATTTATTATTTTTTTTTTTTTGGTACGTTGTTAAGATTAACACACTCAGACCTTTATAGCTTAAAAATGCACAATAAAAAAGTATATATAAAAAAAAAACTAAATTCCCTCATAAACAGACCACCTTAGTACGTGCAAAAAGGATAATGATTAACACAAAAAAAAAAAAAAAAGTTTTTTTTTTAATGTTATAAATAATACTGTTGCAATTAAAATAATTATAACAAAGTGTTAATTTAAAATTTATTACAGTTTTGTTGTTTTTGTTTTATCGCAATTTGAATGAATATTAAATTCAGGTATGTGTCTTAAGTCTTTTGTTTCTGAAATGTTTTATTCACTCAACGTATCGAATTGGAAAGTTTTATTTTAATTATTATTTGTGTTTTTTTTTTGTTGTTATTATTGCTTTGAGGAAAATTAAAATCCCACCCACCTACAAAATACAGTGTTTAATGTCTTTGGCATTTCCGTAATAATTGTGGTTTAAATTTCGTTTGTTATGCCCCTTTTATTGTGGAAGTTTTTAATACACAAATATTTAAACCGTAAATTAGCGTTACTTATGGCATTTAATGAATTGTTAAGCAAACGTGATGCCGCTTTTTTATTTTTTATTTGATTTGCAAAAAAAAAACCCCAAAAAAGTATTTCAACACGTATAAATCTTGATATTTACGAATATACGAATATATGTATGTATATAAATCAAGCAACGCTTAATTTAAAAAAAATAATCAATAATTTCATGGTGAGTAATTTTTTGTTTTTTAATTTTATAAACATATTAAATAATATTAAATGGATAAATCTTAATTATCTTAATTATATATGGGACTGAAATTAAGCAACAGTAAGAACTTTCACAATAAAATTGCACGAAAAAGAGTTTGTTTCTTAAATCTTTTGTTTTCTGTTAATTTTATTTCATTTTTAAAACAAATTTATCTTTAGTATTCTATTATTGCCTTGTCTTTTGATTATATATTAGTTTAATCCTTGCCTCAATTTTTTTTATCTTTATACTTAATTGTTAAACATGTTTCTTATCTTGTTTAAGTCACCCCAAGACAACAATTTGTGTTTCATTTAAGGTGCTGCCTTGTTCTTTTCATTCTCCCAATCTGAAACATTTAAATACCTTGTGATAACACAATTTAAATACCATTAAGATGAGCACCCAATTATGAACACATAAAATAAAATAAAGAAAACAATCACAGCCAATAAAAAACAGTAGGCGGTCAGGACCGACCATATGAAACCCTACACCAAAATATTTACAAATAATGTTTTAAAGGTGTACCTTATTAAGGGCTTGATAAGAACGCAAGGAAAGTTGGTCTTACGATAAAAGTTAATAAAACAAAACTCATGCGGATTGGCACCATCAACTCAACTCCTTTTTCTCTACATGGAACCATAATTAAGGACGTGGAGTCTTTTTGCTCGCATTTCGAAAGATGGCGGTTTTGGTATTCACGTAACGGACCGCATCAACAAAACCGCAGTGGCATTTCACTCTCTTAATAAAGTCTGGCGAGCGAACAATATCTCTATACCCACAAAAATAAGAATATTTAATTTCAGTGTAAAATCCGTCCAACTCTACAGCTGCACTACATGGAGCTCAGCGCAAACCACGCTCAGAAAGTTGCAAACATTTGTAAATCGTTGCCTTATACAGAAAGAAGAACACTGGGGATAAATCAAGCACAACACAAGTTTGGAAAAACAACAACAAAACAAGAAGAGAAACATATACTCGGGCATGTTTTATAAATTGAAATGAAGTGGAGTTAAAAGCGAACAAATTCTGAAACGGAGCCTCTAAAGAAAGTTCATAAAAACATTTCTTTTTATATACTTCATACTTTAAGTACCAATTATCTTTACAAGAAAAACTCTTTAAAATAGATATAACAGTAGTCATTTTGTAAATAATTTTGCAATCGAAATCTCGTTCGTTTTTAAATCCACTTCATTTCGATTTCTAGAACACGCCCGATTATTTTCATGTTTCATCATTCTGTAAGGTGTAAAACGGGTTAATAAATCACAACAATTTTTTCTTTCGAATTTCTTTTTTTGTCTTTTTTCAAGCACCAATTCGGGATAAAATCAACTTTACAACCGCATTTTGAGATTGATTCAATTCTAATTTAACTTAAATCAATCTCATTTTCGGATTATTTTAAGAACGAATTCGGATTAAAACAACTTTAAAATTCATGAATCAAGCACATTTTGAGATTGAATCAATCTTAGTTTTACTTTAATCAATCTCATTTTCAGATTATTTCAAGTACGAAATCGGGATTGAATATGGATAATTTAAATATTCTGCGATTAAAAATCAGAACTTGTACTTGATTCAAGAAAATCCGTACCTTCTCACCGTATTATTAATACCGCTTCGGATTGATTTGACTACGGATGGATTAATTTTTCTTTTAAGTTTAGACAAATTCTGCGCATATTCAGAGCACATTTAGTGACTAATGGACAACTGTTGTACATGGCCAAATGTGTACCGATTGGCCATATTCTACGTAGGCCATGTAATAAAATCAGCAGCGATGCATGCGATTGAAATCCGCAAGGACACCGCCCTCGACAACACTTTGCTGAGGATGGTAAGAAGAGAAATCCAAATCTGCAACAAGTCGTGGATCCAAGTCAAAGCTCTAGCTAGTGATCAATCCAAATGGAGAGAATTTAGGGACGCCCTAAGTTTAACATGAACTTTTATATACTTAAGCGATATGTACAATATCAATTTATTTATATAAATAAAAGGAAATCGGTATATATATATATATATATATAATTAAGGGTGCATTGGCAGTAATGGCCCCAACACTTTTATATGCGGTTAAGATTCAAGTAAGAGCTTTCTGTGCCGAACGTTATTTAGAGATGAACCTCTATATTCGATTTTTCATATAAGAATGATTTTAAAAAGGGGGTCGTCTATAAGGGACTTATGGTTACGGTGACCATTCATCCTTTTTTTTAAAGAATAGTCCTTTTTTTGATACGATGTCCTCTAAGATTTTTTACTAAAAAAAGAACAGTAGATTGTCGGTTTTTAGTGAATTGTTCTTTTGTTAGATAATGACTTCTTCTTTAAGCTCAAAAACTATAATTTTTATTTTTCCAAAACCTCAAAATTTCAATATTAATACAGCAAAACAAGCTGGTTAACATTAACGCCAGCGTTAGATCGAATTCTTAAATTGTTGGTACCATTAAAAGAATACTTTCTCTCTCAACAAAGGAGCCAGATGATATTGCAAAAATTATTTTGATGATCCATGTGCTGCTGGATTTTTGGTTACTTTTGGCACATAGCCAAGACTTTATGTTCCATAAACATATTTCTCGTCTAGAGTCACAACCTATTTCAATGTCTGAGGCTGCTCTTACTTTATAGGACTTTAAATAAAATGAATTGCTCGCAAAGAAAATGTATTTTTACCATTGGTTATTAAAACCATTTTGGCATAGTAAGTTGGTATTCTGTATTAACGATTTAAATCAATGGGCTGCAGTGTTTGCAGTGTTTTAGTGGAGGAAAAATACATCAGTTGATCAAATATAGATTGAAAATTTTTAATATTTTAATGAAAAAAATATTGGCGGTAAGAATATAATGAAGCTTGTAGCATTTTGTTTGTATCTGCCGTCCTTTAGTGTGCTAACAAAAAGATTACTTTCAATTGCTAATAATTTTTGGATTATCGCAGAGTCTCAATTAAAAATGGTAACTTAAGAATGAGTTTTAATCAGGGACCGTAACAGTTATTCTTTTTTTCGTAAAAGTCAGCAAAAATAACACATTTACTTCTATATGCTTTTTTTGTTTTAAAATTCGAATATAACTGTTATTTTCGGTCCCTGGTTTTAATAACAAAGTGCAAATTTCAAATGGACTGTGCAGAATTTAAACTAGTCTTATGTAAAAACAGTCATTTAAAAAAAAATTACTTCTACAGAAATATATCAATTACACAGGACAACAGCAAAAAAGGGCTTGAATAACCACTATATAGATTTGATGCATCATGGCTACCTAAGTACAAAAATGGTAAAATTTTTCAATTCTATGGATAATTTTTTTTAAAATAATTTTTAAGTAAAATTGTCATTTCTCCACTTATATTGTCATAACTCAAAAACAACTTGTCCGAATATGTTGAATTAAATTTACAAAAATTATGATTTACAATATCTTTAAAGGCTCAGTTAGTCTTTACTTTCTGTTTCTGTTCTGTTACGTGCCGTTCTGTTACGAAATTGTAATAGTTACTTTTTCTGTAGCAACTTATTAGCCATTTATGACAAATTTATTAGTTTTGCACCGTCCGTTGTTTTATTTCAATAACTTTAATGCACATAAATTTGAAGAAATTAAATTTTATGAATTCTTAAAATCAAAAAATAGTTTATTTTAATATAAATATGTATTTTTTATTATTTATTTTGCCGTCACTTACAATTACTTAACAGAACAGAAAAACTAATCAATTCCACAGGTTTTTTAAAAACAAAAACAAATCAGCTGATTCGTAACAGAACAGAAAGTAAAGACTAACTGAGCCTTAAATGATGTATACAAATGTTTTCAATGCGATCAATAGTTTCAAAGTAATGAAGCAAATTGTTAGCCAAAAAACAAAAAATTGGTAAATAAAAATCTGGAAAAAATCGAAAACGGCAAAAAGTAGTAAATTTTATTTATTTGTAGTGAAGCTACATATCATGTGAATTAAAAGAGATATGGCTCGATCGATGCATGCTTTACGTTTTTATTTACAAATAATTGAAAGTATCGCATATTTACAAGCACTGTATAAGCACTGTATTAGAGCAACATGCTGCAGACATAAAATAAACATGTTGCTCTACACAAATTGGCGATAAAAAAATGTTAAAACGAAGTACTTTTAGTTTATCGGGAATAAAACAGGAATTTGTTCATGGATTTTCATGAACTAAAATTTATTTTACTTTTAATACATGCAGCTTTGAGCTTAAGTACTAAAATTGGTAAGTTGATTTAAATTTTTATGCATTTTTTGAATTCAAAAATTTTATAAAAAAACCAAAAAAAAAAAATATTTTTTTGCCACTTCGGCCTCAATAACACCAAAACGAATGGCTAAATTAAAAAATGATTTAAAAAAAAACTTAAATCTGGCGTAATTTTAAATGTTTTTAAGGATTGCATAACAAAATCGGGTACGTCGTTCCAAAGTTACGACAAGATGTATGGAGCAGCCTCTTCAGAAATCTAAAATTTTAGAAAAGAAATTTAAAAAAAAACCTTACCATAGAATTTAAAAAAATTATGATTTTTGCAGTTAAAATTTTTTTGATTTTGATTATAAAATTTTTTTGTTTAAAAGACTTAAGCTGTGTTCACATTTTGTGTATTTGTCATGTGGAATGTCACTTCTCTACCCACATGTGATTTCATGTGTATGTCAAAATTTGTGTTTTGCATAAGGTTTATAATTTACATGTTCACATGTTGGAATGTAACGTACATTTGACATAACCTTTCAAAAATAAAAAAATCATTTTTTATAATTAATTTGTGTATTTTTTATCTGTTTTATTATTTATTTACTATTATAATATAGTAGTATTAAAATTTCAATTAATTTTTGCCGCGAAAAACAATTTTGTTAATAGAAAACAGCTGATGTTAGATGCTTTGTCAGTTGAAAATAGAACTCGTTCTAAATCAAAAATGACATGTGTACTGTACATAGAGAAATAACACATGATATTGTTTGAAGGGGTTCAGACGATATGTACAAATTTAACATGTGAAAAAGTGACAACCCACATGACAAATACACATAATGTGAACATAGCTTAACATAATTTTTTATTTTTTATTAATTTCTAAGTTTTTTTTTTACCAATTTTTTTATAGACAATAATATAAGTGTATGTGTTAATAGTAGTTCTACTTGCTAATATCATATTCTTTGAATTAACTTATTACCTATTCAATAACCTTGATACTATTTATCATTTTTACTTTTTTACTATTTATCATTTTTACTACATTTCAAAATGTCCTTTTTTTCGTTTGAAAACAATTTCACACAATTTTGCTATGACTATAGTTCTTATTAAGTAATTTGTCGCCAAATTTTATATCAATACATTAAGTCAAATATAGCCCCATTTTAGACAAATTTGAAAAGGGGATTTAGGTTAAATTAAAATATTAATGGGCGGAATTTCATAAATATACGAACATCATTTAGTTTTTTCTTATTTTCCAATTTTTGTGCTTCTTTGAGTTGAGTTTTAATTTATAACGCCTTCAACTAAGTGTTATTCCCTCAATATTTTACATAAAAAAAAATTATGAAAAAGTATTAATTCCCACATTGTATTTGTTATAATTAAGTTTATGTATCCCAAAAAAAAGGTTTGTATGCATTCTATGTAAAATTATGGGCCAGGCCACCTCATTTTTATTTTCCTTATGAAAGTTAAAAGATATGTGTAAAATTTTATCAAATTATCACCAAAAATACCACCTGTACTTTGCATATAAGGTTACATGGACAGACTACCAAATTCAGAAAGTGATTCTTAATCGATCGGTAAACTTCAAGATTTTAAACTTATATATCTATGTATTTAACTCATCAGTTCAACCGCATAATATTCTCCTCACTTATTTTGGTGAAGGGCCTAAAAATTAAAAAAAAAAAAAAAATAAGAAAACATAACTTTTGCCGCTTTGATATATTAATGATCATTTGCTTTGTATTTATATACGTCCATTAATTTTGCTAATTTCCTTGTTGTTCCATTTTTCAGCAGATGTTTGAAAAAGTGAATTCTTTTTTACGCTTGAGAATACAGTTAGAAAAAAGTTAAATTTACCTTTTAGTTTTAATTCTTTAAACAATAAGCAGTGTGATAAAATCTTAATAAAAAAAGAGGTGTACCTTAATTGGCACAATGGTCACTTAAGTGTGAACATTTTTTAAACAACATTTTTTTTGATATTATACAAATGTCTGCACTTTTAGTCAATCAGTAATGCAAACATATATTGAATAATGTCAAAAACTTAGTCGTAAGCCGGCAATAATGAAGTGTTCCCAAATTGGCACAGCGAGCGTTAATGGACGACTGTGCTTTTAACACGACATGTCATCGTTCAAACGAATTTTTAATTTAGAATCGCAAAAATATATTTGAAAACAAGGTGTTTGCAAAGAGTACCAAAAGTACGACCTTGTACCCAGTTTTGCCACTGAAGCTAAAATTTTTTTAAACCTACGAGCCCGGTGATAGTTTAAGCACAAAACAATTATACTTTTAAAATATTGCGGTCTAAATGAGCTTAATTAAAGAGTACCCGAAATTCCCCTTTTTAACCCCTGAAGGCCGCCCTTAAAAATGCACTTTTATTGCGATAGCCCACCGTAGTGGTAGCAATTCATATAAACAACGGCCCATAACATGCCATCGTAACTATTGGTATGAAAAAACCCGGTTCGGTTCGTGCTTTGTTGTGATACAGACGTGTATTCTTAACTCCGCATACAATTTGAATTTTTAATTAATAACATTTGATTTTGTTATATAAACAGCGAATGGACGCTTAAAAATAAATTATATACTTTGTTATTTTAATTATTTAACATAAAGTGAACAATTAATACGAAAAAAATATTAAATAAAGAAAAATAGTAAAAATATATACGTACTAATGTTCATACATGTGTATGTATACATACATATTCTGAGCAAAAACATTTTAGTTTAAAGTTCTTATTTGTTTGTTGTTGTAAAATACAATAAATAACAAAAATATTAAAAGCACAGTTAAACGGTGAAAAACAAAAACAATTTATTGCATGAATAAAAACAATGAAACAACAATAAAACTGAATGATAGAAATGTTTATGTGACAGTGCATGCTAACGAAGACAATGCTGTAATAAATAAAACAAAAGAAAACAATAGTAACTACCTAACGGCTAAACCAATTTTTAGAACACGATCCCTTTCGCCCTCCCTTTTTACAAAGACGGTTGATGGTGATACGTTAAAAAATATAAACCTCACACTTGCAAGTGTTGCCACAACGGCAAACACAATCTTATTAACAAATGGTACCATGAACTCTAACACAGATGCAATGCAAACATCTCAAGTAAAAAGTGGTCAAAAGCCTCAAGTACAAGTTGGTATGGACAGGTACATAACAGTGCTTAAACGGGGTCGCAGCCCTACCTCTGCAGCAGTTGCTTCGGCTTCAAAAGTACCATCTTTTGATAAAATAAACTCTCAAAATCGTTTTGCAATTCTGGAGGATGAATCCTCGGAAGCACCAAACGTCATAAAATCTTCTAAGCCACCCCCGATATATCTAAGGGAGCAAAACTCAAGTGAGTTAATAAAGAGCGTGATCTCGGTAATAGGTGAAAATTCGTTTTACGTAGCTGCAATCAAGCGTGGAAATATAAATGAGACAAAAATACAGGTAAATCATGAGAATGATTTTCGTAAATTAACTAACAAATTCGAAGCCCTTAAAAAAAGCTTTTACACATACCAACTAAAGAGCAGCAAAGGTCTTCAGGTAGTGATCAAGGGCATAGACTCATGCGTGGACCCAGATGAAATTAAAACTTTTTTGGAAGAGAAGGGTTTTAAAATAAAAAACGTTACAAATATTAAAAACAGGGAAAAAAATCCCCAACCATTATTTCGGGTAGAATTAGAACCTGGCGACATTAAGCTTAAAAAAAATGAAACGCATCCTATTTATAATTTAAAATATATTCTCTACAGAAGAATAACTATAGAGGAGCCGCACAAAAGAAATGGTCCCGTTCAATGTCTTAATTGCCAAGAATTTGGCCATACTAAGGCATACTGCTATTTACCCCCTGTTTGCGTCGTATGTGGAGAATTACATTGTACAGTCCAGTGCGATAAGTCTAAAAATGACCCCAATGTAAAAAAATGTAGCAACTGTGGCGGAAATCACACTGCCAATTATAGAGGATGCCCTGTATATACTATCGTCAAGCAGTCGGCTGGACCGAAAACTAATCCCCCACAAACGCAGGTACCAAATCAAGTAAACACTAATGGCATTCAAGCTCCGCAGCCTAGTAATAACAGAACCTCGTATGCTAACGTCCTTAAATCAAACCATGTGCCAATGCAAGGCGCTTCGCCAAGTAATGATGAAACTCCAGTTTCTAATTTAAGTCGTCTTGAAAAAACCATGGAAACATTAGTGCAAACAGTTAATAATTTTACGAACACAATGGGTAATATGATGCAGGAAATTCTAAGAATGCAATCGATGTTATTGCAAGCTGTACTTAACAAACCATGAACTGTTTAAAAATCTGTTTTTGGAACGCAAACGGCATCCGCCAACATAAAAATGAATTAGAATACTTTCTAAAAAATAAACAAATTGATGTCATGATGGTTTCTGAAACTCATTTGACCTCAAGAAATACGTTTAAAATCAATGGTTATACACTATATGATACCAAGGACCCTCGAGATAGAGCTTGTGGAGGTTCAGCCATTTTAATTAAAACCCGAGTCAAACACTACCTAATGTTTGATCACCGCGAAGATTATCTCCAAGCAACGAACATTTGCGTTGAGGAATTAAATAGAAACCTAGTAATTTCATCGTTATACTCACCGCCTAGATTTTCAATATCAGAAAGCCAATACTGTAAATATTTTAAATCATTAGGACCCTGTTTCCTAGCTGCTGGCGATTATAACGCTAAACATACCTTCTGGGGGTCACGACTTATAACACCAAAGGGTCGTGTCTTATTTAACACAATTTCTAAAATGGAATTAAATGTGGTAGCGAGCGGACAACCAACATATTGGCCTACTGATCATCAAAAAATTCCAGATGTTATCGATTTCGGCGTGGTTAAAAACATCCCCATAGAAACGATCCATGTTGAAGCTTCCTTAGAATTATCTTCTGACCATACACCTACAATTGTTACTATAATGAACCCCAATAGAATTGTATCTCCGACTGGTCACTTAGCGACGACAGCTACGCAAATTAACTGGTTAAAATATAGAAAATACCTCAGCACCCATTGCACAGAAAATATTCCGCTTAGTACACCGGAGTATGTAGATCGCTCTATTGCCAATTTTGACAGTTTTCTGAAACTAGCTGTTCAACATTCCAGTATTGCCCCCAAAAAAACAAAAAATATTAAAATATATTCCACAGATGTCGAGCGTCTCTTGTCTGAAAAAAGGAGGGCTCGAAGAGAGTGGCAATTGCACAGATCCCCGTTACTTAAGAACTTACTAAAAGAGTGTACAAAAAAGCTTAGAAAGTTACTGCAGACTCAGAAAACGGCTTCTCTGGAAAAATATCTTAAGGAACTTGATGCAACCCCACAATCAGACTACTCATTATGGCGTGCAGCTAGAAATCTCAAAAGGCCAGTTGTCTCTAAACCACCATTAAGAGACTTGAATGGTAGTTGGGCAAGAAATGATGTTGAAAAAGGAAATCTGTTTGTTAATCATTTAAAAAACGTATTTACCCCAAACATATCTCACGATATTGCGGCCGAGTTACCACCTGTTGTTGCTAGAGCAGCTGTTCCCCTAAGATTTGAGATAAGAGAAATCGAAAAAGCTATTTGTGATTTAAACCCCAAGAAGGCTCCTGGATTTGATAAGATCAGCAACAAAATGCTTCTGGAGCTACCCAGCATAGCAAAGAAAATTATTCTTTTAATTTTTAATGCTATTTTACGACTTGAATACTACCCTCAAAAATGGAAGGTCTCATTAGTTACGATGATACCAAAGCCAGGAAAAGATCACTCCAAAGTTGAGTCATATAGGCCTATCAGCTTATTATCTAATATATCAAAGCTGTTTGAGAAGCTCTTAGCGTCCAAATTAACCCCAATTTTAAATGACAATGGGTGTATACCTAACCATCAATTCGGTTTCAGACGAGAACATAGCACAATTGAACAAACCCATCGGATAGTAAACGCCATAAGAAAAGCCTTTGAAGAAAGAAAATATTGCTCCGCTCTCTTCATCGATGTCTCTCAAGCTTTTGATAAAGTCTGGCATGTAGGTTTGTTACATAAATTAAAGCTGAACCTACCGGTTAACACACACAAGCTGTTAGAAAGCTACTTGGTCGGTCGAAAATGTATTATTAAAGAAGGTGATTTTTTAAGTTCTCCTCAGACAATTGAAGCTGGAGTCCCTCAGGGAAGTATCCTGGGCCCACTTTTTTATCTTATATATACCTCGGACATGCCGACAAACAATTACACCCTAACCTCAACTTTTGCTGATGATACAGCTTTCCTAAGCGTACACGAGAACAGTCGTGAAGCATCTCGATACCTGCAGGATCATATATTTCAACTAGAACTGTGGTTAAAACAATGGAGAATAAAGGTCAATGAGCAAAAATGCGTACATATTACATTTACCTTGCGTCGGGAAACATGCCCCCCTATTAAAATCAATAATCAACTAGTGCCTCAACAATCGCATGTCAAATATCTCGGTATTCATCTAGATCGGCGTTTAACATGGAAATGCCATATAGAAGCAAAATTAACCCAAATGAAACTAAAAGCAATTCAAATTAACTGGCTTATTGGAAGAAATTCTGTTCTTAGTCTCGATTGCAAACTACTACTTTACAACTCTATTTTAAAGCCAATCTGGTGCTACGGTATTCAACTATGGGGCACTGCCTCGGCCTCAAATATCGAAAAAATTCAAAGGCGCCAAAATAAACTTCTTCGAATAATCACAGCTGCCCCTTGGTATGTTAAAAACTCAAATATCCACAAGGATCTCAATGTGCCACTGGTAAGGACTATTATTACGAAGTATGCGGTAAAATATTTAAAAAGGCTAGAGTTGCACCCAAATCCACTAGCTCGAAATATTTTAAATGATAGCGGCCACACTCGCTTAAGGAGAAGAGACACTGCAGCACTTACCCATTAAGATGAGCGATAAACACATATATAAATGTGATACAGAACCCGTGATGAAGAAAATTTTTGTCTTGCACTGGCAGGACATAAAATAAAGAATTAGGATAAGATTTGATTAATTATTGTTAGTTCATATTTAATATATGAAGATTCAATAAATAAATAATGAGAAAAAAAAAAAAAAAAAAAAAATTTTTACCCGTTTTTGACCTTTTTACCTCTTACTTGTCGAAAAATCCGGGAAAATTAAGCCTATAACAATTTCGCTATGGCATTCTGTCTTCGTACCAAATTCATCAAAATCGGTTTAACCGCTTGGGAGGGATGAAGCAACAAACAAATAAACAAACTGAAACCTCATTTTTACAATATATGTATAAAAGCATATAAGGAATGGATAACACTCTTTCGGCTCCGTGCAATAACTCCCAGGTGCAATAAGTCCCAAGAAAAAAATGAAATTAGACCCAACAGCTCCCAGCTCTCTCGGTTTTATTTCATTTTTTTTGGAAGTTATTTCATTTTTTGCTTGGGAGTTATTTCATAATGAAATAAAGTCCAAATGAAATAAGTCCCCGAAAAAATAAACGTGGGAGTTATTTCATTTTATTTTAAGCTTCGGTGTTATTTCATTTGCTGTGGGAGTTATTTCATTTTTTGTGGGAGTTATTTCATTTTCAATTATTTGCAATTTATAAAAAAAATTGCAATTCAAGTAAAACGAATACATATATACTAAATTTCTTTGAAAGTTGTTGTTTAATTTTTTTGGGTCTTATTTCATTTCTTTTCGATGGGCTGTTTTTGGAAGTTATTTCATTAATGTCTTTAGGAGTTATTTCATTATGAAATAACTACCAAAAGTTGGGGTTTGTTTCATTTAAGACTTGGAAATTATTTCATTTTTTATGGGATTAATTTCTTTTTTCCAGTTTGGGACTTATTTCATTTATTTTGGGATTTAATTCATTGGGAGTTATTGCACTGGGACTTATTGCACCTGGGAGTTATTCCACGCAGTCACTCTTTCATCTGTGGCGGTTATCCATTTTAGAGTTGCTTTATTTAAATCAGTCAAGAATGAAAAATTATCAATAAATTTTAATTAATGTCATGTTGTAAAATTTCTTTTTTCATACAAAAAACATTACGTGACATAATTTCAACAAAGTCGTGACCAAATAAATCTGACAGCTAATCTTTATGTAAAATTTTCCGCTGAATCCGAATATGAAGTCAGAATTGTCAAAAGTAAAACAGTTTTTATTTCAAAATAACCGTTATTTGTATATTTAAAAAAGATGATGTGACTGAAATGCAAATATCTTCAAAAATTTTAAACGGATTATGTATTCTTTTTAGTGAAAGGTTATAAAATTTCTCAAATAACCATGGATTGCCAGTGAAGATTGGTCAAGAATTGACAGAGTTACAGGGGACAAAAGTTCAAGCTTTATTGAAATTTTTATGATTTTGTTCAATATCGCTTTAATTTAATATCTCATAAACTGTTCTACTTTTGACAATTCTGATTCAGCGGAAAATTTTACATAAAGATTAGGTGTCTAAATCATTTGGTCAAAAAACTATCACGTAGTGTAATTTAATTAAAATTAAATTTGATGAACTTTAGCCTAATTACAATGCCAAAATTTGGAATAAAAACCCCAGTAAAAACTTTGCCTACAAAATAATGTGTTGAGGAATCAGAAAAACATAAGAGCACTACTTACAATTCTACTGAAAGAACCAATGAATTTTACATGGGATGTCCCAAAATGAACGCATTCAAAAGTAAGTCATTATTTTTTTACCTACATACATCCAGAAACAAGGAGTTATAAAAGTTGTTATAGACAGTGTTGAGCAAAATACATGGTTTGCGGTATTTAAAATACAAAATACAAAATACATGCACGTCATGTATTTAAAATACAAATATAAAATACGTATTTGTATTTTAAATACGTATTTCAAATACATGTATTTCAAATACTGCCCAGCCCTGGTTATAGATATAGTTATAGAAGAAAGCTACTAAATAAGGAGTTAAAGAAGCTATTTATTTTGAAAAAGTAAGCGAAGTTTTTACTGGGACCATGAACAGTTCAACAAAATAACCACAATGCCAATTATTTATTATAATTCGCAAAAAGGCTGCTTCGAAGCCTTTTGTGTTAAGTGCTTCGCTGCTTGTCTTCTATATTGTAAAAATAACTACATTGGTTTTCTTTACATGCTTGATAAAGTTCTGGTATTAATCCCAACCTCCCTAGTTATGCTTAGTCTTTGTTATTTCTTCTTCAACTTTATTAAGTACTCATAACTTTTTTCAAGAGAAGTACTGCTGCGGTGACGTCAAAATTGCTACCACACTTTTTTTGTTCTTATTTTCATCTTTGGAAATCTCTTTTCAGAAAATTTGGCAAATCTATATTTGGAATGTTTGTAATGAAAATTTTACGGCATGGAACAATGGTGCGCTAACGCTGACAATGTCAAACTGTATTGACATTTTTGTTCAGTAAGGTTTAGCAAGTCATTAAAAATTGTGGAAATTTGCTTTGAAAAAATAAATCTGAGAAGTTTACACAGAAAAAATTATTAGTATTTTTTTCAATTAAAAATAATGTTTAAAAAGTATTTTAATTTAATTAATGTGGTTATTGAATAAATAACTTTTTTTTTGTTGAAAGAAAATAATAAATATAATTTTGATTTATGGCGATTTCTATTCTCAGAAAAAAATTCTACATTTCTATTTCGATTTCTATTCTCAGAAAAAAATGCTACAGTATATGCATGTAACACTTTTTCATGTTACCTATAATCACTCGAAGTGTTACATGTTGTACAACTTCAATCGAACAGAATTAGCTGCCTTTATTTACAACTATTACATTTTTATTATTAATGTAGTTCATTAGCGATTTTTTAAACTATTCGACTATTTGCTGCACACTTACTTTACGGTTTGGAAACAGACATTGACATCACTTATTGCTTGAACAAATTTAAAACGATAATATATACATAGAATTTTCCACCAAAATAAAAAAACGATTTAATTCAAAATGGAGTATGCCGTCAAAGAATATTTAGATGTAGAATTCTTTTGACAAAACTTTTAAAATATTATGACAAACAAAATAAAATATTGGTTGTACAAACAAAGTAGTAAGTACCACAGTAGTTAAACAGGGCAGTATGAACCCTTAAGTAAAAGTAAGGGTAAAACATGAATCATGTTTTGCATGTTTTTCATCAACATTTTCACAAAAGAACTTGAAAATTTTTCCCACAGTTGTATTTTTTGTACAAACAAACACAAAATGTAGAGCATGTAACATTAATGCAACATTTTTCTCAGAAAAGAAATCGCCATTAATTAACATTTTAGTTGTTTTGAAATAAATTTTGAATTAAAATATTAATTAAATACAAAAAATCTTAGTTGATGTTTTCGTGTAAAATAAAATAATTTAAACCAGTAGAATTGTTTTTGGAAAATGTCAAAACCTGAGCTTTATTTAATTAAATCAATCAACACATTGTTTGAAATGGCAAAGTTTTTTGATAATTTTCTTAATAAAAATTAAAATCATCATTTATAGAAAAAAAAAAAAATATTCAAAATATTAAATTTGTACAATTTTTAGTAATCAATTGGGGGATTCACAAGGTGTCATAAAGTCATAAGTTTAAAAAAAATAACATGAAAAAATGCGAATGTTGTGAACAACCCCTCATAAATTAGTGTGCTATTTTGAATTTAAATCAGCTGACTTAGACTAAATATAAAAAATAAATATTTACCTAACATCAAAATATTTTTTAATTCTAATCCATGAATTAATAAATTAAGTTAGATCTTATCTGACTATTTTCCATTTTTTAGAAGCAAATTACAAATAAATTTTATTTTGTTTGTTTACCAAACATCAGAGTCCTAAGCCGATATAATATGACGACGCAAATGTTTTGTTGCAAAAATTGCTAGCCGCATGTAAAATTCGAATATTAGCCGGATTAAACTATACTATCAACGGCGACGGCTACAAAAACTAATGCGGCTCGGCTCAGCCGCACAGCGCAGGTCTCTTCTGATTAATAACGACAGCACAATCAACATAGCAAGCAAAGTTCTATTAATTTAAGACACTTTTTGTTAACAAAGCAACAACAACAATTTTAAGCCATTGTAAAATGTTAGAACATTATGACAATATAACATGATAGCACACTTTGTGAATACCCCAAATATAATCATTTTGGTAATAGGTGCAAAATCAACAAATGGGTTGCTTGATTCTATGAATTTAGTGATTAGAGACAATTTTGAATTGTTTCTGTAAATAGAACACTTCGTCTATTTTACGAAGCTCATTTTTGGTAAAATAGCTACCTCAATAAGCCAAATTGCCGTATTTGGAGCGAATACAATCCTCAAGCCGTTAACAAATCAACAGTACATCCATTAAAATTTACTGTTTGGTGCAGTTTACACGATCTTTCGAAATTAGCAAGGAGCTGCCGGACTTCTAATCAGACATTGCTAGAGAAAAAGAGAGAGTTTAAAGGACCTTTGCGGATTTCCGAAAATAGGCGCCGTACGTTGAATACAATTTAAATTTCTATTAAACTTAAACGAATTACAAAATACATTCCTTTAAAGTGGTTTTTCAAAAAAAGCAATATTGTTTTGATTTTTTTTTTTTTTTTGTTCTGAGCTCGAATGATGATCTTTTTATGGCGCTAATTTAAAATTATAGCTCTGTGGTCAGCAAAAATAAAACAAATTAAATTTTTGTTTCCAACAACAAGGCGCCAATTTTAATTTTATTAAAAAAAAATAAACTCGAAAGGAATGAGTTAAGGAATTTGTGAACAACTAAGAAATGTTTAAGTTATATGCTGTCATTTATCCTTGTTAAAAGAAAAACGTTTAATAATACACAATCCCAAACAAACATACATATGAGCAAAGGGCGTTTCATAAGCGTTTTTAAAAATTTAATTTTTAACAAAAATTTTATTCAGTAAAAAAGAAGATAATTATTTTCAAATAAATACGGATGTTTTAACACAATTATTACATCTTTATAAACAATGATTGTTCAAATATATTTTATTTACTTTGAATATATTTTTTTTTTTTTTTGCTAAACTGATCAGTAAATTAGGAAGCCTGACTGGCTATGAGCCACCCAAAGTGAAGTGTGTGTTATTGTTGCTACTAGTCTACCCTTAAGGTAAATAATCAATATTCGATACCATTGCTAAGTATTTTCTAGATCCAAATTGTTGTTACTGCAAGTACACACTCTGTATCATTGTAAGATCATGTCATAGAGACAAATGTCAGCCAGTCATTGTCATTCAGTCCATCACTCAATTCTCTCGCTCAGTCAGTCAGTCAGTAAGTTAACGCTTGTTAAGTGTCGAATTTTCAATTGGATTTCTTTTGCTACAGCTGTCAGTATGAGAGGTCCGTTTCCCAATCTGTCTGTCCCTTTTACCTTCATCTATCTATCTGTATCACAACACTTACTTGTACATACGCCCGCGCACCTGGGCTTATGTCTGATCTCTATTGTAATGTGCTAAAGAAAGAAAGAAATTGAAAAATAAAAAAACAAAGACCTCACTTGAACGGCCACTTCAACATTTATTTTTAAGTATTTTATAGAACAATAAGAGAAATTGTGGTAACAAAAGATTAAGAACTCAAACACAAGTAACAAAACTAAGAAACAAAAAAAAAAAAAAAAACTGTAAAAAAAATCAGCAGAACATGCGCCAAAAAAAAAAAAACAATCGACAAATTGAAACACAAGACAAGATAAAAATACAAGGTGTTAAAGTACTATTTACTTTATCTTTGTCCATTTTGCCAACTCAACCTACCAGGTGAAATTTTCTTATTTATCTCTATCACACAAAAACTACAAAATCTATAAGCGGATTTGGTTATTCTAATACTAGTTACTTCCCAGTAAAGGTCATATAAAAGAACAATTAATTAAACCATTTAGGGATTTTACAATAATTTATGTTTTATTTACTAACATCTTTAAATCTCATTAAAACAGTCTTGTCCTTGCGGTTCCTTAATTTGTGAATACTTTGTAATTATATTGTTCAGCAATAAAGATAATCATTAAATGATGTTTCGGTTTCGTGATTTTTTTACAAATCATAAATTTCCACTTAATAAAGAAACCGCTTTATTAACAAAGGATTGTTAAATTAAATGGTTGTTGTAAAGTTTTGTTTCGTCATTAAGGTGCGTACTGTCACGTAAATTTACGTAACAATATTAACCTGTTGTAGAAATGGTGGAACTAGAAGATACCTTTACTGCGAATATAAACTTTCAGATGAAAAAGCTGGCTTAATTATAGCCTTCATCGAAAGTGGAAGGGGTTTATATAAGTTAATTATTCCGTTTGTAATTTCTACAATATTGATCTAATAGTGTTTCACACTTAAGGTTGTAACACAAATTTTGGTTTTTACGATAAAACCAATCATTAAAACCTGATTTTACCATACAAAATAAATTTGATGTGGTTTTAAGTAGATTTTATGAAACACAACCATGTTTTAGTTGTACTCAATTCAGTGCTACCAAGTTAAAAAGATTGAAAACAGCTGATAGTGTTTAGTCCCAGCAAGCATTTTATATCACAATCGAATCTGTTAGGAATCAGCTTCATATAACCACATTTTTCGATCATAAATTATACTCATGTTGTGAGAAAATGATACACTACCGATTTATCACCTCAAAGAATTATTCGTAGTGCAATTTTCTGATTCTTTTTTGAGTTAATAAAACTTGTAATGTGAAAGCAAAATCAGCTGTAAATAGTTTTAATGTTAAAACCAGGTTTTAACTTTAGGTGTGAAAACACTATAAAGACCCTATAAAGTACCCTGCGGGAAATTTGTGTCAATTGTTCTACAGACTGGTTCTGGGATTTGTGAAAATAGAACAAGTACAAAAAGAAAGAACCAGTGACCAGGAGAACCAATCATTTAACTGGTACATATATGAAAAACAAAAAGGTAGAACAAGTAATGAATTATAGTACAGTCTTCACCGGTGGTGTGGAACATTTTTTGGGACTTTCTAAAATTTGGTTCTTAAATTTAGTTCTAGATCTCGTTTGTATTGTGATAATACTACATTGTGTTCAAGTAATACTACATTGTAGTTAATAACACTAAACACGTTCATGGAGAACATATGTGTAACTGGTCGAATGGTAACAATTGACCCCCTCTAATGAAAACCCCATGTAAAAGTGATAGGTCTTATCCATAGAAAGTGTTAGAACTAGAACCGCTCTCCACCACCAAAGACCTATCACGGGACTACTTTCGATTAATCGATCAAACAAAACTAAACTCTTGTTCGAATAATTTTAAAATGGCGATTTTCGAATAACGAATTATTCGAACAATTATTGTCGATTAATCGAACAAATTTTGTTTATCAAAAAATAAATAAACAGCCAATCCCACGATGTTACACGTTACCCTAAGTCTAGACGAGCAATTTGTTTGGCAATTATTGCCGTAGCAACTATCAAATTATATTGCCAATACTAGATATTGACGTGTGGACTGCATAAATATGTATTTGAACACATGTTCAGCAACAAATGTTATAATACATTGCTGAGCAATTATTTTTTAACACAAGCTGTCAAAATCAATTATCAGTTACAAAAAAGGAACAGTTAAGCTAAAAACGTAAAAAATTTAAATACAAAATTTAAAAATTAATAATAAAAAAATAATTAAATATAAATTGGTTGCCAAAGAAAATGTAAGTATTTATTTACAAACAAATTCATGTTTTGTGTTTAGACATACGTTTAACCCACTCTGAAAAATTCTATGTTTAGAACATTTCTGTGACGTCATTCTGCCGACGTTATTGCTTATGTTAAAAAATTCAAAATGCGCGTATAGACGTAGGGTAAACGTTCGCATAGAAAACGACATTTAAAACAAAAACAAATTTAAGAAATTAGCTAAGGATTTGATTTTTTCTTATACGTTTTTAGTGATTTTGTAAAGGTGCGTTTTGGTTAAGTAGAAATAAAACATTAACTTTTCAGAAAATTATCTTAATATTTTTTTATTATGGAAGGATCTTTGACACCTATGTTTGAAAAAAAATATCGGCCAAATACTCGCCACGACTTTGGTGGCATACCTTTTTCCGATGGCTAGCATGCATAGGTGTTTTCACATTTCCTAGAGACCCGTTTTGATGAAATTTGCGGACAATTATCATGATTGTGGAATCATTAAGTCGATTATGGTGACAAATAAAACCACGAGGTGCACGAAATGCATTTTGATTTGAACGCCCATTTTCGTAAAAGAAGGCTTCAACAATCTTAACGCGCTGCTCATGTTTATGAATGGGAAAGGTTGCTGTCATCTGCAAAAGAGAAGGTAGGTTTGAAAGTTGGGGCTAAGTTTAAGGTAAGTGCTAATAAAAGTTTAGTTAAGTTCTAGTAAAGTTATGGTGAAGTTCTAGTCCCAGCTCTGTTCTACTTAAGTTTTAGTTAAGTTCTAGTTCAGATCTAGTGTAGTTCTAGTTCAGTTCAGCTTAAGTTAGTTCTGGTTCAGTTCTAGTTCAGGTTTAGGTCAGCTAAAGCTAGTTCTGTTCAATGCTATTTCTGTTCTAACTTTGTTCTGGTTCAGTTCTAGTTCAGTTCTAGTTCAGTTCTAGTTTAGTTCTAGTTCAGTTCTAGTTCAGTTCTAGTTCAGTTCTAGTTCAGTTCTAGTTCAGTTCTAGTTCAGTTCTAGTTCAGTTCTAGTTCAGTTCTAGTTCAGTTCTAGTTCAGTTCTAGTTCAGTTCTAGTTCAGTTCTAGTTCAGTTCTAGTTCAGTTCTAGTTCAGTTCTAGTTCAGTTCTAGTTCAGTTCTAGTTCAGTTCTAGTTCAGTTCTAGTTCAGTTCTAGTTCAGTTCTAGTTCAGTTCTAGTTCAGTTCTAGTTCAGTTCTAGTTCAGTTCTAGTTCAGTTCTAGTTCAGTTCTAGTTCAGTTCTAGTTCATTTCTAGTTCAGTTCTAGTTCAGTTCTAGTTCAGTTCTAGTTCAGTTCTAGCTCAGTTCTAGTTCAGTTCTAGTTCAGTTCTAGTTCAGTTCTAGTTCAGTTCTGGTTCAGTTCTAGTTTAGTTCTAGTTCAGTTCTAGTTCGGTTCTAGTTCAGTTCTAGGTGAGTTCTAGTTCAGTTCTAGGTGAGTTCTAGTTCAGTTCGAGTTAGGATCCAGTTTTTTTCCCGTTCGGTTATGGTTAAAAAAAGCAAAAGTTTAGGCACATTTATGTTACGAATTTGAAGAACATCATTAAATGGGTTAATTTTTCAAAAGGTAAAGAACCACAAAATATCGCTGTATTTACAAGATTCATTTAATGATAATTAAAAGTATAAATAAATGGGTTTGTAGGGGAACTTTTTTGTATCATTTAAGTTGTAGATTAATTAAATTTTAAATGATGAGGAAAAAAGTTAAGCTTTTACTTTAATACTTAATACAAATTTAACTTGCTTTTTAACATTTTATAACAAATTTCACCCACAATTTTGTGAAAAAAAAACAAATCACGTAGGTTAGTTCTAAAACCATAAAATTAAATTTATTTATAATCTCTACAACCAATTGTTACTATGCCACTCAAAGCCGCTTTATTAACAATTATCTAAACTAGCAGCGAGTGTATGGTGTATATTTTATATTGTTTATTAATTAACACATCAATTGTAATCGTGAAATTTAAGCCCGATAAATATTAATTTAGACTATTAACGCTTTAATATAAATAAAATAGCTAATCAAACACATTTTAAGCGCCAGCCATAAAGCACATGAATCACTCATGTCATAAATTACAAATCTCAAACAACAACAATGACTGCAATCATCAACCGTCATAGAATAAAAAAAAAAAACAAATAATGTTATACTTATGCCTGATAAATCGTTCCGTTTATTGAGGAATGCGTGGTGGTGGCAGACAAATACGGTAGGCAGTTATTGAAAAATTGCCCCTAAAAGGTAAATTGACTGCAAATGTTAGTTACAAATCAAACAAGTCATAAAATGATAACTAAAAAATTATATCGAAAATACGCAACTTGAGAACGTCAGTTGTAACAATAAAGAGTCGAGCACAAAACGTCACTTTGCCAGGAATCTATAGATAAGTAGGTACTTATTGGTTGAATGTGAAGTCTAATTTGTTTGATATCAATGTTAACAGAACGGTATGCAGACAACAGTGAACAAAAGATGTGTACTCTTATAGAGTTGGGGTTAACTTTTGTAATGGGAATATAAATTTAATCTCGGGAAAGTACTTTGATTGTAAAATAATGGCTTTTTATATAACAGAAATCTAAAGAATTTGCAAAACTTAAACAATAAAGAAAAATTTTAATGTTGTTTAAAAATAACGGGATTTACATGGGCATGGGATGTACACCAAAAATAACTTTTTTTTTATCAGATATCACCAGAAGTGACTCTCACCTGTGGCCTTCTCTGTTTTATAAAAATTAACGTACTAAGGATTTGCATAATAATAACAACTGTCAGGCCCAAAATATCGAAAAGAAAATAACAATGAAAATAGAACCAAATTTCAAGTTTTTATTATCGTTTTATTTTATTAAATATACGAAAGAAATTTTCTTCTTGAAAATGTGGTGCAGGCAGTTAATGTTTAGATATCTTTGTGGCCAAAACCTTTACTGTGACTTTAGGTTGGCAGATCTCCAAAAGAACTGAGATCAGTAGCCTTTACAACTTTGAAGGTTCTTTCAGTATTAGTGGTTGTTGATAATACCCCCTCCGATTCAGGTTTCCCTAACTTAAGATAAATATTGATCTGCTCAATAATGGTTTTGCTTGAAGATGAAGTCTAAAAGATTCTGCTTTTGCACTGTAGGAGTCAGTTTCCCTTCTGTTTATGGTGCGGTGTATAGAACACCATGCGATGTAGGAGATGTACGCATGTACCCACGTTAACACAGGTCGGAAAGATATAAAAAAAAAATCCAGCAAAATATTTTTTTTTAATATAATTACTAAATTAAAAATGCATAAAATTCCTATTTCTTTTCTTTTCTATATCTTTTACTACAATGCTAATTTTATACTTAAATCATTTTGTTATAGATACATAGAAATTGTTTAAAAAACACACGATTTTATAAGAAAATGTCGATTATATCGATTTGATACGAAAATCCCGATATAATACGAAAGCCCCGATTTAAACGAAAATTTCGATTTAATACAACAATATCTATTTTATACGAAAATCTCGACTTAATGCGAACATATCAATTGTATACAAAATCTCGATTTTATACGGAAATATCAACTTTACACGTATATATCGATTGTATACGACAATGATAAACATAATGGGTTTTTTACGACAATATCGATTTTATACGAGAATATCGATTTAATGCGAAAAAAACTCATAATTTTTTGCAAAAATCTTCGTTTTATTTTCTATTCGATTATGTACGAATATTTCAATTTTATACCAAAATATCGATTTGATACAAAAATCTCGTTTTTATACCAAAATCTCGAATTTATTCGACACTCCCGATTATCTCGAATTTATACGAAAATTTTGATTTAATACAAAAATTTTGATTTTATACCAAAATCTCGATTTTATACAAAAATCTCGATTTTATACAAAAATCTCGATTTTATACAAAAATCTCGAATATGTAAAAAATCTTAATTTATTACGAATATCATCTCCATTTAATATAAAAATCTCGATTTTTTACGAAAATCTCGATTTGAAACGATAATTTCGATGTTGCACCTCCGTCACCAATAACACTATGCTAGTTAAAAAAACTGACAAGCCGGGCACATGGCGTTTTAACATAATTCGGGGACGCTGAATCCAGTGGTGCCCGCGGTTTTTTCAGATTGGCTCTGGTTTTCGAGATATACCGTTATTTCGAAACAGGAGGAGGTTGCTCAACATATATTCGCGTAACTCAAAAACGGTTTAGTTTATTGAAATTACTAAAAAAACCGAAATTCCGCAATAAAATTTCATTTCAGAAAAGTAAAACTCTTTTTCTAATATGAGTAGTCGTTATTGAAACATAATTTTTTTTTGAAAAAAAAATTAATTTTTTTATCAAAATTTCGAAATTTTTGTTTTTTAAAAATTCATAAAAAATTAAAAAATGCAGCTAGGCTTCTAATTTTTTGCAGACTTATAAAAAACGAAGCTACAAACAAAATAAGCCATAAATGATTAAAATCTGTTTGCAACTTTTGATTTTATTCACAAAAGTCGACAAATTTTAATTAATTTAAGAATTTCATAAAACGCAATATTTGTATGGGAGCCCCCTAAGGGAAATTCTTAAATTAATGAAAAATTTGTCGACTTTTGTGAATAAAATCAAAAGTTGCAAACAGATTTTAATCATTTATGGCTTATTTTGTTTGTAGCTTCGTTTTTTATAAGTCTGCAAAAAATTAGAAGCCTAGCTGCATTTTTTAATTTTTTATGAATTTTTAAAAAACAAAAATTTCGAAATTTTGATAAAAAAATTAATTTTTTTTTAAAAAAAAAATTATGTTTCAATAACGACTACTCATATTAGAAAAAAAGAGTTTTACTTTTCTGAAATGAAATTTTATTGCGGAGTTTCGGTTTTTTTAGTAATTTCAATAAACTAAACCGTTTTTGAGTTACGCGAATATATGTTGAGCAACCTCCTCCTGTTTCGAAATAACGGTATATCTCGAAAACCAGAGCCAATCTGAAAAAACCGCGGGCACCACTGGATTCAGCGTCCCCGAATTATGTTAAAACGCCATGTGCCCGGCTTGTCACGAAAAAAAAGTGTCAATTTCATGCACAGTGTAATTAAAGATTTTGTTACACATAAGTGTGATCCCGACATACTAGTTAATTATTGTGCACACAAAGTTACACCCAGGGATGGAAAATGGCTTCTAATATTTTGTACCAATTATAAAATCAAAATATACTTTTTAGACCATGATGGTACGTAGAATTTTTTTTTACTATTCATAAACAAAACTTAGCAAAAATGTTTATAAAAATTTACAAGTACACCAAAAATATAACATAAAAAAATTATTATTACATACACTGGATTCCATATTCGTCAATACAAATAAATTTTGCTGCCTGAACTGAATTTGTAAATACAAAAAATTATTTTGTAAATTGTAAAAACTCAACAAATATTTTCAACAATGGGTTTTTTATCTTTATTTAAACTTATTTAAGCAACAAACAAAGACCTCGATGCACTATGAGGCTCCGACATCAACCCAAAACCGAATCTTGACATCATTTACGGTATTATTTGAAAAACTAGAATTTATAACAGACTTGTTGAAATGTTAATCATTAAATAATAACTTTACTTACCAAAAAGATTGATTCAATTTCAGAACAACCATCACATTATTTATCCTTTAAAAGTTTTTTAATTAAGAATACAGATTTTTTTAATTTTTTAACTTTTTGCAATTAATATATATATATATTTTTTTTATGTTAAACCTATTCTATAAATAAAATATAATATAAATAATATAATTTAATAATCTGTTATCTCACGTAATGGCGATGTCAATTGGCCGCCAAGATCATGTGATTTGACACCGTTGGACTTTTTTCTTTGAAGTTATTTAAAAGAAAAGGTGTACGTCGATAAGCCAGCAACAATTCAAGAGCTAAAGGATGAGATAATTCGGCACATTAACGGCATAGAACCTCCATTATGCCTCAGGGTCATCGAAAATTTGGACCATCGGATGGAGGTGTGCCGCCGTGGTCGCGGCGCCCATTTGGCCGATATTTTGTTCCATACATAATTGAGTAATACCAATATATCATAATAAAATAAAATTACAATAATTTCCTAAATAGTTTGTGTTTTATTCAAAATCAACATCGGCCCTTGAAATTTAACCACCCTTTATAAATAAAAAAAAATTTTAAAATTGAAATATGAAAATTTACAAACATGTTAATTAAAAAAATTGTTAAAAAGTTTTAAACGATTTAACAAATTTTCTTCAATTACTTCATAACTTTTAATATTTTTGCTGTGTGCAGTTCTAGACATCAGTTACATATATGTATTTTAATATGAGTCAGACCACCCTGCTATTGACATTTTGATTTGCCCTCCTTTTTCCTTTTCTTATTATTAAAATTGACTCATCCACTTTTCCCGAAATTCTACAACATCCGGCTTTAGTTGCTTACTTGTCCCGTTTTTTTATTGAAGAAGCCACTTTGTGTACCAAAACAAGTACAATTGTACTATTATTTTCATACGTGATACCAACACCACAATATTGGAGAGGGTATAATGCATTTGTGCGGATGCGTGTTAGACTTAACAATATTGATTTTAGCCCTTATAGTATACCGACCCACTCAGAATCACTTTCTGAGTCGATCTTACGATGTCCGTCCTTCTGGATGGCTGGTTTTCGCAATTTTTATGTTAATTTGATGAAATCTGGTGCAAACGTTTAAATTCTTATAATGAGAACGAGTTCTATCAAAAATGGTGAGAATTAGTCCATAATTTCACATGGCCCTCATACAAATTTCTTTCCGCAATAGTCTTTTTGCCCATAAACCATCTAATTATGTTGAATTGTTCACCAATTAAAGCATTAATCAAAAATAAAATCAGTTTTAATTAAAAATTCAATCAAGTAAATGAAACGTTTAATGAATGGAGTTAATCGTTTAATAGATACTATTAATTTGTTTACTGGTGTAAATTTATTTAAATAATTTATCTGTAGCATGTAACTGTTGGGAAAAGGTGGTAGAACCACTTTCATGCGGGGATTGCGCTTGGGTGCTGGCCTCAGCATGCCTATTCTTCCGGCCGCTTGCTCGTCGGCCAATGGGTGGATTCGTTGCCATTAAACCTTACGCTTTAAAACCCAAAAATACAGACTTTATTTAACATTTGCATGCTGCACGTAAATAGAAAGGAAGTTAAATGACAGTGACAGAAACAAAACCAAACATTCCCGATAAATTCTCTTTGAGCGTTTTAGGTATATTAATTTTTAATTTAATTATTTTTTTAATATATATCACAAATTTTTTAATTGAAATCAATTTTTATTTTTTTCTGTGTTAATCAATTCACCAAACTTTATAAGAATTGTTCCATATTTGACCGCAGCTGCCATACAAATACTACTCACGATAATAACTTTTAATTAGATAGAATATCTTCTACGATGTCATGACGAAATGCTTTTTTGATAATTCCAAAACTAGCCGTAGGTCCCATATTAATCCCCTTCCTAAAATCACTTAAAGGCAAATAAATCTCATAAAGTGAAGATATCTAAAGAATAAATAGCGCAAAATCAATACATTTATTTTATTTACATTTATTTTATTTTATTAAAAAAGTCAAAAGGGATACATACATGTAATAAAATCATGAATTATTTTTTATTTTGTTAATGAATTTATAAGGAATTTTGTGAAATCAATGAATCATTTAGTGGCGTACGACAAAATTTGACGTCACTTGTTGTGATATTTTATGAATGAATAAAAATTCGAAAAGAGACAATAATAAAAATACTTGTACTTTTATATCTATATATTAAACACAAATAGCAGTTGTTTGCCTTGTCACACTTTTAATATTTGCTCGTATAAAAAGTGTGTATGATCACACAAGCGCAGATGGATGTGTGGAAGTCTAGAATTCGTAGAATGTCATATTCGATCATTTCAATTTAAATATTAAGTTATTAACGGTATCCAACGACAAGGGATAGTGTTTGATTGGGAGAACAGCTTTATTTGGTGTGATTGATGACTTTTTTAGTTGATGGAATCACTAAATAATAAATATTAGAATTATTAAATACTTAACAATTACTTGATGTTATTATAAATAAAAAAATATTATTAAGAAAGTATTTAAATAAAAGAAATTTTTAAACGTTAAATGAATATTAGATTAGTTTGTTTAAACAAACTTTTTCACTTTTGTTCCCTTAATCGAGAGTAAAAGGGTATAACGACGTATGGCATTCTCTTTGTAAGTTCTAGATTCAATAAGGCTGTTTTAAACAATTTTTTTAATTGTTCCAATTAGTTTGCCTTAATTGAAAACAAAAATTATAATGTTTGTGTGTATATTTACAAATATGAAAACATACACACAAACTTCAAAATATTTTAAATTCTCAAACAATTTTTTAATTGTTTCATTTAACTGTGTTGATTGAAAAAAATATTTTGATTTGGTTTATATAGCCTCTTTTACTGGTAGTAAAATTTCAATTAAACCTATTGATTGAAACTGAACAGCAAGAAAAGCTCAAACTTACAAATGTGTTAATTAATATGATCAATTTGTTTGCAGGCGGAAAATCAGTAAAGAATTTAATTAATAGTACAAATTTCTTACAAATATGTTAATTGAAGTTGGTTAAACTTAAACTTAATTGATCCAAAAATGGCTAAGATACCAAAACTGCCTCAAATTTGTTTGCTTAGATTTATGTTTAAATAGATGGCAAGACCCAAATTGGATTCAACTGTCTTGGCTATCAATACACAACCTCTCTAGGAAAATGGTATGTACAAGTACTTTGTGCCGAATTTTGTTTAGATAAATATGAGAAATATGAGCTTTGTTTGCTTTTAAGTGATTCAAGGATGTTTATATTAGACCTTTGTTTTTATTTTATCCCTACACAGAAGAAAATTTTTAGCAAAACCGTTTGTTAAAAATAAAATTTTTATTCAACAAACTTTTTATTAGATTCAGTTAAAAAATTTATCAAAATTACACTTTGCAAAATAGCACTCAATAAAACATATTAAATAATACGATAATTAAATGTTCAATAAAAAACTTTTTGAATCAAAGTTAAGTCAGAATTTATATTACTTTTGTTCGTTTTTTAAATATTTGTCCATTAATTAAAAAAATTTAGGCAACAACTTTTTTATTGACTTAATAAACTTATTTGTTGACTAAACATTCAATAACTATACCTACAAACTATTTTATCAATGCCACAAAAATCCTCATCGCAGAAAATTCAAAATTTTTTTAATTCAAATATGAAACATATTTATTTTTATGAAACTGCATTATGTGCATCAAAATTTGCTAAAATGTCGAAAAATTAATCATTTTTATACCATTTTCACCAATTTTTGTCCCATAGCTCAAATTTTTTAAGTAATCGAGTGTTTTGTGTGGATTTTTTTGCTGTATTATCGAAACTAAAAAAACTCTTCTTGAGTTTTTCTAGTAAAGTGCCATTAGGATTTTATGATCTCATGACTAGTTTGGCTTAAACTTGATTTTTCCAAAGAACATGCCATTTTTCTCAAGTCTAAGTCTCGGAAACCAAATGTAATTTTTTTTAGTCTTCGCCAAAGTTCTGGCTATATCCTAGAAGAAAAAAGTAGAACAAACTAATGTGAAAAAAGAATAATGCTAAAATTGTCGAAATATTTTAATTTTTTTCATCTTTTTCACAATTTTTGGCCCATTGCAGCCAAACCGTGAAAAATTTAGAAAAGTTACATTTAGAAAAAATATGGCTTATAATATAGTTCATAATTATTAAAAGATTATAATACTGTAAAATGCCTTTTCCACATTTCCTATATTTTCTATATTTTACATCGATACTTTGGGAAATATATAGCAGAAGAAAAAAAATGAATAAATCGACATTAAGTTTTCATAAATGTTTCGAATTCTCGGTGTTTATACAGCTGAAAATTTAAAAAAAAAACATTATAATGTCCTAATGAATTTTTAATTTTATAGTCATATGTATATATATATATATATCGATAAATAAATCGGCAAATGCAAAGCAGTTAAGAACTCTATCCTCCTCTGATTGTCTACAGACTTGAACAAAAAAAAAACACCATTTCAAAGGTGATGGGGGAAAACGGGTAAAATCGGTAATATCATATCTCCCAAGCTAAAACAGATAAAAAAAAAAAAAAAATTTAAAACTTATCGGTATTCATTAGAAAAATTAGTAGACAGGTGTCTGGTACTTTTTTGAAATTCGAGCCTTTGATGAAGTAAACGGGTAAAACCTGTATTTAGGAAATTCTTTGTCATTCCATCTATCTTTTTTACAATATATCCTAAGATAATAAGCAATTTTGAAGAACTATATAAATTGACTTTAAAAGATGTACATAAATATAGAAATTAGGACTATACCGAATTCGGTACTTTACATCGAATGTGGTACTTCTTCGAAATTCGAACGTTTAAAGGGTGAATATCCCCACCAATGTATATTTGGTACTCTTTTTCCAAAACATCTTTCACCATTCACTTTCTTTTTGCTATTCAACTGGTATTTTTGAAATTAAACATGCAAGGTCCTGAGTGAATGAGAATCTCTAAGAGGTGTCTCCTTGGTACTTTTTGGTTCTTTAACTAGTACTTTTTGAATTTTTCATTAATACTAAACCTTAAAACATAAATTTCAACATGCAGATTCCAAATTGATTGAGAAACTATAAGAGGAGAGTTTTTCAATTGGTAGTGTCTGATTTTTTTTATATTATTGAACTTACAAAATAAATTAAACTTTCACGGACTTGAGGGGAAGATAACATATGGAACATTTTAAAAGTATTTACCTTCAGAGGTGCACAATATATCGGCATTTCTTTCTAAAGGTCTACCGTGACCGAAAATTTAAAAGTTATTAGAGGCAAATTCGTTTATGATTTTGTTTTAGAGAAATATTAAGATTTTACCAATTTCATAAATTCCCCCATAAATTCGTTCACTAAGACGAACAATGAGACTGCAAAGTTGTGCAAACGTAGTTTCTTATTTGCTAAAATGTTTTGAATTATATTGTATGTTTTCTTTAATATTATCTTCCTTAAAAGAGGTTAATTTTTGATAAAAATTATTCCAAAAAAATGTTCTTACATGGTCTGTAATCTAAGGAAGAGTTCGAAGAGAAATATGTTATTCAGATTAACGGTAAATTTTTATTTTGTCTTAATCATTATTCGGTTAAATTCCCAGCAAAAACTTTACTTACCAGGTAAGTTAGCAAATAATGTTGGAGAAAATAAACACTACTTATTTTTCGGCTGAAAAACTACTTATTTTTGTTCGAGGTGTCCACAGAATTTACTTACAAAACACTTACTAGAAGTCAAAAAATATCTAGTTATTAGGTATTTAACTACTAGTAAGTTGAATTGTAAGTACTTACAATATACTTACCAGAAGCCAAAAAATTATTATTAAGTACGTTACCAGTAACTAAATATTCAGTACTGAAAACAACACAAGTAATAAGTAGTTATTGAGCTGATTATTAGTAAGCAAATATTCAGTAGTGAAAATAATAGAAGTAATAAGTAGTTGCTGTGGTCATTACTAGTAAGTACTTATTAAAGTTTTCAAAATAATGGCAATTGCAATGACAACTACTTACCAGGTAACGTATGAAATAACTACCACCTATTACTAAAAATCAAAAAGTTTTTCCTGGGTTATTATGAAAAAATTTCAGGTAACGACACAGATTTTGGCTTTAAAAAAAATACAGAAGATTTTGGAGTCAAAGCAGAGACATTTTAATGTAACATTGCTACGTAAAATTCTGAGTAGTTTGACTAAAATATTGTGCCAGGTCCCGCTGAATTTCGCCTTTTTATACATGGCCACAAAAACCACTTTTATTTTTTAGTCCAGCGGTAACAAGAACGATTAAAGAGGCATAATAGAGGGCCTTATTTTATTTTTTTTTACAGTCACAAGCCCTTCTTGCCGCATTACATACTTATTTATTTTTTACACAGGTTGTCATTGGGAGCAAGCCCTTCCACACTGCCTTTAATATCAAAGAAGAGACCGACCTTAAGAAGGGAATAAGAAAGGTCACTAAAAATAAAAGGTAAATAAAACTGAACAACTTCCTTTCTTCCTTCTAAAAGGGGGGGTAGCGAATGTGTACTGAATATTTTAGAAGGTATTTCAAAAAGAAATGTATACCTTCTAGAAGGTATACTTCTAAAGGCAGGATTTCACGCGAAGCGAATCTTTTAGAAAGGAGTATAGAGGCCTTTAGAAATTCCCGCCACTTGTGGTTCTTTCAATATTTACCGCTGGGAAGCGTTCAAATTCGGTACTAACACATATACAAAACACATAAAAAATTTAGTTTTTTCCAATTACACAAAGTTTTTTCTTTCAAATAATAAATAAAAATAGGGTGGTCGATTATTCAACAATTTTCTGCAACACGTTTTCGAATATTTCGACTATATATATCTTATATATAAATCGGCAAAGACAATTCAGTTAAAAACACTTTCTTACTTTGTTTGTCAACCGAACCTCAATAGGGTGAAAAAAGTATCAAAAAGGGAAAGTGCGGGAAACGAAATTTCTTTCTTTTACTTTTTCGTGATAAATATGGTAATTTTTGAATTTTCTATAATAATATATATATAAGTGAATGAGGGAGAACCTATAAGATAAAAAATATTAGTACTTTTCTGGCCTTCATCTGGTACTTTTTGAATTTTTGTTAATACTGGACCTGTAAAGATAAAATTAAACCTGCATGGTCCTGAGTGGATAATAATCTAAAAGGGGATACTGTTTTCTTTTAAAATTGATACTTTCTGATATTTTTTATATTGAATTAAACATTTACGGACTCAAGTGGAAGATAACACATGGACCGAAGATTGGAAGATGTACAATGTTTTTTCATATTTACATATAAATTTATGGTCGAATATCGACCACTGGCCAAACAATAGTTTTACTAAGTTTTTTTTCTGAATATTACCTTAATAAATTGTCCTTAGTTTGGCATCTGTGGGCCAAAAATGGCGATAAAAGATATAAAAAATTAGAACTTTTTGGCATTTTAGATGCAGTTTTTTCGCGTTTATTTGTTAAACACTTTTTTCTCCTATTGCAATTGTGCCGAAGACAGGAAAACAAAATTTGTATTGGTTTCCGAGAAAAATTGCAAGTCCTTTGAAAAAATCAAGTTCTAGCCAAAATCTTAATCAGGCAAAAAAAATCCCAAAGGAAGCTAGACTATTAAAACCCTAATAGGGACTTGTAAGTTGCGATATGTAATTCGAGAAATTTCACACGAGCAAGAGTTTGCATAGTGTAATGGAATAAAATAAGTTAATTATAACAATTGTGATTTTTCATTGAACTGTTGGTTTTTAATTGAAGTTTTTTTAATATTTTAATTGGGCTTAAGACAAAAAGAAAAAAAACATAAAAACAAATGTACTTAAGTCTTCAAGACAAAGTCTTGACAAAAAGTACGAAAAACAGAAGTAAGGAAAAAACATGTAAATTAAATCGAATATGGATAACACTGTGCAAGAAATTTACACTTTTTTTTGAGACAAGCCTAATTCGGCTACGCTGAATCCTGTGGTGCTCGCCATTTTTTAGATTGGCTCTGGTTTTCGAGATATACCGTTATTTCGAAAATGGAGGAGGTCGCACAACATATATTCGCTTAACTCAAAAAATTCGAGTCGGAAAAAAGCCAACCAATTGTAGGGGGATGTAAGAAAAGATAAACTCACTGTTTATTGTTGGTGTTTTGTTTAAGCTTTGATATTGTTACTTACGAGTAAGACTTTGAGTGTTTAAAATTCTTATTCGATTTAGGGTTTTATTCGTATATTATTTTTAGCTTTTCTAAAATCTTAGGAAAAGGTTTCCTGGTGAGCTGGCCTAAGCAACGAGTGAAATGCGCATAGAAGCTAGCTTTCCCTCATCAATAAATTTCAGTGTATTTATCAAATATGAAAAATTGGGAATTTAGCACGTCATACGGAAATCTTATTAATCAAAAACGGTTTAGTTTATTGAAATTACTAAAAAAAGTTCCGAAATTCCGCAAACAAATTTTCTTTAAGAAAATCAAAATTTTTTTCTAATATGAGCAGTAGGGTGGGTCGAAAAAAAAGTTGTGCCAGTCACCCCCTAGAATGAAAGATAGTCAATGAAGTTTGTTAAACATGAAAATTTTTTTTTGCCACGCCCTAAAATACAGCACTTTTGGTTTTTTATATGTAGCGCTGTCATTTAAAGCCCGATCTTATCATATCGCATATTGTTGTTCATGGCTTGACAGTGGCTTCATTTTTGCCTTTGGTGACTTTTCAATCCGACATAAAACTCTGGGCGCCACTATTGCAAACTCGGATCCTTGCCCCAAATGTAAATTTTTTTAAACGTGCCAAGAAAGTCCTTGTAAAACTAAGTATGCCTAGCTTTTATTATACTAACTTTTATGCCACGCCTCAGAATTTAGCCCCTTTTTTCTTTTGCACATACATTTTACATTAAACCAGGTAGATCCCAATATAACAACAAAAAAATCCACCAGCGACTTCATAGAATAAAAGTCATATCTATTAAGATTCAAGAGCTTACAAAATTTGTTCGCCCTAAAATGCAAATTGAAGTCCAATCTAATCGTATCGTATATCATAGTTAATGGCTGGAATATGGTTTCATTTTTGTATTTTGTCAAGCCATGAACAACAATGTGCGATATGATAAGATCGGACTTTAAATGACAGCACTACATATAAAACAAGTTAGAGTGCTATATTCGGCTGTGCCGAATCTTTGATACCCTCCACCGACAGTTCGAATGTTTAAGGAGTAATATCAGTATGATGTCTTTTTATTATTATTATCTTAAACTGTGACGATTTGTTATTAATTATGGTTTTAGGAGACTAAACTGTTTTCCGGGAGTAGGGCATATATGGGGCCTAGGGTAAATTATGTACCGATCTTCACGAAATTTTACAGTGTCATTTCAAGTCGAATAAAACGGACAAGTCTTATGTCATTCCGTGCATTTTTGCATCATTTATGTTAGTTTTTGTAACAAAATTATCAAGTTTTTGAAGGTGGTGGTTCCACATTTTGATTCATAGCTCTGGTCCTACTGAACCGATTTTGCTGAAATTCAATCCCAAACTGCTTAGGATAACTACAAGCAATTTGACACCTAGTTTGTTTATTTCTTTTGAGTTTTTCGAAAGTGAGCGTGTTTTCAACAGACGGACAGACGGACAGACAGACGGACATGGCTAAATCGACTTAGAATTACTCAAGCAGCCAGAATATATATACTTTATGGGGTCTGAGATGAATAATAAAAAAGTTTCACACGGAATGACAAACTTAGTATACCCTCTTCACAACTAATTGTGGTGGAGGGTATAAAAATAAAAGTGCTGTATTTTGGGGCGTGGCAAAAAAATATTTTTCCTATTTTAGAAACTACATTGACATATCTTTTATTCTAGGGGGTGACTGCCAGAACTTTTTTTGTATGGAGGTCGACCCATACATAGATATGTACATAGATATATTTATTTATGAAAAACATTTTTGAATGCCGAACAAGTCACAATAATTGAGTTATTTGTATGAGTTTCTAAATCACACACTTTAAATAAGAGGCGCTTAGAAATAACAAGACCAAATGATTTAAAATAAAATCTTGTTACCATGGAAAAAAGACAGCAATTTTAGAAATAATACATAAAACATTTGCTTCTCTCTTTTGGATGATGACGCTGTGATTATGATGATGTAGATGATGATGCTTCTTCTAAAGTTATTGCCGAATGCTTTTTTGGTGAATCAACATGTTTTTTTTTTATTTAATATAGATCTTTTACCACCGGCATCAAAAACAGTCAGCAACTCACTACCACGCATCAATTTAATACTCAAAATAAAAACAAGCTAAAAAGAGTGTAACTACAAATTTAATCCGCTTAAGAAGATGCAAAAAACAAGTAAAATTCTTTTTTTTTTGTTTTGTCTCTTGTCTGTCTGCCGGTGAGCTTTGTTTTCTGTCCTTTTACTTACGATGACTTTTCAAGAGTTTTTCAGTTCAATTTGATCTACAAATTGTGCGTTCGATATAAAAGTACAAACAACTCAAAAGGTGTTTGGTACAAGTATGAAAATAAACACTCAAGAGTGTATACAAATTATATATTTATAGCTTGATTTTCTTATAACTTAAGAATCTGTTTCCGTTTGCATGCAGCTACGAACTATACAGCCAGAAACAATGAATTTGAGAATTCCAAAAATGTGGTAAAAAGCAGAACTATTTTTAATTGTTGTTTCGGTTTGATGATTAATTTTTGGGAACAGTTTGACTACAAATGACTACGTATTATACCCTATTGAATATTTTGTAGTTGCTGTATTAACAAAATTTATATTTATTTTGATATCAATATTGGCAGCGAATTATGATTCATAATTCTTCAATACGTTGTAGCAAACACAGAAAAAATGTTCACCAAAATTTTTTTAATTAAATCAAGTAATGCTGTTTCAAACTATTTTTTTAATTCTTCCAATTAATTTGCATTAATTGAAAATAAAAATTAAAATGTTTGTGTGTATATTTTCAAGGAATTTTTTTATTGTTTACCTGTGTTGAAGAAAGAAATATTTTGATTTGTGTTTACGTTTTATGTAGCCTCTTTTGCTGGTGGGCATATTTCAATCAAACCTATTAATGGAAATTCAACACCAAGAAAAGCTCCAACTTACAAATATGTTAATTGATATGATCAATTTGTTTATATATATTTATATATATGTTCCTTTAACTCCCATTGGAGCATAGGGCGCCTCAATTTGTTTGGAGGCGGAAAATCAGAACGGCATTTATTTAATAGTACAAATTTCTAACTAATATATTAATTGAAGTTGGTCTTTCATTAAATAATCCGAAAACGGGATTGATTTAAGTAAAAGTGAGATAAAATTAATCTTAAGCTCCCAATAAAAAATTTTATCAATTTGTGAAGCACTAATGGTACATTTAAAAAAATAAGCGCACAATTATGCGCTACCCAATAAGACATACAGAAATGCAGTAAATTAAGTGAAAGAACTCTCAACAACTTTTATAAAAAAAAAAAAATAACTTTTCAAGTGCTACGGCATTACCTTACTACGAATAACTGTATCAAAACATTCAGTGTGTAAAGCTGATCGTTACATCCAACAATTTTTATATGCGCTGAATGAATAATGCGCTTGATGTGTCAAAAATGTATTGCTTCAAAGTGGGAACTACAAACCTGCTTCGTTGGGAGCTCAATATTTTATTGGGCTGTATTTGATTCAAGAATTTCTAAGTTAGTTTAATCCCGAATTCGTAATTGAAATAATATTTTTTTCAAACTTTCTGCTTTGTAAGCTTAAGTTAGCAGCAGTAAGAAGAAGCTTCAGATATCATATCGACGACCGGTGGTTTATCTGCTCCATACGCCATTTTGATAATTTTGAGTTAAAAGCGCTATCTATGTTTTCGACCCCAAATCTTTTAAATCTGCAATTTGTTTTCAGTTATCTCACCTCATAGCTGAGTTAAATCGTGTCCATTTTGCTCTATATATTTTTAAACAGAATCTTTTGGTGTCACTTTGCTCTATAAGTCATTTAATGGCGTATGTATTTTTAATTATCTCATTGAAGAATTTGTCAAAATAAGAAAACCAAAAATCGGCCAAAAACGTGTTCGTCATAAATAAAAAAAAATTAAATAGTCCCCCAAAAAAATATATTAGGGTTTTTCATATGAAATACAGAACAAGCTGGATAAATGAAATTGAGCTAAAATACTTTCAATACATGAGATTAGTTTGGTTTGACCAAAATTAATCAATATTTCAACTAGTGCCCATACGAAAATGTTCCCCAAAGGAGTGGTTTCACACGACAGCGCCAATATTATTTGATCTTACAAACAACTGCCTTTTCGATACTAAAGTGAAGGGTATATATAATTCAGCACACCCAAATATTTTACTTTTGCTTAATAATCATAGTCTTTATCAAAACAATAGCTTTAACAAATTCTTATTAAATGCTTTCAAACAATACCAGCGGCATGGCTTTGATTTAATTAAAAAGGTCCTTTAAACTAAAAATATTAAACAATTGATAAATGAATCCTGGAAAACATTTTCTTCTTGTGTGTTTTCTCAATCTCAACGGTACAACTAAACATTTAATTTAAAGAGTAAACAATTCCATTGTTACTTTTACCAATTAAACGTAAAAAGTGTCAAGCCAATTTATTGACGAAAAAGTATGAAAAGTGTCAAAAGAATAGAACTCAATTTAAAAAATCTTTAAAAAATTGCTTCAATATAATTGTCTCAAAAAAATTCTATAACAAAATGAATTACTTCCGGAATGGGAAACAATTTAATCAACTTAATACTAAAAGTAAAAATTAAATAAAAGTAATACTGTGTCATGGTCAATGATGGAGAGTGTTTGTTTTGTCTAATGCCCAAAATACAGGCGGCAAGCGGCATAAATGAAAAGTGCAAATTCCTAGTAGGACATCCATTCATAGATTTTCTTTTTTTCCTCTGTCTCTCTCATTTATAATTAAGAAAATAAGAAACAAAAAAAAAAAACAAAACAATAAATTTCTAAACTGCTGTATTTCTTATCTCATGAATGGCCGTAACAAATTCTCGATTTTATGCTCAATTGGAATTGTTCTTTTAGACACGTCTTTTTGACCAAACAACAACTTCTTTTCATTTTCAATGTGCATGTGCACGAGCAGAGTATCCTTGATCCTGTCAAAATGTTTGTACACTTTTAAGTTTTAACTGATTTCACGCTTATTAAGTTGTTATTGTGGCGATTTTAATGTTTTGCTTTATTTTCTTATTCTTTTAGTTGAATTTGTTTGAAAGGCGGTATTACGCCTTCAAAATGTGCTGATTTGTTTACGATTTTGAAGATTTATGATTGTGTCAAAACATCACTTTGGTTTTTCGAAACAACCATGCAATTGTGTGAAATTAATACTTAGAGATATACTTAATTTGTAAAAGCAAGTAGAACACAAAGTATGTTTTAACTAAGTAAAACTAACAATTTAATTTTACTTAAAATGTCTTACCATTTTCAATACTAATTCAATTTATCACACTTTTTAAATTCTCTAGCAATTGAATTTCTTTTTCATTTAACTCTATTTAAAAATGGCTTCTAAGAAATCAATTAAATTTAATTTCATTAGCACAAATCTGGTATGTTTTGTTAAGATATATAAATATAAGCAAGAGGGCTGGTATGATTCCTTAGTTCACTGCCCTACATTGCATCACATCTTCAACAAAATACGGTTTTCAATAAGGAATATTAAAAGAAACGAATACTTTTGTCGTTTTCTTTTTATATGTTTAAACTCATATGTATCGGTACTAAAACAGGTGTTTATTATCGAGCAATTACAACAGCAAAATCAAAATAAGCACAACGAAATAAAGTGGACGGACAGACAGACAGGCTGGGCTGCATGCCTGCCTGCCGCAGCATTTTATTTTACTATAAGAATGTGCTTAAACGTATGAGTACTAGAATTTAGTTGCAGCGTTCATGCATGTGCGGAAAAATGTCAATCATGCAAAAATTACGATTATTAATTTTCATTATTGTTATTGCTTTTACAGACTGCTTTAAAAAACTTGAAAAAAAAATTAAACAGCAACTAGAAAAACAAATACCAACGACAAACGCTGGTTAAGCAGAGGTGGACTACATAAAATAAAGAGCTTAGCAGAGATTTGTTCCTTTGGTATGAAATCGAATTTACAGTAGGAAAACACAATTCTAGTAGAAGCAAGTAATAGTGATATAGTCGGCTATGCCGAACAGAAAGGCCGTTCCTTAGATATAAATAAATTTATTTTGTGCAATGCCCACTTCTCCAATCCCGCCCATATTTTGTCGGATGTTGTGTATTTATAAACCAGATTCATGTTCCGAGTTCGAGAACTTGGGCTATTTGTGGACTGATCTGGCTGAATTTCCATACCAAATCTTTCCGGACTATATCTGGCGTCTTCGGAGACAATGACATACAGACATACGGACATTGTTAAATCAACTTCGCTGCTCATAAGGACCGATAATATATATACCTTTAAGAGTCTAAGGCCCGTTTTTACGACTTACCGATAGGTAAAGGTAGGATGTTATCGGCCGTATAAAGAGAGTTCCATTATTACAACTTTGCTTTAACCTACCAGGTAGGATTAACCTTAATTTACTTTATAGCTCACTTTAAATTAAAGAAAAGTTTTAGTAATGGAATACTTTTTATAAGGCCGATTAAAGTCTACTTAAAGCTATCGGTAAGTTGTGAAAACGGGCCTGAGATCAAAATTGTAGAAATCACAAACGGATTGAGAAACTTATATAAATCCTTTTAACATCGGTGAAGGGTTTAAAAAGGGGATACTATTGTAATATCAGGAATTTAAAATAAAACCAGAAGCTTAGCATTCAATTTATTTATAAGTATAAAATCTAAAGTTAAGTTAGACGTGTGGGCTGGACGTAAACTTTTTGTGCGTGAATAACTTGCATACGCGTGATTAATACTTGCGCTTGATTGATTCTACACACTAACCCCTTATTTATAAAAAATAAAACAGGTTTATAATAGGTTTATTAAACAAGTTTTCATAGGATATTCGTTTTATAAACCTTTATTAACCTGGGGCCAAGTTACGGCAATCGATATCGAATGAAATTCCCATTTAAATTGTATTGTAATTTCGATCGATATCGAATGCCGTAATTTGACCTATTATTAAAATTAACACAAAAATCGAATATAATAAAAAAAAACTGGATTTACCCGGTACCACAATTGAAATAAAATTAAATTAAAATGTTTTAACCAGATCTCTTGTATTAATAACGAAGCAATTTGTGTCCAGTTTAAATAGTTACTTTTACCTTCTCTTTAGATATTTATATTATCTTTGTTCGCTTGCTTTTTTACAGATACCGTGTATCGATAATCAAAGCTATTTGTTCCAAATTTGGCCGCTTTTACTGTTACCGTTCTCTAGATATACAAAAACTATTATTGTCTTTGTATCAAAGGTGTCACGTCAACTTCGCCAATCCTGTCAATTTCTTGACAGATGGATGTTGCGTATTGATAACCTAGCTTTTAATACCAAATTTAAAAACTTTTTTTTGTTATTGTTTTCCAGATATATAGAAATGTGTACTGCCTTTACATGGAAGGTGCCACGCCCACTTCTTTTAGCTAGCCTTCCATTTTAAAGATGTTTTGTGTATACAACCAATCTATTTGGCCTGAATTTGGAAACTTGTCTGTAACTGATATCTTCATCTTCATGAATTCTTTTTTGCCTTAAGTCAATTTTAAAGAGGAGGTTCGTATGGGACCTACCAACACAAAATATGGGCAGGACATAGAAGCTAGAGTCAATTATACTGTCGCCAAATTAGGTCAATATCTATGGCATTAAATGCTATTTTTGGAAGAGGTAATCGTATAGGAGGTATGGCTAAATATGGACCGATTCCAATAGCATTTAGCAAGATGCCAAAGATATAAAGACATTTTTAAAAATGCGACCCCTACGTTTGATAAAAAATTTTTTTCGAAACCGCCTTGGAAAAATACTTTATATTAAGCGCACTTTTTCTGCTTTAAAGGTGTTACACTCTAGTGACTCAAATAGTGATGCTGAGTCGATTGGTATTCTAGAAAAGGGGTGGTGGACCAAATGATGTGCTATGCACATCAGCAGAAATGCATAATAACCTCCACACTAAGCTATGTGGTAAAACCGAAAATTTTGTATAAAATCTAAAATCAAGATTTCAAAAAGAAACAACGATTTAAGAACAATAACGAGATTTTAGTATTAAATCAATATTTAAGTATAAAATCGCAATTTAATTTAAAAATAAAATTTAAATTTTATTATTAAATCGGGTATCTTTTAAGAGCTATAGGATAGTTTAAAAAAAAAAACACATAAAATTCAGAAAAATGCATTAAATCTTTATTTGAATCGATAGCACGGTCCACTTAATTTAATGTTTGAAGATTGTTTCATGCAAATGTTGACCGTGACTGCGCCTCAAATGGTCCATCCGCTTAGTCCAATTTTGGTATTATCTTTCCAACATTTCGGCCGGTATCTCATGAATAAATGCTTCAATGTTGTCTTCCAATGCTTCAATTAAAGCGGGCATGTGTGTATAGACATAAGCTTTAACATAGCCCCACAAAAAATAGTCTTAAGGCGTTAAATCGCACGATCTAGGCGGCCAATTGACCGGTCCCGAACGTAAAATAAAATGTTCACCGAACTCGCCTCTCAATAAGTCCATTGTTAAGCGTGCTGGTGGCATGTGGCACCGTCTTGTTGAAACCACATGTCATGCAAGTCAAGCTCTTGCATTTTGGGCAAAAAAAAGTTGGATATCATCTCACGGTAGCGCTCACCATTTACAGTTACGTTAAGATTTGCATCATCTTTGAAGAAGTACGGTCCAATGATGCCACCAGCCCATAAACCGCACCAAACTGTGACTTTTTCTGGATGCATTGGTAGCTCTTGCAATGCTTCTGGCTGATCTTCACTCCAAAATCGACACTTCTGCTTATTAACGTACCCATTGAGCCAAAAATGAGCTTCGTCGCTGAACACAATTTTTCGATAAAAAAGTGGATCGCATTTTGATAATAAAATTCAATAATTTGCAAGCGTTGTTCGTTTGTCAGACGATTCATGGTTAAATTATAGACCAAATTGAAGATGTTTGACAGTGAAACAAAACACGAAACGTGCGTCAGCTGTTTAAACCAGTGTTGCCAAAAAGATAATAGCTAAAAAATCACCCGATACATAAGAAAATATAAAGTGGGAAAAAAATTGGAAAAAAAAAATTTTTAACTGAAGTTTTGGGGTGTACTCTTATTTATGAAAATTTTCAAAAAATTTTTTTTTAATGCAGACTTTGTAAGCAGTTCTAACAATGCCAACGCGCCACTGAAGGGCAAACATCGCACCGTAGCTGATTTTTTAGTTTAGGGGGATAGTTTTAAGCTTCAATGTGAGATAAGCCTTTAACCTTTGATCCAGTCGCGATTTCCTTTGTCCACTTTGGCGTAAGTAAAAACGTGCAATACGACGGCAAAGCATCAGTAGATTCATGGGGTTCTCATTGCTCAGTACATGCAAGCGCAAAGCTTAGGTAATAGACAGTTCCAGCAAATATGTAAATGATAACCCCTACCACTTTTTGCTATGAAATGCAATCTTATTTAACAAGATTGACTGATCGAGCTCATCAAGCTGATTTTGTTGTAAGTTTGTAATAAGTTGGGCCAAGTCAGTCCTCTCACGCCAGCCCTTTCTTGTGGTGCAATTACATCAAATTTTTGTTCCCATTGTGCAAATACTTCTATCCTTCTATCTTAGAAATCATTTTCCTTTGTGCTAGTCAAAGGATTTTTGCTTGTTATGTTTTCCCAGACAATTTCTAAGAATAACTAGAAGAAACACATAATGATATCCCACAGTACAATTCATAACTGGCCTCCTCGAATGAATTGCTTACCGGGATGGTGGCCAATATATTTCACTATTGACTCGTCTAAGGGAATATTTGGGCCACTAACCCACTAAGCAATTTGTTGAATGAATGCCATTTCTGATGCTATGTCAGATGCTGTGTTCAACATTACTGATTTCGTTGTCAACGATATCACGACTTAGGAAAACTTAAATAGTAGCACGCATTCCGTTTTGCAGGCTTGATAACGTCATTTCTTCCTCAGCACCTTCTCTTTATCTGTCAGTGCGGTTGGAACAGCAATTTTGAGCCGAAAAACGTGTTCCGCTCATAGTTAAAACCTAACAAAACAAAACTTAGTTTTTATTATGCGTGTTGTTATTGGTTAAACTCAGACGAGTCCAGTCAATTTGATACGTTTTTACTTCTATTATTTTTTTTATAAAGGTTAAAACTTAAGTATACCTTCTTTTGTCAGAGTTATTATGATACGATTCTATTTACAATAATTTATATTTATATAGAGATTTAAATATAAAGGGATTTAAGTTTAAAATCCAATATAAGATAAGTATGGCCAATTTAAATTTAATTTAAATATTAAATCATATTTAACAAGTAAGCGCGCTATATTCGGCTATGCCGAATCTTATATACCCTTTACCATGGTTGGGAAAGAACAGAAGTTTTTATATACGAATATCTAAATATATGTATATTTATCTATGTAGTATTAATCGCTTAATTGCATTAAATTATTTGCACATGTTTGCATGCTATTAAATATATTGAAAGACAAACATTATTATCAAAAAGAGTAATTTTTGGTATTTCAGTATTTTGATTATAACTTAGCCATTTTTTTTACCGATTTTACGGATTCATATACCGACGTGTTTAAGAATAAATTTTCCAGTTACTTTGGTAATAAAACTTGGACTCGGGACTTGGGTATTTTTACAAAATTTTGGTCATCACTTTTTCGTATCTGAACCGATTTTTCCGAGTTTTTTAGAAAATATTTTCTACTAAAGATTTCTGATCTTTTGATATATATGGCGTAACCATAGGTCATATGACAGCCCAAAAATTCAGGTTTTAATACAATTTTTGATATTTTCTTTACGGGAGGTACCAAGCCCACTTTTGCAACCCCGCCCACATTTTGTGGCTGCTAATTTGGAAACTTTAGCTCTTGCCATTCTCCAGATATACAGAAAAAAAGAATAAAAAACAACCACAACAAGGGATTTTTGGAAAAAAATTAGAGGTAGTCGTGGTCTTTTGCTCATAACTCAGCCATTTTTGGACCGATCTGGCTGAATTTCAATAGCAAAATTTTAATGAGCATCATATCTGGCGGCTTCGAAAAACCAATTTCAATAGACGGACGGACAACCGGATTCAAACTTCCCTACTCACAACGATCCAGAATATATATACTTTATAGGGTCTAAGATCAATATTGTAGAAATTACAAACGGAATGACAAAGTTATATATACAAATACATACATATGTAGTTTTTCATATAATTTAATTTTTTTTTTTTTTTTGACATGAAAAACGACTATTTAATATAAATTCATAAAAAAAGGTGAAATAGGCCAATAATTAGCATATTTTTATCATTTCAAACTTTTTGGTTTAAATTTTTTCTAATGACAAATTTTAGAAAAATTACCGAATGGCTTTATTAACAATAAGGCCATTTTTGTTGTCAACTTCTTGCCAATAAGCTGACTGATATATTTATTAATGTTTTGATAAAAATCCCCCAACGTATTGGAAAATATAAAGAAACGATACCCACCTTAATTGATTTAATTGTTGAGGTGCAATGAATCTGATTGCATCGTTTTTATATTCTATACTCGAAGTAAAAAAATTATGAAATTGTTTTATTTACTTGTTATGACATACATACAAATCTATTGTCTGTGGAGGCATTAATAAAAAAGTACCATTTGTATAAGATAGAGGTTTTGTACTTTACAAATTTTTTAAAAATAAATTTAACCGGTTTAATTTTGTAATTCCACGATGCGGTATGGATACAATTGTAACTTCATAAATTTACTTATTTACTTTTGCATATTAGCTTAGTAAATTAAAACATATCTTTTGTATATAACATTATATAATTTATTACATTTGAATAAAAACTGCATCCCAGTTTAATTGTTTCACCATATTTTCTTGATTATTTTTCTTATAAAAAGCCCTGTTGATTGCAGTGTTCAGTTAAATTTTTTTTAATGCATACCTAAAACCGAGTCATTATTTTAAGGCTTAAGATGTTGTGAAATTTAAGTATCTAGTGATAAAGGCAAACAAGTTCCTAGCACTAATAAAATAAAAATTATACAATTGTACCTAATCCCCTGGACAAGGATGAAGGAATTTGCTATAGATTAACAAGAAATGCACTGCCATCAGTTTTAGAAGTTTTAAGATGAAATGTTTGATACAAAGTTAGAAATATTATAAATTGTACTTTTTCGGTGCTCCTTGTACGCACACTAAGGGGGGTCCCCTATAACTAGCAATTTGGTCATCTCTGATATATGACTATGACGTTCTTCATAATAATTTTTTTAATACTGTATCGTATTTCTTTGCACTATTTCATACAAGCAAAAAATAACCAAATAATATTTTTTTTTTTCTCAAATTATTATTATTTCTTTACTTCAAGTGCAACAGCCTCAATTGGTTTGGTCTATAGAACAAACTTCAATCGTGCATTTAAAGTTAAAACACAAAAAATATTTCCCATTGAAACTAAAATGAAATAAGAAAAATAATAAGTGCTGCACTTTGTATAGAATAAAGTGGGCTAAATGATTTTTACTACTATTTTATTAACCATAAGAGCAACAATAAATACTTCGTTTAAATAACGAAAAAACACCCGAGCAAATGCCGTCAAGTGTTCATAATGTTGTTTATGTTGTTAAATCTAATAATAATAAAATAAAAAAAACAAAAGCGAAGAAAAATTTTAAGTAACTTAAAGCCAATATTTATTATTTGCTATTTTTTCTTGCATTGAGTAAAGAAAAAGAAGTCATTACAAGAAGACCATGTCGCATTTAGTACTTGCGGTGAGCTTGATTTTGCTTGTAATACACTCCTTTCTTTAAGTATCATGTGGTAGCCAGTATATTAATAATCTTACTCTCTTATACTGAAAATCAAGACTAAGCGCCTCAAATTTCAATAAGAAAACGTGCTACATGTGCCGCCAACTTGTTTACTTATTAATGCTTGCCACAACATCTTACAACATTTAAAAACTCGTACAACACAATGTTAATCTTATTTGCATAACGCCTTTGCTAAAGTCTTTTTTATTTAATGCATTAATTCAAAAAAAAAAAAAAAAAAAAAAATCAGAAAATCCAACAAAAGATTAATAAGGAAAAAAATAATTTTTCCAAACATAAATATTATTTGCAACATTTGATTTCATTTGCATTCTTGTTGTCAGAAAATTTCTCTAGGGAATTTAACTATGTCAGCGTACTACACCAACTTCAACTTCATCATCTCATAATTATCGACACTCAAGAACAGACTTGTTGCTCTACTTGCATAAGAATTAGTCAAAATGCTGATTTTGCATTTTACTCAAACCGATTTTTATCGTTCCCAAGACACATCTGTTTGCTGCCGCGAAAACGACAACATCTACGAATGGTTGCATCTGATACAAGTTGTATATTTGTTTAATGTTTTTTTTTCGCAATCTTTTTTGATATTGCTACACGAGTTGTGTTTTATTTTTCAGTTTTCTTTTCTAGTTTTTTTTTTTTATATTGCAACAACGGCCAACAGCAGCAGTAGCCAGCAAGTCTACGATGGTGGCATTAATCGTTTTGTGTGAGTTTTTTTTTTTTTTTTCTAGTTAGACTTTTTCGTTGCAGTTGTTGAACATGTTGAGTATCAGTTTACAACCTGTGAAAATTTCAAGATTGTTAATGCCATAAAGACGGTTTTTATGGTTTGATGAAACTTAAACTTTTTTGCAGCTTAGATTGATTTAGAAAAAAAGCGATTTGTTTATTTGTGAATTTTTGTCCTATTTATTTGTAAATTAAATGGTTTTAATAAATTTGACTTGATTTAAAGAGAAAAATTCTAAAGGTCTAAAGTTATGCCTTTACCGATGATTTAACTGCACACTTAATTGATATTATCGTAGATGGAGGCCAGCAAAAAGACCCTAAGCAAAGTCATCCAAATTGCCCAAATGAAAAATTACCAAACGTAAACGAAAAGTGACCCAAAAAACTGAAACTTATATCCAAAAAGTATGAAAAAAGGCCCAAAAAGTAATAAAACATTTTATGTTAAAATTTTGATTTAATAATTTTCTTATAGAGTAGTTTTAAATATACATACTTATTTTGGTTAGGGTCATTAACCAGAATCTTAAAATCGCGCATTTTAAATAAAGAATCATTATCTAAAACTTCTCTCCATAGTTGGACTTCGGCCGGACGCATGGACTTTCTCATCTATTGTAGAACAAAAGCCGGCTTCACTAACAAAAGCTTCTCTGCATAGGCGGCCATCGGCCGACCACAATAATTTTCTCATCTATGGCAGAACAAAAGCCGGCTTCACTAACAAAAGACGTCCTTCGTCCTGGAGCAATGATAAGTTTTTCTACAAACAACGGTTTTGATAACTATAGTTCCCCTGCATTACCGCTTCTCGACCGGGCGCAAGATTTTTTATCTCTATGGTACAAGAAACGCCGGTTTCACTTACTAAATCTTGTCTTCATAGCAAGCCTTCGGCAGAGCTCAAGGCCGAACTTAGAAGCTTTAATTAGCGAAGCCGAAGTTTTATATACCATCTTTGACCCCGGCCGAATTTTAGTTAGCGATTCTGGATTTTAAAATTCGCATGGCAAAATGACGGCTATGCAGAGAAGCTTAATTTCATGATTTTGAATCCGGCATTTTAACGAAGGATAAAATAACACAATAACTGAAAATAAAAATTGTTAGACTGGATCTTAGTTTTCTCTCAATCTCGAATTGAAGATTTTGTCAAAACAAGAAAACGAAAAACTGCACAAGAAATGTTTCTTAACTATGATAAAATTGAATTATTACCAAAATATAACGAAAAATCGCCCAAAAACTAATGTTATCTTTAAATAACCCACCCACTAGTTGCATGGAAAATTTTTGGGCGATTTTTAACGCATTGATTTCGACGATTTTGCTGATATACTCAAAGCCTATACGCAATTTCGCAACGGTTTTACAGCTTACAAATTCCTCTAAGCTTATTAAACAAATTCGTGGAAAAATTTCGACCGCTAGCACTTTGTTGGTAATCATTTTTCTTTATAACATTGTAGATAGGTTTTTATTTTAAAGGACTTAATTAAAACGATTTTTTTCGATGTTGCTATTAAGGTTTTGTTGAGTAAACTGACACCATGTTGGTTAAGAATGGACTTAATCTGTCAAGAAATTAAGAAAACAGAAGTTAAACACGTAAAATATTTAAAGCAAATATCATTTATATTTTTTAACAAAATTCTGAAGTGTCTTTTACAGCTAAAACATCTTGAAAGTTTTTAATTGTAAGTCTTAACTAGTCTTTCAGCAGATCTTTATGTATTTTTTTTTTTATTGTTGTTGTGGACCAAAAGTTATGCCTCGGCAAAGAAAAAAACTAAGCTTTGCTTTTTTTAATACTAGAAATCATATTGCCATTTCCTGATAAGGAAAATAACTGCCAATTTATAAACAAAAAAATTATCTAATTTGCAAACGTTTCAAATCAATGAAAATTTATTATAACAATTAAAAATATTTAATTATAATTTGACATTAACACTAGCCAATAAACTGAACACCTACAGCCACCAGAACATTAATAAAAAACTATTTCATTAGTCGGATAACTCAACAAGCCAGAAAACAGATGAAAAAACTTACAATCATACGTCATTGATACTGTCATTCATTAAAATGTTCAAGCAAATCAAATTGGACTCAGCGCAAATAAAAAACAAAAACTAGTAAAATTGCTATATTCGGCTGTGACGAAACTTTGATACCCTCCACCGAGAGTTCGAATATTTCAGGAGAGCACTTTATATGTATGTGTTCTACAAATTATAAGCCAATCTTTATAAAAATTGGCGTATTAAAGTCTATTGCAAAACGTAATATAAAACTATACATGACATTATATAAATAAAATATAAATTATTTGTTTCAGAAATACTAATGGGTTATATATTTTTCGGTTTTAAAAGTACACAGAAAAAAATATCAAATGTTATTAAGTTATTAAGGAAAATTTGTTAAATCTTGTTGATATTTTAAAAAATTTTTTTAATTAACATGTTTGTAAATTGTCATATTAACAATTTGTTTTTTATTTTTTTTTGTAGAAAATTAATGTGTTATCATAGAAAAAATATTTTGTGTCAAAAAGTTAAAAACATAAACCAATATATACGGTCAGTTAAATTATTAATAAATTATTTATAAAGAAATTTTAACGGGTTTTCTATAAATTATAGTTTTGTAAAAAGTCTTATTAACGACGGCAAGATTCCGTTTTTTGTTGATGTCCGAAACCCATAGTGCATTGCATGCAGGTCTATATTTTACTAAAAAGTTAATAAAAACAACTTTTAAATGCATCTTTAATTTGAATTTAGTTAGTAACAAAATATTTTGTTTATATGACAATTTAGTAATTAAAATTCATATTTAATTGGTAACAAATATATTATTTAATATTACAAACTCATTGTTAAAAATATTTGTTGAATTTTAACAATTTTCATTAACAAAATATTTTTTTTTCTATTTAAAAATTCAGTTGTTGGTGCCTTTTCAATTAAAAAGTTAATTGTATTGACGAATATGGTATTCAATATGACAATTGTTTTGTTGTATTTTTTTCTGTGTACAGTTCAATAAAACGCACATAAAGCTATGAATTTGATGAAACTTTTATTTCATCATAATGATTGGAAATTGCCTTTACGTTCGAAATGAAATGTCATTTAAATGGCCTCTAGAATGTCTGTATCAGTCGATCGTTGTGAGGTAGCTTTCGACCACTTTTTTGCACATCTTGGGAGGTATGTCGGCGATAAATTGACAAATGTTAGTTTAATGGTAGTAAAGTTAAGGTATTATCCTCGTAGACACGTTCTTTGACGTATCCCCACAGCAAAAAGTCTAACGGCGTCATGATCGCATGATCTTGGTGGTCAATTGATGTCACAAAAACAAGAAATTATGCGTTCCGGAAACTTGCCAAGCAATAAATTATTGGCCGATCTTCACGAAATTCGGCACTGTGATTTCTAAACTGTAGAAACTATGGCAGACCAAATTTTACTGATATAATGCTATTCATTATGGTTTAAGGCTTGTTATCACAGAGTGTTCTTTATATACGGCCTATGGTTTGTTATGAACCGATCTGCACAAAACTTAGTGTAATGATTTCCAGTCATATACATAAGAATTAGAGTTCAGCTGTATTTAGATAAATTGCAAGCTGTCAACAAATTTAAAAAAGTTATCGATAAAAAAATGAAGTTATGTCAAAAGCTTGAAATATAAAAAGTTCTGCGGAAACAGCGGTTTGTTTGTTTTGCTGTTATGTTTTTAAAAACAAAAAGTTGACAACATTTAATAAAATAAACAAAAGCATAACAAAAGAAAAACTGAAAAAAATGTTTGTTTACATTTTTCATTTGGGAGTGTAGACATGCTGCTCTATAAAAGGAACCGAGTTGTCAAAATTGTCTTCATATAAAACAAAAACAATTTAAGGCACACATGTACAAATTTTGGCTCATATACACGAAATTTGACGTTTGGGTTCCAACTAGGGGTAAACAGCTGACAACCATATGGGCCAACGAGTTTACCTTGTGTAAATATACCTTGGTTTGTTGTTCCCAACACTTACTTTTTCTTTCTATCAATTCTATATTAATTCAATAAATAAAAAATGTTGTGTCATAAGGGCTTTAGGAGAACTAGAAACAATTTGAGACCAATGTAGTTCTTTTCTTTTGAAGCGTGAAAAAGTGAGCGTGATTTCAACCGACGGAAAGACAGATGGACATGGAAAATAGACTTAGAATTTCTCAAGGATCCAGAATGTCTGTTCTTTATGAAGTCTGGGATAAACTTTTACTACATTAGCATTATCAACAACGGTTTTAGGTGTACTAAAGTGTTTTCGTTGAGTGGGCTTAAGCCCTTATGACACTACATTTTTTATTCATTAAATGATATAGAATTGATAGAAAGAAACAGTAAATGTTAGAAAGAGCAAACTATAAAAAATGTAAACAAAGTTTTTTAGTTTTTGTGCTCTTGTTATGGTTTTGTTTCAGGGATGGCGTTGAGAATTTTTTAAATTGTACCAACAAACAAAACTTGTAGTTTTTTACCCTAATTGTACAATTGAAACAACTTAACAATCCCTGTTTTGTTTATTTTATTAAATGTTGCCATCTTTTTGTTTATGAGAAACCTAAAAACAAAAAGCGGTAAATCGCTGAATTTGCCCATAAACCGCTGATTCAGCAACACTTTTAATATTTCAAGCTTGAAATGTCAATTTTAGGTTAAACAATTTTACATTTTTTTTGACATAACTTCATTTCTTATCGATAACTTTAGTAAAATTTTTGTCAGTTTACCATTTATCTTAAAACAGCTTAACTCTTTGCACTTGGTAAATTTTTGTATTACATTATATTTGTACTGTTCACCAAAACTTGAACAATCCATTAATAACGTAGTGTCATAAGGGCTTTAACAAGAGGCCCTTGGTAAATTATGGCCAATTTCCACAAAAATTCGGATTTTAATATCTAGCCATATAAAAAGAATGACAATTGGTGCACTTCGCCACCAATATAAGTAATTTTTTTTTACTTTCGAAAGTGCGCTTATTTTCAACATAATTTTAAATTTTCGATTTTTTTTAATAAATGACTTTATTGGCAACACTTGCATCATCTCCTAAAATGTCATGGTCGCATAAGGTACCGCAACGATTTCATAGCAAAAACAATTTTGTCGTTAGCGACAAACTTCAAACAAAATTTATATGAAATAAAATGGAAAACACCCTCTACTGTAAAATTAAATTTTTGGCGCTTACGTTATTTTCGCGGTTAGAGCTCGATATATTTATATACTTTATTAGGTCTAAGATGAACATTTAAAAAGTTTCACACGGAATAACCAACTTATTACACTCTTATTCACCACTAGTAACGCAGGGTATAAAAATGCATTTAAATGGCCATAAAACACACGTTGCATGTCATGGCATCGGAGTTTATTATAATAAATTGATAAGCGTCAATTATAAGAATAAACAAAGAGGTAATAAATAATTAAATTTGCAACAACAAAAGGTTAAATTGGCATGCAAAAATACGTAAGAAAATTTAACCTATCAATATATTAAATATTCAAGCAATAAAGTTCATTATTAGAAAACATAAAATAATAATTAAGACCTTCTTTTTTTTTGTGTTGGTGGTGGGCTGGACACGTCAGAAAAAATCTAATGAAAGTGATAAAATTTGAGAAACGTCACAATAACAAGTTTTTGCAATATTATTTTAAAATTCGTACAAAAATACTAAACGATTTCATCACAATTGAAAAGGTAAGAACATTTTAAACGTATTGGAATTTTAAATCGTACAAATCGAAACGTTTTCTGTATTTTCTGAGAACTCTGTAAGCGGGGAAAATAAAAATGTAAATTTGAATATTTCGCAATTGTTGAAACTGGAAATTATTGAAACAATTTTAATGTTTATTTTAAAAACTTTCTTGTGGGTCGGGATTTTACCGAATTTGCTTTTGAAATAAACAAGAAATTTATTCTAAAGAAATTTGATGTTAAGTGATGCAGGTTATTTAATTTTGGATTTTTTGTTATCAAATTGTGAGGCTTTAAAGATGAAATAGGCATATTTAAAATTAAAAAATTATTAAGAACATACTGGCAAGAAACACCGACAATATTTCGCATAACATCCAAGTGAAATAGCAGTAAGAGATCTAAAGGCACAAAGTAGGTTTTCCATAGATAAAAACAAGATAATTATGTGAAAAAATATGATTCTAAAATCTGTGTACATATGAATGTGTGTATGTACATTGTTTATTTTATGGTGTTCCTAGTGCGTTTAGCTTGCGATCTGCTATAGTTTCTTATAAATATTCTAGTTCACTTTTGTAATTTTAACTCGCCAAACTTCTTGCTATTGCGATTTACAGAACAACTTATTTGCGATTTTCAGTCAGAATCGCCAATGTTAAGCGTTTTGCGATTGTCAGAACATGCCCGATAAACAAATATGATTGATCCTAACAAAATTTCATAATACATTTTTTTTTTTTTTTTTGCATTAAGCTCAATTTAAGGTTATGGCACCTTTGAGATCTTATTGCAAATGAAAAATTTAAAAATAGACTTAAGCACTTTATCTTATTGCCACAAATTTTATGTGTTACAAACATTACCACAAATGCTTAATTACTTTTCGACCTGGTACGGTACAGAAAAAAAGATGACATCGCTGATTTGCTGCAAGACCGGCATAAATCAAAAAACACAATTTTGGAGTTAGTGATGCAGAATTGTTCGTTATGTCTTTCTTTATATTGTGTTTAAAATTCATCTTTATATCTTTGATACTTTTCCCTTTTGAAGAGAATGTATCGTTATTTCTTCTAAGTGATTACAGCAAATCAAAAACTTTAAACGCGTTTATCTCGAAATTGATTTTTTTGAATTATGCCGGTCTTGCAGCAAATGAGCGATAAAGTCGTCTAAAATTATAATCCGAAACCGTTATTCATACCAATAAATCTTAAATGCTGCCTAAAATTTAATACCGGTATTGCTTCCGATAATAAAAAATCAAATATTTTCATACCGGTATTGCTATCGATACCGAAATTCGTTTCTGTTGCCAACAAGCATATTCTTCATTAACACAAGTACTAGAAATTTAAATTAGTTTCTACTCTGAAAATTTATATTTTCTAACAAAAAAATATCCATTTTGCTAAAATAATATCATTTTTAAAATATTTTAGGGAAAAATGCCTTCGATAATTGGCACCATGTAAAACATGCGTTGTCTTAATTATATTTTATATTTTTATTTCTACATTTTTGTTTGGTTTGGTTAATTAAATTGTAGACCCGAATATTCCTTTAACATTATAAGAGTTTCTGTACCGGTATACCGACAACGATATAATTAAAATACCGATGAAGAAATAAAACATATTCTAATACCGGTATTGATACCTTTAGATACCGAAATCCTTTTCATTTTGCCAAGCTTTAAGGACTTCCTAATTTGAGAGTTTGCACCTTAATTGACTATGTCCAATTCCTTATCTGCCACTTTAATTTTTTTAATACTTTTGATCTTCAAAGGAATTAACTACCCAGAATTTTATTTCGATGGCGATTTTTTTTTGAAATTTGCATTATCAGCGGAGGTGTACTGAAGTAAATTTTATGTGGAAATCACCTTAAGTTTTTCTTAAAAATTGCATAAGATTAACATTTTCAAATTTGATAGATTTAGTATAAAAGCCTTAAAACAACAGTATCAGAATTCGAACCAGCAAAAAAGTACAGAAAAAATTATCGCTATTTTTTTCAATTAAAGCATTAATCAAAAATAAAATCAGTTTTAATTAAAAATTTAATCAATTGAATTAAATGTTTAATGAAGTGAATTAAACGTGTAATAAATACTTTTAATTTGTTTACTTTGCTTAAATTCATTTTTTAATTAATATCACACATTTTTTAATTGAAATAATTTTTTTTTTCTGTGTGGCATTGTTTTAATACAGTACCTGCCGGATCATCCAGTTACCGACAATAATAAACATTCTACTTTACCAAAGTTTTTAAGTCATTGCAATTGCATATGGTTTCCCTTTCCATGAGGGGAAATTGATACTCGTAAAAACACTTGATAATTAAAAAAAAAAATTTATACTTGACTTTAATTGAAAATCGAAACACATTTTTAATGGTGTCTTAATTCAATTGTGAAAATTTACAATTTCTTCCTGTTTCTACTTCCTGCCCTAAATCAATCAATAACTACTTGAACTGATAACTATAGTTATAACAATAATTAACAACAGAAATTTAAGTTTGAACAAACTCTTGATAAGGAATTTTGGCTAGTTTTGTGAACTTTGTTAATTTAAATGTTTGTCACCACATAATTTTACTTTCGATGAGTAAAATAAAAAAGGTGAGTAAAATTATTTACAAATATTGTTTTTAATTTTTAAGGTGTGATAATTTATAAATGATTTAAATTTGTTTTTATGGCCAAGGAAATAACACGTGCGTGTATAATCTATATAAATTGCACCACATGTTATCTGCCTCTTTGTAAATATTATCTATCAATAGTATTTTTTTATTAGTTTAAAAAAACTATGTATTAATTGATAAAAAAAAACTAAAACAATGCAAAACAGAACATGCCTAAATTTTGTTTTAAGCATATGTACAGAGTGGCGAATAAGTAATGTTATGATTCATTACGTGAATTAATTTTTTTGAAATCAAAAAATAAAGCAAATTGCCAGTTTAGTTTTTTTAAGCCGATCACTTGCCAGTTTATTACACTGGTTCACAAATTTTTAACTTTTTGCTATAACCTCAAAAATGAGATGTTTTCTAAGAAAACCGGGGCTGCTGATCACGAATATAGCATTCATTTATTTTTCGCAAGAAGCGTTTTCGAAATATACGCGAAAATCGTGTTTTCTTCAGTTGTTTAAGGTATTTCGAAAAATCTCGAGAACTGTTCAACTGAATTTTACAAGATTTAACATTTTACATAGATATCTGTGTTCTCTTTCAAAAATGTCTAAACTGTGTCGATCGGATAAAGATTTACTGAGTTACAGAACGTTAAACTTGAAAAAGTGATTTTTTATGTTTTTTCCAAATTCACCATTTTAGTTCGCTCCATTAAGGCAATAAAAAAAAATTAAAAATTTCTTTTAACATGTATCTTAAATAATATTTTGTTTCAAAAGTAGTAAGCGTAAAATTGTTATCGTCGGACAAAGAATTTAGGAATAACGGCATATTCAGTGAAAACATCCGAAATTTATTTTTTTAAGAATGCTACTATTACACTGCGGAACAGTAACTTTGCGGTCTGAAATTTGATTGCAAATTTTTACTAATTTGAGGTCGCTAATTTCAAATCTATTCTCCATTTTTTCCTATCAGCCCGACTTTTCGAGATATACCGTTTTGTCCAAAATTAAGGCACTTTCACTACATATATTGGAATAACTAAAAACGGTTGACCATATTAAGTAAAACAAAAATCCGAAGCTCGGCAACAATTTTATCTTTAAGCCGTGCTTGTAGTTTCAGAGATATCGTAGAATTTTTGCAGAAACAATAAGAAAATTTTGAAAAAAAACGATTTTTGTTTTTTAAAAATTCATAAAAATTAAAAACGCGACAAAAATCACAGTTTTGATCCGAAAACATTTAGCTTAACCTAATTTCGAATGAAAGGGTTTTTTTTATTGAAATCGGTGCACAACTTTTGATTTTATTCACAATTTACTGAGAAAACTGAATATCAATTTCCATGCAAAAAGGAAAAAACTTTATTTTTTGTATGGAAATCGATATTCAGTTTTCTCAGTAAATTATGTAGATTGTTTCTTCAAAAATTCTCCGATATCTCTGAAACTACAGGGCAAATTAGTAATCATTTGCAATCAAATTTCAGACCGCAAACTTACTGTTCCGCAGTGTAATAGTAGCATTCTTAAAAAAAAAATTATGAAAATTCAAATTTTACGCTTACTACGTTTGAAATAAAATATTATTTAAGATACATGTTAAAAAAAAAAATTTTAATTTTTTTATTGCCTTAATGCGGCGAATTAAAATAGTGAGTTTTGAAAAAACATAAAAAATCAGTTTTTTTTTCAAGTTTAAGCTGTAACTCAGTAAATCTGTATCCGATCGACACAGTTTGGACACATTCTGAAAGAGAAAACAGATATCTTTGCAAAGTGTTAAATCTTGTACAATTCAGTTGAACAGCTCTCGAGATTTTTTCGATTTTCGCGTATATTTCGAAAACTCTTCTTGTGAAAAATAAAGAAAGCCATATTCGTGATCAGCAGCCCCAATTTAGCTTAGAAAATATCTCATTTTTGAGGTTCACTTTTTTTGTTGCGCAGTGTTATCAAAATAATTGTTGGGAATACAAAATTTTCAATTAACAAGATTTTGTTTGTCGTTCTTAATGCATTAAATAAATTATAATGGTTTTTCTGAAGCACTCTGTATATATATGCTTAATCCTAGTATTTATTATACTTACAGGTTTTATTAAAAAATAGTATTTACAATAAAATCTGACTAAAAATTGGGATTCGCATTTCCAAAGACCCTAGATACCATGGAGACAATGTTGTTGTATATTTATTTATATCACATATAGAGTCTGGAATAGATTGCTTTTGAAATTCAGCTTGATCGGTCCACAAATAACTGAGATCCGAGCATAAAACCGTGACTGCATCTAATTTTTACTCAGAAATTTCAAATTTGAGCTCATTAACCTTTACTTCTGAAGTCTTCTTATAATTTATGAACTTTTTCTCTTTGACCCGAAATAAATTAAGTAGAGTCCTAGTAGTAAAAACAAAAAAAAAATGGGTTCATAAATAACAAATAACTATTTACGTTTTTCTTTCCGAAATAATGGCGCCCATACCTTATGATATAGAACGAACAAATTTCTTATATGGAATATATATTATTGAGTATAATAATTAAGCTCTCCATTCATAAACTAAAGGTTTTGGTACGATTTATACTACTATGGTAGAGTGTAATTGTATGGGTAAGTTGCAAAACGACGGTTTGCAGAGCAACTAGCTTTTTTAAATGCATTCTACAATGAAACCGTGTGGAATTTTATAATCTTATCTCTCCTAGCTGAGCTTCTTCTCCTCACATTACCCCCCGAGGTTGTAGAGGAAATAAAGAATATTTTAACTTCTGATGTTACATCCTTCGGGGCATAATTGGGTGCAGTCAATACTTGGGACTCAGAAAAATTTTAAATTAAGACATCTTCATTATTTCTTATTATTGCGGCTGCCCAGATTTCCTATCTTAAGTCGAATTACGGCATTCGATATTGATTGAAATAACAAACAACTTAAATGGAAATTTCGACCGATTTCGAATGCCGTAATTTGGTTTCTGGTACCACGGAAGCCAGTAGCCTCTGGTGGCAAGGCATCGGACTGACTACTGGTTTAGGCCACCGTTGGTATGCTTCTTTCGCTATATTATTTCTCTCATTAAGGAAGATTGTCTTTGGGAAAGTTTCGAGTGTTCGCTGACAGGATACATTCGGGGTTCACGGGGTAGTTGTGGTTTACTACTCAAAGTCGCAGAAATGGATACCCTGAAAATTCCACTACTTTATCACTTCTTGGAGAGTTAGTCCTGAGGGAGTATTGTACCTAGATACTGTTGCTACTCACTAGATGCTGTTAGCCTTATTCCAAAAGCAGCTGAGATTATATATAGCTTCAGCTCCTAAACAAGGGGCACACAAATTACCACCTGGGTGTGCTGGTTGCTGTCATACACGGGAGCGGTTGGAAAACGCATTGTTTGTCATCAATGTCGATAAAATACACCATGAGATAAAGCCGACACGATGTTCTTGTTAATCTTTTTCACAATTGTCTCAATGCGTGCACAAATATATAAAATGTGCATCCTTAAACTTGATGATACATTTTTGACTTTGACTGCAACGTATCATGACGGACCTTAGCCAATATAAGATAAGGTACTGCAGAATACTTGTTTAACATAGGGTACGTTCGTAAATGCAGTTGTTGCGCATCAGTTGCGCATTATTAAAGTTGAATGTTCATTAATGCATCACTTGTAAGAAACTAGGCATTACTTTCATGTGTCAAAAGTTTTTTTATGTAGTGTGCAGTATTGGCAATTATTGCATCAGTTAATTTTCTGATGCAATAACTTTTAACATTAAAGAAATCGTTTTATTTTTCTTTTTTGGTGCTTTTTCTTGTAATTAATAAGAAAACTATTACTTTTGGTTAAATATTTTCAATAAAATTTTCCATCGCAATTGTTGATAACATATTTTTTTATAATTTTATGTTCGCTCATGAAATTTTTAAAATTTAGCTTGTGTTCAAAAGTTCAAACTTTGCACACCTGTTGTGCAGTAAAAAAGAATCAGCATCACAAGTGCAACTGGTGATCAGCAACAAAATTTGGCATCACTGCAGCAGTGATGCACAGTTTTGATGGATTTACGAACGTACCCATAGTTTCTTTTAAAAAAGGTACCGACTAACTATTAATAAATTTCTTCTTCGTGTATAAATTTAGCGAAAAAAAGCCTCTAAATATAAAGGGCAATAATTAATCACATTTTGAAGACGAAAAAAAAATACAAAGATGACTAAATAACCATGTCAGTAGTACAATAATCACAGCATAAAATGCAGTGCAAAACTAAAATGAAACATGACATAACTTTAAGAGGAATTCCGGCTTTGCAAAAGTAGACTAAACCAAAAAACCTTAAACAATTTCCCACCAAACAAAAAGAAACGGAAATTGATGAAACATTTTTTAAACATGACTTTTACTAAAATTCCTTAGAATCTCCAAAAAAATAAACACCGAAAATCCTCAACAAATCATCCTAAAATAAGTTTTTATGTACGTAAGCAAATGCAATGGTTAGTTCCAAATATGGTATGATAGTTGGATTGGTGTTTCAAATTGACGTCATTAAAAGAACGCCCCAATGTTTTGGTTGTGCTACCCGTATAGTTTATCTGGATTTAAGCAAATTTGCTGTGGTGTTAGTGTCTTAAAAAAAAAAAAAATAGGCTGGCATTGCAGTAGTACATAAAAACATACTTAAGCTTTAGTGTAAAGTAAATAGAAACGCTACAAAAAAGGCACGAAATAACTTGTACTTAAAGAGAATATTCGAAAACACTCGGATAAAAAACTTGAAGTGTGAATACAAAAATCCCCACTAATAAAAAGTTTACTTTTCAAATACAGATAAAAAGAATATTTTTTTTTTTCATTAGAAAGAACTAAAATTTTACACACCACAAAGTAACGTAAGTGTTTCTTATGACGATTTTCCCCCAAGTGCTCCAACTCCAGCCCGGAAAGCGAGTACGAACATAAAACTGTGAGTGTGAGAGTGACTGATGTACAATTTGTATATTCTATCGATGAGATATTCTTTTTTTTTCAATATTAAATTTATGCGCGTGGCATGGATGCGTGTGTGTGTGTGCCGGTGTGTTTTTACGTATTCAGTTAATTTTATGGAACCCAAACACACTCGTACATGTACATTTATATTGAGATAGGACAATAATTTTTCTTATCTAAATTATACGATTATTTGTAGCGTTCTTTTTTAATACGAACATTGTACAACATGATTGTTTGTACGACAGCGAGTATTGATAGCCCTTGTTTGTGTTTTTAGATATTTTGCTGGCTGCTTGGCAAAAAAAAAATACAATTCACTATATATAAAATCAAAAGTATTTCGACAAATCATGATCAGTCTTCATTTAAGCATTCAACAAACTACTAAAATCAAAAGTAAAAGCTAACAAAAGCTTGTAATTTTAATTAATCCAATAGTATATAAATCATTTAAAGTGCAAACAAGCTTCTTAAGTTATGAAAATTTATTATTAAAAAGAGAAGATTAAAAAGTTAACAACTGACAATAAAGTATTACAATAAAAAGTTATAAGTAAGAATTGAAAAGTTTGAAGTGTGAAACAAAAAGTGTTACATTTTTGCAGCAGATGGAATATTTAAAGCAACAAGAGAAAAGTAAGTTTTGTTTAATAAAAAATTGTACTTAAATAGTTACAAAAACCATTGTCTATAAAAATTTTACCTAAGAAACGTTTGTTAAATTTAATAATCGTTTATGAATACGGGGATAAACGATTGTTAAATTCAACAAACGTTTATTAGGTAAAATTTTCTTAGGAAATTTGTTTTGTAAATTTTTTTTAAAAAATATTCTTATGAATACAGTAATTATTGTTTTATAGAATTCTTGGATGTCGTTATTCAATTGCAATTTTACTATTAAAAAAAATTTATATTTATACTTTAATTAAATCCAAGTTACTAATAGTTTGAATTCATCGTATTAAGTACGCTTAGGGCTATAGTTGCCGATAGTTAAAGGTAGGATTTTGTTGCAAGTATAAAAAGGTTTTTACTATTAAAAATTTGCTTTAAACTAAAGTAAACAATATGCTTAAGACAAGTTAGTTCATCCTACTGGGCAAGTTAAAGTTAAGTTGACTAACGAACGGCAAGTTGTAATAATGTCGATTTTAAGTCTTATTTGTCTTAATACACATTATTTTGATGTTCTTTAAAGAACTTAAATAGCAATTTATTGTAGTCAAACTGGTTACTTGCAAAATAAAAAAAAATTAAATTATAAATTTGGAAGTATGGACTTTTGCTAGTACTGTAGCACATCCAGTTCTTTTTATGCCCACACCACAATAGTGGAGAGGGTTTTATGTACTTGTGCTGATGTTTGTAACACCTTAACCCTTTCGGTCCGACTTTTTATTTGAGAAACAACAATGTTCATGAAAAATCTGTTTACACATATTGAAGAAGCTTAAAAATTTATTATGTTTTGCATTATTAGTTTTTTCGTAAGTCCTTTTAATTTTCTGAGATATTGTCCCAATCGGATTTTTCGGAGTATTGTTCCAACCGGTTTTTTAATACAAATGGGACAATATGTCCCACTAGTATCGAAACTATGTACAAATCCTATAATAATGTGATTTTTTACTTTAAAGAACAAATCGGATCATTCAAACATTGTCTGGGATGTATTATCCCAATAGGACCGAAAGGGTTAAAATACTAGGAATTAAAATGTTAGTCCTGCAAATATTGGTCCATGAAGTGTACAGAATCACTTTCTAAGTCGATCTAACGCCATGTTCGCACGGTGCTTTGGATTACTTCGCTCTCTGCTTTTATTATTTATTTGAATTACCATGTTCGCACGGCATTTTCCTAATCGGTTTTGACAGTTCTTCTTCTTATTTTTTTATGAATTTTGTTTATTGCTAAATTGAATTATTTGTTTGCGGTTACTTGTATTAAAAATTGAAAGAAAAAGTAAGTAAAAAATATTTTTTCAAAGAAATACATACGTATAAAATATTTATTTTCCCAGTAAATAGAAAAGATGTTAGCAAATGGACTCAATGTATTTTTATAATATAAAATTACTTCCTTTACTTTTGTGTACCTTTCTTTGTTTATGTTATATTTTGTTCGTGTTTTAGTGCTTTGACAGCTGGTGATGGAAAAAAACCGATAGAAATTAGAGATCACCTTGATTTTAAAGTAATTCACAGGGTAATAAAAATTTAATTACGTACAAATGAGATAATCCGCTCTCAAAATTTTTTATGACGAATTATGTAATTTGGATCATAATTAGGCTGTGGATTACGAATGAGAGAGTGAATTACGAAAAAACGCTGTCGTGCGAACATGGTATAACGGTGTCCGTACATCCGTCCGGCAGTACAGGTCGTATTTTAAGAAATAATTTCCTGAAATTTGGTTACTAGGACCAACCCTGTTGGAAATGGTAGGAATCGGTCCGAAATTTCAGATAGCCGACTTACAAGCTTTTTTCCGGAATAGAGTCTTTGTGCACAAAAACCATAATATTGCTTTGGTATTAAGATACAATTTGGTCCAAACTTATTTGATTGCAATCTAAATCATCTTACCAAATTTTATCGGTATCAAATACTACACCCGAAAATATAAGAATAAATTTTGGTATTGACATAAAAGTTGGTGACAATAACTGAAAATCGACAGAAAAATGATTCTGTCTGCGCTTATGATTTAAAAATGTTTCCAAAACTTTTTTTGTTATTATCCGACATTTGGTTTTTTTTAACCCATTTAGCGATTTGAAATAAATTTGAGGCTTTTTTTACAAGTTTGCAATTTTTCGCAAATTTTAGCCATGTTTTTTCCTGTGATTGTTTACAGCTTTTACGATTTTAATAAATATTAGAATTGCTTTCATGCCGCTGTTAGCAAATTAGCGATCTTTTATTCAACTAAAAAAAAAACCTGAAATCACAACAGAAGTCACAAAAGCAAATATCATTTTTGTAGTGTCGTCGAATTTTCTCAATTTTAAATGATTTGTTGTTAATCAAAAAACTTATTGCATTTAAAATTAATAACTAACACATTGAATATTTTATTTAAGTAATTTATTGTCGTCATTTATGGTCATCTTACAATAGTCGCAAAAATAACAAAGGGATTTCAAAAAGTGGTTTACGTAGCTGAACGTTTTGAAATCACAAAATAATATGCCCAGATCACCTTTCTTGTGATTTCAAATCACTTTCATAAAATGTGATTTTCGGAACAGGCCTGATAATAATGAGGGTTCCATATCTCATAACTAACAAGTAAGAAAGTATAGTCGGTCAAGCCCTACCATATGATACCCTACACCACAGTATTTAAAACACATCATGCTTATTTTTCCATATTAATATGGATTTATCTATGTTTACAAACTTCATTAAAATCGCCTTGAAAGTTTGAAAGGCAGAAATTGCCCCCTACCTCCCCTTGTGGTCCTATTTTTGAAAAACTACATAGCTTAGGTGTCCATATCAATATATTTCTATCAATGATTTAAATTTCATTAAAATCGGTTTGATAGTTTTTGAGAGGCAGAAATTTCCCTCTTTCTTCCCTCGTGGCCCTACGATTCGGCCCATTTTCAATGGGCTTGGTTCTTGTGCCAAAATTCATCGAATTATCTCCAAAATTGCGATCTGTACTTTGCGCACAAGGTTACATGGACAGCCAGCCGGACGGACATCGTTAGTTCGACTCAGAAAGTGATTCTAAGTCGATCGGTATACTTTAAGGAGGGTCTAGAGCCAATATTTTAAGGCGGTACACACATCAGCACAAATGCATAATACCCTCTCCACTATTGTGGTGTGGGTATAAAAATATTTATCAATTAATTAAAGACAATCAAAATCGATTATTAATTCTAAACAGTACAAAGTTTATTTTCTATAATAACAAATAATTCACAAGCGGTTTTTAAAATAAAGTCCCTTATAATATTAAAACGAAACGATAAATTAAAAATATATTACAAAGTTCAATAAGAAGAAGGCCACACTCTTAAGAGGGGAAAGAGCTGTATGTGATCACTCGCTTGCTTGCCCGCTTACTTTTTTATACAGTTTATAATTTTCATTAGCTTTAACTCACTCAAAACACAAATTACCTTATACAAAAACCAAATTTATAAATAAATTATTAGCAACAAAACACAGCTTATCACATTTCATTTGATATCAACAGCAACAACAACAAAAATGCTATAAAAATTTTATTGTACTGCTTAACAAAACTGAAATACAAACTGACCTGCCTCAACAGCAAAATTATTGTGACTTTACCAACGAAGAAACACAAAAAAAAAAAAAATTATAATAAAATACTTCAACAACCGGCAGTCAAATAAAATAAACACTTTTGTTTAGACTTCAAAATATAAAAACACACAAGTGGGGATGTGAGCGGGAAAAAATGGGAAGAAATGAAAAAAAACAAAATGAAATAAAATTTATTTCAAAACGCCTACACAAGACATTCAACTCGACAGAAATGAGATGATTTTTTACTAATGCAGACATATTAGTCAACACTTTGGTGTTTGTTGGATTGCTAGATTAATAATGCGACAAATATTTTGTTAGCTATAAGCAAGAAGGCGCTAATCACACACCCACTTGTTTTGGAACACGTCTCTAGACTGGCTAAAAACTAGACACAATAAACCAGCAAATAATAGCAAGTGCTGATGGCTTTGCTAGATGAAAGGCAGAAAAATTATATTGCAATTGATTGAGTTCGGATTCATCATAAAAATCTCCCTTTTTTTGTAAATACATATACATATTTACATATTAATACTATTTATTTTTCTTTTGAACATTTAGACAAAACAAAATACGTGCCAAATTGCTGGTCAACGTTTTGTGTCTGGGATAAATTAAATTTTTAATTTTACAATTTCATTCATAAAACTAATTAAGAAAAAGAAACACACAATATTTAATGTAATTAACCCATTTAAGAGCATTGCATTTTTTAGAGACATGAGTTCATTAGTGAGAGAGGTGAGAACATTTGCGAAGGGTACTCAGTTTCATGTACTCTGCAATTCGGGATTGTTTAGAACTTGAAGTTAGCTGTAGGTGTATTTTTATTTATAAAATCTTAAAAAGGATAAGAGGAAAGACAAGATAAAAATAAAAAAATTCGAAATCTAGAATTTCATAATCTGGACACTTATGCAATTTATAAGCATAATTTTTAAAAAAAATTGCAAATCTGGACGATGACTATGTGACCTTTCAACATGTTACTAAAAATTATCATAAACATATTATTTTTTTTATATAAAAAATTTTTCTCAAGGGAAATATTGTTTGTAATAATTTTTTTAGAAATTTTTTAATTTTTAAGTTATAAAAAAAAAGAAAACAAGTTTTTGTTTAATTCGGTATTTTGAGACGAGTAAACCTTTTTTTAGTTCTCTTCTGAAACTGCATTCGTGTCCTTACAATGAAACTTTTGTTTTGCACCATTCAAGTATTTTCTATGGGTTCGTTCTGTCTCTTCTTCTTGAATTTCAATAGCAAAATTTAACGGAAAATAAGTGACAGAAATATATAACAACCTACTTCCCATAATTTCCGGGGCCTTATGAAAATTCATTTTAACAGACGGATGGACAACCGGTTAGACTGACGGACGGGCATCGTCATCTTAAGTGAAATTTAAAAAGTTGAAAAAATATCGTTAATCATTTTTTACATTTCTGCTAACGATCTTAAAATTTTTAATTATAAACTAAATTATTGTTGAATTTTGGTTTATTTTATTATTTAATAAAAATCAATTTTTGACCGAGTTTTTTTTAAAACTTTTTTGCTATCTTATCTCGACTTAATATGTTTTGTCAAAATGCCGCAAATATACTATAGAGGGTCTAATTTCAATATTTAAGAAATTACAAACGGAATCACTAACGTGACAAAAAAAGGAGTTTTCTGGGGAAGTGCCCATATACCCTTTCCAACTATGGCGAAGGGTATACAAAAATAAAGCAAAAATTTTAATGAAATTCAAAAATCTCCCTAATATGCAAAAAATTTCCCTTACTATTTTTACATCAGAACAGATTTTTTCAAAATTTCCTTAAAAATCATCTTTTAAATCTTTTAAAGCTACGGAACAACTTAACCCGAATTTTATTAATGGTCAATAAAAAGACACAAAAAGACTTTATTTCCCTAGATCCAAGGTTTCAATATTCTATTAGTATTAATTTAACAGCAACACCTGTTTTAAAGTTGCAAGTGGACACACGGGTACCCGGCTATTTATTTTAGGGTTAAGAAGCCCCCTAAAGCTTTCCACAAAGTTTTGTTTCTAATAAAAATCTGTTAACAATTATTTCTGTAACTTGAAACAATTTATTACATTTTAGCAATATTAAAAAAGGTTATTTAAAGTGAAAATCTTTGTAAAAGATAATTGAAGGATTCATTTACCAAAAAAAAAACTAATGGCAGTATTGCCTTTGTTGGTGCCTATGAAGCATTTATATTTACTTTAAATGCATATATTGCAACATCTCTTATTTCTTTTATCGTCAAACGAAACAAACAAAAATGGGTTAAACTAAAATAAAATAACTTGTTGATATTTCTGCGGTGGCTACAAGAAATAAACGAAATGAAAAAAAAAACAATCATACAATTAATAAAAAGCGGAAATTTTTGGCGCAAGCATTTTTAAATAACTCTCATGACTAATCGTTATTTCGAATGAATTTCATAAAAATTGGTAATTGCTGGCAAAGCGTGTGTTTGTGTGTGTGTAAGAGAGAGTTTCCCACACACAGCACACAAAAAGTAAACCAAAGCAACGATATCTTTACCGCGCACAAACAATAATATAAACAAACAGCCAGTTAGCCGAGCAAGCACAAGCAAAACCTCTAAAATTGTTATGTTACAAACTTGTCTATTTAAATCAATTTTACCTAATCAATCTTAGTAAAACTTAGTAGATATGGTGCTTGCTACCTCCCGCGCCGTAAAAAAACTCAGATAATATTATCATTTGAAAAAAAAACGTTGATAAAAACACAATAAGCTTTCGCTCTCACTTTTCGTTAAACGATATTTTTGCTCGTATCTTATTCAGCTTTAGTCGCGTGCTTATTTATAAACAAGCAAAACAAAAACAAGTACGAAAGTATAGGTGATCAATACCGACCATATGATACCCTACACCACAGTATTTAAAACTATTTTCGCTAGTGTACACTATTTGAGACGCATGTGCAATCATATCCCCCCTGAACAAAATTATGTAATGAGGTTAAGATTCATGTCAAAGTTCCTTTGGCCGAATATTATTCAGAAATCTTCATCTATATGAGATTTTAAAAGGGTGGCATATATGGGACATAAGTATAGTTTTGGATTTGGCAAGACAACATTTGTCGTAAAAGTTTGTATCGCAAACTTATTTGTTAATACCAATATTTATAAGGAAGTTATGGCATAAAAAGCTATTTTAAGAGTAGTATTTGTATGGGATCTATGGCCAAATATAGAAGGATTTCAATAAAATTTCGTAAGATGATTTTGATTGCAAAAGTAAAGAAAGTTTGTACCAAATTTAATTTAAATACCAACATAATAAGGTGGTTTATACCCTATTTCGGAAAGAAGCTTGTATGGGGGCTGTGTGAAATAATGCACCTTTTCCCCCAATTTTCAATAGGTGCAATTATAATATCTAGGTTCAATTGGTCCTTGTACCGATTAGAACTTATGTACAAAATTTCATCAACATTGAGACCTGTACTTTGCGCACAAGGCTTACATGGGCAGCCAGCCAGCCATACGAACATCGTTAGATTGACTTTGAAATTGATTCTAAAGCTACGGTCACACTTATTAAATATTTGATCAAATAAGCGTAACCCCTACTTTTGTTAATAGTTAGTGAGATTTAAAATGGTCTTAATATTACAAAATAAACTAATTATACTACTAGACATAGCAAAAAACAGTTTTTTCTAAGATGTGGTATTTTAATCAAAATAAATATTGATATTAAGCGAAATGATTTTTTAGTTTGGTTGTTGGTCCCGTTTTTTTTCGTCAAATATTTGATAAGTCTGACCATAGCTTAAGTCGATCGTTACAATTAAAGGTGGATCTAGGACCAATATTTTTAGGTGTTACAAACATCAGCACAAATGCATAATACCCTCTCCACTAATGTGGTTATTAGCAACGTTGATAATAATGAATACATGTTCATATACACGGCTAAAGTTTATTGTAACTGTTATTTAAGCTCTCGCTTATTTTGCTCTCATTAAGGGTATACAGCATAAAGTCAACGAACCTATTTGATATGTTTTTTTTATATTGTTTTCATACTAAATGCTCCCCTCTTGTACACCCTTAAATACCCCTTTAAAAATTATGAGCCGTACTTGGAAGAAAGAAAAAAAGCTTTTTGTAGAGCAAATTAGTAGTTCAATTTTAAACAAGAGAGGCCTAGTTTTGTTATACTTGAACTTGATTTACTTTATTGTAGTATGTACGCTTAAACATAAAAAATAGTGACGTAGCATTTGTATGGCATTGTTTGTAATCGTCGCATATGAGTAATCAGTCTGCTCTAGTCTGCAATATAATATGAGACATTATAAATTGATGATATTTAATTCGCTTTTATGGGAAAAATATAACAAGTGATGTCATGTTTGTCGTTATAAATTAATGTGATGATAGTATTTTGTATTTTATTAATTGTGGTCTTTGCGGACACAGTTAGACTAATGTATACAATTATATTTATAGGGCCAAGATACGGCATGTTTAATTAATATGTTTACAGTCAGTTTATAAAGATTATAAAGGTTTGCGAAAAAAAATTAAAGGAGAAGATACATATTAAAATTTTTTTAAAAATCTTTGCAAAAATGTTTGCAAAATATTTTGTTTTATTTAAAGTAAGTTTCATTTTCTCATGTTCACTTAAAATCTTCCTACATGACTTTCAGCTGCTCTCTTACCTTTCCTGCATTACTATTAATCAACTTCTATTAGATTATGAATTGATGACTTGTGATTGGTTATTTCAAGATGATACCAAATAAATACAAACAAATTTAAACTCCTACACCAAACTACATGCAACAAAAAGTACAACAATCGAACAAACTGTATGCCTTTCAAACCCACACAAACAAAATTTGATGATTAGACAGTTGTGTGTACAAACCAAGAAAAGTCATAAAAAACCCACAAATTTTACAAGTAACGACAAAAAAAAAAAAAAAGAGCAGGAAAAACTCTTAAAATTTACAAGAGACGTAAGAATAAACTACTCAATCATTTGTAATGAATTATACCACAAACAAATTACACAAAATTACTCAAACTGAGTTAAATTATGCGTAAAAGTTTATACTCACCAGCACTCCGATACTGATACTAAAGGCATGTTATTTATTCCTTTTTTGTAAGTGGGATAACGGAGAAGAATTTTAAATAACTATATAAATTTTGAATAAATCCGATTATTCACATACATATAAATAAAATTAAGCAAATATTAAAAATCTAGGAAATCAGTAAAAAATTCGAATTTTTTTTTAATTTTTAGCAGAAAAAAAAAATTGTAAAAAAAATTGTTTTTTAATTTATATTGAATTTGCAATCTCGATAAAGGACGGGACTCACTAACCTAAACAATCGTACAATTCACTCACACGAAAATCTGACAGAATTCTCTCTAAAGCCACACTATCAATGTCACAAGTCAATCATATGACTCAGTACCTTTACAAGAAAATGCAACTCTGATCGCATAAAACCTATGAAAATTTTCATAAACAGTCGGAAACTTTTAGCGAAAAAATCTGTCACTAAACTTCATTTTAGCTCCAACTTTTATACTCTTTTTTTAAAAACTAAACCAGTATTCGAAAATAAACAGTACATTATTTAGCGTTCGGCTCTCACACGCATGAATGATATATATGTTTTAGTGGTTGTGTAGACGAACACAACACTTAATACCGTTCGTAGCTATTTTCAAGAAAGAGCCGAACATTATATAGTGTTCTGTTCTTCGTTAAAAAACAGATTAATTGTAGTGATACTGTAGACAATCATTATATTTTAATGTTCTATTATGTTTCTTTTTTTTACATTGATAAAGAAATGGACAAACAAAAAATGTTAGCAACGACCGCACCACGAGCAGCTTGTGTGTATATGTTTTGTTTGCGTAAAATAATTTTGCTGGCTTTTGGTTTTTTTTTCGTATGTGTATTTTGTTTTTGTAAAAGATGTTTGGTTTTTTTACCAACCAAAAGCGACGAACATTAATGAGCTGAGCCGAACACAATGAAGTTTGTGGATTTAAAAAAAAACCGAACGCAATTAAATGTTGAGTTTGATAAAAACAGTATGTAGGGAAACGTTATTTTTTTAATGATTTTCCACACAAACACTTTAAGCGTTTGTGTTTTCCACAAATCTACCGAACCGAACACTAAGGAGCGATATTTGGTTTTTATTTTCGAAGACTGAACTTAACGAATGAATAGGATAATAAATACCCTTAAAGGGTTTTGTTAGATCATTAAGGCCCGTTTTCACGACTTACCTTTAAAGTTCGATATAGTTAACGCTACCTTTAGCACTAGTGAGGAATAAAGTTACCTTCAACTATTTTTCGTTTTCACAACTTCTGTATAAAATAAACTTAACATTTTTAAAAAAGTGGCAGTACTAAAGAAAATACCGATTATTTTTGCCAAAATAAAAATACGAACTGGCAACTACGTACTTTTTTTACATTTACAAAATATGCGTATAATTGGAGTTGCCATATATAAAAAATATGTGAATATAATATGGCAATCTCAAATCTAAACCTTACGACAAAAGTAAAAGGTAGAACGTTCCTCTCTTTAGCTTATTCTTCACTTTAAGGTTAAAGAGAACTTGTGATAATTAAAAACTCATTATCTGTTCGATAACTTCCTACATTTAGCTATCGTTAAGTCGTGAAAACGGGCCTAAGAGTTGTTATCTATATTTAATTAAGGGCTTAATTAAAAAAATATTTAACCAAAAACTAGCCTTACTTTGATACTGTTTGCAATCTAAAGGTATGTTCAGAGCTGACAAATACAAAACCAGTAAATTAAGCAAACTATAATTTTTAGTAAAACTGGTGGTTACGGGTAGAACGTCAAATATTAAATAGGTGTTAACAATGCTTAAGTTTACTGCTTAGTGGACCTGATATAGAAATAACTTTTAAAAAGGACTTCTTAGCTTGTCCTCGTATTACCTAAACAAAACAACATAAACCAAAAGGAAATGTACTTCTTTTCTTGCTTTGAGCGCACTTGTTGTTGTGGATGCACCAGCATATAAAAACACATGCTTTAGTTTACATCTAAGTATCTTGTAGTTACTTTTAATGTTGTTGGCGTTAAATAAAACCAAAACATTTGCGCTTGTGCAGTTAAAACTTCAACAACCAGAAGAAGACAAAAAACTCACAGTATTTAGTAGAGAGTAATGTCTCACGTAAACATTTTTGATGATGACGATGACGACAATGACGTTGTGCTGTCAAACACAATATCTACACTATAGTGTTAAATTGTGTGTACAAGTATCGGAGTGTGTGGTTTTTTAGCTCGCGCTTAAAAATAAAAGCAGAATCGAATTGTATTTGTAAAATAAAATATAAAACAAATAAAAGTTTACTTTTGTCATCGCATTTGTTAGTTAAAGTTAGTTCGATTCAAACAAGCATTGAGTTAACAATACGCTAGCGATTGTATTAACAAATTAATACTAAACGAATTTAATTTAACGAACGAAAAAAACTAAAAATTGCTAACGATAGCCTAAATAAATCTACCAACTAGCTCTCTAAACGAATTTGAAAATAGAAAAACGAATTTAATAAAACAGCCGAAAAAAAGAAATCTTATCAAATTCAAATAAAAACAAAAACAAGTAACGTAATCGAACACACGAAAAAAATCGGAACATTTTAATAAGTGTTAATACCATTAAGCAATTAACTAAATTTTAATTATTAAGTTTTCACGACAAAAAAACCAAGCAACCAATTGTTGTCTTTTCGATAAACGTTTATGTAAATTCAAAAGGTATGTGATCAATTGTTTAAACAAAAAGTTTAAGTACTTTATTTAAAAATATAAATCTAATGCATTAAAGTTTTTCGGTTGTCATCTTAAAGAAATTTATTTAATTTTTTTTTTTTTTTAATTTAAAATTTATCTATTGACTTAAGTTTATGGAATTTAATTAATTGATAAATTTGCTTAAGGCATTTATTTATTGACAAGTTTAGTTTTGCTAAAATTAAAAAGTGGGAACAGTCTAATTTAATGCAGAAAATCAAAAGTTGTTAAAAACAGAATCGGATATATAATTTGGAATAACTGTTCATATATAAAGCAAAAGTGAGAAGAGTTTTTAAGCCAAAAAAAAAAAAAATTGTTTCTAAAATAGAAAAGTTTTTTTATGAAAGTAAAAAAATTTTGTTTTTGTTTAATTAAGAGTACTTTTTACTATTACTTATTTTGATGATAATACAGTCCTATCATTATAAGTTGTTATTGTTTTTTGAAAATTTTCAAACAATAATTAGATCAGGGAAGCCTTTACTGTGAAATACGTAAGACTTGTGTGATAGCGTAAAGTACCCTTTAGTAGCTATGAAATCGATATTATTATGCTAAATATTTTAAACTTAAAGTTTTTGTTAAAAAGATTTAATAAATGTTTTTCTTTAATAGAATACAATTTATTATTCTGACTTTTCGCAATTAAAATAAAGAGAACATATTAATAAGTATAGGCTTCAACATTTTTAGAAAATCGAATTTAAACGAAAAATCGTAACGTTTGCTCTGGGAATAGTTCTTTATTATAAACAAACCTTTGCAAAGGGCTGATAAAGATCTTCGATTTAAAAATTACGTTAAAAAAAGTTTTAATTTCAACAGGAACAGGTTTTTAAGCTGGGAACAGTTTTTTTTATTTGTTTTTTTTTTTTTATTCAAGGCATGAAAACTTAACCTGAAAAATCAAAATAAATTTAACAAATTACACGAAAGTTGTTATTTTATTTATAAGATCTGTTTTAAATAGTTAAAGTCTATTTAAGGTCTTTAACGAAATATTTTTTTTAATTACTTCGAAAATCCGTTTTTCTATTTGGCAAAAAGTAGAGCACATTTTTGAAAAATAAATACCAATTTAGAATAAATTAATGCAATGTTTTAACTATTACCACTTACAAATTTGCTGTATTTTTTCAATCGTGTTCAATTTTGTAATCTTCTCTACTTGAAAATTGTCTATATGGTTTATATTTTGACTAAAAAGAAAAACTAAGACACTCTAAATTAACCAATCCGTTTCCCACATTTTTCTTTCAGTGGATTGCATGGCAATTTTAAAGGAACATCAGAAAACTAACAGCATCAGCAAACCAGCTAATTTGAATATAACTCTACATTCCATACCAGCCAACATACGTTGTTGTTTATGTCTTCAGCATAACAACAGCAAGTGCAACACTTACAGTAAGCCTATGAAACAGAATACAACCAACAACAGCTGCCCCAACAGTGGTTGTACAACTGATGACAGCATTTTAACAATTTATAATAACAACATAAAAATACAAAAGCAACAACAGACAACTAACAAACAACGCCCCTTAACACTTAGTATAGCCGTAATAATAATGTCGTTAAGCATTTTATTAATACAAATGCCAACAATGGTCCAAAGCAAATCTATTTATATAGAAACAGATACAGCTGATTATAGAGATTCTCTGCCAGAAACATCCGTCGAATCAGAATCAAAATTAATGTTATCATTGCTAGCAAAAGCAAAACCCAGCGAACCAGATGAATCCTCATCATCGGACTCCATCGATATGCTGACATCTTTAGATGTTCTCAGACACATACAACGAACACAAGAACATCAACGAGAACGAAGAATGCGTCTGCGCAAACGTCATACGGGAGATTTAATAATTACTCAGTACTTACATGAAACTGGCCACAATTTGGAATGGAAAAATCCTTGCAATGTGATTCGTGTAAATACGGAATTAGAAGGGGCTCGTCATGTCACCAAACAGCAAGTGTATCAGGTTAGTTTTAAAATAATCGATCTCTTAATAGAAAAGTTAAGAAAACAAAACAATTTTCTTTTTCCAAATTTTAGTATTTAAAGAAATTTGAACGTGATGTGGGCATGGAACATCAACTGATCAGTGCCACTGCAAATAACATTAACATAAATGACATGGCTGATTGGAATAAACATGATGAAGTGTATAAATTCTTGCCCAAGTTGAATGCTAATGGAAGTGTAAGTATTTCTTTAACAAAATAGATACAGTTTCATATCAAGTTTAAGGTTACCAAAGCAAACACACTTACTAATAAAAAAAATATACTTAACAATGAATAATAGAACATGACACATTTGGTCAATGATTTCCATACTGGTATAAGCCCAATTTATAAATAACAGAAACTTTATGAATATAAAATGTATTGCAGACCCATTGTGTGTTGATGAGTTTTGTGCTGTGGGGGGGTTCTAGCCAACTGGCTGACTGACTCTCTGACTAATATGCGAGACCACAAAACACAATTGAGTGTGTCAACTTGTTTAGCACGCTTTAAGACTTTTCTTTTATCTTCTGCTTTAACGTATTTTTTTTTTTAAATTAAAGCTTTCATAGACTATCAAGTTAAAAAAAAATTACTTAAGTCATGTTTGTCATGCAAGATCATGTCTTGCATTATGGTTAGTTGAGGTCTAAAGACGGTTTTTATTACCAACAAATGAAAAAGTATCGCATTTTGCCGCTCAATGTTGTCAATAATTTGGGTGCAGTTTTACACGTGCTGTTGCATCTTAATACGGTTTACTATGTTGTTGTAAAATAAGTATTTTTAAAATTTAAAATTATTATTTATTTACTTTTGCAATTGACCACCAAATAAGAAAGATAATATTATTGGGGATATACAATTATTAATTTGAACAATATTATTAACCTTATCATTTAACTTTTTTTTAGCGATAGTATTTAAGGTAATTCCCAGTCTAACATATTAAAATAATATTTTGTAAATATAAATTCTGCTTTGTTTGTTAAAAACAAACTCTTCGGTTAAAATAAAAATATATAAAATAGCAGGGGATATCAAAGGCTCCACTTTCCTGGTAGTCCTTTTTTTGATAAAATACATAGCTTAAGTGTCCTTCTTAAGAGCGATCTATTTGTGTTTTACATTTCATTAAAATCTGTTAGATAGTTTCGAAGAGGCATAAATTGCCCCATATTGATCCTTCTGGTCCTAATTTTTTGGTGTTTTTTTTTAAAGCATGAATTGAACTCATGTATTCATTTGTAAATCGGTTAAGTGTTTCTCGAGTTATAAAATTTCTTACATAGGACACCTTTTTTAGGTATCGCACAGGATCATGAAAAGAGTATTAACCCGAAATTTTTCCACTTTTTGGAAAATCCGCTGCAAAAATGTCGTGTTATTTTTTGGTAATAAAAACGGTTGGTGTGAAATTATATGCCTTTCTTTAAAGTTAATAATTTTTAATTAATACTCTCTTTATGATCGAGTACGACATGTAGATTTTAAAATGTATTAAAATCAATGCAAACTATTGAGCACAATAGTTTGCTAAAAGCTTTTTTTTATAGATCTTTTAAAACTTGAAATTATATTCGTTGTATTTTCAGTTCACTCGAACACTGTTTACTTTTTAAATCAGTTATCGCTGTCCTATTTTTATGTTGCAAATTAATAAAACTAAACATTCAGTAAGTAAACATTTAGTTCTCGTCCATATTATGAAACATTTACTGTATACACTTTCTTTAATTCTTTTTTAAAAATACATTCTTGTCTCTAAAAAGACTGCACAATATCTTTTGAACACATTCCAATCATTAAAATATTTTCAAACTCTATACTGTAGTATCGCTGTTCAGTATAGTCAAGGTGCGGTTATAAAAAATACTCTAAAAAATCAAGAAATTTCTTTGCGAATATTGCAACAACAATTTTTTCCAAAAACCAATTCTTTCTATGCGTACGCTACATACGACACACAAGAAAACAACGCAAATTCTTTGCATGCGTCCGCTACATACATACGACACATAAGTGAACATCACAAATTCTCGCCGACTGCACAAGGTAATTTTCAAATACTAGGAGTAGAGGCAAAAACTTTTTACTGTACTGAAAGGTTTTGAAGATAAAAAACAAGTACTGTCTGGAGTGTTTTTTACTCGAATTCTTGTACTTTCACAACACAACACTTTCATTCGTCCTCCCCCTTTCACCCCTAAACTTATGTTTCGGCAGCAATGTTTAAAATATGGACGAGGACTTACAAAGAAAATTCAGTTTGAAGTTTTTCGGTAATTAGTGAAATTGTAATACACACTTTACTGTTAAGCTTTTATGTAATTCAAATTGGAACTTTTTAAAGCTTTACTGCCAGGCCCACAATGTCGACAAGAACATTTCTTTCGCATATTTATATTGAAAACAATAATAAAAAAATAAAATTTGTTTTTGTTTTTAATATAAATATACGAAAGAAATGTTCTTGTCGACATCGCGGGCCAGGCAGTTAATTAATATTTCAAAATTTATGTTAAATATTTACTATGAACATTGGAGTACATTTGACTAATTTGCAGCTCTGTTAAAAATCAATTTGTTTAGCAAAAGGTACAATTTGCAGTGTAAAAGGTTCAATTCGTTTTGCAACAAGTTCAATTCGCTTTGTAAAGGGTGCAATTTGATTTGTCAAAAGTTTAATTTGGACTGCCAAGCCTGTTTTTAAAAATTAAGAACTTTTTTAAAACATTTCATTAATATTTTTATAATGAAAGCATTTTTTTAGACTGAAAACAAAATCAAGTTTTTCGTTCTACAATTCAAACAAAAAAAAAAAAACTTTCAAATAGTTCCATATTTCTTTTGATAGTGATAGGTATATAGGATTCGGTGCAGCCCTATAAAAAATATAACCTGTTGATTTTCCTTCATGGTCTGCAATTTTATGCTGCGCTAACTTGACAATCACCTCCCTCAGGGCTCAAAAAAGCATGACAGTATGATAAACAAGTAAAAAAGTTTCATAAAAGCTTCCATTTTTAACTGAATACAACTTAAAACAACACTGAAAATCTCCTTGTTGTCTTGAGGTACTTAACATTACAGCTGTTGTTAACAAGGCTTTCATAAAAATGGTAGGTGGCTATAATAAAGCACTTAAAAAAGAGAGCAAACTAGTTTCTCCCGGGGATTCTATACTCAATAAACTAAAAACTACTCGTACAAAAAAAAGCACTACAGGAAAATAAAAATTTGCATAAAATCAACATATTTTTATGCTCCCCTTTTTTCAGTAAGACCAGGCATCAGAGAGTGGTATATGTCATGTTAAAATATATTTCAAAGATAAATCAATCAATCATTGTTAACTTATTTTTTTTCTTTTGGTTTCCTTGTTGGAAGCTTGAGTATGAAACATTTTTTTTAATACGATCTTATGATGTTGAAATATTTTGTAAATTAATTTTCATTAATTGTATTCCTTTTCCTCTGTTTTTATATTGCAGATTGCTTTAAGTCGTTGGTATCGCAATATGCAAGTCTATGTGGCCTCATTTGGTTATTTAGCTCGTTCCCAATACAAATTCGACCAAAAAAAGCGCATGTTTACTGGCAGCACCTCGGATGAATTAAATAAACTACTCGCCAGCGCCCGCTATCTTTTGTGCGAGTTGGAGACCACCATTAACGGTTCGGCTCCTAATAACAATCTAAAGAAACTCAAGACTATAAGCCGTAAAGCCATGAACAATCGTTTGAATTTTGTTACTAAACATCAGTTGGCAAATGGTGGTGTTGTGGCAGCCAATACAGTGGATTTGAAATTTGCCAAATATTCCTATTTCCAATATTTACAAAATTTGGAAAAAATTCTCGATAATAAACTACAAAATAAGGGGAAAAAGTACGGCGTTGTAGATAGTTCGGAGGATAGCAGCTCATATAACAGCAATAGCGTAGTAGTGGGAGACGATACTAGCAGCTTGGATTTTAGTTCCATCTTTAAAAGTGATTCCAGTCTAAGTGTGGCTGAAAGTGTTGAAATTCTATTGAAAACCACCAGGAAACCTCATGCGCAAAGACGCCGTATGCAGAAAAAGAAAAAAGCCCAATTACCAGAGGCCTAAAAACTTTCAGGAAAAAGAAACACTCACACATGAGAGACTCTTCCAAATAAGTAGTTCCTAAATAAGAGACAAGAAAAGTATCATTCCACTACTTTCCTTAAAAGAATCTTCAAGTCCCCTTAAATATTTTATCCAAATGTACTTAATTTTTTAAAAAGGCCTCTTTAAGTGAGAAAATTTTAACGTTCTTTACATTCGATTTAAATCGAATTCAGCTGCCATATTTTTTTCATATTAAACATTGTATCGAACATATTTAAGTTTTCTCTATTGCAAATCTCCCCTTTTTTAGATTTAAGTCTTCACTTTTTTCGCTTTTCATTTATTTATTTATTTATTGCATTCCATTTAACGAAAAAAAATTATTTATTGAAAATCATTTCATTTCATTTTAAGTAGTAGTATTAAAATTAGTATTAAGAACAAACCGATTTACTGTGATCAATGTTAGATAAAGACCGTACGTATAAATCTAATATTTTTAATTTATTTATTTATTAAAATTGAAAGAAATGCAAAAAGTATTACCGAAACGAACAAATCAATGTAATTAGCATGTAAGTTTAAAAAAAGAAATTAACCTTTTCAAAAGAATTGAATAAAATTTAAAAAGAGACAAAATAAAAAAACTATTTGATTTTAGAAATTGAATTTTTATGTTGCTGAAAGTTGAGAAACCAAAAACTTGGAATAGCTAAGAAATTTGTCCCAACACGAAAATACGAATCTTAATTTTTTACATTTTGAAATAAATATTCGACTATGCCGAATCTACACAGAAAAAAAACTGTTTTTTTAATTAACAAGATTTTGTTTGTCGTGCTTAATTACCACTTTTTATTCTTGGTTAAAAACGCTGAAATTTATTATTAATGTGATAAGATAATGCGCATTTCACTGGTTGCTTAGGCCAGATCATCGGGAAACTTCATCCAAAGGTTTTAGAAAAAAATAAAACTGTTAATCGAATGAGAATTATAAGCAACAGTTTTACTTGTAACAATATCAAAGCTTAAACAAAAACAACAACAATAAACAGTGAGTTTATCTTTTCTTAATAGTTACAATTAATAGTATCAGGGGCCTAATTCTGGTATTCGTGATCGAGTACTTTCTCGATTCGAAAGCAATTTTATTTCATTCAATACTGAACGAATCGAAATTATTTTTTCAGTATTGTGAAACTCAAATGAATGCTTTACAATAACGAAAAAAATTCCAATTCGTTCAGTATTGACTGAAATAATTAGATATTAAATTGCTTTCGAATCTAGAAAGTACTCGATCACGACTGCCAGAATCTGGCCCCAGAGCTTAAAAAACTGCAGTCGAAACCAAAAACGGTCGAGCAAAAAACGAAAATTTGTGCACAACTTTTCGCTTTTTGAGTTGGTTTGACAGCGACTGTTTACATTTAATGAATAAAAATTAAAAGCAACAGATTTTTTTAGCCAATGATAAATGAAAAATTGGAAGAAATGATAGTTTTTCATATTTGATTGCAGTTTTTTAAACGCTGAATAGCATTAGTTTAATATGTTCTGATATTTTCAAAATTTTCTACAGTAATGTTGGTGATATAAGTAAAAGTTAAATTCACTTGAATTAATTTTTAATTAAAACCGATTTTATTTTTGATATATGGTTTAACTGGTCTTCATTCCATTAATCACTATATGTTTGATATTTTGACTTTTTGACTGTTTCGTTAGAATTAATTTTTAAGCACAACTCAGCAATTACATCGTAGCTCGAACAATAATGATTACCGCGTTTAAAACACAAGTAGGCCTCTCGACTTCAGCTTTGGTTAGAGATATATTAATGTACATAAGTATTTCTAGCAAAAGTAACTCTCCGGGAAATTTGTGTCAATTGCCCCAACAGAACTGATCCTGGGATATGTGAAAATAGAATGAGAACAAAAACAACAAAGAACTTTTCACTTTACTGATATATTAAGTTTGGACAAAAAGGTAGAAAATGTATTTCAATATGTATGTGAAACCTAAAGATAAAAAATGTATTTAAATATCGTTACTTTAATATAGAAAAGCCCTAAATAACATTTTCCTTACTTTACAGGAGAAGGAAAAGACTTAAAAAAAATTGTAGTATCGAAGTTGCGATTTTTTTTAAACGCAGTTTTTTATTAAATTGTTTAGAGAGTTTAATAAAAAACTGCGTTTAAAAAAAATCGCGACTGCAAGAATGTTTTATTAAGTTTTTTACTTCTCCTGTAAAGTACGGAAAAGGTTAGTTAGGGCTTTTATATATTAAAGTAACGATATGTATATGTTTGTACTTATTTATACAACTCGTTTTGAATCAGACTTTTAATTTACTTAACTTTGTATTTATTAAGATTTAATGCATTTTTTTAATATAAAATTTTATACAAAAAAGAGATTTTCTCTTTTTTTACAAGGACTATTTTTAAACAGGCTCAGTGTTCACCGGTGGTGTGCTACATTTTTTAGGAATTATTTAAAAATTTGAGATAAGGGATTATTTAAAAATTGTTTTTTTAAATTAATTCTAGGACATGTTCATTGCAATTTTAATGGAACCAAGGACTAGCATTGTAGTAACTAACATTTAACACGTTCATTGAGAACGTTAGGTGTCAATTAACCCCCTCTAATGACAACCCCATGTAAATGTGATAGGTCCCATTCATATAAAGTGTTTGAAGTAGGACTGGTCTCTACCACCAAAGAACCTATCGCGGGACTACTTATTTATTTTCATTTATTTGGAACTTCTATAACAAACGATTGTTTTAGTAAGTAAAAATCTAACGAATTTATGATAATTACTACTTTAGTGTAAGTTCGCTTCCCTCTAGAGAATGGCCCACAATCATAGTCATAAACATACTTAAAGAGTACTAAAATAAACTTTTATTAAAAATATGCTTTTGGCCTACTATAGACAAGCAAAAATACACTTTATACCTTCGACAATAAAAGTATTGTTTTGCTCTACACGCCACAAAAACTTACAAAATAAATTACACTCCTGCTTTGCTTCACTACCGTAAGAAAAAAAGTAATTACAGCGAAATAAAAACAAAATGACAACAAGAAAACAAATTTCACTCATGCTTCTCTTCATTGCCGTAAGAAACAAAGTAGTTTAGTAAAAAAACCGTTATTTCTAAAGCTAAGATCCCACTATCGGCGCAATCTACTAATTTTTGTCGTATTTCATGTGCCGATAGTGTGACCGGTCAAAAATGTTTAATATGCGACAATCTGTACCGAAATTGTGGTGACTGTGGACAATCAATATTAACCTTGATGCGCCGATAATGTGAACACTCTTTTGCACAATGTGGAGCAATCAAATTGTTTAATATGTACTGATTTTTATCGGCCAATTCTGCGCCGATACAAGGGATGGCAAAACAAAATTTTTAAATTGCACCAACTGGCTACTAAAATTTAATTTTTTTTTTGGCTTAATTGTACCAAAATTACATTTGTTTTATCTATTATTTATGTATTAAAACGTTAAATAGTACAGTTTTATACTGTTAAATGAAAGAAAAACTTTCGCTTTATCCAAAACATTGCAGTTGTATCGATGTTGCCATCCCTGGTTTGTTTACAAAGAAACAATTACAAAAAAAAAAAGAACAAATACAGTAAGTTTGAATAAAATTCAATAAATTTTTTATTATATATTAATATATTATTTAAAATTCTTAGAAAACATAATGGAATATTCAGACGGAGAATTTTGCGAATTTCTAAAGTAAAATTATGTCTGCCAACAAGCAAATAAACAAAAACATATGACTTAATTTGCCCAAATAGCACAATAGTGTGACCGCATTACAGTTTATTGTTGCAATTGAGTTTTGGCCGATATGTACCAAAAAAAATGTCACAATGTGCGACGATAATGGGACGACCCAAGAATAAATTGTGCGATGTTTTTAAATGTGCGCCGATATAGCACGATAAAAATCGCCACAGATTGTGCTATTTGAGCCGATAGTGGCATCTTAGCTTAAGGCTTTTCGGCGAACAATTAAAATTTTCATTTTACGATTTATTAAGTAGTCATTGCAAATACGTTTTTAATTATTTTAAGTACATCATAGTTTCCCTCCAAAAACCTTTGATAGGATGTAATAATTTCGCCCTTTTCTTACAGCAGACTGAAAGTCGTAAAATTCCATTTTGATAAATGTTATAAAGTTTTTGCTTAATAACATAAAGTGACCACTTTAAAAGGGCTTTAATTGCATATTAGCGATAAAATTCCAGAGATATCAATGAAAATTTTAGTTTCTGTTAATAACATTAACAATTTTTTTTTTTTATAAAAATAATTGGCAAACAGCAATAAGTTCGACAAATTCTAATCTAAATGTTTTAATAACCGGTTTCCGGTATCGGAAATATATTGTTCAATTTAGTTTTTTACAATTTCATTCATAAATGTTGTAATTGTTTGTCTATTACTGTGGCAGACCTAAGTGACTCAATTTAAATGAATTTCAAAATGATTCAATAACTCAATTGTATACGATTTGATTTTGAAGTGTTTTTAAACGCTTTGAACAAAATATTTTGATGATAGATGTGGAGCCGATAAAATTACATTTTTAAGTAGCACTTTTTTCACTTTTCTTAAACAAATAACTTAATAACTTTATTGATATTATATAAAGTGAATTGGATGCGGTTAGTTGAGAGCCCTACAAATTAATTTTATTTTGAAAAACTCCTAAAGAACCCCTCTTAAGAAAAGGTACTTTATAAGGGAATATGTTTAATTAAAAAAGCTCCTTTAAAAGACTACTTTAAAAAAAATATTTTTTAGAAAGTTCATTTTTAAAAAGTACCGTTTAAAAAGAGTACTTTTACTTACTGCTTATTTTATAACCTGTTTATTAAAACTCTTTTAATTGATAACAAATATTGAAAAAAAGGAAATGCAACTATTAGTTTAATTATTCATTGCAAAGTTATTTAGGTGGAGGTGTGCCTTGAGAGCAGTTCGAGTATCTGCACTTAAAAAATCAGAAATCAACTGATTATTTCTACTTGCGAACAATTAAAAAAACAACTTTTATTTAAAAGAAAATAACTAATGAGATTTACAAATAAAAACATGTTATTCTATAAACATATAATGTTATATTTAAAATATTGAGTTATAAATTTATTAACAATGCAACTGAATAATACTTTACTATAAAAAAAAACTTGGATACTTTAAAATTTAATTTGATAGTTAATTAAGATTACCCGGAATGTGAAAATCCACATGCGCATGTGGTTCTGACTTAATTTCGACGTCATCACACAATGGCCATTGTTGTTTTACATTTGCAAATGCATTTAAATTAAAAGTTTAAACAAAATCACAAAAGACACATATGAAAAGTATTATTTAGTTATCTTTCAGATTTTTATAAACATAAATGTGTATCTGCTAGGGTATTAATTCGGTTAATCGGTAAACCGATTAATTACTTCCCTATCAACTGATCGGTCAATTAAAAATTGGGATTTTCGATTAACGATTAAACCGGTTACTTTCAGCCAATTGACCGATGTAACAAAATTTTTATTTTTTTTTTAGTATTACATATAAGATATTTAACCGGCCTAATACTTGTAACGCGAAATGAAACTAGAATATTGGTAGAGCAAATCAGCAAACGGCACTTTAGAGGCTTAAAATGTTCGACAAATATTTTCTACATCAAATTTCACTAGGGGTCTTCTAAGACCAAGAAGTCGTGCAATGTATGTAAAACGGGTTTTCGAAAAATTCAAAAATTTCAAGGCCCGGAATTTCGAAAATCCGTTTTACATACATTGCACGACGTTTTGGTCTTAGAAGACCCCTAGTGAAAGTTGATGCAGAAAATATTTGTCGAACATTTTAAGCCTCTAAAGTGCCGTTTTAGCGTGGAAGTTAAGAAAAGGGCAAAAATTACCACTTAAAATTAGTGTTAGAGGGTTAATATATTCTAAGAAAAGAATCGCCATACAATTCTTCTGATGGTGTATGAAATAATCTTTTAGCTCAGAAGTACATTTAGTATATTTTTTTGGCTTGTAACAAACGCCTTTTCAAGAAATTCAAAAATTTCAGTGCCCGAAATTTCGAAAATCCGTTTTACATACATTGCACGAACTTTTGGTCTTAAAAGACCCCTAATAAAATTTGATACAGAAAATATTCGTAGAACATTTTAACCCTCTAAAGTACCGTTTTAATTAAATGAACTTAAGCCTAATTAAAAATATTAAAAATATGGATTAAAAACCATAAATAGTTCAACAAAATAACCACAATACTAATTATTGTTAAAGCTAAGGCACGAGCTCTATGTGTTCATTTGTCCTTCAAGTTGTGCTGAAAAAGGTCAACAAGAAAAGGAAAGGCAAATATGAAAAGAACAAAAAAAAATGTACTTTGGACTTCAAGAAAAATTCTTGACAAAAGTACGAAAAAAACAGAGGAAAAGAAAAACATGTAAAAGTAATTAAAATTGATAATCATTCAAAAAAGCAAACTTCGATCTACCAAAGGTTAAAATACAATTTGGTTTAAGGATTGATGTTTGACTATTGACGTCAGCAGTCGTCGATGGCTGCGAGTGTAAAACGGCGAATCCATCTGAGGAGATCGAGTGGTTGCGATCGAAACATGTCATGGTAACCTGCCGGCTTGGGTTCGAGCCCCAGCCACGGTCAAAAATGAAAGATTATCAAAAAACAATTTTAATTAACTTTCATGTTGTAAACTTCCTTTCTTCATGAAAATAATTTAATGAAAATTAAATTTAATGAACTTAAGCCTAATTAAAAATATTAAAAATATGGATTAAAAACCATAAATAGTTCAACAAAATAATCACAATACTAACTTTTGTGGGAAAGTTAAAAAAAAGGACACAAATGAGCCCTTAAAGTGAGTTCTAGAGGGTTTATATATTCTAAGAAAAGAATCTCCATACAATTCTACTAAAGACATCTGCAATTATTTTTTAGCTCAGAAGTACATTTAGTATATTTTTTTGACTTTTACCAAACGCCTTTTCAAAAAAATTTAAAAGCTTTAGAGGCCCATATTTGTTGGCAGATTTGTTCTACTAGTAGACTACTTTCATTTCGCGTTGCAAGTGTTAAGGCTGGCGGCGATGACCTGAATTTTGTTGCACTGTGTTATTTGTTTCTTCTCATATACAAATGTATTTTAGAAAATATTTTTTAATACAATATATTTCCTGCTAGCAATACATTCTTAAAATACACACGCAAAGAAAAAACATGGTTGTGGAAAACATATTCTAAGAATTATAATTGTAGTCACCATATTACGATTATTATTAAATCATATTTTCACCAAATATATTCGTAATATTACATCATAATATTTTTCCCTTAATCATTTTCTTATCCTGTTAATCATAAGAAGTTAAGAAGTATTCATATGATACAGCACCACTTTCACAAAAATAAAAAATAAAATTCAATTTTTTATTTTGTGGCACTTTACAATTTTTTAATAATTATAATATACAAGTTCTTTATTTTTTTAATTTCTTAAAACTTGTGTTTTTAATTTTATTTTTTTAATTGTTGAACCACTCAATAACAAATAATTCGATAGGCATCTTTAAAACAAACGACACAACTGAAACAAAATTATTTTACAAATGGCGATAACAAAATATTATTAAAGTAAAGATATTTTGATTGCATCTTAAACATATTATGATTTCACGTATAGAAAGTTATCATGTTATGGCTATTAAATATCATGAAATGGTTGTGAGTAATAAAATATGTTTTCAAGGTCATCATTATTTAGTTGTTAGAAAAATGATTATTTTTCAGTCAACAATACTCAAATTTATAATTGCCATAAACATTAAAATGTTTACAGTAACTATAATATTGCTTATGTTTAACAAAAAAAAAAACAATTTTTTGTGTACGGCAACAATATATTATTACAATAAATTAAGTGTAGTTGCCATAACCATGCCCAACCATATTTTCATTTCTCAGCGTGCAGTACAAAAACAGAAACTAAGGAGTTCGGCAATAAACTTTTTTGCATAGTGTGTGGTGCTAAGCTTTGCCAGGAAGACAAAGATGATGACCTGACAATAGAAGAAACTCTCGATGGTAAACAATCTTTTAAAAGAATTAACCGAAACAATTAAAAGTGTTTAACATTAAAAAAAACTAAAACAGGACTCTAATGTCATAATGGAAGATTTTTTATGTTTAGAGAAATCCAGGAAAAAAAATTAGATATTTTACGATACATCTGCGATAAGTGAACAAATTTTTTTCAAGCCAAGTTTTATCCAAACTAAAAAAAATAATCGATTAAATTTTAAACATTTAAGCCAAATTGTTTTTCTAAAAAGTTGTTTGATCTACTTCAACTATTGAAATAATAAATAAAATGACCTCACAGTTTATTTTTTAACAAATACATAATAAGATTATATAATATACTAGCTTAACCCGGTGCGCTTCGCTACACTGCTTAAACCACTTCTTCAGTTGAGAGATATTTAATATATGCATCCTATGGAAGGTTTTCTCCCCTGCGCCTTCCCGCTTTATTTTTATTTTCAAAAGTGTAGTATACCATAGGAGTGACTTCTACTAAGTTTGAACATTCTTACTATAACAGTTCTTAAGATATGTGATATTAAACATTGGCGTCCTATGGGGGGTAACATTTCCCCGCTGCTATTTTATTTCAATTTTGGGGTTCAGAAGATCATACTACAAAAAGTTTAATAAAAAGAGTGCAGCGGCTCTAAATTATATTTCTATCTATGAGGGGTACTGCTCCTCCTCTGTCCATTTCTATATTGAAATTTAAAGTTTGCCATAATAGTAGCTTTAACCACGTTTGAAGACTCTCCCTTTAATAGTTCTTGAGTTGAGAGATATTTAATATATGCATCCTATGGAAGGTATTTCCCCCCTGCGCCTTCCCGCTTTATTTTTATTTTCAAAAGTGTAGTATACCATAAGTGTGACTTCTACAAAGTTTGAACATTCTAACTTTAATAGTTTTTAAGATATCCGATATTAAACATTAGCGTCCTATGGGGGGTAACACTTCCCCCGCTGCTATTGTGTTTAAATTTTGGGGCTCAGAACATCCTACTACCAAAAGTTCAACAAATTGCTTGCAGCGGCTCTTATTAATATTGCTATCTATGAGGGGTACTGCTCCTCCTCTGTCTACCCCGCCCATTTTTATATTGAAATTTATAGTTTACCATAGTAGTAGCTGTAACCATGTTTGAAGACTCTCCCTTTAATAGTTCTTCTGTTGAGCGATATTTAATTTATGCATCCTATGGAAGGTATTTCCCCCCTGCGCCTTCCCGCTTTATTTTTATTTTCAAAAGTGTTGTATACCATAAGAGAGACTTCTGCAAAGTTTGAACATTCTCACTATAAAAGTTCTTAAGATATGCGATATTAACCATTGGCGTCCTATGGTGGGTACCACTTCCCCCGCTGCTATTTTATTTCAATTTTGGGGCTCTGAAGATCCTACTACCAAAAGTTCAACAAAATGCGTGCAGCGGCTCTTAATTATATTTCTATCTATGAGGGGTACTGCTCCTCCCCCGTCTACCCCGCCCATTTGTATATTGAAATTTATAGTTTACTATAATTATAGCTTTAACCACTTTTGAAGACTCTCCCTTTAATAATTCTTCAGTTGAGCGATATTTAATATATGCATCCTATGGGAGGTATTTCCCCCCCTGCGCCTACCCGCTTTATTGTTATTTTCAAAAGTGTTGTATACCATAAGAGTGACTTCTAGAAAGTTTGAACATTCTCACTATTACAGTTCTTTAGATATGCGATGTTAAACATTGGCGTCCTATGGGGGATTCCACTTCCCCCGCTGCTATTTTATTTTAATTTTGGGGCTCAGAAGATCTTACTACCAAAAGTTCTGCATAATGCGTGCAGCGGATCTTAATATATGCGATAATTAATATTGGCATCCTATGGGGGATACCAATTCCCCTGCCCCTATCGAAAAAATAAGTAGCCTATTTTATTTTTAGGGCTCACGTGATGTATCTGTAAAAATTTCAGGAAAATCGGTTCAGTAGTTTAGGAGTCTATAAGCCAACAAACAAACAAACAAACAAACAAACAAACAAACAAACAAACAAACAAACAAACAAACAAACAAACAAACATACAAACATTTTTCATTTTTATATATATAGATTTATAGTTTACCATAGTAGTAGCTGTAACCATGTTTGAAGACTCTCCCTTTAATAGTTCTTCAGTTGAGCGATATTTAATATATGCATCCTATGGGAGGTATTTCCCCCCCTGCGCCTACCCGCTTTATTTTTATTTTCAAAAGTGAAGTATACCATAAGAGTGACTTCCACAAAATATGAACATTCTCACTATAACAGTTCTTAAGATATGCGATATTAAACATTGGCGTCCTATGGTGGGTACCACTACCCCCGCCGCTATTTTGTTTTAATTTTGGGGCTCAGAAGATCCTACTACCAAAAGTTCAACAAAATGCGTGCAGTGGCTCTTATTAATATTTCTATATATGAGGGGTACTGCTCCTCCCCCGTCTACCCCGCCCATTTGTATATTGAAATTTATAGTTTACTATAATAATAGCTTTAACCACTTTTGAAGACTGTCCCTTTAATAATTCTTCAGTTGAGCGATATTTAATATATGCATCCTATGGGAGGTATTTCCCCCCCTGCGCCTACCCGCTTTATTGTTATTTTCAAAAGTGTTGTATACCATAAGAGTGACTTCTAGAAAGTTTGAACATTCTCACTATTACAGTTCTTTAGATATGCGATGTTAAACATTGGCGTCCTATGGGGGATTCCACTTCCCCCACTGCTATTTTATTTTAATTTTGGGGCTCAGAAGATCTTACTACCAAAAGTTCTGCATAATGCGTGCAGCGGATCTTAATATATGCGATAATTAATATTGGCATCCTATGGGGGATACCAATTCCCCTGCCCCTATCGAAAAAATAAGTAGCCTATTTTATTTTTAGGGCTCACGTGATGTATCTGTAAAAATTTCAGGAAAATCGGTTCAGTAGTTTAGGAGTCTATAAGCCAACAAACAAACAAACAAACAAACAAACAAACAAACAAACAAACAAACAAACCCACATACAAACATTTTTCATTTTTATATATATAGATTATGTATTAATTAAAAATATGTATGTATAACATATTTATGATTTTTTTTTGTTTGCTCGTTTTAGTTTAAGAATTGTTATTTTTTTTTTAAGTAATAAACTCCAAATAACAAGAAAATATGCATTTTTATTTGTTTAAATTACTTTATTAATAAAAAAAAAAACTTTTTGGATCGATTAACCGATTAAACCAAAACCTCGGTTAAGTAATCGAGCGATTAACCGATTAAACCAAAAGCACGTTTAAATGAATACCCTAGTATCTACATATCTGAATGTGTAGGAACTTCAAGTTAACAGGTTGTGGGATTCACTAAGCTCTTTTTATTCAGCCAAATGTTTAGTACTTTGTTCAACAAATGTTTTAGTTTAGCTGGTTGATGTCTTTGATAAGTGCAACGTTGGTTTAGCTATAATATGTTCTAAAAATGCGGATAATTGTATCTCGCGGATACTGTTAGTTTATACAGATACAATTGTAGAAAATGTTAACATAAGATGAACTATCTTTGTACAAGTTCTAAATAAATCCAAATTTATAGTACTGTAGATAAAAGGATTTTTTTTAATCTCAAACATTTAAAACATTTGAAATTAAATTCGAACAAGGAAAAAAGCTTTATGTTTGTTCACTGTTAACTTAATTTTTATATTTTTACGGTCAAAAAAAAAAAAAAAAAAAAAAAAAAACGTTAAATATGTGTCCATTTAAAAAAATGTATTTTATATGAAATCTGTAATATATTTGAAAAAAAAAAAAATTAAAAAGTTGATGTAGTTAATCTATTTAAACATTCTTTTTACCAAATTTAAATAAACTTAATTTTATTTCTGGAAAAAATTGTAGAAAAATCTATTAAATAAACTGTTAAATGCAGTTTAAACTAGAAAGCGGTTTAAAAAATCAAACAAACGTTGAATAAAAATAGTGGCAGCGTGTGAGGCATAAAATGTTTAAAGGATTTCACAGTATTAAAATTCGTTGCCTTATTTAAGTAAAATATCATGATTTCTTTCAGAAACATTATTAGGCGGATTAAAATGACTTAGGAGGGAATTTTTTATCGGAATTTATCGTAAATTATGGAACGTTTATCACAAAATTCGATGGGGTGATCCCTTGTGTTAAACAAGTAAGAGTGATATATTCGGCTATTCCGAATCTTTGATACCAGTGGGCCCTATCTGGCATCTATAAATTACATTGATCAACAAGGTTTTTGGTACATGCATTCTGTATGCAAATTATTACTTTACTATATACCCAAATTTTTTTTTTTTTTTTTTTTTTACTTGAGAGAAAAATTTCCTAAAGTTAGTGTTGCAAAAATAAAGAAAGGAATTTATGTCGGACCTCAGATCAAGGAATTGTTAAAGGATAACATATTCGAAGAAAAGTTAAGTTTGTTAGAGAAATCTGCTTGGAAAAGTTTTAAAAATGTCACAAAGCAAGTGACTACAAAGATCAGATAGGAGAACTACTTTTGACGTATCAAACATTGGGTTGTAGTATGTCAATCATAATATCCTTTCTTCACTCCCACCTTGATTTCTTTCCTAGGAGCCGTCAGCGACGAGCACGGCGAAAGGTTCCATCAGGATATTTCCAGCATGGAAAAACGATACCAGGGCAAATGTAGTCCTCGAATGTTGGCAGATTATTGTTGGACAAGAGACCAGCCTCAGGTCAAATACTCCAGAAAATCATAGATTTTAGTTAAAAAAAAAAACATCCCAGCCAGCAAAATAATCCGTCGGCGTTCAGATATCTAAGAGAAACGTCGGCAAAAAAGTCGGAATCGTATACGAATTCTTTCAGATTTCCGACCCAAAAATGTATGAAGTGGTTGACACGAATTCTGACAGACATATCGTGGGAAATTCTGGTTTTTTGTAGGCATTCCTGATAGATATCTAACAGAAATCTAATGAAAAAGGCATGGGAAGTTCTGATAGCTGAAAGAAATAATTTTATTGCAAAATATGTAAAAGAACATATATAATAATAAATTTTACACGTACGTACCTTTTTTATGCTTTTTATCTTGAACAAATAAAATAAAATAAAAATTATTTTCAACTGAATGACAATTGTCATTATTTTATCCCTAGAAAGATAACGTTATTTTTTTGTACTGAAAAGATGACGACACGTCTGAAAGACGTATGCTTGTTTCTTTTAAAAAAATATAATTTTTAAACAGAAAATTACAATAAAATAAAATTAAAAAAATAAAACTCAATTAGCATTATCAAAAATTAAAGAACTTCAGTTCGGTTCTAAAAACTTAAATAAATATTTTCTTTGTACTTTGTGTAGATAATGTTATCCGTATTAAATTATATAAACAAAAAAAAAAATAATTTGAATAACATTGTGTGGAAGATTTACCAATTTAAGTTTTGTGGTCGCCACATACAGGTATACCGCATTTGACACATACCATTTTGGACATAAGTTTAATTTCTGATGGGCAGAAGCCACCGTATTATCTCTTTTTTGATTCACGCTGCTCTCCACTACAACCTCAATCATAGGTTACTGCATCTTGAAAAATTTTTTCAATGTTGTCGGTCAAAGTTTTCGATGAAATAGGAATTTCTAGGATTAAAATTGAAAAATTTTTGGAAATTTCTGCACTGGTCCATTAAACAATTTCCGAAATTATTTCGGTAGTCAAAAATATGGAAGCGTACAGTGATTTGCATTCCCGAGGTGGTCCTCTTGTCGGTCGAACTATATTCATTGAAGAAACTCGGCCATCACTTGACCCTTCGATGTAGCCCACTTACTTTATTTCTTAAAGTGGGTCGAGATATCGTAATAACGCAGCTATCGGAACAAGTAGTAAAATGTTTAGGTTCCTGAGGATTTTCCTGAATCGGTGGTATATTCTCGTAAGGTTCAAGGATGTCAAAAGCTCATCTTCTGGATCACTTTGAAGACTATCCTCCAATAATTCATCTTCCAATTCGCTCACATTTTCCGGTGAAACCGAGTCCTCCAACGCGCCTTGCAAAATAGCGCCAATTTCGGCGTCGTCCAAGCCGCGCTTACAACACATTTTTAAAATAATACCTATTCAACCAAAATACAAAGTTATCTTCGCTGCAAAAGTAACACTTAATATAACGATACGTCTCTCAGACATATGTTGTGTTTATTTGTGTTTATTTCTCAAAAAATACATAACTTACAACATAAAAACTGCCACCACCAACTAGGTGCTGCTAACAACTGGGATTATTGAACGTGAAAAAGTTGTATGTAAACAAATGTGAGAGTAAGAGCACAAAATTGAAAATGCGTTCGTCTCGCAGACGTACCGTATCTTTCTAGGGTTAAAAAAATAATAAGTCTAGTTAGACAAATCTGAATGAATTCCGTCGGAATTGTATTGGGCATATCTGTACATAAATTCCCCCCGATATATCCATGCGAAATCGGCCAGACAGTAAGTATATTCAATGTCTGACAGAAATCTAAACGAAGTCTCTAAGAATGAAGTCAGACATTTGCACGAAATGTCTGATTCAGACAATGTCGGAGTATTTTAATGGCTGAAATATAAAATTCCTGTCAAAGAAAAAACTGTTGGTGTCAATCAAATTTGTTCAACTTCTGTTTTCCACCTTAGGAAGTCAAAATAATGTAAAAAAGTTTATGTGACAAATTTTAAGTTACTTTTTGTCAATAAGTGTTATTAATTGATCTTTACAAATACTAGGTACTTAACGAATACCGATACGAAATTTTACTGTCTATACGCCGATACTTTTTTTAGAGTTAAAAAAAAGAATTTAATTTTCAATGCTTATTTTTCGCATAACATTTAAGAGAAATATCACATTTCAAAAGCAGAACATAAAATCAAAACATAATAATCAATTGTTTATTTAAAGGTCCACACTATGACTTTTATTCGTTTGATACCTTCTCGACCTTTTTTCGAGCCGAATGCAAATTTGGAAAGTATGTTCTATACGTATATGCATTATACGAGTTTGCTGAATAACTTGTTCATACAATTTTACACTGATTCTACATTTTTAACAGATGCTTAAACGCATCAACGAATAGAACACGTAGTATAAACCACCAGCTTAAGCCGTTATGCTTTGCATTATTGTAGTGATATGTTCTCTCAATACTTAGTCTTTTATTTATTTGTAGTTCAAAAACCTACAATATTTTTACCTTTTTGCTGTTCATGCCTATTTTTAATGATGTTTGTGAGAATAAAAATAATTTTGCTGAAAGTTTGGGAGGCATTATTAGAAAATATAATAAATGCATAAACTGAGGTAGAGAACAGTGCAGAGGACCAACAATTTGCGACTTACTTAGCATTAGTTCGCAATAAAAGATTTGAGATTTTCGAGAATAATCTAAAAGTATTCGAATATTTTAAATACAATCGCCTTCAATCGTATCGAAAAAGCTTCTTACTGCGCAACTATGACTATGCATTCTGAAATTGTGGAAGACATTTAGGGCGTTTGTGAACAAATTATACAAAAATCTGAACAGGATGAGCATTTGTCCATCCTAAGCTGTGGTTTTGCTAAAGAAGAAGTTGAAATATACCTTAGTTCTCCTAATATTTCTAGAGACGCAGATCCGCTTGGTGTAGAAATATTTAAGTTCTCAATCGAGTTCTTTTGCATCTGAAAGACTATTTTCCAATACAGGTCTGATTCGTACGGATTTGCGATCTCCTTGTATATTTTCAAAAATTTGACCTAAACATAAAAAGCCAACCAGCAAGCCGAATGGGCGTATGAACACCATTAAGTCTGTTTAGAAAGTGATTTTGGGCTAATTGGTATGTGCTTCTTACATTTTCACAAAGACATAAAACCCTTGTCAGTGTTCGAAAATAAACAGAGCATTACTTATCTTTCGGCTCACACAGCCAGGAACGATATCTATACTTTAAGTGTTTGTGTAGACGAACACAACCCCTAATGCTGTTCATAAAAATTTTAAAGAAATAGCCAAACATTATATAGTGTTCTGTTCTTCGTTAGAAAACAGAACAATTGTAGAGGTACTGTAGACAAACAATATATTTTAATGTTACATAATGTTTTTTTTTACATTGATGAAGAAATGAACAAAAAATTTTAGCAACGACCGCAGCACGAACTGTTAGTGTGTGTATTGTGTATATGTTTTGTTTGTGAAAAGTATTTTGCTAGCTTTTTGTTTTTTTTTTTCTTATGTGTATTTTGTTTTTGTAAAAAATTTTTGGTTTTTTTTCCCAGCCAAAAGGGCGCTAAGCATAACAGAAACGAAGGAACACTAATTAGCTGAACCATACACAATTAAATGTTATCATCTTTTTGTTGAGTTGGATAAGAACAGTATTTTTTTTTTGCGTTCGAAAGATTACAAACAGGGAAACTTTTTTTTTTAATAATTTACTACACAAACACTTTAAGCGCTTGTGTTTTAAACGAATCTACCAAACGGAACACTAAGGAGGGATATTTACTATTTATGTTCGAACACTGACACTTGTAATATGACGAACTAGCTCTGTACGTGTATGTTCGCTAGCTCTTTATGAACTTCCGCTAGTCCCAATACAGTCTACCTCACAAGCTTTTGAGTGGCGAATTTAACACGAGGATGCCGAACGAGGTATCGGTTGACCCCTCTCTACATAGCCTTTACCTACTATAACAATTAGATTCTTATTCATATAAAACGTTCTAGTACGAGAGTATAGAACTGGTGTTAGTCTTTAAAATTTACCGCAAGTACTATGCTAAGATCAATACCAATCTCACTATCTCTTATTAAGCGGTCATTTCTCTAGTATCTGTTAACTTGCCTTGGTAATTACTATTCACTGGTAATTACTTTATCTGCAATGCGACTAAAGTTTTGTGTTTACATATATAGCAAAAGACAAGCTATGATCGGTAAGTTTTCTTTGTTGATTCAGTAACGAAATATACAATTCACTACACTGTTGTTGTTAGCCTGTGTAACAAATTAAGAATTTCTCGTAGGCAAAAATATGATTCCTGCGAATAATCTATCCAGTTGTTACAGCTTTAAGCTTTAAGAGGCATAAGCTTTAAGCGGCATATCCTATGACTAGCGCCATTCATGTATAGATTGAAAATGCTAACTATTTCGCTAGTCTCTAATGGCAATGGTTCTATACCACTTGGACCTCTCTAGATTTCTTTGTGTGGGTATAACTAGTATGAATTGTACTCGTTTCCAGTGCAAATTATTATTTCAAATAATATTAATTTCAAATATTTAGAATCATTTAAATATTTTGAAAAATAAAAAAAATATTTCTACCACAAAATATTTTTCAATAACTGCTTTTGAAATATTTTTAATAGTCTTTGTTGCTGTTGTTAAAGTAAATTTAATTAAAACTTTATCACAATCTTTGTATACGCTACACGAACACAGAGTTACAAATAAAAAGCAAAAAAAAACAAGTTAGAGTGCTATATTCGGCTGTGCCGAATCTTTGATACCCTCCACCGACAGTTCGAATGTTTAAGGATTAATATCTGTATGATGTCTTTTTATTATTATTATCTTAAACTGTGACGATTTGTTATTAATTATGGTTTTAGGAGACTAAACTGTTTTCCGGGAGTAGGGCATATATGGGGCCTAGGGTAAATTATGGACCGACCTTCGCGAAATTTTACAGTGTCATTTCTAGTCGAATAAAACGGACTTGTGCAAAATCTTATGTCATTCCGTGCATTTTTGCATCATTTATGTTAGTTTTTGTAACAAAATTATCAAGTTTTTGAAGGTGGTGGTTCCACATTTTGATTCATAGCTCTGGTCCTACTGAACCGATTTTGCTGAAATTCAATCCCAAACTGCTTAGGATAACTACAAGCAATTTGACACCTAGTTTGTTTATTTCTTTTGAGTTTTTCGAAAGTGAGCGTGTTTTCAACAGACGGACAGACGGACAGACGGACAGACGGACAGACGGACAGACAGACGGACATGGCTAAATCGACTTAGAATTACTCAAGCAGCCAGAATATATATACTTTATGGGGTCTGAGATGAATAATAAAAAAGTTTCACACGGAATGACAAACTTAGTATACCCTCTTCACAACTTATTGTGGTGGAGGGTATAAAAAAAATATTAAGTGTTTGGATTAACATTAGACCTCATCACTTTTATTCGTATTGAAAATGTCTGGCATTAAATTGATGAATATTATGAATTTTCTATTAATTGTTCAAAACCCAAAGTTTTTCTATTGCAAAAGTTAAACGTCTTGTCAACAATAAAGTCATTCATTATTTTTGTTGCAAATACAAGTGTTGTGGAAGAGGGCAGGAAAAAAGCAAAATATTTTACACAAAACACAGTTAAAATCGATTTAAATATTCCTTACAAAGTTTATGACAACGTATATATGTATGAAGTACACGTTCATACTATGTACGTTACGAGTTCACTCAGTGAAAGTGTCGTGGTGATGAAGAATCAGAACTCTTCTGTTTTTGACTTCTATACAATGAGGAAAGAAAGAATAAATATATACAAAAAGCACATAAACTTTGAACTGATAAACTGTTATGGCATGATGGGAGTGGTTTAAACTTAAACTGATTAATTCATTTAATAAATAAAAAAGTTGGGAAAATTAATTATAAATGTCTTTATTTTAGTCAGTTTAAGTTTTAAAGAGAGTAGGGCTTCTGCGAAATATGAAACTAAATTTAAATACAAGTTTGAACTTAATTTCTTACTTATTTTTACTTTTTATATTTTTGGGTCGAAAACATTGATGGACATTTTCTGAACTCTTCCTCAAGGTCAATAACAGCGCTGTGTACATGCTGTCTGATTATTTGGGGATACAAGTTTAATGGCTAATGGTTTGTAGATTTTTGGGGATTTTCATTTTATAGTTATTGCACTTAATATTAATCTTTATTGATTGGATGAATTAAGTTCACAAACATTAGCCCATCTATTTCATAATGTTTAATCAAGACCATTGAATGCCACAGTTCGTATTAACCCTGATTACCAAAAATTTCATGATTTAAATTGTGAAGCTTAAAGCACAAGGGGTAAAAGTGACTTATATTAAATAATGAGAAAAAAGCGGCTTAAGTTAAATTGCAATAAAAAATGTAAGATGCTATCTGGAATATAAATTTTCAATAAGTAGAGAGCCTGAGATATATTTTAATATTACAAGATTTACAAATTCCATCTTTTACATGAACAAATTTTTAAAAATTACCTTTGAAGTAAGGAAAGTTGCACTTTATTCCTTGTGCTTTTTTTAATATATCTTAATAAATGAACTTATACCTCCAAATAATGTTAGTAATAATAAATAAGAAAATCACATAAGCTATTTTTTTAACCCTGAAAAGTTATTCTTCATTTTGGTACATTAAGGTTACTCTTATTTAAAAAAAAAATTCTAGCGGAACGATTTTTAAAATAAAAATTAACAAAAACTTTTTATTTTAAAAAATATAAAATAAAACATTAACAATAAAAGTTCTTTATCTATCTCAAAATTTAATACGAATTTAAGCACTTTTTTGTGTTTCGTCATCAGGTAACGTTGCTGAAAAAAATATCGTAATTTTAATCCACATAAAAAAGTTATACGATAAAATGTAAATGAGCTTCGTCGATTCAACGAACAGTAACCATCCAGGGTTAAAAAGCATTTTATTAAGAAAAGCTTTTATGGAACTTTGAGACATTTTAAGTCGTCAAAATCAGATTCCTTTGCTTTTAATTCTTTGAGGAATTTCGTCTATCCTATCGTGAGAAGTGGTTTGAAACGTTCATGGTAAATTGGTGGTATATAGTAAATAAGATACTAAAGGCTCTTAAATTTCTCGAACTTTATTGTTTTGACGCTGATTTATGGAGGAAGTTGTGGGAGTAACTGCACAGATCTGCCAACGTTTCGAGCTTTTATGTTTACTTTGGCGAAGTATTCTTGCTCATTTAAAAGATAATCTTTGTATGAGAGGTTCCAAGGTTCCATCCTTCTCAAAGTGCAGTCATCGCATTTTTCGGATGTCCGAAAATAAAATAAATCAAACACTATGTGCAATAAGGTGAAACAAATGTTTTAAAAATAATTGCTGCAATAGGTCGCAAAATTTAAGCTCAGAAATTCACACACTCAGTCCATGTGAAAAATTAATTTTAGTATTTTTAATCCTAGTATTTAGTATTTTTATACCTATCACAACAAGATATAAATCTTATAACTTACAGTGATAGTAAGTTACATGGCAATTTAACATATAAAAATTGAATTATTAAATTAAGTTATACAATACATCTACATCTACATCTATATATAAATCGGCTAAGGCAAAACAGTTAAGAACACTTTCCTCCTCTGTATGTCAACCGATTTGAAAAAAACACACATCATTTGAAAGATATTTACTTACAGAAGTGCACAATATATATTTTAATAAAATCTGTTCAATATTTTCGGAGTAATAAGCGTTCAAATTAGCTACTAACACATATGTACAAAATTTGTTTTTTTTTTTTAATTATCAAATAAAAAAAAGGGTGCTCGATTATTCGACATTTTTAAGAAACCGGTTTTCGGAAAATTAAATTTCTTTATTTTGCTTTTCCTTGCTGCATGTGGTGATTTATTTAACTTAGAAATAATAATAATATAGGTGCAGGGTCCTGACTGAATTAAAACCTATAAGATGAAAAATGAATAAGAACATGTAAGGGGAGCTTTTTGGTACTTTTCCGTGCAACATCTGGTTTTTTCATTAATTTTCGTTCATATTAGACATAAAAAAAAAAATAAAATGCAATGCCCTGAGTGGAATACAATTTACAATGGAGATTTTATGATACTTTTTTGTTTTTCAATTGATATTTTCTGATATTTTTTATAGTAGAAGATAGAATATGAACCAGAGGTTGGTCCCTTGCCAAATCGATCCACTATGATGGAAAAAATTAATGCTCAAAACATGTAAATTCATATAAACTTAGATGTAGTATCTTCATATGAACCTTAAAATTTATGGTCGAATTTTGACCATTAGGCGAATACTCGTATATATAAAACGGCTAAGGCAAAACAGTTAAGAACACTTTCCTCCTCTGTATGTCAACCGATTAGAAAAGAACACACAACATTTGAAAGATATTTACTTACAGAAGTGCACAATATATATTTTATTAAAATCTGTACAATATGTTCGGAGTAATAAGCGTTTAAATTAGCTACTAACACATATGTACAAAATACAAAATTTGTTTTTTTCAATTATGAAATAATAAAAAAATAGGGTGCTCGATTATTCGACATTTTTAAGAAACCGGGTTTCGAATATATCGACTATATAAAGACGGGAAACCAATTTCTTTATTTTACTTTTCCGTGCCTCATGTGGTGATTTATTTAACTTAGAAACATAATAATATAGGTGCAGGGTCCTGACTGAATTAAAACCTATAAGATGAAAAATGAATAAGAATATGTAAGGGGAGCTTTTTGGTACTTTTTCGTTCAACATCTGTTTGTTTGATTAATTTTCGTTAATATTAGACATAGAAAAAACAAATTTAAATGCAATGTCCTGAGTGGAGTACAATTTACAAAGAAGATTTTATGATAGTTTTTTTGTTTTTCAATTGATATTTTCTGATATTTTTTATAGAAGATAGAATATGAACCAGAGGTTGGTACCTTGCCAAATCGATCCACTAATACTACATTTACACCTACGCAAAATCTAGTACTTACGAGATTTCGAGCCAAATCTAGTTGTTTTTGACTAGATTTCCCATACAAAACAAAATCTACTTCGTGACAAGATTTCGACGAAATCTACTCAAAATCTAGTAGTACTTAATGATGCAACTATGGTTTTTACAATATAGCACTAAAAAATATTTCCCTGCACAAGAAAAAATGACATTTAAAAAAAAAACAAAACAAAAATTGTTAAAAAAAATATTAAAAATTTTTATAAAAATTGTAAAAAAATTAAAAACACGAATAATATTGATAAAATAAATATCGTTGATTATTAAAAAAAAGGTAATGCAAATTTTTTAATGTATATTTCTTTTTGTGTTTGTGTGTGTAACGAAAAAACTTTAAGTCAGCTGTTGTATTATAAAAACAAAATCTCGCTAATGTCAAAAAAGTACAATGTAAACGCACTAGATTTCGAAGAAGATTTTAAATCAAATCTACAAGATTTCGGCCTAATGTAAATGTAGTATAAGATGGAAAAAATTAATGCTCAAAACATGTAAATTCATATATAGGCTGACTTCCAAAACGTACTTATACAAAGTTTGTATACAGTTTTACTACTGTATTCTAACCAAGTACATGCACAAAGTACCAAAACAATGCAACTATGTGCTTTGTTTATTTAAACGTTTTAATAATATTAATCTGTAATGTTGGAAATTAAATGTTAAATGTCACAAAGCATCAAATTTAAAACCGATGCTCTGATTGCTTTTTTGCTGCCGTACTAATACTTAACAGTGATGTTTTGTAAGGGTTTGCATTGTATATATATATTGTTATGCGGCGTTATGAAACATTATACTTTGTTCTAATACAAAGCAATTGACGTTTTGGAAGTCAGCCATACTTAGATGTAGTATCTTCATATGAACCTTAAAATTTGTGGTCGAATTTTGACCATTAGGCGAACACTCGTTCAATAAAATAAATAAATAATAAATAAAAACAAATAATAAATAAATGGATATATTTAAGCTATATTAAAGATTTTTAGAATACTTTAATAATCCCTTCTTAAAGGCCGAAGTGTTGCTTTGTGTTTGAAAACGTGATGGTAATTCGTTCCAGAGGCTAATTGTGTAGTTAAAAAATTGTCTCGAAGAGATAAGATATCTGTATTTTTGAGAAACCCAATTTTTACCGCGTGGAGATATGGCAAAAATAATTCTTCTAAATAGATATTCGGGCTCTTATATATATTATATATTGTTTTATGCATCATGAGGAGGCTTTTAAATTTTAGCAGGTTTTTAAAGCTCATGTCATAAAGCCGAAAGGAGTACGACGAAATTCTTTCAGTTCTCCTACGGTCAAATACATAACTTGCTATATTATTATAGGTTACCTCAAGTCTGCGAAAATCGGAGGTGTTGCAATTGGCAAGTATTTCACATCCATATAGTAAAACCGGTATTATATAAGTTTTAGCTAGTAACAATCTTATATTAAATGGAGTGAAGGTTTGAATAGCCCATAAGTTCCTAAGCATTCCGTGTACTTTTCCTCCAATAATACAGATGTGGTTAGACCAAGAAAGTTCAGCATTAAACGTAATTTCTAAATTTGATGACGTTGGCACAAAGTCGATTTTATTGTTGTTGATAAATAATGAAGTATTGTTATTAAGTGCCTTTTTATTATTCCTGGATATGAAAATGCATTTAAATTTCGATGGATTTAAGCACAAACGATCAGGGTTCCCGTTGGGAATTTTGAAAAAGTCGCACAAAAAGTCGTTTTTAAAACAAAAAGTCGCACAAAATAGTCGTTTTTTTAAGTCTAAAGCTACGGTCACACTTATTAAATATTTGATCAAATAAAAGTAACCCCTACTTTTGTTAATAGTTAGTGAGATTTAAAATGATCTTAATATTACAAAATAAACTAATTATACTACTAGACATAGCAAAAAACAGTTTTTTCTAAGATGTGGTATTTTAATCAAAATAAATATTGATATTAAGCGAAATGATTTTTTAGTTTGGTTGTTGGTCCCGTTTTTTTCGTCAAATATTTGATAAGTCTGACCGTAGCTTAAGTCTCCCACTTTTTTTTTAACATTTTTATTACTAATAATTAGTATTGTGGTTATTTTGTTGAACTATTTATGATTTTTAATCCAAATTTTTAATACTTTTAATTAGGCTTAAGTTCATCAAATTTAATTTTTTATTACTTTAATTTAATTACCACCCGGGTGATAATTTCGGTTTTATTTCTTTAATAACTCTCTTAAGTTTGCTTCAGTTAAAAAGAAAATGATCATTTGGCTAAATTAAGATACAATGGTTAATTAAAAGCAATTTTTAAGCTTCCTACTGTATGCCAAAAATGATTAGCATTTGTAATTGTATGATTTATCATTGGATTCACTTTCTAACAACATTTTTAAATAAAGATATTAGATCATTAGCGGTAAAAAATTTGGTCTTAAAACGCTTTAAATAATAATGCCGATCATCTTAGATTGGCATGGAAATTCAATGAACACGACAAAAACAAGGCATATACAATACAGTTCAGTAGTTGAAATGGTCTGGATATAAAATAATCACCTGATCAATCGAATGAGGTTACATATCCCGGGGAATGTTTAAAACAAAATTGATTATTTTAAGGGACATTATGTGAAATTATACAGTGTAAAAAAAGTATTTCACTTACAAAAAAGAGCCAAAAAGTCGCAAAAAATTGGAAAAAGTTGCAAAATTAGACGATTTTGCAAAAGTCTCACAAAAAGTGTCAGAGCGTCAAAAAGGTTGCAAATTGCAACTGAAGTCGCACAACGGTTACGCTGCAAACGATTCATGCACGCCCAGTGATGAACTCTATTAAGATCATTGTTTATGAAATTAATACAAGAACTTACACTGTCTATTTTGGTACTTCCGCTCAAAAGAAAAATCAATCCATCCGTACTCAAATCAATCCGAAGCGGTATTATTAGTACGGTGAGTACGGATTTTCTTGAATCAAGTACAGAAAGATTGATTCAAGTACGGACTTTCAATCACAAAATACTTAAATTTTTTATATTCAATCCCGTTTCATACTTGAAATAATCCGAAAATGAGATTGAGTTTAGTAAAACTAAGATTGAATCAATCTCAAAATACGATTGTTTCAAATATTATAAAGTTGATTTTATCAAGAAATTAGAAAGAAAAAGTTATAATGATTGATTTACTTACCCGTACTACACCTTACAAAATGATAAAACACCAATATCATGCCCGATATTGTTTTTATTTAGAAATCTTATGTACATATTTAACTAAAAATATAAACTAAATGAGAATCAAGAGTTTAAATTTATTTTTTATCCCTTAGTGGTGCACATGAGTCTCGCCAGACCTTTTTTCAATGTGTATAGAAAGTTAAAACATGCGTAGGCCGGAGGGTTATACACAACAAAAAGTTTATTCTTTTTTTTTACTTGATTTAAGAATTTCATACTTATTTCAAGAAATTCCGGGATTGATTTTCTAAAGTAATCCCATTTAGGATTATTTTGAGTACGTTTTAGTGTTATTCGTACTTGAATTTTTGAGTACGACTCGTACTTAAAGTAATAATAAAAAACTTGATTTATCCCGAGTGTTTTTCTTTCTGTGTAAGTCAGTGATACCAACTTTTTGAGAGCAATAAGCACTTTAAAATTTAAAAAAGCACTAAAAAGCACTATTTTTAACAAAAAAAGCGTAAAAAGCACTAATCCATTTTTGCAATTTTATTAAACACAAAACAAGTTGCCTTCAGCTGTGCCGAATATTAAATACCTCCAAAATTTTAAAAAAGGCGACGGCATAGATGGGGAACCATTTTCATTTAAAATTAAATAATAAATATATTTACATTTGTATATAAAAATTTTTAAATGTATTATTATCCCAGGAAAAACTTTTTGATTTTTAGTAATAGGTGGTAGTTATTTCATACGTTACCTGGTAAGTAGTTGTCATTACAATTGTCATTATTTTGAAAACTTTAATAAGTACTTACTAGTAATGACCACAACAACTACTTATTACTTCTATTATTTTCACTACTGAATATTTGCTTACTAATAATCAGCTCAATAACTACTTATTACTTGTGTTGTTTTCAGTACTGAATATTTACTTACTGGTAACGCACTTAATAATTACTTATTAGGTCTATTAACTAGTGATTTTTTGGCTTCTGGTAAGTATATTGTAAGTACTTACAATTCAACTTACTAGTAGTTAAATAATAACTAGATATTTTTTGACTTCTAGTAAGTGTATTGTAAGTACTGAATTCTGTGGACACCTAGAACAAAAATAAGTAGTTATTCAGCCGAAAAATAAGTAGTGTTTATTTTCTCCAACATTATTTGCTAACTTACTTGGTAAGTTAAGTTTTTGCTGGGATTATCTTCAATAAAAATAATATCCAAATCATTTGGAGTTTGAATTGGCCATAAAATACAGTAATACAGTGCGAGCTCGATTTTCGTAGCTCGAAAAAATACGGTTTCCGACTGCATGTTTTAAACTTTTTAATACGTTTTTTCTATATGACTCAAAATCGTTGTTTATTTTTCCATTTAAAATTCTTAATATTTTTCAAGCCATATTCTATTTTTGAAACAGTGTCTACATCTTTAAAAAAATGTTTACCGAAAACAAATACATCGTTTTTATTACGATTACTAAATATGTTGTCAACGCTTAAAAGTGCAACGTTTTGTAAAACTTCCAAATTGCTAGGAAGCCTAGCTCAAACCTCGTAAATAAAGTTTTTGGTAAAACGAATGCAACTTTCTTTTATCATTTTTTTTATCATTTGAAATCTTAAAATCTTTACAGGCTTTCTCAAAATTGTACTCCAAATAGAATTCTCATCTAAATCATCCTCTATATAACCGAAGTTTTAAAAAATGGTAAAAAATAGTACCAAAAGCACTAAGTTGGCATCACTGATAATGCTTGAGAAAAGCCTAGAAGAGTTTGCGAATACTACTCAAAACATAAATGCAAATAATACGCAGTTGGTTAAAAAAGTATTCGCTGTGTAAAAGGCACTTAAAAGCACTGTGAGAAATTGTTAAAAGCACTATAAATACCCGCTTTTCAAAAACGGGTGTTTAACAAAATTTCGGGTATTGCATAAGCAAAAAAGCACCAAAAAATACCCGAAAGGCACCAAAATGGCAACGCTGGTGTAAGTACAATTGTAGATCATCAGCATCAGATCATCAGCATATATTTGCATTCCACAATGACTTAATACCTCTGGCAGATCATTTATATACAACGAAAACAGCAGGGGACCCAAAACAGAACATTGCGGAACCCCTCTGTCAACTTCAAGATAATTAGAAATTAAGCTATTCAGGAAAACGGTTTGCTTTAGGAGATACGAAAAAATCGGTTTACTAGCTGTAGGGGAAAATTTGAAGAACTTTTGGAGTTTTGATAATAAGAACTGATGTTCAACAGTGTCAAAAGCTTTACTATGATCTAAGAGTACAAGAAAAGAGACCATGTCATTGTCCAGTTTAGACCTAAGTTCTTCCACCACGTCGATTAGAACAGTAATACAGCTCCTTCCCTGACTAAATCGGGATTGATAATCAGTTAATAGCTTTTGTTTACTAAGATATTAAAAAATTTGACTTTTCATGATAATTTCTAAAGCTTTCGACAGGAATGGAAGTATTGCAATAGGTCTAAAATCATTGTTATTCTTGGAAATTGGGATAATGGCTTTTTCCACGTATCAGGAAAAACTGACTTAGTTAATATAAAATTAAATAAATAAGTCAAGTGCTAGAATTGGTCGCCATATCTCGCTATGTATCAGAATCCCACATTCATCTCTTGTGCTCTGAACTTCTCAGAACTGCACCTAATTATTTCATATATAAACTAAATTTTAGAAAAAGGCACTTTAACATTTTACGTACCTATGCATGTTTACTAATCAACAAAATGTGTTAAAAAAATCAAGTACATAAGACATTAAATTTGAGCGGAAGTCAAGCAAACTTTTTTTTGTTATACCAATTGATCGTATTCGACAGACATTGCGAGATTTAAAAAAAAGAAAAATTAAGAACAGAAAGTTAAATAAAAACCATTCTTTGGATATAAATAATACTATTTTCTCCAATTCTGCCACATTTTGTCGGATGTTGTGTATTGATAGTTAAGATGCTTTTACTGGTCTTCAGATTTACAAAAATCTATAATGTCTTTGTATTAGGGTATTCATTCGGTTAACCGATTAATTACTACCCGATTAACTGATCGGTTAATTTAAAATTGGCAATTTTCGATTAACGATTAAGCCGGTTATTTTAAGTCGATTAACCGATTAACCGATGTAACAAATATTTTTAGTTTTTTGTGGTATTATAACATATTTTTTTGCGTTTTTAATTATTTGTTTCGTCTCATATAAAAAAGGTTTATGTTTGGAAATTACATTCTTAAAATACAGTACAAAAGCAGAAACTAGGGATGAGTCAGATGATGACCTGACAATAGAAGAAGCTCTCGATTGTAACACAAACAATCTTTAACAAAATTAGCCGAAATAATGGCATAATGAACGATTTTATATGTTGAGAGAAATCCTGGAAAAGGACAAAGAAACCAAGATATTGAATTCAGCTTTTAAAAATGAAATGTTTCTGCGCATCTACGTCACACCAGCGTATAAGTACAGCTAAAATATAGAAACACAAGCAAACAAACATGTTTATAAAATAATAAAGTGACGTCATATGAAACAGTTGAATTTTGTAAACATGTGCAATGTGCAATGCGTAATCTTGAATCTGTATTATGGGTTGCTTCCGATTTCTCAAACATCTTCGATAAGTGAAAGAATGGTTTCCAAATCAAGTTTTATCAAAGCTAAAGAAACGAATCGCTTAAATTCTAAACATTTAATCCAAATTATTTTTCCAAAAGATTTTTTTATAAAATCTCAAACTATTGAAATAATTAATAAAAAAATCTTACAGATTTTTTTTCAATAAATACATACAAATATTATGTATAAATTATAAAATGTGTTTTTCATTTTTATGAGTTACTTTTTTGTTTGCTCGTTTTAGTTCAAGAATTGTTTTGTTCGTTATGTTATTGTTTTTTTATACCCTTCACCACAGGTGGTAAATAGGGTATATATAAGTTTGTCATTCCGTTTGTAATTTCTATAATATTGATGTTAGACCCTATAAAGTTTATATATTCTTGGTCCTTATGAGGATCGAAGTTGATTTAACGATGTCCGTCTGTCCGTTGAAATGGATTTTCAGAAGACCCCATATATAATGGTGGCCAGGTTATTATACATTTATGTCACATATGGTCCGGAATTGCTTGCTATTGAAATTCAGCAAGATCGGTCCACAAATGGCTGAGATATAAGTAAAAAACCACGACTGCCTCAAATTTTTTCCTTTGAAGGTCCAATTAGACGTGACATTACCATACCAACACTGTTTTACCAAAACGACATAAACATACCATACAAACCAATTCAATTTTGGTTTCTACGGTCATACAGTGGCTATAGTAATACAGTGTTGGTAATGTGGTTTTTGGTTTTTTTTTTTTTACCCTTTACTACAAGTGGTGGATTTTATTTGTAATGTGTTTAATTTTACGCATTTACATACACATTAATGCATGTATATGATATGCCGCTCAAATAAAGAAACAAACTCATAGACTCAATATATTTTAATTTAACGTTTTTTAAGTAAAAGCATTCGTAGCCGAGTTGTTAAGTTCTCTTCTGAGACTGATGATATTGCCAGTTCGAATCCCAAAAATAATTTTTTTTCATTTTTTTTATTTAGTTTTTTTACGTTCTAAAAAACGATTTTAAGGTTATAAAACGAATTTCAAACATCAACTTTGTCAAAAGGGGAAACGGGCTTTGGAACATATATACATTTTTTGTTTTTTTTATATTCTTCGGCATGGCGAAATCAAAAGTTGGCGTGGCTCAATTAATATTTATTTATACCTTTCTAAAGAACGTTATTTATGTATATAACTTTTTGTTCTTATCTCATCATGGTGAAGGGTATATAAGATTCGGCATAGTCGCATATAGCACTATTACTTGTTTTTTACTACAAGACTCTAAAATAAATAATTTTTGCATTTTTATTTATTGAAATTACTTAATTTATAACAAAACTTTATTAATCGGTTAACCGATCAAAAACAAAATTAACCGATTATTAACCGATTAGACTAAAACCTCGGTTAATTAATCGAGCGATTAACCGATTAAAGCCGATTAAATGAATACCCTACTTTGTATGCATAGATAGGGATATCACTCTATCACTCACACTTAGTTATAGTGCAAAATTATTGCAATCATTTTATTGATGCTGAGTGACGAATTGAAAATTAGCAGCCTAGCCCCACTAAACATGAGTGATGTTAAAAAATTGTACACTCAAGAAAAAAATTTTTTTTTCTTAGAAAATAGCCTGATTTAAAAAAATCAATCATCAATTTTTTGTAACTGTTTTGTTTTTCACTCATTTAAGGGCAACTAAATATTTTGCACTTAATTTAGAATCAAATAAATTATTCCTTTTGTGACAAAATTTCATATTGTTAAATTTCCTCTTACTATGCATATCATCACAAAAATCAAAACCATGCACATAAAAAAAAACAAAATTTAGTGAGAGCCTGTTTATATGCAGCTTGTTTGGATTGCAAGTTCAAATTTTGAATTGAGTTTAATGCATTCACTCACCGTTAGTGATAGTGAAACAATTTGCAATACATTAAAAATTGTATCTGTGAGATGTACTAGTCGAGCTTTACACGTATGAAACAAAGATTTTAAATCGTGCAAAAAATATTTTTGATTTTTCGGATCAATTTTAAAATAATTAAAAAAAAAAAAAAAATTCAAAGTTATTTTTGGGAATCAGGCGCGGATCCAGCTTGAGCCTTAGGGGGGGGAAATTTTGTATGATACAAAAAAAAAAAAAAATTTGTTTTTAAAAGTTTATTAAAAACAATATGTGTATATTATATTTAAAAAAAAACTCAACAATAAGGTTAAATAAAATATAAGATCAGTTCAATATAAATTGAAATAAATTAATTTTTTTAAATAAGCAATTTATGAATTCCTTGTGAGGCAAATTTAGATAGTACAGTCTATCTTCTGTCATTGTTGATCCGAGCCATGTTTTTATTCGACGAAGGGTAGGAAATGACCTCTCGCTCGTAGCATTACTGACGAGCATTGAAACGAAAATTTGAAATATTTTTCTTAGATTTGGGTAGATATCTTCATCACAGTTTATTAAAGCATCTACAACGTTATCTGATAGATTTTCAGATATTTTCCATGTTTGTTGCCAATGCAACAGTTCAGGCTCAAGTTAAGATGTTAGTAGGTGTTTATCTCTTTTATCAAATATAATCAGCTCATCAGCTAGTTGTGGTTTTAAAAGTTTTGTATCTGTATATAACTTGATTACACTTTAAGGTAGAAGTTTAGGTATGTTCAATACATTTAGGATATCTATTGGGGGTTTTGAGATCTTTTAAATAAATTCAATTAGAGGAACTCGGTAGTAGTCTTCAATATTTTGGATGTGATTATTTCGTTCAAATCTTGTCTTTTCGATTGGAACCTCGATTTGAACGAAAATAACTTTAACTTTTTCAAAAATCGCTTTAAATTGTTCTTCGGCTTTATTTATTTTCTCTTCAAATCACATGATTAAAGTTTTGATAAGGCTTGATCCTTTTTAAGATCTATATCGTACTTTTGTAAAATGATACTAAGCGGCTGTGTTACAATAATTATCACACTTAACATGTATATTCCGCAAATAAATTCAAAAGAACTTTCCACTCAGATATTTTTTTTAAAGCTTCTACTATATGATGTACACTTGTTGCAAAGTGTAAAATTGAGTCGTGACGGTCCACCCATCGTGTCTCGCATAATGTAGAGAATTTGGTTCCCAAATACTTTGCTTAAACTGCGTTTCGCTTGGGATGATTATATTTAAAAAATGTTGTCGTTTCTTTAACAAATGATACAAATTTTTGTATTAATGGCACTTTATTGCTTTTAGAAATTAAGTTGTTTGATTTATGGATTTCCAGAATTTTTTAACAGCTCCATTTTCTGCTGACATCAGAGGGCACCCATCTGTTCCAACTCATACACAATTTTTAAGGTCAAGACCAAAATGTGTCAAAGCTTTAAGAACTATTGATGATAGTGGCTTCGCATCAATTGACACATCAACGTCATTATCAATATCCTTTGAAGCCTCTTCAAATGCGTTTACAACAAAGCCAATAAATTCTTCCCTAACAACTTTTTGTTGTATGTTGAAATATCTTAAAGATAAGGAAATCTTTCCCCGACAAATCCGTGCTTTCGAAAATTATAGAATAGAATTTTGATTCATATAACACATATATACATAAATATTGCATATACTAAGGCTTATTAATAATTCCACCGCACGCATTATCAAGTCAAACGTTTAGTCTTTGCATATCGATGGCACCTTCTGGGATTGAATGTAGAATAAAAACTATTTGATTACGGCAAACTAGATGTTTTATTGGAAATATCTAATAAATAACTATTAGGATTAAGATTTAGATACTTATTGAAAATTTCGTTAGAGATTCAATAAAAAAAAACAAAAAATACTTGTTGAAAATTTCGTTAGAGATTCAATAAAAAAACCCTGCTGTGATTTCTAAAAAATTTGTACATTTAAAAAAATATTATTATTGTGAATTCTTGTATTATCGAAATAAACAAAATATATTTTTATAATTTACGGGGGGGAAATTTCCTTTTTTCACCCCCCCTGAATCCGCGCCTGTTGGGAATACAAAATTGATTATTAATAAGATTTCTGTATGCCATGCTAAATTCCCAATTTTTTATATTTGATAAATACACTGAAAATAATTGTTGAGGGAAAGCTAGCATGTAAAATTCATTTCGCTAAAAGGTCTCGATATATTTGCATACGGGCATTTCCTCGGAATGGTCAACCAGGATGGAAAAATAAAATGTTGATAATCATCGTCTTTTATTCTTTATATTATAAAAAACTCTATGTTTTTATAAAAGAATGTTTTCATAGAATATCTCAGCTGTTTAACTTGAGGAAATTGGGCTGGAAAATGGAAAATTTACTATTTTATTTTTGAACTACATTAAAGACATTTTTGTATAATTATTTTACATGCAAAAAATATGTTATGTTTGCACTCTTTCTTCATAAACTCTTCATTACAATCAATTGTAAATTGAGTATTAAGTTGTTTGTTAAGGAAGTTTGAAGATATTTATTGGAAAATGCATGGTGATAATAAAAAAAAAAAAAAAAACATATGGAAAAATTGTACGTTCGCGATCCGTACTTATGCGACCGGTACTTAAGGCAATTAAACAAAAACCAATATAGATATTTTATTGTGTAAATATTAGAGCTGTCAACCGATTAAGAATAATTCGATTAATCGATTAAACCAAAACAAACTCTTGTTCGAATAATTTTAAAATTGCGATTTTAGAATAACGAATAAATCGATTAAATTATGTTGATTAATCGAAGAATTAATAAAGGCTTATAAGAAATAAAAGATAACAATTTTATTTATTCTCATACGGTTTTAGCGATTTTATACAAAATGTAGGAAAGGTAGGACGGACAGACGGACATCGTTAAATCAACTTCTCTCCTCATAAGGACCCAGAATAAACATACTTTAAAGTTCTAAATCAATATTATAGAAATTACAAACGGAATGACAAACTTATAAATATATCCATTTTCCTTTTTATATTTCCTTATCAAGCTAATACGGCCTAAAATCTTTAATGTAATTAAAACACAATTTTAATACATTTTTTCCCGACGTTTCGTCGATTTTTTTGTCGACTTCTTCTGGGGATACGTCTATTTAATAAAAACATAACATTTTATTAACAAAATTTTTAACAAATAACGTGGAAAACTTACATTTTTTATATTATTACATCAAAATGACAAAATTTACATTTAACATATATAACGTAACAATATAAAACATTGAGTTATTTTTAAAAAACATTTTTCCACAACACAACTTATTTTATGGCGACTCGATAACTTGCACAAATGTTGTTCGTATCTTCTTTCAGATTCAACGTATTTTTTATGTTTTGTTGGATCCTTAAGCTTTCTTTAGTAAATCGTTTTCTTGTAGAGTCTTCTTTGTCTAATATCCTTATTTGTTGGAAATCTGGTACATGTTGGGATTGAATTATATGCATAGCTAATGCTGTGGTCTCCTTCTGTTTTGCAATGTACATTTTATGTTCTCCGATCCTTGTAGATAACGCCCTCTTTGTTGTTCCAATGTATATTTGATTCATAGCTGTTAAGTAATGATTAGTAATAGTAATAATTACTTATTAGATTACTTTTTTCATTTTTGATATGTTTTTTTATATATAAATATAAATAAGAAGTCCACCCGCGTGATCAGGAGTAAAAAAAAAACTATAACGGTCCCATCTCAAATTATAATAACAACAATAAATACCTTAAGCAATTGTTTTCAAATGCAAAAAAAGAAATTAAGAAAAATGCAACCAGATAAAAACAATAAATTCGATAAACAATATCCAGCGACACACAAAATCTTAATATTAATTCTTTGCCCTTTAATCCATTCTTAGCCGGGAACCTAATTAATATGGATATATGTAAATATATACAAATATTTTAAATATGTTATATTATTACATTTATTATCAAGTTATTAAATATAATATCGATCAATATGATTACAGTTTTTGTTTGGTAATAAATAAATACAGTCAAATACTGGTCCAATTTTGAATGGATAAAAGTTTTTGCCAGTACATTTTTGAATTATGATAACATTTAACTGTTTCCAATTAAAATAATTGTACGAATGAATACGCAATTTTTGAAAGTAATCAAAAAGAATCAAAAATAATCGTTGAAAATAATCGGATTACTTTTTGATTACTTTTGATTCTTTTTGATTATTTTTTAGTAATCGCCGGTACTTCTGATTATATTTTGATTACTTGTAATCGTAATCAATTAGTAATCAGAAATTTTTTCTTATAGAGTTAAATAATCATTACGATTCTTTTTAAAAAGTAATCTAATTGATTACTAATCGTAATCGAAATTTAACAGGTATGATTTGATTACATTGTTCTTTGTCATTTCCCTTACACCTGATTTCATAAACAACATTACTTTGTTGTTGTTTTTCCACTGGCGCTTTTATTTTCGTAAATATTGCACTTGTTGTTTTGTTTGGTTTATACGCAAAACATATGTTATTTTGTTTCAGTGTTTCTCTCATGTTTCTGTTGTCAGTTAGGCCAGGGATGTATTGTACACTGTAAAATTTCCTGTTTTCTTTTTCATCAGTGTTGTCAATTATGTTATTATTTTTTAACCGCCTATTTACGTCATCAATTAAAGATTTAATTAATTTTTTTGGAAAACTGTTTTGTGTTAATATTTCATAAATTTTGTTTATGTTTTTATGATGAAATAGTTCGTCGCTGATTTTCAATACCCTCTCTATAAAATTTTTCGCTGTATTTATGATTTGACTCCTGGGTTGTGTAGCGTTGAAATTCATGAGTCTACCTGAAGCTGTTTCCTTAGAGTACCAATTGAAAACAATTGTATCCTTAATTCTGCGTAGTTTTGCGTCAAGATATGCTATTTCATTGTTTTCTTCTAATTCAATTGTGAATTTGATTTTTTCATGGTGTGGATTAAAAGTTTTAAGAATTTCATCTTTATCGTCTTTATTAATTATAGCAAAAATGTCGTCTACATATTTTGCTATGTATTTAATATTAATATTTTTGTTTTTTAATTCTAATATTGCATCGTCCAACAAATTGTCAAGAACAATATCAGCTATTGTTGGCGAGAGCGGATTGCCCATTGGCGGTGAAGGGTACAAAAATAAAATTTTTATTTTTAATATGTTCAAAGAATCAAATATCAATTTATTAAGATTTCTAGCAAAGGATATCTCAAATAAAAACATGTAACAAAATGAAAATTTGATTCATTGAACACATTCAAAAATAGAAAAAGGTTATATAAAATAAAAAAAAAAAATATTTGTTTTGGTAGCGGTTATAAAAATTCAGCGCAGCCAGCTCTGGCATTCTCAGTAAATGTGTATTTTTAAATCAAACTCGTAAAATCCCGCCAAAAAATCCACATACATACATAATTCTGTAAATAAGACATTCAGCAATTCTGTTTACAATTTTCTAGCAGTTTTGCTCTTTTAATTTACGAGAGGAGAAACACAAACAACATTTCTCCTTTCCAACATATTTCGAAGGCTCTTTTGTCAGACTGAAATCTATACATGTGTGAAATAATCTGTGTAATTTGCACACACTTAAACAAATAACAGGGTGCTTTTTTGAGGTATAAGGTTTTTTTATTTAAAATTGTAAAATGATAAATAGTTTTTAGTTTCTAGAGCAATAAGCTCTTTAAGAACTTTTTTGAAATATGCACTTAAATGTAAGAAAATAATGATTTTTTAAAGAGTCGAAAACAATTCACTGCCTGTTCAACAATTTCGAACGTAAACGTTCTTAAAGAATTTTATGGAAAATATATTTAGAACTGAGTGTTTTTCATTGAAAATTTCCATTTCCATGCGAACGTTAACGTTGGAAATTGTTAAACAAGCAATAAATTTGTATAGTTTTTGAAAAACAGGAAAATAACAAATATATACTTGATAATGAAAGGAAATAGATAAACATTTACAATGATAGTGTGAAAATTGTGTTAAAGTGGGGAACATCCCTGCAGATAACGAGAAGAGTCCATACATGCATGTAAAGAGTAGTCCATAAAGGAGTAGGAGTACTCCAAAAAAAAAGTCACTAAAGCGATTGTTTAAGCATTTTTAATTTTTTACTAATCGCCTTTTATGGCGTGCCCTGTAGTCTATTATTGCTATTATTTAATATATTTACTTAGTATTTTTAATTTGTTTACCTTTTTTCACAAACTTTCACTTTTAAATAAACAATTAATAATGGACTCTATCAGGGCTACCAATGTGTAATACTGTAAACTATAGAAAAGTATACATCATGCAGTTGTTGGCAACACTGCATGTTAATTTCTTATAACATGGTCCATATAACAGTAGATTGGACCATGTTGTAAGAAGTCCATTTAAGCCACAATGGACCACGTAGTCCAATATTATCTGAAGGGATAATATTCGCTGTAGTCTTTTTGAGAAATGTAACTAATCTTTTTTAAGAAAAAATCTGTAAACACTTGACTTATAAACTTTGAGAAATCGTATGTAAGATTTTATAACATAAGAATCTACATATTAAAGTATTCACCCTGTAAAAAGACATTATTACAACCACTTGTAAGGGCCTAGCGAATATTCAAATGTTCGTGTGTGTATATTTATATAAGAATGTTACTAGTATAAATGATTATAGGCATCGTAATAGTTACTGTCAACTGAAGTGAGGGAAGTAAGTAGTACGTACGTACAATTGTCCAGGTCTCATTGCAAAAAAAAACATAGTGTTTTTACCTTTGATTTCAACTATTTTTGCTATATTTATTTTTAGTTTCTTTGTTTACATTATGACGCTATACTGCGAATTAGCTGTCATTGTACTTGTACAACCTTGTAGGAAGAGACGCTTAATGGCAAACAATATAAACGTCATTGTCTGTTAGCATACAAATATAACTTTTTTTTATAAATTATTAGTTTTTTTAATGGATTTCTACGAACACAAATTTCAATATTTTACATATTAATTTTTCTTTGAAATTAAATACCATAAGGAAGGCAAAATATTACTTCATTTAATACTTGAGGACATGTCTGGATTTTATTTATATGTTGTCGTGAAAATGTCATATTCACGTATATCACCAAATTTCTGCTTGTGAAGAAGAATTTCAAACTTCAATTTTAATCAAACAAGTTACGAATGGAGTTCCCAACACGAAAGAGATATGACGATTGCTCAAATCGGCAGATCTGTACAATTTACCACGGGAACATTTTTTTGATTTTATGATATACGTGAAGATAACTTCGGAACGATGATTTATCACTGCAATAGGTTAATTTCTACACTTATAAAATTATAACAGTAACTGATTGTGGATTATTAAATTCGTTTTCCGTACTGTTAAAATTTATTAAAAATATAGTTATTTTAGGAATAATTTTATTTTTTAACATTTGTGTTTGTCATTCAAAAAACAAACTACCAAAAAATAATGTTTTTCCGTATTTATTTTTTTATGAAGTTTGATTTTTGTCGGTTAAAATAAATTTTTTTTAAGTAAAAACTATTCAATTTCAAGGAATATGCAGTTTAATAAATAAAAAATTAATTGACTCTTATTCGACCTTTATAGTATGTTCACATTTGACTTCTTAAACGCGTTTAAGCAGTTCGAACGTGATTAAGCTCTAATCACTTCAAAATCGAGATGATTACCCATGCATTGAAGTGATCTGTTAATCACTTCAAATTGACATGATTACAACTAAACCACTTCATAAATCACATAGAATCCACTGAACATACCTCAAATGTAGAATCGCCAACATGATCGTGTACAACCGGCCAAGATTTCTGCTTAATGTTTTTATTTTTTTCCTTAAATAATTCATAAATTTTCACAAATTTTCTGATAACTTTATAAAAGTGTTTTTATCCATTTTGAATACTTTAAAGAAATATAAATTTGTGTGTTGTTTTTTTGTGTGTTTTTTTTTCTTAATCATCTGTTATCTTAATCATCTCAAATGTAATGTGAACGGCTTTGATTAGCTAAATCAACATTTTGCTTAAACGCGTTTAAAAACCTAAGTGTGAACTTAGCATAACAAAACAAAACTATGTTAGCAGGACATAAGTCAGATCACAAAAAACAGCTTTATCATCTCATTGTGCTAATCTAAATCATTATCCTGATTTTGAAAATACAACAGTTTTAAAAGGAAGAATAATTATAAACGCAGATTTATGTTAGAAATGTTGCAAATTATAAATGTACCGACAATATCGCGAATTAATTTTAAGTCAGATACTGAAAGTTTAGCACAAAATTATAGTCATTTAATTTATAAAAATAGAAACGGAAGTTAAAAATCTATTTATACTGTAATAGATCAGGTTTGAATTGAAAAACCTTTTTTGTATTTAATTGAAAATTGTTATATGACATTTTGTTTAATTTATTTAATTTGTTAAATTTGTTAAAAATTGCTCAAAAATTCAAGAAAAAAAACCCTGAAGAAGGCATACAACGGAGTGCCGAAATATTGGATTAAATAAAATAAATATTTTTTATAAAAAAGACCCTAAAGCTTAATTAATTATTATTAAATTAAGCTTAATAAATAAAAAATTTTAAAATGAATGTAAAAATCATTTGTTTTAAATGAAATGTAAATGATCCGTTTTTCAAATGCATTTTAATTTGTTTAAAATGATTTTTCGTTTGAATTTAACTACATAATATTTTGAGTGTATTTCTTACGCAGACGAACGAAGAATATATTGGGACAGAAACAGCTAACCGCAGCTAATTAGTGAAAGCTGTAAAGAATCACAGGGAAAAATCGCTTCTATTGCGAACTTGACTAAAATTTGCAAAAATGGCGAAAATTCGCGAAAATTTTTAAAAGTCTCTAAAACTATAAGGAATGGCTAAAATTCGGTAAAAATTTGGATTCGGATTCTATAACACACCCAATTAATAGTTTTTTTTTTTTTTTTTTTTGAAATATGATCAACCTATGATTTGATAATGTTTTTTTTCTCATTATTTATATTGAATCTTCATATATTAAATATGAACTAACAATAATTAATCAACTCTTAACCTAATACGTTATTTTATATCCTGCCAGTGCCAGACAAAAATTTTCTTCATCACGGGTTCTGTTCACATATGTATGTAGGTATTTATCGCTCATCTAATTGGGTAAGTGCTGCAGTGTCTCTTCTTCTTAAGCGGGTGTGGCCGCCATGATTTAAACTATTTCGAGCTAGTGGATTTGGGTGTTGTTCAAGCCTTTTTAAATATTTTACTGAATATTTTGTAATCATAGTTTTTACTAATGGCACATTGAGATACTTATGAATGGTTGAGTTTTTAATATACCAGGGAGTGGCTGTGATTATTCGAAGAAGTTTATTTTGGCGCCTTTGAATTTTTTCGATATTTTTTCGAATACCTTAGCAGATAGGCTTTAAGATAGAGTTGTAATGTATAAGCTTGCAATCGAGACTAAGGACAGAATTTCTTCCATTAAGCCAATGAATTTGAATGGCTTTAAGTTTCATTTGAGTTAATTTTACCTCTTATCGCCGATCCAGATGTATACCGAGATATTTTACATGCGTATGTTGAGGAATTATTTGATTATTGATTTTAATAGGGGGCAAGATTCCCGGCGCAAGGTGAATATTATATGTACGCATTTTTGCCCATTGACCATTATCCTCCATTGTCTTAACCATATTTCTAGTTGAAATATATGATGCTGTAGGTAACGAGATGCTTCATAACGGTTTTTGTGGACGCTTAGAAAAGCTGTATCTTCTGCAAATGTTGAAGTTTGGGTGTAGTTATTTGTTGGCATGTCCGAAGTATAAATTAAGTATTATAAAGGGCCCAGGATGCTGCCTTGTTGGACTCCAGCGCCAATTGGCTGATGTGATCTTAAGAAATTTCCTTCTTTAATAATAAATTGACGACCGGCTAAGTAGCTCTCTAACAGCTTGTGTGTGTTGCTGGTAAATTTTGCTTCAATTTATGTAAAAAGCCTTCATGCCAGACTTTATCAAAAGCTGGCGAAACGGCGATGAAGAGTGCAGAAAAAATTTTTTTTTCTTCAAATGCTTTTCTTATGACATTTACTATTCGATGAGTTTGTTAAATTGTGCTGTGTTTTTTGTTCTAAATCCGAATTGATGGTTTGGAATAGTACATCTATTTTCATTTAAAATCGGTGTTAATTTTGAAACTAATAATATCTCTAAAAGCTTTGGCATATTTGATAAAAAGCTAATAGGCCTATATTACTCAACTTTTGTATGATCTTTACCTGGCTTAGGTATCATGGTAACTAAGGAAACCTTCCACTTTTGAGGATAGTATTCAAGGCGTAAAATAGCATTAAAAATAAAAAGAACTGATAAATGTTAACAAACAAATAAATTAGAAAGAAATTTTAACTAAAGTTATTGCTATTTAAAAAAGATGAAAATAAATAAAAATGTTTGTATATAAAATGTTTAAATAGCGTCCAAGGTATTTATTTTTATAATTTAAAAAAAAAATTCAAGTCATATTAGTACCTGGTGTTCACGCACTTATAGTGTCTCATTTGACAAATTTACGCAACGAATTCTTGCCGACAAATTCGTCGTTTTACAAATTAAACATATTGTTAATATGACAATTTACAGACATTTTAATTAAGAAAATTGTTAAAAATATTACAAAAGTTTGAACAAATTCCCATTTTAACTTTCTGCCTGTTCAACAATTTCGAACGTAAACGTTCGTTTAGAATTTAATATGGGCATTATGTTAAAAACAGTGCTTTTCATAGACATTTTTGGGAGAAAAAAGAAAATTATAAACAAGTTGGTTTAATTCACCAAATTCGTAGACTCAAGCAAACAATTTGTTAATTTTTTTACATTCACAAAAGCGATTATATTAATCAACCAAGTAGGAGTGCTATTTTCGGCTATGCCGCATCTTATATTCCCCTCAAAATGATGCGATTATAAGAGACAGTTATAGATATACCGTTCTTTAGTTTTAAATAAATCTCTTTTTTACCACGCCCACTTCACATTTTGTCGGATGTTGTGTATTTATAGCCAAGATGCTTTTAATTTGGTTCTTCCGGTTTTCTAGATTAACAGAAATCTATAATGTCTTTGTACGAGAGGGTCCACGCCCTCTTCTCTAATCCCTCCCATATTTTTAAAGAGGTTGTGTATTCATAACCCGGCTGTGTGGATAAAATTCGGACAATTTTTCTCTGGCCTTTTTTAGATTTAAAAAAAATCAATTTTGTGCCATGCCCACTTATCCACGGCCGCCCACATTTTATCTGATGCTGTCTATTGATAACCAAGATGCTTTTACATAGCTTGGAAACTTAGCGTTTTGCCGTTCTCCAGATAAGAAAATTAAAACAATAACAAGGGATCTATGGGTAACATTACAGCCAGTCTCAGTCATTTGTGGACCGATCGGGCTGAATAGTAATTATTCAAATTGAGCGGAGCATAAATGACATAAGCCTCTACCAACCAAGTTCCTATCATATCTGGGGTCTGCGAAAAACGAAGACGGACACAAGGACATCGTATCTTTAATATTGCTACTCATAAGATCCCATATATACATTCTGGTCTTAGATGAATATTGTAGAAATTATATACCTTCGGTTAACGGTAAAAAATGCGGCAAAGGGTAAATTATGCGCTTAAACATCGATGCCAAAATGCATAAAAAAACTCTAAAGCGGATAAATATTTTTTGGTACCTTCATTGGTTTGTCGCACATAAAAAGCGTTGCAACTTATAGCAAATGCTATTAGAAAAAGCTGTTAAATTATTAAGATATTTAGGACTACATGTTGAAATAGCTGAGTGCCTTAAAAAAAAGTTGCATATAAAAGTTAATGTTTAATTTAGTTTTGTCTTACTCTTCCGTTCTTTTTTATCATGGCATGCAACTAGTCTACCAGAATACTCAAGTACTACAGGGCTACTAATGTTCCTATTAAAAATACAATTACATCAATGTGTAATGTTTTAATAAGTTTACATATCCATAAGTGATGAATTAAATTACACTTTCAGCAACACATATTTTCCATTTTATGCACGATTTTTGCTACATTACATATTTTTTTTTTATTATTGTCGTTTATTTTTTGATATATTTTTTCACATCAATCAAGAAAATCACTTTTTTTGATTCAGATTTACTGTCGCAAATAAATCTTTTTGTGCGAATTTTATCAAGTGGTTGGCTGAACTAATGTCTCCCGTTTTTTTTTAAATTGAAATTGCAGTTGCATAAAACTACTTTTTTTAACTTTTTATTATTGTTGTTGTTTTTTAAAAAATTATTACAAAACATATTTGGGTCATTTAAAAATTTGTTGTTGAATGTATGAAATATGAAAAATATATTTTCTGATATGAACACTTTTGGAGAATATTTACAGACTTTATTTTTTAAAGCCCCTGAATTACATATCGCACTTGATCATAAAGTATTAACTCAAAATTTGAAAATATTCAGGGAAAGCAAAACAATTTTTAATTTAATATTAAAAGCATATGAAAAATAATTTTTAAACCAACCGTTTTTTACCAAAAAGTTGACAAAATAGTACGATGTTTTTTCAGGGGGTAGATATGAATATTCCAAAAAAGTGAAAAAATTAAAATTTAGAGTTAAAACCCTCTTTATAATCAAGTGCGATATAAGAAATCAAAAGAAATATTTTTAGAGTCTATTTATACAAACAAATTAAAAACGGCAAAAATATGAAAAAAAGGAAGATGTGCTTGCGGCTACTCTAGGCATTAACGTAGCTTGCGCTACGTTGTCGTTATATTTTTAAAAGCAATCAGTCCGAATTCCTTTTTCGGTTTTTTTTTTTTTTTTTTTTTTTTTTTTGCTCATTTATAACGTGTTTGTCTGATGGAGAGCAGAACCATAAAAAATGCAGACGGTGTACTGGTGCAAACCATTAAAAACTCAGTTTGATTATTCGCGGAGTCAAAAATACTCTGGAGCGGATTGTGGAAGACATCCGGACGGACATCGTTTAATCGAGTAAGAATTCTGAGATTTGTGCAGACATATGCTGAGCTTAAACTGTACTACCCCTTTAACCCTAACCGTACTGACAGCATTTACACACGTAGACTCCTGACAAAGGTACCCAGGTACCCGTGTGTGTTTATTTGTCCGTTATTATTTATGCTATGCATTTTAAAACGGGGAATCCCCTGTTTGTATTTATATGTTATATACAATTGTACTGTGGGTATGCATCGTTTCGATTATATTTTTGCATTCTCCGTTTTGTTTGGTGTTGATGCGTGTGTCTTTGCTTTTTTTTGTTTTATAAATTTTTTCGATGTCGCGTAAACGTAATGCACTTGTTATGGAAATGAATGTGTCTGAACCAATATCTTCTGATGCGGGACCATCATCTAAAGTTACACCAGGTGCTGCTGGGCAAGCCCCAAAAATAAGGGCAAATATAGCAAGTGATCAGACTGAATGGTATTCCCAAGAGATACCAAATGCTAAAACTCCATCCCAAAATATTATGCGCAAAAAAGGTTGGTTTTATTCAATAAACACCATATGTTATAATATGGACCACATCGCAAATTTAATAAAGTGATGACTGCAAAAGAAAAATTTTTGTCAGAAAATATAAAAAATGAGATCCTGAGACACAGCAACAAAAAAGGCAATGAAATAGCACTGGATTTCAATCAGAAAAATGCAGCGGATATTGCAGTTTTAAAATTGAAACCTCGCCAGTTTCGGTTGATTTCAATGGAAGAACTTGATGCTTTTATTGGAATTTTACTGGTCATGGGTATAAATGGTGACAACGATGATCCTCCTTCAATTCTATGGGGGAATTACAGTCATCCTTTATACAAAGCATCGTGAGTTGCGTTAGATTTCAGCAAATACTACGCGTAATACGTTTTGGCAATGCTTTCACAAGAGCGACACGCAAACAAACAGACAAAGCTGCTCCTATCTCCGATATATGGAATATGTTGATGCAGAATCTACGTTTAAATTATTTATATTATAGTTATTTCCATTTAGAGGTAGAACCAGTTTCAATCAATATATTCCCTCAAAGCCAGCTAAATACGGAATAAAAATATTTTGGTTGTGTAACACAGCTAATAGCTATTCTTTGAATGGAATCATATACACAGGCAAGCCACCTGGTGGTCAATGTAGGAGAAAACATCGTTCTAGATCTGGTGGATTTCTACAAACAATCTGGAATAAATGTAACAACCGACAATTTTTTTACTTCACTTTATTTGGCCAATCGGCTACAAGTTAGAGGAATAAGTCTCGTCGGTACCCTTCGACAAAACAAAGCCTTTTTACCAAAAGAGCTACGTCCAAACCCAACGGACGATATAGGTACACCCCGTATGGTTTCAACAAAAACGGAACACGTTTGTCTGTTGTGACCAAGAAGAAGAAGTGTGTTTTCCTTCTGTCAGCAATGCATTATACTCGAGGGGAGCCAACTATTAATGGAAAAGAGGCGATTAATGACTTCTATAACAAAACAAAATGCGGAGTAGATGTTATGGACCAGATGGTGTCTAAATATACCACCAAACGCAAAGCAAATAGATGGCCATTGGCAGTTTTTTTCAATATGATTGACGTGGCTGCATTGGGTGCATTTTGTGTATACTCCAGCCTCGATCCAAGCGCAAAAGTAAAACGAAGCTCTCGTCGAGGATTTTTAACATCACTTGGCGTGGAGTTGGCAACTAAAAATATCAACAAAAGAGCTAATGATAATCAAATAACACGACACTATAACGTCCGGGCAACTCTAGAGCTTATCACAAATAAAACCATCCCTAAAGAAGTTTTCCAGAATGCTGCGGTCCCATCAGATACAACCAAACGAGATAAAACTGGACGGTTGCCAATAAAGAATCGCTGCTACCTTTGCGTGACTTCTGATCCAAAATCTGATCGAAAAACACGCAAAATATGCGATGGCTGTAAACGACCAATGTGCAATACGCATAGCAAAACTATTGCGTTATGCTGCACTAGATGTTATTTTTTTTTATTTTTTCTTTTATGCAACAATATTAGTAAACAGTTTTATTTATTTTTTATACATGTACAAAGTTTGATGTAAAATATTTTTTGAATTAAATAACCAATAAACAAAAAAATGCTATAATTTTTTTTTTTTCATACAAAACGTAAGAAGTTATAAAAGGGTACCCGGGTACCCTTATCAGGAGGGAAAGGACTATTCGACTTTGAGTGGCTCCAGAGTCAATCCAAAAGAATCAAGAGTGCTTTAGATGGAAAAACACTTTAGAAAATGGTTATCTGAAGGAACTTGTGGAGCCTCAAATTTGTATTTTATTTAGTTCAAGAAAAATATGACTTCAAAGTACGTTCGGGTACCGGGGTACCCGTTTTAGTATGGTTAGGGTTAAAAATGTTACATTTTTTAATATCTTATAATATTTTACTGTTCGGGGTTCAATAATATAATTACTAGAGTATAAAAAAAAGCCCATTTTGAATAAAATTTTATGTCAATTAATCGATTAAAATAAATTTCTTAGAAAACGCTACATATTTTAATGTAAAAATATTTTGTTTAAATTTCTAAACTTAAAACTAATGGCGTTTTCTTTTCTAAAAAAAAGTTTTGCATAAGTGTTACATGTGACTTGGCAACATTTTTAAAGTGTTTCTTATTTTACGTTTAAAAAAGAACACAAAGTTCGGCTTTAAACAATAAAGTACAATTAGCGCCAATCCAAAGCCAGCAGAAACAAAAGATGTTTTTGTATTGCATTACGGCTTGGTTTACGGCTCGAAACTTGCCACCACCTTGTACTGAATTCGCTTTGATCTAGTGCTGCACTCATGCCCCTTTAATTAAAATAAGTGTTTAACATGTAGCATTTTTTTTTTAATTTTAAAGGGAACATCATCAGAAAAGAACGTTTTACACTTTTAAAATAACACATGTTTTTCAGAAAAGAACATAAAAAAATGTAAACGGCAAATAAATGCAGAATTTTGCTCAGAAAAGAAAACGCCATAAATTACATGTTTTTATCTTTTGCATTTATTTTCATTACTCGTAAAAGTAAAATTAAACATATTTTAGTCCATTTTTAGATTTGAGCCTGTGTGACAAATTATGTTAATCACTATTAACAAGATTTAAAAAACTGCAGTCGAAACCAAAAACTGTGAAGAAATACACGAAAATTTGTGTACATCTTTTCGCTTTTTGAGTTGGTTTAATAGCGACTGTTTACATTTAATGAACCAGAATATAAAAGCTAATGATAAATGAAGAAGTGAAAGAAATGGCCATTTTTCTACTTTGACTGCAGTTTTTAAACGCAGACTATAAAAGGCAAATTCGTAAAAAAAATTCATCAGCAGCTATAAATGTGTAACCCAAGTACTGTCAGATTATGGGGTTTCCTGTTTTTTACCCGAATGTCAATTTTTTATTTTATTCCGTCTTAAAAACCTAAGTGTCATTGTTTAAAAACCAAGTGTCTGATTTTTGATGTGAAACAGTAATACGTTAGAAAATAAATTAACCAATCCTATAGAGTAGAGTTTTAAAATAAAGGAAATTAAAAGGGGATTACAAAAAATATACATATAATACATACGAGTGTGATTGGAATCAAACGTGTTTAATCCTGTTTTAAAAGTTTAAAAAAAAAATCATGTTATGTAGGATACATTGAATTCTTATCTTTACCAGAACTTCTCTTAAAATTAGAAAAAACTGCGGTGATTTTTAAAAAATTAAAAGGAGAATCTCTATCGATTTTAGTTTTACTCGATTTTAAGGAATAATAAATTGCTTTAAAACGTTTTTCATAACTGGCTGGCACATCTCTTTTTTTTTTTGTTTGTTAATAAAATTAATGTATGGGTTCAAATAGAGATGTTTGTTTTTTTCCCTTTGGATAAAATTATTTGAATTCTTCGAGTAAATCGAACAATTTAAAACCTGTTTTCGATTAATTAAGCAATTTGAAAATCGTTTAATTCCTTACTCGAACAAATCTAAAAGACGAATAATTAAATACTCTAATAACTACTAAAGGCTAGTTTTCACTATCTCACAAGTCTTACGTATTCCATAATACATTGTGAGATAGAAATCTTATGAGTTTTGTTGCGACTGTCAAAAAATCTAATTTAACACGACAGTTTGTGTTCACACCATCACACAAAGTATAAACACTTCATATAAAATAAAACGTATGGGATGTCAAAGTTTTTTCATAATACTTGTCATTTTTGTGACACATTGCATTCACACTAACTATCAAACTTTGTCATATTACTTGAGTTTTTGACATGTATTAATACAAAGTATAATAGTGTAATCTAGCCTTAATAAGATTTCTTAATTTTTTATAACTTTTTTATATTATCAAGCCGGCTTATATTTTTTTATATGGACATTATTCAGAATTCGATACACAAATTAAAGTTATTTTGCAGGCGCAACCACTGACTGATCTCAATTTAAGACCTCTTGACAATTATGAACTTACTGGCAAACTTAATTACATATGACGTTATGATGTTTAGATTTATATAAAACTAATCTGTGCCGAACAGTTTCTACCCTGCCGTCAAATGAGTAGCTAACTACAAAAAAACCCAACTTTAAGTTAGCTTGTATAGACTAACTTAAAGCCAACTACTACGCAATGCAAAATTTACATTAACCAAAGTGTATACAAACACTGTGTTGTATATTTTAAGTAGACAGAGCCAAGTCGTTAGCAAAAAAAATCAACGTTGTTATTGATGTTATGTTATGACAATTTAATCTCATATTTACGCTCTTAATTGAGTAATGGCAAAAAACATAGTTTTTTTATTCAAAAACTAGACTGCCCCAGTAGGCTAGCTGGTAGTGAGCAAGTCTATCAGCTCCGACCCTGTCGGACATTCAGTTAACTTTAAATTAACTGAAAGCTAACTATTTTTCAACTAGTGGTGGTTGACACTTGGATTTATTTTATATGTAATTTACTAACTATTTTAACATTGCGATGTCCTAGGAAGTAGTCAATTGTCCGACTCTGCATTACTTTTAATTAACTTTAAGTTAACTTTTTGTAGCTAGCTATAAACTTACTACTTTAAGTTAGCTTTAAGTTAAGTTAGTTTAAGTTAAGGCATTGGATGAGTACTTTCAAAAAAATAAAAAAATTTTATTTTTTTATTTTCTTTTATTTCTTTTATTTTATTTTATTAATCAAAGTTGTTTTATTAAACTTTTTTTTAACCAGAGTCGCTGGCGGGAATCGATCCCGCAACCTCGGGGCTGATAGACTTGCTCACTACCAGCTAGCCTACTGGGGCAGTCTAGTTTTTGAATAAAAAAACTATGTTTTTTGCCATTACTCAATTAAGAGCGTAAATATGAGATTAAATTGTCATAACATAACATCAATAACAACGTTGATTTTTTTGCTAACGACTTGGCTCTGTCTACTTAAAATATACAACACAGTGTTTGTATACACTTTGGTTAATGTAAATTTTGCATTGCGTAGTAGTTGGCTTTAAGTTAGTCTATACAAGCTAACTTAAAGTTGGGTTTTTTTGTAGTTAGCTACTCATTTGACGGCAGGGGAGGTTGCGGGATCGATTCCCGCCAGCGACTCTGGTTAAAAAAAAGTTTAATAAAACAACTTTGATTAATAAAATAAAATAAAAGAAATAAAAGAAAATAAAAAAATAAAATTTTTTTATTTTTTTGAAAGTACTCATCCAATGCCTTAACTTAAACTAACTTAACTTAAAGCTAACTTAAAGTAGTAAGTTTATAGCTAGCTACAAAAAGTTAACTTAAAGTTAATTAAAAGTAATGCAGAGTCGGACAATTGACTACTTCCTAGGACATCGCAATGTTAAAATAGTTAGTAAATTACATATAAAATAAATCCAAGTGTCAACCACCACTAGTTGAAAAATAGTTAGCTTTCAGTTAATTTAAAGTTAACTGAATGTCCGACAGGGTATTTAAATACCAACACCTGTATGGATTTTTTTTTCATGTGATTATCTGGAGGGAGCATATATCAAGTCATTACCGCAAAAAAAGCTTAAGCGGCAAAAACAAAATTTTACATTTTGTATGAAGGTTGTCGCTTAATATAAAATTGTTTTTGCTATAAAATCGTAACGGTATCTTATGTGACCATGACATTTAAGGAGATGATGCAAGTGTTGCCAATAAAGAAATTTATTAAAAAAAAAAAAAAAACGGAAATTAAAAATGATGTCGCCTGAGCTTTTTTTTTGCGGTAATGACTCGATATGGAACGTATCAATCAGTTTTCCAAATACCAAATTTCATCAAATTGGATTAAAAATTGGAACCAGTACTTTTAAGCACAAATTTGATTTGAAAGGAAAGGAATGCTGTAATCTTCTCAAATGATATTACTGGGTCAATAGGGATACTTAAAAATCGCTGAATACCCATCCCTGTAGGTTGTTAAAAGATGATAGCAAATTGGGACATGAAAGTACAAGCGTAAATATTTTGTATTTTTATAAAGGACGAAAAAATGTCCTTAATCTATTAAAAATTGACTGTCATATTTTTATAGCTACAAGTTATTTATTCGTGTAATTAATGTAATTATTTATTTTTAACAAAGTCCCTCTGCATTGATGATGGAAAATTTAAAAACACGAAATTTGGTTTTACACAGATTATTGTGCAATAAGAATGTCTGCAATGCTTTTCTTAATTAAAATGAAACGATATTATTTGAAAATTATTTAAAAAACGCCAAACCCAAAGAACATTTTCGGAAACAACGGTTTTTTTTTAAACACAACAGCTAAGCACTTGAGAATTCGACAAGTGACTCTTTTGAAAGCAAGGACAAAGTCAGAAATATTTTGTAATATTGTTTTTGCTTCTACAGAAATTCATATTGCTTTTAAAAATTTTCAACGCCACAAGATATGCAGCGTTTGAAGTATAAATTTAATAAAAAATTAAATTGAGTACAAATTATAAAATGTTTTGTACTTTGTTCTTGTTTCAATGCAATTTTTGGCGTTGCGTTGCGTTAATAACATACTAAGTGCCATTTTTGAAAATCCCATTTCTTTTTATATTTTTCAAATTCGCAAAAATTTTGTACCAAAAAAAAATATATTTTAGGTAATGTGAAGAGCAATACCTTTTGTTTTCTTAAACATTAAATCAACTAAAAACAAGTTAGAAGGTATAGTTGGTCGAACTTAACTCTACACCACAGTATTTTAAGACACATTTTCAAAAGGAAACCCTTTTAAGGACCCATGCGCAATCATGTACTCGCCGAAACATAATTTTGTTATGATGTTAAACTTAATTTAGGAGTTCTTTATGACAAAAATTATCTATATATCTACATCTAAGTGTAGGTATATTAGATTTTTTCAACTTCAAAGTGATTAAAGGAAGGGTTTTTTACGGTACCAATGGCTAATGCTGGACCTAACAGCACAAAATTTTTCCATGACATATCAGCTATTACAAAAGTCATCGCCGCCAAATTGTTTATCAATATCAATTTTTATGGCATTTAACGATATGGTCAAACATTTTCCGATTTTTCAAAATTTTATGAGTTTTGAACCAAATATTATTTAAATTTTAACAAAATTAAATGGTTTTTGGACAGAAATACTCTCTTCCGGAAAGACAAATCATGGGGGCCATCTGAAGTTATGGACAAACTCTCGCCAATTTCAGTAGGCTTCGTCCCTATGGCAATTGAAAATATGTACCAAGTTCATTCAATTATCTTTTAATTGTAATTTGTGCACAAGGACGATCATCATAAGATGGACTCAGAAATATATATTTTACGACTAATGGTTGTATGTGTTACACTTAACAGCGCAAAAGCTTAATATCCTTAAAATCCTCTCCACTAATGTTAAGTGGGCATAAAAATAACACATCGCATATGTGTACATATTTTGTTTGTTCATCTTTAATTTATTTATTAAACTTCATTTATTCCTTCCTCAAATATGCAATTCATTAAAACAAATTTGTGTCCTACCATCAGGTTTTCTAGTCTTGTTTCTGTTTTTAATTCTGCGGCATTTTGTCTAGCCTCCAGCGAAAATGTTGCGCTAAGCAAATCGACTAAAAACGTACAATTTGCCAAAAATTACTTTCAAAACAAACAAAAAATAAAAAATATTTAAGAAATACAAAGTCTTTTTTTTGAAACCTCAATAACATTCGATTTTTTTTTAGAGATATCTATGGGTTACACCCCAAAAAAGTAAAAAATTCCATTCTATTTGTGAGAGTGTGTGACATTTAAACTGTAAAAATACACAAAGTTTTCTTTAAACTGCTGTGTCTGCAGTAGTTAAACATTGTATCTGTTTGATGTGGTAGGCGTTGCAGTTTTTTCCCGGGATTCGCGTTTTGAATTTTCTCGGGAATTATGATTGTTTTTAATCACCACTTGTTCAGGACTTTAATAAAATATTCCCTGGAAATTTGATTAAATAAATGTAAAAAAAAGGAGAAAAGAAAAACCAATTTTTTTTTTACTTAAAACTTAATATTTAGTCGACATGTATCGCTGCAAAATATGGCCCCAAAAAATTAAAATTAAATTAAAATTTACCTTAAATTTGGGGCAATTTTTCATAATGCAATATGACCCTATTTTTTAATGAAAAAATGCCCAAAAACTGAAAAATAACCCTCAAAATAAAATGAATTATGTCCCTAAATTTGGAGTAATTCTTTATTGTGAAAAATCACCTCAAAATTTATAATGAATTGGGTTGGGTTCATATGCCCGAAACTAAAAATCCCAAACTTAAAATTCCCGATTTCAAAATCCGAATAATTATACAGTATTGGTTTTAAAAATCGTACGCTTGATGGCATAATTAGGCTTTCGGCCGTGCGCAAAGATTTTTTTCTTTATGGTATAACGAACACTATCTTCGCTAACTAAAGCTACTCTTAATAGCTGGACTTCGGCCGGGTGCAAGCATTTTCTTCTCTATGGTATAACAAACACTCGCTTCGCTCACTAAAGCTTCACTACATAGCCGGACTTCGGCCGGGCGCAACGATTTTCTTTTCTATGGTATAACGAACACTGGCTTCGCTCACTCAAGCTTCTCTAAATAGCAGGCCTTCGGCCGGCCGCAAGAATTTGTTCCTTTATGGAACAAAGACCGGCTTTGCTAACTAAAGCATCTCTGCATAACCGGCAAGGATCTTCTCCACTTTGGTAAAAGAATTCGGGTCTTTGATACTATCCCTGGAAATGTTTACATAAAATTTGTGTAAAAATGTTTTTAGGGTAATTTTTCATTTCTTAAGATTTGCATTTTTTTAATTTTGAAGTAAAAATTGTGATTTTATTTGGGGCCATTTTTTATTCCGTTTAAAATTCAATAACACTCCAACGAAAAAATAAAAAACAACAACAAAAAAATTGCCCCAAAATTGCGTGTTGTTGTGTCTCATGTAAAATTTTGGGACCGTTCTTCATTTTCTTTTTGGGGTCATATTTCCTGGGGTCACTTTGCGCACCGCCCGTTATTTAAATAACATTTGCCATTGATTTAAAGTATTTTTTATTGAAAAAAGTAATAAGTCAAACAGGTGATTTTCTAAACTACTGACTAGATCCCAATTAATGTGTGGAAATCATGGCTGTGGAGTCGTCAAAAAATTTGAGACTAGTCAAATTTGAATAAAAATTTTTTTTATAGCAGTATCTTATATATGGTTAATTATGAATTTACTCTCATAAAATAAATTAGAATCTACTTTTTCAACGTTAACGTTCGCATTTTGTTCGGCAGTTTGTCTTTATCAAATTGGAAACGCGTTCGCTGCAGTGGTTTAACAAATAAGTCATCTTTTGGCAATAAATCTAACCGAAATGCATGAATAGAACCGAATAAATATAACCGAAATGCATGAGTCATTTAAAAAAATTCGGAGAAATTTCTTTGTTCTGCTTTTTATACAATAATTAAGGATGTGAAGCTAAAAAGTTCGATATCCATTGTTAAACACGGTGAAAAACAATGCTAAAGCCTACAGTACACGGAATGTAAAAAGCCACATGCGTATGTCGTTCTGACGTAATTTTGACGTCACTCCAAAGCCTCAATAGCAAGTTCGTGATGTGTGATGACGACAAAATTACGTCAAAATGACATAGGCTTAAGCAAAATAGAGTTTTACATAAATATTAAGCTTATAACATAATTTTGAACAGGAGGGTCCATGATCGACCACCGCACACTGGTTAATATTTTGAGAAGGCGGCAAAACTATTTTTTTTTTATCAAAGTTTTTCTTGGGATTCAAAAAATTAATTAACAAGTTTTCGTTTAAATGTGCTAAATTCCCATTTCATACTATTGATAAACTGAAATTTATTGTTGATGGAATAACCTATTCCTATGCGCTTTTCACTAGTTCTCCGATCTTAATATGAATTTTTCATATGAAAGTAAATACTAGTAAGCCTCGGGTGCCAAATAATTTCAACCCTATTTCAACTATTTCATTGAGATCAGGGTGGTCCAAAATGGACTTTCTCCATATTTGGCAACAGTTATGAATTTCTTAGTCAATTTTTAAAGTTGAAATACTCATAACTTATTTGTTTTTCTAGATTTTTTAAAGAAAAGGTTTTGTTAATTAGCTTATTTTATTAATTTTTAGTAGTTTAAAGCATTAAACTCTGCGACCCGTAGAACTATTTATTTATTTTTATTTTTAAGTCCAAATTTCCCTAAAATCACTTATTTTATAAAGCATAAGTCCTGCCCATCAAAATGCGTCAAAAACAAAAAAAAAAAAAATCAGAACTCTCTTGTGCGCACTTTAACCTACATTTCTATACCCCACTGTATATGCATCGGGATACAATCTTGGGAACGACAGCAATTTCTGTTACCCAAGGTAAGATATTGTGTTCAAATAATAGGTCCTGCAAGAAAACGTTACTGAAATTAAAGAAGGCGAATCTTAAAGAATTTTCGATGATTAAAGCAGTTCCGGCCACATTAATTATCAATTAATTTGGAAAAGGTAAAGGTATTGTCATTGTTATGAACTCATTGTGGGTGAACGGATGCTGAAAAACGAATAGGCGACACAAATGGAATAATACGTTAGATTTCTGAGTAATCTAATTTAAAGGTTAAAAATTAAAAAATAGACGCAACATAAACTACATAGTTAAATTACCTGGAAATTGCAACTTAATTTAAAAAAATGGAAGTAGGAGGTAAATCGTAAAAAAACTAGCACGAAGTTACCTGTTAATTTATTGCCGGTATGTTATTCTTTTAAAAAGTGTGAAAACAGGGGATTTTATGTTTTAAAGTAATGTGACTAAATTTGTGTTTAAAAAGGGTTTTTATATTTCAAATAAGTGGTAATAAAAAATTTTTAAAACAAGCTTTAACCGTAACATAGGCCAAAAGGCATCAAGTCAATTAAGCCAACCCCCATCACAAGATAGTTTCAATGAAGCATACGAATTTGGAATGTCCCTTCTTCATGCCAGATTTCCTTAAATTAGGTAATGATTTGGAATTTGGCCCGTTAGGCGAAACAGTGAGAAAAAGCAAAAAAAATGTGGAAAAAGTTAAAAATAAATATGATGTTAAAAAACGATTCCTAGGCCCGTTTTCACAACTTACCGATAGCTTAAAGTAGACTTTAACCGGCCTTATAAAAAGTGTTCCATTATTAAACTTTACTTCAACCCTAAGTGAGCGATAAAGTAAATTAAGGTTCATCCTACCTGGTAGGTTAAAGTAAAGTTGTAATAATGGAACTCTTTTTATACGGCCGATAAAATCCAACCTTAAGCTTTCGGTAAGTTGTGAAAATGGGCCTTAATGTTACGTGTGTGTAGGTCCTTATATACTTAAACTTTAAATTTTATGATTTATCAAAAACTTAAAACCTTAAAAATCTTTTTTCAATATTACAAACTTTTTTATTTATTTTTGAGCAAAAGTTTTGGAGTTAATCTTATAATTTAAATTATTCCCTGTTTTTACGGAATGTAAAAAAGTCCTGGGAACCCTAGTTAATGTATATTTCTCATTTTTTTTTTATTTTACGAATTGTGTTTTTATACGGGTACATGCTGCTGTTTGGAGTAATTTTTGGTACAACTAAAATTAGGTCAATAGGTTTTATTCCCTTTTTTTGCGTTTCTTACTTATCGCTAGCAAACAAATAGCAAAAAGTATAAAAAAAGAACAACAAACGCATTCAGACGTTAAAAAAAATATTTAAATGTTTAAAACAATTAACATACATTGTTTATAGTCAGCATAAATAGTTATAGTCAATTTCTTTTTGGAAATAAAAGAAATGTCTTAAAACTTAACAGACGATTTTATTTTTGTTTTATTTGAATTTTAAAAAAGTCTTTAGACGTTTTTTTAAATGTCAGCGACATCTATAAAACTTTCAATTTATTCTTAAACTGGGTAAGAAGGAATATTTTTAAATTTGCGTGTAGACTAAGAGCGAATAATTTTTAATGTTCCAAATATGTTAAAAGTTTTTATGTAATGATTTGCTATAATGTCTTAAAAAATTAATTAACATAAAAAAAGAAAAAGTAAAAACAAAGTCTTTTAACATCCCAGAAAAAACCTGTAACGTTGTTTAAATTTAACCCTGCACGTTTACTATTCGTCGAATCGACGAAGCTCATTAACATTTTATCATATAACTTTTTTATATGTATTCAACTTACGCTCGTTTTTTCAACAACGTTAGCTGATGCCGTAAGCTTGTAGTGAGTGGACGTACGCTGGATCTTAATTTTTCTTATGTTAAAATTCAGAGGCATGTACTCGTCGCAACGACGAAGAGTAAACTTAGTGTAAGTTTTTGTGTCTATTTTTTTTGGAATTTTTAATATTACTTTTGTTAACAGCTACGCCATATGAGGAGGTCCATAACAAAACGCAATAATTACACCATAACATTTTTTTGGATAAACGACAAAATGTAATTTAAGAAAGTAGCACATAATTTTTTTAAACAAGTAAGAGTGCTATATTCGGCTATGCCGAATCTTATATACCCTTTCCCATGATGAGATAAGAACAAAAAGTTATATACATAAATAACGGTCTTTAGATAGGTATAAATAAATATTAATTGAGCCTTTTCATTTTGCCATGCCGAAGAATATAAAAAAAAAACAAAAAATTTATATCTGTATGTACCTAAGCCCGTTTCTTCTTTTGACAAAGTTGATGTTTGAAATTCGGTTTATAATCTTAAAACCGTTTTTTAGAACATAAAAAAATTAATTAAAAAAAAAATGAAAAAAAATTCTTTTTGGGATTCGAACTGGCAATATCATCAGTCTCAGGAGAGAACTTAACAACTCGGCTACGAATGCTTTTACTGAAGAGTCTATGAGTTTGTTTCTTTATTTGAACGGGATATCATATACATGCATTAATGTGTATGTGGATGCGTGAAATTAAACACATTACAAATAAAATCCACCACTTGTAGTAAAGGGTATAAAAAAACAACAACAAAAACCACATTACCAACACTGTATTACCATAGCCACTGTATGACCGTAGAAACCAAAATTGAATTGGATTTTATGTTTATGTCGTTTTGGTAATACAGTGTTGGTATGGTAATGTCACGTCTAATTGGACCTTTAAAGGAAAAAATTTGAGGTAGTCGTGGTTTTTTACTCATATCTCAGCCATTTGTGGACCGATCGTGCTGAATTTCAATAGCAAACAATTCCGGACCATATGTGACATAAACGTTTCAGAACTTACGTAAGTTACCCTCGTATGTGGTTTTCCACACATATGTAGTAATATGTTATTTGCACTAGAGATATAATTTTTTGTCGGCAAATGTGAATATTGTTGATATTGTTGCAAACTGCATTCAATATATGTTTTATAAAGTGAGTGCTTATATAATCTTTGTATGGTAGGTAAGGGTGACCGTTAAAATCAAAAGTTGGATTTCTTTAGGTCTCACCCGCCAATTTGGTGGGTATTGATAAAAAAAACAACGCAAAAAAAATTTTAGGACGATCGGCGAAGGCTAAGCCATCCCTCACGCCCACCAAAATTTGAGAAAAATTATATTTTACATGAAATCTGACTTTTATGTTTCATAACTTATTAAATATTAATTTTGTAGAATAGTGCTCAACAAGTTTTTCCTTAATCTCTTATTAAACAAAATAAACTGAAAAATATCGAATAGGCCACTATTAAAAATAAAATTTTTATTATATTATAGAAACGCATTTTCTATGAATCACGTATCTTTAATATTGTTGAAAACCATTTTTAATTATTTATTAAAAAAAACAGGCCGGGTACCTGGTGTTTTAACCTAATTCGGCTACGCTGAATCACGTGGTGGTATCCGTTTTTTTAGGTTAGCATTTGTTTTGGAAATATACTGTAATTTCGAAAATGAAGGAGGTTGCACAAAATAAACTAAAAAAACCGAAATTCCGCATTAAAATTACCTTAAAAAAAGCCTAAAGGTTTTTCTTTTATGCGCAGTCATTTTAAAAACTTAATTTTTTTAGCAAAAAATAAATAATTTTTTAGCAAAATTTCAAAATTTTTGTTCTTAAAAAAATTATAAAAAAATGGAAGATCCAGCTGTGCTTATAATTTTTTAAGACATATAAAAAACTAAATTTGCAAACAAAAAAAAAAAATGCCATAGGTGATTCAAATCTGTTCACAACTTTTAATTTTATTCACAAAAGACGAAAAATTTCCATTAAATTAAAGAATTTAATAAAATGCAATATTTGTATGGGAGCCTCCCTAAAAAGTGGGGATAAATGGCAAGTTTGTTTTTGAAAAATGTTAAAAACAAAAAACTAATGGAGGTCGGTCATATATTTTATCCTTCTTGGCAGTTATGGCTCTTTTTCTTTAATATATTCCTAGTCTGTATTGAAAATAGATTCGGTATGTTAATAACGGGGATAAAAAAAAAAGTGGGATCGGTCATACATTTGACTCATCTAGGGGCATCCTAGACGCTGCAGGGGCCAAATTTTAGATTTTCAAACCGCCATATTTGTAAAGGAGCCCCCTAAGGGTTGGAGATATATGGCAAGTATTTTTTAAGAAAACGTTAAGCACAAAAAATTAATGAAGGTCCGTCATACTTTTTTTTATCCCTAGGGGCGGTTCCTTGGCAGTTATGGGCCTTTTTCTTCAATATTGTTCTAGAATTCTAGCGGGTAGGTATGGTAGAAACAAATGATATGCGTTTGATTTTTTTTTTGTAAGCAAACGCACACAAACGCAAACATTGAAGTTGAATTGACGTGTGTAAAGCGCCCCATACACGGTTCAATTCATCAACTGAATTGAAAGATTTTAAATTTATTTGAAAATTTAATGAAATAAAAGACAATTTTTAAAATGCTTAACAACAAAAATTAATTTTGACAGCTGATCAAGAGACTTGGGCACACACAGTACAATCGAATTGAAAGACTTAGAGTCAACTTGAACAAATGAAAATCTTTTGATTTTTCTTCAACCAACTCGACAACCGTCAAACTAATCAATTGACAAAGCCATACACGCTTTGATTTGGACAACAACCGACTCAGTTGACAATTGAATTGAATCGTGTATGGGCTGCTTAAGAAAAAATTGTTCTAAAGAAAAATTCGCATTAATGCTGCTGTTTGCTCTTTTTTTGGTTACTTTTTGTTAAATATGAGATTTAGAGAAGACTTGTTCAGACAAAAGTTGTTGGAAACTTCACTAATAACATCTTCTTTGTAAACGATGTTTATGTAAAATTAATATTTTCCAAGTTATGAGGCATAAAAGTCGGACTTAATGATTTTTCTTGAACTTTGGCGTGCGTGAGGGACGGTTAAGCCTTCGCCGATTGTCCTAAAACTTGGTTTGGTGACGTTTTTTATCAATACCCATGGGGGGTGAGAGCATGAAAAAATAGAAAAAAAAATGCTCCATACAGTTAAAGACCATCCTAATGGTAGGTATGTTGATGATCACCAACGGGAAATATACATCATTTTGATATAAAAATGTAAAAATCGAAATATCGATTTTCTTAAATTTTCAAAGTTTAATAAACCATTTTTGACTTTAATACTTACAAGTTGATCTAATATTAGTCAATTCAGGGAATGTTGTTATTATTGCATGATTTTGTGATCTGGAACAAACTGTTAGTTAAAAAAAAACCGAAAACATTAAACAACAACAATAGATCCTTTGGCCCCGGTTATCAAACTCCTAACAAAAGATGTTCTTTGTGTAAAGAAAGAACAGTGTAGCGTTTGTATTGTATTTGATTCATCAATGAAAGCAAATAAATGTGCTTTTTAGGTTTTTTCTCTTATCTCCACTTACCGCTACAGTATTTACTAAACCAGTAAATATTTATGTACATAAAGGTTTAAGATAAATTTACTCAATATGATTTGATACTTTTTTTGAGGGTTAGGGAAGATTTTTGTTAAAAAAATGTTAAGTTCGATTACAACCTGAGGCCTTGTGAAACACAAAATAAAACTTAATAAATATAAAAATTTCCATTAGTTTAATTTAAGGACATAAGGAAAAGCAAATGAAAAGAAAATTTCTTAAATAGGTTGAAGAACACGTAAAATAAACAATAAAGTAAAAAACAAGACAGGCGTAACAAAAAAGAAGAATACAAAAAAAAAAAAAAAAAAAACAGGACACTTGTTATAAAGCTATTGACCTAATTTTGTTTATTTCTTGTTATTACTTTTGTTTTTTGCTGATATTTTTAGCCATTTGTAGTTGAATTTTTTGTAGCCAAAAACTGCAAAAAAAAAAAATAAATAAAGACTTAAAGGCCGGTATGATGACTTTTAGAAAACTAAATAGAATATCAGTTTGAACATTAATGTTAAAGTTAAATCACCAAAAACTTGAATCTTTAAAAAATTCTTGCTCACATAAGAAAGGCATTTTTACTTTGCAATAATTTGTCCTTTTTTAAGTTGTTTTTTAATTAAACACTGAATTATTATTATGAGTTTTTTTTCAAGTGTTATTTGTTGACAAAAAAGTTTCTTCTAATTTTGCAAGCATAAACAAATTATGCTTCTACACACATAAAAAAATCAATGCAAAATCGTCGAAAGCCAGATTGGTTTTACATTTTTTTAATAGAGATTTTACTAATTAGTTACTTAATGTTAATTTAAAATGTTATTGATATATGTAACTAGGGATGGGATTTTCATGCACTAAAAATCTAATATATGCACTAAGAAATAAAAAATATGCACTAAAATATTAAAAAAACGTTTTGGATTCTTTCTGAATTTTTCGGGCTATTCTTACTTCCACATTGTTAATGTTACTTTTTGCAATATAAATTAATTTAACTTGAGTATTAAGTGAACTAAATCCATCCTAATATATCTGTAGTTGGAAAAACAAGATCTAATTGATTTCGGATGTTATTTAAATTTAAGATTTCTTTTACTTTTTTAACTGCATAATAATCGGTATCTACAAGTTATTCAATAATATTCTTAACCGAGGGATAAATTTCATTAAAATTGCAATATTATCGAATTGGCTTCTAATTTCCTCTGCAACGGCGTATTACCCATGTGGCAAACAAATAACTTAGGTGCTGCACCGGCTAAAAATAGAATGAATAAATAAAAAGAATTTATTTATTGATTTAAGATTTTTTGTGGAAGGTTTTTTGTGTATTTAAAAATTTTTTTAAAACTTTTTTTATAATATGGAAATTAAAAAAAAATCACTCAAAAATGTCAAAATAAGCAAAAACATGAGTCTGATTTTAGTAAAGCAAATTGGACACTGTTTTAACATTTTTAAATAGAAGTATTGATGTAGTAGAGTCAGACACAACAACAGAAACTAACCAAATCGATACAATAGTTGAAACATTCAACGAATGTATAAATCACTGTTGGGATTTGTGGTACAATTGTACCAAAATTGGTACAATCGAAACTTTATTGGTACACTGGTACAATTCATCCTTTTTTGGTACAATAAAAAAAAACAAATACCCACGAAGTTTATAATTTCTTTGAAGTTGATTAACTCACATTTTTTCTTTTCAGTAATAAAATTTCTTGTTACATATCTCCAGCCCTGACCAGAACTACAAAAAATTCTAAGAAAATCGAGTAAAACAGTTTTTTAAATTGAAATGCCAAGCCATATGAAGAGTTAAGCAGGAGTATTGAATAATTAACCAGAAACTGCGCGTAACTTACGGAGTTTTGTACGAGATTGATAATGGCTTAGGCGGCTTTTATAGAACTTTTATTTTTTAAACTTAGCGGTACTACGATCTAAAACTTTTTTTAAACTTTTCAACAAAATCTTTTTTACTGACATCTTAAATATTTTCCTTAGCACTGTCAATTAAGTCTAAGCTTTTATTTATAGAAAACCCTTTTGTTTATAATTTGAAGAGACTTGAGCAGATGCATTGAAAGTGCTCTTTTATGTGCACTTAGTCACTTTTTACTTCCGATTTTTGCAACAATCATTTAGCATTTCTAATAGAATCTGCCTCATATTCGCAAAACTTATTTAAAAATTTCTATTTGGTTGAAAAAAGATATTTTTTGGCAAGCTGGACCAAAAATGGCTTTTTAACGCAATAATTTAAGAAATGGCAAAAATGGCATATGCCATAAAAAACTTGTCTTGCTCATAATGTTATACTAACATATTATACATAAGTATACATATGTACTCGTATCCCTGTGCGAAGCCTGGGATCAAGAGTCTCCAAATCGCCACTTTTGTCAATTGTTTTGGTGACACTGTCAACGAAAAGTCTAAAAAAGAAAAAAAGAGACAATTAAGCTTCTTCTTTATTTTGTATACCCACACCACGATAGTGGAGAGGGTATTGCGTGTGAGTGCTGATTTGTGTAACACTAGAAAATATTGCTCCTAGACCCAAATTTTAGTATACCCATCGACCCAATATCACTTTTTGGATCGATGTCCCTCGTCCGGCTGGGCCCTGTTTCTCAAAACTACAAGTAAAATATATAAAAAAGCAACAATTTTACAATTTTTGTGTTTGTTTTAAATATATTTTACTTGTAGATTTATTTGCAATTTTGAAGGTAATTTGTTGAAATTTTGTAAAAAGGTTTCAATTCAAAAGCACGAAGCCTACTAAAAATGGAGAGAACCATTCCGTCATTTCACATGGCTCCAATACAAACTTCTTTCCGGAATATTGTTTTTGCTTATTATGTTGGTATTTAGCTTAAATTTCGACCAAACTTATTTTATTGCAATCTAATTCATCTTCCCAAATATTATTAGCATTGTTCCAAATACTACTGCCTAATATACTTTAAATGCCCAAACTTCCTTATAAATGTTGGTACTGACATAAAAATTTTCGACAATTACTTCTTTTATAGCTACTATGTAATGATAAGATGTAAGCCCCCTCTCTTAAATCACTCAAGAACAAAAAGTCTCATATAGATAGGGATGTCTAAATAATATTTCTCACAAAGATCTATTACATGAATCTTTACCTCTCAACGGAATTTTGCTTTGGCGGGTCCATGATTGCCCATGTTGGGATCAAAGGCTACACTTAAGAAAATGTCTTTATATACTGTGGTGTAGGTTATCAACTGGCCGAGCTTGACCGACTGTACTTTCTTAATTGTTTTATTGAAAAAAAGGTGTCATACATTTTTACTATATATGCTTTTTTATTTTATAACCAAAATTTGGTACAATTTATGTCAATTTGGTACAATTTTGCAATTGAGTCGGTACAATTTAAGAATTGTCAAATCCCAACAGTGGTATAAATACCGCTATTAAACAAGGTGTTCCTAGAATAGAGTATACTACGATGAGGAAAACTTTTCCCACGAGTATTACTCAGCTAATCGAAATGAGAAATTTTTTTAGACGAAACTGGTTTCGTTACAGAGACAATGCAGACCAAATACAGCTTCAACTTCTTAATAAAACTATTAAAGTTTTTTTTTTTTTTTATTTATTCAAACTTTATTTATTTATACAACAATATAAGGAATAGCCTCAGAGCCACTTGGACATTATTGAGGCGAGCTGGCAAAATATTTACAGTCTTTAATTTGTTTTAACAATTAACTTAAATAATATAGTTATAAAAAAAAATATATGCTTTTTTTCATGTATGTATATACTTTAATATAAAAATATTTAACTTTGCATACATTATATGAGAAGTGTTTCTTAATTACGAAGCAAGTAGTTTTTTACTCTATTCTTAAATACAGAAATTCTTTCAATATTTCTTATATCTTAAGAGAGATTATTAAACTCAAAAGAACCCATATATTCAACGCGTTGTTTTGTAGCTTCCAACCGACATCTTGTTATTCTAAGATTCATGTTATTTCTGGTGTTAAATTTTGTTTGGTTCCGTTGAAAAGAAATTGTGTGGTGACCAATATTATGGATTGATTTAAAAGCATAAAGAAGTAACTGCAACTTATAAAGTCCGTTTACGGGTAAAATTGTTATGGCAATATTCTTGTACAGGGACATTATAGAAAACGTTAAAGTCAAATTATAAACAGCCTTTAAAGTTTTATTTTGAGTCCTTTGCAGCGATTTTAGTTCATTACTCTTCATACTTGCATGTACCATTGGCAAATAATTTAGGTGACTATGTATTAAAGATTGATATAGTATTAGTTTCGTTTGCTTATCAAACACATACTATTTTACTTTAAAGATTTTGAATATGCAGATTCCATGACAGATTATTTTGAAAATAAACTCCCAGATATTTAATTGAATCGCTTTCAAAAATTTCTCTTCCACAAAAAAAAATGCTAAAGTTTACATATGAACGAAATCTTAGTAGTCTTGTTTTTTCAGTATTAAACATAAGTTTATTTAGTCTTACACAGTACAACACATGATTTGCCAACTCAATTCTGTGAACTGTATGTGAAATTAGACCCAAAAAGAAGAATTTCTGCATCATTCGTTTTGTCTTCTTACCTGCGATTTGAAGTTAGTATCGATTTGAAGCTAGTATTATCGTATAGGAGAATTTATCACGTTTTAGGCCCTGTTGTTTGACATAGCTCGACAACCACTAGCCCAATTTAGTTGAAATAAATTTTAAAAAATTAAGAATTACAATTCCCTTAATCTGTTCATATATTGTTTTCCTATACAAGTAACACTTTCGAAGTTAAAAATGAATGTATGAAGGAAAAAAATTATTTTTTGCCTAAAAATTTAAATTTTTTTTTTTAAAAATACATAAAAAATCCAAAATGGAAAAAAGTGTCTAATTTTATAACTTTCGCGTAAAGTCACATGACCTATGAGCAAAATAAGGCATAGATCATGAAAATCGATGCACGCGTTTGTCATTTATTCACAATTAAGTAAATGTATGAATTTCAAAAATTTGCTCGAGATATGCACAACATTATTTGGAGAAAACATTGACACCTTTTTCATGATTCTGAGAATTAAAAAAAAAAGGAATAAACAAAAGGTTATTTGATTTTTATGATTGCGGTAATATATGTACGTGGACAATTAAACGGAAAGTGGACCTTTTTATTATTTGGGTTTTTCCGGTGGCTACCTATATGATTTTTTTACAGAAATTGCACCCACATTTAAGGGTGGTCATTATTTGGAAAGTTTTGCACAGTTTGAAACGTACAAGTGCTGAATCAGGTATATAGCCAGCCGCCCTTAAAATATGCGCCCATTTATAAGTACCTGGCAGTAAAATATTCAAAAATACGTAGTATTTATAGGTGTGCATTGATCGATTTTTGGCATTCAGCCAGTGCCGACGAACGCGAACAGTAAAAGTGATTTTTCTCCAGTTTTTTAAAAGTGAATAACAACAAAACATAAAATATATCAATATGGAAAACAACAAGTGCCCATATTTGGATGAATATTGTTACGTTTGTGGTCATATCGTCCGAAAAATACAGAAAAAAATCGAAAAAATTTGTTTACTGAGCAATTCAAAACCGCGTATTGTAATTATTTCGATGAAGCAGATTTAAGTGGTGCAAATTTTACGCCGAACACAGTGTGCAACAGTTGTTATACTACCCTTCTAAAATGGATTCACGGAAAAAGTAGAAAGTTATCTTTTATGAAGCCAGTAATTTGGGTGGAAGACACAACTGGACATGATGAATCCAGGTGCTATGCATGCATAAATTTTCGTCCTGGATTAAACAGACAACAATTGAAAACAAAAGTATACACTGCTGCATTTACTGCCACACTTCCAGTGCAACGCCCTGCTGATACCGATGCACCTAAACCTCCGAGTGCGGATACTGTGTCCCTGCTAGCCGAAACCGTTTTCACCAATCCGACCGATTTGGATGATGCTGATTGGATACCCGATATTGAAAATAGTGTACCACAACCGCTACCACAAATCGAAATGGATTACATTGTGGCCAAGTGATGGATATTGTGATGGATATTGCCAATAATTGAAATTTTGTTTTTATGCATATTATAATTGCATATTATTTTATTTTCATTAAGTTTTTATAAATAAAGTTTTTTTTTGCATGATAATTTTTTAATTTATATTTTTATTTTTATTTTAAGGGTGGTGGCTATAACTGATTTTTGAAATTCATACCTTTACTCAATTGCGAATTAAAGCGAAACGCGTGCATCGATTTTTATGATCTTTGTCTCATTTTGCTCATAGGTTATGTGACTTTGCGAAAAAATAACTAGACTTGAAACTTTTTTCCATTTTGGATTTTTTATGTATTTTAAAAAAAAAAAATTTTAATTTTTAGGCAAAAAATAATTTTTTCCCTTCATACATTCATTTTTAACTTCGAAAGTGTTACTTGTATAGGAAAACAATATATGAACAGATTAAGGGAATTGTAATTCTTAATTTTTTAAAATTTATTTCAACTAAATTGGGCTAGTGGTTGTCGAGCTATGTCAAACAACAGGGCCTAAAACGTGATAAATTCCCCTATACGATAGTACTAACTTTAAATCGATACTAACTTCAAATCGCAGGTAAGAAGACAAAACGAATGATGCAGAAATTTTTCTTTTTGGGTCTTATTTCAATACAGTTCACAGAATTGAGTTGGCAATCAATTAACTGAAAAATGTTGTACTGTGTTATGAACTCTCCAGTTAAAACTGCATCTTTCTCCATGTAGGCTTTTACAACTGCTCCATACTTATTAGAGTAAAAAAGACATATATCATCCGCATACATATACAGTTTACCAAATAACCCAATGTTCTGCATCATAGGTACTAAATAGCAATGGTCCTAAAACGCTTCCTTGAGGTACTCCATACTCAACCTGATCTATTTTACTTTTGCAATCTTCTTTTTTAACGTATTGCTTACGGTTTGTTAAATAATTGTTTAATAGTCTTAATGCGTCTGCATTAACTCCATAATATTTAAACTTCTGGACTAAGATGTTACGATCTACCAAATTAAAAGCCTTTGAAAGATCATAACAAATTCCGACAACACCACTACATCCACTATCTAAACCTTGGCATATATTGTTAACCACATTCACTATAGCTTCCTCCGTACCACATCCCTTCTTAAAATCATATTGACATCTACTTAACAAATTATTATTTTCCAAATATGATGACAACTGTTTATGTAGAATTCTTTCAAAAATCTTATCAATTGAAGCACAGCCGCGAATAACGTTGTAAAAGCCACTTTTTGCAAAAACGGTTTTTTTGCAGATAACCGTTAACATTACCCTTTTAGACTGTTTAAACCTTAAATCACCCAAAATTATGCACCCTAACGCCTTCAAAGTGACATACAAATAATCAACTAGTGGAAGAACGTTGTAAGTTACTTACAAAATGATACAGAGTAAATGGTTTTGAAACGTGGAATAACGTTTTAAATGACATCGCGATTGTGGATATGAAACGTTTTTCCACGTTTTTCCACTAAAAAAAAGGTTATAAACTGTAAATTTGCATGTAATTTAAATTTTAAATTTTTTGATATTTTGAATAAAAGTTCTTATTACCATTATTTTTAATAATCTAAAGAAAAAAAATAAAAAATTATTAATCTTGCCTGTTAAAAACGTTTTTTTGCTCTCCTGAAAAATAATTATTTTGTAACTTAAAACGTTATTCGCGGCTGTGCTTCAATTATTGGCATTCAATAGCATTCAGTAGCATTTTTCTCCTTAGGTATTGGAATGATTTTTTGGCAATTTTTAATTTGTCTGGATATGTAGATGTATTAATCATACAGTTAAAAATTCTGAAGAGCAAAGAAGATATAATATCTTTACATTCTAACAATATTCTTGGAGATATATTATCATATCCACAGGTTCTAGTTAAATCCAAATCTGAACTAATTTGCTCGATTTCTAAAACGGTGGTATGTGTGAATTTAAACGTTGTTTGACAACAAGTGAGTGTTCTAAGACCGTTAATATTATCACCAGGTAAGTATTTAATTTGCTGTTTTAATTTTTTTGTTATATCAAGAAAATATTGAATAAACAAATCACTTTTCATTTGATTATCCTCTACAAATACAAGTTGAAATACAAAATTTAAGAATCATATCATGGAAAACATTGTTATCGACTTTGGATAAAGGCTCTTCTCCTTTTTGGAATGTGTCAAAAATATACGAATGTTAAAAGATAACACCGGTATAAACCACAAAACAACAAAAATGCGAAATATTGGCTCAACAATTTATCTTGAATCATACTTTTTCCATAAACATCGGTGATCCTGCTACTGTTACTAATGTAGAGAATGAAATAGCTTGTTATAATGTAATAAATCCCAATCAGCGAGATATCTCGTTAGTATCTTTAGATAATATACATAATCATATTAAAAGACTAAAAGCTACAAAAATCTCCAGGTATTGATGGCATAAACAATAAATGCCTTAAAGCTTTACCTAAAAAAGGCATAAAATTCAACACATTATTGGTAAATGCATGTCTTCGTCTTTGCTATGTTCCCCAAATATGGAAAGAGTCTAAGATTATTCCAATATTAAAGCCCAGTAAGCCAGCCAACAGACCTATGTCTTAAAGACCAATAAACTTAAGTAAAATCTTAGAAAAGGTTATAAAAGAAAAACTAACCGAATTTTTTAACATTAATAATATCTTTGTATCAAATCAATTCGGATTCAGAAAAGAACATATTACGTTTCAACCTCTATTAGGAATCAGAAACACGTTCCTTTCAAATTTTGAACATGGAAAATAAACAACAATGGTACTATTCGATATTAATGGCATAACGGACTTATCTTTAAGATGTCAAACTTCAACTTTCCAATAGATATAATTTAAATTATACAAAGCTTAGTTAAAGAGAGATTATTTACAGCCGTATTCATAATAGAAATTTGGCATGAAGTTAGCACAAAGTTTATTTATAATACCCTTACCGAACTCTGGCTAACGATTTGCTAAACTCTTGTTAACGAGCTGTCAAACGTTTGCCAACTTGAAAAAAAAACAGCTGTTTAATGCTAAACAATTTGGTTGGTCTTATTTAAATTTCTGTTTTATTTTATTTTCCTTTCTTTTTATATTTGATTTTATTTTAAAAACCTTTTTAACTTTGTTGCAGGAAAAAACAAAAAAAAAAACGTATAACATTTTTGAGTAATATAATGTGGCATCATTAAAATTCAGATTTTTTAAAAGTTAACAGATGGACCTAAGTTTGTTATGAAATAACTCTGTGCCTACAAGCTGCTAGGCTTAATCGGCATTCTAGTTAGCAGCTCGTTGTACTTAGTGTACAAACTGTGGCTAACTTTTTGTAATGAATACGGCTGATAAAGTTTACATAGGCTCCACCCACTCTCAGCAAAGAATCGTAACAGCAGGATGTCCGCAAGGCTCTTGTTTGTCGCCAATTTTATACAATATTTTTACAGCGGATTTTCCAGCACTAAATCATTGCAAAACTTCAATCTTTGCTGATGATACAGCTTTACTGTGCTCTGGTGTACTTGCTACTGACGTCATCTCAAAATTGGAAGCTGCATTAAAAGAAATTCACGATTTTTTCACGAAATGGAAAACAATGGTCAATACTCAAATGACAGAAGCAATATACTTTACGAGAAGGCGAAAAGCATGCTTTCTACCACAGAATTCAATAAATTTCAACAACAATACAATTATTTGAGAAAGCTGTGCAAAATATTTAGGAGTCATTCTCGTCCAGAAACTAAAATTTAAAAAGCACCTTCCATATATTAATGACAAGGTAAATAAGCTTACAAACCATGGTACTAATCAACAAATCGTCTCCATTCGCTAGCAAATAACGATCTCGTTAGAGATAAAATTGAAAGATTGAACTCAAGTTTCAACACCCGATGTCTCACATCAGAATATGCACATATTAATGAGTTGATCTCAGCGTAATTTTAAAGCCTTTTATCTAATCTAACAAAAATCAGAAACGATTTTTTTCTTTGCTAATTTTTCCTTCATATCAAGTGATATTAATAATAGTTTGTGCCCATATTACAAATAGCTTTTGTAAAGTTAGAACAAAGTAGAAATGAAATTTAAATTCCTCAACTCTTAAGATAAATTTTGTTAAAGTGATGTTAGATGTACGTTATATAAAATGGTGAATAAAGAATTGAATTGCATTGATTCGAGTTTGAAATATCAGTGATATGAAGCTTCACAGACAACATATTTATATTAGAATAATTCTTAACACTAAGTCCCTGTACTAGAGAAAGAAATAGACAGGGAATATAATTATTTATTTTCCTCTTACATGTTTCGCTTTTGTTATATTCCCCTGTGTTTACAGAAGCACCCACAATAAACAGACACCAGCAGAATGGCCCGATATGGGTTTCGTCATCAATTACTTTAAATATATTTTATGTATTTAACTGAATAATTTTAGCAAATTATTATGGGTACGTTCGTAAATGCATCACTGCGCTGCATCAGAAAAGCAAACTTTTTTTAATGGCGTTAAAAGAATAATTATAATTTTTTTTATTGTGTGACTATTATTTTTGTGGAATATTTCACAATTTTTTGGTCCACATTGACTTCACTGATAAATATATAACCATTTGAAATCACTGATGCAGCGCAGTGATGCATTTACGAACGCACCCTATTTTAAACAAGAAAATAAAAAAAACTTATGTTTTTCTTCTTGTAGTGTTGTTGTTTTTCTACACAAAACGAAAAAAAAAAACAGGTATTTACGGATTCAACATTAAACAATGTTATTTTCACATTTTTTTTTTTAAATGTTTCCCCTTCTCCTATTTTTTCTATTTAAATTCAATTGTAAAAACGAGAAAAGGTAAGAAACTCCCGGGGAATTTTTATTCATAGTTGGGCTGAATATGAACAATGATAATTTTAAATAAGTTTACAATGTTTTTTTTTTAAATTTTCTGATATTTAAAATGATTTGTAAAAAAATTACCTTCAATAACAAAAATTTTCCCTGCCCTATTATGTTAAAGCAAACAAAACCTTCATATAGAAGTTTTTATCCTATTTCTAACATCACTGCAAAAGGTACAAAACTAAATCCTTCATTTGTGTGTTGCTGTTTGACACATTTAACATTTGATATGATAATAACATTTCCACACTTGATACCTGCAAAAATAAATAATGGTTCACTTACATGTGTCACAAATACTTATGAGAATGCCACCAGTACATGTTTATGTCAGTGTAACCACCAGCAAAATTCAAAATTACACATGAGATGAAGCAAAATTACCCGATTTAAATGAAATTACACCTGATATAAAATTTAAGTTTAATTTAATAAAAGACATTTACAAAGAAGCAAAAACACAACAATCTCATTGAAAGAAGATCAATATTTGTCAAACTGTTATCATTCTTATTGTAATTTAAAATAAATTAACATTAAAATAAATAACATTTAAGACTTAAAAACAATTAATAATACTTAAAATAAAACTCTTAAAATAATAAGTTGATCTTCCACATTTGGATGCATATATCTAGGGAAGGTTCAAAATGCTCATTGCCATTCCTTTATAATGGTGTTTTTAAGCCTCTAGGAACTAACGAAAGGTTAGCTGTCAAACAACCTGTCATACTGCTCTCACTTTTTGCTTAGGCACATCATCATAGGTAGATAGATTCATGCTTGAGCAACGCCACAAAATTCTCCAAATTTACTTTGAAAATCAGCCATCGATTTTCTCAACGTATAGGCGCCTTCATGATTCAATTGACGCAACTTATTTTTTCACAAATGAAGGCGATGTGATGATTCAGAGAAAATAATCTGTTAATGGGACTTCAAGGGGCGTGCGATGTGATACCTCTTGGTTGTATTCCGTAGAGCTGTGAAGTGCTGATAAACCAGCAACAACTGACGTCTTGGAGGTCAACATTGTTCAATTTATTTGTGACATGCAGCCAGCAATGCTCGAAAAGAGGAACAAAATTGGACGTCTGTAATGCATTTCGTCAAGGAAAGGCACGGTATATTTTTTTAATTTAGATTCAACTGGTAATGCCGTGTGTTAATCTGCGATTAATATTCATTTTGTGTTTTCTACCATTTTAAGTTTCATGGTCTTAAAAAATACTCCTTATACCATATTAAGTAAACAAAATGCCTGCAGGGTTTTATACAACTGTCCCTTTCGCAATTCAGTTTTACAACTGTTAAGGGCGTTAAATATTTTTAAAACTAAAGCATTTGAAAGTTTCCAGACACAAACCAAATTAATAATATGTTGGAATATTGGAAACATTTCTACCCCCAGGCTAGATTGTAGTTTGAAAAACTTTTTTCGACAAACTTCAGGTTCTAAATCGCTATGATAGTCATGTTTATCCAAATCTGAAAGTCCATCTTGCAACATTTATTACCAAACTTTTGAAAATATATATTTAATTATTGAAGACTTCTCTTAAAAAGAAACCGAGACGTTGGTGCAGAAGACTATGCATTTTTTATCAACAATATTTAAAAATAAAAAATATCATCACTAAAATTGAATCTTGACTTTATTTGGCTATCTGAAGTAATAATTTCAAATAACACCTGAATTACACCTAAGAGAAATTACCCGCGCTCTACCCACGACAGTAAAAATTATACCAAATTCGGGTAATTACCCACAAAGTGGCAACACTGGTTTTTGTACAGTACACAATACAATAAATAAAAAAAGAGAGACAACAAATATAAAAATAAAAAGTCATCTATAATTGTTAAAACTAAACTCTGAATTTGATAGAAAGATTACGTTGGCAAATATATACAACTTAATGATTAAAAAATTTTTTTAAAGTTGATGTGATATCGACATTCCCCCTTAACATGTACGAAACTTGTTGGTGAGTCAGAGAGGAGCGAATAAGAAGTAAGCTAAGTGATATTAATAAATAGAAAGAGAAAATTGCCCTGAGCGGCACGAAAAAGTGTATTTATTTAATATTTTTGCCGAATTGCCTAGTAACTTATTCCAAAATATCAATCCTTTATACGGCGGAATGAAATAACCCATAACGAAATAACCCCCCAAAAAATATGAAATAGTCCCTCAAAAACTTGGGGCCTTATTTCATATGCAATAAAATCCTAACATTGAAAAAAATAAACCCCACCACAAAATCATGTTTTGAGGTTAAGATTCACATACAATTAATTTGCGCCAAATAATCTAAATATCAACATCTAAATGGAGGGAAGGACATCGTTAGATCAATTAAGAAAGAGATTGCAAGGCGATCGGTTAACTAAAAGATAAGTCTAGAACTTTGGTGTTTAAAAATGTTTTGCTTATGTATTGAGAGAAAATTTTAAAGTACAGAGACACGCAAAACTAAGCGCACAATTTTTATAAAAATTTAATAGCAATAAATTGTTTTGGTTGTTAAACATTTATAATAATGCAGTCCAAATTAAATTTTATATTTTTTAAATTGACTTTTAAAATTTTCTAATTTTACCATTAAAAAAAATGCAGTGTGAACTGCGAGCATGTTTAGAAATTAAAAGTAAGAATTATAACTAAAAAAACTCCACTTAAATCTTCTACATTTATGTTTTATGACAGTTTCGTAAAGCATTAAAATATTTTTTTTTAATTTTATTACTTATCTTATACACTGTATTTTAAACAAGATCAACACAGCTTCCGTACATGTGCAACTAAATTAATGAGTGCTCTGTTGTAGAATAAAATTAGACAAAAATAGAAGGAGAAGACTTAAGGCGCCCGTACACGACATGTTTTTGTCATCTGACATGTCAAATTTCCCACTGCAAAATACATACATGTCGTGTGTTACCTTCTTAACTTTGCTTCTGTAAAAGTCAGACGCAAAGTCATCTGACAAAATTTCAATTAGAGCGTGCTCTATTTTCTTCTGACAAACCATCTGACATCAGAAATCTATGCCGGGAAGAAACCGGCAGCGGCGTCCACTATTGACGGAATCATTAGCCGGCTGAAGTTAATTTTTTACAATACCGAGATATGTTTGATCATCTTACCATTGAATAGAATTTATGTGAATAAATATATAAAAACCGCTTTATTATAAAATCCTAAATTTGTAACTATTTTACGGCGCAAATAAAAATTTTCATGGCGGCAGCAAACTATTTTGAAACCGAGCACTACTTTGGTTTCTGCAATAACAATGCGAAAAAAACAGAGACAATGTCAGAAGCAAATTACATTTACGTTTGTGACCAAATATTATAAACCTTATGTGAAACAGCGATTTTGACAGACATGCACAATTACATGTGACTTGAAAATTTGACATGTCAGATGACAAAACATGTCGTCTATATGTTCTTTTTAGTTAAAAAAAAAAATTAGTGTGCAGCTTTCTATCAACAAACCATGAAAATATCCGAATTTCGAAAAAAATTCATGAAAGGATACGAACACCCTTCATACATCCTTTTTAGAAAACACATGCCCCTAAATTGAAAACATAAATGTCTCAATATTCCAAAAATTAGCCGTATATTTTAGTGTTATTATTTACACAATATGAAAGTTGATTGTCACTTTATTGGCGACTAGCAGCATAAGTTTTACTTTACTTTTCCAACTGACCACCATTAAACTTGACTACCCTGTTTGTTCTTGAGTTTCAAGAGTGTACGAGTGCTGCATAAAAGTGTCATTCATCATTTGCATTTGAAAATATATGTTTTATTCTTTTTAGATTTCTATTATTCGTTTGTCGTGAAAACATATACTTTTGTACAAACTATTTGTATGTGTAAAAAATTTGTACAAAAACATTATCATGGCAAAAAAAGTTTTGAAGACAACTCAATTACAGAAACATTTTTATATTTAAAAGTTTTGTTGTTTTGCTATTTATTGTTTTGCACTTAGTGTCAGTTGACAAAATATCAGCAATGAGTTTAAGAGCACAAAAAACTAAGCGTTTTGTGGAATTTGTTATTAAATATTTTTTACAGCTTATGTGTTTACTATTTGACAAATACATTGTGTGATTAAGGAATGCTTAAAAATTATTTTCTAAACTGTGTTACACAAAACTTTGTTTTTTTAGGTCCACAGATTTCGAATATACCAATAATTTTTTCGATTGCTTCTTTTTTTATTCAAGCATGTTCTAGAAATCGAAATGAAATAAAATTGAAATCGGACGATATTTTTGGTTCAATTATTTACAAAATGACCATAGTTTTTCCTGGTTTTAAGAGATGTTTTTCTAAAGCTTATTGGTACTCAAAAAATTACATAGATAAAATGGATTATTTTAAAATTGCCTCCATTTTAAATCCACTTCATTTAATTTTCTAGAAAATGCCCGATTAAGCCCTTATGACACTACATTTTTAATGCATTGTTCAAGTTTTGGTGAACAGTACAAATATAATGTAATACAAAAATTTACCAAGTGCAAAGAGTTAAGCTGTATTAAGATAAATGGCAAACTGTCAAAAATTTTACTAAAGTTATCGATAAAAATGAAGTTATGTCAAAAAAAATGTAAAATTGTTTAACTTAAAATTGACATTTCAAGCTTGAAATATTAAAAGTGTTGCTGAATTAGCGGTTTATGGGCAAATTCAGCGATTTACCTCTTTTTGTTTCTAGGTTTTTCATAAACAAAAAGTTGGCAACATTTAATGAAATAAACAAAACAGGGATGGCTAAGTTGTTTCAATTGTACTTTTTTTTTATACTTTTTAAACTAAGATTTATAATACCTTTTTGTGGTGTTTTTTTTATGAACAAAAATAAAATCATTTTCAACTAAAAAAATCTTTTAGTACAAGTAGGGTAAAAAAGTAAAATTTTTAAAAGTTGTTGGTACAATTTTAAAAATTCTCAACCCCATCCCTGAAACAAAACCATAGTTTGCTCTTTCTAACATTTACTGTTTTCTTCTATCAATTCTATATCAATTAATGAATAAAAAATGTAGTGTCATAAGGGTTTTAGGAATATTTTAAATAGTAATACTTTAGAAACATTGTTTTTTGATAAACTGTAACAACCTTGAATATAAAATTCAATATTTAAAACATCGTGATGCTATTCAGAATATACATTTGTTGTACAAACATTTCTTTATTCCCGACATTTTAAACAGCAGCTTAAGGCCATTACAAATGGATTCAATTGAAATCTGTTACAGCATATTAATCTTATTTAATTCCATGACTTTTCTGTCATTGCTATTTCAGAACCCAACTGTCTTCTACACGTGGAGGCAGGTTTTTCTCTTCTTCTGATATCTTGGATAATCCATTCAATTGCTGTACGTGTTAGGTCACCAACCAGGTGGTTTGCATACTCTCATAGAAAAATGCACCTTCATATTTTTATTATTTTTTTTATTTTTTTTTTTAAATTTCCTAAGCTAATCCCGCGAAGCTCTATGCTTGTCTGCAGGAAAGAAACCAGAGTCTCTGGCGGGAATCGAACCCGCAACCTCGGCGCTGATAGACTAGCTCGCTACCAGCTAGCCTACCGAGGCACTCGGTATTGATGATGCCCTCACATCAGAACTGTGACATCAATGTTATTACAAATGCCATCAATGAGGCAAAATGTGACATCAGTCCAATGACGAACGCATCATTAAATTTTGTCATATTTTATGCGTCATCTATGCTATGACTATAGTGACATCAATTCGATGCCACATATTGTGTATTAATAACATTTTTTTCATGTTTAAAGAGTAAAATAAGAAGCAAAAAAAATCCCATATTCTATTTTTTTAATTTTGATGGTGGCTTATACTTGAGAGCGCTTCTGTAAACAAATGGCGGAATACAAAAAATGTGTAACAAACATGTGTAACGAGCGGGTAAGTAAATAATAATATTCTTTCACTTTGACTTAAGTCAATACCATGAGTCCTTTTTTTCGATGTTACTCAGTCATCGCATTGGTGACAATTTTCATTTTATTAAATTCGATTCGTCATTGCTGCGATGTCGTTGTGTTACCCATTTTTGAAATAATTTCAATTTATGACCCTTATGACAATTTGGCCAAGTGATGTTAAGGCTTGCATCACAATGAAGTGCCATTGGGTCAAAAACGAAGACACTTGTCATAGTACTTATCTCAGAATACATCAGCGTTTTGACGCCTTTTCTATCAGCGTAGTATCCCTAGAAGAACAAAAACAGTGATGTGATGCATCATCTGATGGGTATCAGAAGTTTCTATCATTTTAATAAGAGCAATGTGAAAAAAATTATGTAAACATTCGTGTACCTACGTGTGACATTGTATCCCTTTCGTACTTGTGAACTTTAATATATATACGCGAATTGTATTAGTTTATAAGTATTGTATGTGTTAAAAATTTTATTGATACTTTTTTTTACTAAAAAATGCCAGTTCTGTATTGGCATCATCTTCAAGTCATTTAGAACTGCGCCAAACCATCTTTTTGTTGGACGCCCTCTACTTTTCGCGCCTACTGGTGTTCTTGTAAAGGCTTGTGTTTTGGCTCTCTTCAGTCGTCCTTTCTATATGCCCAAGCCATCTTATCCTTTGAGCTGTTTTATATCTAATTACCATAGATGGGGTTAGTGCACTAATTTTGCAGTTTCAACTCACATTTAGTGATAGTGCAAAAATATTGCAATCATTTTGTTGATGTTGAGTGATGAATTGAAAATTTGCAGCCTCAGTAAACATGAGTGATCGTGATGTTAAAAAATTTGGCACTCAAAAAAAATTTGTTTGATTTAAAAAAAGCAATCATCAGTTTATTGAAACTTATTTTCTTCACTCATTTGAGTGCAACTTAAAATGCTGCACTAAATTTAATTTCAAAAACTTGTTTTTTCATGATTAAATCCAATAATTATATCGTTATTGACAAAATTTTATTTTGTTTAATGTTCTTTGCTTAGGCATATCCTCAAAAGAAAAAAACCATGTACATACAAAGTTACATTTTCTAAATTTTAGTGGTACAATATTTGTATGCAGCTTTTTTGATATCAAGTTAAAATTTTGCACTATTTGAATTGAGTGCAGATTTTTGCATTCAATCCGCGTTTAGTGATAGTGAAAAATTAGCAATATCAACAAATTTTTTAAGTGGTAGTTAAAAAAATAACAATCATCACTAAAGCTGGTAAAAAAGAGCGCAAACTAATTTTTGGTAGTTTAATTTAGTGATAGTGCACTGCTGATTTAAATCAATATTTAGTGCACTAACCCCATTTATGCTAATTACCAAGGCCCGGATTTTTATGCAAATGCACATTTGTTGTCGTCAGTTTGAAATCAACATAATCAAAATATCTTTCCGAATCAAGTAATTTTAAGTAAAATGGCATCGATTGGTTAGTTCATATTTTTGCTTATTTTGCATTAAATTCATATTTTTGTATATATTGTCAGCAAAATTTTTCTTCAATTTATTTTATTTCTTATGGGAAAAAGAGCATATCGTTACCTAAAACGCAAAAGGCCCTAACTAACAAAAAATAAAAAATCGACTTTTTCATGAAATCTGATGAATTGCATCAACACTAATGTCCACAATAAATTTTGGAGTCTTTCAACAAAAATTAGCGCTTTTATTAACAAAAAACAAACGGCCCTATCTACAAAAGATTATATGGATACACGCTAAAAGACCTTGCTAACAGTTTGCATAATATGCAACATTGTCAATTGCCAAAACAACTGGTAGGTTTTACAAGAAAAATAGAAGGAAAATAAATTATAAGCAGTTTTAGGCAATTTATCAATTAACATTTCGAATAGTAATTTACTTCTCCTGTAAAATTTTCAAAATGTTAGATAGGGCGTTTTGCGTTTTAGGTAACGATATTAAGAAAAGAACTCCGATGTATTTCTTCGTTTTGTATTATGCTGAAAATTTTGAACAATTTTAGGTTGTGCTGGATTTAAGGACTCAACAATGGTGATGCAGTATCAATAAAAAAAAAAAATATATATACTTTTGTGAATTAGAGAAATCTAATTCATCGAGAAAGCATATTAAATTAATTGATAATGCACATTCGTATCAAGCTTGATAATGTTTATAGAAAAATGAAGGATTCAAAACAATTAAACAAACTTATGGCATATTTTGTTTAGCTTTTTTCTTAAACATCGTAGTGGAAACAGCAAAATGTAATTAAAAAAAATTGAGTCTAATCAAGTTTATAATAATTTTATTTTGTTTTTAATGAAAATTTTAACAAACTGTTTTAAAAAAGCAGAATTTTTGAGCATATTTTTTTGAAAAAATAATAGTTATAATGATATATGTATACATATATTAAAATTCCTTTTTATTTAGCAGATTTTTAACATATTATATTTATAAAAATTCATCAGGTTTTCAGCATATTTTCTTCATTAAACAATTTAGCAGATTCTGTTTTAAGTTTTGGCATATTCTCATCAAACAGTTATGGCTAAACTGAACAAGGCCCTAATTTACATGATTGTCTTACCTTATATTTTTGTGTTTTGCTTTATTTCGAGTTCTACTTTTATGTTTATTGTCCTTTTTTTTTTGTTTATGAGACTAAATTTTTACGTCTTTTATGCTATTTTTGTTTTTTTTCTTAAGTTTTATTATAAAATTTGGTTTAAGGATTGATGTTTGACTATTGACGTCAGCAGTCGTCGATGGCTGCGAGTGTAAAACGGCAAATCCATCTGAGGAGATCGAGTGGTTGCGATCGAAACATGTCATGGTAACCTGCCGGCCCGGGTTCGAGCCCCCGCCACGGTCAAAAATGAAAGATTATCAATAACAATTTTAATTAATTTTCATGTTGTAAAATTCCTTTCTTCATAAAAATAATTTAATGAAAATTAAATTTAATGAACTTAAGCCTAATTAAAATTATTAAAAATTTGGATTAAAAACCATAAAAATAGTTCAACAAAATAACCACAATACTAATTATTGTTAAAGCTAAGGCACGAGCTCTATGTATTCATTTGTCCTTCAAGTTGTGCTGAAAAAGGTCAACAAGAAAAAGAAAGACAAAAAATGAAAAAACAAAAAATGTACTTTGGACTTCAAGAAAAATTCTTGACAAAAGTACGAAAAAACGGAAGTAAGGAAGAACATGTAAAATCAATTAAAATGGATAATCATTCAAAAAAGCAAACTTCGATCTACCAAAGGTTAAAATAAAATTTGGTTTAAGGATTGATGTTTGACTATTGACGTCAGCAGTCGTCGATGGCTGCGAGTGTAAAACGGCAAATCCATCTGAGGAGATCGAGTGGTTGCGATCGAAACATGTCATGGTAACCTGCCGGCCCGGGTTCGAGCCCCCGCCACGGTCAAAAATGAAAGATTATCAATAACAATTTTAATTAATTTTCATGTTGTAAAATTCCTTTCTTCATAAAAATAATTTAATGAAAATTAAATTTAATGAACTTAAGCCTAATTAAAATTATTAAAAATTTGGATTAAAAACCATAAAAATAGTTCAACAAAATAACCACAATACTAATTTTATTATTATTATTAACAGTGTTAAAAAATTTCAAGTTCATATTTGTTCAGATTTTAGCGCATATTTTTCTATTTTTAGTGCATGATTTAATCACATAAAACGTGATTTTAACTGCATAAAAGTCCGGGCCCTGCTAATTAAATTTCGCCTTTTAATAAGTACTTGTATCGAGCTCATGGTTGTATCTTATTGGATATATTTAATTTTTTTTTCCTGAGAATTTTTCTCTTAAAACTTAACAGTTGCTAGAAATATGGAGGGCCTTCCAGACAGGATGTTGAAGACCGAAGGACCATACAATTGATAGAGTTGACGTTATACGCACATGTTTTCTCACTGCACACTGGGGTATTTAGTACTGATTTGGGAGGTTAACCTAATGTGTGTTTTTTTGACAGAAGTAAAAATTTGTCAACGATTGGATTAAGTGGAGTTTTATCGCTGTTTTCTTCAAAAATTTCAAAGCTTTAAAGTTACAATACGGCTACATTACAAAATTATTACATTTTAATCGCACAAGTATCGCACACAAGCACTAGGTCTTGGAGTTTATATAAAATATTTATTAATAACATTATTGACAGAAAAATAGCAGGTATTAAACAATAATGTTCGTCCGAGGTTTTCTTCTTAAAGACCAAACTATACGGCTGCAGGGGGCTATTTAGGCTTTATCTTCTAAAGATAAACATATGGAAATACTTTTCCGCTTCCTCAATATACTTGCATACATTTGTCAATTAAGAGTTGTCAATTAAATTAAACAAATAAATTGCATCAGATTACTGCCAAAAATAACGTATCGTATGTTAGCACATTTTAAGCTGGGGGATTGTCAACTTAAAACGCTAAAAATATCTAAAAATTCCGAGCAAAACCTTAAACTGAATTTTAAGTTAAAAATAAATTAATTTATATGTATGTATGTATGTATAAAAAAATAATTTAAATGGCTAAAGTACAAAAACTTAAAAACTGTTTTTTAAATCTACAATCGGAGAGCAATTTAATTATACAATTTTTCTTTTGCACATACGAACATACAATTTGTGTTGTTGTCGGTGGTATTTAGAAATAATTCTCCTACTGAAGAAATTACTTAAACATTTAACCGGAAATAGCAGTAGGAAATAACGTAGCGCATGTATCTGGGCAGATACACTTGTATTTTGTATGAAGAACAATGTCATTTATTTGCATTTTTTATTTTTCAGTTTCAGTTCAGATTTTTGTCTGTCCCCCTCGCTCGAAAAAAACTTTTAAACTTTTATTTGTTTGAAATTAAAAAATTTAATTTCTAGTTAATTTTTTTCTGGGTAGGTGGTTTAGCATGTACTAAGAAAAAAAATAAAAAATAAAAAAATAGAAAAGATGCATCTGCCCGGCGTGCCAATAATATAACGATGCAATATTATCACTAAAATAGCTTGTTTTCATATAAATGTATTGAAATACATAGTGTATCTGGCCAGATACATGCGCTACGTACACGCAAAGAAAAAAACATGGTTTTGGTAAACATATGCTAAGAGCAACATATTATGATAAGATTTATGATTGAACCATATTATGACCAACTATATTCGCAGTATTTCACCATAATATTTTTCCCTTAATCATATTATTATCCTGTTAATCATAATAAGTTAAGAAGCTATCATATTATTGTCGTGTCAATCATAATAAGTTAAGAAGTAATCATATTATGATAAAGTGGTGCGGTCACAACAATAAAAATAAAATTTAAATTTTTGCGTATAGATTTTTTATTTTGTGGCACTTTATAATTTTTTTTAATGTGAATAAAATTTCTTTATTTTTTTACTTATTTAAACTTGTTTTTTTAATGAATACTTTTTTTAATTGTTGAACAGCTCACTAACAAATAATTTGATAGGCATATTCAAAACAAACGACACAACTGATTGAAAATTATTTTACAAATGGCGATAACAAAATATTATTAGAGTAAAGATATTATGATTGCATCTAAAATATGTTATAAGTTCACAAATAGAAAATTATCATGTTATGGCTATTAAATATCATGAAATAGTTGTCAGTTATTTAATATGTTTTCAAAGTTATCGTTATTTAGTATGAAAAAATATTATTTTTCGGTCCACAATACTCAATTTTATTATTGCGATAAACAATAATATCTTTACAGTAACTATAATATTGCTGATATTAAATAAAAAAACACTAATTTGTGTACGACAACAATATATTGTTACAATAAACATAATGTAGTTGCCGTAACCATGCCCAACTATATTTTTTCTCTGCGTGTATGTGACTACCGAAACATGTGCTTGACGGAGGGTTAAAATAAAAGCTTTGGCATATACATATAGGTTCACAAAACAAAGGGAGACGCTAGCGAGTAGCGAGTTAATGCGTGTATTTATATCATTGTTGGGGGTAGTGCTCTAAATATTGAAATAAATCACTTAATAAAATTGGAAAAATATAATTTTGCACTCTTTTTTACCAGCTTTAGTGATGATTGTTATTTTTTTAACTACCACGAAAAAATTAAGTGATATTGAAAATTTTTTCACTATCACTAAATGCAGATTTAATATAAAAAATCTGCACTCAATTCATATAGTGCAAAATTTGAACTTGCAATCAAAGAAGCTGCATATAAACATACACTCACTAATCTTTCAAAGATTAGTGGTCATAATCAACATCTTAATCAAAAAAGTAAAAATTATTTTGTTCGGATGAAAAAATTAATATATTATATACATATATCGTTACCTAAAATGACAATCGAGGGCCTATATTCAAAATCCTCTATCTTAAAAAACACAACTTTTCAGGAGAGCCAAAAAACAGTTTTTTTCGCGTTTTACTTGAGTTATTAAAATTCGGTATTCTAAAATATTTTTTAAATCAACTACTGAGTCTCACAGATAATTGGTTTACAAAATTATGCATTATTGAGGACTTTATGCGAGATGGAGGGTTTTGCTTTTCAAAAATATTCAATATGTATGTATGAAAATGAAAAGATAGAGGGTTTTGCATTTTAATAAAAAAAAATTATTTTGATTTGATTTATGCCATCTGTCAAGCTTCTTACAGACGGTGGTCAGATCTTACAATGTTGTTATTTTTCTGACAATGGTGCCATTGTCAGATGCATTAATTTTACACATCTGTCAAATGCAAATGAGCTTACAATGTTCACACAGTTGCAAGACATTTTTAGGCAATTTTAATGACAACATTGTAAGATCTGACCACCGTCTGAAAGAAGCTTCAGTGTTTAACGTGGTTTATTTAAGATAAAGGCTAATAATACAACATAAGATTCTTCCACTTATTTGGTTGATATGATAGTGGAGCAGAATATAGAGGTTTTGGTTCAATATATTCTGTAAAAGGTTTAATACGAACAGGTAAATCAATGTGATCTGTATCAAAATTTAATTTATATTTTACGCTACCATCTGAAAGATATAAAAGAGATCTTAAATTAGACACTGTAGGATCGTTCCTTTCTCGTCCTGGTCTATTTGAAAAAAAAGAACGCAAAAGTTTGTCATCACTGTAATTATTAAAGAAATCATTATTCAAATATCCTGCATCAAACGGCTTTTCACGATCTCATTGTTAATTTTAACGGTCTTTCTGGCTTTTCTAGTAATTCCAACGTAATCGACTGGCAAGTTTATAGATGGATTTTTCAACTTAATCTCTATCTTAGCAAGGGCACTATCGCACTCCATTTGCGTATGGGCTTTCTCTAAGAACTTCTGTTCAATAACTTTATTATTTTCAGCAGCAAAATTGGATAGAGCATTAGATAAATAATGTTTACGGTTTTGGTAGCCACAACCATCGGAGAAAAATGTAATTGGCAATGAATCTGATAAGAAATACGTTTTTAAATGATGTATAATACAGGAAACAAATACCGACGCGGACAAATCACCATTGATTTAAAATTCATGTTTAGCTTGCAAAAAATAGCAAAAAAAACATGTATTGCAAGAGCAAGTTATTCAAAAAATATTTGAAAATTAATTTTTAGAAAAGATAGAGGCTTTTGCATTCAGAAAAATAAATTGTGCAAGATAGAGAAAATACAAAAATGCAAATAAAACAGCAAAAAAATATATGTTTGTTATGAAAATCACGCCATAGATGAGAGTTGTTTTACTGAACATTTTCCCATTAAAAAGTCATTTTCGTGAAAATCAAAGATAGAGGGTTTTGAATATAGGCCCTCGCAATGTTACATATGAAGCAAACTGTTAGTAAGGTCTTTAAGCGTTTATAATATAAAATTTTGTAGATAGGGCCTTTTGTTTATTATTAAGAAAATCTCTTATTTTGGTCAAAAGACATTTGTGTTGATGCAATACATCAGAGTCAATGAAAAAGTCGATTTTTAATATAGGGTTAGTTAGGGCTTTTTGCGTTTTAGATAACGATATATTATATAATTAATTAGTATTGTGGTTATTTTTGTTGAACTGTTTATGGTTTTAAAGAAAATTTTGATATTTTTAATTGAGCTAAAGTTCATCAAATTAAATTTTCATTAAATTATTTTTATGAAGAAAGGCATTTTACAACATGATATTAATTAAAATTGTTTTGATAATTTTTAATTCTTGACCGCCGCTGGGCTTGAACGCAGGCTTTCACGGACAGGTTACCCTTTAATTGTTTCAATTGTAACCTGTCTTTCGCGTTGTAAAATTCCTTTCTTCATAAAAATAATTTAATGAAAATTAAATTTGATGAACTTTACCCCTATTAAAAATATCAAAATTTGGATAGGGTCTAAGATAAGTACTGTCGAAATTACACATGGAATGATGAACTTATTTGTAACGTTTCCACCTGTGGTGAAGTGTATAAAAAACACATAAACAAACAAAAAAAGTCAAAAAACCCAATTGGTGCCTGAGTTCAATGAACTTTAGTGGATTCTTTTTGCACGGCTTAACTAAAAAATCAGCAATGTCAAATAAATCAAGTTTTTTTTAATTATTTAATTAAGGGAGAAAAAAAACCTACATGAATCTTTTTTAATGTAATGTTGCTGTCATTCGTAGAGGGTTTTATTTTCACAAGAGATAAATTAAATTCATGTATAATTTTTTCTGAAAAAAGTTTATTTTTTTTTTGCATGAGGGTTTGGTTTATAAAACGTATCTTATTTCCAAGATTTTTATTTAATTTATTTTGCTTTCTTTCTTAAATATCAAATTAGTTTGCTTAGAACATTTTTTAACAGCACATTACTTTCACAGGGAGAAATGGTTAAAAATATTAGAAACCACATATTAATATACATCTACAAGCTACATTTAGTCAGTAATAAAAAGAACATGGACATAGACAAAAGGATAAAATGTTGCCGGAAATCTTGTTAGTTTTATGCTTAGCCAAGCTACTTAATGAGACATACAATCCTTTCAACTTTTTTTTCTTTGCGTTAACAATTTATTTTCATACAATAACAATACTAATAATAATAATAATAATAATAATGTTTTTTCCACCGCCAGAGATGCCAGGAACATTACATATAAGGTGGCCATCCGTTTCGTTTCACACAGTATTTAAGTGATTTGAGCAATTTATTTTTTAATATAATGTTTTCTATTAGTGCTGCTTTGTATTAATTTTTTTAACCCCCAATTTACTTAATTTTGCTCATTGCTAGAAACTAATAAAAATTTTCTTTGACGAAAATGTTAACTAAGAATTACGTAACTCAACTGCAGGTTCGCCATTCTTTTGTACGTCTCCGAAAAAAACGTCAAATAAGCAACACAAAAACTTATGCAGCTGTAGATGAATTATTAGAGTGTCTCCACAGGCTCTTAGGAGCATTCCATGGTACAATAATATAAGGTAGACTCAAAGCGCCAGCCAGATCTGTCAAATAATGTTTACATTTTACCAATACGCACAGACACTGTTAAACAGTGTTCGAAAATCTACATTAAGGCCCTAATTATGTAAAACGAAACGCAACGGCAAAGAATTACATTGAAAGCAAAAATAAGTCATAAATATGTTGTACTTCTGTTGTTGCTTTCTACATAAATTTCACATATCGTCGTTCGTAAATTATTGTGTTCTATATTGGTTTATTTTACATATATAATAGAACACAATAATTTACGAACGACGATATGCTAAACGCCTCATCACTTGTGGCGTTGAAAATTTTAAAACTGTACATACATTTCTGTAGATAGCAACAACAAAATTACAAAATATTTTTGACTTTGTTTTTGCTTTCAATGTAATTCTTTGGCGTTGCGTTGCGTTGCGTTCCTTAGTGTTCGCTTCGGTAAATTTATGGAAAACACAAACCCTAATACTGTTTGTGTAGTAAATCATTAAAAAATAACGTTTCTCTGTTTGTGATCTTCGAACACAAAAATAAAACTGTACTTATCCAATTCAACAAAAAGATGAGAACATTTAAATGCGTTCTGTTTTATTTTTCAAAAGCCACAAACTTCGTTGTGTTCGGTTCAACACATTAATGTTCGTTCGTTTCAATTGTACTTAGCGCTCTTTTGGCTGGTAAAGAAAATCAAAATTTTAAACAAAACAAAATACGTAGACGAAAAAATAAATAAATAAGCAACAAAAATTTTACACAAACAAAACAAATACACATACAAACTAACCCTGCTGGGGCCGTTGCTAAAACTTTTGTTTGCTCATTCCTTTATCAATGTAAAAAAGAAACACTATAGAATTAAAATACATTAAAATATTTATAATGTATGTGTGCAGAACCACTACAATTCTTCTGGATTATAACAAAGAACAGAACACTATATAATGTTTGTCACTTTCTTGAAAATAGTAACGAACGTTATTAAAGGTTGTTTTCTTATACCAAACGCTAAATAATGTTGTGTTTATTTTCGAACACAGCTATTAAATAATATGTGTTTTCATTGGAAACGTTCTGAATTCAATAAAATTGTATCGACTTGAATAAACGAAATATTTAAACCATTTTCATTTATTGTAGGTATTAATTGTATTAATTTCTGTTCAATTTTAGAATCTATCTAAAATAAGTCTTTAAAACTCTTTTCTGTTTTTGTGGGTTTAAAAAAATATGGTCACCGAAATTATATGTGAACACGTCTTATTTTTATTCTTCGTCATTGTCTTCTTGTTTTTGTTAATTTTTTCGTTCCCTAACTGTTTCATTTATATTTTTATAAGTTGCTGTAATTTACTGATGAGAGGTAAAATAGGATAGATTCTAGAAGGGAAAGGAACTAAGTGCATTTAAAATGACTGTAGCAGCAACAGAAAATTCATTGTCATTATTATAAGCAGCAGAATTTTTATATGAGGCGATGAGAGATAGAGTGGTCCAATTCACGAAATTAATTTATCGATTTTACGTTTAAACAGTTATACTAAAAAAATTGTATACCATCCAAGCATTTGATAAAGTGTTTTTCGATTCTCTACAACATGCAAGCTACTCTGTCACATTTTGTATTTATAAAGAAGATTTTGCGGAATTTTACAACAAAAAAATACGTTAAAAAATTATTGGTTTTAAGATTAAGTTTTTTCATTACTTTAAAGAGCTGTTAAGATAAAGCAGCTCGTCTCTGTATTTTCCAAATCCTAAAATTTCTTACATGAAGAGTGAATCAATTAAATCCATCGTTTCTCGATTTGTGAGAAAAAATTTTTTCTGTATTTGAATGTGAAAACAGACAATACTAATTCAGTTCTTACTGGAATATTTCCAGTTATTTCGTGTCAGATGCAAGCGAGACGTCAAAAACAGAAAAAAATTATAAAAACAAACAACCCACTCTCTCAAATACAGCACTTTTTGATTTTTATATATTTCACCGCCTTTTAATCGGAATCAAATTCTGGGGCCCACTATGGCAAAGGGGTGACTCAGATACTTCCCTTCAAATATCCAGTTTTCCAGAAAGTCCTTTTATAATTCATATACTCACTTTTGTGTGTCATCAAAATTCAGCTCCTTTTTTTTACATAAATACATGTGCCGAATCTTTGATTCCTTTCTGTTAGATTAATTTAGCCTTAGGCCCTGTATGGGATCTTTAAAATATTGTTATAAAAACAGACTTCAGTGATAAAATTGGATGCGGATTATACCTACACGCAAAGAAAAAACATGGTTGATGCAACCACAATCGCAAACTATCATTAATGTTTGTGGTTATGATTGTGTCAAACACGTATTATGTAACAATATATGTTCAGACATAATGTTTTTAACTTATTATTGTCTCAAGCATATTATTATGTTCAGAAGAAAAACGCAAACGACCTTTCCAACCATGTTTCTATGTTTCCCAAAACCATGTAAAATGTCTATTTCAACATATTATATGGTTCTCACAATAAAAACTATAACAAATTTATTCTCAAAAAATATTTTTTATTAAAAATTCAAATGTATATGTACATACTTTGTTTTATATAAACAGCAAAGCATATTTAAAAAATAAAATTAAATACATACATTTAATGACCGTTTTCTCACTATGTGCTTATCTTTTTTCCCAACGAGAAACTGCACATTCAAAAAATTTGGTTTTCTCAATTTCTCATTTGCTTCTATTCTGTCGCAAAGCTAACCAGCAGTCATCAGCCAATTATTTATTTTCCTTTTATTTGCCGTTCAGATAAATTCAATCAGCTGACTCCCAAATTTTTTCAATGTTGTAGGTGTTTTGGCTGCAAGAAAGACAACGTTTGTGTGTATGTATTTTTATAATTTAAATTACTTACCTGTTTTAATAAACCTATAAGTTTGGCAAGGCAGCATGGCCTTTTTCTCCATGAAAAATGTTTAAATTATTTTGTAATAATTCAGGTTGTCCGATTAACCGATGCTCGCAGACGTAAATGACGTGAAGAAAATTGTATTTTTTTTTATAAATAAACATTGTTTGTTTTGACAATAAATGTTTGCTTAATTAGAGAATGTGTTTTAAAGAAACCAAAAATTATGGTACTTAACATACCTTTTGTGTGCAACTTATAATATGATTTTAATTGTAAAGTTGAAAATATAAATATTATAGTAGCAAACATTTCACATAATTTAATATGTTTAGCTAGATCAGAGTAATTTATAGTGAATTTAAAAATGTTAAGGATAAAAAATATTTTTTCAAGTTATATTAGAACTATAATATATTTATTGCGGTAAAAATATAAGGCAAATATGAATAAAAATGTTCGTAGTGAACACTTTGTAATCATGTTTTTTCTCTGCCTGTACATATATAAATTGCAACTTAAAGGACCAAATTTTACAAAAGCCAATATTTATGTCTGCTAAGTTTTTAGGCGTATTTCAATAATGTCACAGAGTGGGCATTAATTAAAAAAAAAATAATGGTTAATTATGGATCGATCTTTACGACATTTTTTACTGTGATTTAAAACCTCATGAAATTGCAAAAGACCGTAGGCATATTAAAGTGTTTGCCGGTAGTGAGGATTATGGACCGATCCTTACGAAATTTGACTGTGTGATTGGTAGTCCTATAAAACTATAACGTACCAAATTTTATAACAAATCATTATTTGTTACGGCTTTAGACGTACTCAGCTGTTTTCCGCAAGAAGGCTTTTTATGGGCGCTGTGGTTTATTATGTACCGATCTTTACGAAATTAACCAGTTTGATTTCTAGTAATATAATACGAATTTTTTAAGCAAAAATTTACATTAATCCTTGGATTCCCAAATGATGTCATGACATCGATAGAAATTCGAAAGCAAAACCGATGATTTTTTGCTAAATGGGCAAACTATTTATTAAGATTTTTTTTCAAGCAAAATTGTTTGCAGGGTAACGAACTGTTTTAAAGCTTACACAATTTTTTTTTTGCTTTTCTATACTTTGTTAGTTAGTATATTCTTGTTCTCATCGCTGCTTATAATATGTGTGACCAATTTATCATGAGCAGTGGCTTAGTAAAAGCCTCAATGTGCATGAAGATGTATGTGTTCTGTGCTGTTCTGTTATTTAAACAGTGATTTTGATATATAAAAACATTGTGGATTATGTACGAATATATATAAATGATTAAAATTTTTTTTGAACATACAATAGTTGCAAGTCATTAATTTTGATGAAATAGTGTTTATTTTTATTTTTTTGTATTACAACGGTTTTATCAGCTAATAAAAAAGTGTTTTATTATTAAACTTAAGTGATGGCGTTTTTTTAAATAAATAAACTTTTTTAAACTGTAAGAAAAAATATAAATGTTTTTTAATAGCTAATCTTAATTTGGACAACTGAATTGTTGTTAATACATTTTATTTCAAATAGTTGAAAAAGAGAGAAAAACTTATTTAAATGATTGAGTAAAAGAATAAATGTGTGCCACTTTGCACACCATGCTCGCCGTTAGTTCGTCTGCTAAAAGCACACGCATAAATCTGAACGATACCATGAAAGGAAATAAATCGAAATGTTTTCAGTTTTCCTAAGTCCCTGGATTTAAAACAAAGAAAAGTCGGCTATGGACTACGTCAGTATTGACAATATGTAAATGTGTACCAACCTCTCTTATTTTCCAGTTATACATTTAGTATTTACTTTATAAACCCAGCATAAAGAGGTTTCTTTACCAGGAAAAACTTTTTAAAATTTGGTAATAGTCCTAGCCGCAATATTTGTATGGGAGCCCCCTTAAGTATTTAAGACCTTGTGAATAAAATCAAGTGTTGCTAACTAAATGACTAAAATCTATTTATATTCTAGAAAAACTAGAAGCCTAGCTGCATTTTCGAATTTTTAATGAATTTTTAAGAAAACAAAAATTTCGAAATTTCGATAAAAAAAAATATCTTTTTTAAAAAAAAATAAATAATTATGTTTCTTAAACGATTGCGCATATTAGAAAAAAGTTTTACCTTTCTTAAAGGATATTTTATTGCGGAGTTTCTGTTTTTTTGTTTTTCAATAAGCTGAAGCTTTTTTGAGTTACGCGAACACATGATGTGCAACCTCCTCCATTTTCGAATTAACGGTATATCTAGAAAACCAGAGCTTACCTAAAAAACGGCACCAATGGATTCAGCGTACCCGAATAAGGTTTAAACGACAAGTGCCCAGCTTGTCTAAAAAAGTGACAATTTCTAGCCCAGTGTAACTAGTAATAAGTAGTGTTCATATGTCTCCAACAACTTACCAGGTAAGTAAAGTTTTTGCTGGGTTATTGCTTCCTAGTGATAAATTGTTGTTCTGGTACGACCTAGGCGCTACATCACAAAAACCTAGATTTTATGTAATAACTCGACTAAATACCAAAAAAGTGCATAAAATCGGCAGCATGAAATAATTCCCCACGAAATAAGTCCCCAAAACGGAAATGAAATAACTCCCCAAAAAAAATATATGAGAGGCATCAGCAACGTTTGGGGATTTATTTCATTTTTTTTTTGGGGACTTATTTCATTTTTATATTGGGGAGTTTTTTCATTTTCAAATTTATTTCAAATCTATATTTTAAATTGATTGGATGTTTTGAATACTTTTTGGGGATTTATTTCATTTTGATTTAGGGAGTTATATCATTTCGTTGGGGGTTCATTTCATTTTTAATTGGGTGATTATTTTATATGAAATAAGACCCAAAAAATTGGGGAATTATTTCATAATTTTTTTTGGGGACTTATTTCGTGGGGGGTTATTTAATGCCGCCCATAAAATCGGTTATGTAATCAAAATTCATCGCAAATTCCGGCGGCATGAAATAACCCCCCAAAATATAAACCCCCAAAAAAATAATGAAATAACCCCCCAAAAGTTTGTACAGAGCACACCAACAAAGATTTTTGGGGGGTTATTTCTTTTTGTTTGGGGTGTTATTTCATTTTCTTAATTGGGGGACTATTTCATATAAAATAATTACCCAAAAAATCATTATGAAATAAAGCCCCAATATATTTTTTTGGGGATTATTTCATTTATAAATTTATTACGGAAACGTTTTTTGGCGCAAGGACTTTCTCCTCTATAATATAACAAACACCGCTTTCGTTAGCAAAAGCTTCTCTGTATAGCTGGCCTTCAGCCCGAAGCTAGAATTTTCTGCTCTATGGTATACGAAACACCGTCTTCGCTAAGTAAAACTCCTAAATTTGGGCTTGCGCTAGGCCTAAGGCCGCCTATGCAGAAAAGCATTAATTAGCGAAGCCGGTATTTGTTATACCATAGAGGAGGAAATTTTTGCGCCCGGCCGAAGGAAGGCCGGATATGCAGAGAAGATTTAGTTAGCGAAGCCAGTGTTTGTTATACCGTAGAGGAGAAAATCCTTGCGGTCGGCCGAAGGCCGGCAATGCAGAGAAGATTTAGTTTGCGAAGCCAGTGTTTGTTATAACTTAGAGGAGTAAATCCTTGCGCCCGGCCGAAGGCCTGCTATACAGAAGGGCTTTAGTTATCGAAGCCGATGATTGGCATATCATAGAGGAGAAAATCCTTGCGCTTGGGCGAAGTCTCAACCATGCTATCTATCGCATGATTCTTTAAACCAAAACTGTACAATTAATGTATTATACATATTGGGGTCTTATTTCATTCCAGAATTTGGGGTCTTATTTCATATGAACTAATCCCCCAAAAATTAGGGTATTATTTAATTTCTGTTTGGGGTGTTATTTCATTTCATTGTGAGTTTATTTCATTTTCAAAATTGGGGGCTTATTGCATATGAAATAAGGCCCCACACTTTGGGGGGTTATTTCATTATTTTTTTGGGGGCTTATATTTTGGGGGGTTATTTCATGCCGCCGCAAATGCCTACCTAATATCGTATGAAGATATATGATGATCGCTTTATAATTACTGCGTTGTAACGAGGAAAATAGGTTATGGGAAAGAGAATAGACGGACTAGTGCTTGCGAACATTCGACTTGAACTTATTCATGTTGAAAGTTAGAGGGAAGACTTCAGCAGGAGGTTATTCCACATAATAACAGTCCGGCCAAAAAACGACTTTTCCCAGTACGATTTACCTGCTAATCGACTACAAAAGGATGGGCTTTTGAGGAAAAACGTGTATTACAAACAAACGTACGGGTTTCGGGAACCAGATCCTTAATTTCGTCAGAACACATCCCATTGTAGTAACGACAAAACAGGGAAAACAACCCACATTGCGACGCTGCTCAAGGGATTCAATAGAATTGGATACCCTACTTTCACAAATGAGAACTTTCGCCCTCTCCTGCACGAGGTCAAGAAGCTCTAAAATAGACCTTCAAGCACCGGCCCACACATGAGAGTTGAATTCCATTTTTAATCGGATATAGGTGGTATAAATAGTAAGGAGATCACATGGAGTCTTAAAATGCCGAGGCTTTTGAAGCTTCTTTCGACACCTTGGTTATATGCTTTGTCCATCGGACATCTCATTGTATCTTCATGCACAGAACATCAAGAGATTCTGATTGGTCTTAGCCAAGCTTATCATTCATATTCTGCCTCATAGCACCGACATAGGATACTCCCAAAACTTTGATACAAACTCGTTTAAAGAAGTATAAAATAAAAACTAAAAACTAATAAAATGTTTAAATAAGAAGTAAAACTAACAAATCCCTTAAAATTTCTAGAAGTCTGAAATAAAAAATTTCACACGCCTTCATTTTGCCAACAAAACACTGTTTGTAATGGCGTTGGGTTTGTGTTGTTACTGGAGGTTATTTCTATACATTGTATAAACTGTATGGCTTAATGTGGTAATCGTATGAAAGTGTGGCAACATATATCAACTGGCATACATACATGCATACTTCCATGCCACACTCCGACACTTCTTTGTATTTGGGTATAATCATGTTTAACGAAGTGTTTGAAGTGGTTAATATGGGTGGTGTGGTTTTGCAATATACCAGAACGCATTGCCAGCAACCCACTTCCTTAAGGCATTACAAAATGAGTTTATTTATACAAAATTTTAGCAGCTTAAGAAAACTAAATAATTAAAAAGATAAAGACATAAAAGATTAAAAGCAAAATACTGCAATGTTTCCTCAATTTAACAGATGTTTGAGGCAAAGAAAATTCAAAAAGAAATGAAAATACTAATCTGCACCTAAACCCAACTTCATTTGAATGTCGGTCAGTCAACTGACAAACGTTGCACAATGACGACAATTGTTATTAGACAGACAAATATGATCTGATGATTAAGTGACAATCATAATGTTTGAAACAACTTGAACTGACACTGCTACTTTAAACTTTTGGAACAATGAAAACGACTTCTACCATTCTACCGCCTGACATGTTCTGATGTTAAGTGGTTTTGTTAGTTGGTGTATTTCCTATTCCTCATCTGCATCTTGTGTCAGCAACATTATGAATTTTGATGTAGAATGACAATGAAGCAACCAATGAAACAACTGCTAAACGACCATAACAGATATGGCTGTTGTTGCTTGAGAGTGTGTGAGAGTTGTATCCTGTTTCTGTATAATGCCACACAAATACATACACACACACAAACATTTAAAACGTAAAGTTGTTTAGTAGTTAGTTTTATTTGGTATACATTTTCAACAATATTTCCGGCATAAAATGACAATATGAACGTCATTTAACATCAAATCCTTGGATTTACATTCTTTGCATATATTTTTCTTTATATAATCATTGACACAACACAATGCTGTGCAATATTTAACACAGAACTCTGTGAAACCACATGTACAAACAGCAATACAATTTTATTTAAAAGAGCAGCAACAACGATCGCAGCAACAAACAACTGCCAAAACAATAAACTGCTGCATAAGGCTCCTTCATTTTCAACTGTTTGGGGTTTGTTTGCCACTTATTTTTTTTTCTTTACTCGGTAAGATGCTTTTAAATTTTAACGACGAATATAAAAAGAACAGTAGGATTTTTTATAAAATTAATTAAATTTAATAGCAGTAAAAATGGATTTTTTTTTGTAAAAAACAAGTAATAGTGCTCTATTCTGTTGTGCCGATTCTTTGGTACCCTACACTAAGAGTTAAAATACATATTTCAGCATTGGTTTTTATATCTTGAAAATATAAATCAAATATTCATAAAAAAATTACTTCACAGTACAATAATTCGTCTCGTTTTAGAGTCCAAACACAATGTACCGATAATTTATTGCGGTGCGATTTTTCATACGATTTTGAAGTAAAAAACCGCAGTGCGGAACGGCATAAAATTAAAATCTGAGTCCAAACACAATGTAACGATAATTTACTGCGGTGCGATTTTTCATACGATTTTGAAGTAAAAAACCGCAGTGCGGAACGGCATAAAATTAAAATCTATTTTATTTTCATTGCGGACTTTCTTTCTCTCTCAACAAGGCGAATTTAACTCGCCTTGTCTCTCAATTTTTGATACTAGTTCTCTTTTTGATGTTGCCATAGTTTTTGAATAATTGGCTATGTTCACAACATTATTGAAAACAAACAACATGATAAAAATGTATGCACAAATAAATTAATAAAATTTAAACAAAAAATGACAACTATTTCCGTCGCCGTCTTCCGTTGTATTATGTTTATTTTTCTCTCCCGCAACGAGAAATCGCACCGCACCGCAAACATTGTGTTTAGACTCTTAGGCGTATGAAAGTCTATTTTAAAAGTATACTTTAAATGGGGCATATGATAAATTATGGACCAAGCATTTCAAAACTTCGCGTTTTTATTGTTATTGCTGCGGTTGTAGGCGTACTAAATAGTATTCCGAGTATGGTGTCCTTGGTAAATTATGGACCGATCTTAACAAAATTAAGTAGTGCAATTTCTAGTCATATACAACGAATTTTTCGAAATTTATTGAAAACGGGTGGGTTCCGTCACTAATTTATGTTTTTTTATGGAGGTTGTGCCACTGTGAGTCTTTCGAAAGTAAGCGTGTTTTCAACAGACATATTTGTCTATTGACTGACGGACACTAAATAAGGTATGAGATATATAAGCAAGCACAACTAAAAATTTTAAAATTTTTAGAAAAGGCAGCAGCGTTACCGTTGGTGCCACTCAAGTGGCAATTTGCCACTTTTTCGACTACTTGGATACTATTTGGCCACTTTTACAAAATGCACCCAAATGTTGCACTTATTGCGATTCTTGCCACTTGTTTGATACTTTTTTTTTCTGTTTTATTATAAACCCTAGCTTTAATATATATATAGCAAGTTTATATGAAATGTTTTTCTTGTCATGCGTGGTTAGCTGAAAATCGGTTTAATAAACTTTCTATTAACATTGTTTTATTTATTATGAATAAGGGGATAAAGATATTTCACATATCGATGGTTTTCTTCCGCAACCTCGTAACTCAAAAACAACTACTTTTCAGGAGAGACAAAATACTTTTTTTTTTACCAAATATTTGAAAGTTTTTGCTATATATTCTTTTATAAATCAAGAATTAGGAAAAATTTCTATAAATATTTAAAAGAATATATAGCAAAAAGTTTCAAATATTTGGTAAAAAAAAGTTTTTTGTCTCTCCTTAGAAGTCATGAAGCAGAACCCGAACTGTTGTGTACCGAAAACTTGTCTAAAATTTGTGTAATTGACATTAAAAGTAAAATCTAAGTTTTTACCAAAAATTGTGTAATGAATTGATAATAAGAATTGATATTAAAAACATAAAGTTCAATATATTGAAGTATTTAGACCCAATATTTATAGTGTCTTATGAAGATATAAACTATTTCGAATTAGTTTAAGAGTTTAAATATATTATAACTGACCCAGATGCATTTATACATAAAATTAAACTTTTAGAGAGTAAAGTAAATGACACGAAATATGAATTTCGAATGCTGAAGATTTTTGGTGTGAAATAGGAACATTGAAAAATAGATTTGATGAATATACTTATATATATATTCAAATTTGTACAAATTGATCTCTCATATTTTTACATTGTCACATAGTAGTGCTTCTGCTGAGCGTGTTTTTACTAAGTTAGCTTTAATCAAAAATAAAGTAACAAATAGGCTAAAGACATTTTACGAAAGTATGGAAGTCGTTTTAAGAAAAATTAATTTTAAAATTTGTATGAAACTAACCATTAACAAATATGTAGCACAGGACGACATTGAAAGAGTTTGTTTAACCATTCTAACTGATTCTTATGTTTTTGGAATGCTTAAGAAGAATATGAGCACAGTTTTCTTCCATCACGTCACATTTATCAGATACACCAATTATTGTAATTTCGGAAGATGTTTTGTACCACAATTAATTACAAAATCCAGTTTTATAGTTTTGTTTTATAAACCTGATTACAAAAATTTGAAGCAATAATAGACGAAATTGGATAAAAACTAAATATGCTATAGTAAATAAATTAAAACACTAGCACTTAAATTAAGTAGCATATATTCATGCCGTGCATTTATTTGTTTTAAAGATTATATATAAAGTATTTGAAAAAGTGATATTTTCGTTTTTTTGTTAAAGGATTTCTTGTTTTCATCCGGTTATAGCTAAGCTGCCAGGCCCACGGTGTCGACAAGAACATTTCTTTCGCATATTTATATTAAAAACAATAATAATAAAAACTAAGATTTGTTTTTGTTTTCAAAACAAATATACTAAAGAAATTTTATTGTTGACATCGTGGGCCTGGGCCTACAACTTTTGTAATTAGGTTGACTGTAGAATAAAATTATAAAACTATGGATTTTGTTATTAATTGTGGTACAAAACATCATCCGAAATTACAACAATTGGTGTATTTGATAAATGTGATGTGATGAGAGAAAACTGTGCTCATATTCGGCCATAGCATTCCAAAAAACATAAGAATCTGGTGGAATGGGCAAATAAATTTCTAAAAAGTTTTTAATGGGTACCTGTGCAATACAGTGTCTTAAATAAATTAAAGAAAATGTATTCAGAAGGAATAGTACAAGAAATATATTACTAAATATATATAAAACACATTACACAAATATCCTTTATTTGCTGCAACAATGTCATAATCCAAAAAACATATTTGGCAGAAAACAAGTTTAACGTTTTTGAATTACCAAAACATTAAAGTAAATAATTTATAAAAATTACTTCTCGAGAGAAATATTTTTCCCAAAAATTACTTTTGATATTTACAAAATATTTATTTTAGTTTTTATACCATTTAAAATTATAGTACATAGAAAAAAAAACGTAAAAAATACATAATGTAAAAGATGTGCCCCTTTTTTTAAAAAAAATTCAAAAAAATCTTTTTGGTCCCACTTCTTTTGTAGATATCCCCTTTTTTGGTACTTTTTAAAAATATCCGACAGTAACACTGATAGGCAGAAAACTGGCTTCGAAATCCTGTATCTGTATTCCGTAGTTAGCTTAGCTTAAGCAAAATCTCGATCGCTAAAATACCTTAAAGAATATAAATTTTAAACATTTTAGCGATGGCATTAAAAGCTATAATTGCGACGAATTAAATTGTTATGGCATTGCCAAATTTAGCAATGCACGTTACAGTAGCCAAAAATCGCTCAAATTAAACTGAATGAAATTCTGTCAATAACAAAATAATTCTTGGCTTTAATCATGAAACAAAAGTTTTGTATTTTAAATTTTGTGCAAAATTTTTAGTTGCGGTCAAATGAGTGAAGAAAAAAAAAATTGCAATAAATCAAACAATTTTTTTAGCGCAACATTTTACTATCACTCATGTTTAGTGAGATTGCTAATTTTCAATTCATCAATCAACATCAACGAAATAATTCCAATCGTTTTGAACTATGAGTACGAGATGAAACTTCAAAATTAGTGCACTACCCCCATCTATGACAAAAATCATGTGTTTTTATAATTGTCATTAAAAAAGTAAAACAATTTCTTTAAGTAAAAAACAAAAAAATTTAAATTTATTATTAATGTTTGCACTTTTCTACATTTTTCTTTTTGAAACGCTTTTTATAAACCCCACTTCACAAATACAAAATAAAAAATTACAAAAAATGATTAGCTTTTGCTTAAAATTCCGTGCGAAATAATAAGAGCTACACTTGTTTCGCACGGAAAATAAAAATGTTGCTAGAAACATTTCGCATGTTTTTCGTAATATAAATAGACTACAACACATGGTGGAATAAGCTGGTGGCATCGTTACGGCAAAAAATACAACATTACAACAAAAATACTTTCAACAAAAATCAAAGCGTGCCGCTGAACGTGATGAAATAAATAAATTTTTAGCCAAATTTTATTTAATTATGGTCAATATCTTATTTGTTTTAATTTTAAATTAAAACGTGGACTTTTTGTAAACATAAACAAAACTTTGACATAAGACTAGACAAACAATGCAAGAGCAAAAAATCGTCATCTGGCGTAGTGCTGCTACCTTTATTATTTCACAATGGTACAACTCTATTAACTTTTTTTTGTCTGTATTTCACAGAATTTTTTTTTTATATTGAGTTATATTCGCACAAAATACTGAACAGAGTATTATGCTTAAGCTTGTAAACAAATGTCAAACCAGAAAAAAGAATAAACAAAAAAAGTCAGCATTTTTAATATTATTTGATTTATAGCAAAGAATTCGGTATCAACAAAGGTGGACAAGTTTTTATTGAAATTTTACAGAGAAATTTACGAGAATTGACAGTCTTGACAGTCTTGACCGTCCCCTGTTTTATGAAAAAAAATGATTTTGACAAATTTTAAATTGTGCCTGATATATATACTTGTTGGCGGTTTAGCTGTTTATTTTAAAGTTTCGCACGGAATGTCAAACTTAGTATACCCTTGTTCAACACTGGTAGTGGAGGGTATTTAAACAAGCATAACATTAGACTATATAGATTTTGTAATTCAGTTTATTACACTTATATCTGTCAGACTTCTGGAATAGTAATCGTAAGGTAAGTCGTACCCCAAAATCTGCTTATAATTTCACTTAGCTCCCATATTAAGGTGTTATCAAAATGAAAATTTGGTCTTACGCGTCTCATACAAGAGGATATAACATGATTAGTTTTTATATTTTTAAATATCAAGGTTGTTGAATGCTTATCGTGCTTTTTCAATATTCAGGAGTTTATTTAGTGTTTGTTTCATCTTGCGTATTTCTTTTCGAAATAAGGGTTTTGATTTTAAAATTTTTCCCAGGTGTCTACGATATAAAATTTTTGCTTTGTACTGAAAATTAGTCAAATAGGTGTGTAATTTACCCATACAAATGCACTTCCGGGATATCGTTAGAGGTAGAGACCGTACACAGAAAAAAATATCTCAAGAAAATTTTTAACAACACAGTTTGTTAAAAATAAAATTTTGGGTCATCAAACTTTTTGTTTGATTCAATGAAAAAATTTATCAAGTTTTTTACACTTTGCAAAATAGCACTCAAAAAAATATATTTAATAATGAAATAATTAAATATTTCTTCATGTTCAATAAAAAAATATTTGAATCAAAGTAAAGACAGTATTTTAACAACTCTTGCCCATTTTTAAATAGCTCATAATTCTCATTTGTTTTACAGTTTTATTTGAATAATATATTTAGTTTTACCAAAGTCTTTGGAAAAGGTTTCCTGATGATTTGGCCTAAGCAACCAGTGAAATGCGCATAGGAACTTAATCAACTTTTGGGCAACAACTTTTTTTATTGACTCAATAAACTTGGTTGTTGACTAAAAATTTAACAATTATACATACAAACTTTTTTATCAATACCGCAAAATTCGTCATCGCAGAAAATTCAAAAATTTTTGTAGTCAAATATGTGATTTTCGTTTTCAAATTTAAAATTATTTTTTTCTGTGTAAGTAACAGTTATCCAGAAAATTTTAACTCAAAATCTCTACAATTAACTCTTTCAGGTTTGGTGGTTTGTTATCTAACCACCTTTTCAAGAGCTTAAAAATTGTATTTTTTAAGATCATCGATTATAAATTCATGCGAAATTTTGGACCATAAATTCTAAAATTTAACATTTATTTATTTTTTTAAATGTGTAAGCTTTTTTTAAGACGGGATTTCCCCAAGTTAAAAAAAAACAGCCACAGGTTGTTTGCTTTGTTAAAAAAAATTATATCTAGTGCGTACTGCATAGTAATACAGCACCTGTAGAGTTCCTCTATGCATCCGAACAAAAAAAAACATGTTTTTTCAGATTTTCACCAAAAATAAATTTTTAAGCCAACCGTCATGGTGGTTAGAAAACTAACCACCTTATTTATCAAAATTATCAACATTTTTATAATAAAAAAAACTTTAAGTAATGCAAAATTGCGCCTATTGTAGTTATTAAGTTGCATATATAAAAGTGTGGCTCAAAGAGTTAAGAGGCCACGGAAACCTATACTCTCATACACCTAAAGATTCGTATTGAAGTGCTTTTTAAGAATCTATGGTGATATTAAAAAAACGATCTCAACTCCACAGTTTCAAATAATTTTTTAACGAAAAGATAAAAGTTAAAAAATTTATTTCGCTGTCATAAATTAAAACTTCTTTGATTAGTCTTATGTTTTTACGTCTTAAATAAAACTTCTTCTTTACGCCGGGGGTCCACGTAGCAATTTTTGTTTGCTAAGCACAAGCAAAAACGTAAGCCTTACGAAATTTTTGGAGTTTTGAAAACATGATACGGGGCTCAAATTTATTGTTTTGGAGTTTTTTTATTTAATGTTAGTTAAGGGCGTTGCACACTATCCCACAAAATCTTAAGTAGTCTTCAAAAATGCTTCCATGATCTAATTATTCTTTGAACATTTTTAAAAAAACAATAACAACTTATCATAACAGTGTTGCATTTTCGTAAGTTGTTAAAGACTTTGTGGGATAGTGTATAACGGCTTTTAAGGCTTTTTATTTTTTATTATCTATACAAAAATATATAGAGATATTTCCCACAAAAGTCAGTCGCCCGCATTGAATTGTTATAGTTAAGGTTATTTTTTATAAACATTAATTCACAATTTAAAAATCCGATATAATCCCCACTGCTTAAATATTTTTTTCTCGGTGGAGGGCATTAAAGATTCGGAAAAGCACTTTTACTTGTTTAATTTAGTTTTGTATAAAATATCCTTACCGCCAAAAATTCCTTCTGTGATTTAACATATAGTTTCAATGTTATAAGCAATTTAATATCTAATTGGACAAAAACAGATTAATCCCACTGTACATTGTTTTGTTTTCGTTATTTAATAATAAAACATCATTATTGTCGTCGTCATCATCATCATAAGTGCGTATTAGTGTTTTAGTTTGTTGTTAAACAACAAAACTTATTTTTTAGTTGCATTGTATATTTCATTTTATAAATTCTAGTTTTATTTTGTTTTTGAAAACTTTTCCTCCCTAGAATAGTTTTTGGTTTCTTTTATAGTTGTATTTCTTAACCCTTTTGTTCTTTTTGAACCAGGGCTTTAAATTAATCGATTTTAAAACAAGTTAGAAAGTATAGTCGGTCAAGCCCTACACCACAGTGGAAATAGGCTGTTGAAGAAACAGCCAGCCAGATAGATGGACGTCGTTAGATCGACTAAGAAAGTGATCGGAATACTAAAAGGTGTTCTCGAACCAATATTATGATGTGTTACACACATCTTTACTATTGTGGTCTGAGTACAATGATCATTTTTGTGGATAATTGTTGTGGGGAATGTAAGAAAAGATAAACTCACTGTTAATTGCTGGTACTTTATTTAAGCTTTGATATCGTTCCAAATAAAATTTGAGTGCTTGTAATTCTTATTCAGTCAACAGTTTTATTTGCATATTTTATATCTTAAGCTTTTTGGGAAAAGGTTTTTTGATTATCTGCTCTAAGCAACCAGTGAAATGCGCATAAAAACTTGCTTATCATCCAACAATAAATTTCAGTGTATTTATCAAGAAGGAAAACTGGGAATTAAGAAGAACAAACAAAATCTTATTAAAAAAAATTCGGAAAATATTGTTATAAATATATATGCAATTTTTTAAATTATTCCAACAAAATTTAATCAAATTAGATATCTTTGATTTTCTCACATAATTTAACTTTAACGGAAAAAGTGGTTGCTACTGAATTATTAAAAAAATTCAAAAGTTTTTCTTTAATAGAATTAATTATTTTACAATCTGCGTCATTTAAGTAAAAAAAAAACATAAAACGAAAATTTTGTATTTTTTTCTTCAGTTTAAAGAATTTTCTGCGAAAGCGAAAAAGGGGAGTTATTCGTATAAAGAAGAAGAAAAAAAAAAAATAAATTAAAAAAAAATATACTAAAATAAATTACAACAAGTAAGATTGCTTTATTCGGCTTTGCCGAATCTTTTATACCATTCACCGGTAGTGAATATTATTGGAGTGGCTCTATATGGTATGTATAAAATATAACTCAATTTTTATAAAACCTGACCACACAATATTATAATCCGTTGCCTTATTATTATTATTTATTTCAGAAACAATATACATTTTTTAGGAAGGTTGTTTCACATTAGGGAACATAATTTTTTTTTACTCAACCGATTTTACTGCTTAAAACTAGAAAGAGTTTAACAACAATTTTTTTTTTCTGCTCAGTTTTTTTGAAGTGAGTGCGTTTTTAACAGAGGGAAAGACAGACGGATGGACATGACTTAATCGGCTTAAATTGATTAATGACCAAGAATGTATATATATTTCATGGGATCTTAAATGAATATTAAAAAAGTTTCACACGGAATGACATACTTTGTATACCCTTATTCACCACTTTTTGTGGTGAAGGGTACAAAAGGAACAAATAAATGCAAAAGATCATATCATGACACTTTCATACTCCTTTTATCATCAACAGCAGAACCATCATTATTATTACTTTCTATTGTTGCACGGAAACTACTTTTGTTTTAAAGGATTTAAAAGTGAAAAATAAAGTTAAGTAGTAAAAAAATTCAATGCAAATTTTATAAAAAATGGCGCAAGGAAAAGGAGTTTTCTTACTAGTACAGTAGAAGACAATTATAATGAACACGTAGGAACTGACAATATTAGTTTTCTTCATATATAATTTGTTTTGTTCCTAACAAAAAAAAAAAAAAATTATTTTGACCGACGTTAGATACTGGACTTATAATAACAATATTTAACGGTACAGCTTTTTATCACCTAGAACAAAACTAAGCCACATGTGACTTAGTTGGTCATTTTAACGACAAATGTAAACCACTTAAGGCTAGTTTACACGGTAATACATTGTATTACGACATGATGTTTAATGAGAAAAATCATATCATGTAAAAGCAAAATGTATTGAGCAAGAGAGAATACGAATACAAAATCTGACAAGCGGTCGGTAAATAGTTTTTTTCTAAACCATTTTAGAAACTTATGTATTCTCATCACACCAGAGGTGTATTTTAACAGAGTATATTGAAGGTGGTAGCATTTGTATACAATTACAAAAACAACTCAGGAAATGTTCATGTTGTTCTTGTTAAAATTGTAAAACTGCAACCATCTGCTTTTTTGTTATTATTTTTGATTTTACTTATACCATCCGTGTAAACATGAACTATACTTACAACAGATTTTTATTTTTTTCTTTTAAGCACGGAGAGAATTTCTTATTATTTTGATTCTACAAAGTCGTAATACATTGTATTACCGTGTAAACTAGCCTTTAGCGAAGTAAGAATGGATTTTAAGGTTCGCCGGTCTTCTGCGCTTCTTCTCCAATTTCTAACGTTAAGTAAGGAATGGTTTTTCTTTAATTGGTCTTTTAAAACGATTTTCGGTCGTTCTCTTTTGGACTTCTCTCGCGATCATATTCATATGCCTTTTTTACTGGATTATCGTTATTTATTCGCTTAAGGCATGTTGCGGTGCCGATCATTACTAAATTTATCAGCGTTTAGTTTGTTCATTAACTTTGTTAAAGTGATCTTTAAGAGAAAAAGAGAGAACAGAATAGAAATAGAAATTTTTTAAAGATGTTTGTCTATATTTCTTACTAAACCGATTGTGCTGAATTTCAATCGTAGACTGCTAAGAAGAACTATGAATAAAAATCAATTTAAGACCAAAATCATTTCGGTTCGGCAAGCGTTACATACGAAATTACAAAAACTCAGATGCACCAAACGTTGCAGTGGGAGGTATAAAAACATTATTAGTTGTATAAAATGTTGTTTAAGGAAATATAAAAAATGTGTTCGTTGTATGAAAGTTTATTTTTATTATTATTCAACTCCCATAGTTCCTAGGTGGAACATAGGGTCTCAATTAAATTGTGTGGTAAAATCATTAGTTCGGAGACACATCGACATTAGGGTTATAACTTTTTGACACTTTTTGCGAATATTTAAATCGGCATAGTATAGTCATGCAGAACATTAAGGCCCTAATTTTGTAAAACACAACGCAGCGACAAAGAATTATATTGAAAGCAAAAACAAACTCATTAATATTTTGTAATTTTGTTGTTGCCTTTAACAGAAATTCACACTGGTTTTTAAGATTACATACGCCTCATTTCTAGTGGCGTTGAAAATTTTAAAACGGTTCATAAATTTCTGTACAAAGCAACAACAAAATTACAAAATATTTATGAATTTGTTTTTGCTTTTAATACAATACTTTGGCGTGCTTTGTGTTTTACAAAATTAGGGCCTAAAAGTTATTAATAAAAAATATGATAATTTGTATATATGATGTTTGAAAACCACAATTTTTATCTCACGGAAATTTTAAAATATATACATCTGATATTTTTATATATTCCTATACGCATCACTTAAACGTTTATTTGAAATTTATCCACTGCTTGCGATTTAAAAATTTTTCTACGGTTTACAATTCATCGCGGTTCAAAATTTCTTGGAAGGTTTAAGAAATTTGCATCCCTGCTTGAGGTTTTTTTTCGCAAAACGACGGGAGACAAGTGTTCTCATTACTAAAACAATCATGGCCATTCCGTGGTACTTTTCAAAAATTTGGTTATAGGCCTAATCGACATATTTCAATATATAAGCGTTTTAATCATATTTTACTGTACTATTGTAAACTTAATGTTTATAAAAAGAACAGAAATAAATAGAATAAGAAACTTTGGTAAAAAGTTTCTGCAAAAAAAAAAAAAAAAAATAAACGAAATTTTAAACAAAGTTTTAATTGAATTATTTGTCTGTTCGAAAATAAAAAGACTAAACGTTTAAAAGTGCATACATATGTATGTACAGTGTATATCTTACATGCATATCTATGTATGTACACATTTAAATACTAGTAAAGTGACATAAAATTGAATTAAAATCTCATTTGTATGTGATAATTAGAACAAATTGAGATAAAAACTTAATAAACGAATCAACATTTAAAAAAACTTACAGACAAAACATTTATGACATTTTTGTAGGGAACGAAATTTGTGTTAATGCTCTTGATATTTATAAGAAATTTGTGTAAACGATTTTTGAAATAAAAAATAAAATAAAATTTTTAAGTAATACCCCAGCAAAAACTTTACTTACCAGGTAATTTAGCAAATAATGTTGGAGAGAATAAACACTACTTATTTGTCGGCTGAATAACTACTTATATTTGTTCGAGGTGTCCACAGAATTCAGTACTTACAATTCACTTACTAGAAGTCAAAAAATATCTGGTTATTATTTAACTACTAGTAAGTTGAATTGTAAGTACTTACAATATATTTACCAGAAGCCAAAAAATCACTAGTTAATAGACCTAATAAGTAGTGATTGAGTACGTTACCAGTAAGTAAATAATTAGTACTGAAAACAACACAAGTAATAAGTTAGTTTTTGAGCTGAATATTAGTAAGCAAATATTCTGTAGAGAAAGTAATAGAAGTAGTAAGTAGTTGCTGTGGTCATTACTAGAAAGTGCTTATTAAAGCTTTCAAAATAATGACAATTGTAATGACAACTACTTACCAGGTAACGTATGAAATAACTACCATTTATTACTAAAAATCAAAAAGTTTTTCCTGGGACTTACTAAAAAATTTGCTTAAAAAAAAATATGTATTTGGGTAGTTTTTGGAAAATACATTTATGATTTCTAAGCATTTCCTGGAAAGTTTTGATTAGTAAAATGTAAAAAAAAACATAATATTGAACTAAAATACTGGTCCTACTACCACATTTTTGCAAAATTTTTATTCTATGGCAACGTTTATATAAGGTGTCGCAAAATTATTGTCATAATTTGAATTCGCTGCCATTTTGCAGATTGCGACAAATTTTATTTCGTTTTGATATTAATGATGTAGATAAATAGAGAATTAATAGTCAACAGGGCAAGTTGTTAATGCCTTTTGCATGAAAAAAATGCATTTGCATATTTTTTAAGATTTTACCAAAAAATATATGCTTTGCATAAAATTGCATACTGCGCAGGTTGTTTGGTTTTTGAATTTGATTTATTCAAAATATAAAAAAGAAACGACAAAAAAGGCTTTAATACTCGTATGATGAGAGATAAGCCAGAAATTTAAAGAGTTCATTGATCCGTTCTGTTTTGTGTGCTTTTACATGAAAGTTCAAAACGTAAAGAATAAAATATTTATTGAAAAAGTTATGAAAGATATTAATCGAAATGTTAGGGCCAAGCAAATGTTAGGAAAAGCATTTAAAAAAAAAACAAAATAAACAACATCTGATTCCGTTCGGAATGTGTGATCAGTTCGCACTTTGCTTCAGCAAATGACAGTTTCATAACCCTTTGCAAAAAGTTTCCCTAACTTCAATATTGTTTGACGCATATCAGTTCGTATATTCGCACAGTTGCTTAAGCAGGCTTATTTCTTTTTTATAATTTTATTTCCTAGGCTAATCCCCGCGAAGCTCTACGCTTGTCTGCAGGAAAGAAACCTGAGTCTCTGGCAGGAATCGAACCCGCAACTACGGGGCTGATAGACTAGCTAGCCTACCGGAGCACATTATGGTTAGGCCTTTCGTCTTCTAAATAAGTAAAAAACAATAAACATTTATTTTATAAAAGCGACACCTATAAATATATTGACACTATCTGCATGAGAACGAATATTATTTAAGTTGCGCCAGTAACATCCGGCGATGCTGAACGTATTCTTTTAATATGGGGCAATATTTGTGAAGCGGACAACCCAATAAAAAAATTTTGTTGGAATTCCTTTATATTTGGCATAACTATATTTCTTGTAGATATAAATAAGTGTGTCGAGTTACGGGGTGTTAAAGTGTTGCCGTTTTTAAAAATTGGTTTTTTTAAATTATTTTTTCGAACCAAAAATTTATCAAACAAAAAACAATTTTTTTTTAAATAAAATAAATAAATAATAATTAGTATTGTGGTTATTTTGTTGAACTATTTATGGTTTTTAATCCAAATTTTTAATATTTTTAATTAGGCTTAAGAAGAAAGGAATTTTACAACATGAAAATTAATTAAAATTGTTATTGATAATCTTTCATTTTTGACCGTGGCCGGGATTCGAACCGCGGCCGGCAGGTTACCAAGACATGCAACCACTCGATCTCCTCAGATGGATTTGCCGTTTTACACTCGCAGCCATCGACGTCTGCTGACGTCAATATTCAAACATCAATCCTTAAACCAAACTGTATTTTAACCTTTGGTAGATCAAAGTTGGCTTTTTTGAATGATTATCCATTTTCATTGGTTTTACATGTTTTTTCTTACTTCTGTTTTTTCGTACTTTTGTCAAGAATTTTTCTTGAAGTCCTAAGTACATTTTTTGTTTTTTCATTTTAAATAAAAACATTTATTTGAAAAAAAATTTTTTTCATCTGCAAAACCGGAAATAACCAATTTAAATCAAAATTTTTCTAACTTAGTCCTATTTTTTTTTTTTTTAACCGAAATTAGCCTATAATGCCCTTATTATATTGTAAAGGTTTTATTGTGGGTCATCTATTAGTTTAAAAGTTCTGTAAATTTCTTCTCACTCGTACATGTGGTTATTGCAATGATGTGCTGTAAAAGACAGGAAAGAAGGAGTTTAAATTTTATTTTTTCTCAAACTTATTTTTGGGAATACAAAATTTATTATTAATTAGATTTTTTTGACGTGCAAAATTCCAAATTTTTATTTTTGATAAATACACTGAACTTTATTGTTGAGTTGCTATGCGCATTTCACTGGCTGCTTAGGCCAAATCATCAGGAAACCTTTTTTTCTAACAAATTTTCTTTTAATCGAAATAAGGACGCCGCACCTTTTATATTTTAAATGTTTCATTATGTGCTCTTCTTAAGTTTAAAAGTTATGCAAATGATGATGTTAGGCGCTTGTTTATGTAGGCTGTTTAGTTAAGTTTCTACATTTATACAATTATAATACTTTAAATTTTTAAGTCCCACCCTGATAAAATTTAAATTAAATAAAATATCAGATGTTATTTTTTGTATACTTAAATAAAAGTATATGTAAATACATTTATTTGCTTATGAAGATAATGGTTTTATTTTACAATTTTACAAACAGTGTCAATCATAGAACTAGTGCTTTTTTACAAGGATGTCTTCGTGTTTTGGAATAAAAGTTCCTGGAATTGTGATTACGGAATCAAACCTTGGTTGCAGAAAAATTCTTCCACGTTCAATATTCGTTTTAGAGCGTATTAAATTGCAGTTTTTTTTAGAGAAGATTTTGCCCAGTCATATAATTGTATTGGAGTAATTTCAGCTTATGACACTGCTTTTTTAACACCTTTGATTATTAGGAATTCATGGCAGCTAAAGACACATTCTGAATAGAAGCTGTGGTCAAGTAAGATATATTCTAAGTAATTTTGAGACAATCGGTATTCTAAAATCGGTGTCAATATTTGTAATCGGAAAATAAAGGTGACATCCGATTTCATACTCTTCAGAGATTTTGGGTTGTCAGAAAGTTTTATAACAGGAAGATACAAGATATCCCAAAATAGAAAATTTTTATTCTTTGCGTAGGTACATGGTACATTTAAAAAATATTCGCACAACTATGCGCTTCGCAATAAGACTTACAGAGATGCAGCACGGTAAGTGAAGGAACTCTTAACAAGTTTGATAAACGAAAAGATAAGATTTCAATTGGCACGGCAGTCCTTTACTACGAAGCAGGATTGTAAGGGAGAATACCAAAAAATTACTGTAAAAACATTCAGTGTGTAATGCTGATAACTACGTTCACCAGTTCTTATATGCGTTAAATAAAATGCTTTATGTGTCAAAACTGTATTGCTTCCATAGTTGGGGGTTAGTTGATTTAAATCAGCAGTGTACTGTCACTAAATAAAAAAAAAAAATTAGTTTGCACTCTTTTTTACCAGCTTTAGTGATGAGTGTTATATTTTTAGCTACCACTAAAAAAAACTTTGTGATATTGCAAATGTTTTCACTATTACTAAACGCAGATTGAATGCAAAAATTTGCACTCAAATCAAATAGTGCAAAAAAAAAAAATAGTGTCTCACTAATATTTAAAAAATGTAACTTTGTATGTGCATGGTTTTTGATTTCTTTTGAGAATATGCATAAGTAAAGAACATTAAACAAAATGAAATTTTGTCAATAACGGTATTATTATTGGCTTGAATCATGAAAAAACAAGTTTTTAATTTTAAAATGAGAGCAACAATTTAAGTTGCACTCAAATGATGAAGAAGAAACAAGTTGCAATAAGCTGATGATTGCTTTTTTTTAAATCAAACTATTTTTTTTTTTTTTGAGTGCAAAGTTTTTTAACATCACTATCACTCATGTTTAGTGAGGCTGCAAACTTTCAATTCATCACTCAAGATCAAGAAAATGCTTGCAATATTTTTGCACTATCACTAAGTGTGAGTTGAAACTGCAAAATGAGTGCACTACCCCACCTATGATTGCTTCAAAGTGGGAATTCACCATATAAAATTCATGCCTTCCGTAAGCGAGATGGTAAGCAAAACTTTTATTGTTCTGCCTTACAAACCTGCATCGTTTGAAGCTCAATTGTTTTTTGGGATTCTGGTATTGTAAAGAAACATTCCTAAGTAAATGTACACATCTATAGCTTTTATGTTAACCAGAATAATGGTTTAAGCCAGAAGCATGTATGCATAATATTGAGGGAATACGGCTATTATAAAAAAGCTTTTTAAATTTAAATTTGACTCAAAAAAGCACATTCGAAAACATTTTTAATATAATAAACATAATTTGCGTAAAGTATTCCCACATTCTATTTTTCATATTTCTTTCTGGCATTATTTCAAAGAGCAAATTCTTGTTTAAAACTCGTTAGAACTTTTTTAATACCGCCTAATTTATTAGTGTTTCTTGTTATACGCAAATATTTTATGATATGCTTAATCTATGGCCAATTTTGGAAATGATGGTGCAAAAATAAATTCAGCTCTTTAATTTAATAATTAATTAATTTGTTTAATGAATTTGTATTCCGTACCAAAGTGCTGGAATTTTATAAAAAAAATTTTAATTAAAGACGAAAATTTTAATGGAATTTCTCGCAAACTTAAAAAAAAGAATTATATATTATCAAAGTAATTTTTGGGAACACAAAATTTTTAATTAACAATATTTTGTCTGTCGTGCTTAATACTCATTTTTTACTCTTGATAAAAATACTGAAATTTATTGTTGATAGAAAAAGCTATTCCTATGCGCATTTCACTAAAGATTTTATACAAATAAAACTGTTGAGCGAATGAGAATTATAAGTAATAGTTTTACTTGTAACAATATTAAAGCTTAAACAAAAACAACAACAATAAACAGTGAGTTTATCTTTTCTAACATTCCCCACAACAATTGGAATTGGAAAGAATTATTTTGGAAAGTCCCGAGAACGGTTTAAAATTTTCTGTTTTTCATCCGATTTGTAAATATTTAAAGCCTTAAGTGTATTTGTATGATGTATAGTTATTTTTAACCATTTCTAATCTCTTTCTCTCTCTGCACTGCGATAATGAAATATTACGACTTAATGTTTTAAGAGCGAATTTCGACCAATAACCGCTTTAAACAAATCAATTGGTGTTTTTAAGCATTTTAATATTTTATAACTCAATATGAAGATATGACGATAGCGGGTAGATATGTAATAAACAAATGATGGGATCGAAAAATAAGATGGGGTTTGGTCATACATTTGGCCGCCATATTTGTGTAATTGAAATTCTTAAATTTGGCCCCTGCAGCGCGTGATTTTTTTTTTTTTTTGCAAAAATACTCTATACTAGAAAGTGTACGGTGCACTTTTTTCATAGCAAGGGTTGTTATGCTTTTTTCTTTAAAAATCGTCAAAAGTTTTAACAAGATTCGTCAAAATCGTCACGAATATTAAACAAAGTCGTCAAAAATTTAAATGTTAAAATTTTGTATTGTACAACAAAGCAGTTTTTATTTAAACAAAACAATTAAAAATAAACTTTGAATTACAAGCAAGTATAATTTCAAAATTGTTTTTTGTTTTAAATGTTAGTTAAACGAATAACTTTTGCGCTGGCGTTTAAAAACAGGCAGTACATACGCACATATACAGATGAAATGTATAATAATATATGTTTAATCACCATAGTTTAATGCTAAGTTCACACTTAGGTTTTTAAACGCGTTTAAGCAAAATGTTGATTTAGCTAATCAAAGCCGTTAACATTACATTTGTGATGATTAAGATGACAGATGATTAAGAAAAAACACAACAAACAAATTTGTTTTTCTTTAAAGTATTCGAAATGGTTAAAAACACTTTTATAAAATTATTAGAAGATTATTTTAATCATTTTAATAATGAAATTGTGAGAATTTATAAATTATTTAAGGAAAAAAATAAAAACATTAAGCAGAAATCTTGGCCGGTTGTACACGATCATGTTGGCGATTCTACATTTGAGGTATGTTCAGTGGATTCTATGTGATTTATGAAGTGATTTAGTTGTAATCATGCCAATTTGAAGTGATTAACAAATCACTTCAATGTATGGGTAATCATCTCGATTTTGATGTGATTAGAGCTTAATCACGTTCGAACTGCTTAAACGCGTTTAAGAAGCCAAATGTGAACATACTATAAGACTAATTCTATTCGTACAAGCTATCTGCTCGACGTTTATTTTATAAACTCTTTGTAATATTTGCATCGAAACAATTTGAAAAATTCATTTTCAAATGATTCTTTGCAAACAAAATGCCCCCAATTGTTTTTGTTTGAAAACGATTCCAGATTTTAGTTTTATTTAAATTAAAAATTCGTTCAGCGTAAGCTGAAGAATTTGGTAAAACCATTAAGTCATTAATAAAATTTCAAGTTAGGAGATATGCATTATTATTATTTCACAACTCCATTAATTTAAAATTTTTTTTTTTTAAGTTTTGATATCAAAATCTTTTTCGTTAAAATTTTTAAATCTTTACTCTCTCATATCCTTTTCTATTGACTGGAATCTTTCTTTAGACACAAAATTTGGAAAACTTAGCAAAGAAGTGAGGAAGTATTTCTGTTTAAAAAAATAGATGGAATTATTAATTTTAAATTATTTGTAACAGAATTTCCGACATCCAATCTTTTTTTTTATTTTAATGCATTACTTAACATAGAATGCCACACAATTATCAACAAATTAATTGTGAGTTGTAACATTAATTGCAAATTGAGAAATTTTTTCTTTAACGTGAACACCAAGGAAAACTTCTTCCCTAATTCAAAAATTTAAAGGGTCAACAAAATTAATTTCATCAAACGGATTATGTCTTACATAATCTTCTTTTAAAAAAATTGTTAAGTCAGTCTTAGAAAGTTTTGATATATCACTCACTGTGTATTTTATGAATTTTAACACCTTTAGGTTAAAAAGTCGTATTTATATTATTTGCAACGTAAATAGTGTATTTTAAAAAACAAAAATATAACCCATTTAAATTTTTTAATACTATACATTTTGCGGTATCAATGGCATCGTTATTAGCAGTGAAGCCAAAATAAATTTTCAGCGATTCATATAATTGAAGAATTCGAATTACTAATGCTTGTAATGAAAGCCGTCTGGGCCTAGGGTCAAATATGGACCGATCTTCACGAAATTTCACAGTGTCTTTTCTAATCCTATAAAACTGTGAAATAACAAATTTTTTTATGATGGCGTTAGTGTTTACGGTTTTAGGCGTATTAAACTGTTTTCCGGGAGTTGGTCTTATATGGGGCATTGGATAAATTATGGACGGATATTCACGAAATTTTACGCATGATTTCCAGGCGAATTACTAATGCTTGTAATGAAAGCTGTCTGGGTTGTAATGGGGGAAGAATTTTTTGTTTTATTTTTATTTCGAAAAACTGATTGTTACGTTTTGGACTGTTACCAATATAATTGGATATATTTTTTGGAAGTGTTTCTAAACATAAAGAAACTTTTATGGACCCATATTGTTGCCAGAAAATCGTCATTGCACTATTACTTTTATTAAAAAAAATCGTCAACCGTGATTTTACTGTATTTTCTCAAAAAAAAAATCGTCAAAATGACACAAAATCGTCACATCTAACAACCCTGCTTGCAAGGTAAACTGATATATAAAAAAGCGTATACTCAATAACAACTGTCGATAATACTTATACGTGTACAAGATAAGTTCTCATCAAAATTTTATAATTTGTTTTGTTATTAAACTTTGTTTTTCTTAAATCGCAATCTGCGGTTAAACTTTATCACTAAACAACATTTCGCAACATCAACCCCTCTCTATAACCTCATTTGTCGTATAACTGTGATAGCCAGATTGTGGTAAACGTTATTTTAGTAAGCTTTTGGTTTTTGCGGTTTTACAAGAGTGGAGTGACAACAACAACTGTTTAACAAAAAGTAAAAAAGTGCAATAACTTTGTCCAGTGCGATGAGTAAAATAACAGCAAACTATTGCTAAAGCACGAGAATAGAAACGAAAAACTAAAATGCAATAGTAGCAATTGTTGTTTCTCTATAAATATTTAATATAAACCACTTTTACACACTCAACATGAACAAAAAACTGGCAAAAATATATGTTGTTCGAAACCACATACACCACACGTACACACACCACTATCGGCACCTCATTATTTACCACCACTTTACCAGATCCCCTTTTATTTGTATGAGTTTAGTAAACTCTAATGAAAAATACAACAACTACAACTGCGGTGTTTGATAGAGGTGACATAAATATTTAATTTGTTAAATGATTTTAAGTGCAAACAGAGCTTATTATAAAAATTGTATGTGATACTTAACACCAGGACGGACATACGAATAGCAGGCAACAAGAATGAACTAGAAAAATAGCAACAGCCTCTAAATAGGATATTTTTAACTCAATTATTTATACACGATTAACTATTTCGTACAGTATTTTTTTTAAATATTCTAAATTTGATTTTAGTGAAATTTAGTTTAAATTCTTGCTTGTGTAAAATGGATAAGAAGACTTATAGTGATTTGTTGAGGTCTGTAAGGGGTCATAAAATTATGGCATTTCAATGTAACAACTAATCTCAGTTTTATCCTCTTCAAAAACATGGACCAATTAAGGAAGTATATATGTTGCTAAATGATTTTCTTGCTGACGACTTATACAAACAGTTACCATAATGGATAAAGAGCGAGTTGTACGTTTGTGTTAATGTTTCTGACATATATTTACCTTTAAGATAACACTATGCAACAAATGGGAATTTTTTTGTTACCTGAATACCCACTATATTTTTTAATCCGCTGTAGTCACCTAACTGCAAAAAACATAATTTTTTAAAATTCTATGGTAAAGTTTTTTTTAAAAATGTTTTTTCTAAAATTTGAGATTTTTGAAGAGGCTGTTCCATACATCTTATCGTAACTTTGGAACGACGTACCCGATTTTGTTATGCAATCCGGCAAAACATTTTAAATTATGACAGATTTAAGTTTATCTCATATCATTTTTTAATTTAGCCATTATTTGTTGAGTTATTGAGGCCGAAGTGGCAAAAAAAATATTTTTTTTGTTTTTTTATAAAATTTTTGAATTCAAAAAATTCATAAAAAATTGAAATCAACAAATACTTACCAGTTTTAGTACTTAAGCTCAAAGCTGCATGTATCAGAAGTAAAATAAATTTTATTTCATGAAAATCCATGGACAAATTCGTGTTTTATTCCCGATAAACTGAAAGTACCTAGTTTTGAAATTTTTTATCGCAAGTAAGTATTTGTTGATTTCAATTTTTTATGAATTTTTTGAATTCAAAAATTTTATAAAAAAAACAAAAAAAAAATTATTTTTTTGCCACTTCGTCTCAATAACTCAACAAATAATGGCTAAATTAAAAAATGATATGAGATAAACTTAAATCTGTCATAATTTAAAATGTTTTGCCGGATTGCATAACAAAATCGGGTACGTCGTTCCAAAGTTACGATAAGATGTATGGAACAGCCTCTTCAAAAATCTCAAATTTTAGAAAAAAAATTTTTAAAAAAAACTTTACCATAGAATTTTAAATTTTGCAGTTAGGTAACTACAGCGGATCAAAAAAATATAGTGGTTATTCAGGTAATTTTTGCTTGTTGCATAGTGTAACCAATTGACTTAAATTGGTATTCTAAAGACGATTATAATGAAAAGATGTAAGTTGGCACTAGTCGAGGGCAACAAAACTATAACTGCATTTTCTTTATTTTAGCATTATTGACAATAATCGATTACTATTAACAGTCTCCTGGTATTTCCAAAGGCGCTTTCAAGTCGAAGTCAAGTAGAATTGACTCTGTTTCATTCGGCAGTAAATCTTTTCACGACTTAAATAAAAGTTAAAAAATTTTAACTGGATGGTAATATTTTTTTTTCATGAAAAAAAACCAAGCAAATTAAATGGACACAAAATTTATCCGTAATTGTTAAAATTAGTCCGAAAGCTTACCATCTTCAAATTTCTTAATTTTGAAAAATAATATTTTTTTATAACGAAAAATTTTGAAGTCGGAGTGACAAGTTTCTGTGGATACTTCGACTTCGACTTCGACTCCGGTACAAAAACCTCAAATCCGACTCCATAGCTCTGGCTTAAAAGTTATTTTCGGAGTCGTTTTTGTATCTGATGAACAGGGCAAGTTTAAAATGGCACGAAAAATTGTTTAACCCTAGATACACTTTCTTCGTCGTTTTGACGAATACCGTTAAATAGTACTTATTTAACTCCGCAGTTTTTTACTGAAACTCTTCCAAATTTCATGTAGCTGTAGATATTGCTGATCTGCTGTAGTGTGTGAAAGTACGTGCTTGTAGGTTGTGTGTAAGTAAGATTTTTCGTTGATTGCTTTCGTAGCACTGACGATGGAAGTGCGAGAAATATTGCTTTTTAGTACATTTTTTCACCTTTTTTAACCAAAGATACACTTTCTTCGTCGTATTGACGAAAAAAACCTTGGCTTGCTTTTGTTGTTTTTTCAGTATTAAATTTTTGAAGTTAACTATGATATACTATTAAGATGATTAAAAACTTAAGTATTTTATAAACTAAACAAACATTTTCGTGTTTCCTTATATTGGGTGGGCTTGGGGCCACATCATAAACGGACTTCGTCGATTCGACGAAGAAAGTGTGTAGTGTATTAAAAATAAGAAAGTGTATCTAGGGTTAAAATGGCTGGCAAAAGGGCACGAAAAAGTATAAATCAAGCATGAAAAATGGCAAAAATAAACATTTTGGTTTTTAAGAGACATTTATTTTATTAAACTTTGATTGTATATGTTGTATCAAAAGCTAATTTTCTCCTGTACGCATGTTCTGTAACTTTAGTAAGAACTTCTGGCATTGAAAAGATGTGAAACACAGTATTCCTTTGTTCTCGAAAAGTGAGGAAAAAATTTGTCTGGTACTCATGTCGAAAGCTATCATATCATATAACGTCGTTACGTTATAACTGCCATAATATTTTACTCAAAGCCGATGTGAAATTGCAGACGTACTAAAACTGAAAAACTAAATACAACCGTCGGCTATACCAAATAATGTTAGGTGCGTTTTTAATGTTTGTTGTTTGCAAACGTGCTTTGAAAACTTTCGCATATTTTATAAAAATGTTAAAAGCAAAATAATTAAATAATAAAAAAACGTGCCAAGTACAAAATATTGTTATTATTAATCTTTGATTTTTGCATTTTTAATATGCTTTAAGTTATGCTTTAATTTTTTCTTGTCCCGTTTTTATTCGCGAGTTTAGTTGACAGTTTAAAGCGGGAACTTTCTCACTTTTCTGTAAATTGGCGAGTAATTTCCTTACGTGACAGCTATTACTCGCCAAAAATATTACAGGCCCATTTAAGTGAGAAAAACAATCGTTTGTTTAAATTTTTGGCATTTTTGTTTCAGTTCTCACAATTTAGAAGAAAAGTTTCTCGACGCGAGAGTTACAGAACATGGGCACTGTTAACGCATAAAACAGTAAAATCAATGAAAAAAAATCTTTCAACATCGCAAGATGTAACTGAAGAAAATCGATTAACACAGTTTTTTAAAATTGAAATGCGAAGCCATATACAGAGTTTAAAGAAGTATTGAAAAATTAACCAGAAATTGCGCGAACCTAACGGAGTTTTGTACGAGTTTGATAGGGAGGAATTAAAAGCGACAATGAAAATGACGGCTTTTACAGAATTTCGTTTTTAACATATACTATTTCTTATTTTAATTAATCCCGCAATCCGGTATTACGATCTACAACTTTACTATTTTTTACTATTTTACAAAGTCTTACTATTTTACAAAGACTATCCCACAAAGTCTTAAGTATTTTACGAAAATGCTTCTCTGATCTAATTACACTAGCCTACTAGGACTTGGAATGTAGCAAACAAATATCTTTCCTAGGGTAACTTGGTGTGCTGAATTCAAATCTGTAATCTATCACGTCAGATATAAAAAAATGTTTTTATTCGTTTCTTACATAAAATATCACTAGTTTATTTAAAAATCAATGAATTTCAAAAGTGAATGGCGTTATTTGAGCATCGTTTTTATTATGTTGGTTCGGTTTCACGTATAAAAGTTCAGCAATAGTCTCCCAGCATGATTTGGCTCAAAATCCTTGATAAATTCTTTCAATTTTCAATAAATCTTGGTGAGCACGCTCCCCTTGTTCGCGCTCAATGCACATAGTTTTATTTGGAAAAAAATCTAACTGCGAATGATAAATATGCCAAACATTGTCGGTTACTACGGTTTGTCCAAGTTTCTGACTGCAAAACCAAAATAATGTTAATTTTCATATTTAATGATTCTTATATTGCATGTCCTTTGTTTACAATCAGTAACCCACGATCTCCCTGACATGCTTCAACGCTACTATTATGAAGATTTAGAATGAATGTGGGCTTCTTTTCGGACGAAACACCGATACGTTTCGTGATCTGTGGACTGTATTAAAGGGTGGTTTGGAGGGCTGCAGTCCCAGAATATCCGCTAAGAATCCAAAAACTTTGGTGATATTCCCAGAGAAAACGCCGATTGTGTTTTAGGGTTATAGAGTATATAGGGCGGTTACGAGATTCAGCGCAAAATATCAACCAAGTATCCAAACAACTTGGTGATATTTTAAATGCCAGAAAAAAGAGGTAAAAAAGCACAAATATTTAAAACGAACAGAAAGCACTTCTAACGAATTCAATTTTTATTTAGGGTGTGTGTGAAACGGTAGCAAAGTACTCAAGGAAGTAAAATTTTGACACTATTGAGGTGAATAAAATTTCACTAGCCCTGGGGGCTAGTATAAATTTTGACATTAGTAAAATTAACTGAAATTGTAATATAAAATAAATGAAAGTTCAATTAAAAACCGGTCTACCTATTTTTCATTTATTTTTAACAAAAAGTTCATTTAATTTTTACTGTCTTAACTTCAACACCATATTCCGTAAAATCAAATAAATATTCAGTTATTTTGTAAAATTTTACTGTCAAAAATTCAACACCATATTCAGTAAAAACGATTAAATATTCAGTTATTTATTAAAATTTTACTGTCAAAAAATTGACCCCATATTCAGTAAAAACAATTAAATATTCAGTTATTTTATTAAATTTTTGTTTACTCCACAAAAGAGCCAAATTTCTAAAAAAATACCAGACAGACACCTGTCCGCTTGTTTTTCTTATAAGCGAGAGAGGGAGAATATTTTTATTTACTTACCCAGTTACACACGTTTGTTTTACTTTTGTTGTGCTGACCACGTTGTTTACAGAAGAACTCTCAATTATAAAGGAGCATATAGACGACATGTTTTTGTCATCTGACATGTCAAATTTTCAAATCACATGTAATTGTGCATGTCTGTCAAAATCACTGTTTTACATAAGCTTTATAATATTCGGTCACAAACGTACACGTAATTTGCTTCTGACATTGTCTCTGTTTTTTTTTGCATTGTTATTGCAGAAACCAAAGTAGTTCTCGGTTTCAAAATAGCTTGCTGCCGCCATGAAAAGTTTTATTTGCGCCGTAAAATATTTCAGCCATCTTAACAGTTTTTTTCTTTTAATTCAAAGATACCAATTTAGGATTTTATAATAAAACGGTTTTTATATATATATTCACATAAATTCCATTCAATGGTAAGATGATCAAACATATCTCGTATTGTAAAAAATTAACTTCAGCCGGCTAATGATTCCGTCAAAAAAGAAAACGCCGCTGCTGGTTTTTTCCCGGCTAAGCTTTCTGATGTCAGATGATTTGTCAGAAGAAAATAGAGCACGCTCTAATTGAAATTTTGTCAGATGACTTTGCGTCTGACTTTTACAGAAGCAAAGTTAAAAAGGTAACACACGACATGTAAGTATTTTGCAGTGGGAAATTTGACATGTCAGATGACAAAAACATGTCGTGTACGGTCGCCTTAAGACACCAGCAGCATGACCGATATGGCTTCGCAATTATTTTAGTTTTAAAATTTGATGTATTTAACTAAATTATTTTAACAAATAGAAAATGGGAATTGCTTACACATAACAAGCAATTCATTTTTTATAGATAAGTAAAAATTAATTTTTGGTAGTAAAATTATATAAAATAACTGAATATTTCATTGTTTTTACTGAATATGGTGTTAAATTTTTGACAGTAAAATTGTATAAAATAACTGAATATTTAATTGTTTTTACTGAATATGAGGTTAATTTTTTGACAGTTAAATTTTATAAAATAACTGAATATTGATTAGTTTTTACGGAATTCGCGGTTGAATTTTTGACAGTAAAAATTAAATGAACTTTTCGTTGCTTTAAATTACATTTTTATTTACTTTTACATAAAGAAGAATTAAACTCAATCAACGGACAATATTAACTGCAACTGAAAATCCGTATTAATATGCACTTAGTTTTTTGAATAACTGTTAGAATCAGTTAAAAATAAATTTGCTTGGAATTTTAAATGTTTATTTATTTAAAAATGACTGAACGGAATATTTCTTAAATAAACTACAGTCCGTTACTGTAATAATATTATGAGTGTAAAAATTGTTAATATATCAGAACGAATTCATCAAATAGTTGGGACGATCTCATTTCCAACAGAACTGAAATGATTATTAGTAAAAACTTGATTAATTTATTCATTTTCACAAAACTACTAGTAATTGTTTATTTCTTTATGTCAAAATTTTACGTAGTCAAAAATGTTACAATTTCACACAGCACAAATATGAACATTTTCTACCACAAACAAATTTCATTTCACCATAGAACTTTGCTACCGTTTCACACACATCCTTAATATAAAATACAAAATTTACAGTAGGATATTAAATTCCCAAAAAATCGAATATCGAATTTTACTTAAATATTTGTAAAATATTTTAATTAAGTTTTGTTTTGAATTATAATTTTTTTTTTTTTTTCATTTTTATAAATAAAATATTTTTCTTCACTTTTGTATTGTATACCAAACATAGACATTGCCTTTCAATTTTTAAACGCGAGTACAAAAAATAGCCGTCTACTATGGCTTCCAGACAACGATGCGACATTAAAAAATTTGCAAGTTACAAAAACTAAACTTAACGAATAAAACATAAAAAAGATAAATCAAATTTAAAATGTAATTCTTGATGACGGTGCCGCCTCAAGTTTTCAACTTCCTTCACACACAATAGACATCAGGGATGGGAAAATCGCTGCCCTAATTTAAGACGTTAAAAGATGGAATTTGAAATGCTTTTGGCTATATGCAATTTAAAAATTTGATTTGCAAAACATCACTAAGGACAAATCCGTTGACAAAGCATCACAATTAAACTCAATGTACAAATTTCGCAACCGTTGTGCAGTAAATACGGTTACTATGAGGTCAAGATTTGGCAAAGAAGTGCAGTTTTTGAAGCTACTCTTTTCAGTGGGACATTGTAACACTGCATTTAAGGAGGTCAGTCATTTTGAAAACTTAAAAAAATGTTTTTTTTTTTAATTTGTAGGCTTAAAGTATTACTCAAGCAAATATAATGCAGCATTTTGTTTGCAACGCTTGGCGAAGCGTTTGCTGGAGCAAGCACCTTAAGTAAAGAAGAATGGGTGAAAGAAACAGACGACCCAGAAAAAACCCTTTTGAAATTAATGCAAATGCGATATTGTCTAAAATTAGTAGCCTGGAGCAACAAGCAGTAATAAGAAAGCCCAAAAGTGTTACGGGCATAACTTAAAACAATCCTATCCGTTTCTAAAGAATTTATTGCAATGTTAAGCAGAGGCGAAATTAAGTTTATGTGCTGTGCATAGTTCGATTGCACCACTGTCGAGTATCTGATAAAAGCAATTCGACAGCTCGTCGTTGCACCTGAAGGACAATATGCACATATCATCCAAAGTTTATTGGCCCTTACTTTAATGAAGATCTTTCTAGCATATTTTTTTTAACAAAATCTAGCATTTTTTCCTCAATAAGTTTTCGCAACACTGGTTATGGCACTAAAAGCTTCTTTCTGGAGAAGTATTTGTATGGGGGCTTTGGTTAAATATGGGCCGATTCCAATAAAATTTGGTAAGATAATCTATCAGGGGTGTGCTGGAAATCGAAAACATAAAACGCAAGAATTTGGAAGCTGTTATAAATACAGTTTTTATCTAATGTCTATAATTTTTTTTATAAAATTCTGTTTAACAGAGAAATGTTTGTATAATATTTGTCATAAAATTCTTTTATTAAAGAAATCTTAATAAAAAACGACTTTTTAAATTCTTGCGTTTTGCGTTTTCGATTTCCAGCACACATATTGCAATATGTTTGGATCGAATTTTATCTAGACACCTACATAATAAGATGATTTATTTTCATTAAACCTTTACTCCGGAGAGGAAAGAAGCTTGTATGGGGTTATATGTAATTATGGACCGATTGCCACCATTTTCAATAAGTTTTCCCGTGACTTAAAACACACATACTAAGTTTCAGCATGTGTTAAACACACACTCACAATATTATTACAGTAACATATCAATATTCAGTTATCTTATATAAATAAATTGTCAAAAAATTAACTACATATTCCGTAAAAACAAATAAATATGCAGTTATTTTATAAAATTTTACTGTCAAAAATTCAACACCATATTCAGTAAAAACAATTAAATATTCAGTTATTTTATATAATTTTACTACCAAAAATTAATTTTTACTTATCTATAAAAAATGAATTGCTTGTTATGTGTAGGTAATTCCCATTTTCTATTTGTTAAAATAATTTAGTTAAATACATCAAATTTTAAAAGTAAAATAATTGCGATGCCATATCGGCCATGCTGCTGGTGTCTTATAATTGAGAGTTCTTCTGTAAACAACGTGGTCAGTACAACAAAAGTAAAACAAACGTGTGTAACTGGGTAAGTAAATAAAAATATTCTCCCTCTCTCGCTTATAAGAAAAACAAGCGGAGAGGTGTCTGTCTGGTATTTTTTAGAAATTCTGCTCTTTTGTGGAGTAAACAAAAATTTAATAAAATAACTGAATATTTAATTGTTTTTACTGAATATGGGGTCATTTTTTTGACAGTAAAATTTTAATAAATAACTGAATATTTAATCGTTTTTACTGAATATGGTGTTGAATTTTTGACAGTAAAATTTTACAAAATAACTGAATATTTATTTGATTTTACGGAATATGGTGTTGAAGTTTTGACAGTAAAAATTAAATGTACTTTTTGTTAAAAATAAATGAAAAATAGGTAGACCGGTTTTTAATTGAACTTTCATTTATTTTATATTACAATTTCAGTTAATTTTACGTACAGAATATTGTGAGTGCATCAGCACAGACGCTTATAAACCTCTCTCTCCACTATTTTTTGGGTATAAGTAAGTAAGTGAATACCCTGCAAATAATATTGGACTACCTGATCCATTTTGAACAAATGGACTACTCCCTGGACTGGTCCAATGTAATGCAAGCATGGACCTGTCATTGTTAAAAAAGAGTTTTTAGTTAAACGACATGTTTTCGTTTTCAAACGAAAACATGCGTGTATGGACTAGTCGCATTATTTGCAGGGTATTTTTTTTTTGTAAACTGTAAAAATTTACGAGTCTGTTTAAATGTATTTTTCTTATAATAATTTTAACGTTCGTTGTGTGCAGGGCTGTGGAGTCGTCAAAAAAAAATCTAACTTAGACTCCGACTATAACCACTGAAACTATTTAAGTCCGACTCCAACTCCGACTCCTACTCCTACTCTAACATTGATGCTAACTGTATATGGGACTAATCCTTATTTTTTTAAACTCTTTTTTATTGCAGTTTCTTTTAGATGAATAAATATAGCAAGAAAATGATTCTGTAAAATTTTAAAATCTTTATTTTAATTCTAACACGTTCCGCATTGAGCTTTAATATAGTTATTTACATATGTAAAGTAGACTAGTCCTTATTTGCTGACTTCAAAATTTTTAAAGCAGACCCTCTTAAATTTTTTTCATTTTGTAAAATATTAGAACATTTTTTTATCTTTTTTATGCCGTTGTGTTGGAGTCTGAGTCAATGAGTTTTTGTGGATTCTTCGACTCCGGTACAATAACCTCAACTCCGACTGTACAGCCCTGGTAGTTGGTGTCTATTTGTGTGTGAAATAGAATGTTAAAGTAACTGGTTTTAACGAACTTTTAAAAAGCGTTTCATTTAAATGGTGATATTGTGGCTACTATTATCATTTCCTATAAATTTAAGCCCACCGCATAACCAAAAACCCTGTACGTCTCCACCAACAGGTAGTCTCAGGTAAAATCAATTAGCATAATGGTACGCTGATTTTTTTGCTTCCATTCTACACACTAATTGCATTTGCGTGTATGTGTGAGTGGGTATAGCATAAATCTCTATTTTATCAGAGTGCTTGTAAGCATCGGAATGTTGTGTACGTGTTAGTGGTTTTTTTTTTTGGCAAATGAAATTTTATTTTACCCAGGCTAACAAAAGTTTATACATACTTTTCTTTGTGTATCTGCGAAATATCATAATGTGTACGAACACGGGCTGATTTGTTTGCATGTAATTGTTGTTTTTTCCTGTTTTTTTTTTTTTTTTTGGTAAGAGATTATTTTAAACTACATTTGTTACTTAAGGCAGGTCAGAATTTATTACAAAACTTGGGTATTTTTTTTTAAAGAGACCTTGTATGTTAAAAATATACAAAAATTAAGCGATCAAAACAAACAGTTTTGCTATAGTTTTCTATATTTAACAATAACGAGATTAAATTGTAGACTTCACTTATTTTTATACTTTGGTTAGAAAATATTTAAAACTATTTTTTATAAAATTTAAAAACTTATCCGATATGTTAAAATTTAAATTTTACTCTGCTTTAAGAAGCAAATACATCTATTTTATATCTTCCTTATGTGAGTTTTTTTCCAACTTTATCTGTAAGCAAATGCTACATTAACAAAGCTGCACCGCAGTGTGTTGTCCTTCAGACAGTGAGACGTGCAAAAATTGCTAAAACATGTCATGAATGTGTGCAACTCAAAACACACAGCCACAGTAACTTACAAACAAACTAACACAAAGTGTATATAAAACATAAATGATAGCAAGGATAATTCATAGAGATAACTGAGGCAAAAGTTATTCTTAATGCGAATATATAATATCTATTTATTTACAGCCACTACTTTAAATACGCTTTCAACATATTAAGAGGCTACAAGAAATGCTCTTAAATATTTAAAAAAAATCTGGATAATAAAAGATAGAACTTAGAGAAAATAAATACAATTTGAATATTTTTTTCATTTTTGACTAACATGCAACAAGTTTGGTAAATTTAGATTTCTCATACCTAAAAAGAAAAATTTACTATATTTTGTATTAATTTTTAATGCAGGTACTGTTCTGCAATTTCTTTTTATACTTGCACCACACTAGTGGAGAGAGAATCACTGGTTTGTTGGCTGTCCATGTGAATTTGTGTGCAAACTACAGTTTGAAATCTTAGAGATAATTTGATACATGGTTCTTGATTATCATAAGCACGAAATGGTGAGAATCAGTTCATAGTTTCACATGCCATAATCTATCTTGTTATGTTGGTATAGGGTGGTCAATTAATCGGATTTTTTTTGTGCTATTAAACGATTAATCGATATTTGGCATTTTTAACTTATTCGATTAAACAAATAAAATCTTAAAATTAATCGATTAATCGAATAATTCTTAATCCATATTATAAATTACAAGATTTTGGATCGATAATTTTAGAAAAAATTATTACTTGAGTAAATAAACATTCTTTTTTAAATAAAACTTGTCAATGTAGATTCAAATTGTTGCTTCACTTCGGGCACTTAAATTTTAAAAGAGTCAATATAACTATAGATTTTTTGAGACTTTTCACGGACATTAAATCCTCTGCTACGCTTCTGCAAATAATTTTCTCTAGAGAATCGATCGAAGTATCTTGTTTAAAATATTTATTCATTGGACCACTTGTAGCCCCTTTGATTTTGTTGGTGGAGAATCTTCTTCAAGTGCTACGTTATGGTCACTATGTGAGTGTTAAATTAGTGAAGTTGTTGAAGAATATTTACGTGAATACATTTTTGGACACGTGATAAGTTTAGCATTATTAGATTTATACTTCATATAATATTTTGAAACTAAACTCATTCTAAAGAGAGAAGCGCAGGAACTATTTTGTTAAACAATACAGGCGTGATTTTGAAATCGAAATAAAGTGAATTTAAAATCGAGCAAATTTTAAACAGGACCCTGTAATGAAAGTTCATAAAAATTTTCCATTTTTTCTACTTCATTCCTTATGTATCTACTATTTTTGCAAGAACAACACTTAAAACCACGAAAACTACGGTTATTTTGTAAATAATGGAATTTTAATAATCTTTGGATTTCAATTTCAATTCATTTCGATGTCTAGAAGATACCCGATAAATTAATATCAATCTTTGACTTAACATTCCTTTGTCGTTTTTCTTTTGTGAAATGAGTTATTAAATTTTGTTGAAAAAATGTAACAAAAATACAGTGTAAATTCGATAATCCGGACTCCACTAATCCGGAATATTCGGTAATCCGGACAGAATTTTGCAGCTCATTGCGTATTCTATAATCCGGATTGATTGCAACTATATAGTAAGGATTGAATAACACCCGTTTAAGGCTCGTTTTCACAACTTATCGATAGCTTAAAGTAGACTTTAACTGGCCTTATAAAAAGTGTTTCATTATTAAAACTTTACTTTAACCTACAGTGAGCTATAAAGTAATTTAAGGTTCATCCTACCTGGTAGGTCAAAGTAAAGTTGCAATAATGGAACACTTTTTATACGGCCGATAAAATCCTACCATTAGCTATCGGTAAGTTGTGAAAACGGGCCTTAATCTATTTTTTTTTATTCAAATCAAAGCATGCTTTGAAAAATACAGTCATTGCGTATTTTATAATCCGGATTGATTGCAACTCTATAATCCGGATTGAATAACACCCGTTTTTATTTATTTTTTTAATTCAAATCACAGCCTGCTTTGTAAAATGCAGTTAGATTAGTGTGATATGAGTATGTTTGCACAAACAATTTTACATTTAACAGAAATACTATATATTATTATTATTATTCGATTAGTCGGTATAAATTCTTCGATTAATCCTTTAATAGAAATAAGCAATTTGAAATTATTCGAACAATTATTCGTCTAGAATTGTTCGATTAATCGAACAAGAATTGATCGACTGAACACCCTATGTTGGTATATGGATGGGTAATTCCATGTAAAATCGGCCAAGAGTGGGACCCGACCCCTTTCGATTTAAATGAAATTTGGTAAGAAGGTTCCTTTTATCCTATAAGGAGCATATATGAACGAAAAAAATTAAAAAAATTTTTTTTTTCAAAATTTATGCCATATAAAATGTAATAATTTTGCCGAATTAGCCGAATGTGTTGAGCTTATTTCTGCAATATCTGGAAAACTACCTTAATCGAAAGGGGCCCGGTCCCACTCCTGGTAGGTTTGACATGGAATTGCCCAGATGTAATATCGTTTTACCAATTTTTTTTAGATCGGTCGATATATGACCACAGCTGCTATACAAGTACCACTTCCGAAAATGGCCTTAAGTGCAACAATTTGCTTATTGATGTTGGTTTTGAACTAAATAATGGTATTTTTCGTCGGTGAGTTTTATAATAGCTACCATGTCATTGTAAAATTTTGTACGTGTGGGTCCAAAATTGAGCATTGTTCGCCTATAATTCTCATATAGATATTATTTTGTCTTATTTTTCTTTTTATATTGTGGTGTAGGGAATCAAATAGTCAGTCTTAATGGACTTTCGGTTGTTAGTTCGAGACAAATAGATATAATTTTTTTCAGACTTCAGATTTACTAGCAATTTGACAGTTTTTAAAACTTGGTTTTGGTATATTATTAAACGAGAAAAGTATATTTAGTTAAGATACTAGCAGATTAAGTAGCCAGCATAATGCGTCAAAACTATTTTTCTATTTTACTGTAATCAAAAGTGCCCTTAGACATTCCAAATTTTGGTCAGGGTAATTGACTTAAATTTCACACGATGCTTATAAAGCTGGATCCTTGTGCTTATTAGAACCTATGTAGCAAATTTTATCAAATTATCTCAAAAATTGCGACCTGTACTTTTCGCACAAGTTATACATGGACAGCCAGCCAACTAGCCAGCCGAGATCGGTACATAAAAAGTAGGTTTTTTTAATTTACATTGTCACAAACATCCACACAATTGCATAATACCCTCTCCACTATTGTGGTGCGGGTATAAAAATGGGTAAGTAATTTTTATTGAAATTTGGGTAAAATTATAAACTAAATTCCTAAACTAAATTTTATTCCTAAATAAAAGCTTAATTTATAAGAAATTCTGTATTTTTTAATCTAAATTGCTTAATAACTTTAATTTTGCGGAAGACTCATACCTGTTCTCTGGTCTCATATTAGACCAAGTCTTAAGAATCACTCTCTTATAACTGATTTATAAAGAACCAGGGTGCTTATTCTGTATTTCGATGCGAAAGGCAATGCGACCCGAAAATATATAAATGTGACCAATTGGGGCTCTGTGTTACGCTGTTCGCATTTAAATTGCGAAAAGGGGAAAAAGGAATAAGTATTCTGTGATGCGAAAAGAAATGTTAAATCTGCAAAATTTATTAGATGGAAAAACAGCATTCGCAAAGCACAAAAATGTAAGTGAAAAATATTTTATTATATTAACCCTTTTTATTTTTCGAATGTGTTCAATGAATCAAATTTCAATTTGTAAAGCATGGGTGGTTAAATTGTAAGGGCCGATGTTGAATGTGTACCACACCTAAACGCCAAGTTTTTTTCCAAATTTTATTTGACATTTCTCTATTTCAGACTTACTCAATTTGAACCATGGAGAGATACACAATCCAACAACGTGTTAAAGTTATCCAGACTTATTATGAAAATGGATGATAAATTTCGAAGAAAATCATCTTCAGTGATGAGGCACATTTTCACCTCAGTGGATTTGTCGATAAGCAGAATTTCCGCATTTGGGCGAATAATAATCCAAGAGTGATTGTCGAAAAACCAATGCACCCACAAAGAGTGACTGTTTGGTGCGGTTTATGGGCTAGTGGCATCATCGGGCCGTATTTTTTCCAAAATGAGGCCGGTCAGGCAGTTACTGTAAATGGTGTTCGCTATCGTGAGATGATAACGAACTTTTTATGGCCCGAATTTTAAGATATGGATGTGGACGATATGTGGTTTCAGCAGGACGGTGCCACTTGCCACACAGCTAACGAAACAATGGCTCTTTAGAGCAACAAATTCAATGGCCGTGTTATCTCACGTAATGGCGATGTCAATTGGCCGCCAAGATCATGTGATTTGACACCGTTGGACTTTTTTCTTTGGGGTTATTTGAAAGAAAATCGCCATTACATGATATAACACGGCCATTGAATTTGTTGCTCTAAAGAGCCATTGTTTCGTTAGCTGTGTGGCAAGTGGCACCGTCCTGCTGAAACCACATATCGTCCACATCCATATCTTCCAATTCGGGCCATAAAAAGTTCGTTATCATCTCACGATAGCGAACACCATTCACAGTAACTGCCTGACCGGCCTCATTTTGGAAAAAATAAGTTTTAATCGAAAGAAAAATTTACCACGCCTACTTTTACGCCCACTTTTTCTATTAAGTGCATAATTTGAGAACGGCTGGACCGATTTGGATGATTTTTTCTTTAAAATGATCGCCATGGTACAATTCCCTTTGCGTCTTGCCCTTGCTATTACCATCAACAAAGCACAAGGCCAATCATTGACTATTGCTGGCTTAATTTTGGAAAATTCATGTTTTTCACACGGCCAGTTGTATGTGGCTTGCTCCCAAGTTGGGACCCCAAAAAATTTATACGTTTTTACACCAAATAAAAAAATTAAAAACATTGTCTATCCGCTGGCCTTAAGATGAAGTAATAAACAAATGTATTTTCCAATTTGCCTTAAATACATGTGTTGCTTTTTTTATTGAGCCCATATCTACACCATATGCAAGTTATTCTGTAAAAAAAGCTTTATGATAGGTATTCCAAGGATTTTTATTTATAGGCCGTAAATTTCGTTTAAAGCTCAATTTAAATCGTCTGGTAATACAACACTAATGTTTGCTTAGGGCCAGCAACGCGTACCGGGTCAGCTAGTTACTTATAATAAGAAACAGTTCTCACATTTTATTTGATGTATTTGTGTAGTGCAGTGTAGTTTTTGTGGTTAATGTAAATTTTAATTCCCTGATGATGATATTCAAAGAATATCGAAATATCGGAAACAAATAAGCAAAATTTTACATACAACAGAACTCGAGCTTAAAGCCTTGTTCACAATCAGAGAAACAATTTCGTTTTTTCTTCTATCTTTTTTCTTACTAAAATATTTCATATATTTTCCTTTCATTTTTAAAACAAAAATGTAACTAAAATGATTTTAAAAATGTAACTAAAGTTGAATCAACTAGAACTTCAGCAACAATTTGTATGAAATTGTTTCTGACGTTTAAAATAATTTTGTTTAGTTTTGAATGAAAATTTCAACAAAATGTTGTAAAAAATAATAATAAATGCATAATATTGTTATGGCTAAAATTTCCAAACGGGTTCTTAATGCAAAATGTTTGTGGTTGCAAAAGAAATTGTTGCTCTATTATGAACACCAAGTGAAAATGTTTTTTTGATTGTGAACGAAGCTTTAGCCTTTTAATTTAGTATTTTTTATTTATTCTTAAAATTTCAAATTAAATTATTTAATATGTTGACGTGGGGCACTAGTTTCAAGTTTTAAGCTTTTATTGCCTTTAATAATGAAATTTGATTCAGGGAAAAAACAATAAGACTTTTTAAGACATTTTTTTCGGCAAATTGTGCAATTTTTTTTAAAATTAAAGTAAATATAATTTGTAATAAAAAGCAAAAACATTTTTTATTTAAAATTTCAAGTTTATTTGTTATTTTTTGACCATAAATAAAATTCGAATGCGAATACGAAAGTCATGTTGAACATTAACTTTCTATCGCATCGCATTTCATTTGTGCATCGCATTGACTTTTGCATTGTAATACAGAATAAGCCCCCAGGAAATAGCGGACAAACCTCTTATAATCATTCAATTTTTATTGATCGTTCTAGATTCTTCTTTACTTTCCTACTTTACCAATCATGCTGATCTCATTTCAAAATTAGCCTAAGAAACACTTTTCCCAATCGGATGAAACAATCTACCAATTCAATGTTCAATCTATTTATTTTTACAAACAAAATATAAAAACTTAAGCAATAATTCTAAGGAACTTATAATGCCCTACCTACAATGTTACATGGCAAAAAGAAAAACAAGTAAAAGTGCTTTATTCAGCTCTGCCGATCTCCTGATACCCTCCAGCCAGCTTAAGAATATTTCAGGATAGGTTTATTTTTAAGTTTTTAACAAGTAGTAATCTACATTGACCTCACAGTATTATAATTCATTGCGGTGGTTTGGCCTTTTAAGTCTACTTTAAAAGTACGCTTTATATGGAGCCTTTGGTAAATTATGAACCGAACTTTACAAAATGTAATAGTATGATTTCCAGTTCTTTAAAACGAATGTGTGCAGAATTTGATGTAATCGGTGCCATCTGCCAACAATTAATGTGAGTGTTGTACGAAAAATATAAATTTCATAGGGAGTTTGTTCCGTCTTCGGAATCATAACTGGTTTTCTACTAAACCAATTGTGCGGAATTTCCATTCCCAACTGCTTAGGAGAACTTTAAAGAATTTTACGCCAATGTTCTTCGTTCTTTTGAGTTTTTTGAAAGAGACCGTGTTTTTAACAGAGGGACAGACTGAATGGCATGGCTAAATCAACTTAGAATTACTCAAGGACCCAGAACTTATATACTTTATTAAAGTGTTAACCCTTGTGTTAATACCCGGGTGCCATGGTGCCCACCTTGGTATATTAACATGAAAAAAATGTATTAAGAATTAAAATTTTTAAACAAGCTTCTGGATCGTCGTTATTTAACTTAAAAGAAAGCGAATTCAGATTCTAGATTTATTTTTTTGCTCCTTTAATACTCAAAAAAATTTGCTTAAACTTTAACCATCGCAACATGCGCACCCGGGTACCCCGGTACCCATTACAACACAATACACTTTATGCTCAAAAAATTCAATAAACTAAATTCTGTATCATACAATTACTTAAGTTAACTTTCGAAAGCGTTATTATTACAATACGAGGAAGTCTCATTATCATTGATTATCATGTATGACAAAAAATGTTCAACTGTTATACTAAAAATTACTACCCTGTATAAAAAGTTTAAAATTTTAGCCCTTATGTAATACAAAGTTAAAAAAACATATTTAGACATAAATATAATTTAGTACGCTTTTAAAACGTTTACAAATTTAATTTTATTTCATAAGAATATTGATTATTAATACATTATAGTATATGGTTACACGGGTATCCCGGGTGCTAAACAATGTGGATAAATTTTTGAATGTAAATCATTTTTAACACAAGGGTTAAAGATATGAATGAATATTAGAAAAGTTTCACACGGAATGACACACTTTATATACCCTCATTCACCACTAGTGATGAAGGGTATAAAAAAGGAAACAATTTTTATTTTAATTAAAGAACTTTTAATAAAAACTTTTTCCAAAAAAAATAAGCACAGCAAAAAACTTATTAAATAGTTTCGGTTATTTTTAATGATTTTTTTTTTTTTTGTTACAGTTTTCAACATTCTGATACTCGTACGTTTCGATATTAACTTTCCCCTGTTCATATTCTATGTGCGCTTAAATATCTATCTCTTTATGTAGACAAGGTGTACTCCATGTCGATACCGAATGTTCTACACGTAAAACATGGAAAATAATTTTCCTTTTTTTTTTGCCATTTTTTCTACTGCCAGTTTTTAATACTCTGTCTAAAGTGCTGCATCAGTAGTATTTTTAATGCATTTATAACAATATCAGTGGCTGTGTGTGTGTTTGTGTTTCGCTGTGCATTTTTTGTAAATAGAAAAAAAATTACATGAACCAAAAATTATAAATGCAGTGTTAGTTACAACAAAAAAAGAAAAGAATACTCTTTTGGCTTTTTAACTTTTTCGGTTGAATGCTGATGGTGACAAAAAAATAAAAATAAATTAAAAAGGATTTTTGTGTACTTTTTTTTAAAGATGTTGACTTTGTAGGCTTTTAGTCTTTTAGATGTAAAAGTACTTTTCAAAGAAAAATGTGTGTTAAATTAAAAGGAAAGCTTAAAATTAAAAAAAAGATAAAAAGATTACTAAGGCTTTAAGATGAAAATTCGTTTGACTTTACGTCTTTATTTATTGTTGCTCTTGAATATTTGCAAATTATGTGTTGTGGGACGCCTTTTATGAATTAGAGAATTATGTATGTATTTTAAGTCCCTGAACAAAGTTTGATTTTTTTTTTATAAATCCTAGTTATATTATAAATGTAAAAGTCTGTATGTTTCTAAGTTTGTTAGATTGCTGGGTTTTCGAGCAATCATGCGAAAGCCGTTTAATGGATTTGGTTGTAATTTGGTAAACGGTTAGGATATGGCTCAGATTAAAATAAAAGGTACTTTTTAAGAGATAAGAACGTTATCAGATTAGTATCCTCTCTTTTCGATAAATTTGGTATACATACAGAGTAAAGCATACATTAACATACAGTGTACTTTCCATAGGGTACTTTTTCAGGGATAAAAACGGGAAAACATTGGTATTTTTTCTCTTCATAAATTTGGTATAAAGATTGCATATGGTCCGGATTAAGATAAAGGGTACCTTTTAAGGGTAAAAATGGGATAAAATTGGTTACTTTTCTCATTTCGATAAATTTGCTGTACTTTAATTAAAGCCTACATTAACAGGCAATGTTCTTGCTGGGGGCCTGAAATGAGGAAAAGCTGGTACTTTTTTATCTTTGGTACTCTTTCTATTTCCGATAAATTTGGTAAAGAGATAGCATATGGACCAAATTTAAATATAAGGTTCTTTTTAAGAGGTAAAAACCGAAACAATTGGTACTTTTGGTACTTTTTCAGATTGCGCCCCTTGGACAGCTGTAAGTTGCTTGCTTAAGGGTATCGAGTGCTCAAAACTTGTATATATTGACAGAGTAAAACAAATCTTATAGTGTTGCTTGTATATCTTCATATTTTAACATAGAATAAGTATTGATGTGAATAAACTTTCTGTAATTTTGTATTGGACAGCCCCATTTCTTTAAATCTTGCGCAAGTTTTCACGGGTTAAAGCTTGTTTTGATATAAAATGTTTAGGGGATTTTAGAGTGAATTAACAAAATGCTTTAAATTATTAAGAGCCATTTAATTTATAATTCTAGAGCTATTTCTGACTTCACATTGTGATAGCAAAATTAGACAAAAACTGTAACCAAAGTACAATTTGTGCATGAAGGTAACAATAAGCGCTTTCTATTTGGATTCGATTTTTTTTTAATTTCTGAAAAAAATATTTTTTAAATCCCTTGAAATTCTAAGAAAGGACCTTTAGAAATTTCTATGCAAAATCTTTGAATGAAATTAAAGATTTTGTGGGATTAAACACTAGTCATTGTCAGTTTACCTGTGGTGAAAATTTATTTTCAAAAAAAATATGTTTAGACTAGAGCTAATTATCATTTAACTTACCGTAGTTTTAGAAAATATAATTATATTTGTAAAGTGCGTGGTGCCCTACTTTGGCAACATATGGCGGCCCTTATAATATGTCTGTAGAGCCTAAATCCATAACTTTAACTTGAATACAAGTCCCTAAGTGCCACCAGAAATTTTTTCTAATTGGCATCCCCACTTACAAAATCTGCCATTATCAGTTTTGTTTTCAAAATCTCCTACTGTGGGGCGGTGACTATTTCGAATACTTCAGCGATCAATCATCTCTTTTATTTCCTAAATCTTAAGCAAGGCAAACAGCAATGGCAAATTTATTAAAATTTGTCGTTGATGCTACAACGCTTAACAGTCATTAATCTTTAAAAAGGTTTTAATAATTTTAAAGTACATTTTAATCTCCCTTAACGGACACCGTCCTTAAGCGAACGATTCCTTTCGCCGGAAAGCATTGAGTTCTTTCAGAGGAAACTTCCATTGTACTGACACATTTTAATTTATGTGTAATCAAGCATTAACTATATAAATATTTTTTTTTTTTTTAAATTCAATTATTTATTTACATTTTGAAATTATTTACATTTTACTAATAGTATATTCCCGCGAAGCCATGTGGCTTATCTGCCGGATAAGTTCTATTCTAATTTTTAATGCAATATAAAGGATAAAAATAAGATAATAATACATAATAACAATTCAATGACTGTGGCGATATAATAATATGTTTTAAAAATTCAATATTTCATTGCGAATTTAAATATATGATTTTATAAAATTTTTTTCTTTTGCTTGTGTTTGGTAGATTAAGTAAGTTAGTGGATAATTTGTTGAACAGAGCTGGAAGTACAACACTAAGACAGTTTTTGCCGTATTTGTTGTGGAATCGTTCTACTTTATATCTTCCTTCTGCTTTTCGTCTTGTGTTGTATGTATGGTCTATAGGTTTTAGGTATTTTGAGTCGTTGCCGAATTCATTTATCAGTGTTATATTATATAAGCTTCTGATATTTAGAACTTCTAGTTTTGTTGCTATATTCCCTACTGTTTTTATTCTCCTGTTCCTTCTATTTGTGGTGGTGTTGTTGCTGTATGTGTTGTTTCTTGCGCCAGTGTTGTTTACGTTCATGTTATTGAAAACGTGTGTGTTATTGCCGTTTACGTTTTGGATGTTGTTGCCCTTTACGTTTTGGATGTTGTTGCCGTGTGTATTGTTATTGACGTTTTGTGTGATGGTGTTCCCATGTGGGTTGTTGTAATCGTAAGAATTGTTAATGTTTATGTTGTTGTTGTTTACATATGGATTATCATGATTTTGGTTTGCTGAATACATCTTTGAACTTGAATTTTTCACACGTACTAATTGACTTTAAATTGGTGTTTATAATTTCTGATCTAGTCATTTTTTCATTTTTAAATATTTAAACAGGAAAAAAAAATTATAAAATTCCACTATAATACTTTAGACTTCTAGCTTATAGTTTTCCAAAATATTTCCTTACTCTGAAAAAACTTAGACATGACTAAAATTAATTTTATCAAAGGCAATTTAAAAGAAGTTTTGGGAATAAATGAATAAGGTTAGCTAGTTTCTATGCGCATTTTAGTAGTTGCTTAGGTCAGATCATAAGGAAAAATTCTCCTAAAAAATTTTAGAAAAGCCAAAGATATTAGCAAACTAAACTGCAGAGTGAATGAGAATTGGAAACACTCAAAAAGTCTTATTTGCAACGATATCAAAGCTTAAACAAACTACCAACAATAAACACATTGGTTGCAGTTCTCCCAACATTAATTGTAGTTGTAAGAAAAAAGTTTTATATGCTATTATCTTTGGATTTTCTAAATTTTTTTGGGAGAATGTTTCCTGATGATCTGGCCTAAGCAACCAGTTAATTGCGCATAGAAACTAGCTTATACTCCAGCAATAAAGTTCAGCGTATTCATCAAGAATAAAAATTGGGAATTAACCACGACAAACAAAATCTTATAAATTAAAAATTTTGTATTCCCAAAAATTACTTATAATTGCCAAGATTTATTAAGTTTTCCATCAATTCCCCAAATATCTATATATTCAATTATAGAGGAAAAAACAATTGTCAAACTGTCTTACATTGTTTTTATTTTTTTATTACATCTTTTATATCCCATACATTCAGTTACAACAAAGTGTACGTTTATTTCCTCAGAAAAAAAAATATATCAAAACTTTTACTAGATTTTATTGTTTAGCACGTAGATTTTTTTTCCCGGAAAGTAAATTAATAAATCATGTTGTTGGCATACCAAAACATGTTCCTCGTTTAAATCGAGAAAAGCCTTTTTGTTCATATTTTTTTTATTTTTGGCAAATCATGCCACTGAAAAAAAAACAAAAACAAATAACTCACACCTACTCTCGGTATGTACTACCAACGCATAAACGTCTAGAAAACAGTGTTACCTAATAAGTCTTTTTGTGACTGGATTCAACCATATTTAATATTGTTTTACCATAAAAAAATTAACGAGGCTATTTATATCCACACCACAATAGTGGGGAGGGTAATTTGCATTTATGCTGATGTTTGCAATACCTTAAAAAATTTGTCTTTGAACCACCTTTAAGTATACGGATGGACTCAAAATAACTGGTTGGATGGCTGTCCATGTAAACCTTATGCTCAAAGTACAGGAGGCAATTTTGTAGATAATTTGATCAAATTTGGTACATTGGTTCTAATTGGCACAAGGACTTATTAAAAATAAGAGCGAATCGGTTTATAATTTCAGATAGCCCAGAATAGGGTCGTTGTGTTTATAAACCATTTAGTTATTTTTATATCTTGATTAAATTCGGCCCAAAACTAATTTTATTACAATCAAAATCATCTTTCCAAATTTTATTCCATATAAATACATACCTCTCCCGAAAAAAGTTTGTAGTGCCATAACTTCCTTATAAATGTTAGTATTTAAATAAAAATTGGCGACAATGACTTTAGAGGTAGCTTTTATGACATGACAAAATATTGTGCTGGTAGATCCAAACCTAACCATTGGAGCCATATAAGCCCATTTCCTAAAATCACTAAGGCAAACAAATTTCATAAAGATGAATATATCTAAAAAACATTCCGCACAAAAAACTATCACATGAATCTTATGTGCTGCTTTCACAACACAAGTGCTTGAACGTGTAGTTAAATTTATATGAAAAGCACATTTACCTTCTAATATAATTTTGTTCTGGCGGGTCGTCAATGAGCCAGCGACGATAACACATGTATAGCGGATGTATTATTTTTTTATTATTTATTACCAAACAAACCAAAGTGATAGCCTATGCATAGAATAGAAAATGATATGCGAGGAATATTTTATAATATAAAATGCTTTTGACAACATTCAATGTTTTATACGGCACAAAATGTTTAAAGAGTTGATTATCTACTCCTGTGCCCATCTTCTGTAACTCTCGCGTCGAGAAACTTTTCGATTGAAATGTAGGAAATGAAACCAAAATGCCATATATTGAAACAAACAACTGTTTTTCTTACTTAACTTTGTCTGTAACTTTTTTGGCGAGTTCTAGCTGTCACGTAAGAAAATTACTCGCTAACTTACAGGAAAGTGTGTCTGTAACATTTTGGTGAGAAAAGTTCCCGCTTTTAACTGTCAACTATACTCACGAATAAAAACGGGGCGAGAAAAAATTATAACACTAAAAGCATATTAAAAATGAATAATAATATTTTGTTTTTAGCACATTTTTTTCATTGTTTAATTTTTTTGCTTTTAACAGTTTTATAAAATATACGAATGTTTTTAAAGCTCGTTTGCAAACAACAAACATTAAGTCGCACTTTACATTATTTGATATAGCCGACGGTTGTATTTTCGCCACCGTCGTTAAAAAATGTTCAATTTTAGTAAATGTTGGTCGCCGTCAGCGATACGTGTTACCGGCGTTCTCGACGTCTGCAATGTAACATCGGCTTCGAGGGAAAATTATGACATTTATAACGTAACGAAGTAATCTCTTTTGATAGTTTTCGACATAAGTTACAGACACTGTTATTTTTTTTTAACTTTTCGAAAAACGATGAAATATTTTGTTTTACTTCTTTTCGATGCGAGAAGTTCTCACTGAAGTTAAAGAACAGGGGTACCGGTCCTAAATATAGCCGCAACCTTAGTATGTTAAATCCGTTTTTGCTTAAAACTTCCTATGGATAAATTAATTTTGTTTTTGCTACGTGTTTGCTACGATGGAGAGAAAAAAATTTAATTTTAAATATGTTTTTGGCTATAAACTAAACAAAAAAGTTATTACGCTCTGAAAAAAAGAATTTCTAAAGCTACGGTCAGACTTATCAAATATTTGACGAAAAAAACGGGACCAACAACCAAACTAAAAAATCATTTCGCTTAATATCAATATTTATTTTGATTAAAATAGCACATCTTACAGAAAACTGCTTTTTTGCTATGTCTAGTAGTATAATTAGCTGATTTTGTAATATTAAGACCATTTTAAATCTCACTAACTATTAACAAAAGTAGGGGTGACGCTTATTTGATCAAATATTTAATAAGTGTGACCGTAGCTTAAGTGTTTTACTTTTTTTATAACTTGTTAATCATACATCTAAGAGCAATGACTTATTTGAAGTAGTTGTTGATAATATTCTTATCTACAGAAAATTTTTGTATTCCTTATACTTCACGAGATAAACGTAAAATACTATTCGCACCTTTATTTTCAAGATAGTCGTGAGGTCGTGACCCCCAAAACGACAAATTAAGCTCACGAGCAAAATTAATATTTTTAAACTAGCTCATTTTCCAGTTCAGTTATTTTTCGCTTAAGGAATGATTTGTTGGGTAGCTTAGCTTTATCTTTATTTAAAAGTAAAACTACAATTCTACAATTCTATGCAGCCAGTTTATAGCACAATTGTGCTGATGACACTGTTCTACAAAATGGAGCTTTTTAAAAATTTCTTAACAAGAAACTACTTATCCTTATGTATTTTCATCTGCTGTTATAAGTTTTAAACATATAGTGGCATATACATATTATTTGAACAATTTACACAAAAAATTTCAAAAGTTTTAAGGACTAATCTGAAAATACATAACTTTGAACATCCTTGCAATACAAGTTAGATATCCTGATATACTCCCCAATGTGATTCTATTTAAATGAAAGAGATTTTTGTGTAGATTAGCAATCCAGAAAATATTTAAAAAACTTGTAGGGTCATTCGTGAAATATTAAGCGAATAATACAAAAAATAGTGTTAATTATGCAAATACTAAATGTCGCTTTATCTTTAAAACTTAAGCTGCTAGAAAAAAACTAATGATGCCATCGTAATCAGCACTCTCAATTTCAACAAAAATAGACAATAGACTGAAGTCAGGAAACAATTGGTGTGTTGACCACTGTTTGATGGGTAGGTCGCTCACAAACAGCACTTCATTTTGAACTTTGGCTAACTGTGATCATCGAGTTTGTTTAAAATTTGTTGAAACTTTATCTAACCGAAATTTTTTTACCAAATGCTGGGATTTAAGCCACAAATAACCACAAAAATTTATTAAATCAACTTTTAACTGAGAAATTTCAAAAATCGGATATTTTCTGGAATGTAATTTTAAGTTTTGGAAAGCAACAAAGTAAAAATGGCAGCTTTACTTAAACAATCTGTTATAGTTTTAAGCAAAATAAACACCGAACTTACGTCACAGAAATCCGATTACGGGAACACCTGTGATCCCTTACATGTGTACAATCGACGAACGAAAGGTTAAGCAGCTCTTCATAAATACAGGTATATATTGTAAAATTACCATGATATGCGCCAAACCGCTAATAAGCTGACGTTATGACAATAATTGTTGTTAAAATATTCCTGTTTTAACTACGAGCGGTAACACTGTGACACCAACTCGGCAATTAAAGGTTAAGCAAAATTAACCGTATTAATACACATTTGTGAGGAAAGAATTTATATATAAAGTGTTTTGTTTTGTTATAAAGCTCCTCATTTTCTAGCTATTTTAAAAGTTCCATTTTAGTTCTAAAAATATATATATCTCTTAAACTTTATAACAAAAGAAAAATAAAACTAATTTGATCACATTTTCGTTTAATATTGTTAATAAAATCGTGTATAGCAATTTGAGCACCTTGCAAACTAGCATTAGACAAATTTTTTGTATGCAATTTTTTCTCTAAATTTAGTCATTTGGAATCGTTAAAACGTGGCAACACCGGCTTTAAACAACAGCAACAAAACATTACAAATACAGTTACATACATAAATAAAAAAAACAAGTCGAATTGGCATCAACAACGACAATGAAAACTCCAACAACTGACCTAGTTTTTTTTAAGCTCAAACAAAATTTGTAAAAATACATTTCATTCATTTCCACTCAGTCATTTGGGGTTTTTCATTTTGTATGTTTTTATATACAGAAAACTTTTACTTTCTCATCTCTAAAATACGTGCACATACACAACATTCACCTAAATTGTTTACAATAGAATGTGTAATGACGGAAAGATGGATGGGGCTTTTTTTACAAGTTGTACCTTAATATACAGTAATCGCTACTGACACATGAACAGAATTTAAAAAAAAAGAAACAACAACACGAAACAATGCGTAAAGGAAACGGAAACAAAACAACTGCGATACAGTAGTGGTTAGTTGTTTGCAGAGAGATAATTTTGAAAACGAAAAAAAGTTATTATATTAATGGAATTGTTTTGATTAAAAGTTCTACAAATAGGGATTAAAAATTCCAAAATTATTTTTTTGATTTGGTTTAGAAATATATAAATATATTATTCATAAGGCACTTGCCAAAAATTAAAGTTCTGTTCTCTACTGTACCAAGACAATAGGACGACCCAAAAAATGTTTTGAATTTCTTAAGAAAAAAATGGAAAAAATCTCAACCATTGTGGTAGGATTAAGCACAATTTGTCTGATTTTCCATATATATACATATCACATTCACCCTTTTGGAAAGAGCAATATTGGCGATGGGGTTAACGAATTTTCACATTTTCAAAAAACCACTTTTGTCTAAACATTGGGAGAAGAACATTTGCAATTTATTTTAAATATTTTACGTAAATTATTACAAAACATATGAAGTATATAGATAATTCTTAATATTACTGTATGTACGTCGAACTGACACAGGAAAACGCCGAGGCACCATAACTTAATAATGGGCCGTATAAAACAGTGGCATACTCTCTTTTAAAAGACTAGGCAAAATCAAGAGATATTCCATTTTTAAGTATGTATTGTCTCTCAAACGATTTGTTGGTGTTTTAAGGAAAAAATCGAGCCATTGTTTCGTTGGCTAGGTGGCAAGTGGCACCATGCTGTTGGAAAGACATACCGTCCAGGTCTATATCTTCAATTTCAGGCTACAGGAAGTTCGTTATCAACTCCCAATAGCGAACACCATTCACGGTTACTGCTTAGTCGAGCTCATTTTCAAAAAGTGCGGCCAGAAGGAACTGGCCGAGCATGTACCGGTGTTTTACATCGCCTTTAGACCCGGTTTGCTGAAATTTGCGCAAAATTCTCCCGATTGTGGACACATTTGGTCGATTATTCCGACATAAAAAATCACGAAATGCATTTTGATTTGAACGCCGATTTTCGTAAAAAGCTTCAACAATCTTAACGCGCTGTGTATCTCTCCATGGTTGAATTTTTCCAACACTAAAACAAAGATATGTCAAATTAAGTTGTGTAAAAAACTTGACGTTAAAGTAACATCGTGTATTATGTTTGGACTACCCTTTGTTTGCTTAGAAATGTTGTTAGTTTTATTATTTTTGGATCTAAGGATTGGACCTGCCTAATAGACAAATATGAATTCATCAGAATTATATAACTAGGCAAAAAGCCAAAACACATCCCTTAGCATTGAAATAAAAAAAGAAAAACAACAACAAATATATTATAAACAGGGAAACCGTAAATATACAATTGCATGTGTTTCCTCGTGTGACCAATAAAGTCAAAAATTAAACTATTTTAGAGCTTTTTTTTATGAATATTAGCATAATTTTGTTAATGAATATTTCAACCCTTGCAGCATATTTTAGCATTTTTTAAGTTTATAGACTTAAGATTCGACCTTTTTGAAGCTTTTTGATCATATTAAGTTTTTGTAAATGCTTTCCAATGGTTTTGCAACGGAACAAAAAAATCAAGAAAAATCAAGTTCTGGTTAAAGATAAATGGTTGTTAAACTTTATACATAAGGAAAAATTTAGGAAAAAGCAATTATGGATATGAGTTTGTGCTGGTGTTTTTCTATATCGAAATTAAAATCAAAATCACTTTCTAAATCGTTCAAACGATGTTCCTCCGGCTATTTGCCTGTCCACGCTAACCTTGTGCGCAAAGTACAGATCGCACTTGCGGAAATAATTTGATAAAATTTGGTACAAACGTTTTAGTTGTCTTATAGCATCCTTTCAAATATCAATCGCGAAAAGACCTTTAAGTACCATAACTTCGTTCATTTTGTTAACATTAATATAAAATTCAGTGATCGTCCCTAAAATCACTTTAAGACGTTAAAAATTGTATAAAGATGTTAATATGTTCTATCTCGATCAGTTGTTGCCAAGCCCTATGCGATTGGTACTCATTTGTTTTTCTAAAAGCACTCAGCTATAGGCTGTGTATTTTAATCAGTGTTGCCAGTCGATTTTTCGAAAAAATACCTACACATGCTAAAAAAATCCGATTTTTCTCTACACATTGAAAAAATTTCCCCAAAAAAAATCCCTACGCATTATTGTCATTACAATAGAAGAAAATTATTAGTTATAAAAAATAAAGTTACTCGAATATGTTTATTAAAGCTTGGACAAAAATTAAGTACAAAACAAAAAAATAATACATATTTATGTACTTTTAATAAATTCAACATAAAATAATATTCCATTGGTATAAGAATGAACCATTGTCATTAGTAACTAGGGAAATGTTTGGCATATTCACTCTATACACCAATGGCGCTAATGTTAGAGTATAGCACAGTGTACATATATATGTCTATCTCTTGACACTTACATCTGTAACAATTGGTAGCCACTATTCGTTAGCTACTTCGCTAACCCTAAGTTATACAGGAAACATATTTTTTTCTAAGATAAATTTTTTATTTGTCACTAAGGCATTGATGTCCATTTCAGAAAACAATTGTTTAGAAACCCCAATACTTTGTTTTTTAAGATATCTTAGAAAAAACATATACATAAATAGTAGTGTCGCCAACTTTTTAAAATAAAATCATAAATTTTTAAGCGATTTTAGGGAAAAAAAAATTTTTTGCCATTTTGAAAAAGAAAATTTTTTCTGCATTTATTTCATAAATAATGCGATATGACGAAAAATCCCTACATATTGGAGACTATAAAAAATCTGTCCGATTTTCCCTACGCTTCTATTTTAGTATCAAAAATACCTACATGTAGGGATTTCCCGTACTTCTGGCAACACTGATTTTAATACACACATAGAACACTCAGCAGGAAATACACAAACAATTTTGTTCGAAGTGCAACAGCACTTTCGTATACTTTTCTGGTAAACATTGACCACAGTGATCATCATTGTAGATTTTGTTTTTGTTTAACGTATGATATCGTTTAACAAAGTGTGTTTAAAAAACACTGGGAAAAATTGGTGTTAGTTATAAATTTCAAACTTATATTGTTCACAGAAAAATTATTGTATGGTCACCTACAATCTACTCTTACATAATTAAAATCGTTTTTGTGATTTTTGTTTCATTCTTTACAAAATGGATGTGAATAATGAAAGGGAAAATGATTTTTTTGACTTATAATTTTAAGGCTGAAGCACAATGTTTAATGTGTTTTAAATAATTCAAACTAACACATTGTCACAGTGTCACATTGAAAGGCATTTTAAGACATTTCATGTATACTACGTTGCCAATAATATAGCATGTGGATCAAGAGAACAATTAGTTGCGGACTTTAAAAAACCATTTTTGGTTCAGGATGCGCTCCGAATCTTGGAGTACAATGAAAGTGATGGTGATGAAATAAACATGCAACGTGTTCTGAACTCTGAACTTCAAATTTAAGTGGCGTTGATTTTTGGAAACCTTTAAATCCAAATAAATACCCATTACTTCAAAAGTTCTCAAAATTTTTACAAAAAATGCAAATCAAATTTTTTTGCCGTGTATGAACAATTTTTGTTCTATTTTCTTTGTATGTATTGGTTTTTAAAACAAAAAATATCGAATAAAAATTAGTTTTTCGTTAAATGTATTGGTGTTTGCTTTTCCGTAAGGAACTTGTGGGCACCCCTGATCTAGATAATATTCGCCACAAATTACACAGAAAAAAAAATTGATTTTCAGTAAAAAATTTGTGGTATTATTTAATTTCCACCAAATTAAAAGTACTAATAAAATATTTTTTTGGTGTTAACAACATTTTTTGAAGTAATGTTGGGTATATAACAAATGTTTAATTTACTTGATTAAATTTTTAATTAAAACTGATAATATTTTTGATTAATTTTAATTGGCGAGAATTTTTTCAGTGGACTCTTTGCGAATCTTTACCTTAAATCATAATTTTGTGATGGCTGCCAATAGGCTAATTTTGAAAATTTGTTTGTAAAAACTGTGATGTAGTGTATCATATGATCACAATAGGAAAACTATACTTTCTAACTGGTTTATTAAAAGCCAATAGCATTTAATTGTTAAATGTTTGGTTTTGTTTTTAAGGCATATTTTAAACAATATATGACCCCAAATATTTTAAATTCTTACTGCATATTTAATGCGCATAAAACATATTTTTAAAAGGATATTTCCGGTTTCCCTGGTTATAACCCTACAAGCTAAAAACTGCCAGACAAATAAAAATGAATAAAAAATTCATATGAAACAGCAGACAAATAAACACACACAGACAGACTACTACAGCAGTTAAAACAAGACAAATCATATAAAACTCAAAAAAAAAAAGCCACAACAAACATACAAATAAGAGGGGGCTTTGGAATACTTCGTTATAAAGGTTTACTTTTCAAAATAAAATTTAGGCCAACATCATCACCTGAAGCTGAAAAAAGACTTGAATAAAAAAACTAAGTAAATGTTATAATTGTATTCCCCTCATCCTGCTGTTGGCGGGCGGGCAACAACCAAAGGAAACAACTTTAACAAAATTGGTGTTTTATTGAGAGTAAAATAAATAAAAGATATAAAACAAAATTAAGATGTGCTGATGCGATTAAAAAGTAACTTATAAATACGAGACTATCTAGCAAATAAAACGAAGTGAAGTAAATTGTTATGGCAGAGAAGATAAAAGTAATAAGAGGTTTTTTTGGTTTTTAGTTATGAAAACACTAATATCCCTGTAGTAAATAAAATAGTCAGTTACAAAAAAAAACTAACTATAAATTAACTATTTTTCAAATGACTGCAAATTGGTTTAAATCTCATGCAGCGTATTTATTTCAGCACTATTATACATCATCATTTAAAGCAATTTGATGCAAAATCTTCTTAAATAATTATTTTTATATAAAAATATATACATATGTATGTTAAAATGTATGTACATATATTTTTTTGACAAAAATTCTTTATTATTTAAATAATTTAGTATTAACCGACTATACTATTAATTAACTACAAATTGGTTGAAAAATAAGTAATTAGTAGTTAATTTAAAAGCCATGCAGAGATAACCAATTGACTACAGCCTATGACATGCCTATGTTAAAAAAATGAGTCGTCGACATGGAAAAAAGTCACTTAATCAACTAGATGTGGTTATAAAAAAACCAGTTTGAAATTACTTAAAAATGTGTTTGACTTCCTACAGGGATGCTTTAAAACTCTTTACTAAAGTCTACACGCAAAGAAAAAACATGGTTGGGGGTAAACATATTTTAAGAGCAACATATTATGATAAGAATTATGGTTGTAGTCAACATATTACGATTATTATTGAATCATATTATGACCAAATATATTCGTAATATTACATCATAATAATTTTCCCTCAATTATATTCTTATCATGTTAATCATAATAAGAAAAGAAGTAATCATATTATTGTCATGTTAATCATAACAAGTAAAGAAGTAATCATATTATTACCATGTTAATCATAATAAATTTAGATGTTATAATATAATGATACAGTGGTGCTGTCACAACAATAATAAATAAATTAAAATTTTTTTGCATCGATTTTTTATGTTTTGGCACTTTAAAATTTACTCTACACTTCTTTTTTTTAATGAGTATTTATTTTATCTTGTTTAACCACTCACTCAAAATAATTCAAATAATTCCATAGGCATATTTAAATTAAACGACACAACTGATTTGAAATTATTTTACACATATTATTCTAAGAGTAAACATATTTTGTTTGCTTCTTAAGCATACTATGACTACACGTACAGAAAGTTATCATGTTATAACTATTAAATATCATGAAATGGTTGTGAGTAATATCATATGTTTTTAGAGTTATCATTATTTAGTTGTTAGAAAAATAATTATTTTTCAGTCAACAATACTTAAATTTATAATTGCGATAAACGTTGACATGTTTAAAGTTACTATAATATTGCTGATGTTTAATAAAATAAAAATTGTTTGTGTACGACATGAATATATTGTTGCAATAAGCATAGTGCAGTTGCCGTAACCATGCCCAACCATATTTTTTCTCTGCGTGTACGGTACAATGAAGGCAAAATATTGCTTTATATAATTTAGTTAAGAAATGAGAGCACGTTTTGTCCTAAAAATAATGAAACTGGCAAGATATTAAATATTGTTATCAAAGTTAATGATAACGGAATAAAAGGAAAAACTTAATAACGCAATGTCAAGGAAACATATCACGTGTTATTTAAATGTAATGAAAAACATCAGAATCTTAAAGCAGCAGATAGACTTTTTTTGAATAAGAAAACAATTTCTGTAATTATATAGAAGATCTCACTAATTTTTCGAATCTCCAGAACTTTAGAACTTTTTTTTTTCTAAGGATAAGCACTCAGGGGATAACCGTTACTAATGCATTGCATTGTTTTGAAACCAGGAAAGTAGATTTTTGGATGAATGAAAGAGGGAGTATTGCTTGAGGACATTTCACTTGAACTTATTCCTGATGAAAGTAAGAGGCAAGACTTCAGCAGGAAGATTATTCCAAACGCGTAGAGAATATGTTTAAATATTGTTATATCCGACAAAACTATTTTTAAAGAACATTTTAAACATATGTACATATTATGTTTAATTTAAATTAGTCGTCTATCAAGAGGCCTCATATAGTTGCATCAAAACATGTTATTGATAAATATGACAATAGCTTGTTTTTAAATTGACAATAGTATTTTCCTCTTTTCCAAGATCAACATGTCATGATTGAAAACCAACCATGCTTTTATAAATCTTAAAAATTTTGTAGTTAATAATATGGAAGAAACGCCAATTACCTACGAACAAACGTATGAGTTTTGGGAACCAGATCCCTTATGCTTTAAACACATTCGAGACAGCAAGCTACCGACTTCAATATGTCAAAACTAGAATACATGTGTGCATATGGAAATGATTATTTTCACGACGACACGGATACATGGCTGCAGGTTGTTGTCTGTGCTTATTTTGTCGTTGTAGTCAAATTAAACTATTTCTATTTTTGTCCACTACAAAACAGAAAAAGTGCTGCTAATATAAAAAAATAATTCAAAAATAAGTGCTTAAAATTTTTTTTTTTGTTTAGCAGAAAAGAATCGGCTTGAAACAAGAATATTAACTCGGCTCAACACCAAATTGTTATTTATATAATTTTTTTTTATATCCTTGAAAGAAGTTCTATAGGAAGATGTTTTTCGCGCCAACGCTTCTAGTTCAGGTGTTATAGGTCGTAAAAGTTTCAAAATACTTTATTCATATCTCTTTAGGTATAAAATGAATCTATAAAATATGGGAATCATTGAAAAATTCTTTAAAGTGTGTTCCACATGGCGTTTATGGCACACCGATTAACCAATTAAGAGCCAATTTTATATATTTATACTCCGTGGCTGACTTTTTTTTTACAAAATTGGCTTTATCTTTAAAACATGTCGATATAACAATAATTATTTAACCCTAAGATATTTGCTTAATAAAGTTCTTCTGAATTGCGGGTTTTCGGCGTTGCAGAACACTTATTATTTATGTACATATTACAATAATTCAATCAGCCCAATCATGAATAAAAATTCCCCGGGAGTTTTTCCCTTTTCCTACTTTTACATTTGAATTAACACAGGAAAAATGAGAGAAGGGAGAAAACTCTCGGGGAATTTTCATTCATAATTGGGATGAATATGTAAGAAGTACATAAATTATTACCAGATATATATTTTTAATCAAACTTTTAAATAAATTGACTAATTTTCCAAAAGGGATGTATGAAAAGATAAACTCACTGTTTATTGTTGGTGTTTTGTTTAAGCTTTGATATTGTTACTTACGAGTAAGACTTTGAGTGTTTAAAATTCTTATTCGCTTTAGGGTTTTATTCGTATAATATTTTTAGCTTTTCTAAAATCTTAGGAAAAGGTTTCCTGATGAGCTGGCCTAAGCAACCAGTGAAATGCGCATAGAAGCTAGCTTTCCCTCAACAATAAATTTCAGTGTATTTATCAAATATGGAAAATTGGGAATTTAGCACGTCATACAGAAATCGTATTAATGATAAATTTTGTATTCCCGTAAATAACTTTGACAATTTAATATAAATTTAAAATTTTATATGATGAAGTTACTAATAATATGGTATATAAAAGATTAAGTGTTCTTCCCTAAAGATATTATGTTTTAATAAATATGTATATTGACAAAATTTAAAGTTTTGTAGAAAAATCTTTCAAGAAATATTTATTTTTGAAATTGGCCCTTAACGGGCTAATAAATCGGAATTTTTTAAAGAACAAGTGAAAGCCATTTCGAAGTAGTTTCTAATAATACCACTGCTTCTTAGATCCAGTTTTTACCTAAAAAGTTATTGATAAAGGGTACGTTCGTAAATGCAGCTGTTGGGTATCACTTGCGCAGAAGTAAAGTTTAATGTTCGTAAAAGCATCACTTATAAGAAAGTTGGCATCACTCTCATATGTCAAAAGTTTTTATGCAGTAATGCCGCAGCTCTGCAGCAAACTTTGGCAATTAGTGCTTCAGTTAATTTTCTGAAGCAATAACTTTTGACTAAAAAGAAATCGTTAAATCGTCATTTATAAGAAAACTGTTACTTTTTGGTTCAATATTTTCAATTAAATTTGTCATCTTTATTGTAAAAAGCATTTTTATTATTATTTAATTTTTGCTTATTAAACTTTTGAAATTTTAAAAATTCAAACTTTGCACAGCTGTTGTGCAAAGTATCAGCAACACAACTGCAACTGGTAATCACGCATCAGCAACAACATTTTGCATCACTGCAGCAGTGATACATAGTTTTTATGCATTTACGTACGTACCCAAAGTTATCTGAAACTTTTACGACCTATACCACGTGTGTTGAAGGAACAAATTTTCTTATTTTAAAAGCATTTTATATTTTTTTTTTGTTTAATCTGCCGTTAAAATTATATTGTTTATTAGTTACAAAAACAACAAAATTAAAATATTTAAAATTTTTTTAAATAAATTCATTTGTTGATAATCTTAAATAAAGTTTGAATAAGAGTCTGCAATTATGCATGTTTTTCCATTTTATAAAAGAAAAAAAAAATGATAGTGGCACCACTGAAATATAAAGACATAGTAAACAAAAACAGCTGTTTGTATTTTTTCAATTGTAGCTGCCGTCTTCAAAATAATTCAGTAGCTGACTACACGACTAAAATTTCAGCCAGCAGCATTTGTAGTATTGTGTTCGTGTAGCCTGCTGTGGTGAATGTGTTTAATGCATTACTTTTTCAGAACACATCCCGTGGTAGTAATGATAAAGCAGGCAAATATCGGGTTTTTCAACAAGGTTTTAATTGTGGCAACACCAACAACATGATAGTTTTGACATTTAGTTTTTTGACGCACTATTGCCAATTACAATGATTTAAAATATAAAATAAAATGGTTAAAATCCACTATGAAAATGGTCGTTCTGCTAAAGTTACATTCACACAGCCAATGAAACGATCAATTTATTGCAAACCAAATTTCCCGGTCGCATAATTTCACGAACATCAGCTGTTAAATTGCCGCCAGATCGTGTGATTTAACACGATTGTATTATTTTTTGTGGTTCTAGGTTAATGACAGGGTCTTTATGGAGCCAATCGAATCGATTGCATCCTTAAAACTCAAAATCCGTGATGTGAATAACGATATAGACCCGCCATTTTGTCAAAAAGTGATTAAAAACTTTGACGAAAGAGACGAAATCTGTCAGCGTGTTCGTGGTGGACATTTGCCAGATATAATTTTTTATACATAATTGCCAAACTTTTCTCTTCGTAATACAACAAAAATTTGAAACATCTTCATCTAAATTTTTTGTTTTATTTTGTTTTAGAAAACAAAATTCTCGTTAAAAACCCGATACAACCCACATTGCGTGGGTGCCCAAGGGAGTCATTGAATTGGAAACCCTACTATCACCAATGAGAACCTCCACCCTTTCCTGCACGCGTTCGAGAAGCTTCAAAAAAGACTTTGAAGCACCGGCCCACACATGAGAGCTTAATTCCATTCGTGGTCGGATAAAGGTGGTATAAATAGAAAGCAGGTCAGATTGAGCGAAGTATCCCTTATACCGTTTAAAAAAACCGAGGCAATGGAATACTTTTGACATCTTGAATATATTCTTTATCAATCGGACATCACAATATATTTCGATGCCCGGAACATCAAGATTTTCTTATTCTTCAATAACGCTTGGTGCTGCTTTACACGAATATGGCAATCATTTATTTTTCTCAAGAGACGTTTTCGAGAAATTCGATAAAACCCAGGGGCCTAATTCTGGCAGTCGTGATCGAGTACTTTCTCGATTCGAAAGCAATTTTATTTCAGTTGATACTAAACGAATCGAAATTATTTTTTCAGTATTGTGAAACTCAAATTAATGCTTTACGACACTGAATTCCGATTTCGTTCAGTATTGACTGAAATAATTAGATATTAAATTGCTTTCGAATCGAGAAATTACTCGATCACGACTGCCAGAATCAGGCCCCTGGTTTTTGCGGTTTATGAGAGTTGATATTTAAAATTACGCAAGTTTTACAACGTTGCAAGGATATAATTTTCTCTTTCAGCTTATATCTATACTGTATTGATCCGTCGCGCGTTTATGAGTCTGCATGCAACATTTGGTCTTTTGGACATTAAAAACGATTTCATTCGGTCTCGACTAACCGTATGATTCATGTTTTGAATCATTGCACCGATATCGGATACGCTTGGTCTATAGTCATATGAATACGAAGGGCGAACGTTGTTGTCATCTGCAAAAGAATAGATACAATTGGAAGTTTGACAAAGGAGATCGTTTGGAAAAAATAAGAACTCAGCCCTGTGGCTCCTCGTTTGACGACACCCAATCTCGTATAGTGCGATCTCTAAGAAATCTCGATACAAAAAATTGTATATATTTCTTAAATCTCCTTTTTTCATGGCAATGTTTAGTTAATAATAAAATATCGGCGTTAAGTGTCAAAACGAAAATTAGCCATTTATGTGACCTGTTTCAAAGAGTGATCTTCACTTATATTTTTTTTATTGATTTTTTACAGATCTTGTTTTTATTCAGTAGTGCTTAACAATTCATCATGGAAAGGCTAACATCGCAACCACGTCTCCAAATTATTCAGCTGTATAACAAATATCAGCGTTCTCTGAGAAACGTTTTTCGTAAACTTAAATCAACACGTGGTGTGCATTATCGATTTTCGAGACCACTTATGCCAATAGCATTGGAAAATTTCTGTTTCCGTGTACGTTTGTGGACGATATGCTGCAACCTAATAGATCACATCCAGCCCATAGCAAGGAGAGTGTATGTGCAAACCGTGAAAAAGTATAACCGTCAATGGCGAGCGCTACCGCACCCTTATAACGGAATTATTGTTGCCTGAAATTGAAACGCCGCTACTTGCCACACGGTTTGTGTCATTTATTAGAGCTGTGGGCATATGGAAGTAATTCCTTGAGTAAAATACTATTAAATTCTTAGAATTCAAAAACCAATTGTTATTGTTATCTCATTGCAATAGAGTCACATTGCAGAAAAGGTGAAAACGAGAAAAATGCATATCAAGTTGTAATCGCTTTTTTCTCTGTTTTTATTAAGCCAAATGCATTATTTTCTTTAGAGTTATTTGACCGAAAATTTGTGTACAACTTTTCGCTTTTTGAGTTGCTTTGAAAGCTACTGTTTACATATAATGAATCACAATTTAAAGCAAAAGTTTATTTGGCCAATGACATATAAAGAGGTAGAAGGAATGGCAGTTTTTTTTCTATGACTGCAGTTTTTCAAACGCTGACTATAAACGTCAAATCCGTTAACAAAATTCATCAACAGTTGTAAATGTGTAAACCATGTACTGTCCGACTATGGGTTACCTGTAATTACCCGAATGTAAATTGTTTATTACCTAGTATCTTCTAATCGACTGAATGTTGAGCTTTGAGCTATAATTCAATTCGTCTTCAAAACCTTAGTGTTCTTGTTTGAAAACGATGCGTCTGATTATTGTCCTGAAATAGTAATATGTACGTTAAAAATAAATTAACCAAACCTATAGAGTAGAGTTTTAAAATAAAGAAAATTAAAAGGGAATTACAAAAAAATATACATAAGTTATCAGCCATATTCTGTATTCCGAATACATACGAGTGTAATTGGAATCATACGAATTTAAATAAAGATCCTGTTTTAAAAGATTATTAAAAAATTTCTTTTATATATTTATCAATTGAATTCTTATCTTTACCAGAACTTCTCTTAAAATCAGGAAAATTGCGGGGGTTTTTAAAAAAAATTTAACGAAGAATCTTCATCTATTTTAATTTCAATCGATATTAAAAAATAATGAATTGGTTTAAAATGTTTTTCATATCTGGCTGGCACCTCTCACCTCCCTTTTTCTGTTTATTTATAAAAAAAAGTATGAGTTCAAAAATAGATGTTTGTTGTTCACATTGGATTAAAATATTTGAATTCTTCGAGTTATTCGAGTAATTCGAAGAACTTAAAACCTTTATTCGATTAATCGAACAAAACCAAAATTCTCTAGTATCGATATTAAAACAAGTATACTTTTTTTGAGGTTGGTTTTCATCGGTCTTTTCACTTAGGCCCGTTTTCACAACTTACCAATAGCTAAAGGTAGGATTTTATCGCCCGTAAAAAAAGTGTTCAATTATTACAACTTTACTTAAACCTACCAGGTAGGATGAACCTTAATATACTTTATCGCTCAATTTAGGTTAAAGTAAATTTTTAATAAGACCGGTTAAATTCTACTTTAAGCTATCGGTAAGTTGCGAAAACGGGCCTTAATATGTTTTTTTGGACTTCAATAATAATTAATAATAATTTGCATAACTATTTTCTAATTTTTACGTAATGTTACGAAGACGTTAAGCCCGTAATGGGAAAATAAAGCTGTGTCTTTAGCGGGAATCAAATCTGCTACCCTCACACTTTGCGAATAGCACGCTTCCAACTAGCCTCCCGCGTATCTAAAAATAAAATCTTAAAAAGAATTATTTTTATGGCAGCGTATGATTAACACGTATTAATTTTATTAACTATCGCATATACGCCTTCCAAGCCAAAGTTCTAACCTTAAGAAAAACTTAGTGTTTGCTTTGCTTTTTAAAGCTAAATTTAAAGTCTTAAAAGTCTAGCAATCTGTGCATTTTACACCCTCGCAAATCAACTGTAAAAAATGTGTGAGAATTTATTTACATAAACTTCGTGAATTTGCTTAACAATTGCTAACAGATTTTTTTTTTAACGAATTTAAGTATATATTAAAGAATCACAAACAATAAATTTTAGGAATAATCTGAGCAAATTAGTTGTTGGCTTTCTTTAGGCATTTTTAAAAACCCATTTCAGTTTTTAGACATAACTTTAAAACATTTATTTTTTTTTTATTAAATTTCTGTATTGACAAACTGATATAAAATGTCTAAAAGTGGCGAAAAGGGTAAAACTGCAAAGAATTCCGATGACGGTTTTGTCAAGAAAAATTATCAATTAATTGAAATTCATTAATCTTGTTAAATTCCTTACTTCATTAAAATAATTTAATGAGAATTAAATTTGATGAACTTAAGCCGGATTTAAAAAAAAAACAAGTTGGAGTGCTGTACGATACCCTCCACCGACAGTTCGCATATTTCAGGAGTGATATCTATATGATATCTACTTATTATTAATTCATCTTTATAAAAATGGACGTGACAGCATTAACATTGGGTGCAGTTTAGACTTTATTAAATTATTGACCGGGAATCAGAAAGTTTTATGCTTTCCTTTCAGCAATTTTTACTAGTTTGAGGATTCGTAACAGTTAAGGCCGTACTTAAATGATTTTCAGGAGGGGAAATCACATTGAAGCCAAAAATTCTGCAAAGTGATTTCTGGTATTCAAAAACGTAATTTTTAATAAATTTCAATACAGCGGTGAAATTTGTTTAAGCGTTTACAGTGGATTTCAGAGGGCAGCTAAATATGGGATCTAAGATTATTTATGGACCGTATATCACAAAATTTCTGGTCATATGAAACTTAGTTGGAAGAAATTTTACCACAATAAATATATCTTCTACGGTTTTAGATGTATTTAATTAATTTACCAGAGTGGGCTTTATATGGGGCCTATAGTAAATTATGGACCGATCATTGCAAAATTTTACAGTGTGATTTCCAGTCGAATAAAACGAACGTTTGCAAAATCTTATCTCATCCCGTGCATTTTTCCACCATTTATGTTAGTTTTTGTAACAAAACTATCAGTTTTTTAAAGTGGTGGTTCTATGTTTTGATTTATTGCTCTGATCCTACTGAACGGATTTTGCCAAATTTCAATCCTAAACTGCTTAGAATAACTAGAAGCAATTTAACATCAAATTTATTTAATTCTTTTGAGTTTTTCGAAAGTGAGCGTGTTTTCAATAAACGGACAGCAGACAGACAGACGGACAAGGCTAAATAGACTTAGAAAATAAAAAGACGCTTCAAAAGACAAGTCTCGCAAGTTTGCCCATTCGTAAAAATGGCAATTTAATGCAATTTCATGATATTCTTTAGAAATTTAATAATATTTTTAACAAGACATTTGCTTTAAAGTCGTTGATCCAAAATTTTTACTGTGTTGACTAACAATAGATTATTTAATCTATTTCTGATTTACTCTTAAGTTGATGTCCGACCAATGCCGGGCGAAAACTTTTTTCATGCTTATGTGAAAGCAACAAACTTTCTTAACTTAAAAGATTTAGTTTAAATTTACTTTAAACTTTTGGATTATTTATATGGGACACATAAAACTTCTGGCATCGACTGGTTTTTCATTTAAACAGCCAAGTACAGAATTGTTAAAGTCTACTATTATCAATTAATGTAAATCCTCTTGTTTATACTGATTAATTCAGAAAAGCATATGTTTAATATTACAAAAGGACTTTAAATAAATTCTCTAGTAAAAACCCAAAAGAAATAAATTGCTTTGCGCAAAAATAAAGATGTATCGAATTGTTTTTATACAATTTTTAGTAAAATATACAAGCAGAAACAATTTTTTGTCCCCAGTTTTTTTTAACGAAGTCCAAGAAAAAAATCACTTCCGATTTAAAATCATCATTCTAACAAATGTGATCAATTTTTGTTTGTTGTTTTAAGAAAAATATTGGTTTTTTAATACATTTAATTCCCCTAGCGCTACTTTTTTTGAATTAACTCTACTGAAAGCAGAAATAGATGTTTACACTATAACAGAAAAATATATACTTTTGTATCTAGCCTTTCATGTAACCCTGAAAATATTACAATCATCAAATATTTAAAAATCAAGATTACAAATTCATAAAAAAATAACATAAAAATAAATGACCTTCAAAATAATAACGGATTTTAAATACAGGGGTAAACGTTGACTACAACATCATCAAAGTTTCTAGCACTTTAGTTAAGCATACAAACATATTTTGAAATAAATATAAATGCACATATACAGATATAAAACCATGCATATGCTAAAATACACATACATAAACCTTAAGATAGAAAGTCAAAATCAAAACAACAACACCAGAAAAGTGAATGTTTAAGCATGTTTTCATACCGTTAACCGTCATAACAAGAAACACCCAGACCTAATGCACAGACACACACATACATATAAACACCATTGCCGTACATTGTTAAAGTATGAGTGTTTATTTGTATGTGTTTTTATAAACAAGGAAAAGAGGAATAAAATTCCGTATTTGTTTTGATTTGTTTACACAAAAAAAAAAAAAAGAAACTCAAGACTTGCAATCAAACAGCTGATTTCAACCAAGTTTGTTTTTCTAAAGGATTCATACGCTCTTTTTCTAGGTATTAAAGAGCATGCCCAGAGAGAGCTGAATTTAAAAGAAGAAAAAAATAATTGTAGTAAATATAACTGAAGGCTAAAAGAATTCATTTACTTAAACTGAGAGTGTACGAAATTGTAAGGAAGAGAGACATCTTAGTGTAAAATAATATTTCATTGAAGAATATAAATTTTCGACGAGTTTTGGTTTTGTTGGCTTTTTAACGTTTGAGTTCAAGTAAATGTGAATTAAATGAAAATAAATTTGAAAAAATTCAATGTTGATAATACATGTGCATGGTAAAGGCCTCAGTCAGTTGCAAACGGGCTGCCAAACAAAACGGTTGAAAAGTGAATAAAGTGGTAAATTATAAGAAAAAAACTAAAAGTAGTGTAAACAAAGTTAAACAATACTTTAAAAAAATTAATGAATTGTAAAAGTTTTTAAGGAATCATAACATAATTGGAATAAAAAAATGGCCAAAAATACGTTTGACAGAGTAAAAAAAATGTAATAAAATTTTAGAAAATTTCAAAGTAATTTATAACATATTGCCTAAAAGAAGCTAATTTTAACAGTTAAGTTGTTAAGCCTTAAAGAACTAAAAAAAAATTAATCAATAAAAAATAATTTTTAGTTTTGAATTCTAAAACAAACATTCCCTTAAAATAGTTTTGAAATTATTTTTAATAATTCATCACAACTCATACGTCATGTAGTACCTTGTAAATACTTGTTATCATTAAAAAGTAACAACTAGTTAATCAAACTCTAAAAAAAAAATAAAAAAAAAACACAAGCAGAACACAGGTGTTTACCACCCCTTGCTATTGAAAAAAAAAAACTAAAGGCACAACAAAAGTTCAACTCATGAATAAATAAACTTTTTCCAACTTCAAAGAAAAAGAAACAATTCACGGAAATTATTTTTAATTTCGATCAAAAAGTTTTATCGAAATACAATACAAAAACAATCTTGTTCTATTTTTGGGTATTTATTTAAATAATCATAATAAAAATTATTATGATTACCGTTTATAGAAATTAATTTTTATTCATTTACAATATAATAACCAAGTTATATAATAAGCAGCATTTTAAAAGTTTTTAGTTCGACATTAGATTTTGGACAAATTTGTGCTATATGACTAGAAATCATAATACTATATTTCGTGAAGATCGGTCCTTAATATACCATAGGTCCCATATAAAGCTTGCTCATGAAAATCAATAAAAACAACTTAACGCTAAGCAAATATATAAAATGTGGTTAAATTGGGTCCAATTTAGCTTTATATGGCCAGAAATAACATCATGAAATTTTGCAATTATCGGTCAATAATTTAGCATAGGTTTCCTATAAGCAGATTCTGAAAGGCACTTTGTAACTTACAAAACTTTCAAACAAATTTTACTACTGCATTGAAATTTGTTCTTATTTAGGTTTTTATAATACCAGAAATTACTCTACAGAATTTTGTGATTTATTCTCCTCCTTATAATCATTTTAGTACGACTAAAACTGCTATGTATAATGATATTTTATTTAAACAGGCCTGTTCTGCAAATCACTTTAACTCAAATCACGTGATTTCAAATCACATGTGCCTACTAAAATCACACGTGTGATATTTTAGTGTCCCGTTTTTGTGTGTTTTGGTGTGATCTTCAATTGCCGAAATCACAGGGAGAAAGATAAAAACGGTATGACTTTCAGAACACCACAAAATCACGCTCGTGATTTGAAAAACACGTGGTTTGAAATCACGTGATTTTCAGAACAGGCCCGAAAATAGTAAAAATAAAGTTTCCTATGACTTGAGATAAAAGCATATACATAACTTTCTTAGGTCTAGACTGCAACCAATTACAAAGGCTGTTAATTGTTAATAAAACAACAAGTTTTCAGAGATTAAACTTAATAATAAAGGAATGATCTATAGCAATTATGTGTGTAACAAAAAATTGGCCAAATGCACGCCACATAATTGAGGTTCAATATCGTTAATATCGTCTTGGCTTATTAAAGTACAATTTTTCTTCAAACTTCCCCTAAGAATGAGTCCAACGGTGTCAAATCATATAAGCGAGACGGCCAATTTACATCGCCACGACGTGAGATAAAACGACCACTAAATTTCTCCTGCGTTGGCTGTGTAGCAAGTGGCACCACCCTGTTGGAACCACTTATTGTCTAGGTCCATATCCATATCCGTATCCTAACCCTAAACTGTAACTCTTTGTGGATCGACAATCACTCTTGGTTTCTCATTTGTCCGAATGCGGCCAATCTGCTTGTTAAAGAATTTACTGAGGGAAAGTGTGCCTCGAGATGCATTTTGATTTGAACGCCCATTTTCGTTAACTGAAACCACAAAATGTCAAACTAAGTTTTGCAATAAACTTGACGTTAAGGTGTGACTAACAATTAACCTCGTGCATAATGGTTGGACCACCCTCTATGACTGACGTCAGTTCTTAATAAATATAAATATCTGTGGCAAACATCTTAAGTCAAATTTAAAAAGTGGAAAAAAGTTTTCTTAATCATACGAATTTTCATTCAAAAAACGTTTTTGTTTATAAACGAAATTTTCATTAAATTTTGGTTTATTTTGTTACTTGATAAAAATGATTATTTCATCGAGCTCTATTTAAAAAATTTTTTACTATCTTATCTCGACTTAAGATTTTTTGTCAAAATACAACAGATATATAGATATAGATTGGATAATAATTTGAAGAGGATATCCTAGATTCAGCACATCCGGATATAGCACTCTAACTTGTTTTTTTTTTTTTGCCAGAAATAATGGTTTTTTCTGATATTTTTGTGGTTTTTTTGCAAGAAAATAAAAGATTCTCGATATAAGTAATCGAAGGAACCTACTGCTTTTTTAATATTAGAGGATTTTTCGAAATAAAAAGATTTCGGTTTAACGGGATTAAAATAAAAAAAGAGAAATTTTGGCTTGCTCTTAATGAGCTTTAATTCAATTATTTGTTTTTGCTCTATTGTCAATTGCTGAAATAATGTTCTGTTTTTGCAATAACACAGGTCAACATTGAAAAAGTTTTTTTAACCATTCCAACTAATTCTTATATTAATTGGCATGCTAAAGCCAATCACACTTGTGATTTTCGCTGTATACTTCTTTTTCAGCTGCCATCCAAGGTTAAAGGGTGCATTAATTCAAATTAGTCACATTTATCAGATAACGGAACACTTGTGGTTTTTACTATATACTTCTTTTTCAGCCGATGTCCAAGGTTAAAGGGTGCATTAATTCAAATTAGTAATATCTTGTTTGAAAGGCTACTAAATTACGCGTCAAATAGTGAGTGGCTTTGACCAGATAAACGAGACAAAAACAACATGTTTTTATTGGTAGAAAAACCTGAAAGATTGTCAAAAAATATGTGTATTTCTAGCAACAAAAAAAGTTTTGTTTGTGGACAAACAATATTGTAAACCAAGGTTCGTATACAATATTCAGCTGGCCTACTGGGGTTTCCTTATTAATTGTTCCAGGTTGTTATGATCCACGGTTAAATGTGCACAACTTTGTATAAACTGTCAATTAATAGAGAAACATCAAATTTAAAGTACACGCAGAGACAAAATATGGTAGGACATGGTTACGGCAACACCACTATGTTTATTGCAACAATATATTGTTGTCGTACACAAATAATTGTTGTTTTAATTTAATATCAGCAATACTATAGTTTTTGTAAACATATCAATGTTTATCGCAATTATAAATTTGAGTATTGTTGACTGAAAAATAATTATTTTTCTAACAACTAAATAATGATAACTTTCAAAATATATTATATTACTCACAACCATATCATGATATTTAATAGCCATAACATGATAACCTTCTATACGTAATCATAATATGTTTAAGATGCAATCAAAATAAATTTACTCTAATAATATTTTGTTATCTTCATTTGTAAAATAATTTTCAAGCACTTTTATCGTTTGTTTAAAATATGCCTATCGAATTATTTGATCGTGAGTGGTTCAAAAATTTAAAAAAAAAAGAAATTGTATTAACATTAAAAAAAGATTGAAAGTGCCACTTAATAAAAAATCGATGCAAAAATATTTAATTTTTTTTTTATTGTTGTGAGAGCACCACGGTATCATAACATGACAATAACATGATTACTTCTTAACTTATTATCACCCCAGGGCTACACCAAAGATAAATATATCAGCAATATGGCCATAACGTCGGCAGAATAACAGAGCAATATTTCTTATTGCTCAGCTTATGTTAAAGGCATGGGAAAACGTATTTATGTTAACTCATAACTTGAAAAAAAAATCAAGGAAGAAGGTGCAGTGTAAAAACTGACGCTATCTTGAAAAAAAATTTTTTATTAAAATAAATTCTTGAGGTCTTTTTTGTATAAAAATATTAATTTTATTAAATTTTATTTTTGTTAAAGTTAAATTAATATTTTTATATAAAAAAGAACTCAAACTTAAACAAATTAATATACATTTAAATAATAAAGATCTAATAAGAAAAAAATTATATTAATAAAAATAATTTTTGTAATTTTATTTTAGTGTTTATTAAATTCTTTAATTTAATTCTTTAACTTTAATAATAATTTGCTACCATTTCACAAATTTAATTTCATTCTCACACAATTTGCTTCTTCTTTTTTTTCTTTTCGCTTCTTTGTTCATTTGACAACCAAATTTGACGTTTTTTGTAAGCAATAACTGTCAACGAAAATTGATTAACAATTATTGCAATATAAATTGCCGGCAATAAATATGCACAAAAAATTGCTGTCTACATTTAAGATAACATAATTATGACATTTATTGCAATAGATGTCGCAATATTTATCTGAGGTATAGATGGCCAGTCCTTAACACGATTTTAATATGACTAAGGAAAAAATATTATGATGTAATATTACGAATATATTTGGTCATAATATTATTCACTAATAATCTCAATATGGTGGCTACGATCATGAATCTTATCATAATATGTTACTCTTAGAATATGTTTACCAAAACCATGTTTTTTCTTTGCGTGCATGATTGAAATATGTTTATAACAAAAAAAAAAAAAACGATAAATTCAAAACTATTTATATATTATATATATTATTATCAAAAAGTAATTTCAATTTTTGGGAATACAAAATTTTAATTTCAAAAGATTTTGTTATTCGTGCTTAATTCCCAGTTTTCATTATTAATAAAAACACTTGAAATTTATTGTTGATGGGATAAGCTATTCCTATGCGCATTTCACTGGTTGCTTAGGCCTAAAATCTTTATGGATGAAGTTTCCTGATGATCTGGCCTAAGCAACCAGTGAAATGCGCATAGGAATAGCTTATCCCATCAACAATAAATTTTAAGTGTTTTTATTAATAATGAAAACTGGGAATTAAACACGAATAACAAAATCTTTTGAAATTAATATTTTGTATTCCCAAAAATTGAAATTACTTTTTGATAATAAACAGGCAAGTGCACGGCCTAAAAAACACTTAATTGACAACATCTTTTGTAAAGTTGTTGTTGTTTTTATTTTGTTTTTCTTAACCTTCTTACAACTACAATTAATGTTGAGAGAATTTCAACTAATTGTAGTGGGGAATGTAAGATGAGATAAACCCACTGCTTATTGTTGATGCTTTTTGTTTAAACTTTGATATTGCAAATATAACTGTTGCTATAAGTCTTATACGCTTAACAGTTTTATTTGGTTTAATATCTTTAGTTTTTCTAAAATCTTTATGGATGAAGTTTCCTGCTGATCTGGCCTAAGCAACCAGTGAAATGCGCATAGGAATAGCTTATCCCATCAACAATAAATTTCAAGTGTTTTTATTAATAATGATAACTGGGAATTAAGCACGAATAACAAAATCTTTTGAAATTATATATAATATCTAATTTCAAATAAGCGATTGCATATTTTAAGATTTATTTTACATTACGAAATTTATGTTAAAAGAAGCTTCGTTCCCAATTGGCACCAACATTTTCAAATTTTGACCACAACAATATTATTATTTATTATTATTTTTTAAAACATTTTGTTAAAATTTTCATTCAAAACTTAATAAAATTATTGTAAATGACATTTTCAACTTTTTAAAAAACTTAAGTAAATTTTTTTTTTTTTTTCAAAAAATAAAAGGAAAATATATGAAATATTTTGGGAAGAAGTTAGTTAGAAGAAAAAACGAAATTGTTTCTCCCATTGTGATTGAAGCTTAATTCTGAAATTTTATTTATACATAATTATTTTCTTAAAATGCATATAAATTTTTTTGTTAGATATTATGGGGCAAATATCCTTTAACTTCGCTCCAGCTAATATCCGCATCTACTTAATTAAATCGCCTTAAAAAATGTAACATAGTATAATTAATATAAATTTTATTTAAATGCATACAAACGTATATTCATTTTCATATTTAGTTTCAATAACTATTATAAATTGATTTATTATGTATATTGTATGTTTATTTAATTAATATTTATTCATTTGTCATGATGTTCAAACATTGGAATAGCAAAAAACGAAAAATAATTAAACTGTTTATGCACCAGAGACCAGAGCAAAAAGTCACTGCACTAAATACTTTTGTCATGGCTAATTGTTAACAAAATAAAACATAATTTTTAATGAATTTTTTTAATATTATTTAATGTAAATAATAAATTTAACTGCCAGCTAACAGCTGTATAAATAATGTGGCATGAGTGCAATGAGAATTTCAAACAATTATTAACAAATTTTAAATATGGGGAAAAATGTTTTTTTACACCGAATCCAAACTAATAGATGGAATGTATAAAGTGGATTGTGGTATAAATGAAATACTAATTAAACTCCTTTTATACTATTCTAGAAGTCTTAAGATTTTTGATCCCACAACATCCAATAATTTTTAGTCTTAAAGTCAAAAAATCAAAAAGCATTACAATTGCGTTGACACTTTCACATTTAAATAAAAAGAAAAGAATATAAATGGCTGTTCAGTATTTAAAAACATTATATTTATGTTTTAGGAGAGTTTTATCTTTAGGCGTCATTTTAACAGATCCCAACAAACACGAAGTCAAACCTTTGATATAAAATGACTTTATCATTTGACATCTAACACAATTCTCAAACGTTTTTCAAATGTTTGATTTTTTAAAAATAAACATTTGCCATCAAATGTTTTATTAATTTGATGTCAAATTGGTATCAAATGTTAAGTTCAAATCAAAACTAAGATGAATGTTTTTTGCAAGTAAACGATTTATTTCTTGAGAAAAATAAAAATTATTTGTGAGTAATTACAATGATTAAAAATACGAATTAAAAAAATAATACGGGAAAGTGAAGAAATTATAAGTTTGTTGTATGATCGCGGTGCTACAATCCTCAAAATAAAAATGTGCCAATTACTTTTTCTTTGCAAGAATAAGAGGACGGAAAGAGCATTATTTCATATTTTAGCTATGGTGCCGAATGTTTATTTCACAGTTTATTTATATAAATAATGAATTTAAATTAAAAAAATAAAATATTTTTATTTATGTTCCACAATGTGTTGTAATCCACATTTGAAAAACGTTTGAGAATTACGTTTGAAAGCAAGTTGAAAATAAAGCCATTTTTCAATTTGAAACTAATATTCCCTTTTTGTTGAGAATGCTATGATTTTCAAATAATTTTCAAATCACTATCAAACGTTTGTCGTTTGAGAAAACGTTTGATTTCAAATCATTTTCAATTTGAAATCAAACCTCCTTGCTTGTTGGGATATTAAAAAATAAATAAAATACCGAGAGTAAGGATATTACAGAAGTTAGATTTATATGGAATCTTAAATTATAAGCCCATCTTAATAAAAAATTACCCCACAGTGTTAAAATTCCTTGCGTGTTCAAAAATTACTTTTTCGAGAATTAACTTTGTATGAGGCCTACGAAAATTATTGACCGATCTTTACGAAATTTGGATGTCTGTTTTCAGTTCTTCAAAAACTATGACTTACAAGTTTTAACCATTATTCGTTAATTAATGCTTATTGGTTTTTCAATAGTTTGATCAATATTTTAGGGTGATTGTTCCACATTTGAGTCTGTAATTCTTTTTGTAATAAAGCGATTGTGCTGGCGTGCTTCCTATACAAAACTGCTTAGAATAACCCAAAAAATTTTTACAACAAAATCGTTCTTTTATGTTGATTGAGTCTTTTGAAAATAAGAGTGTTTTCAACAGACGGACGGACATGGCGAACTCAATTCAGAATTACTCCAGGAGCTATAATATAATAGATGCATATTATAAAGTTTCACACGGAATGCCAAACTTAGTATACAAACTTTTGTAATAGCCGGTTTACACCGCAACGAAATCTAATACTTACAAAGTTTCGAGCAAAATCTAGATATTTTTTACTAGATTTCCCATATAAAACAAAATCAACTTCGTGACTAGATATTGACAAACCTATTCAAAATCTAGTAATGCAACACTAACGGAAAAGGCGTCATAATGCTTATGAAATCTGTGCTATGACAAATGTTTCGTTACCAGTTATCTTCATGTCCATCATTTTACTTTATAGCTATCCTCTGGTTAGCAATGATGTAAATTTTGTATGTACAGAAAATAAAACAATTATCAGACACTAGCAAAATGTAATGCGTTTTCTGGCCCGCTACGGCCTTCGTCAGCATTCTTTTTGTCACCTGGATAGTGATACTTTATAAATTTAAAAGAATGCTGACGAAGGCCGTAGCGGCCCGTTACTTTACGAGTTTTTTTAAGAACATTTTTTAAATTAAAGAAATATTTAGAAAAAATTTCTTAAATGAGTAGGTAGTTTTCTAGGGACAAGTTTTTACAAGAGTAACTTTCTACAGAAAATGTTCGTATACAAGAAATTTTGTACAGATAATTTTCGCATAAATGTAATATTCTTTAGGAAATTTTTGTTAAGAATCATACAGAAATCTTAAAAATGTAAAGAATTATGATTCTATATAAATTTTTCTAGCAAATAGTTTTTGGTATAAAAAAATTTTTTAACCAGTATAAAAGTCAAACATTTTAATTATAGCAAAAAATAAGATTTATTGTAATTTCTCTTTCTATATATATATATATATATATATATATATTTGAACAAAAAAAATAGCTAATCAAGCGTTAGTCTGCAATCAAAATTACGCTTTTATTAACAAAAAACAAAGGAACGCAACTACAAGTAAGTTTAATTAATAAATGCAAAACGATGTAATCGCACATTTTTTTCTAACAAAATTGTAATAAAATTGTGTGCTTTGAAAATTTTTTGAAGAATTCAATGGACGACTTATTAAAGCATTTTTTCTGACATGTTGCTAGTTTTCATTTAACAAAGTTTTTTGCTTCTCCTGTAAAATTATAATTCTGTTAGTAACGCCTTTTTGCATTTTAGCTAACGATATACAGAACACATAAATAAAAAATTTGTTTTTTTCAATTATCAAATAATAAAAAAAATAGGGTGGTCGACTATTCGACATATTTCAGAAACCGATTTTCCTCTGGTACTTTTTAATTTTTTACAAAGATAAAAATAAACATGCATGGCCCTGATTGAATAATAATGTATAAGAGGGATCTTTTTGGTACTTTTTCGTCCTACATCTTGTACTTTGATTAATTTTCGTTAATATTAGACAGAAACATAAAATTAAACATGCAATGTCGTCAGTTGATATTTTCTGTTCTTCAATTGATATTTTCTGATTTTTTTTTATTGAGCTTACAAAACTAAATTAACTCACGTAGAAGATTAAATATGAACCGGAGGTTGTACCAAAATTAGTACAATCGAAACTTTATTGGTACACTGGTACAATTCATCCTGTTTTGGTACAATAAAAAAAAAAAAACAAATACCCACGAAGTTTATAATTTCTTTGAAGTTGATTAACTCACATTTTTTCTTTTCAGTAATAAAATTTCTTGTTACATATCTCCAGCGCTGACCAGAACTACAAAAAATTCTAAGAAACTCGATTAAAACAGTTTTTAAATTTAAATGCCAAGCCATATAAAGAGTTATGCAGGAGTATTGAATAATTAACCAGCAACTGCGCATAACTTACGGAGTTTTGTACGAGATTTATAATGGCTTAGGGGGCAATTTTAAAAAACAAATAAAATTGCGGCTTTTATAGAACTTTTATTTTTTAAACTTAGCGGTATTACGATCTAAAACTTTTTTAAAACTTTTCAACAAAATCTTTTTTACTGACATCTTAAATATTTTCCTGAGCACTGTCAATTAAGTCTAAGCTTTTATTCTAAGAAAGCCCTTTTGTTTATAATTTGAAGAGACTTGAGCAGATGCACTGAAAGTGCTCTTTTATGTGCACTTAGCCACTTCTTACTTCCGATTTTTGCAACAATCATTTAGCATTTCTGATAGAATCTGCCTCATATTTGCAAAGCTTATTTAAAAATTTCTTTTTGGTTGAAAAAAGGTATTTTTTGGCAAGCTGGACCAAAAATGCCTTTTTAACGCAATAATTTAAGAAATGGCATATGCCATAAAAAACTTGTCTTGCTCATAATGTTATACTAACATATTATACATAAGTATATGTACTCGTATCCCTGTGCGAAGCCTGGGATCAAGTGTCTCCAAATCGCCACTTTTGTCGATTGTTTTGGTGACACTGTCAACGAAAAGTCTAAAAAAGAAAAAAAGAGACAATTAAGCTTCTTCTTTATTTTGTATACCCACACCACGATAGTGGAGAGGGTATTGCGTGTGTGTGCTGATTTGTGTAACACTAGAAAATATTGCTCCTAGACCCAAATTTTAGTATACCAATCGACCCAATATCACTTTCTGGGTCGATTTAACGATTTCCCTCGTCCGGCTGGCTTGTTGTCTGTGCATGTAATCTTGTGCGCTAAGCACAGGGCCCTGTTTCTCAAAACTACAAGTAAAATATATAAAAAAGCAACAATTTTACAATTTTTGTGTTTGTTTCAAATATATTTTACTTGTAGATTTATTTGCAATTTTGAAGGTAATTTGTTGAAATTTTGTAAAAAGGTTTCAATTCAAAAGCACGAAGCCTACTGAAAATGGTGAGAACCAGTCCGTAATTTTACATGGCTACAATACAAACTTCTTTGCGGAATATTGTTTCGACCAAACTTGTTTTATTGCAATCTAAATCATCTTACCAAATATTATTAGAATTGTTCCAAATACTACTCCCTAATATACTTTTGATGCCCAAACTTCCTTATAAATGTTGGTACTGACATAAAAATTAATTCACTCAAGAACAAAGAGGGTCATGTAGATAGGGATATCTAATTAATATTTCTCACAAAGATGAAAAGTTGATAAGTTATTTTGTGAAATAGGGCCCAGGTCTCGAAAAAGACTTCAATACAACTAAAACCGTAACGAAAAATGATATTGTGTTGAAGTTTTGTCCAACTTAGTTTCTTTAATGCTAGAAATCACACTACAGAATTTCATGATAATCGGTCCATTATTGCCCTTTTGGATAAAACCAAAACGAATCATAATATTTTATTGATATTAAATGCAATTAAATTTTATATGACTAAAAATAAAATCATAAATATATGTGATGAGTTTCACATAATTAAATATATAAAGCCCACTGCTATTAAATTTCCACTCATGGTGGAGAATATCAAATATTCGGTACAGCCAAATAAAGCACTTTCACTTGTTTTTGACTACATTTACAATCATTAGAAATAAAAACATACTTTTGTATATGAAAGGGACTTAAGCCAACAACCTTTATATTTAAACGATGTTTGTTCAAGTGTTTTAAAAGAGATTATGATGTCAAAATGAAAATAATATTAATCATTCGACTTGGTTTATGACAAATATTAGACACACATTGTTTACTGAAGATGAAACAATAAAGAGGTTCATTTTTTATATATTTTTCTTCTTTAACCTTTATCACTTAAAAATCCTTGTATGTCCAAAATGTTTTCTTTTTCTTATAAAGTTTGGCACCAAACCCTTAAAAATGTTGTAGTCATCTAATAAAAATATCTGCCTGTATGTAAAGTGATTTATTGATAACAAATAAAGTAAAATGACTATTTAATAATATTATTCATAAATATTTAAATATAAAAATATAGCAAAATGCCATTAGAATACTAAATTCTTAAACATAAAAGACAAAATTTAATAAAAATAAGCAAAGAATTTAATTTAAAAGAAACGCAATAAAATCTCGTAAAAATGTTAAAATTTTGTTGATATAAAACACCAGTAAATTATTATAAATAAACAATTTAAAAACAAGTATGAGAAAAACAATAAATAAAATTTTTTTCATGCTTATGATTAATACGGAAATTAAACGTCAGCGGCAGTAGCAGTAGCAGAGCAGCAATATAAAAAATGAGGTAATTTTATGCCAGTCTGTAGTTTTTTGGAACAACCGCATATGTCGATTTTTTCGATTTTCAGTTTATTATGAGGGTCATTATTTATCTGTAATAAAGACTATTTCATTTATTGACGATTATATAGTTCTGGTCCTAACACTTTCGAGATATTTTTCCGATTTAAAGCTATTTTCGGGAATGGTGAAGTTTGGTTGAGATTTTAACATTCAAATTAAAGTTGTATCTGTTGCTGTTTATTTTTCTTGTTACTTTTAATAACGATAGACTTATGAGGTTTAAAATGAGTAGTAAGTTTTATTAAGGACCTTCCCTTTTGAAATTAGAAAAATATTTGCGAATAAGTTTTTTGTGCGAAATTAGGTGATGATTCCAAAATTTTTGAAGGATTTTGACTCATTAAGGTGAAGCCAAAATGGGCCTTACATGGAGAAGTTAAGCTCTATTGTGCACCCATCTAATCGAAATTTTGTTAAGCCGATTATCTTCTGTATTTTATTCAAATGAAAATGCATGATGTTCAGTTGATTAATTCTTGTTCGATTAATCGAACAATTTTAGACGATTAATGGTTCGAATTATTTAAAATTGCTAATTTCGATTAAAGAATTAATCGAAGAATTTATACCGATTAATCGAATAATAATAATATATAGTATTTCTGTTAAATGTATAATTTTTTAAAGTTTTAAGTCAAATAAACAAACCAAAAGTATGTGTTGGTTGGAATTAAAAAAAAAAAAAAACAGTCATGTTTAATGAGTAATTTAGCTTACATTTTTGTTACATTTTTTAAACACAATTTAGTAATTCATTTCACAAAAGAAAAAACGACAAAGGTATGTTCAAGAAATCGGAATGAAGTGAAATTGAAATCGAACGATAATATTAATTCAATTATTTACAAAATGACTGTAGTTTTTCGTGGTTTTAAGTGTTGTTCCTGCAAAAATAATAGATACTTAAAGAATAAAGTAGATAAAATGGAATATTTTTATGAACTTTCAGTACAGGGTCGTTTTAAAATTTGCTCGACCAAATAGTTCATGCGTTTCCCTCATTAGAATGAGTTTGGTTTAAAAATATTGTACGAAGGATAAATCTAATAATCCTTAATGTAACTGGTGTCCAAAAATTTATTAAGGTAAATGTTTTTTAACAACTTCACTAATTTACCAATAACACAGTGACTATAACAGTAGTACTTGAAGAAGAACGAAATCAAAGTGGTCCAATGAATAAATATTTTAAACAAGATACTTCGATCGATTCTCTAGAGGAAATTATTTGCAGAAGCATAGCAGATAATGGAATGTCCGTGAAAAGTTTAAAAAAACCGAAGTTATATTGACTCTTGTAAAATCAAAGTGTCCGAAAGTGAAGCAACAATTTGGAGCTACATTGACAAGTTTTATTAAAAAAGAATGTTTATTTACTCAAATACTACTTTTTTCTAAAATTATCGAAAAAAATCTCGTAATTTATAAAATCTCTGGATATAGAATTATTCGATTAATCGATTAATTTTAAAATATTATTCGTTTAATCGAATAAGTTAAAAATGCCAAATACCGATAAATCGAACAAAAATAAAACCCGATTAATTGAACACCCTAGTGACAGCCAATGGTTTTTCCACCCGCTCCCGGCTATGAGTGAAATAAACACACCCTCGCAGTAATTTGAGTGCATAATCAGGCAATATTATACACTCACCCCTTGCTTTAGAGCTATCTAACCGCCGCTTCTTTTGTAATAATGCTAGCAACATCTGTTGAGTACCAAGAGCACTTAAGACAGATCCGTCCTTGAGGTCGAACTCACCCATAAGCGGTACAAATTAGCCCTTGAGTGGGTTTTTCATGATCTTCATTTCCGCGACTTTGGAAAGAAAACCACAAGCACTACGTGATCCCCGAAAATCTATTTTCAACCGCAAAGACAATCTAAAAGGCAGAGAGCATTTTTCACAAGAACCAACTAACGGAGGCCTAAACAATAGTCAGTCCGGTGCCAACTCAGTATGGGCTACTGACTTTCGTCGAATGCATATGATCGCTGGTCAGCGATCGCAAGAGATCCTAAAGTTGTCTTGAGACCCGTCAATATTGGATTTTTGTCCAATCCGGAGTATAAAATTCACCTAATTTACCAGGAATATGTAACACCAAAAGGTGAGATATCTTTAGATGATCCTACAAACCTCCTTGGGGTAAATTTTGGCAGCGCTAAAATCAGCCAGCAGCATACAAAACGCCATTACTTACATATAGATGACATCACCAAAAACAATACGCAAACATATTAATGTCAATACTATAATCTAAATGACAAAACACCAAATGTAATAAAAGTTTGCAATTTGATACCAATTGCTTCGTTATAAACACACAAGATTTGCTCTAAGAAATATGTAATTAATTTTATATTAACAGGGGTAGCGAAGCTCATCAGGGTAATTTAGCTGTTATATGCACGTAACACATTTTAATTTTTTTTCGACACAGATTCTGTTGGTTTAACATGTTTGGAGAGATATTTTATATGGAGGTTAAGCAAAACTGACCTAATGCTAAGTTCACACTTAGGTTTTTAAACGCGTTTAAGCAAAATGTTGATTTAGCTAATCAAAGCCGTTCACATTACATTTGAGATGATTAAGATGACAGATAATTAAGAAAAAAACACAACAAACAAATTTTTTTTCTTTAGAAATGGATAAAAACACTTTTATAAAGTTATTAGAAGATTATTTTAATCATTTTAATGATGAAATTGTGAAAATTTATGAATTATTTAAGGAAAAAAATAAAAACAGTAAGCAGAAATCTTGGCCGGTTGTACACGATCATGTTGGCGATTCTACATTTGAGGTATGTTCAGTGGATTCTATGTGATTTATGAAGTGATTTAGTTGTAATCATGTCAATTTGAAGTGATTAACAAATCACTTCAATGTATGGGCAATCATCTCGATTTTGAAGTGATTAGAGCTTAATCACGTTCGAACTGCTTAAACGCGTTTAAGAAGCCAAATGTGAACATACTATAAAGCGATTAAAGTCATAAAATTATCTTTTGAGCTTTTCAAAAGATTCGCTTTCTCATTCCAAGTTATCACTTATACAGGGGCTTATACACGCAAAGAAAAAACATGGTTGTGGTAAACATTACGATTATTATTGAATCATATTATGACCAAATATATTCGTTATATTATTATATCATAATATTTTTCACTTAATCATATTCTTATCATGTTAATCATAATAAGTAAAGAAGTAATCATATAATTGTCATGTTAATCATAATAAGTAAAGAAGTAATCATATTATTATCATGTTAATCATAATAAATTTAGAAGTAATCATTATTTGATTCTAATTTTTATTTTGTGGTACTTTACATTTTTTTTTTAATGTAAATACAATTTCTTAATTTTTTAAAACTTGTTTTTTAATGGGTATTTTTTTTTTTTTAATTGTTGAACCACTCACTTTGCGTCTTAAGCATACTATGACTACACGTATAGAAAGTTATCATGTTATGACTATTAAATATCATGAAATGGTTATGAGTAATAAAATATGTTTTCAAAATTATCATTATTTAGTTGTAAGGCAAATAATTATTTTTCAGTCAACAATACTCACTGCGATAAACATTGTTATGTTTACAGTTACTATAAAATACAAAAAAAATAAACATTTTTTGTGTACGACAAAAATATATTGTTAGTTGCCGCAACCACGCCCAACCATATTTTTTTCCTGCGTGAAGAGTTTTAAGACCAGTCAAATGAAAAAAAATTTTGTAGGTTTTTCTTTGGCCAGAGTGATGAAATTATACAAGTTATTCGTTTCAACGAATATTTTTAACGTAGATAAATGGCCTTTTAGTTTTAATATCGCCTCATTGAGTTTTTAAATACTAACTATTTTTTGCCATATTCTGAATATATTTAATTGGCTGTTGTAACGATATTCTTCGATTTATACTATTTGATTTCCTCAAAATTTTACATTTTAGATTTATGCGGTTTTTCAAAAAAGCCGCAGAATTCTCTTTCATATCATATTGTTTTTTACTATTTTTCTTTATTAAATTTTTCATTTATATTTAAATCCCTGAAATAATTAAATCTTAAAAAAAAGAGAAATTTAAAACTGCCAATGGAAATGTTTGTTGTAGTTTAGATTATGTGGTTTTTGCTTTAAACTTTTGAAATAATAATTATTAATTGTAGTAAATAACTTCCTTTACGTTGTGGGTTTGAGTGGTGGTTAAAATTTGATATACTTTTGCAAGCACGTGCCATAAAAAATTTTACACATGTGTATGTATAAGTAAAATTGACAAATGAAATTGAATAATAAAATATAAATGTTTTGTTGTATTAATTCTTAGCACAAGAAAAACTTATGGTGTTTTCTTTTCTATAAAAAAATGTGACATTTTATTTAAAAAAATGCAATTTGGTGTCTGTTTCTTCAAAATTTTGCTCCCGAACAGGATGAGTTTTTTAGAATAAAACAAGCACCCCATATTCGGGAGCAAAATTTTTAAAAAAAATTTTAAGAAAACACCATAAACTATCCTGCAGTTAGGCCTGCCAGATCGAAATCGCCAAATAGCTTGATATTTAAGAAAAAGCTTGATACATATTTTTAAAAATTCGATTAAACTAAAAAAACATGTATATTATTTAGACTCTTTTTGTATTAGTTTTTACCCAGGTGATAACTTTTACACTATTGACTTAGACCACAAATGTATGTATACATATGGGGCATTTCATGTCAAGTGACCCAATTTTTAAGTGGATGTCTTTCGATTTGGATGAAATTTGCACCAATAGTAGTTTAGACACGAGTTTTCAACAAGATCGGTCAAAAAGTCTACAGTACAGGTCTAGAGTAAGAAATTAATTTTTTTATACATAGGCCACTCGCATCCCAAAAAGCAACCAAAACTACCTTAAAGGAAAAGAGACAAGCTTTGTTTTGAGCAAAAAAAAAATTTAATTAAAATTTAAAAAAAAAATCAAAATTTTTTTTCAAAAGATTGATCAAATAGGTAATAAGTTACATGGATGAGAAAGAACACCTGTATGGCCAAAGTGTCAAATTTTGACCCCCTCTAACTCAGGAACTTTTCAACCGATCTTGTTGAAAATTTGTGTCTTAGTTACTATTCAATAGGACTAACTTTGGTAAATTTCATCCAAATCCATATTTATATTTACTCTGGATCCTTACGAGTAGCGGAGTTTATTTAATGATATGCGTCAGTTTATCTGTCAATGTGTAAGTTGAAATGTGATTTTCGAATGAGAGGAAAAGAAATGACATTCGCTTTTTCCTTAATTCCTAAAAGGTCAGGACTCTACAGCATAAACTGGAAGAGTGTGAACCAGAACTTATTTTCAAAATTGACCAATTGTATTTTATTTATAATTTGATGCTCTTTATGTATGGTTTAATTTACATGTTTTGCCGGCTTTAATTTAAAATGAGCGTTTTTTTTTGTGTAATTTTTGATGTGCCAATACAGTCATTTGACAATAAATAAATAGATAATACCATGTTCACACGGACCGCAATATTCGTGTTTCGCTCTCCCATTCCTGTTTCGCGACCCAAACATGATAAAAACAACATGTTTTGCCATACAAAATTTTGAGAGCGAAACAGGTCGTTCCATTTAGAAACATGCTGCGAAAATGTACTATCATCTCTAATTTTGATAACAATTATCGTTAGTTTATCCGAACTAGCTCTCAAAATAAATCAAAACCAAAAAAAAAAAAAAAAAAAACAAAATAAAAATTAATGTTAAATAAAATAAAGTGATAATTATAAAATAATTATATTAGGGTAATTCCATGTCAAAACGACCAAGAGTGGGACACGACCCATCCGATTTTAATGAAATTTAGTGAGAATGTTCCTTTTATCTTATAAGGAACATATATGAACGAAAAAAAATTTTAAAATTTTTCTTTCAAAATGTGTTCAGCTTATGATTTTTATGTCATTTTAAAGAGAATACTTGGGGCTACAAACCATATATTGAAAAAAAAAAAAATATTTTTTTTTTTGAAAAATTGTAATATCTGCAAAACATTAAATTTAAAAAACGGACTAAGTCAAAAACCTATTTTTTTATTTGGCAAATTTTTTTTTATATAAAAATCCTGAAACTTTGAAGGAGGTGTTTTTTTTTCTTTTTTAATTATGATTTTTTTTCTTTCGCAACCTTTAAAAAAATAATCTTAGAAAAGAATTTTAATATTGTTATTTTGAGCAATAAGTACATTGTGCTATTAGCAAAAATATATGGTTTGTAGCCCCAAGTATTATCTTTAAAATGGCATAAAAATCATCTTCGTATGTAAAGTAGTTTTCGAGATACTAAGGAAATAAGCTCAACACATTCGGACAACACATTTTGAATATGACATAAATTTCGAAAACAAATTTTTAAGATTTCGTTAAAACAGAGCCAATTAAATTTGTTTCCGTACACGATTTGGGTTTCTTTAGAAAAAATTAAGTACCGAAATTTTTGGGGGGTGCTTTAAAGTCATGCGAAATAAGGCCATGATGGCTTTATCTCTCATTCAATAGGGAGATAAAGCCTTTTGTTTTTTCCCCCCATTTGAATTGGAGATAAAGCCATCATGGCCTTAGCTCACATTAGCGATATTAGAAAATGGCTTTAACTCTCATTTCAGTTTTGAAGAACTTTTGCATTTTACATTGATTAATAGTTTTCTTATTTTTATAATTAAGAGTCTTCCCAGAGACACAAAAGTTAAGTATTGAAATCTGGCTTCGCATACTAAAGTTTTTCTGCGTGGCGGCCTGCGGCCGCGCTTAAGGGTTTTCTCCTCCAGTAGGACACGGCAGGTGGCTTCGCTGAATAAAGTTTTCCTGCGTGCGTCACAACAATAAAAAAATGACTTTTCCCGGAAACACTAAAGTAAAGTAACAATATTCTGGAAAAATATGACTTTATCTCACATTTGCGAAAAAAATATGGCTATATCTCTAATTTCGCTAAATTTTAAATATGACCTTACCTCTCAATGATTGTCCAATAAGGGCATTATGGCTTTATCTCCCATTCAATTGAGCAATAAAGCCATAATGGCCTTATTTCGCATGACTTTAAAGCACCCCCCCAAATTTTTTTTTTTAAAAACTGACATATTTGATATCGCCTGCAGTAAGAATGATCAAATCTCTCTAGTCTTTGTATGCTCAACATGATAATATGACTGAGAATAACGATTTAAATCTATTCTCTCACAAAATGTATGTGCGTTAAAAAAGTTTCCACAAACGAAGCGCAATTTCTTGTGGAACTACTTGGTTTTTAATCGATAAAAAATGTCTCAATTTCTTTAACATTTCCAAGTGTACAAAGTATGTTTGAAAAATTTAAAATCTTCAAGTGATTGATCATTATTTACACTTTAACTTAAAAAACAAGACTTAAAAATCTTTTGGCAAGAAATTTTTTATTTACATTTAAATTTTCAGTATATTAAAATCTATATTTATGTATTCAAGTATGTAAATTTGTATATTGTAAATATTTAATAAATAATTCCAGTCATGATAACAAATTTGAAAATTTTTTTTATTTTCTAACACAACTGTATGCCTCAAACGATAATTTGTAAAAATTGAAATTATCATTTTTAAAATTATAATTCCTTCCGTATACGGAATTTAATTTTTTCTGATAAACGTTTGTAAAATTGAAAAGGAAATGTGGTTAAATAAAATTTTTAATAATCCTGGGTGTTGAATAAGTGAATTTGTTTTTGTGTGTTATGTTAATGTCATCCCACAGAAAAGTTGTTTCGTCTCTTGTATTTTTATTTGGAACTTTGTTAAGTAGAGCATGTTACGTTGCGTGTTATTTAAAAACGTGTATTGAATTAATTTCCAATGAAGATAATTTATCGTTCATTAAATTAACTCTATAACAACAGCGAAAAAATTTCTTTTATTATTCTTTGCTTTTCGATTAAAAAGTTTTTTGTTAAGTCAAATTTTAAAGAAAAGAAGAAAAGCACTGTGAAATGTTATCTTCTTATGAGTTGTGAAAGTTTTATTTTATTGAAAAAAGTTTGTAATTTTGAGATTTCTCTGAGACAACATGCTCAAGTAGTAATTTTAGGACGATGTAAAAAAAACAAGAAAGAGTGCTATATTCGGCTATGCCGAATCTTATATACCCTTCACCATTATGAGATAAGAACAAAAAGTTATATACATAAATTACGTTCTTTAGAAAGGTATAAATAAATATTAATTGAGCAACGCCAACTTTTCATTTCGCCATGCCGAAGAATATAAAAAAAAACAAAAAATGTATATATGTACCTAAGCCCGTTTCCTCTTTTACCAAAGTTGATGTTTGAAATTCGCTTTATAATCTTAGTCTCAGGAGAGAACTTAACAACTCGGCTACGAATGCTTTTACTGAAGAAGCTTTAACTTGGTGGCCACACGATCAAGTTTTGCCTTTCAATTTGCAATACACTCTCACTTTTTTACTAACACACTCACACTTTTTAAATTGACCACGAGATTGCTTTCAATTTCACCTCTCCATTTGTTTGGCAATTTTACTATCAGCTGATTACATGTTAGACTTTATAAATTGTTTTTTTACGACATCTTGAAAGTAAATTGCTTACAAATTGAGTGCAGCCTACGTCACAGCTTTAAATTTTTGTAAATTTTGACAAGCAGTATATGTAAAAGAGTATCAAGAACAACTTGATCGTGTGGCCGCAGGGTAAATTAAAATATATTGTGTCAATGAGTTTGTTTCTTTATTTGAGCGGCATATCATATACATGCATTAATGTGTATGTGTATGCGTAAAATTAGACACATTACAAACAGTGTTGCCACAACCAAAAAAAAAATTGTAACCAAAATGTTAAAATAAAGTAGCCAGAAGCAAAAAAAGTAAACAAAATTATTTTATATCAAATGTACATACTATTTTATTCGCACTTCAGTTGAAAAATATGTCTAAAGAAGGAATTGTGTTTGTTGGTATTTAGTAGGCTCATAAAGGCTATATAATTTTTCGAAAATTTTAGTGGACGTGCACTTCCTTTACGAAGTTAACACTTCAACCTTTTTATATAAAGAGCTCTTGCAAGTCAAATTTTTTAAGTTTAGCTGTGTTATTAAGGTATCAAAGTGCAAAATTTAACTACATTATACGGGAAATCTTTAGTATATATCAGTTGCATTTTGACAAAACATCTTAAGTCAAATTTTAAAAGTTGAAAAAAATGTTGTTAATCATACGAATTTTCATTCAAAAAAAATTTTTGTTTACGTTTTTAAAATCTTGTATTATAAGCGAAATTTTTCTTTAATTTTGGTTTATTTTAATATTTAACAAAAATTATGTTTTCGCAGAGTTTTTTTTAAAAACTGTTTTGCTATATTTTCTCGACTTAAGATGTTTTGTCAAAATGCCACATATATGTAGATGCTTTTTGCCCGATGGAAATAGAATCCTATTAAAAGTTCCGTTCACTTTTACCTTATCGTTTGTCTAGAAAAGTGTTTCAGTTTGACCTATGAAGAATTAAAAGTAGCAGATAATGGCCATCTACACTTCACTTAATTTGACAGTTTGTTAAAGTAAAAGCTTTTTTAAGTAGATGAAAAAAGTATTGGTATTGGTTGCACAAAAGCCAAACTCTTCCAAAAAAAAAAAAAAAAAAAAAAAAGATTGGTTATTTTTGTGTTGAAAAAAGTAAACAAAATGAAAAAAAGTACACAAGTACACATTGAGAAAAAAGTAACCAATTTTGGTTAAAAGTAACCAAAACGGTAACGCTGATTACAAATAAAATCCACCACTTGTAGTGAAGGGTATAAAAAAAACAACAAAAACCACATTACCAACACTGTATGCCACAGCATGACCGTAGAAACCAAAATTAAATTTGTTTGTATGGTATGTTCATGTCGTTTTGGTAATACAGTGTTGGTATGGTAATGTCACGTCTAGTTGGACCTTTTAAGGAAAAAATTTGAGGCAGTCGTGGTTTTTTACTCATATCTCAGCCATTTCTGGACCGATCTTGCTGAATTTCAATAGCAAACAATTCCGGACCATATGTGACATAAATGTATAATAACCTGGTCCCCATCATATATGGGGTCTTCAGAAAATCCATTTCAACGGACAGACGGACATCGTTAAATCAACTTCGCTCCTCATAAGGACCCAGAATATATATTCTTTATAGGGTCTAACATCAATATTATAGAAATTACAATCGGAATGACAAACTTATATATACCCTTTTCACCACCATTAGGAGATCTTGCAGACAGATTAGGTGGGACGGAGCAGGCCTTGGATTTCATTAAAAAGCCAGAACATCGAGTATCATAAGATCAAACGCAGAGATATGTCGAATACGGATTCAACAAACTTATTAGCTATTAACGGTCTTTAATACCCTCCACTGACAGTTCGAATATTTCAGGTGTGGGATCCATAAATATCTATCTATTTATTATTCATCTATCTTTATAAAAACAGACGTCAGAAATTGGCTGCGGCTTAGACATATATTAAATTATTGACCGGCAATCAGAAAGATGTATGCTTTTCTTTTTAAAAATTTTAACTAGCTTGAGTTAAATATCATGATTCGTAACAGTTTAAGCCGAACTTAAATGATTTTCAGGAGGGAGATTTATATTGGCTCCATGGTACGTAATGAACCAATCCTCCCAAAATTCTGCCGAGTGATTTCTGGTATTAAAAAACATAAATTTCAATCAATTTCAATACAGCGGTTAAATTAGTTTTAGCTTTTACAGTGAATTTCAGAAGGCAGCTAAATATGGGATCTGAGGTAAATTATGGACCGTTTATCTTCTGGCTATATGAAGCTAAGTTGGAAGAAATTTTACCGCAATATCTATATCTGCTACGGACTTAGGCGTATTTAATTAATTTACCAGAGTGGGCTTTATATGGGTCCTATAGTAAATTATGGACCGATCATCACAAAATTTATTAGTGTGATGTCTAGCTCTATAAAACTGTGACGTACCAAATTTTATTATGATAGCATTGTTTATTACCATTTTCCGAGATAAAGGTTTGTATGGACCGATCTACACCAAATTCACCACTGTGATTTCCAGTCGAATGGAACGAACTTTTGCAAAATCTTATATCATTCCGATATAGACAGACATGTCTATATCGATTTAAAATTACTAAAGCACGCAGAATATATATCTGTGGCATTTTGACAAATTAAAAAAGTTTAAAAAAAGTTGTAAATCATACGAATTTTCATTCGATAAGCATTTTTGCTTACGTTTTTAAAACTTTGTATTTTTTTTTGTTCATTTTGGTTTATTTTATTATTCGATTTTTTCACCATGATTTTTTTAAAAACACAGATATACTTTATGGGATATAAAAAAAAAGTTTCACACAGAATGACAAACTTAGTATACCATTATTCACCACTAGAGGTGTTGGAGTTTATTAAAATAAAACCGGTTAATAAAGGGTTTATAAAACGGATTTTGTATGAAAATTTGTTTAATAAACCTTAATTTAATCTGTTCTAATTTTTATAAATAAGGCCCTAGAAATTTAAATTTTATTGTAGTATTGCAGCAATGCAAAACGAACATCAGTTAAAAGAGACTAACGTTAAGGTAATGGATAAAAAAATAACGTATATGTTCAAACCGAGAAATTTATTGAAAACTTTCTGAAATATACATCTGGAATTAAAGCTCACCTCGGCTTTGTAACTTTCAGACATTTTTCATTCAAGGGAAAGTATACATTTTTTTATTCCCGGAATTAATTAAAAATATTTGTCGATTTAAAAAATAAAATATGTTTATTTAGGAGAAATGTACTGTTTGTAATTTATAAAAATATGATAACTCTAAGGAATTAAAAGCTAACATTTCTTTTGCCAAAAAAAAATATCTATCGATATCACAGTGCAACACATAAAATGTGCACTCTATTTTGACTTAAATTTCAGTAAGTACTAATTGAAACCAGAGTTTTAAAAAAACATAATAAAGTGTACTTTAGTGTTCTGTACGGTGGAAATATAGAGGTTCTATGCCGTTAATGTGCCGAATTATCTCATCCTTGAGCTCTTGAATTGTTGCTGACTTATCGACGTACACCTTTCTTTTTGAGTCAATTGCACCTTGCAAGCGTGTAAATGCAAGTCTTTATACATAATGTTAATCAACGACGAGCGTGAGAGGTGCATTGTTGGGCACGACGACGAGTTGAGATGGACGGCTCTTCAGCCACGCTATCGCGAACATCAGCAATAATTTCTGCAGAACGAGCTGTACAAGCATGCTCTGGTGTTTTCACGTCTCCTTAGTTATGAATGGTATTAAGGGATGTGTACTAAAACACAAACACTAAAACAACTAGATATCGTTGCTGGGTGTGTGATACGAACATGCTATGTTCGGCTTATTTTCAGACACTGATCAAAACTAGAAAAATCCAGTTGGGGTTTTCTGGTTTATACAAAAATTTACAAGAAAAAAGAGGATTTTTTTTTAAATTTTGCGACTTTAAAGACAATTGACTTACAAGCTATAGCTGTTAGTTAAAATCAAGGCAGTGGACTCGAAATTTTTTAAGTCAGACTCCGACTCCAACTCCGACTCCTCCTCTAAACTTGATTGTAAACGTACATATATCAGCCTGGTCCTTATTTGATCTTAAACTTTTTTTAATGCAGTGCCTTTTTAGTAGATAAATACACGGAAAGTAAAATGCTTCATATATTTAATGAATCGTTTTCATAAATTTCACTGGTTAAATGAAAATTTTAATTGTCCAAATGGAATTTTGTAGTAATAATGAAGTATTTTCGTTAAAATCGATTCATTCGATTTCGTAATTACGTTAAAAATTTTCATTGGATATATGAAAACTAAAGTTTGTCCAAATTAAACAAAAAATTTTAATTGGAAACATAAAAAACAATATACAAACATAACTATATTCATAAATTTATACAAAATTATAGTTTCCTTAAAAATATGTTTAATTGTTACTTAAAAAATGTAAGATTTAATTACTTCATTTATGAAATCAAAAATTTTTTTATAAAAGCAACATATTTCAATAATTGAAAAAAAAAAAATATTTTTAAACATTCAAATAACTCTATAGTCTCAATAATTAAAAGTATAAAAATATTTCGAAAAAGCATGCCTTCATAAATTTAAATTTTCATTATGACAATGAAAAATGTCATTATAGTAATGAAACAAAAACTTTCAATCCATAAATACGTATGTTTTTAGTTTTCTTTAATATGTACATACCTAAATACATATAGTATGTACTAAGTAATGAACAAATAAATGTTCTCCTTTAAAAAAACACACCCTTATTTTAAACTGTTGTCAACCAAATGATGTATACAAAAAAGCTTGTTCTCTCTTTATGTGGTCTTTTTTTTATGCGTTAGCAAAAAAAATCAACGTTGTTATTGTTGTTATGTTATGATAATTTAATCTCATATTTACGCTCTTAATTGAGTAATGGTAAAAAACATAGTTTTTTTTTCAAAAACTACACTGCCCTAGTAGGCTAGCTGGCAGTGAGCTAGTCTATGAGCGCCGAGATTGCGGAATCGATTCCCGCCAGCGACTCTGGTAAAAAAAAAACAAAAAATAACAACTTTGATTATAAAAAAAAATCAAAAAAATTAAAAAAAAAAAAATAAAATAAAAAAAGTCTATCAGCGCCGAGGTTGCGGGATCGATTCCCGCCAGCGACTCTGGTAAAAAAAAAGTTGAATAAGAATAACTTTGATTAAAAAATAAAAAAAAATTCAAAAAAATTAAAAAATAAATAAAAAAAAATTTGTTTTTACTTTTTTGAAAATATTCAACCAATGAATAACATTCATAGATCTAATGTAATGTTTCATTAAATACATTTTAATGAAACAGGTTTCATTGATCCAACGAAGCGCTGCATAGGTTCCTTTTTAATGCTATTTTTCATGGGATTAATGTCAAAATTCATTGGTATTATGAAGAAAATTCTTTCAGTGTATGAACTTACTCTTATAAAAAAAAAAATCCAGTTTTTCGATTTTTATTTTGGAAAATATTAGAACATTTTTTTTAATTTGTTTCTGCCGAACAATTTTGGAGTTGGAGTCGCGAGTTTTTCTGGGTACGTCGACTCCGACTCCGGTACAAAAACCTCAACTCCGACTCCACAGCCCACCACAAAATCCGAAATTAAAGTGCATATTTGATGACATTGAAAATGTTGCACTATGTATTTCCATGTTATACTTCAGCACTTATGATTATCAGCCAAATGATTTTCAAAGTGGACTCTGAGGACAACGAAAAAAACCACCTGGATAAAATTTTGTTAGGCGAAATTTTTATCTTGATACGAAAATCTATTAGATTTTCATTAGCTTGGAAATAATTTATGATAGTTAGTTTGGCACTCTTAACATTTAAAACAAATTTAGGGCAATGAAAGGAATTTTCAGAAGCGGTTTTGTAAAGTATGTGCTTCAAATCTCATAAAATTTTCAAACATCATATACATATAAAAAACACATTGGATAGGACTAGGTTAAGAGTGCTTAGTAAGGAATTTAAAAAGTCCTCGTCCATATCATGAAAATTTTGCTACAAAACATTTGATGATGAACGGGGAATGAAGAATGGAAAAGTGTACTTTGTTTCGTGTACAAGCAGTTTTTGTGAGTTTAATATTGAGAGGAAGAATTAGAAAGAGAGAAGACATACAAAATACTTAAGTGCTGCGAAACAAATGTTTCTTTCTATGCACACGAATGCAGTTTCAAAAGAGAATTGAAGAAAATTTTTGGAGCAAATGTTTTATAACATGGACGAGGATTAAAGATTAAGCTGTCATACTACGCTCGCTTTATGGCACTTTATAAACGGATTCACGCTTAAATAACGCATCCAAATTTACTTTGAAAATCAATTATCGATTCGCTCTCTCTGTAGACAACTTCGTGATTTTTATAGCGCACGGCTTTAAAATTGCGCATATAAAGTAAGACTTAACCACGAAATTCCGATTTCAACACGAACAATGACTGTTTGTGTTGAAAAATTGATACAAAATTGGAAGTTCAGAATGCGCTACGTCAACCAAAATCATGTTAAACATTGATGATCTTTCGAATAAAAAATTAAATTGAATTCATTGCGTATATTTTACAATTTCAAGTTCTAAAGTACTTTAAAAACACCCTTTAGAACCATTGGCCTATTTTTGGTATCTTAGGAGCTTTCGTTCTTGGGCTAAAGAACGCTTACATAAAAAGTTTAATTGCGAGCTGTTATAAGTATACAGAATTAGATTGACACACAGTCTGGCAGCGGTGGACATCGTTAGATCGACGGACAAATTTATGCTTATTGTATTGTATGGTAAAAATTGGTTTCCAAGCCAATACTTTTTGCATTACAAACTTTACCTCTTTTATAGCGATGCATAATACAAAAGAACTTTTTGGTACTTATTGTAATAAAAAAACTAAACCTTTATTAACTATACGACTTTTGCTTAAATCATTAATGTATAACATGTTAAATAATTATCCAAACTTTTTTAGACTCTTAAAAGACCATATTTAATATAATTAATGTCTTTTTTATCCATTTACATTTGTCTTGCAAACAATATCAATTGACTAAATAATCAGTCATCATCAAGTAGCCATAAATTCCATTAAATACCCACGTGCTTTAATGTATACCGAAACATTTTGAAACGTTATTTGTTCTAATTAACTGTTACAAATACAAAACATAATCGAAATAATATTAAAGTAAGAGAAAAAAAAATTCTGTTATTGGCTAATGAAGGAGTAGCAAGATACACCTTTATGGTAGCAAAGTATCATTGGAAGAAATAAAAACCGTCATTAGATAGTCGTACTATGACAACCGCATGTTATTCTGCATTTGGTATGAGTACTGTAATTAATTATTATTAAGACAAGACAAATTTCATTAAATAAATGTTTAATTCTGTTGATTGTCAATAAAAATTACTAAAAGGAAATACTAATTTACAACAACGTTAAAGAGCTCGTTTTATACCTACACCACAATAGTGGAGAGCGTATTATGCGTTTGTGCTGATGTGTGTAACAATTAAAAAATATTGTTCCTAAGCCTACTTTTTAGTATACCGATCGACTTACAATAAGTTTCTCTGTCGCTCTAACGCTGTCCTTCTGTCCAGCTGGGTGTCTGGTTGTCTGTCCATTTAACATTGTGCGCAAAGAACAGGTCGCAATTTCAGAGATAATTTAATAAAATTTGGTACATGCATTTCAGTTTTCATAAGGAAGAAAAATGTGAGAATCGATTCATAATTTCATACGACCTCCATACAAACTAAATTCCGGAATAGAGTTTTTGTGTAGATATACATTTAAATTATGTTGATGTTGAGATGAAATTTGTCCCAAAATCTTAAGCCGTCTCACAAATTGTTTTTAAATTGTTTAACCCTGTAGCCCGTTTCTGTATATCTCACATCGTAAAACTCTTCGCATGAAACGAGTGAATTGCAACAAAAATAGTGAGAAATGAAACAAAAAATGGTTTTTCTCACACAAGTGCTTCTGTATCTTTTTTTTGCGAGAATTATCTGTCATTTAAATAATTTTCCAGCAATTATTGGAAGGATGCGAGAAAAAGTGTTTCTTTTGCGAAAAGTTTCTTTCAAGAACTGTCAAAATAATTCACATTTGAAATTGGTGGCGAGAAAAACAATATGTAGATATTTTGAATTTAAAATATGTTTATATACTATTTTTTTAAATAAATAAAAAAATAGATGGAATATAAATGATAAATGCATAATTTATATGATGAAAATAAACAAAAAACAATTGTTATATTTTGTTAGTTTAAATTTTTGTTAGCCTTTTCTTGTTTTGGTTTTAATCAGTGCTGCCAGATAAATTTGTGTCAAAATCGTCAATTTCCTAAGAAAAAATAAAAAAGATCGTCTTTTTTGTATTAAAATTCGTGCAATTTAAAATCAATTTTAAACAAATTTGTTTCGACTTTTATTAAAAAATAATCAAACAAAAACATAGTTAAAGTTCATGGGTATTTAATAATTATTATTTAATAATTGAGATATAAATCTTTAATTTACCTATTCCTATAATATTTTTCTTTTTTACCTGAAATAGACTTAGTAGAATACCTTGTAGTTAAAATTAAAAAAAAATCGGTTCATAAATAAACGGGTTAAAGACCCAGTAAAATAATATGTTATGTAATCAGAAACACATAAAAGCACTACATACAATTCTGTTGAAAAACTAATGAATTTTACAAGGGTTGTGCCAAAAAGAACAAATTCAAAAGTAAGACATTTTTTTTATCTTAATACATCCAGAAAAAAGTAGTTATCGAAGTTCTTATGGAAGAAAGCTACTTAATAACGAGTGAAAGAAGCTATCCATTTTGAAAAAGTTTTTACTGGGAGACAAACAAATTTCTTTCTTGCCGGAATAATGGTTTTGGCACAAAAGTGTATATATAAGATAAGAATATCAAATATCAATCATATTTTGTATATGTATATAAGAAGTATTAAATGTTCAAAATAAGCCAAGTCGGCCCATTACTTTCCCTCGAAATTTTGCTTTTGCCGATACATTTTTTAGGGAAGAAACAAACAATTTCGAGGACAATTTTCACAATAGGGATAAATATAAAAATTTAAGCAGCCTTGTTTCTAAAGATATCTTTTTTTCTAATAAACAAACATATAAAAATATTTACAATTATCTTATTTCTACAAATAGATATCTAGTGGTGTTCATACCTTACAGTTATCTTTACCTATCCGGTATCACTATTGTGGTAACTTCAACGTTAATTTTGCCAACGTGAATTAACTACCGAAAATCGATGGGGTAAAATACATTACACTTTAACCCGTAGGTTAGAAATACGTTTTAAAATTATGAAAACCATAGATACCTATACACAGCTAGATACCTATTTGTAGAAATTACGGGCATAAGAGGCTTATAGTGTAAAACGCAGCGCCAACAATTTCATTAAAAGCAAAAATAAAATCAAAAATATTTTAGAAATTTGTTGTTGCTTTCTACAGACATTCATATTATTTTTGTTTTAATTTTCAACGCCACAAAATAGAAGTGTTTGAAATTTAAAAATTCAAGATGAATTTCTATAGAAAGTAACAACAAAATTATAAAATATTTTTGATTTTGTTTTTGCTTTCGTCACTTTTTTAGAAAAAATCATCAAAACGTCACTTTGTTAATATCGGAACAAAAAATCGTCAAGATGACGATAACTCGTCAAATCTGGCAGCCCTGTTTTTATTATATTTATTTCTTTTGTTGACGTTTCGCTTTTATTTGAAACTTAATTACTGGAAATATTCCAGTAGCTCGTTTCTGTATTTCTCGCATCGTAAAATTTCTTACATTAAGTGTGAAACAAAAAATTCCATCGTTTCTCGATTTATGAGATAAAAGTGTTTCTGTATTTGAATGCGAAAACAGACACAACAAACTCTGTTAATACTGGAATATTTCCAGTAATTAAGTGTCAAATAAAAGCGAAACGTCAACAAAAGAAATAAATATAATAAAAACAGGGCTGCCAGATTTGACGAGTTATCGTCATCTCGACGATTTTTTGTTCCGATATTAACAAAGTGACGTTTTGATGATTTTTTCTAAAAAAGTGACGAAAGCAAAAACAAAATCAAAAATATTTTATAATTTTGATGTTACTTTCTATAGAAATTCATCTTGAATTTTTAAATTTCAAACACTTCTATTTTGTGGCGTTGAAAATTGAAAAAAAATAATAATATGAATGTCTGTAGAAAGCAACAACAAATTTATAAAATATTTTTGATTTTATTTTTGCTTTTAATGATATTGTTGACGTTGCGTTTTACACTATAAGCCCCTTATGCCCGTAATTTCTACAAATAGGTAACTAGCTGTGTATGATGTGTATAATTTCGAGGGAAAGTAATGGACCGACCTGGCTTATTTTGAACACTTACTACTTCTTATATACATATACAAAATATGATTGATATTTGATATTCTTATCTTATTCATATGTACACTTTTGTGCCAAAACCATTATTCCTTTTTCAAAATGGATAGCTTCTTTCACTCGTTATTAAGTAGCTTTCTTCCGTAAGAACTTCGATAACTTATTTTTTCTGGATGTATTAAGATAAAAAATGATTTACTTTTGAATTTGTTCTTTTTGGCACAACCCTTGTAAAATTCATTAGTTTTTCAGTAGAATTGTATGTAGTGCTTTTATGTGTTTCTGATTACTTAACATATTATTTTGTAGGCGAAGATTTTACTGGGTCTTTAACCCGCTTATTTATGAACCGATTTTTTTAATTTTAACTACAAGGTATTCTACTAAGTCTATTTCAGGTAAAAAAGAAAAAGATTATAAGAAGAGGTAAATTAAAGATTTATATCTCAATTATTAAATAATAATCATTAAATACCCATGAACTTTAACTATGTTTTTGTTTGATTATTTTTTAATAAAAGTCGAAACAAATTTGTTTAAAATTGATTTTAAATTGCACGATTTTTAAAACAAAAAAGACGATCCTTTTTTATTTTTTTCTCAGGAAATTGACGATTTTGACACAAATTTATCTGGCAGCACTGATTAAAACCAAATCAAGAAAAGGCTAACAAAAATTTTAACTAACAAAATATAACAATTGTTTTTTGTTTATTTTCATCATATAAATTATGCATTTATCATTTATATTCCTTCTATTTTTTTATTTATTTAAAAAAAAATAGTATATAAACATATTTTAAATTCAAAATATCTACATATTGTTTTTCGCGCCACCAATTTCAAATGTGAATTATTTTGACAGTTCTTGAAAGACTCTTTTCGCAAAATATTGTTATAGAAACACTTTTTCTCGCATCCTTCCAATAATTGCTGGAAAATTATTTAAATGACAGATAATTCTCGCAAAAAAAAGATACAGAAACACTTGTGTGAGAAAAACCATTTTTTGTTTCATTTTTCACTGTTTCTGTCCCGATTCACTGGTTTCAGTCGGAAAATTTTACGATGCGAGAAATACAGAAACGGGCTACAGTACAAACAGAATTTGTTGTGTCTGTTTTCGCATTCAAATACAGAAACACTTTTATCTCATAAATCGAGAAACGATGGAATTTTTTGTTTCACACTTCATGTAAGAAATTTTACGATGCGAGAAATACAGAAACGAGCTACTGGAGAACTAATGATCGACGTTTTGACGAGCATTGCTCCCTTTTAATTAATTTATTTTTGAATGGGTGTGCCTAATACTCTAAAATGTTGTATGCTGTTAGTAGATGATTTACTTTTGCTGTGTGTAATTGTGTTTTTTAAACCGCGTTGCTAGAACACTGCTTTTATTGGTTTTTTACTCGTCGAATCGTGACTTTTATTTTTCAACTTTGTGAGCAAATATTGCAAATGTTGTTATTCCAAACAATAGTGTCAACAATGGCCAGCTAAGTAGAAAATATAAAAAAGAACACAAATGAAGTGTAGATCCCGCCCATACGAAAACATGACGAATGTCAAAATCAAAATGTGATATATGCGAAAAACCCATATGCGGAAAGCACAAAGTTAAACTTTGTGAATCTGGCTCAAAGTTTTATTAAAAAAAAAAAATTTTTATTTTTTTAAACCAAAAATGTCTTTTTTAAGTTTTGACTCTTTTTTAGTTTTTCAGTTTTCCTTACAATATTTTTTAGGTCTTGATCCCAAAAATTTGTGCAACATAAAATGAATTGATACAAAAATTAAAATTTAATTATTTTTTTCTATAGACTTACAAGGTGCCACAATGAAAAAAAGCATTTATTGGAAAAGTATATTTGGTTTAAAGCCAAAGGTATAGGCAGTTAAAAAATACATCGTCGAATCGACGATCATTGGTTACAACGTACGTAAGATATGTTTAGTACTCTAGGGTTAATATTTAACCATAATTAACTAAAATGGCTAACTTCCTCATAAATATTGGTATTGATATAAAGTTTGGCGAAGATAACTTTTATAATAGCTTTTATGTCATGACAAAACTTTGTTCTGCTAGGTCCTGAGTTAACCATATGTCCCATTAAAAGTGCCGGTTCATGCACGTCAGGTTTGACTCGTCAAGTCTTGAGCTTTGAGGAGAGAAGTGAATTGAGAGTCCTTTAAACTCAAGACTTGCCGAGTCTAACTTGACGTGTGTGAACCGGTACACACCGCCTCTAAAATCGCTTAAGGAAGAACAAATCTCATTTGGATGTAGATATTTAGATAATATTCGACACAAAGAATGATGAGTTAAATGAGTCTGAAACTGATAATATAATTTTGTTTTTCCAGAACCAAGACTACTTTCAAGAAAATTAAACATATATACAGGGTGTCAAATAGTCGTATTTGACCGACCATACTTTCTTATTTGTTGATTTTGTGCAGAACTCAAACTATTTGTGCGAATCTTTTGTAGATTTATACGTTTTAGTATCTACTTTGAATAATATAAAATTTCTTGCAATTAACAGACTATTAAAATGCCTTAAACTATTGTTTCATTTGAGTCTTTGTAAGAATGTTATCAAAAAATAATTAAACTTAAATAGATAAAGTAATAGTCTTATTACAGTTTCATATGTATAATACAATTTAAAATTTAATTTCTACTTAATCCACTAAACAATAGTAAGTTAGACCTTTAGCCTGCTGTAGTAAAACAGAACCGAATTTCTGGCGGGAATCGAACGTACAACCCACACACTTACAACTACATTTTGTGGAGAAAACTTTAAATTTCTTATACTACAAAATATTTTATCAAACTAACTGGTAAATAACAATTTTATATGTTCCCAGTGGAACATACACGGAAAGAAGTTTATTTTCTAAAGTAATTTTTTTTTTAATAAATAAACATTTCTCTTATTTAATACTAGATGGCATAATGATCGATGGAGCCATTTTCTGATTTTAGGTAAATCAAAAAAAGGAGGCGTAAAAGTGGACGGGGCAAAATTTTATAGAAAAAATCGTCAAAATCGGTCGCCGTTCTCAAGTTATGCGATAAGCAACACACAACATTTCATTTTTATTTTATAGATTAGTCTGGTTTTCTTGATGTTTAAATAGAATCGAATTTCTTGCATCAATAAACAAATGCTAGGGATTTAAATTTAAGGTCCTATTTGTGTAAAATGCAACGTAACTACAAATATTACATTGAAAGCAAAAACAAAGTCTAAAATTATAAAATATTTTTGACTTTGTTGGTATTTTCAATGTAATTTTTGGCATTGCGTTGCGTTTTACACATTTAGGGCCCAATTTTTTTCAGAAAATATGGAAGAAAGCTTGGTTTGATTCAAATAATTTTTATATCCATCGACATATCAAGAAAATCAATCAAAAGTTACTCAATTCATATTAAGTTTCCCATAAGTAACTAATGCTACACGTTTTTATGTTTTCATTTTAAAAAGCAAAAGTTCTCATTTAGTTTGTATTGAGCTTAACGTAAATGTAATTGATTTTTCTTTTGAGTGTGGTGACTTAATTCGAAAGACGAAACATGTATTTGAATTGAGTAAGTATTTCTAACTTTTTTAAGAAAATTTTAAATTCAGATGTGACAAGAAAAGGTAAAAAGGACCTGTTGGTCTAAAAAATCGATTTTTACTTCTTTTGTGATTTTTATCAGAGAAAACGTGCTCTTTCTGCAACAAAGTGCAACCTTCTAACTACATTAGTTTTGTCATGAAGTATCTTCAAAATAAGATACTTTTAATAAAAAAAAAAGTAAAAAAGGATCCGATGTAACTAACTTTTCTGAAATTGATATAATTTGCTTGAAACTCAGAGATTTTTGGGGTCGCTGATTACGATTCTGGTATTAGATTTTAAAAATCCAAAATGGCAGATCTAATATGGCCTATATAAAATCGTTATTCAAAGGTTTTTGCGGTCGGTAATTTAGAATTTAAAATCGGATTCTTAAAATTCAAAAAGGCGTACCCAATTGGGCGGAGTAGTTTTTTAAAAATTTATGGGGATAGCATTTGAAAATTTAAGATGGATGATTATATTATAATTTTGACACTAAAGTACTGATAAGAACTTGAAAACACCAGAGCAATTAGCTTTAAGCAAATCCCCTAAATTCCTAGTGAAAATTTTGACATTGCGATTTTTATAAGGCTGACTGAGTGAAGAGTTTAAAGCACATCGAATAAAATTAAACAGAGTCAGTCATATTGGAAATTTCAATATCGAATACCAGAAAACCCGAAACTCCTGAAACAAGAAAATAGTCCGCCATATATGACCCACCATTTTGGATTTTTAAAATATACTACCAGATTCGTAAACAGCGACCCCGGAACATCCCTAGTAACAAGTTTCAAGCCATAAAAGCGTTCAGGCGCATCAAAATCAACTTGTTAACTTCAAAGTCGTTTTTCTCTAAAACTTATTGACTGCCAAAAGATCCCTTTTAACTTTCAGTGTCACGTATATGTATGTATTTGAATCGAGTTATTTCTAAGCATTTCAAGAAAAATGTTCCTTTAACAGGATTCTGTTGTTTAAGATAAGAATATTAAAATATTTGAATCGAGTAAGTCTTGCTTACTTTTTTAGACAACTTAAAATTAACTTACTTGAATCGAGTTAGAATATCTTAAGTTTTTTAAGAAATATCTTCTTAAAGCAATTTACTTAGGTTTAATATGAGAAACTTTTGATTAACAATTCAAGGCATTACCATTAAAACTTTATTTAATTCAAGAAAAGATTTCTGCATGTACACATCAGTTCGGCAGAAAGTCAACGAGCTTAACTACGATTTAAAAAGAATCCTCAATTGGGCATCAGCTAATGGTTTGCGACTTAATCCCAAAAAGTCTAAGTGTTTAATAATTTGTAAGAGGTCTTTTATGATCAGTGATGAAATAAATATATATCTTGGAGACTCTAAGATCGAATTGGTTCAGTCTTTCAGAAATCTTGGAATTATTTTTAAAAGTTTGCTCACCTGGACTGATCACATTAACCAAGCTTGTGGAAGAACATATAGTATGCTAAGAAGTCTATTATGGTCTAGTCATCACTTTACACCACCTAGGATAAGAATGTTGTTAGCTAAAACATATTTAATACCCACACTCCTTTACTCATCGGAAATATTTGCAAGCTGTAACAGTAATGACAAGAGGAAAATGAACACAACATTTAATAACATAACTCGCTATATATTTGGTATAAAAAGATTTGAGAGTGTGTCTTTGTACACTAAACGTATCTTTGGTATCTCTCTTGATGATTATTTGAAGCTGAAAAATCTTGTTTTTTTACACAAAATTATAACAACTAAAGAGCCCAGCTACTTATTTGAAAAACTAACATTTACTTCTTCACTCAGAAATAATTCAATCAGAACTTTTAAGTATCGAGATACAGCATCTTCTCATCAATTTTTTATTTTCACAATTTATCTCTGGAACCAACTTCCCAGAAACATACAATTCACTAGCAACGCAATAAAGTTTAAAAAATTACTAATGGAATACTTCTTTTAGAATGTTTATTATGTAACTGCTTAAAATTTAGAATATTTTCAAAGTAAATTAGTGGGAATACAAAATGTTTAATTAAAAATTATTATTCGTGCTTAATTCCCAATTTTTATTCTGATAAAAACACTGAAATTTATTGTTGATGGGATAAGCTATTCCTATACGTATTTCACTGGTTGCTTAGGCCAGATCGTCAGGAAACTTTATCCAAAAAGATTTTGGAAAAACTAAAGATATTAAACCAAATAAAACTGTGAAGCGTATAAGAATTATAGCAACAGTTATATTTGCAATATCAAAGTTTAAACAAAAAGCATCAACAATAAGCAGTGAGTTTATCTCTCCTTACATTCCCCACTACAATTGATTGGAATTCTTCCAACAATAATTGTAGTTGTAAGCAGGTTAAGAAAAACAAAATGCAAACAAAAACAAATTTCAAAAAGCATGTTGCCATGAAGTTTTTTCAGGCTGTGCACTTGCCGGTTTATTATCAAAGTAAATTAGTGGGAATACAAAATGTTTAATTAAAAATTATTATTCGTGCTTAATTCCCAATTTTTATTCTGATAAAAACACTGAAATTTATTGTTGATGGGATAAGCTATTCCTATACGTATTTCACTGGTTGCTTAGGCCAGATCGTCAGGAAACTTTATCCAAAAAGATTTTGGAAAAACTAAAGATATTAAACCAAATAAAACTGTGAAGCGTATAAGAATTATAGCAACAGTTATATTTGCAATATCAAAGTTTAAACAAAAAGCATCAACAATAAGCAGTGAGTTTATCTCTCCTTACATTCCCCACTACAATTGATTGGAATTCTTCCAACAATAATTGTAGTTGTAAGCAGGTTAAGAAAAACAAAATGCAAACAAAAACAAATTTCAAAAAGCATGTTGCCATGAAGTTTTTTCAGGCTGTGCACTTGCCGGTTTATTATCAAAGTAAATTAGTGGGAATACAAAATGTTTAATTAAAAATTATTATTCGTGCTTAATTCCCAATTTTTATTCTGATAAAAACACTGAAATTTATTGTTGATGGGATAAGCTATTCCTATACGTATTTCACTGGTTGCTTAGGCCAGATCGTCAGGAAACTTTATCCAAAAAGATTTTGGAAAAACTAAAGATATTAAACCAAATAAAGGAGAGATAAACTCACTGCTTATTGTTGATGCTTTTTGTTTAAACTTTGATATTGCAAATATAACTGTTGCTATAATTCTTATACGCTTCACAGTTTTATTTGGTTTAATATCTTTAGTTTTTCCAAAATCTTTTTGGATAAAGTTTCCTGACGATCTGGCCTAAGCAACCAGTGAAATACGTATAGGAATAGCTTATCCCATCAACAATAAATTTCAGTGTTTTTATCAGAATAAAAATTGGGAATTAAGCACGAATAATAATTTTTAATTAAACATTTAGAATATTTATTATTATTAATGCTAAATTATGAATGTTCAACTTGTTTTAAACTTTTGATTTTCTAATATGTATTTTGGTTTAAGTCGAAACTTTGTGTAAAATTTCTTTTTAATATTTAATAACTAATCGGATTCTAATACTGTAATTTATAAGATACTTTATCTTGTTGTATTAGAAAGGCACCAAATAAATACAAAATACAAAAATACAAATACAAAATAAAATGTTTTGACTCGAGAAACGGATGTTTTGAACTAGGCAGGCTTTTCTTCGTATTTTGTAAAATATTAAGCAACGAATATTTGATTTAAGTAACTACAGAATTAAAATAATTTTTTTTAACCTGTACTTAAACAAAGTGTTGTTTACTTTGAGTAATAACTTTTTTTGCCTAAACTAAGCCACACATATGGATAATTGCATGTCAAATCTACCAGGAGTGGAAATAATGCAGCTATGCTTTTAATTTTTCGCCGACATATTATTAACGAAGTTGCAAACAAAACCAGCCATAAATGATTAAAATCTCGTAACAACTTTTGATTTTATTCACAAAAGACGAAAAATTTAAATTAATTTAAGAATTTCAATATTTTTAGTTAGGCTTGAGCTCATTAAATTTAATTTTTATTAAATTATATTTTAATGAAGGAAGGAATTTTACAACATAAAATGTTTATTAAAATTTATTGATAATTGTCTTGGCTGAGCTGGGGCTCGAACCTGGGTTATTGAAATATTGAAATTGAAAATTAACAGTTCAACTAAAATCACAATTGTTCTTTATTTAAGAATTTTATAAAACGCAATATTTGTATGGGAGCCCGCTAAGAAGTTAAGCTAAAGGACAAGTATGTCTCGAGAAAATGTTCAGGACAAAAAACTAATTGAGATCGGTCGTACCATATGCCCTACTAGGGCCGACTCCTGGGCACTTATGGGACTTGTTCTTCAATATATTTCTAGTCTATATTGATTATTTTGTATGGGAGCAACCTTAGGGAGTGAAGACAACGGGGGGGGAGGGTGCTTTAAAACCATGTGAGATAAGGCCATGATGGCTTTATTGCTCAATTGAATGGGAGAGAGATAATGGCCTTATTGCCGAATCATTGAGAGGTAAGGTCATATTTAAAATTTAGCGAAATGAGAGATATAGCCATATTTTTTTTCGCAAATGAGAGATAAAGCCTTATTTTTTCAGAATATTCTAGTTGTCAATCACACAGCCACGCAGAAAAACTTTAGTATGCGAAGCCAGATTTAGTGTTTCCGGGAAAAGACATTTTTTATTCTTGTAACGCTCGCAGGAAAACTTTATTCAGCGAAGCCACCTGCCGCTTCCTACTGGAGGAGAAAACCCGTAAGCACGGCCACAGGCCGCCACGCAGTAAAACTTTAGTATGCGAGGCCAGATTTCAATACCTTACTTTACTGTCTCCGAGAAGACATATTGTTACAGAATGTTATTATTATTAGATGTTCTTCCTTCAATGAATGCACATAGATCAGGAAACATACTGTTAAAGAAAGAATTCGTATGCAGATAGAAACAATATTAAAAATTATGAGTGGGAAATAAAACAAAATTCGATTTTTTTGTCTTATTTCTCATTTAAAAGTGAAATAAAGCAAATTTTGCCTTATTGCCGTTTGTGTTAATGCAATATAATTGCTAAAATTTATAGTGCTTTGCTTACACAAAAGTGTGCAAATTTTGCTTTATTAACTTTATTACTTCTTAAATTATAAAAATAAGAAAACTATTGATTTTCCCTTTTACGGAATGTTTACACCTAAAATAAAATAAGCAAACTATTAACCAATGTAAAATGCAAAAGTTCTTCAAAACTGAAATGAGAGATAAAGCAAGTTTTAAATATTGCTAATGTGAGCTAAGGCCATGATGGCTTTATCTCCCATTTAAATAAAAAAAAGGCTTTATATCCCTATTGAATGAGAGATAAAGCCATCATGGCCTTCCTCACATGGTATTAAAGTACCCCCTCGACAACGGGTAGCCATGTTAGAAATAATGATGGAGATAAAAATAGAGTGGGGTTGTTCATACGTGCTGTACGGGCTAAGTTTAAGAATTATAACCATACGAATATGGCGGCTCAATAAAATTCTTTAATTTAGCCCTTGCAGCGCGTAGGCTGCTCTTAGATGGGTCAAATGTATAACCAACACCACTTTATTATTTATTGCGGTTTTTTTTAGTCATTTTAATAGCCTAAACCGTTTTTAAGACACGCGAATATATGCTGTGCCGACTCCTCAATTTTCGAAATAACGGTATATCTTGAAAACAAAAGCTAACCCACAAAAACGGTTAGCACCACTGGATTCAGCGAACCCCAGCTAGGTTAAGCGCCATTTGCTTGGCTTGTCTGTTTTTGCAAAATATATCTTTAAAAAAAAGAAAAAAAACACCTCCTTCAAAGTTCCAGGATTTTAAGAGAACGGTTTGAGGTATTATACAAAAAAAAATCAGCTAAATAAAAACATAGGTTTTTGACTTAGGGGTCGGGTCCCACTCTTGGTCGATTTGACACAACAATTGTTTTCTATTGTATTTTGTCTACTCTACAAAAACAATTGACATAGCAAACAAATTTAAGATTTAGAAGTAACGTATACTGCATCCTAACCGCTTGCTTTTTGCTTCTAAACATTACTGCCTTTCTCTGTTGCTGTAGGATAAGAACAACAAATCTAAAATTTTTAAATGCGATGCTAAGTACTAGAGGAGCATCGCCGTTTATTCGTTTTTATTGAGAACATTTTCTACTGCTTCATTAAAACTATGTTCACCGAAACAATGAAATTATTTATTCTTTTGATGAAATACATAAAGTTTTAACTAAATTCTGCAAACACTAAATAAAAAAATTGATAAAAAACATTTAATATTTCATTAGCCTCTTAAGACCCGAACATTAACCCATTGAATTTTTACATTTCTTACATATTTTTTATACCTTTTGGGGAGCAAATAAGACAACTGTATATTTTTTTTTAAACATTTTTATTTCAATTCATAGAAATTGATGGTGCACATATGTGTACCTCAGGTCTTAAAATATGAATAATTTTAACGTAAATCCTTAATTTCTTAAAATCTGAACTGAACCGATTGAGTAAAGGGTTTATTAACTATTTTTTTTTTTCTTATGAGGTGTAATTTAAATTTCGGTTTTTATTATTTTTTAAATTTTTTTATTTAAAGAGGTAGAAAAAGAGGTGCACATATGTGTACTTCAGGTCTTAACGATTAGTTATTGAGGAAAAATGTCCAAACAGTATGGTTTTTTCAAACTGTTAAATTCAAATGTTAAAATAATGGCTAAAACTTCTAAGCCCTGCCATTTTTTGATATTTTTTTGAAGCGCAGTAGCTTAAAGCAAGTAATAAAACTGTTTCTATTGGTCACACGATGTCGCTAGTCTTTAAAACTTGTAATAAGTTAAGGTACACATATGTGTACCCATGGTCTGAAGAGGTTAGAAGTGCTAGCATTACAAAGCGAATTCTCACTTATATTAATGTCAGCACGGAAGCATCATTTCTTTCTGGGTAAACGTATCAATTCCTTTATAATCATTTATTTTTTAATCAAAACTTATAATCTTAATAGCAAAATTATCTGTAAAAATTTTTCTTTTTAGCCATTCAAATATATTTCAATATTTTAGCCATCATTTCGCATTAATTGGTTGGAGTAGTAAAGTGAAAAAGCACGTACATACAACAGACAACATTAATTCAAACACATGTTTTTAAGACTCTTTCTTGGCAACTGTGAAATTATAGTTTATTCTACTACTTGACAAGAACTCAGCAACATTTATCTGAAATGTGTAAATAAGTGTTTAGCTGTATTTGAAAGATATTGTATTGTATGAACAAAATTTAATATCAATCTGTTTACAGTCAAACACGGTTTTAACGAACCGAAACTTTTAAATATAGTTCGCTATATGCAGGCAAAAAAAATTGCAAAACTTTAAATAAGAACAAAGATTATAAAGACGTCTCACTAATTTTAAGACAAAACTATTGTAGACATAAATTTCAATTCAAAAATGTATAGAACTTAAGGTGGCAAGGAACATTTGGAAAGTATATTCAGTCAACCCTGACTATTTAATGCCCTTCACGATAGTATGAACAGACAAATTTTCTAGAGTGTACCCTAGTGTACATTCTGTTCCACTGTCCCTGGCTTCAGGGGAGCAGGCTTAGGTGGCTGGGCAGTAGATTCCTGGGCGAATTAGGGAATGTATCGGGTTGTTGACTCAAGGGTCGGATAGGATTCGTAATGGCGATGGCCTGGCTGCGCGGGAGGAGATTAGGTGCAGGTCGCACGTAGTGCGAGTTTGGTTGTAGGATTTCTCTCGGTTTTGGTCCGAAACTTTCTTTTCCTATCTATTTTTTAAATCTGTCTTATGCTCTCGCTCTTTATTTCACCTTCTTTCCATCTTTACATATCTATCTCTTAATAAGGTGTCACAATGGACCATATTGGCCTCTGGGTGGATTTGACATAGAGGGTTTTTTTGGGACCTTTGTTCACTTTTAAATCTACCAGCACAAAATTTTGGTATTCTAGCTTTTATAAAAGTTATATTCGCCAAATATCAATATCAGCATTTATGAGGAAGTTATGGCATTTAAAGCAACCAGCCGGCCGGAAGAATAATAAGTCGACTGGTATATTAATAGATCCAATATCTTTATGTGTTACCCACATTAGCACAACCGCATAATACCCTCTCCACTATAGTGAGTTGGGTGTTTCTAAGAGTTTATTACGAACGTAGTTATCGGTATAAAGTATTGTTTTGGGGACACGAAAATTTGTTCATTATAAAAAAGTTTGCTATAACCATGTTCGTTAAAAAAAGTAGTTATGTTGCAAGAAATAATTATGTATAATCAATGGGACCGCAGACAAGTGTTCTTAATTGACATAATTCGTCATAACCCTGTTTCACTGTATTTATATCAGGCGATGAAACTTATTACAACGTACAACAGCAACAGAGTAGAGCAATAGAACGCAGTTAAACAGAAACCCGACCCGAATGCTAAGGATGAAAAAATAAAAATAATAACAGAAGTTTTAACGGAGTGTGTGAGAACAAAACTGACAAGAAAAATTTCATAACGATTTAACGACAATTGATTTTATAGTTTATCGACTTAAAACAGTGCACGTTGAGGCAGCATTACGGCATTTGCGACATTAATGAAACCAGAAAAATACAATGTTTGAAATATTGGTATATTAAAAGTCTCAATAAAATATAGTAATTAAATCTAAATTAAGCTAATTTTCATAAAAACTTAAATCGTTTTTGAATACAGATTGATTTTTTGAGTATTATTTGAAAAGTATTATTTAAATAAGATAAAAGTATGCTAACTCAACTAAATACAAAAAAAAATATCATAAAAAAGTATAATTATTTACAAGGTGGTCTCAAAAAACAGCTGATTGTTATTGCTTTGCCTCTTGTTGTTGTATTGTCGTAATATTGAGGCCACATTGCTAAAATATTACAATAGAAACTTAAGTTGAAATTAAGTGAACCACATCGGTGAATTAAGTTTGATTTAAGTATTTAGTGAAGAAGAGAATTTTGTATTTAAAACGATTTTAAACATAAATGTGTTTTAATATCAATCCTGAAAATTGGCCATAAGTGAAGTAAAAACAATTTAAAGAAGAGGACCGTATATACACGCAGCGTCAAAAGGGAGACAACATCAACAATATATTTTTTTAACTGCAGTAAACTTGTTATCACAAAAATGGAATAAAATGACCAGCTACATTTTGGGCTTAAATTTCTAGAAATTTTAAATGGTTACAACTTTATTGTAAAAAAAGAATATACAAAGTTTTTTGACGCTGTGTGTACTGAAGTTTTATTCCATAGGAGAGGACACTTATCCACAAAAATGGCTAACGTTTTGTATCTTTAAATTCCGATTCAGAAAATAGAACTGTTTAATTTAAAATTAAAAATATTACGACTAGAAATGCTGAAAAACTCGATTTATTTTTTAATAGTCCTTTAGTTTGGTTAACTTAAAAATGTCGGGGTATCAAGACCTTTCAAGAATACGGCCAATTGATTATGCGATTTTGACTTTGTTCTTGACTAACGAACATGGGAATCCATTCACCAGGGGTTATGCGTAAGCGTTTGAAGGAGGCAATACCTTGAACTTATCGGGTGCTTAAAATTGGCAGACTGGCAGTACATTCTGTCTAAACAGAGTCCTATCAGGTACCACGTGAAATATTAGCTAAATATTATCCGTTTTAGAGCTTTTTATGAATTTTGGCATAATTTAGTCAAAAGAGAATTTTAACAGCATTTTTTAAGTTTATAGCGCATATTTTGCCATTTTGAGACATAATTTAATACATGCCTGCAGCAAATAATTTTTTTTTTTTTTTTTTTTTTTTTTTGTGAAATTTTAGCTTTTCTGTTTTGAATATCTATCTGAATATCTAACGTGTTGCTTCAGTTTTGCCATCGACATTTTATTTTTACTCGAAACTGTAAGACAAAGAAGACAGGTAAATGTTATTTTAAACTTTAAAATTTTATATAAAAGCAAAAATTAAGGAAAATTCATTATGTATATACGTTTTTGGCGATGTGTGTAATACATAGAAATCTAGACCATTTGATTTAGAATCACTTTTAAGAGCGATCTAACGATGTCCAACTGTCCGTCTGGATTGTTGTCTGTCCATGTTAACCTTGTGCGCAAAGTAAAGGGTGGCTAAGTTTTAAGGGCCGATGTTGATTTCAAACACAAATTATGTAGGAAATTATTGTCATTTCTTTTTATTATGATAAGATTGGTATGGTTCAATTATGTATGGAACAAAATATCAGCCAAATGGCCGCCGCGACCTCTGCGGAACACCTCCATCCGATGGTCCAAATTTTCGATGACGCGGAGGCATAATTGAGGTTCTATGCCTTTAATGTGCCGAATTATCTCATCCTTTAGCTCTTGAACTGTTGCTGGTTTATCGACGTACACCTTTTCTTTCAAATAAACCCAAAGAAAAATAAACCCAAAGAAATCACATGATCTTGGCGTCCAATTGACATCGCCACCACGTGAGATAACACGGTCATTGAATTTGTCACGCAAAAGAGTCATTGTTTCGTTAGCTGTGTGGTAAGAGGCGCCGTCCTGTTGAAACCACATATCGTCCACAACCATATCTTCCAATTCGGGCCATAAATGATAGCGCCATAATGATAGCGAACACCATTCACAGTAACTGCCTGACAGGCCTCATTTAAAAAAAAAATAAGGCCCGATGATGCCGCCAGCCCATAAACCGCACTAAACAGTCCCTCTTTGTGGGTGCATTCGTTTTTCGACAATCACTCTTGGATTATCATTCGCCCAAATGCGGCAATTCTGCTTATTGACGAATCCGCAGAGGTGAAAATGTGCCTCATCACTGGAGATGATTTTCTTCAAAAATTGATAATCCACTGTTGCCATTTCTTGCCACCATTCTGACCATTGACGACGTTTGGTATGGTCAAGAAACTTTAGTTCTTGAGTCAATTGCACCTTGTAAGCGTGTAAATGCAAGTCATTATGCATAATGTTCATCAACGACGAGCGTGAGAGGTGCAATTGTTAGGCACGACGACGAGTTGAGCCAGCCACACTATCGCGAACAGCAGCCATATTTTCTGCAGTACGAGCTGTACGAGCATGCACTGGTGTTTTCGCATCTCCGGTTTGCTCAAATTTTTGAACGGTTTTTCCGATTGTACGCACATTTAGGCGATAAAATTTACCGAAAAAATCACGAAGTACACGATTTTCATAATAAGCCTTAATAATAAAAAATGTACTTTGGACTTCAAGAAAAATTCTTGACAAAAAGTACGAAAAAACAGAAGTAAAGAAAAAACATGTAAAATCAATTGAAATGGATAATCATTCAAAAAAAAGCAAACTTCGATCTACCAAGGGTTAAAATACAATTTGGTTTAAGGATTGATGTTTGACTATTGACGTCAGCAGTCGTCGATGGCTGCGAGTGTAAAACGGCAAATCCATCTGAGGAGATCGAGTGGTTGCGATCGAAACATGTCATGGTAACCTGCCGGCCTGGGTTCGAGCCCCGGCCACGGTCAAGAATGAAAGATTATCAATAACAATTTTAATTAATTTTCATGTTGTAAAACACCTTTCTTCATAAAAATAATTTAATGAAAAATTAAATTTAATGAACTTAAGCCTAATTAAAAATATTAAAAATTTGGATTAAAAACCATAAATAGTTCAACAAAATAACCACAATACTAATTATTAAGCCTTAATAACTTTAACGCGTTGATCCATTGTGTTTCTCTCCATGGTTCAAATTGAGTTAGTCTGAAGTTGAGAAATGTCAAATGAAATGCAGAAAAAACTTGAAGTTAATTCACATTCAACATCGGCCCTTAAAATTTAACCACCCATTACAAGTTGCAATATTGTAGATAATTTGATCCAATTTGGTAAAAACATTTTAATGGTTTTAAGTACGAAGTCCACAGTTACCCAAAACTTGCATCTATAAAAAGCATTAACTTCCCTTTATATGATAACATTAATTAACAATTTAGCGACCGTCGCTAAAATCGCTTTAAGACCAAAAATCTCATATGGATTTTAATATCTAGATTTTTGGTTTAGTGAGCCGATGACTGCCCATCGTTTCCAAATTGGGAAAAATCTCGAAAATTTGTCTGTCAATAGTGTGCTGTATGGGCTTTACTGGTTATAATTTTAGGATTGTTTTTATTAAATGGAACTATTTTTTATTAAATTGTTGATTATTTTGCTTTCAAAATAGCAATTTTTGAATTTTTTGGGCATATTTTTAACAATTTTCATGGCATATGTTCGAGCTTTACTGCATATTTCATGCGCAAAAACGCGTTTTTTATGCTAAATAATTATTAAAATGTTAGTGTCCATACTGTGGAATAAGGACTTAATGGCTGGTACACACGATATTGAACACATCTTTCTTAACTAATCATTAAATTCAATGTGACGATACAATGTTCTACACAATTCCTAGAGGATATTAAAATCTGAGTCTAGTTATAAAACCCTTGTGGCCTAGTTTGCTTATAAAAAAAGAAACAGACCGACGATAACGATAAAATCAATAAGTTTATGTGGATAGAATCGTATAAATAATAGTGATGGACACAAGAAAATATTCACACGTGGTATAGAGTATTAATTTCGTCTTATTTCTGCTACTGAACAATTTTTTTCTTTTTTTGATGTACATACATACAAATGTATTTATTATTATTGACGAATAAAATGTCATAATCTTTAAGTAGTCACAAAATTTCTTTTCAGAGAATATTAATACAGAATTTAACATTTTCTGTAACTCTGTGAACAGAATACTAAATAAAGACCAAATCACAAGATAAAAAAGATTTTGACTTTTTTGTTAATAGCCATGTAATTATCATTTACATTGAAGATACTCGTATCAAGCAGGAATTCTGCCAAAACATTTGTAGAGTAAAGAAAAAAAATTAATTTTTCAAACAAAAAGGCTAACAAAATCATGCCCTGATTATTATAAAGGGTGGTTAAATTTCAAGGGCCGATGTTGATTTTAAATAAAACACAAACTATTTAGGAAATTTTTGTAATTTTATTTTATTATGATATATTGGTATTACTCAATTATGTATGGAACAAAATATCGGCCAAATGGGCGCCGCGACCACGGCGGCACACCTCCATCCGATGGTCCAAATTTTCGATGATCCTGAGGCATAATGGAGGTTCTATGCCGTTAATGTGCCGAATTATCTCATCCTTTAGCTCTTGAATTGTTGCTGGCTTATCGACGTACACCTTTTCTTTCAAATAACCCCAAAGAAAAAAGTCCAACGGTGTCAAATCAGATGATCTTGGCGGCCAATTGACATCGCCATTACGTGAGATAACACGGCCATTGAATTTGTTGCGCAAAAGAGCCATTGTTTCGTTAGCTGTGTGGCAAGTGGCACCGTCCTGCTGAAACCACATATCGTCCACATCCATATCTTCCAATTCGGGCCATAAAAAGTTCGTTATCATCTCACGATAGCGAACACCGTTCACAGTAACTGCCTGACCGGCCTCATTTTGGAAAAAATACGGCCAGATGATGCCGCCAGCCCATAAACCGCACCAAACAGTCACTCTTTGTGGGTGCATTGGTTTTTCGACAATCACTCTTGGATTATTATTCGCCCAAATGCGGAAATTCTGCTTATCGACAAATCCACTGAGGTAAAAATGTGCCTCATCACTGAAGATGATTTTCTTCGAAATTTATCATCCATTTTCATAATAAGTCTGGATAACTTTAACACGTTGTTGGATTGTGTATCTCACCATGGTTCAAATTGAGTAAGTCTGAAATAGAGAAATGACAAATAAAATTCGGAAAAAAACTTGGCGTTTAGGTGTGGTTCACATTCAACATCGGCCCTTACAATTTAACCACCCTTTATTAAATTTATTTTATTTATTCCGCCAAACTACATATGTACATATATTTCAGAAGGTATTTTATAAATTCGAGCAATTTGCTCCATCCCCCAATCATGGATGTTATTATAATGAAGAATAACTAAAGTTTGAACCGAACTTCTTAAAAAATTTTACGATATCTCTGAAACTACGGGGCAAATTTAAAAACAATGTAAACACGACTTAAAGATAATATTGTTACCGAGTTTCAGATTTTTTTAACTGAATATGGTCAACCGTTTTTAAGTTATTCCAATATATGTAGGGAAAGTGTCTTAATTTTGGACATAACGGTATATCTCGAAAATTAGAGCTGATAGAGAAAAATGGAGATTAAACTTACTGTTCCGCAGTAAGTTTCAAATTCGGATGTTTTCACTAAATATGCCGTTATTTCTTAATTCTTTGTCCGACGATAACAATTTTACGCTTACTTCGTTTGAAACAAAATATTATTTAAGATACATGTTAAAAAAAAATTTTAAAATTTTTTTATCGCCTTAATGGAGCGAATTAAAATGGTGAATTTTGAAAAATCATACAAAATCACTTTTTTCAAGTTTAAAGTACTGTAACTCAGTAAATCTTTATCCGATCGACACAGTTTGGACTGCAGAAAAATACGATTTTCGCGTATATCTCGAAAACGCTTCTTGTGAAAAATAAATGAATGCCATATTCGTGATCAGCAGCCCCAATTTCGCTTAGTAAATAACTAATTTTTGAGGTTAATTTTTTTGTGGCATAGTGTAATTTATTTATAACGAAAGTAGCAAGTATTATATTTAAACAAGTATTTATAAAGCCCGAACGAACCATAAGGGAATTCAGGGCCGTCATATTTTGTCTAACAGATTTTATATTTATGGCAATATTTAACAAAAGCAATACAACCAAAATTAGGAAGCCTGGGTCGTTTTCAGTTTTTGTAATTCTCGGCGTGCACTACTTTGGGAACCTATTGGTTTATTGGTGATTGGCTTATAAACAGCCAATCCAAAACTTTAGCTTTAATATAAGTCCTTAATTTAAATCTTATTCCAATCGGGCAAACCTTTTACAAATTCCAGAACAATATTCATTTTTTTCTAACATCTCCGGCTGCACAACGTTTAAGTAATTGTGATACTTATGACTAATAAATCACTGATGGTTTAAACGCTGGTTTAGTTGAACTAAACGTGGATTTATATGCAGTTTAAACTCAACAACTATAAATCAGTGTCCCATGTATTATATGTTGTTAAAAAAATAACATGTGGCAGCACTACGATAAATTTTATCAAATTCATATGGTCTGTATTAGAAGTTTAAACTAACAATTTTATGCGCTTAAAGATGGTTTATATGCTTATAGATTTGTTGGTTTAAACACATTTTAAGCAAAAAAGATAGTTTAACTTGCTCTGATTTATTAGCCCTTAATGAATCTGTTTGCATGTAGAACAAAAAAAAAGAAAAGAAACTTTTCCCTTTCCTACGATTTGACTACGTATTTATCGTTTGTCATAACAGAATAAAGTTTTCAATAAAACTTTAAAATACTTTAAAATTTCAGCAATTTTTTAGCAATATAATTTTTAAAAAAAGGCAAACGTAAAAATAAACAAATCTTTAAGATATATTTTATGCTCTCCCGGTAATGAAAAAAGTCTGGGTAATTAGAAACCCTGGTTAGAATGATAAAGACGCTGTCTTTATTGCATGAATGTAAAAAGAGAAAACTTTAACTGGTGGTCTGTTATTAAAATGAAAATGTACAAACAAAAGAATCAAGACAAACAAAAAAAGAAAAATATAAAAAAAACTTGTAGGATTATTTACTTACCAAATGCTAATGTAGTACTAGGATATGGATATATTGATATTAAATTCGAGGGATATTTTTTCATTATATGGTTGATAAACTTGTATCTTTCGTAGAAAATACTTGTACTACACACAAAAAAAAAACAACAATAAAAAAAGGAAAAGGACACATGGGTACATTTTTGTTGCGTTTAGAGTGTCTTGACTTTTGTTAAAAGTTTGGGACTATTAGAGTTACCTTTTTTAATGCAAATAAATAATTGAGAAAACATTTGCCTTAAGAATTGATTTTACATATTTTCCTTTTCTGTTCCCTTCATCAATTTCTATGATTAATAAGAAAATTTGCTTAAAATGGGATAAATAGTAACAATTGGGTCCCAGAGAAAGCAAACCAAGTAAGTGCTTTTTAATTTTCGTTTTGCTAATATTTTTCCAAAGTAATTTTAGTAGTCCAAAATACACAAACAAACATGGACTGTAATACATATAACAATTCAGAGCATCTGTCCTTATGCCAGTCATATTAGAGATTATTGTGTTTTTTAATTGTTATTTTAAATATATTTTTTAAAATCTACTGCTAAAATAAGAAATACAGAATTTTGCTCAAATAAAAAATGATTTAGAGGTGTCCCAAAGCGACAGGAATCCTGGATAGTTAATACAAAGCGTAAAAAATGCATAACGTGCAGTTTACTTTATTGTTAATAAAGGATAGAAACATAAGTGGGACGAAACGTGTTAATAGAAATACAAATAGGAAATAATATGAAAACTTGACAAAAAGCACATTAAAAAATTAATGAAATTGGTACTTACAATATGGTTAATAGTTAGGCTTGGTTTATGAAATCGCTGTTTAACAAGGTTTAGTTAATCTTAAAACAGATTTGTACCACCAAAACCAAGTTTGTATACAAAATTTACAAAGGAGCTTAGTTTTGCTTAGAATGTTGGTTAGGCTTTTGCATTCAGTACATTTAAGTTCAAAAACATTTTCTTTTTTAAAAATTCTCAGATTAAAGTTAAGTACAAAATGGGATCAAAGCAAATAAATTCAAGATAAAAAAACAAAAGAAAAAAAAATTATTCTCTTCATACGCTCACTTATTCTTACTCACTATAAACAAATCAAAGTAAAATGTTTTTGCTAATATTCTGTAAGTGTTTTGCAAGATTCTTATTTTACAATGTGTGTGTTTTTTACCTAGCATTTACACATGAAAGTGAATTTCCCCAGCGGGAAAAAGAAGGAGTAGGAAGGCCTTCTAGAAGGCCTCTGTACCCCTTCTTTTGGATGTACAAGGCCTTCTTGCTCCATTCCATACTCATATCTTTTTTACACACGTTGTCATTGCGGAGAAGGCCTTCCGCTCTCGCTTCTTCAGCAGGTACATAAGAAGGGTAACGGGACCAAAAAAAATTGATTTTGCTTTTGCTTGTGCAAAAAAACAATACAAAAAATGGTACTCCCTTCTCATAGAAGCGAGTGTGGAAGGTGTATCTTATCTTTTATACGAAAGAGCCGAGGCCTTCTATGAGGCCTTCTTTAGCAGTTAGATAAGAATAGTAATTGAATCAAAAAATCTTTTAAACAGGCCTTTAAAAAGGCCTGAAGTAAGAAGGTCTTCTGAGTTTTCCCGCTGGGTCTTAAATGTTGCAATACGCTCACACTTTTTCACTAACACACACATAATTTTTGTTCTTTCACCCAATCGGCTGTTTCTTCGATTTTTCGTTGATAATACGTATACGCCACTTGCAAGAAAGTTCTTTCATGTGTAAACCCCAGGTTAAGCATTAAATGCAAGCAATGGTTATTGCTTTTTAATTTGTCATATTTACAGATTATTACTAATTATGTATTAAAAAAAAAACTATTACTTTAACCGTTATTTATATTTTGCCTCTTTTGGTAATTTTTATAGTTTTAAGACTTATGGCTTTTGTTAATTTAAATGACGATTTGTATGTACATATGTAAATATTTTCACAGAAATTCTCTTGGTTTTTATTTTTAGCTTTAATTTAGCAGATAATTTATGGAATATACATATTGTATGTACATACCTGTCTAGGAATAATATATAACTAGTGACATGTTGATAATTTGATCTTAACATCAAATTAAACAAAAGCGAAATTTTATACAAACAAAATAAAACTTACAAAAATACTTAAGTATTTTAGTAAATGGTTTAAGAACTACTTGTCTTAACTCCAAGCTGGTGCATGTGCTGGTTTTTATTTTGCTTATTTTCTTACCATGCTTAAAACTTGATTTACTTCTTTGGTACAGAAACAATATTTATTGTGTTTGTTTCTTATAAAAGAGAACAGCAATATTCTTTGTTAAGAGAAGGTATAATAAAACAAATACACGAAAAAAGAGAATGTGCTTAAGTATTTTTTTTTTTTTGTACTTTTGCAAAAGCCTAAAGGCCAAAATACATTGATCAAAATACTCATCAAGCATTGTGGTAGTATTAGTGAAAATGTGTTTGTATGTGTGACACCGACAAGGCCCAGCGTGAAAAAGAAGGAGTACGGAGGCCTTCTAGAAGGCCTCTGTACCCCTTCTTTTGGATGTACTAGGCCTTCTTGCTCCATTCCATACTCATATCTTTTTTACACACGTTGTCATTGCGGAGAAGGCCTTCCTCTCTCGCTTCTTCAGCAGGTACATAAGAAGGGTAACGGGACCAAAAAAAAATTGATTTTGCTTTTGCTTGTGCAAAAAAACAATACAAAAAATGTTACTCTTTCTCTACTCCCTTCTCATAGAAGCGAGTGTGGAAACTGTATCTTATCTTTTATACGAAAGAGCCGAGGCCTTCTATGAGGCCTTCTTTAGCAGTTAGAAAAGAATAGTAATTGAATCAAAAAATCTTTTAAGCAGGCCTTAAAAAAGGCCTGAAGTAAGAAGGTCTTCTGAGTTTTCCCGCTGGGAACGCTTGATGAAAAATCAAAAAATTTAGATATGACGGCGAATATTACGTCCAGCACACGTACACGTTGAATTCGCCGGCTGGACAAGCATTTGACAAGTGTATTTGGGCCTTAATGTTGATCTTTAATGAAATAATAAGAAAAATCAGAGTTCGCCGGAAAAATTCGATTTCAGACTACGTTAAACGAAGTTTAAACTAAATTCAAATCTTAAAAACCCGGCCTTAATGTACTACTTAAGGCCATGTCAGATAAAACTTCATCGCTTTGCGTGACGTTTCTAACTTTGACAAAAAAGGGTAACGCAAAAGGTGTATGTCACAATAAATACTTTGACAACACACACAAATTGTTTTTTAAAAATAACTAAATAAAAAAAATTATACTAGCAGACTGCCAAAGCGCGCAAAAAGATGAGAGTTGCCTAACTTTTCACTTCGCTCTGCGTTAAAAGTACTTAATGTGACATGTTTCGTATGAATATTTCATCTTGGATGTCAAAGCGGCTCTCTAACGCAACGCGAAGCAAAAGTTTTATCTGGCATGGCCTTTAAGTTCATTTAATTAAATTTTCATTTAATTATTCTTATTAAATTAAGGAATTGACAACATAAAATTGTTTAAACTTTTTTATTTTAATAATTTTTTTCATGACCAAATACGGGATTGAACTCGGGTCAAATTTACTAGTTTCGAGAACAACCACATTCCCATCATCAGAATTCTTAGCCGTTCCACTGTTTGCACCAATGCGGCGCCAGCCAGTTTATAGTCAAACATCAATCTTGATCAATAGTTGGTTTGTTGGATTGAAATTTGCTGTAATTAATTATCTATTTTCAATTTTATTTACATGTTTTTTTCTTACTTCTGTTTTAATATCAAAAACTTCAATTAAAAACCAACAGTTCAATGATAAATCACAATTATTACTTAATATACTACTTTAAAGTTTCCCTCAAATGTGGTTGATTTCGACCAAATTTTCTTTAATTTGACCCATATTTTTGTCATATTTATCCACTCTCTTAGCTCTAAGAATATGGTTAACATCAACCTTACTTTTTCCTACGTGTGTGCTGAATCGTCAAGATCTACTTTATATTAATAGATCTTTCTAATCTTACTTTTTATGGCAGAAAAGAAGTGTAAAATATCAATCTAAGTCCTGACAATATTTCCTTTTCTACAAGCAATGATAAACCCTTTATCGCAAAAGCCTTAAACAGTATTTAACAATGATCAGATACAAACTTGAAAAGCACACAGAAAGTCCGGTTGCCGAAAATTTTGGGATTGACAAAATGTCAATTCCCGTGGTTTTTTAAATTAAAATTGTACATTTTATGCCATTGTGCGATTTTTCAGGGTAATAATTGATGTTCCCATTTTTTTATTTTGTAAATATCGAGTTGTTTTTTAATTTTTTAATATTTTTCGGAAAATGGCAATCCTGAAAATATCGAAACCCCGAAGTCGGCTAAAATGCATGCAATTTATTTTAAATCAGCAAGATATTGAAAACAGTTGTGTGCAAGCTATTAAGTTCAAAACTGACAATCCCAATAGACAATAGTTATTTGGCTTAAGACGACTGAATATCAACCTACTTTTAGTAATGGCTGTTTTAAAGGAGGCATTGCGTTTGTCTGTTCTCTGTTTAACTTCTTTAACAGAATTAAAAAATTGACCCAAAACTTCAACAAGCAATTCCAAAACTTCTGTCTCTTAATGCTTCAGAAAACTAAGAAGCCAGAATCGATCACAAAACATTAAATCGAAAAAAATTATTAGTCGTTCAATTTGCAGATCAAAACACATTTTAAAAAGCCGGCTGCTGGATAGGGTGTTGGTACTGAGCTAAAGCTAGAGTAATTCGCGCCAAAGACTTCGACCTGTTTCTCTGAAACGGGCGGGAAACGGTTTAAATAACATATAAAAATAAAATATTTTTAGAACATCCTATCTGTATTATTAATATTTAACGATGCAATCTTTAATATTAACACGTGTTGTAACAAGTTCTTAGTACCGCAGAAAACCAAATGTTTTTGAACTTTAAAGCCTTAATTTCTAATAAGTGGCAGCTAAATACAACGAAAAAAAAACAATTTGCAACTAGGTTAAGTACACCAAACAACTTAAAAAAAAATTAAAAACATTAAGGAACTAAAAGGAAAAATTTTGTTTTGTTTAGAGACGCTTAGAAATAGCAGCAACGCATTTCATTCCTTGTTTTCCAAGTTTCAAAAAATATTTCTTTCAAATATCAACGAAAAAAAAAATCATAAGCACCTACTTAATTATAATATCATATCATACTTATTTATGTCAAAATTAAAGACAATTTAATTTTCACACGAAATAAATTGTCTCTAAATAGGAAAAATATGTATCCTTAAACATGCAGACACATTCATACCAATAAAGAAATGTGTCAAAAATCCGAATGTCTTGCGACAGGCGGAAAAAACATAATCCAATATGACACCAACTTAATTTCCCATCGGTATCAAAAAAAAACTTGCACAATAATAAATATGAAACTCGTGCAGCAAACAAAACACAATATACCAACAAACTTTTCACGTTTCTAAATGGTTGTGTAAATAAACCATTTAGTTTTATTCCAACTCATACACCACACACAATTTATCTCTGCAAATATCATTGTGCACATACTAATATATCGTTACCTAAAACGCAAAAGGCCCTTATTTGCCCAAAATTAAAAATTTGCTTTTACATTGATTCTGATGTATTGCATCAACACAAAATAAATTTTAGAAACTTTCGAACAAAATAATCGATTTTATTAACAAAAAACAAACGGCCCTATCTAAAAAATATTATATGACACGCTCTAAAAGGTTTAATTAACAGTTTGTGTAATATTGTTAGAACAACTGGTAGGTTTTACAAGAAAAAAAATTATAAACAGTTTAAGGCGATTTATCAATAACCATTTTTAATAGTTTTTTGCTTCTCGTGTAAAATTATCAAAACTTTAGATAGGGCGTTTTGCGTTTTAGGTAACGATATATATTGTCTCATTTAGTTGATAGGTATGTATATTTTATATTTTTATATTGCGAAAATATTGGGTGTGTAACTTAAAAATGCCAGACTTTTAGCATTTATTGTAAATCAAAAGAACAACATAAATTTATTCAAAGTATTGGACATTTTTATACACCTGCAAAATAGTGGAGATGGTGATTTGCATAAGACATAAAAATATTGGTTCTACGCGAAAAGAAGTTTATTTTCTAAAGTAATCAATTTCGTTTCTTAAAACAAGAAAATCAAAAATCTAAAAATAGTTTCCTAATTTTAACTTTTTTTATTCGTATTTAGGACCATCTTCTTAAAAACAGAAACATTTTGCTTAAAACAAGCCACACATACATTTAGAATAAGTAATTTTTGGCTTCGACGAGAATCATGCAACATTTTCTTGGCTCAAGAAATATTTAGTAAATAATTCTTTCCGTGTAGACCCACCTTTAAGTACACCGATCAACTTTACGATGTCCGTCCGTCCGGCTAGAAGAGTTGCACGCTGATTGTCTGTCCTCTGCTTAAAGGAAAGGACGGAAATTTTAAGAACATTTTATCAAATTAAGTACATACTATTTAATTGTCATAGGGACGAAGCCTATTGAAAATGGTAAAAACTGTTAAATAATTTTAGTCTTTGTGCCCATAAGCTTTCTTATTATGTTAGTACAGGGTGTCCCCCGGGAAGGTATACTACTTTGTTTGTAAGCGGCGTAAATCGTCTTGTGGAAGATGCTCTTGTGTCAACTGAATCTCAAATGGAAACAAATGCAAATCCTTCTGCAAAATTGTGGCCAAAGTTGTTCTTTGAAGACCAAGCTCCTGAGCACGGCATCCAATTGACGGATTGTTTTGAACAGTTTCTTGAGCAGCAGCAATGTTTTCAGCCGATCTTGCAGTACGTTCGAAATCATTCACTACACGATAAATAGTGATTTTTGTTGGCACGTTGTTTCTCCCAAAAATTTCACGTTACTTTCTCATCGTCACATTAATCGATGATTGATTTAGATAAAATGTTTCAACGATCGATTAAGAGACGTTGGTTTATCGAATATTTTTCTATAATAAATTTGCCACGTGTCTACTTCATGACTGCCAAATATGAACTGTCAAGACTAATTTTTACCGAAATGGCGGCAAAACAAAGTAGTATACCTTCCCGGCGGACGCCCTGTTTTTAGATTAAATAAAGTTCAAAAAAAACCTATTGCAACATAAAGCACCCTACTAATTTGTTTCAAAGTCGGTCCATTTTTGTGCATAGCTCCCATACTAAGTAGTACCACTCCAGAAAATAACTGTAAAAGTCAAAGGTAGGTAGGTAGGTAGGTAGAAAGGCTGATGTGAAGTCTCCTTCACACCTTTACCCAGAGACCAATATGGTACATTGTGACGCCTTATTTAGAGATAGCTATATGAAGATAGAAAGTAGGTGAAATAAACAGCGAGAGCATAAGTCAGATTTAAAAGATAGATAGGAAAGAAGGTTTCGGGCCAAACCCGAGAGAAATTCCACTCAACCAAGTTCGCCCTGCGTGCAGCCAGCACCCAGTCTCCTCTCGCGCAGCCAGGCCATCCCCATTACGAATCCTATCAGATTCTCGAGTCCTCAACCCGAGACATCCCCTAATTCGCCAAGGAATCTATTAATCGTTGTTCGATTAATCGAGGAATTTTTCCGCCATTATTTGATCGAATAATCAAAATAGCCAATTTCGAATAACGAATAACTCGAACAATTTATGTCAATTAATCAATTAAGACGAATATCTTTAAAAAATCTACTTTTTTTAAATAAAAATATTTGTTTCAGATTTCTAACTGTTTAATGTTATTAAGAACTAAGTTACATGTTCTTAACTTCTACATTTATTTTTATCACACAAACTTTTGAGACTATTTCAGACCCTTTTTAGATGTTTTTGTGTGAGAGACAAATTATGTATATCATTATAAACGTCAAATTCCATACGCTAGAAATTTGGCACTTTGATAGCACATTTTTCATATATAGTTTAACATTTATCGTAAAAAAATGTGTGAATTAAAAGAGATTACAAAAATTTAATAAGGGTATTCACGTCACAAGTTGCACCCTTGCAAAAAGCAAAAGTGCAAAAACATAAAAACAACCACAAAGACAATTATTTACACACAACTAATTGTCTGTGTGGTTGTTGTTTTATTTCTGCACGTTAGCTTTTTCACAAGGGTGCAACTTGTGACGTGAATACCCCCAATAAGTTATCAGTGAAATTGAAATCAAAGTAATTTTAAAAACTTAGAGTATAAAAAAAAAATTGGTTCTAAAAATATTTCATAACTAACTGGCACCTCTCACAAAATATGCCGGAAATAAAAAGACAAAAATATAAGAAGTAAATAAAAAATTGTCTTAAAAAAAAGAGCCCAAGCCTATATTTAATACCCGCATTAAGTTAAGCAGGCGGGACACAATTGCAAAATACAGTAATTTTGACTTAGCTGCACAATCTCCTTTGCACGATTTTTTGTGCAGGTAAATCAAAAAAGCAGCTATCTTAAATGTATTTAGCTGCCTAAATGTGCAGGTACGCAATTGTGGTTACCTGCATACAAGTGCAGCTAAAGTAAAGTGTTTGAAAAAGGATTATCAAACGTTCAAACAACCGGTAGTCATTTGTTATGCATTTTTATAAAGAACGAGATAACCAAATTGTTAATAATAAAGTGTGGGACAGAAAAGTCGCTGTAGTACAACGTTAAGAACAGCGCTGCAAGCTGTCAAAAGTTAAAAACGGCAGTTTCAAAGTATTGTCAACAGAATACGTAGTTGTAGAAGTCGTTGCCGTTGAAGCGCAAAATTCGATATTTTGAACTTTGTTGCGCTACAGAGCATTCGTCAGCTTCAAAAACTACTACAACTACTTTATTCTGTTCCAGTACCCATGTTCTGTAACTTTAGTGAGAACTTCTCGCATCGAAAAGATGTGAAACAAAATATTCCATCGTTTCTCGAAAAGTGAGAAAAAAGTGTGTCTGTAACTTATGTCGAAAACTATCAAAAGAGATTACGTCGTTACGTTATAAAAGTCATAACATTGCACTCGAAGCCGATGTGACATTGCAGACGTTGAGGACGCCAGTCACACATATAGTTAACGGCGACCAAAATTTACTAAAATTGAAAAATTTTCAACGACGGCGGCGAAAATACAACCGTCGGCCATGCCAAATAATGTAAAGTGCGACTTTAATGTTTGTTGTTTGTAAACGAGCTTTGAAAAAATTCGTATATTTTATAAAAATGGTAAAAGAAAATAATTAAACAATAAAAAAAGGGCCAAGAACATAATTTTATTATTATTATTCTTTGCAATTTGCATTTTTAGTTGTTTTTTAGTGTTAAAATTTTTTTCTCGCTCCATTTTTATTCGTGAGTTTTTTTGACAGTCCAAAGCGGGAACTTTTCTCACCGAAATGTTACAGACACACTTTTTCTGTAAATTGGCCAGTAATTTCCTTGCGTGACAGCTTGTACTCGCCAAAAAAAGTTACAGACACAGTTTAGTGAGAAAAACAGCTGTTTGTTTCAATATACGGCATTTTTGTTCTATTTCACACATTTCAATCGAAAAGTTTCTCGACACGAGAGTTACAGAACATGGGCACAGACCTAAGATTTGCTACTCCTTTCATATAATCGTGGTAAAGTTGCTGTAACCACAACTCATATGCATAAATGTAGGTACATGCAAACAAAATAAATGAACTATAATGATACCAACTTGACTTGTTTGCGATTTTTGTTTTTATAAACACCTAAAATTGGATATTAATGTGAAAAAGTGGCCACCACATTTTTTCATGTGTGCAGCTAACTTTGATGTTTTATATGAAAATATTTTAAAGCTGCCCAAAATTATGAAAAATGTGCAGGTATACAAAATGCACGTAAACAAGGATTTTGAAGAATAATTACAGAGAATATGTATTTTGGGCAGTTAAGTCAAAGTGCAGCTCAGTTGAATTTTAAGTCAAAAGTGCACGTAAATAAAAGGCAGCTAAGTCAAAACTACTGTATAAACCAAAAAAAAAATTATTGGTGCCCGCCTGGTAATAACCATAACTGTACTAAACTTGGCTTTCAGATCATTTTATAGTCTGTTAAGGGCCAAATACACATTTGTGTGGACGTAGTATTTGCTGTCATTTCTAAATTTATTGCATTCAGCATCATCGGTGTTTCACATACAAACACAAGTTTACTAATACTACCATAGCGCTTGATAAGAAATACTTGACGTGTACCGACCCCTTAAGACCGAATAAGTGTAAATTAAATTTTGCTTTCCTTAATCTTGTTTCGGTCTTTTTATATATAAAAATTGGTTTTTTTGCAGCCGGGTTTTTGGATTTTTAAATTATTTATTTCATTTAAAAGATTTTGTTATTCGTGCTTAATTCCCAGCCCTCATTCTTGATAAAAACACTTGAAATTTATTGTTGATAGGATAAGCTATTCCTATGCACATTTCACTGGTCGCTTAGGACAGATCATCAGGAAACTTCATTCATAAAGATTTTAGAAAAACTAAAGATATTAAACCAAATAAAACGGTTAAAAGTATAAGAATCATAAGCAACAGTTCTACTTGTAACAACCCAGCCAAAACTTTACTTACCTGGTAAGTAAGCAAATAATGTTGTAGAAAATAAGTTGAATTGTAAGTACTTACTAGAAGTCAAAAAATCACTAGTTAATAAACCTAATAAGTAGTTATTTAGTACGTTACCAGTAAGTAAATATTCAGCACTGAAAACAATACCACTAATAAGTAGTTATTGAGCTGATAATTAGTAAGCAAATATTCAGTAGTGAAAATAATAGAAGTAATAAGTAGTTGCTGTGGTCATTACTAGTAAGTACTTATTGAAGTTTTCAAAATAATGACAATTGTAATGACAACTACTTACCAGGTAACGTATGAAATAACTACCACTTATAACTAAAAATCAAAAAGTTTTTCCTGGGAATATCAAAGTTTAAACAAAAACATCAACAATAAACAGTGAGTTTATCTCTTCTTACATTCCCCACTACAATTGATTGGAATTCTTCCAACATTAATTGTAGTTGTAAGTAGGTTAAGAAAAAACAAAATGCATTTAATTAATTTAAAAGTTTTAAAGCTATCTACATAGCACATATCGCTCCTTTATTGCAACAAAGTCATATCTCCAAAAAAAAATCAAATTTGACAAAATGCGATTAAAGTTTTCTAAATTAACCTTTAGATACAGGTTTAATGAAATGTATTTTGCTATACCTTCGGATTTTTTGAGATATGACTATGAATTGTTATTTTATTGTTTAATGTTAAACTATATGTTTGTATTAATGTTTTTTTTTTTTTTTTGTTTATTAATAAAATAAAGTTATCAATTCATGTAGAGATTTATGTTTTATTCCCATTGGAAAAAATTATTTGAATTATTCGAATTATTCGAATAATTCGAACAATTTAAAAACCTTACTCGATCAAATTTAAAATTCAAAAATCGATTAATTTCTTACTCGAACTAAACCAAAAGTTAAATACTTGGATACTCTAATGAACACGTTTACAAATTGCTGTTACAGTGTCATCCAAAGATTTTGATAGTTTTTCCTGAGTTTGACAATAGTCTTAATGGAGCAGTAATTTAAATTTGTCATGGTTAAAAGGTATGGCTGACATAAGCGGTCCTTATCTTCCATGTTAAAATCACCACCTCTAAACCTAAAAAATCATCTCTTGCATAGAACTTATTGAAGATAAACTTGGGTTAGCATTTTACATCCATATATATGTACTTCTGCACGTTTTTAAATTGAAAATAAAAAGCAAAACTTTGCTTTGTTGGCACAAAATTTAATACCTTCGAGGCTAAAAATCTTGTTCTTTACATTTCGTCGTTCAATGACAAGATAAGGATTAATGATAAAAGTTTACCCTTTAAAATGCCATAGTAGTTATTTAAGAAATAAAAGGAACGCTTTTTTCCTGCCCCACATATTTAAGTTGTACACCCAATAAAATAAAATAAAAGCACGGATAAATGAGAATTTAGACGGAAAACTCTGCTTATAAGTGCTTGTGGTCAGCTGTCAGTAGGGTTTTTTCCCGGGATTTCCCGTCCCGGGAATTCCCGGGAATTTCAGTTATTTTATTTCCCGTTTTCCCGGGATTTTTCTTGCGGGATCCCGGGAAATAAAAAATGCCTCATAATAGCTATTTATACTTTGAAATTTAGTTTTCTATTCTCTAAAAATTAGCATCTGTGGATGGGTTGTGGATTAGATCAATTACAAGAAGTGAGTACATGTATTTAAATCAATGTCTCCTGATGCAATAAATCTACTTAAAGCAGAATGGGCAGTGCAACAGTTGATAATTATAACATTTAGTGAAGTGAAGAGTTAATAAAGTACATTAATTCAAAATAAGATGCAGGCAGTAAAGTTTTATTGTCCATAAACAAGTCTTAAAAATAGGAGATACCTAAACATATCGCTTCTTTATTGCAACAAAGACATATCTACAAAAACAAACGATCTTGGCAAAATGCAATTAAAATTTTCAAAATGTACCGATTTAAAGATATATTTTGCTATAACTTCGGTTCAGTTTGAGATATAATACGAGAAGTTATGAAGGAAAACTTTGCTAAAGTTACTTCAAATTTTGAGATACGACAATGATGCAATGAAGGAGCGATATGTTTATTAGGTGATAAACACAAATTCCCAATTTCAATTTCAATTTGTGTTGGTTTATATACCCGTGAAATGCGGGGAAACCGAAATAAAATAACATTTTGGAAGCTCGTGTAAGATACTACAACATACAACTTAAAAAACACATTGTCCTAAAGATTACAAATGGACCTATTAAAATGAAAAGGTTTGTAAGAAGCAGTCCGGTTGATGCTATTTTTGCATCAACCTTGACATACATTTGACTGATATAGACGTTGTTTATAAAAAAGAAAAATTGCTTCTGATTGTGAATCCGAAGCATTCTACAACAGTGCACTTTCAACTATTTGTCCAACCTCGGTAAAAAATGAACGAAATTTTTTGGAAACATGATAATTAGTAAATAAAACCAGGAATATACTTTTTGACGACTTACTAAGCGCTTTGAGTGTGTCAGAAAGTTATTTCCTAAGCCATTAAAAAATGTTATATATTTCTTTAAAGTATTTTATCTATTTTATTAATTAACTTTTTGATCTTATATCTTGAGTACCTCAATTTTTATTTTGTTTTTATTATTGTTTTATGAATTAAATTGTTAGTTTATGTTATCTTTTTATCTTGTATCCGGAGCATAATAATACTGAATAAAAGCATAATAATAGTGAATAAAGGCGGGTGTTCCCTTACGTTTTTTTATAAAAGTTTTTTTCATTAATTAATAACAAAATTTACTTTGTATTATTTATATGGAGCGGGATCCCGGGATCCCGGGAAATTTGAAAAAATTTCCCGCTTTCCCGGGAATCGAAAAAGTCCGGGAAAAAAAAAACTCTAGCTGTCAGTAAAAACTGTTTAGAATTTAATGCGATAAAAAAATGCTTTTATATTTGAATACTTTTTATACCACAAAAAAAAAAAAAAAACCAAAGCGTACTGGTGAAACTATGAGGGGAAGATTTCCTTGAAAATATTATGGAGAAATGCTTAATTTTAACAATTGGCCACCCTCTTGTGAATTTGCTTAAAAGCAGTAAAATAGACAGAAGGATGAAAATATAAATATTTGATAAAATTTTGTGGTTAAAGAAATATGATAACTTTTAATTACTTGACCTTGATTTAGTAAGCCATTGCCATAGATATTTACATTAATGAAGATAAAGATATTGAAAAACAAAGTATGAAAATTATGCACAGCATTAACTTGGTGGCCACACGATCAAGTTTTGCCTTTCAATTCCATTCAATTTACTCAACTCTCTCATTTTTTTACTAACGCACTCACACTTTTTAAATTGACCACGAGATGGCTTTCAATTTCACCTTTCCATTTGTTTGGCAATTTACTTTCAATTTAACAGCTGATTACATGTTTGTCTTTATAAATTGTTTTTTTTTTATGGCATCTTGAAAGTAAATTGAGTGCCACCTACGTCACAGCTCTCAATTTTTGTAAATTTTGACAAGCAGTATATGTAAAAGACTATCAAGAACAACTTGATCGTGTGGCCGCAGGGTAAAAGATTTTTATTAAATTTAATCAAGATGTAATTTCAATTTTTAATTTAAACATTTTGTTATTAGTATTGTGGTTATTTTGTTGAAATGTTTTTGGTTTTTAATCCAAATTTTGGCATTTCAATCAGGCTAAAGTTTATTAAATTTAATTTTTATTAAATTATTTTTATGAAAAAAGGATATTTTCAACATGAAATTAGTTTAATATTTATTGATAATATTTGGAAATAATGAAAACCTGGGTTCGGTTCCAAGCTCATTCAAGAATGGAAAAGTCTTAATAAATTTTAATTAATTTCATGTTGTAAAATTCCTTTCTTCATAAAAATAATTTAAATCAAAATTTAAATATTTTGTTTTATAAGTATACAATGAAGGAATAAAGTGCAAGATGCAACCTTCTAATTTACGGTTTTTGGTATAGTAAACGATATAAACGATACAAACAAATTATCCATAAACACAAAAAAGCAATAATAAATAAAATTTAAAAACTTCAAAGGACAAAATTGTACATTAAAAATTAAAATTAAAAATTTAATTAAATGTAAATAACAATTGCATTAAAACAATTTTAGTTTTTTAAGCGAATTTCAAAATTTCTAATGCCTGTTTTTTAAGGATGGCTATAAACTTCTTCTATTATAAAGTCTTGTTCAGTTGAAATTCTGCAGTTCTGAATTATTGTTCCAACACAGTGCAATGCATTAGTAGGGGTCATCCCCTGAGTGCACGTCCTAACAGAAAAAAAAATATTTTTTTAATTGAAAAGGCAACAACAACCGAAATTGTAAATACAAAAAATATTTTTTAGTTTTTCTGCAGTTGTTTTAAGGTATTTCGAAAAATCTCGGGAACTTGAAAAAATGTGATTTTTTTATGTATTTTCAAAATTCACCATTTTAATTCGCTCCAGTAAGGCAATAAAAATTTTTTTTAAATTGTTTTTAACATGTATCTTAAATAATATTTTGTTCCAAACATAGTAAGCGTAAAATTGTTATCGTCGGACAAAAATTAAGAAATAAAGACATATTTAGTGTAAACATCCGAATTTGAATTTTCATAAACAATTTAATTTTATCAATGCGACTATTATATTTACATCTCTTATTGCGATTTTAGGTTGTATGCTTTCACTTATTGGTCTATTTCAAGATATTGGATGACTTCATAAATGCAATGTTGCAAAGCATCATCAACAACGAATGCATTGACAAAGCATCACAAATAAAAACAATGGACAAATTTTGCAACCATAGTGCAGTGAAGACGGTTACCATATAATAACACTGTGAGACAAATGGTAGGGGTCAGTGATCGGGAGGGGTTCAAACTACCGGGGAATGTTATATCGGTAAAAAAGAAGTTATACGTGTCCCGGTGTTTCGCTAGGTCACGTCTAGGAATCGAGATATATCGATTTGAAGTTAGTAACTATCATAAAGGGGAAATTGTCCTTTGGTGGTCTTTTTTTTTAAATAACTCGGGAACCACTAGTCCGATTTTGCTGAAACAAATTTAAAAAAATTATGAATTATAATTCCTTTAATCTGTTCATACAACGTTTCGCTACATAAGCAACAATTTCGCAGTTATAAATAAATGTATGAAGAAAAAAACTATTTTTTGCCTAAAAAATTTAATTTTTTTATTAACCCTTATGTGTGTGGAAAAAAAACACCTTCTATAGGGTGGATAGGTACCTGGGTACCTTCATGCAAATTGTATGAGAATTCTAATTTTTTGTTTTGTATTGTACAAAAAATCGATGGTTAATGATATAATATTAGAATTTTAACCTGGTTTTATCTTTTTCATATATTTTTTAAAATCCTACACCCAAAAAGAAAAATTTGTAATATCAGCAACTTTTTTGCTGGGAGGATCTTTGCAGAAAAAGTTGCTAACATTAGCAAAAAAATTGCTAAACTCAGCAAGTTTTTTGCTGAATTTAGCAACTTTTGCTGAATTTCGCAACTTTTTCTGCTAGGATCCTCCAAGTTGCTGATATTACAAACTTTTTTTTTGGGTGTATAATAAATGCCTTATTCTGTGATTCCCATAAAATGTATGAGCACACAATAAATGTTGGGGGCTCCCTTTTTCTTTTCTTCTAGATAGATAAAATTTCAATGTAGGATTCCCCTTTAAATATATTTTTAAATCTGAAGCAAAAAAATAAAAATCTTATTATGTGATTCCCCGTATAATGAATGAGCAAACACTACGTATTTTCTTTTGTTGCACATATGAGATACGCACATCTCCGCAGTTTTTATTGACATTTTGACATTGATTTTGCATAAAGAGTTTCATTCGAAATAATTTTTCACCAAGTAAAGGTGCCTAGTTTTTTAAATTGACAAGCAAATATTATTATTTCAGGCAAATAAATTCCACCAACTTTGCCTTCAGAAATGAGGCAACTTTGTGCTCCTACGTTCCTAAAAAGAAAAAAGCATTAGTAATGTTATCTATTATGCACAGAAAGCCTGTACCAGAACCCACTACAGCTGCTAAACCAGAAATTATAACTTATTACAACCAAACTAAAGGAGGTGTCGACAATATGGATAAGCTATTGGGAGAATATACTTCTAAACGTAGGACATGTCGATGGCCGTTAGCATTATTTTTCAATATTATCGATGTAGCAGCATTAGCAGCATACATCGTTTACATGGAGTACAATGCCAAATTTATTTCAACTGACCGTCGCAGATTATTTTTGAAAGATTTAAGTTTTGAACTATGTAAGGACAACATTGAACGACGTGCCAAAAATTCAAATGTAATAAAAATCGATTCCACTCGATCAGCAATACAGGTTGTATTGGGGCGAGATATTTCAACAACAGCTGTTACTAATGTAGAAACTCGAGATAAGAATGGCCGTATTGCGGTTGTGGGTAGTTGTTACCTATGCTCTAATCTTACAAAGAAGCAGAGAAAAACTCGAAAGGCTTGCAAAAATTGCTTCAAGCCTATTTGTAACGAGCACTCAATCAATCGTCCCATATGTAACAACTGTTTGGATTAATTTTTCTATGTCTTTTATTTATATTTAAATTATATTTTTTTTGTGTTAAACCTTGAAATAAATTTTTTTATGAAAAATAATTTTTTTATCAAAAATAAACCTTGAATAAATTTTTTTTTATTGTAAAAAAATTTTTCTTTTATCAAATAAAGTTTTATTAAATGGTATTTCTAAAAACCAAGTCAAATAATTTAGATTATCACACGTTAGTAAAGCAACTAATTAATTTTTTTCATGTGCCTCCATATAAAACGTATACAGGTACCCAGGTACCTATTCACCCTATTAAGGGTGTACAAAGCAAATTGATATGCCACGCCCCCTCCTAACTGATATTGTATATAAACACCTATGAAAATATAATAATAACAAAAAGTTAGGAGTTCTCATGAAATTGTAGAATTGTAGACTAAAATCTTATATAAAAAATTTCGATTTGAAAACGCAATAGGAACACAGGTACCTGTCCACACACATAAGGGTTAAGTGTTTCTTTACACTTAATCCTAATAAGAAACAAAAATTTTTTATTGAAAATTTGGATGTTTTGGCTAATTATATTGCAACTTTCTTATTTTTTGTCCGATAAAAACCATATTGTAACAAATATGTTTGGAACAAAATGGTTTTAAAGATATGGGTTTTAAAATTAAAAAAAAAAATTAATTTTGCTTTAACGGAAGGCCTGAAAATTAATAATTTTGAAAAAAAAACGTAAAAAAAAATCCATTTGTTTTCAATCTTAAGTCATGTAACTCAGTGAATTGTCCGATAAACACAGTATAGATATCGGCAGAAAGAGGAAAAAGATATTATTGTAACAGTGTAAATTTGTAAATTTGCGCAAATAAAGAAATCCGTTTTCAAGATTTTTGAAAACAGCCTTATGAACTGCAAAACAACTGGGTTTTCGCGTATATCTCGAAAACGCTTCTTGAGAAAAATAAATAAATGCCATATTCGCGTTCACCAGCCCCGATTAATGTTAGAAAACATTTCATTTTTGAGGTTATGTTAAAAGAGTTAAAAATTTGTGAACCAGTGGTATCAGATAGAACTTGAAAACTAGAACAAACAAATGTCCCGTTAAAATATATAAACTTTTCGAACAACAACTTATCTTACCCCAAAGAGTTATTCAGTTTTGAAATAATCTGCTATCCAAGGCGAATAAATTTTTCAGGTGGCGTTGAAAACACGGTTGTGCTACTTTGTTTTCCTAAATTAGAGAGAGGAATATCAAAAGTTACTTGTGTTTTTGACATATCGACCAACGAAAGCAACAAATTGAATACAATGTTGTGTTTTTGGTGTTGTTACTTGTTGTAGTATCGCCACCACTCTAAACATGAATTTGCCTTGTGCCTATCGTTTTGTTTTTTTAGTGATTTCAAACAAAATGTTTCATTATTGCCCATTTTTTTATATTTTTTTTGACAACAAAATTATTCTTTCTGTGATGTACATTAGACCGACTCACCTTGTATGGAGCTGAAAAAAGGGGTTTTGATACCCCTCTGAAAATAAAGCCTGATATGTTTTATGATGATTCCCATAATATTTTGGTTCTAGCGTTTACCATTCGTGAGCTGGACCATTTTTAAAAAAGTTCTTTTTTCCAGTTTTTCGAGTTTTTTGTACTTTGCTCCAAGACGACATAAATAAAATTTGGTATCATCCAAAATGGTTTTTGAAGCAGCACTTGCGACCTTCTAATTGAGATATTTAACTAAATACATATTTTCGTGTCAGGTTTTCATGCTAACTCTACGTATGTTCTGCTTTTTAAATTGAATCTGTTTTAAAATAATGAATTATAATTCTATTTCTTCGACCTTTTTTATTAAATATTATTCTTAATAAATTACTCAAGCTTAAGGTGACTTTTTTAAAAAATTAATTAAAATATTTTAATTTTTATTTCCAATATTTCGATTTCCGTTGGAAATCTTCTTCAGGAAATTTTTATAATAAAATTAAATTTGAAAAATAAAAATAAATTTTAAAATTTCAATTAACAAAATTATCATAAGAAATTTAAAATTCCATTCTACAAACTTTAAACAGAAAGACAAACAAACAAACAAAAATGAAAAACAAAATTTTAAATATATTCAAAGCCTAAAACCTATTTTAATGTCCCTTTCCGTCAAAAGTTATTTTCATTTAATAAAAGTTCACCAACTGAGCTATGCCATCTGAAATTTATTTAACAAACAATCAAAGACAAATACCTATTTATAATTATCCCTTCCATCAACCTATTTATTTTTATTCTATAAATGTCTATAAATCTGAGCTAATCCCTGAGTATCTTTTTTAAAATTAATTCTTTTCTCAAATGGAACATTATTTATCTGCAATATTTCTAACATAAATCTACGTTTCATAAAACTTTCCGTATTCAAAATTGATGTGTTTTCAAAATCAGGATAATGATTAAAATCCCTACAATGGGTTGATAACGCCGTTCCATGGGCTGAATTATAATTCCTATATTTTTGGTCATGTTTATGTCCTGCTAATCTAATTTTAAGTTTTGTCCCAGTTGTTCCTACATATATTTTCCAACATTGTTCATTATCATTGCCACCACAATGAATCTTATAAACTAAATAAGACATATCTGACATTTTTAATCTATCCTTAGTTTTTGTGAATAATCTCCCAACATTATTATTCACCTTATGTGCCATTCTGTATTTCCCTTTATCATATATATTCCTGAAGAAAGTTTCCAACGGAAATCGAAATATTGAAAATAAAAGTTAAAATATTTTAATTAATAATTAGTATTGTGGTTATTTGGTTGAACTATTTATGGTTTTTAATCCAAATTTTTAATAATTTTAATTAGGCTTAAGTTCATTAAATTTAATTTTCATTAAATTATTTTTATGAAGAAAGGAATTTTACAACATGAAAATTAATTAAAATTTTTATTTATAATCTTTCATTCTTGACCGTGGCCGGGGCTCGAACCCGGCCGGGCCGGCAAATACAATTTGGTTTAAGGATTGATGTTTGACTATTGACGTCAGCGGTCGTCGATGGCTGCGAGTGTAAAACGGCAAATCCATCTGAGGAGTTCGAGTGGTTGCGATCAAAACATGTCATGGTAACCTGCCGGCCCGGGTTCGAGCCCCGGCCACGGTCAAGAATGAAAGATTATCAATAACAATTTTAATTAATTTTCATGTTGTAAAATTCCTTTCTTCATAAAAATAATTTAATGAAAATTAAATTTAATGAACTTAAGCCTAATTAAAATTATTAAAAATATTTTAATTAATTTTTTTAAAAAAGTGACCTTGAGTAACTTATTAAGAATAATATTTTTAAAATAATGTTAATTTATTTTAAAAGATTCTTGATAGAAACACTGAAATTTATTGTTGATGGGATAAGCTATTTTACTACGCGCATTTCACTGGTTGCTTAGGCCAGATCGTCAGGAAACTTCATTCAAAAAGATTTTAGAAAAACTAAAGATATTAAACCAAATAAAACTATTAAGCGTAAAAGAACTATAAGCAACGGTTCTACTTGTAACAATATCAAAGTTTAAACAAAAACATCAACAATAAACAGTGAGTTTATCTCTTCTTACATTCCCCACTACAATTTATTGGAATTCTTCCAATAATAATTGTAGTTGTAAGTAGGTTAAGAAAAAACAAAATGCAAACAAAAACAACTTGCAAAAGCATGTTGCCAGTTAAGTTTTGTTAGGCCGTGCACTTGCCAGTTTATTAACAAAAGTAATTTTGGCAAGTGCACGGCCTAAAAACTTAACTTAATTATTATTATTATTATTCACATTAGATGCGAAAATCGCGATATATATTTTATCTTTTTTCAAATATAAATTGAATTTTTGTAATCTTTTAATTATAATAACCTGGTATTAAGCAAAATATCCGTTTTCAAACCCTGGAAGCTGTGAGATAAATTTAAGTTTTTAAATAAAAATTTTTTAATTCAAAAACATATTAATCTATTAATGACAGGTGCACCATAAATTTATAATATTGGACTTAAAAATAAATTTACGAAAACACTAAAAATTGATTTTTCTCCTGTTCAGCTGAACAAAACTAAGCTTCCGACAAACTGTGGCATAATCCAGCATTTGTTATTTTTGCGACAGCAGTGCAATAACAGGTTACATGGACTCTCGAAATTTTTGAAAGCAACGATTCTTATGGCATTCGCAAAACACGGAACGATTTCATAAGCTAGTAAGCCAATCATGTCTTTCTGTTACCGAAAGTACATACGTAGAATTTGTATGAAAACCCGAAACGAAAATATGTATGTATTTAGCTACATATCTCAATTAGAAGATCGCAAGTGGTCAAGTTTTATTTAACATTGGATGCTGCTTCAAAAACTCCTTTCGATTCTACCAAATTTTATTTATGTCTTCTTGGATCAAAATACAAAAAAATTTGAAAAACTGGAAAAATACCTTTTTTAAAAATGGTCCAGCTCACGGATGGTCAACGCTAGAACCCAAATATTTTGAATCATCATTAAACATATCAAGGCTTATTTTCAGAGGGGTAACCAAGTTTTTTTTTGAGTCGCTCTAATGTACATATGTATTTATTTTTTAATTAAAACAAATTGTTAATATGACAATTTACAAACATGTTAATAAAGAAAATTCTTAAAAACTCTTGTTATTTTTGCTGTGTAGCTTTCAGTATAATAAAATATAAAGCGCGAGTCACATAGAATCCGTTGTACCTTATACGTCGCTTTTTTCCTTTTAAAACATTCTTTTTTTACAAAGAATGGCCTTAAATTATATCTTCTTACATCTTAATTGAAAGTTCTTTTAAATATTTTAGCAGAGTATTTTTTTAATTTTTATAAGAAATCATTTTGCTAACAACAGCAGAAAGCAGGAGACAGGTAAAGACTCGGTAAGATGTTGTCATTACAATTGTCATTATTCTGAAAACTTCAATAAGTACTTACTAGTAATGACCTCCGCAATTACTTATTGCTTCTATTATTTTTAATAATCAGCTCAATCAGCTACTTATTAGTTGTGTTGTTTTCAGTACTGAATATTTACCCTCTGGAAACGTACTCAATAACTACTTATTAGGTCTATTAGGTAGTGGTTTTTTGGCTCTTAGTAAGTATATTGTAAGTACTTACAATTCAACTTATTCGTAGTTAAATAATAACTAGATATTTTTTTGCTTTTAGTAAGTGTATTGTAAGTACTAAATTCTGTGGACACCTCGAACAAAAATAAGTAGTTATTCAGCCGAAAAATAAGTAGTGTTTATTTTTCTCCAATATTACTTGCTAACTTACCAGGTAAGTGAAGTTTTTGCTGGGTAGTTCCTAAATTAAAAAAAAAATATTTAGTTCTCGTCTTTATGTTACTTATTTTCAATTGGTATGAATTAAATTTGGAAAACTTATATGATTCATATAAAATTAAGTTTATTAAATTAAAATTAAAAAAATAAAACTAAGGCCTTTGTTTTGAGTTCCAAACATTTCAACATATGAATTTCTTCATGTATCCCATTTGAAGTGTGAGTAGCAGTACACAATTTACGTTGAATAAACCTAAAGTAAGCTTACTCACTTTTAAACAAATGTGAAAGCAAATTGGAGGTTTGCATACCTGCAAATAAAAGCTTCTATTTACATTCAAAATATTTAAATTTTAAATTAAAGCTATTCAGCCATGTCACAGAGTACAATTCCATTCGGAATCGAAGAAGTCATATTTCTTTATTGATAGAAAGTGTATTTTCATAGTTTTTTTGGCCTTTCAGACTCCCATTCCGTTCATGAAAACAAAAATGGTTTCATTCCCAAACATGTTTTCGTCATTTTCTTAAGCACCAAAATACAGAATGAATTCCGTTTCTGAACGCAATTGTACTCTGTGACATGGCTGATTTTAATTTTTTTATGTAAAACTCATACTCATATAAAAATCTTTTAAATTTTTCATCCAACTTGCTTTGAAGTTAGACAGGATTCTGGCTAATTTTGACAAATTGTGTCAAACGGAAATGTAGTAGATAGTTCCACCAAGTGTTTATCTTTAAAGTTCAAAAATATAAATTAAAATTTATTTCATTCGTAAGTCGAAAAATAGTAGCATAACAAAGATGAATGTCTCTTAACAACAGGTGATTTCACTAGACAACCGAAGTCTAATGTAACTAACTTGCAAGAGGCTTAAGAAGACAGAAAAAACAAAACTGACAAATTTAGTATGACCTGTATTAAATTCAAATTCATTTATTAAATAAATATGCCTGTGTTATTTCTGTTATTAGAATAAATGACTTAATCCTTTAGGTCATGTTAAACATACAGAAAACTTTTTATTTATAGCCAAAAACATTTTGTTCTACTTCTTTTTGGAAATAAAATTAAGTTAAGATCTAACTTTTTTTACAATGTTAACATACATGTTGTAACTTTTAATTAAAATATAATCGCATTTTATATCTAGAAAAATGCTAGATACATATGTATTTCTACAAAAAAGCTTGTTATTTGTCAACATAATCACTTAAAAGTTTTATCTTATTTTATTTAAAGGTAAACAATTTATAGTTGTCTTTAATTTTGATAAAATCGTTCTTCTTATATAGTGACTTTTCATTGTTTTCTATAATTTTAAAATCAATAATGTTTTTTTTTGTTTTAGGGCTATTTTTACATCCTTCATTGTCACGAGTGATGAATGAGGGTATTTTTAGTTTATCATTCCATGTGAAACACTAAGTAATATTCATCTAAGACAACATGAAGGCTGTTAATATATTCTGGGCCTTAAAGTAATAATTGAAAACATGCTCACTTCCAAAAGACTTAACAGAAAATAATTGAATTGATGTAAATTTCTTTCTTTCTGGTATTGAAATCTAGCACAATTTGTTCAATAAGAAATATTTACGCAATTGTTCTTTTTTCCGTTTAAACATTCTTTTCTCCTTAAACTACTTTTTTTAATAAGTCCTTACGATGTATTGGTATTTCAGGTAAAAAAAAAATTTATTGGTCAACTTTGAGAGCACCATAAATGAACAACCTTGTTTTCATATATTTACGCGACACAGTACGAAAAACTACTGAAAATCCCAAATATTTTAAAGAATAAAACCAAAAATTTAATTCAAGTAGCTTATAACTTGCTCGATCATTCCTTTAAATTAATAAAAAAAAAACACAACTGTATTAACCCTGCTATTAGGTTGAATTTTTTTATTTTTCAAAAGCAAAAAGATATAACTAAAACTCATTTGGCCATACTTTTGAAATAATTTATGAACAAAGTAATAACACTGCGGAACAGAGATTTTGCTGTCTGGAATTTTATTGCAAATTTTTACTAATTTGAGTTCACTGATTAGAAACTTAATCTCCATTTTTCTTTATCAGCTCTACTTTTCGAGATATACCGTTATGTCCAATATTAGGGCTCTTTCACTACATATTGGAATAACTTGAAAATGGTTGACCATATTCAGTTAACAAAAACATCCGAAACTCGGCAGCAGTATTATCTTTAAGCCGGGCTTAAATTGTTTTTAAATTTGTCCTGCAGTTTCAGAGATATCGTTGAATTTTGGAAAAAAAAGAAAATTAAAAAAAAACAATTTTTTGATCTTTAAAAATTTATAAAAAAAAATAAAAATGCGACAAAAATCACATTTTGGTCTATAAGTATTTATCTTAACATTGTTTCGAATGAAATGGTTTTTATTTTGTTGTTATCGGTGCAAAACCTTTGATTTTATTCACAATTTACTGAGAAAACTGAATATCGATTTCCATACAAAAAGAAAAAAAGTTCATGATGACACGCACAAATTTAAAATGTTATTTTTGTATGGAAATCGATATTCAGTTCTCTCAATAAATTGCGAATTAAATCAAAGGCTGTGTACCGATAACAATGAAATAAATATATTTTCATTCGAAATTATGTTAAGATAGATGTTTTCAGAACAAAACTGTGATTTTTGTCGCATTTTTATTTTGTATAAATTTTTAATAAACAAAAATTTGTTTTTTTTATATTTTAAAATTTCCTTTTTTTCATCAAAAATTCAACCATATCTCTGAAACTACAGACCGCGCAAAAAAGTTTAAATTTGTTCCCTTGTGTAATTCGTTTAATTTCCCAAATTCTTTTATTGTGCATTGAATATGTCTATGTATGTATATCTTTCTTTTATTGTTTTATTACTGAAATTTCCCATTTCTATACAGAAATGAGTACAAGCAGTATAAGTGTTCCTTCAGTATGTATTTAGCTTTTGATCTGTTTATTTTCTCGAGGAATCGACAAAATACGAACATCAGGGCAATGGCCGCAGTTCTAAATAAAAGTGACTCAGATATTTAAATTTCTTCCATATAAGTAGAATATATTGAAGATGAAAGTGATGTTATTTATATTTTTAATAAGACTTACAAATACAATTACAAATTATATTCTAACTTAATTAACCGAGCAATAATAACGTTGACCTTCAGCCCGTTGATGAATGTGATATTGATATTGATGATACAAGTGAATATGAAGAGGAAAATGGTGAAGAAAATGAAGAAGCTTGTGGTATCGATGCATAATACATTGCTAAGAAGTAGTGCAATTAACCTTAACCCCCTCAAACTAGAGCTTCAGATGACGTTATCAACAGAAGACATCAAAAAAATAGTGACAAATTTTCTCCTATTTGTGCATTATGGGACAATTGGAAAGCTTTTTTATAAAGCTTTTTAACAGTTATAGAAATTTCACTATTGATGAACAGCTAGTGGATACTAGGGGGCGATGTTCTTTTAAGCAGTATATTCCTTCAAAACCGGCCAAATATGGGCTTAAATTTTGGTTACCTGTGTACTTGATCTTAGAATACTTATGGAAAATACAACCGTTCCTTGAACAAACCTAAAAATAAAAATCCTGGAACAAAGCAAGGTGAGCGAGTCGGGTTTGAGTTGACAGAAGGATTGAAAGGACAATTAGACAGAAGTAGGAGAATTTGCAAATGCTTTAAGAACAAATGTGATGACAAGTGCACTATACGCAATAGATTTGTATGATAATTGAATCGGAATACAATTTGTTTATATTGCTAAGAAAGTAACAATAAGCCATAATTAAATAACCTTGCACTAAGGTGCAAGGTTTAATAAATTGGATTGATCAAAATGGTACATAACCTAAGTTTTGTCTTTTATATATATTTTTTTATTTTTTTTTTGAAATACAATCCAATGCAGCTAAAAATTTACTTAACACATTAAAGTAGGAAAAAATACATTCACACTTTTTCAATAATTTTAACAATTCTACTTCATTAACTGAGACACATCCCAATAAAAAATTTTATCATTTTGCGAAGCAGTAATAATACATTTAAAAAAATAAGCGCACAATTTTGCGCTAGCTACGCAATAAGACATACAGAAATGAAGTAAAGTAAGTTAAAGAACTCTCAACAACTTTTATAAAAAAAGACTTAAATTTCAAGTGCTACGGCATTTCCTTACTACGAAGCAGGTTTGTAAGGGAGAGTACAAAAAAATAACTGTATCAAAAAATTCAGTGTGTAAGGCTGATCGTTACCCTGCAAATAATAGGACCAGTCCAAACACGCGTGTAAAGAGTAGCCCACAAGGGACTAGAACTAGTCCAAAAGTAAGCTAAACGTATGGAAAAAACATGGCCTTTTTAACATTACGATGTCCTAGTGCAGGACCATATAACCCAGCTTTGGACTACAAAGGAGTAGTTTTAAAACTACTCCATGGTATACTCAAGAGGATTAGTTATGAATTGATTAAAAACGAAAGCACGTCGTTAAAAAACGAAGACATGTCGTCTTACTACAAACACTTTTTAACAATGACATGGTCCATGCTTGCATTACATCGGACCAGTCCATGAAGTAGTCCATTTTATCAAAAGAGATCAGGTGGTCCAATATTATTTGCAGGGTACATCCAACAATTTTTATATGTGCTGAATAATGCGCTTTGTGTGTCAAAAATGTATTGCTTCAAAGTGGGAACTCGCCATATAAAATTCATGTCTTCCGTAAGCACAATGGTAAGCGAACATTTATGTTTCTCCCTTACAAACCTGCTTCGTTGGAAGCTCCATTTTTTATTGGGATGGGTGTGATTGCAGACACCTGTTTCAATTTTACAATTAAAGGTTTGTGAACAACCTTTCCACCTGAGAGATCAAGACCGCCGTGAAAAAAATACATGATAAGCCATTGCAAATTAAAATAGAAAATCAAAAAAAAATTAACAAATGGTCCAAACCTAACAGCAGGGTTAATAATTACACTGGTCTACAAATTTACTACTCTAGGTGCGCTGAATTCGAATCTGGCATCAAAATTGGGCTATCTCGTCTTGTTTTTTATCGGATGCTGGCAATACTGTAAAACAGTTTATACTGACACTACAATTTCACAATTATTTATTTGACAGAAGCCAACATTCATTCTAAATCTCCATTAAAGTAGCGTTTAAGAATGTCAGGGAGATCGTGTTTTACTAATTCAAGCTATTTTTGCTTTGTGTGTGGTGAACATTTGGTTGGAAAAAAAGGATATGCAATTTCAGAATCATTAAAATATGCATATTTACATTATTTTGGTTTTGTAATCAGAAACTTGGACAAACCGTGGATATCGACAAGGTCTTTTCCAAAAAAAAAAAAACAAAAAAAAAAAAAAACTAAGTACAGTAAGGGCGAACAAGGCGAGCGTGATCAGCAAGATTAATTAAAAATTGAAAGCATTTATCAAGGATTTTGAGACAAAAGCATGCTGGGAGACTATTGCTGGACTCTAATACGTGAAACCGAACCAAAATAATAAAAACGACGCTCAAATAACGCCATTCACTTTTGAAATTCATTGATTTTTAAATAAACTAGTGATATTTTATGTAAGAAACGAATAAAAACATTTTTTTTGTATCTCGAAGACCAAGCTACCCTAGGAAAGATATTTGTTTGCTCCAGTCCAAAACCTTGTTGGCTAGTGTTATCAGGGGCCGTAACGGCAAAAGTTTTATTTTATTTTGCATTCCCAAAAATTACTTTTGATAATAAACTGGCAAGTGCACGGCCTGAAAAACTACCTGGCAACATGCTTTTCTGTAGATATGTTGGGATGCTGCGAATAAAATAAGCAGTCGCGGACAACTCAGCGGTCCCAAGGGGAGAGTCTCGGGGGGCTCGTTTAGAGCACCTGTAAATACCCGAGTTGCCAATGATCCTTGGAACGGCGTGGCGAGTAATTGGCGCCACTCAATAGCCAATCTCAACAACTCGTTGAAAAAAACAGCATTTCTGGATGCTACAATCGGCAATCCCGGTACCAGAATCGGATGCGATCGGCTAATCACCGGTTCATCTTAAACTCTACTGATTACAGAAACCACAACGAATGGAAACCAAAATGATCCCCAATTGTTGACGACTTTTAGCTTTAAATCAAGGACACGATTCGGAACATGGAATATTAGAACGCTTCTGGAACCATCAAGATTGGCCCAAATTTGCAAGGAATTCAAGAACTACAACCTTCTCTTCCTTGGCTTATGTGAAACAAGGTGGCCTGATAATGGCACAATAACAACCGACGGTGACATAACCTTTTTATATTCTGGCAAGCCAAGTGGACTCCCTCGATCGAGCGGCGTAGGATTCCTTCTTTCTAGAGAGGCCAAGAGCGCCCTAATGGCATGGAAACCACATTCTGATAGTATTATATCCATACGTCTGCACACCCGTGCTCGTAACATCACATGCATTCAATGCTACGCCCCCACTGAAATCTCAGAACGGCCCTTTGTTCCAACTTGGAACCATAGGAATCAATATATATATATAACATGCTTTTGCAAGTTGTTTTTTTTTTGCATTTTGTTTTTTCTTAACCTACTTATAACTACAATTAATGTTGGAAGAAATCCAATCAATTGTAGTGGGGAATGTAAGAAGAGATAAACCCACTGTTTATTGTTGATGTTTTTGTTTAAACTTTGATATTGTTACAAGTAGAGCTGTTGCTTATGATTCTTATACGCTTAACAGTTTTATTTGGTTTAATATCTTTAGTTTTTCGAAAATCTTTATGGATGAAGTTTCCTGCTGATCTGGCGTAGGCAACCAGTGAAATGCGCATAGGAATAGCTTATCCCATCAACAATAAATTTCAAGTGTTTTTATCAAGAATAATAACTGGGCATTAAGCACGAATAACAAAATCTTTTAATTTAAAATTTTGTATTCCCAAAAATTACTTTTGATAAAATACCTTTTAATATTAATATCTTGAATATAATTTTTCGCTTAGAAAATATAAGTTATTTCTTGATTTTTATTTATTTCACAGAATATACAATTTTTTTTGCGAAATAATTTTTGAATATTATTTTTTTGCTTACAACGAAAAGCAGGGAACCGAAACTATCACTCATTATCCAGTCAGGATTATTTGGAAATTCCTCACTCGTGAAAAGTGAGGAAACAAACAAATTTATGTGTGAATTTTTCAGATATGAAAAATTTGATTTATCATATTAAAATTCTTCACAAGGAAAAAAGCAAACAAAACAAAAAAAGCAAGCAAAAAAAATGTTCACAATAACAACAATATTAGTGAGGAGCGTTGCTAAGATTTTAATGCAAAACTACCTTAAAGGTAGTCCATGTAACCAGGACTATCTTGGTATATTCCTTATGCACATGGCACTTCTCTTTTAGTTTGATTATTTTAAATTTGAAAGATAATCGTTATTAGCAATCCCTAGTTTATAGGCATAAAACTCTATTCCGGGAAGAAGCTTGTATTGGGGCTATGTTAACTTATGGACCGATTTACCACAATAGTGGAGAGGGTATAATTACGGTGACCATATTTTTTTAACAAAAAAAAAGGACATTTCAAAATTTAATACACATTATATGGAGCATTAAGTTTATTGTATGTACATATGTACATATATATAATAGAATAATTCAAAGTAATTAACATACATGCATACTTATATTATTGTTTATAAAAACAAAATTGCCTAGAAATTCACAAATAAGGCTTTAAACATCAAATTAATTAATTAAAAATAATTAAAATCATAGAAATTTCTATTAAAAATAAGATACAAGTCTTTAAACAAAAATTTTTATAATTAAAAACATTTAAATAAACCTAAAGCTTTTATTGATATGTTTCTGCAGAGTGTATTTATATATCACTGTTATTTGAGAAAAAGAATTTAAATTCTGCACAGTCCATTTGAAAATTGCACTTTGTTATTAAAAGTGATTCTAAAGTAACCACTTTTAGTTGGGACTTTTCCGATGTCCAAAAATTATTTGCAATTGAAAATATTCTTTCTGTTGGCGCATTAGAAGCCGGCAGACACAAGCAAAATTCTACAAGCTTTATTATATTTTTACATCCAATATTTTTTTCATTGAAAAAGCCAAAAAGTTCCAACCATTTTTGAGCCACTGGTGTATTATCTTTTTCCCACTTCTCAATTTTTTCTGCATCTGCAAAATTTTTAACGCAGGCTACTTCATCAAATAGTTCCTCATTATTAATATTCAAATCATCTCTTAACTCATTTATCTGAACTAAGCTTTTTTCAATAGACTGCCAACATGGAATTCTACGTTAAACGACCCAATCGAAATGTTCAATGTTTTTAAATGCTGCATCCCATTGATTTAAATAGTCAATGTAGATGTCATAAAAACTTGTAACAATTTCTTTGAACTTTAATCCATCAATACTACCTTCCAGCTCTAGTATGGAAAGATTATTTTTTATAGTTAATGGTAAAAACACTTCTTCTTTGCGTGCTAATAATTTTACCTTTAAGTCCTTTAAAGTTAGGGCAGCCTCAGGCATTAAAATGTGTTGTGACTCTAGACGACAAATATATGTATGGAATATAAAAGCTATGTGCAAAAAGTAACCACAATTCAGCACATGGGTCTTAAAAAAATTTATGCAATGTCACCGAGCACTTTTGTTGAGAAAGAAAATATTCTTTTAATGGCTCAAATAATTGTAGAATTCGCTCTAACGCTGGCATAAATGTCAACCAGCGTGTTTTGCTGTGGCCCAATAATTTTTTATATTCAATGTCAACATCTCTACAAATTTCCTTAAGTTTTTCCACTCGAATTGTGTAAATGTAAAAAGAAGAGTAAATTTTTACAATTATTACTTCAATATCAACTGGTAGGGAATCAGCAACAGTTTGAATGCAATTATTTAAAATATGGGTAACACAATTCACACCAATTAGATTTTTTCCAATAAAATTTTGCATTTTATGAAATATATTATTTCGTCCATTTCTGGCTGCACCCCAAAATTGCAATTCGTATTGTCAGCACAAAATAGCACCATTTAACTAGTTATTTCGAATTTTTCTAATGTTTCTTGAAGACTTTTAGAAATAATATCGGAGTTTTCACCTTGAAGTTCATTTACAGCTAGAACTTTCACCATAATTCCTTTTTTTGGTAGAAAATATCGGACTAATATTGGGCATAATTTAATAGGTCCGTGGTTGGAACAGTCTAAATATATTGCAATGCAGCTGGCCTCGGATAATTCAGTTTTTATTAAATCCAATGAAAAATTCAAAATATTTTTGATAATTGCTTCACATTTAGTTCGCGCACACGAATATTTTGGTTCGAAGCATAATTTAATTAATTTTGTGGTGCAATCATTCGACCGAAATGAAAAATCGTGGTGCACTGAATGATAAGCCCAAGTACCTTCGATGACAGCCAACTCTTTTTCTTTATCGTTAAAATTTACACTTCTTACAACGTTTGTCAATTGGCGACTTGAACTGCTGGCGACAACGGCATTTTTATGTTTTATAGCTTCTAAATGTTTTTTTATACTAGAAGCGCCACCATTTGCAATGGAATAATGGGCTGCACATATTCCACACCTTACATCATGGTCACTTACGGTTTTATGTATGAATGGAAATTTCGACTTCAGTTCATCATTTAAAATACATTTTCTTTTTGGCGGCATATCTTAAATATGTAAAGGCTGTTTATATATGTACATATGTACATACATACTATGTTTTTAAATAAATAAATAATGCTTAAAAACTTACCGAAATAATAACAAATTATTGTATACAATTTTATTTAACAATACTTTTTTTATAATAAAAATAATAAAAATATAAAATAATAAAAATAATAATAAAATAGTTGAGCTCGAGGCCTTTTTTTATATTTCTTTAATTTACGTATTAATACGTATGAAATATCGGATTTAATCCAACTGACAAAAAATTTGATGCATTGAACATAACTTTTTCAGTTTTGCCAGGTTATTACTGCTTTGAATGATTATAATTTATATTTTTTTGATGTTTAAATTTTGTGATGTAAAGAAAACACAAAAATAATTATGTTGGAGCTATTAGAAAAAAATTGTGATAAAAAGTTAAAAAAAGGACAATTTACCGTCCTCCTTTTTGAAAAAAATCTTAAAGGACATCGTGCCAAAAAAAGGACTGTCCTTTAAAAATAAGGACGAATGGTCACCGTAGGTATAATGCATTTATACTGATGTGACTTATACCCTTAAATATGGGTTTTACACCCTGCCAAATAGAGAACGCTCTCGAAAATAATTTTTTAAATAAATGTGGTGTAGGGTTTCATATGATCGGGCTTGGCCAACAATACTTTTTTACTTGTTTAAGTCTAAAATCAAAAAGAACCGATTGAAACAAAAAAATGCTCCTATCCTCTAATGCATCCTAAAAACCAAATAAATAAATGATTTTTTCGGATTTTGAAAAAATTTTTCTTTCAATTTTGACATTTTTGTAAGGAATAATAACACTTCATTTTAAAAAATAACATTTACGAATAAATATTAATACATATTCAAATGTTTGCTTGAAGTTCAATTGTCATTTTTAATTATCCTTAGTTATGTATATAAAAAGCAAACAGGCGTATATAGAAAACCGAATTCGAGTGAAATTGAAAGCAATCCTATTTGGAAAGTTCATAAAAATTCCCTTTTACAATACTTTATACCCAGCGTACCACTTATCTTTACCAGAACTACTATTAAAGTCAGCAGGAAGTAAGGGAACTTTTTAAAAATTAAACTAAAAATCTTAAATAAAATTCTTTTTATTTGTACCATTTAAAAATACTGCTGTTCATTTACCTACAACTCCTTTGGGTATAATAATTTGTACTTCCACTTAACGCATTGTAAATTTTCTTAAATGGTTTGTACAATTACTCATCTGTACATTTACATTTTTTCTAAAATACTTCGTCTAAAGTAAAAGTGAACGAAATGCTATTGCTATGCCTTAATGTCCTTTGAGTATTTTATGTTTGGTTTGGTTTTAGTATAAAAACGTGTAAAATTGTCAAATTAAATGTTTTTGAAAGCGAATAAAAATAAAAGATTTTCGTGTGTTTATTTTATGATTTTGACAACAATTTTTACGGTTATAAACACACCTTTTGTTATCTCGGAGGTATATTTTGTTTGCTGGTGAAACAATAAAAATGACAAAGAGTAGAAGTAATAAAAATTCTATTCATACATACCTTTATTAAATTTTAATAAATTTTTATTAAATTAAATTCATCTAAATTAATAGAAATTCAATAATATTAAAAAAAGAATTCGACAAAATTAGATATCAATTCGTACATAAAAATGGGAGATTTAATTCAAAGTGATATCCAGGAGTAAACCTTATAAACGATATATGGGGTTTCAAATTTGTGTAGTGTGTGTATGGTCTTTGTAGGGGTAATTTGGGCCGACTTTTATTTTAATACTGAAATATATAATATATGGTATTTTTTAGAAAGATTTTTATATAGACGCCATGTAGAAATATGGTCTCATTGCCAACAAATTTTCTATTTATATATCGACAGCTCAATTCTAAAAATTGCTAAGTTGACAATGCATTTCGATAACTCTTTCACCACATTCGAGGCCATTTTCGTGATAGTGTTATTTATTATTTTTCATTAATTTTTAAAGAAAAGTTCATTTAATTTTAGTGTCATAAATCCACCCCATGTTCCGTAAAAACAAATGAATTTTCAGTTATTTTACACAAATTAACTATCAAAAAATTAACAACATATTCCGTAAAAACAAAGGAATAATCAATTATTTTATTAAATTCAGTAGTTTTCGTTTACACTACAAAAGAGCTAAATTTCTAAAAAATACCAGACAGACACCTGTCCGCTTGTTTTTCTAATAAGAGCGAGAAAAAATATTATTATTTACTTATCCCGTTACACACGTTTGTTTTACTTTAGTCGTACTGACCCTGTAGTTTACAGAAGAACTCTCAATTAAAAGAAACCAGCAGCATGACCGATATGGTTTCGCAATTATTTAACGTTAAAACTTGATGTATTTAAATAAATTTCTTTAACAAATAGAAAATGGGAATTGTTTACGCAAAACAAGCAAATTGTTTTTTGTAGATAACGAAAAACTTATTTTTGGTAGATTAATTGTATAAAATACCCAGCAAAAACTTTACTTACCAGGTAAGTTAGCAAGTAATGTTGGAGAAAAATAAACACTACTTATTTTTCGGCTGAATAACTACTTATTTTTGTTCGAGGTGCCCAAGGAATTCAGTACTTACAATACACTTACTAGAAATCAAAAAATAGTATCTAGTTATTATTTAACTACGTAAAGGGTGGTTAAATTGTAAGGGCCGATGTTGAATGTGAACCACACCTAAACGCCAAGTTTTTTTCCGAATTTTATTTGACATTTCTCTATTTCAGACTTACTCAATTTGAACCATGGAGAGATACACAATCCAACAACGTGTTAAAGTTATCCAGACTTATTATGAAAATGAATGATAAATTTCGAAGAAAATCATCTTCAGTGATGAGGCACATTTTCACCTCAGTGGATTTGTCGATAAGCAGAATTTCCACATTTAGGCGAATAATAATCCAAGAGTGATTGTCGAAAAACCAATGCACCCACAAAGAGTGACTGTTTGGTGCGGTTTATGGGCTGGCGGCATCAACGGGCCGTATTTTTTCCAAAATGAGGCCGGTCAGGCAGTTACTGTGAATGGTGTTCGCAATCGTGAGATGATAACGAACTTTTTATGGCCCGAATTGGAAGATATGGATGTGGACGATATGTGGTTTCAACAAGATGGTACCACTTGCCACACAGCTAACGAAACAATGGCTCTTTTGCGCAACAAATTCAATGGCCGTGTTATCTCACGTAATGGCGAAGTCAATTGGCCGCCAAGATCATGTGATTTGACACCGTTGGACTTTTTTCTTTGGGGTTATTTGAAAGAAAAGTGTACGTCGATAAGCCAGCAACAATTCAAGAGCTAAAGGATGAGATAATTCGGCACATTAACGGCATAGAACCTCCAATATGCCTCAGGGTCATCGAAAACTTGGACCATCGGATGGAGGTGTGCCGCCGTGGCCACGGCGCCCATTTGGCCGATATTTTGTTTCATACATAATTGAGTAATACCAATATATCATAATAAAATAAAATTACAATAATTTCCTAAATAGTTTGTGTTTTATTCAAAATCAACATCGGCCCTTGAAATTTAACCACCCTTTATAAGTTGAATTGTAAATACTAACAATATACTTACTAGAAGCCAAAAAATCACAAGTTAATAGACCTGATAAGTAGTTATCGAGTACGTTACCAGTAAATATTCATTACTGAAAACAACACAACTAATAAGTTGTTATTGAGCTGATTACTGGTAAGCAAATATTCAGTTATGAAAATAATAGAAGTAATAAGTAGTTTCTGAGGTCATTACTAGTGTTTAATGATGAACCAATTTAATCAAAACACCCGGTATTCCCTAACGATCCTTAAATGGTTAAGTTATCGCTCATTATGCTTTCGTTTTACTTTCCTTAAACTTGTATTGATATTGTCAAAAATATTTTTAAACTCACTCTAGTTGCGACCTTTGTACAAAGAACATTAAACACATATCTACATACATTAAAATTAAAACAAAATAAAACTAGTGAAAAAAAAAACAAAAAGAAACATTTAAAGTAAAAAAACTGTGAACAAAAAACTCTAAGCCATAATTAAACAAACTTGTACCTATTTAGAAATTAAAATTAACAAAATACTCAAACAAACAAAAGTGAATTTAAATTTAAATAAATAAAAATACAAAAACAACAAAACTCAAAGTGTTTTATTTATCAAAAAAAGTAAAAAAAGAACCAACAAACAAAACCCACCCCCAAACATTTTGGTCCTTCGAACCGGATAAAGTGTAGTGTGACAATAGTTATATAAAAAAAAACACAAAGAAAAGTAAAGTTTTTATTAAAAAAATAAAAACCAATTAAATTAAAAGTGTTAATAGTGAACAAGTTAACGGGACTCAAATTCCTTGTCGCAGTAGCAGCAGCATCAGCAGACACACAGCAACAACAACAAAGAAGACCAAGTAAACAAGCAGTGACACAAAAAAAAGACCCAACAACAACAAGTAAGTCAAAGTATACAATACAACAAGAAACAAATATTCTTGCTTGTTGTATTATTCTTTAAATTTTTTGCCGCTGCATTTTTTAAGAGAAGATAACCGTGACGTCACTATCAAAAGAAATAAAAACGAGTTACCATTACGTCAATTTTGTGAAAAATTAACCGGAAAATTAATACAATATTTGACTCAAAATTTTTAAGGCACAATTTATTAAATCGCTAGCAGGTACTTTTTTGACCCAATTGAATAGTTATTTCACGATTCTTGTTTTTTGAATAAATTAATAATGGCACTCGATAAATTTGTTAATTGTACAAACGACCTTTTGGATTTTGAATGCGAGTATTCAGAATCAAAGGCAGGTGAGGACATTCATAGCTTAGAAGTTCTTCGTGTAGAACTCGACTCACTTTGGCAGCAAATCAAAAGGACTTATGAAGAGTGTAGGGACAAAAAACAGGAATCTGGTGAACAACCGATAGACAGACAGAAACTTCGCGATCGGTATAAAAAGGCCCTAGCTGCATACAAAACTTGTTTAGCCTCAATAAATGCGGAAATTCTGGCGCTGTCTGTCCCGATTAATGACACGAGTAAGCACGAGCGAGTTTCGTCTGCTGAAAACCCAACTTTAGAAAATAGTGATATTTCTTCTATTCGGCTGCCACCCTGCGATATCGATACGTTTTTAGGTGATTTTGTGACATGGCCAACCTTCCGCGACCTTTTTACTGCCCTATATTTAAATAATTCGCGGCTTAGTAAAATTGAAAAATTATTTCATTTGCTTCAAAAAACTGGAGGAGACGCTAGGAACATAGTTTCGAATGCCCCATTAACTAACGAAGGCTTCGATATAGCCTGGAAAAATCTTGTTCTTCAATATGAGAACAATCGGATTCAGGTCAACGAACAACTGAAAATTTTATTGGACCTTCCGAAAGTTACCGAAGATTCAGGCCAATCTATTCAGACTCTACAACGAACTGTTAATGGCTGCATTCAAGCTTTAAATGCTTTAGGGGTAGACACTGGCTCTTGGGACCCTTTTCTCGTATATCTTTGCTCGACCAAGCTCCCCCGAACACTTTGAAGCAATTTGAAAACTCTCTTCAAGAAATAACCAAGGTTCCATCGTGGGAACAATTTAACATTTTTTTGACTCACCACTCTAAGACTTTAGAGTCAATAGCGGCCATCACACAATCCAAACCCTGTCAACAAAAAAAGGAAAGTTCCAAGCCGTTCACTAAACAAAAACAAGTTCACAGTTTTCAAACAAACGCGACTCAAAACAATAACGAGTCAAAAACTCAGAAACGTTTTCCGTCAAAGGGGGGACAAAAAGACTCTACGCACAATTGCCAACATTGTAAAGAGCCTCACCCATTACGATCCTGCCCTAATTTTTTAGAAAAAAATGTGAATGACCGAATTCACATAGTAAAAGTCACAAATTCATGCTTTAATTGTTTGTCCATAAATCACGGTGTTAAGGACTGCTCAAGCAAATATAGTTGTAGGCTGTGCAAACAAAAACATAACACTTTGTTGCACAAGGCAACGGTGGCCCAGCCTACAAGCTTACCACCAAATGACGCTGACGAGCAACATAGTACAAGTGCTGCAGCGCGAGCCCAAAACATACAGTCCACTTCCAGATCAGGTATTCCTAACCTGACTTCCTTGACCCTGCGGGGAAACAATCAGTCCTCGACACAACTAATAGACAAAGAAACTTTGTTATTTACAGCAATAGTACAAATCGAAACTAGAGGCGCAAGATACCAGGCAAGAGCAATCATCGACCCTGGATCCCAATCCACGTTTATATCGGACAAGTTGAAAAACCGATTAAACTTACCTACAAAACGTAATATAGTACACGTTTCCGGCTTGAGTCAGACAGTTTCTGAAACTTCGACCAAAGCCTGTTTGTTTAACCTTTGCTCCAGGGTGGACACATCGTTTAAATTAGAGGTATGGGCACCAGTCTTGAAGACCCTTCCATCCAATTTACCGCCCCAAACGTTAAACGCAGAACAATTCGCAGAGGCTGCAAAACTAGAACTTGCAGACCCACACTTTCATCAAAGTCGACCCATCGACCTACTAATAGGCCTCGATTTAGGCCCCTCAATATATAGTATGGAAACACCGATGCGGTCCATTGGATCCCTTTTGGCACAAAAAACAGTATTTGGCTGGATTGTGGGGGGACCAATTTCTACAGTAAATTCACCTAGACAAACGATATCTTTACTAAACACGTCGTCCCTGGACCGAATCCTCACACGCTTTTGGGAGGTGGAGGAGACCCCAAAAAAGGTTTTGAGGTCAGAAGAGGACACGCACTGTGAAAATCACTACAAGTCTACAACCCGTAGAAGTGATTCGGGTAGATACATTGTTACCCTACCCTTTAAAAATGGCGAAGAAATAGGCGTCTCTAGAAATATTGCCATGGCCCAATTTTTGAGAATGGAGCGTATGCTTAGCCAAAAGCCAGATCTTAAGACACAATACGACCAAGTTATTGTGGAATACCGCGAGCTAGGACATATGAGGAAAATTTCTCCCCTGGAAATTAATAAATACCCAAATTATTACCTGCCGCATCACGCAGTAATAAAACCCGAAAAGTTGACTTCGAAGATTAGAGTAGTTTTCAACGCATCGAGCCCGTCTTCAAATAAGAGAAGTTTGAATGACATTTTGTATCCAGGACCCATACTTCAACAAGACTTAGTGCTCATAATATTGAAGTGGAGATTTTTCCGTTTTGTGTACAACGCAGATGTCACAAAAATGTATCGCCAGATACTCATTGACCCTACGCAAACAAAATACCAAAGAATATTGTTTAGAAAATCCGAGACAGATCCTATTGAGGATTACGAACTCCTCACAGTGACGTTTGGAGTTAATTGCGCGCCTTTTCTTGCAATACGAACCCTTCTTCAACTAGCCGAAGATATCGGGACAACTCACCCCCTTGCGTCAAACATCTTACAACACAACATGTACGTAGATGACGTCTTAGCTGGTGGCCACACATTAAACGATGCCATCAAATCACGAAAAGAACTTACAACTGTTCTAAAATCTGCCGGTTTTGATCTGATGAAATGGACCTCAAATGATCCACGAGTTATTCAAGATTTGCCAAATGAGACCCTACTGCCGCTCGACTGGTTAAACTTATCCGAGAATGCCGGAACAAAGACACTCGGGATAAAATGGAACATTTCTTCAGACTCTTTTACATTCACTGCCCCAGGTGTTGAATTGAAAGAAAATTACACAAAAAGGGAAGTTCTATCTACAATTGCCAAATTCTTTGACCCTTGCGGATGGATAGCTCCAGTAATTGTTGATGCCAAGTTAATCATGCAACAGATTTGGTTAGATAAAGTCGACTGGGATGACAACCTAAAACCCTTGACTTGCCTGAAATGGCAGAAATTTGTTAAAAACTGCCCTGCAATAAACGCCCTGAAAATTCCTCGTTGGATCCAGTACAGCCCTAATTTAAATGTGGAAATACATGGCTTTAGCGACGCCTCAGAAAATGCTTATTCTGCGACTCTTTACGTCCGAATACAGTCTGAAAATTCTATATTTACATATTTACTGGCCTCTAAGACTCGTGTTGCTCCCATTAAACAAATATCGCTACCACGTCTGGAGCTTTGTGGATCCGTTTTGCTGGCAAATTTAGCCTCAGGAATTCTGCCAAATCTTCAAGCTGCACAAATCGACACATATTTTTGGACCGACTCAACAATAGTACTGGCCTGGTTAAAGAAACCCCCCTGCACGTGGAACACTTTCGTTGGAAATCGTGTCTCAGAAATTGTAGATAAAGTCGGCAATTGTCATTGGCAACATGTCGAATCAAAAGAAAACCCTGCAGATATAGCCAGCCGGGGATGTACGCCCCAAGAATTAGAATCCCACAACTTATGGTGGTTTGGACCTTCATGGCTAAAATTAACCAAAAATCAATGGCCGAAGTCCAAAAGTCCAGATGACACCAACTTAGAAGCAAAAACTGTAAAGACGCTAACTACTACCACTCAGGAGGACCCATTGAACCGTTTCTCCAATTTGTCACGCGCTTATAGAGTTTTAGCTTATGTCCTACGATTCTGGAAAAATACTGGTGTAGGCAGAACCCGCTATCGGATATCGTCAACCGAGGTTACACCAGAAGAAATAATAGACGTCAAAACACGACTCATTATTTTGACGCAAAAACAACATTTCCCAGAAGAATATAAGCAGTTGAAGCTCAAACAAAGGATTTCGTCTTCTAGCAGTATTTTGACTCTCAACCCATTTATGGACCAACTAGGCGTCATCCGAGCCAACGGACGTCTGGTTCAATCACCAGCTCTCACATACAACGAACGACATCCAATTTTGTTGCCGTACAACTCCAAGTTCACCAGATTGCTGACAGAATTCACTCATAAAATTACAATTCACGGTGGAAACCAACTTATGATTCGAGTACTTCGCACAGAATTTTGGATTTTTCGTTTGAGGCCCTTAGTAAAAATGGTGATTAATAATTGTAAAACTTGTGTTTTGTACAAAAAACACACACTGAGTCAAATCATGGCTTCCTTACCACCAGAGCGCACAACACTTTCTCGCCCTTTCACCACAACTGGAGTCGATTACGCTGGACCCTTCACCATTCGAAACTTTACTGGTCGTGCCTGCCTTGTCACAAAAGGATATGTCTGCATATTTGTATGCTTTGCCACTAAAGCTGTACACTTAGAGCCAGTAAGTGATTTATCGACCCAAGCATTTTTAGCTGCCTTCTCCCGTTTTATTGGAAGACGTGGATGTCCAGCAATCATATATTCGGACAACGGCACGAACTTTGTCGGAGCAGCAGAACTCATCAAAAAAGATCGTCTAGAATTTATAAAAACTCTTCAATCCCAAGTTACACACAACTTTAGCCATCAAAATATCATTTGGAAATTTATACCCCCTGGTGCCCCACATATGGGCGGACTCTGGGAGGCCGGTGTAAAATCTTTTAAATCCCATCTAAAGAAACTGATGCCAGATATGAAATTCACCTTTGAAGAGTTGTCAACAATTCTCACCCGCATAGAATCGTGTTTAAACTCTAGACCCTTAAGTCCTGCTAGCGATGACCCAAATGACCTTAACCCATTGACCCCTGGACACTTCCTTATTGGAACTCCATTATTGACCCCTGCCGAATCTGATGTAAGCAGCGAAAACCTGACCCTCATCAACCGCTGGAAACGCCTAAAGGTCATCTACCACTCATTTTGTAAAAGATGGAAATCCGAATACCTGGCCGAACTGCATCGCAGGTACAAGTGGAAGTCTCAGAGGGATAACGTTAAAGTCAACGATTTAGTCGTCATCAAAAACAACAACTTGCCACCCAACGAATGGCAAATGGGCCGAATCACGAAGACTCATATTGGTACTGATCAACACTGTAGAGTTGTCGACATCCAGACAAAAAATGGGATCGTTACCAGACCCATTACAAAAATTGTGGTTTTGTTTTAAAACATATTTAAAATTTTTTAAAAAATTTTCCCAACTAAATTTATATTGAATTCCTACTTACAGGTATGGCATCCCTCAAAACAATTCTAAGTTTCTCATCAACAGATTGGATTGCCGTTAATATATACAACAACACGACCCGCAACCTTAAATCCTATTGAGATCCTAGATGCCATATCTGCCCAAATTCATCACAACACCTAACTACAATGTAACATGTTTTGTGGACCGATGGTAAACCTGCACCAAGTCATGGGGGCCGGAATGTTTAATGATGAACCAATTTAATCAAAACACCCGGTATTCCCTAACGATCCTTAAATGGTTAAGTTATCGCTCATTATGCTTTCGTTTTACTTTCCTTAAACTTGTATTGATATTGTCAAAAATATTTTTAAACTCACTCTAGTTGCGACCTTTGTACAAAGAACATTAAACACATATCTACATACATTAAAATTAAAACAAAATAAAACTAGTGAAAAAAAAAAAACAAAAAGAAACATTTAAAGTAAAAAAACTGTGAACAAAAAACTCTAAGCCATAATTAAACAAACTTGTACCTATTTAGAAATTAAAATTAACAAAAGACTCAAACAAACAAAAGTGAATTTAAATTTAAATAAATAAAAATACAAAAACAACAAAACTCAAAGTGTTTTATTTATCAAAAAAAGTAAAAAAAGAACCAACAAACAAAACCCACCCCCAAACAACTAGTAAGAACTTATTGAAGTTTTCAGAATAATGCCAATTGTAATGACAACATCTTACCAGGTAACGTATGAAATAACTACCACCTATTACTTAAAATCAAAAACTTTTTCCTGGGTAACTGAATATTCCTTTGTTTTTAAGGAATATGTAGTTAATTTTTGATAGTTTATTTTTATAAAATAACTGAATATTAATTTGTTTTTACGGAATTCGCGGTTAAATCTTGACAGTAAAAATTAAATAAAGTTTTCGTTAATTTAAATTACATTATCATATAATTTTACATAAAGAAGAATTTAACAATCAACGGACAATATTAACAGAGGCAGCTGTAGTATTGTTGTGGCTTCTTGATAGAGAACTAATTTAACAATAATTTGGTTGCCGATGACAATAATATGGTTAAATTAAACATATTATTATTATTGTTCTTGAAAAATATTTTTTTTTGCGTGTATATTTTACCCAATAAAGCAACTTTTTGAACCCAAAAGTAAAATGCATTCCAGCCTTATTATCTAAAATTAAATAATGTGGCAATTTTTATCTTCCTTATAATCACTGCAGCTATGATACAATTGAATGGATCAATGACCATGTCAAAGACCGCGCTCCGTATTTGTTCAAGGTAATCATATAAGTCGCTGTGGTTAGAATAAAACAGATTTTTTAAACATAGTATTGTCTTTAAGGACAAAAGTATATTTCAATATTTTCATCATTGTGTTTCTTTTGTCCATAAAAACTTTATAGTTCTAAAATTTATTTACCAATAGCGGAAGTTTTATTAATCAAACAGTCAAATACTACAATTGCACGACATTAATTTAAGCACATAAAAGAACAAAATTGTTGGACATTTATTTTTACAAAAAACCAATAAAATTTTGTGTGTGCAAAAAAATATAAAAAACAGAAAACTAAATTATTATTTTTATTTTGAGAAAGTTGGAAAACTTGAAGTGCTTATTCCTTCTTACTAGGGATGCCAAGCGGGACTAGGTTTCGCAAATCCCTGGATTAGGGATTTAGAAAAATTTTACGGGTGTTTTTCGGGAATTTGTGGTTTTTTTCTGTTCTGTTTTTGTGAAATTTTTACGTTAAAGTCTAATTGAAAAATATTTAAATGAAGTTGTTTTAAAGAACTTTGTGTTTTCCCAAATAAATAATGAAATTTGTAACGTTAGAACGAAATTTTTAAGCAGTGTTGTTATTTAAATATGATGGAGTAGAATTTTACGAAAGCGTTGAGTAAGGGAGGAAAAGAAAGAAAAATGTGAATATGGTAAAAAGATTAACGCTGTTTAGGGACTGACAGCAGGTCGGCAAGAACCACCCCGTCCGGCGAGCTTAAGCCGCGCGATCCGCCAGCATACCAGCGCCGCCGACAGTCTGGCCACATTCGCTGGTGTTTGTATAAACAACAACCAGCTGGTATTTTTCCCCTGTCCCGTGTAGTACAAAAGATAACTTAAAGATAACTGCTTTTTAAAGATATTTATTAAAGGAAATCGTCTTTAAAAGAGGTTCACAAACATAAGTTGTATAATTCATGTATTTTTTATATCTGTGGCATTTTGACAAAACATATTTAGTGAAGATAAGATAGCAAAAAAATTTAAAAAAAAACCATAAAATAAAACAAAGTTAAAGAAAAATTTCGTTTCTAATACAAAATTTTAAAAACGTAAACCAAAATGCTTTTGAATGAAAATTCGTATGGCTTAAGCCCTTATGACACTACATTTTTTATTCATTAATTAAAATAGAATTGATAGAAAGAAACAGTAAATGTTAGAAAGAGCGAACTATAAAAAATGTAAACAAAGTTTTAAGTTTTTTTTTTCTCTTGTTATGGTTTTGTTTCAGGGATGGCGTTGAGAATTTTTAAAATTGTACCACCAACCTTTAAAAATTGTACTTTTTTACCCTAATTGTACTTAAAGATTTTTTTTAGTTGAAATTAATTTTATTTATGTTCATAAAAAACACCACAAAAAGGTATTATAAATCTTAGTTTAAAAAGTATCAACAAAAAAGTACAATTGAAACAACTTAGCCATCCCTGTTTTGTTTATTTTATTAAATGTTGCCAACTTTTTGTTTATGAGAAACCTAAAAATGAAAAGCGGCACATCGCTGAATTTGCCCATAAACCGCTGATTCAGCAACACTTTTAATATTTCAAGCTTGAAATGTCAATTTTAAGTTAAACAAGTTTACATTTTTTTTTGACATAACTTCATTTTTTATCGATAACTTTAGTAAAATTTTTGACGTTTTGCCATTTATCTTAATACAGCTTAACTCTTTGCACTTGGTAAATTTTTGTATTACATTATATTTGTGCTGTTCACCAAAACTTGAACAATGCATTAAAAATGTAGTGTCATAAGGGCTTTACAAATATTTTTCAATGTTTTAAATTTGACTTACGGTCAAATTGTCACAGATGTAGAAATATAAAAAAAAAGATATTAAGTACACTAAAAACAATATAAATGGTTTTTCACCTAAATATTATCAAAATGATTAAATTGATTACTGAAATTTGTAAAATAGTTTTACTAAAATTTAAAATTATTATTTCTTTATTCTATCTTGTATTTCGTCACGCCTTTGTGCGAATTATCAATTTAAAAATGTTTCAAACTATCATATACATTTTTAAATAAAAAGTAACGGCCATATTCATAAAAAGTTCTTATTTTAAGTTTAAAGTATGTAATAACTATAAAACGCTTTATGTCTTATAAACCTCTTTTACAAATGCGTACTCATAAACGTACAATAACAGCTTTTTAACTATTAACTGATTGTAGCGATTTTATGTTTAGTTATGGCAACTTTTTTTACGTTTTGTTGCTATTTTATTGCTAGTGATGCCTGAAACTTCTATTCGGTTCACTATTCTATATATATATATATATTTTTTTTATTGTAGACCTTAAAGACTATTCTTATCAAATAAAACTACATATTATTTAAGTTTCCGAACAAAATGTTGCCGAAAGGTATCATACAAACTTTTGTTTGAATGAACCTTTTTTATATGTACAATAAGAAAGTATTCGAGTTTTGTTTACTTTTTATTAACATCACTATTATTATGATTTGTTTATTTTATTTTCTTTAATATTTTTGAACAATAATTTGTTGTTTTAAACAAAAAAAAAAAAAAAAAACTAGTAGCAATTATTTAATAAATAATTAAAGAGCATATCTGCATTTTCCTCTTAACATATTTATTTAAATCGTAGAATTTTTATTTTAAATTTTATCAATATAACTTTTAATTGGTTGTTTAAAATAAAAAAAAAAATAGTAAAATGTATATAACATGTTCATATGGATAAATAAGACATTTTTTTCATTATTTTTCAACATATTTCACAAATAGTTATAATATCACAAAATGCAAACACTTATCAAAATGTCATTTGATTTTTGGTTTAAAGAAAGGCAATAAATTTTCTTACTTTATGAATGGTTTATTAAAGGTTTAATAGACTATATTTCGTTTATGAATACAACTTTAGCAATTTTTTCTCAAATATAGTTAATAATACATAAATAAGTTTTTATGAATACGGCTGTAAATCTTCAAACCAAAACAATTTTTTTTAATATATAAAACAAGTGAATCTATTACAATATAAATGTAATCAATTAGAAAATAAAACCACACGGAAATTTTGCATTTTAAAAGACAATTTTTTTCTTTAACTATTTTCAACACAACATAAACAATAACATTTTAATAGCTGTTGGACGACAAGGTCGACAGTATTAACAGTGTTAATCAAATAAAATAAAAACCAAACAATATTGTGTTACATATCTACTCATGGGGGAAAGTCAAGATGAATTTGTTTAATTAAAAAAGTAAAACAAAAAAAAATTGTAATTAATTTTGGGATTGACTAAATCCCGAAAATCCCGGGATTTTTCGGGATCGGAATTGGCATCCCTATTTCTTACTAACCTTAAGATATTTTTTTAATATTTCAATAATCTATTTAAGAACTGTTTAGCTATTAACGAAATAGATGACATAATATTTCATATATTTCCGTTTTATCTTTTATTATAACGGCCTAAAAACACGAGCTAAAAAACGTGTAGGCGTTCATATATGTTTTATTTACTTACTCGAAGTTTTCCTTATAATAACTATTTATTTCTTTTTAAGCCATATATATTTGTAAATTTAATCTTATTAACCAACACAAAAGTTAGCAACTTTAACACGACAAGAAAAACAACAAATGACAATACAATTACAAACAAAAATACATATATGTTTCTACGCAAACAATTAATCATTGACAGTAATGACCATCAAAAGTGTCCTTCCTACTGGCTGAACAAAAAAACTTTTAATGTTTCACTAAGGGAATAGATGAGTTTTTATTTTTTTTGTTATTGTTATTTCTTAAAATAAAATTTTGTTTTTCCCAGACTATTCACTTCTTAGGAAGGCAGGGTAAAAATTTCCGGGAATTCTTGTTTTAAAGTATAATATATATATATTTAAAGTAAAAAATGTACATCGGATATTAAAAAAAAACCAGTTATCGTCTTAGACCACTCACCCACTTGCACACATTACACTGTGTGTAATTTTTTAAGTCATGGAAAAATAACCATATACTACGTGATTAAAGACCAAAAAAAAAAAAAGACCCGTGTCTCCCAGTTTTGTCCAAAGTCATGCACTTTTTTTATGGGCCCTTAAAGATTTAGGGCCTCGGTGTCATTTATGCAAAAAAGAGATCATTCTGAGACAAAGTTGTAGCTCTTGCCATAAAGAACAAAAACTGTGAACATATAAAATCAAAAAAAACTTCATCTTCAATTCGATTTTTTTACCTTTTTTCCGCTGTTCAGGTCCATAGGCAGCAAACCGTTTAAAATTCAAGGAAACAATCAACTACAAGAATGTACCTTAGTTCTCAGTTAACAACTTCTTAGAACATATAAACTTCCTAGGAATGATTCTTATAATTATGAAAGAGAATTAAAAAAAAAAGTTGAGTTGGTGTCCACAGCGAAGGTAAGTAGGATTAAGATTAACATTTTTAGATTAAAGTTAGAAAATTATTTAAGAAATAGTGCGGAGTTGAGACATTGTACCCAGTGTAAATGCTTTTGAAATTATTTAATTATTGAACTTTTTGAATACTTTAACAGGACACAAATTAAGTTTCTGTTAATAAAAATTAATATGTTTCTCTAATACGATATTTTTTTTTAGTAATAAATAGCGTAACATATTTCAAAATAAGTGCAAACGAAAGTTTTTGTCTACATATTTAAATAAAATAATTAGCTTATTTAAAATTGTTTTAATTTTTACGGAAAAAATCCCGGAAATCCTGCATTAAGCGGAAAATGAAACCAAATAATTTCCAGGAAATCTTGGGACGGTTATCGCAGAAAACATCCTAATGTAAAAGTAAAACAAAAAAAAAAAAAATTTGAACAGCGTTTAAAAAACTGCAGTCAAAGTAGAAAACCGGCAATTTCTTCCAAATTTTTCATTTGTGATTGACCAAAACAAAACTGTTGTTTGTTATTCTGATTCATAAAATGTAAACAGTCGCTGTCAAACCAACCAAAAAGCGAAAAGTTGCACACAAATTTTCCTTTTTTTGTTCGACAGTTTTTGGTTTCAACTGCAGTTTTTTAAACCCTGGTTTGAACTTTTTATATTAAGGTTACATTGGAATTCGTTAAATATTTTATTTCCAATTTGTTTTCGTTTGTTTTATTACATGTTATGAATGTTTTTTTTTATTAATTTTTTTTCTTTTCTTAAAACAACAAGACACATTCATTATGTTGGCTTAAACACAAGGTCAATTGTTTTCAAGTTTTTCATGTTGTTTTACTTTCATTTCATGTTGTTTTTTTTATTTCACAAAAAGTATTTGGAAAATGTTTTTATATTTTATTTTCCTTGAAAATTTTACAAATAAAAAAAGCACATAATATTGCGGTCAAACATCTTAAAGAGATTGCAATATTGACATTGAGTGATGTTTTTAGTAAAATAAAATTTTTTCATTTCTAAGGAGAATGAAAAAAGTTTTGCCTTTTTTACAACAAAACAATCATAATTTTGTTAAAAGTTTACTTTGGCGTAATTAAGCGAATTTGAAGATAACAAAGATTTCTTTAATAAAATTAACAAGGAAAAAGTTGGTCTACATAATAATTACTTTTAAATATATTCGACAAAAAAAAAACATTTCATAATGTATAGTCTGTTTAGCTCGACTGCATAATATCCTAGAGTATTTATAGAAAAATTTTAGAATTCCTGAGCAATCAGGGACCTAGCAAGACGAAATTATTAATTTTTTTTTTTATTTTATTCCCCTGGGGAAAATAGAGTATCTTCAATATTATTCCATCTTATTCTATCGTGACTTAATATTTTTATTTCGGTGTATTACATGTGGACTTTGCCAACTTCCAACATCCTTTTTCGGAGCCATGTCTTCCTCTACTGCAATGATGGTTTCATTATAAGGCATTTATTGGAATGCATTCCGGGGCTTTCCACTTCCTTCTTATAATTTTGATTGCCCTCTCATTTGATTTTCTCAATAAATTCATATTGCTAATTGTGTTTTCCCAGCAAATACGACATATAATTCACAAACATTTTTGGATCTGCGTTTGCAGTTTTCCATGTATTGAGACCGATGTAAACAATGACTCGCTTCCTTAAAGTAGAATTGTCTTTACGCATGCATTGATTACGCAGCCGTAACTATAATGAGCAAAGAGGCATAATAGAAGCCTTATTTAGCAGTCACAAGCCCTTCTCGCCGCATTTCATACTTATTTATTTTTACACAGGTTGTAATTGGGAGCAAGCACCTCCACACTCCCTTTAATATCACAACGATCCCTTCCCAAAGAAGGTGACTAAAACTTAAAAATAAATAAAACTGAACAACTTCCTTTCTCCCTTCTTAAAGAAGGGAGTTGCGAATGTGTACTGAATATTTTGGAATGTCTTTCAAAAAGAAATTAATACCTTCTAGAAGGCATACTTCTGAAGGCAGGATATCATACGAAGCGAATCTTTTATAAAGGAGTATATAGGCCTTCAAAAAGGTCTGCCACTTGCGGTCCTTTCAATTTTTACTGCTGGGTTTTTGCAACTCTGTGTATTTAGATATTTGTGGTGTCCTCCATATCTTGTTTTAAATCTAAAAGCTGCATTAGCTTTTCCCACTTTATAGCATACATCTTTATCCATGCCGCCTTGTGTTGACATAATGGATTCCAACAAAAACTCGTACGTATTTCATCTCAATATTATCAACATATAGTTTGGAGCAAGAGTTATTTATACTTGTGGCTTCTTTCTTTTTATTTCCAAGGGAATATGTTTGCAATAGCTGACCAAATCATTCACCTTACTTTGATTACCATTGTGTCTGTGGGATATAAGACAAACTTCAGCCGCGAAATCGAGATCTTCAAGATATCGGTAAAAATTTCGGACAACTCCTCTTCTTTTTTTTGAAAACTTTGGGCATATATTGTCAATAACTACTGCAAAAATCAGAAATAAATGACTGTTCCGCTATACCTCCCTATTTCACTGTATTCTGGTGTTTATATTATTCGCCATAATCTTATAGACCATATTGAGAAGCGTGGTGTCCCTGTAGTTATTGCATTCCGTAAGTTCAGCTTTTATGGGTTTGATTAAATCCCCTCTTGTCCAATCATTCGTTAGCCGTTGAGTTTACATCAAATAGTTAATAAATTATACGCAGTTTTTTAAGGCGTATACAGAAAAGTTTGAATATATTATAATTTTTCCTTTTAATTTGCTTTAATTGCAAATGTTTTCTAAACAATTAACGAGTGAAGTGTGAGTACAACTATTATATATTTTTCTCATAAATAAATTTGTAACACAAAATATGTTTATGAATATACATACAACAAATAATATTGTTTACATTCTTGACGTCATATTAAGCGGGAATATTTTTATTTTGTTTTTTGTTTATGAGTGCCCTATAGGTTTTGCTATTATTTCTTTTATGATTAAATTGTAAAGTGATATCATTCTAACGTTAGACATTAAAAAAATTCCTAGTTCTCATCCTAAATTTTTCAAATACACATAACATATACATATATGTATGTTTATACATATATAATCAGTATGATTATACATAAGTATGTATATTCTATATATAGCATATAACTGAATATAAACATGTTTTTTTTAGCGGATCAGGTTTACAAAAATATTCTTAAGGGCACATTGTTTTCCTGTCAAAAATAAAAATCAATTCTTTAAGGCACAACAAAATATTTGGGGGACTTACAAGGTGTCATAAAGTCATATGTCTTAAAATAATAACATGAAGAAATACGACTGTTGTATTTCATTATTCAGTGCGCTATTTTGAATTTAAATCAACTGATTTAAAACATCAAATCGTTAATAAGTTATACGCAGTTTTTTAAAGCGTATATAGAAAAGTTTGAATATATTATAAGTTTTCCAACAACTTTAATTTGCAAATGTTTTCTAAACAATTATCGAGTGAAGTGTGAGTACAACTATTATATATTTTTCTCATAAATAAATTTGTAACACAAAATATGTTTATGATTATACATACAACAAATAATATTGTTTACATTCTTGACGTCATATTAAGCGGGAATATTTTTATTTTGTTTTTTGTTTATGAGTGCCCTATAGGTTTTGCTATTATTTCTTTTATGATTAAATTGTAAAGTGATATCATTCTAAAGTTAGACATTAAATAAATTCCTGGTTCTTATCCTAAATATTTCAAATACACATAACATATACATATATGTATGTTTACACATACGTATATACATCAGTATGATTATACCTAAGTATGTATATTCTATATAATCATATAACTGAATATAAACATGTTTATTTTTAGCGGATCAGGTTTACAAAAATGTTCTTAAGGGCACATTGTTTTCCTGTCAAAAATAAAAATCAATTCTTTAAGGCACAACAAAATATTTGGGGGATTTACAAGGTGTCATAAAGTCATATGTCTTAAAATAATAACATGAAAAAATACGACTGTTGTATACAACCCCTCATTATTCAGTGCGCTATTTTGAATTTAAATCAGCTGATTTAAAACAAACATAAAAAAATAATATTTACTTAAAATAAAAATATAATTTTTTTGTTAAAATTAAATTAAATTAAATTAGATAAATTTTCATATTATTCGAGTGTGTATTCTAAGTCAAATTACAATCCTCAAAAGCTTTTTTTATACTTTAATGGGCTTATTCCTTCAATATTTTCCAAGAATATTTTTTTTTGCACTATCAGAATTTTTTCGTTTGTATATTTCTGTTACGAGTAGAGTTTTTTTTTCCCAAACTTTTTCGATTCCCGGGAAAGCGGGAAATTTTTTTAAATTTCCTGGGATCCCGGGATCTCGCTTCATATAAATAATACAAAGTAAATTTTGTTATTAATTAATGAAAAAAACTTTTATAAAAAAACATAAGGGAGCTTGTTTACAAAGAAAGTAAATGAAATGGTTCAATGCTAAAAAATTAATTGAAGATTGAAATCCAGTTCGGTTCGTGCTTTGTTGTGATACAGACGTGTATTCTTAACTCCGCATACAATTTGAATTTTTAATTAATCACATTTGATTTTGTTATATAAACAGCGAATGGACGCTTGAAAATAAATGATATATTTTGTTATTTTAATTATTTAACATAAAAGTGAACAATTAATACGAAAAAAATATTAAATAAAGAAAAATAGTAAAAATATATACGTACTAATGTTCATACATGTGTATGTATACATACGTATTCTGAGCAAAAACATTTTAGTTTAAAGTTCTTATTTTCTTGTTGTTGTAAAATACAATAAATAACAAAAATATTAAAAGCACAGATAAACGGTGAAAAACAAAAACAATTTATAGCATGAATAAAAACAATGAAACAACAATAAAACTAAATGATAGAAATGTTTATGTGACAGTACATGCTAACGAAGACAATGCTGTAATAAATAAAACAAAAGAAAACAATAGTAACTACCTAACGGCTAAACCAATTTTTCGAACACGATCCCTTTCGCCCTCTCTTTTTACAAAGACGGTTGATGGTGATACGTTAAAAAATATAAACCTCTCACTTGCAAGTGTTGCCACAACGGCAAACACAATCTTATTAACAAATGGTACCATGAACTCTAACACAGATGCAATGCAAACATCTCAAGTAAAAAGTGGTCAAAAGCCTCAAGTACAAGTTGGTATGGACAGGTACATAACAGTGCTTAAACGGGGTCGCAGCCCTACCTCTGCAGCAGTTGCTTCGGCTTCAAAAGTACCATCTTTTGATAAAATAAACTCTCAAAATCGTTTTGCAATTCTGGAGGATGAATCCTCGGAAGCACCAAACGTTATAAAATCTTCTAAGCCACCCCCGATATATCTAAGGGAGCAAAACTCAAGTGAGTTAATAAAGAGCGTGATCTCGGTAATAGGTGAAAATTCGTTTTACGTAGCTGCAATCAAGCGTGGAAATATTAACGAGACAAAAATACAGGTAAATCATGAGAATGATTTTCGTAAATTAACTAACAAATTCGAAGCCCTTAAAAAAAGCTTTTACACATATCAACTAAAGAGCAGCAAAGGTCTTCAGGTAGTGATCAAGGGCATACACTCATGCGTGGACCCAGATGAAATTAAAACTTTTTTGGAAGAGAAGGGTTTTAAAATAAAAATCGTTACAAATATTAAAAACAGGGAAAAAAATCCCCAACCATTATTTCGGGTAGAATTAGAACCTGGCGACATTAAGCTTAAAAAAAATGAAACGCATCCTATTTATAATTTAAAATATATTCTCTACAGAAGAATAACTATAGAGGAGCCGCACAAAAGAAATGGTCCCGTTCAATGTCTTAATTGCCAAGAATTTGGCCATACTAAGGCATACTGCTATTTACCCCCTGTTTGCGTCGTATGTGGAGAATTACATTGTACAGTCCAGTGCGATAAGTCTAAAAATGACCCCAATGTAAAAAAATGTAGCAACTGTGGCGGAAATCACACTGCCAATTATAGAGGATGCCCTGTGTATACTATTGTCAAGCAGTCGGCTGGACCGAAGACTAATCCCCCACAAATGCAGGTACCAAATCAACTAAACACTAATGGCATTCAGGCTCCGCAGCCTAGTAATAACAGAACCTCGTATGCTAACGTCCTTAAATCAAACCATATGCCAACGCAAGGCGCTTCGCCAAGTATTGATGAAACTCAAGCTTCTAATTTAAGTCGTCTAGAAAAAACCATGGAAACATTAGTGCAAACAGTAAATAATTTTACAAACGCAATGGGTAATATGTTACAGGAAATTCTAAGAATGCAATCGATGTTATTGCAAGCTGTTCTTAACAAGCCATGAACTGTTTAAAAATTTGTTTTTGGAACACAAACAGCATCCGCCAACATAAAAATGAATTAGAATACTTTCTTAAAAACAAACAAATTGATGTCATGATGGTTTCTGAAACTCATTTGACCTCAAGAAATACGTTTAAAATCAATGGTTATATATTATATGATACCAAGGACCCTCGAGATAGAGCTTGTGGAGGTTCAGCCATTTTAATTAAAACCCGAGTCAAACACTACCTAATGTTTGATCACCGTGAAGATTATCTGCAAGCTACGAACATTTGCGTTGAGGAATTAAATAGAAACCTAGTAATTTCATCGTTATACTCACCGCCTAGATTCTCAATATCAGAAAGCCAATACTGTAAATATTTTAAATCATTAGGACCCTGTTTCCTAGCTGCTGGCGATTATAACGCTAAACATACCTTCTGGGGGTCACGACTTATAACACCAAAGGGTCGTGTTTTATTTAACACAATTTCTAAAATGGATTTAAGTGTGGTAGCGAGCGGACAACCAACATATTGGCCTACTGATCATCAAAAAATTCCATATGTTATCGATTTCGGCGTGGTTAAAGGCATCCCCATAGAAACGATTCATGTTGAAGCTTCCTTAGAATTATCTTCTGACCATACACCTACAATTATTACTATAATGAACCCCAATAGAATTGTATCTCCGACTGGTCACTTAGCGACGACAGTTACGCAGGTTAACTGGTTAAAATATAGAAAATACCTCAGCACCCATTGCACAGAAAATATTCCGCTTAGTACACCGGAGTATGTAGATCGCTCTATTGCCAATTTTGACAGTTTTCTGAAACTAGCTGTTCAACATTCCAGTATTGCCCCCAAAAAAACAAAAAATATTAAAATATATTCCAAAGATGTCGAGCGTCTCTTGTCAGAAAAAAGGAGGGCTCGAAGAGAGTGGCAATTGCACAGATCCCCGTTACTTAAGTACTTACTAAAAGAGTGTACAAAAAAGCTTAGAAAGTCACTGCAGACTCAGAAAACGGCTTCTCTGGAAAAATATCTTAAGGAACTTGATGCAACCCCACAATCAGACTACTCATTATGGCGTGCAGCTAGAAATCTCAAAAGGCCAGTTGTCTCTAAACCACCATTAAGAGACTTGAATGGTAGTTGGGCAAGAAATGATGTTGAAAAAGGAAATCTGTTTGTTAATGATTTAAAAAACGTATTTACCCCAAACATATCTCACGATATTGCGGCCGAGTTACCACCTGTTGTTGCTAGAGCAGCTGTTCCCCTAAGATTTGAGATAAGAGAAATCGAAAAAGCTATTTGTGATTTAAACCCCAAGAAGGCTCCTGGTTTTGATAAGATCAGCAACAAAATGCTTCTGGAGCTACCCAGCATAGCAAAGAAAATTATTCTTTTAATTTTTAATGCTATCTTACGACTTGAATACTACCCTCAAGAATGGAAGGTCTCCTTAGTTACGATGATACCAAAGCCAGGAAAAGATCACACCAAAGTTGAGTCATATAGGCCTATCAGCTTATTATCTAATATATCAAAGCTGTTTGAGAAGCTCTTAGCGTCCAAATTAACCCCAATTTTAAATGACAATGGGTGTATACCTAACCATCAATTCGGTTTCAGACGAGAACATAGCACAATTGAACAAACCCATCGGATAGTAAACGCCATTAGAAAAGCCTTTGAAGAAAGAAAATATTGCTCCGCTCTCTTCATCGATGTCTCTCAAGCTTTTGATAAAGTCTGGCTTGTAGGTTTGTTACATAAATTGAAGCTGAACCTACCGGTTAACACACACAAGCTGTTAGAAAGCTACTTGGTCGGTCGAAAATTTATTATTAAAGAAGGTGATTTTTTAAGTTCTCCTCAGACAATTGAAGCTGGAGTCCCTCAGGGAAGTATCCTGGGCCCACTTTTTTATCTTATATATACCTCGGACATGCCGACAAACAATTACACCCTAACCTCAACTTTTGCTGATGATACAGCTTTCCTAAGCGTACACGAGAACAGTCGTGAAGCATCTCGATACCTGCAGAATCATATATTTCAACTAGAACTGTGGTTAAAACAATGGAGAATAAAGGTCAATGAGCAAAAATGCGTACATATTACATTTACCTTGCGTCGGGAAACATGCCCCCCTATTAAAATCAATAATCAACTAGTGCCTCAACAATCGTATGTCAAATATCTCGGTATTCATCTAGATCGGCGTTTAACATGGAAATGCCATATAGAAGCAAAATTATCCCAAATGAAACTAAAAGCAATTCAAATTAACTGGCTTATTGGAAGAAATTCTGTTCTTAGTCTCGATTGCAAACTACTACTTTATAACTCTATTTTAAAGCCAATCTGGTGCTACGGTATTCAACTATGGGGCACTGCCTCGGCCTCAAATATCGAAAAAATTCAAAGGCGCCAAAATAAACTTCTTCGAATAATCACAGCTGCCCCTTGGTATGTTAAAAACTCAAATATCCACAAGGATCTCAATGTGCCACTGGTAAGGACTATTATTACGAAGTATGCGGTAAAATATTTAAAAAGGCTAGAGTTGCACCCAAATCCACTAGCTCGAAATATTTTAAATGATAGCGGCCACACTCGCTTAAGGAAAAGAGACACTGCAGCACTTACCCATTAAGATGAGCGATAAACACATATATAAATGTGATACAGAACCCGTGATGTAGAAAATTTTTGTCTTTTACTGGCAGGACATAAAATAAAGAATTAGGATAAGATTTGATTAATTATTGTTAGTTCATATTTAATATATGAAGATTCAATAAATAAATAATGAGAAAAAAAAAAAAAAAAAAAAAAAAGATTGAAATAGGAAATTGAATTATTATCACCTCACGCCTTTATTCCCTAATTTTATGCTTTTATTCAGTATTATTATGTTCTGGATACAAGATAAAAAGATAACATAAACATAACAATTCAATTCATAAAACAATAATAAAAACAAAATTAAAATTAAGGTACTCAAGATATGAGATCAAAAAGTTAATTAATAAAATAGATAAAATATTTAAAAGAAATATATAAAATTTTTTAACGGCTTAGGAAATAACTTTCTGACACACTCAAAATTTAATTTTATTTCGGTTTCCCCGCACTTTACGGGTATATAAACCAACTCAAATTGAAATTGAAAATTTCTGTTTATCACCTAATAAACATATCGCTCCTTCATTGCATCATAGTCGTATCTCAAAATTTGAAGTTACTTTAGCAACGTTTTCCTTTATACCTTCTCGTATTATATTTCAAACTGAAACGAAGTTATAGCAAAATATATCTTTAAATCGGTACGTTTTGAAAACTTTAAACACATTTCGCCAAGATTGTTTGTTTTTGTAAATATTACTATGTTGCAATAAAGGAGCGATATGTTTAGGTTTCTCCTATTTTTAAGACTTGTTCATGTACAATGAAACTTTACTTTCTGCATCTTATTTTGAAATAATGTACTTTATTAACTCTTCACTTCACTAAATATAATAATTATCAACTGTTGCACATTGATTTAAATATGAACTGACTTCTTGTAATTGATCTAATCCACAACCCATCCACAGCTGCTAGTTTTTAGAGAATAGAAAACTAAATTTCAAAGTATAAATAGCTATTTTCTGAAATTATGAGGAATTTTTTATTTCCCGGGATCCCGCAAGAAAAATCCCGGGAAAACGGGAAATAAAATAATTGAAATTCCCGGGAATACCCGGGACGGGAAATCCCGGGAAAAACCCTAGCTACGAGGCTTACTTTAGCTATCCTTTGAAGTAAATTGTTAAGAAAATTTATGCAACTATTAGCTTACAATTTACTTCATTGCTAGCTAAAGGAATGCTAAAGTAAGCCTCGTAACAGAAATATACAAATGAAAAATTCTGATAGTGCCTAGAAAATATTCCTGGAAAATATTGAAAAAATAAGCCTATTAAAGTATAAAAAAAGCTTTTGAGGATTGTAATTTGACTTAGAATTCACATTCGAATAATATGAAAATTTATATTATGAATGTTACTCACCATGAGAAATAAATTCCCAGATTCTATTTATTATTAAATTAGACTATTTTCTATTTTTTAGACGCAAAACACAACTAAAGTTTATTTTGTTTGCTTACTAAAGGCCGTTACACACTATCCTACAAAGTCTTACGTATTTTTCAAAAATGCTTCCCCGATCTAATTAGTCTTAACATTTTTAAAAAACAATAACAACTTATCATGACAGGGTTGCATTTTCGTAAATTACTAAAGACTTTGTGGGATAGTGTATAACGGCCTTAAACAGCAGATTCCTAAGCCGATCTAATTTGATGCCGCAAGTTATGTTTTGCCCACAAAAGCTAACGCGGCTCGGCTCAGCCGCTCAGCGCATGTCTCTTCTGATTAGTTACGACAGCACCATAAACATAGCAAGCAAAGTTCTATTAATTTAAGACACTTTTTGTTTACAAGGCAACAACAATATTTTTAAACCATTTTAAAATGATAGAACATTATGACAATATAACATGGTAGCACACCTTGTGAATACACCAATTATATACATACATACAAATGTACATTGGTTAACTTCTTAATGAAAGTCATGCAAAGCGTTTTGATTACCATAAATAAATGCAACTGCGAACATAACTGTTACCACTTTGACCATAAAAAATCCAATTGACAGTTCATTTGCAATTTATTCGATTTATTTAACAAATTTTCGTGTTTAACGTCAATAAAAATTAACTAAATTTCATGAAATTATAAAAACATGTATTTCCTTTTTATACCCACCACCAAAAAAGATGGGACGTTTATTGATTTTATCATTCTATTTGTAACATATCGAACAATACATTTGATATCCTTTAAAGTATTTACACTAGGGTATTCATTTAATCGGGCTTTTGCTTTAATCGGTTAATCGCTCGATTAATTTACCGAGGTTTTGATTTAATCGGTTAGTAATCGGTTAATTTTGTTATTGATCGGCTAACCGATTAATAATGTTTTGTTATAAATTAAGTAATTTCAATTAATAAAAATGCAAAAATTATTTATTATTGGAGTCCATTAGTAAAAAAAAAACTAACGTAACGAACAAAACAATTCTTGAACTAAAACGAGCAAACAAAAAAGTAATTCATAAATATGAAAAACATATTTTATAATTTATACATATTTTTATGTATTTATTAAAAAATAAACTGTGAGATTGTTTATTAATTATTTCAATATTTTAACATCTTATGAAATAATCTTTTGAAAAAAATAATTTGGTTTAAAGGTTTAGGACTTTAGCGATATTTTTCTTTAGTTTTGATTAAACTTGACTTGGAAAAAATTCTTTAATTTATCGAAGATGTTGGAGAAATCGGAAGCAATAGAGATTCAAGAATGATAAAAACAATATTACGCATTGCACATGCTTACAAAATTCAACTGTTTAATATGACGTCACTTTAGCTTACTATACACATGTTTGTTTGCTTGTATTTTTATATTTTAGTTGTAAATACTTATACGCTGATGTGACGTAGATGAGCAGAAATATTTCATTTTTAAAAGCTGAATGCGTTATCTTGGTTTCTTTTTATCATTATACAGATTATCTAATTTCTCACTCCTTTTCCAGGATTTCTCTCAACATATAAAATCTTCCATTATGCCATTATTTCGGCTAATTTTGTAAAAGATTGTTCGTATTACAATCATTAGTTTCTTCTATTGTCAGGTCATTATCTTACACATCCTGGAAAAGCTAAGCACCGAACATTCTGCAAAAAATGTATTTCCGAACCCCTAGTTTCTGTTTTTGTACTGTATTTTAAGAATGTATTACTCGAAGGAAATATATTGTAGTAAAAAATATTTTCCAAGCAAAAACCTTTTTTATATGAGACCAAACAAATAATTAAAAACACAAAAAAAAAGTTATAATACTACGAAAAACTAAAAAATTTTTTTTACATCGATTAACCGATGTTAATCGACTGAAATTAACCGGTTTAATCGTTTATCGAAAATTTCCAATTTTGAATTAACCGGTCAGTTAATCGGGTAGTAATTAATCGGTAAACCGAATGAATACCCTTATATATACATACATATGTGCATATAAAAAAATATTAAAAAATTTTTTTTTTTATTTTTCCGATATTAGCTGCGTTCGTTTATCCCAAAATTTGTACAAATTTGTACTGGATTTTACTGAAATGCGTTCGCGTACACATAAATTTGTAAAATTTTCAAATTACTCACCTACTGGATTTTACTGGGATTTTACTGGAAAAGTAAATTGTAATATTTTTTTAATACACTTTAAAAGGGCCTTCTTGGTAAATTTTGACATTTTATTGATTACATGTTCAAAAGCCACTTTTGTTTAGTTTTTTGTACATAATTTTCGTAATAATAGTGCAAATTGTTTTTTTTTTTTTTTTTTTTTTTTTTTTTTTTTGTGAAATATTCGTTTTTTGATGTTTTTTCAGCATTAAATGGCTACTGAAAAAACCTTTAGCCGGAAATTATTGGTAAAAGTAATATTCTCATCGGAAACTTCTAAAATAAAAGAACTATTTGAATCTGTTTTAAATTTAATTTTAATATATATAATATGTATTTTGTTCGACCTTTAATATTTCAAATATTACAAAATGTTCGAGCTTAAGGTCTTTTTGTTATAAAAAACTTTTAACGTTTATTTAAAAACCAATATTTCGGCACTTCCTTGAGTGCCTTCGTCAGGGGTTTTTTCTTAATTTATAAATTTTTAACAAATTATAACAAATTTAACAATAACTGACAAATTAAAAAATTTTTAATTCAAAAACAAAAAAAACTTGATCTATTACAATATAAATAAATTTTTAACTTCCGTTTCTATTTTTATAAATTAAGTGTCTTTAATTTTGTGCAATATTTTCAGTGTCTGACTTAAAATTAATTCTTGAAATTGTCGGAACCTTTATAATTTGTAACATTTCTAACATAAATCTACGTTTATAATTATTTTCTCTGTTTAAAACAGTTGTATTTTCAAAATCTGGATAATGATTTAGATTAGCACAATGAGTTGATAAAGCTGTTTTTGTGATATAATTCTATATTTTTGATCTGATTTATGTCCTGCTATCCTAGTTTTCAGTTTATTTTTTGTTGTACCTATATACTTATACCTTATTACACTGTCCACTAACATTACCCTTACATGGTATTTTATAAACAATATTTGACATATCCATCTTCTTTATATTGTCTTTCATTTTAGTAAATAATTTACCTACTGTGTTAAAAGATTTATGAGCTATTTTGTATATTTTTCTATCATATATATTTGATTTTTCTAATATTTCTGATAATTTAGGTATATATATTACCGACTTATAAATCCTTTGTTCTGTAATACTATTTTGGTTATTTATTCTACAATTATTATGTTGTATTAATAAATCTGTTATTAATTGTTTAGGAAAACTGTTATCAGTTAAAATACCTGAAATCTTCCTTTTATTATCTCTATGAAATTCTGAATCACTTATTTTTAGAACTCTTTCTATAAAATTTTTAGCTGTATTAATAATTATTCTCTTTGGATATTTCGAGAAATAATTAATAATTCTACCAGAAGATGTTGGTTTTTGATACCAATCTATTAATACCCTATTTCCTCCTCTAATTATCAAAGTGTCCAAATATGATATTCTTGAATTAGATTCCCTTTCAATTGTAAATTTAATATCTGAATGAAAAGAGTTAAAAAAAATATCTAACATTTGCTCTATTCCTGATTCAGAAATTATACAAAATAAATCGTCAACATATTTTGTCAAGATCTTCGGTTTTATAATTAATTTTTCAACACATATATCTAATAACCTTTCCATAACTAAATCTGCTACAATCAGAGAAGCTGGCGAACCCATTGGAAATCCTTTCATTTGGTTATATATATGATTATTTAATTGAAAATATCTACTATCTATTATACAAAATTTAAGAATACGTAAGAATAAGTCCTTCTCCATATTCGTATGTTCCCTTATTATATTCCATTTTTCATCTACTAGTTATATTTATAGCTTAGTCTATTGATGTGCTAGAAAACAATGAAACTACATCAAGAGAAATTTCTCATTATTATCTAATGTAATATTCCTAATTCTGTCTTTAAATTGAAGAGAATCCTTAACATTAAATTTTGAATTTTCAGTAATTTTATTAAGAATTCTTGCTATATAAATTAAGAAAAAAACCCTGAAGAAGGCACTCAAGGAAATGCCGAAATATTGGTTTTTAAATAAACGTTAAAAGTTTTGTATAACAAAAAGACCTTAAGCTCGAAAACTTAGTAATATTTTTTTAATTTTAATATTTAATAAAAATATTACCTTCAAAAGATTTTGTTATTCGTGCTTAATTCCCAGTTTTTATTATTGATAAAAACACTTGAAATTTATTGTTGATGGGATAAGCTATTCCTATGCGCATTTCACTGGTTGCTTAGGCCAGATCATCAGGAAACTTCATCCATAAAGATTTTAGAAAAACTAAAGATATTAAACCAAATAAAACTGTAAAGCGTATAAGACTTATAGCAACAGTTCTACTTGTAACAATATCAAAGTTTAAACAAAACACATCAACAATAAACAGTGGGTTTATCTCATCTTACATTCCCCACTACAATTAGTTGAAATTCTCTCAACATTAACTGTAGTTGTAAGTAGGTTAAGAAAAACAAAATAAAAACAAACAACAACTTACAAAAGATGTTGTCAATTAAGTGTTTTTTTAGGCGGTGCACTTGCCTGTTTATTATTAAGAAATTTTTACAATATAAATTTTGCAATAACATGTGTACACAAATACATTTGTATATTTCAAAAATATCCTCCAATTTTAAAAGCACAAAAAAAAAGTAAATTTAGTAATTGTATGAGTTTTTGATTTAACGCGATTTTTAAATTCCAAAATTAAATGTTGTATGTATCTCATGTTTCTATTAACGCTATGTGTTAATTTCTTGGTTCCATAAAACGACTTTGTTCTAATTCTTAACATTATTTTACGCGAATTTTATCTACACGTACTTTGTTTGGTCCCAATAGACTGCGTAAGTCGAGGCCTACCTGTATTCTCCTTATTAACAAATATTACTCATACGTACAGGTTAACTTAGGTTAAATAAAATTTTGTTTAGAAATTGATGTTTGACTATTGACTGCCAGCAGTCGTCGATGGCTGCGAGTGTTAAACGGCAAACCCCTCTGAAGAGATTGAGTGGTTGCAATCGAAGGGTAACCTGTCCGTAAAAGCCTGGGTTTGAGCCCAGCAGCAGTTAAGAATGAAAAAATATGAATAAATATTTATTAATTTTCATGTTGTAAAATTCCTTCTTCATAAAAATAATTTAATGAAAATTAAATTTGTTGAACTTTAGCCTAAATTAAAATATCAAAATTTGGATTAAAAACCATAAATAGTTCAACAAAACAATTACAATACTAATTAATATTTAAAATATCTAATAAAACTAAGACCCTAATTAGAGTATCCACTCGACTAACCGTTGTTCGATTAATCAAGCAATTTTTCCGCCATTGTTTGATCGAATAATAAAAATGGCCAAAAAGAAAGAAAATTCAGTTTTTTTAATGAATAAATATTTTTTTAAGATTTCTAACTGATTAAATGCCATAAAACTAAATTACGTATTGCTACATTTTGCATTTATTTTTATTACACATTCTTCTAAACATATTTCAGTCTCTCTTTAGATTGAGCGTGTGTGTGACAAATTATGTAACTCATTATAAACGAAAAATTCGTTAAGTATTAAATTTCACACTAAAATAGAAATTTCCATATTAATTTTGGCGTTTATTACAAAAAAAAAAAAATATAAGCAGTTATAAATGTGAAACCATGAGCTGTCAGATTATGGGTTTAATGTTTTTACCCGACTGTCAGTTTCTTTATTACAGTTACTTCTAATTGGCTGGATGTTGACATTTTAAATATCCTTTGAAAACGAAGTGTCGGCGCGAAATTGTTATTTACGAATTAACCCAACAAGTTTTAAAATAAAGAAAATTAAAAGGGGATTCCAAACCGAATACACATTAGTAAAATTAATATCAAACTGATTTTAAAAGTTTATTAAAAGTCCCATATATGTAGTACATACATTGTATTCTTATCTTTACCACAACTTTCCTTAAAAGCTGGAATAACAATGGTGATTCTTAAAAAATTCAACTGAGAATCTCCATCGACTTCAATTCAGTTTCACAAGACTTCCAGGAATAATAAATTGGGTTTAAATGTTTTTCATTATTCGAGTAATTAAAACAACTTAAAACTTTTATTCGATCAATCGAGCAATTTAAAAATTCAATAATTCGTTACTCGAACAAAACCAAAAGTCGAATAATTGGATACTATACCCCTAATTATATAAAACGCAACGCAACGCCAAAGAATTACATTGAAAGCAAAAACAACGGCTTAAACATTTTGTAATTTTGTTGTTGCTTTCTACAAAAAATCCTTGTAGAGTTTTAAAATTTTCAATTTTCAATATACTTTAACTTTTTGTATATTTCTTCTAAAGCTTCATTAATTTAAAACAGTTGAAATACTTATTAATGACCGGCTACAAGGAGGCTTTCCCTACTATGAATTGATCTTAAGAACACAGTTACATCGTTCCAATTTCAGTGTATTTTTAACTCCTAAATAAAATTTTCAAACAGCTAATTTTTCTTTACAGTGAACAGATTTTGCTTTCTTTCAAAACTATGTAAAGTGAAAAAAGTAAAAAATATTGATGGGATTTCTAAAAGATTGCCCAAGCAGTTCCAATAACTGTAATAATATTGATAGTATTCCTCCATTTTCAATAAAAGAAAATGTCGCATCAAAGACATTGATAAACAATGTTCAAAGGAAATCCGAAGCTGCACTTGGAAAAATGTAGCCTTACTAAATAAAACGGATTATTTAAAATAAAATTGAAAAAAAAATATTTTTTTTTTGTAAAGGGCCGATGTTGATTTTGAATAAAACACAAACTATTTAGGAAATTATTGTAATTTTATTTTATTATGATATATTGGTATTACTCAATTATGTATGGAACAAAATATCGGCCAAATGGGCGCCGCGACCACGGCGGCACACCTCCATCCGATGGTCCAAATTTTCGATGACCCTGAGGCATAATGGAGGTTCTATGCCGTTAATGTGCCGAATTATCTCATCCTTTAGCTCTTGAATTGTTGCTGGCTTATCGACGTACACCTTTTCTTTCAAATAACCCCAAAGAAAAAAGTCCAACGGTGTCAAATCACATGATCTTGGCGGCCAATTGACATCGCCATTACGTGAGATAACACGGCCATTGAATTTGTTGCGCAAACGAGCCATTGTTTCGTTAGCTGTGTGGCAAGTGGCACCGTCCTGCTGAAACCACATATCGTCCACATCCATATCTTCCAATTCGGGCCATAAAAAGTTCGTTATCATCTCACGATAGCGAACACCATTCACAGTAACTGCCTGACCGGCCTCATTTTGGAAAAAATACGGCCCGATGATGCCGCCAGCCCATAAACCGCACCAAACAGTCACTCTTTGTGGGTGCATTGGTTTTTCGACAATCACTCTTGGATTATTATTCGCCCAAATGCGGAAATTCTGCTTATCGACAAATCCACTGAGGTGAAAATGTGCCTCATCACTGAAGATGATTTTCATCGAAATTTATCATCCATTTTCATAATAAGTCTGGATAACTTTAACACGTTGTTGGATTGTGTATCTCTCGATGGTTTAAATTGAGTAAGTCTGAAATAGAGAAATGTCAAATAAAATTCGGAAAAAAACTTGGTGTTTAGGTGTGGTTCACATTCAACATCGGCCCTTACAAATTAACCACCCTTTATAATGAAATTTATATCAAAATAAGTGATTTTCTGGTCCCATGCTGATTCATTATTGGGAATTTTGATTTGACGAATTAATTATGTTTATCCCTATATTTACAATTTTGATATTTAGGGCCATCTCTGTAACCCTTAAGCTAATAAATTTTTTTTAACGATGATTTATTTAAGTAGACAAACACTCTTAAGTATTGCTTTATTTAGTTTTGTTAAAATGCATCAGAGCAGCAATTAATGTGGAACTTTGTTTTTTTGCAACCTCATTATTCATAAAATAAATTTTTGCGAACCCTTGTAAACCCTAAAAAACTTTTCAAAATTATTTTGGAACAAAATAATTTATGTTACTCTTTAAAACTTTCAAAATCGAGAAATGGGGCTTGGGAGAAACCCATTAACCTTCATAAGGTCTTCTTATGAAGGTTAAAAATATTGGCGAAAAAAATATTTATAAAATTTTTTGCACTTAAGGTTTTTTGGTCATATTTAACCTGTAGCAAAATTCTTGCCTTTTCGTTAGAAATTTTCAGTTGTTATTTATTTTTTTTTTCACCTCTTGAGACATGCGTTATTTTGAAGCTTACTAATAATGAAGGTAAATGTGTATTTGGTATTGATTGGACTGAAGTTGGCGACACTAAAGTTTATGGGTTAGCTGAATTTTATAGATCAAATAATAAAAGTACAGACAGTTTGTGGGATGTTGTGGAAGGAAAACCTATTTTTAGAGCAATCGCGCTGTTGAACAGATTCAAAAATTTGACAACAAGGCTACTCGCAGTGAACGCCAAATTTTAGGGAAGTTTGCGCCGATACGTGAGCTATGAAATCTATGGGTTGATAAGCTATGCCTGGAATACACAACCGTATACAGGCGAATAAATAGGAGCTTTGCCTGAAATAAACAAATCGATGTATGTAGTTCTTGATTTGACAGTTGGTTTGAAATGTAACAGTATGACTGCAGACAAAACATCGTACTTACATCGTACTAATTGGGACAAAAAATTGCAAATAATCAAATTACTTTAGTAGGAACTAAAAGTAAAAACAAGATTGAATTGCCACCAGAGCTTTTGGCAACTAAAGGCTATCATTAACGTCAGCTGACATGGCTAGAACAAAAACTATTTTGCCAAACGTCGATATTTCTTAGACAATTTAGGTTTTCTACTTTCCGCGCCCTATATCAAGCAGCCAAAAACATTACCCGAAGACTAATTTTCTCGAACATTTGCAAAAAAGTGCATGTAGAAGCTGAGCAGCAACAGCACCCGTCATCTTCAACCAAAACCTCGGAAAAAATTTGTCAAAAATAAGGCGTTGCCAATTATGTTTAATGTACTTTTGTATTCGCAATAAATGTTACCAATAAATACAGCTTTAATATACTGAATAAATATAGAAATAAAATATCAACTTTTAAAACACACTTAATTGAAAAAAAGTGAATTTTTTGTATAAAATTTTCTATTCGGGTCAAATTTGACCCGAAGACCGTTAATAAACGTCAGCAAATTTGAAGACCTTATGAAGGTTAATGAGCATGTACCGCTCATTTACTAATAGACCGTCATAACTCAAAAAAATCCATTCTCTTAAAACGCGGAAGGTATAAAAGATATAAAGATAAATTTTTTACATCAACTTGTTTATTTTTGAGAAAGAATTCATTTTGATGTTGACGGATGCTGTAAGCAGCGTTTAAAAAATTGCAGTCAAAGTAGAAAAACTGCCATTTTTTTCACTTCTTCATGCGTCATTGGCCAAAAAAAAAACTGTTGCTTTTACTTCAAATTCAATAAATGTAAACAGTCGATGTCAAACCAACTCAAAAAGGTGAAAAGTTATACACAAAATTTCGTTTTTGGTTTGACAGTTTATGGTTTCGACTGCAGTTTTTAAACCCCTTTGAGCTCGTAAAACTGTTTACCGTTTGTACCATTTTTCCCATAGTTTCTTCTAGTCGACTTAAATTTGTAGACTTAAAATTAAATTTGAGCCGTGTTTGGTAAGGCACTTTGCACCTCCTACAGGCGTAGGAGGTTCTGTTATTACTAGGCTGCGGTACCTGAGTGTCATTAATGTTTTCTATCTAATCAAACGCTTTACAATAGAATACACAGGGCATCCTCTAAAACCATTTTATCAGGTTTCTTTAGTTAGAAGAAAAATTCTTATATTCGCCATTACCAACAAAGTTAAACAGTAATAAAATTAAAAAAAAAACTTTCTTCTTTATTTCTTAAAAATTATAATCTCCAAAAAGATTTTAAGCATAAAAAACTTTTGTAGTTTTAAGTTTTTTTCTTCTTCTTTACAACATTTCACTTTTGTGTGTTTCTCTGAATTGTATTTTAATTAAGGAGCATGAACAAAGAATATCCAGTAAATACGAGTCAGATAAATAAAATGGCCATGAAGTTTAGTCAAGTAACAAAACTCATACCATTCATCCGTTCCTTTATATATTCGAACATTCTTTCAAGGATTTAGATTAATTTTTATATGATTTTTTTTTTTTTTTTTGGTTTAAGAAAACTTTTTTTTCTAAATGAAATACGTGATGTATTTAGATAATATTTTAAAACTTTACATTGTATAATGATAGATAACTTACAAGGAGACAAGACATTACAAATTATGATTTGTTTGAGTTAAAAGAATATAAAAAAATGGGGCAATAAATGCAAAATTACTAAAACTGTTAGTGTTAAAAGTTAAAAGTACATAATAGAAGAATTTTTGATTGCAAATAGTGGCAATGAAATAGAATATGCATTTACAAAATAAATTATTTTTTTGACTTACGACTAAATCGAAAATTTTATAGCGCAAAGTTCAAGTTAAATGTGATTGAAAAGCACGATACATAGCACTGATGGGATTTGTGGTACAATTGTACCAAATTTGGTATAACCGGAACTTTATTGGTACATTCATCCTTTTTTGGTACGATTTAAAAAAAAGATCCAAGTTTCATAATTTCCTTGAGGTAGATTAACTTACGTTTCTCTTCAATAATACAATTTCTAATAACATATCTCCAGCCTTCAGCAGAACTACTAAAAATTGAATTATTGTTCATGATGTTATGCTAACATTTGAGAACATACATACATACCAGCGTGGCCATTTTGGCATTTTTGCAGCTAGATTTAGCATTTTTTTGTCTGATTTTGCTGCAAATTTTTCATTTAGCAGTTAGCATTTTTTTTAGCATTTTTCAACTAAATATTTAGCATTTTTTAGCATTATTTAATTTAAGAATATTCAAGTAATATTTTTTTGAAAATCTACCACACTTTTTGTTGAATATATATATGTATATATATATATATATATTTATATATATTATGTCCTGTGGTTCCTAGTAGGAACAACTAGAAACTGTACAATCTTTTAAAAGATCTTTCATATCAAATTGTTTTAAAATTTGATCAGTTTGATCCATTAAATTCATGTTAAGCTGATTTTTTCCAATAACGATTTTGAAAAATTTTTGGAAACGAAAAGTGATACCATAACTTTTGAAATAGAAAAACAAATACGAATTACATGCCGAGATTTTATAGCTCAATTAATATGTCAACTTAGACAACGATTGCCAAAAAGTTTTAATAATTTAACAAATGCTAACTTTTATTGTGTAGAAAACAGTTTAAAAGCTAATAAATGCAACTTAAGCGAACATTTTAAAGAAGAAATAATAGATTTCACTGTAGAAGAAATTACAACTTTGGCAGAAACTTAATTCATATGAATTATTAAATAAGAACTCAACAGTTGATTTCTGGATAAACGCATATGGATATAAAAATGCATTAAATGAAAATCCATTCAGTGAATTAGCTTCTTTTGCAATAAAGTTCTGGGTTTTGCCATTTAGCAACGCGGAAGTTAAAATAGGTTTTTAGTTGTATAAATCTCTTGAAAATCAAAATTCGAAATAGACTGACGTTAAAGACTTTGAATTCGTTACTTTATATTAAGTGTGGTTTAAAATTTTGCCATAGTTTTAAAAAAATGTACGATCTCACATAAAAATGCGATAAGGACATATATTATAATGATATCTCGATCGATTCTTCAGAAGTTGAAGCATAATATTAATTGACGTATTTAATTTATAAAATGAAATTTTTTATTAAACATGTTATAAATTTTATTGAAATACTAAATAAAGCCATTTATAGGTAAAGTTCCTTTGATTTTTTCTTTTATATTTTTAAGACTTTTTATGTTTACTAAATATTTTATTTATTTTAATCAGTTTGTTCTATTGATATGATGTAAGTTTATAAGGAAGAATTATGTAAAATAAATCATATATGGGTATTTCCTCAGAAAGGTAAACCAGGATGGACATTTAAAATGTTGATAATCATCGTCTTTTATTGTTTATTATTATAAAAGGTCTATGTTGTAAAGGTTTCATAGCATATCTCAGCTGTTTTACTTGAGGAAATTGCGCTGGAAACTCGAAAATTTTTATTTTCTTTTTAAGCTACCATTTTTATATAACTATTTTGCATGCAAAAAATATGTTATGTTTGCACTATTTCTTTATAATCTCTTCATTACAATCAATTGTAAATTGAGTATTAAGTTTTTTGTTACGGAAATTTTAAGATATTTATAAAAAAATGCATGGTGATAACAAAAAAAAAAAAACTTATGGAAAAATCGTACGTTTGCGACCGGTACATAAACCAATTAAACAAAAGCCAATAGAGATATTTTATTGTGTATATACTGGATAGAGACCTAAATTAACACACTTTTAAAATAAACTAATCACTTTTGAATATTCCGTTCCATTACGCAGATTTTTACATTTCACTACTGTCAGCCAAAGTAGACTTCTATTTTGCGTACTTTCGTGACCACATGTTTATGTTTATAACTAGGAAAAGTTTTGTTTTCTATATTATTTGTACAGCAAAAACGTACGAACGTACGTTCGTGACTCTAGGAAATGCCCATATAAAGGTATATTAACTAAAATAACAAAAAATAATACAATTTAAATTTTAGCATTATTTTTTGGCAGTTTAAGATTTTTGTTAGCATTTTTTAGCATTATTTTAAAGCCGATTTAGCTGTAAAATATTTTTGGATGTGGCCACACTGATACATACATAAGTATGTGAACTCGTATTCCTGTAGAAAGCCGGAGATCAAGTGTCTTCAAATCGCCACTTTCGATTGTTTTGGTGACACTATTAACCGAGCATCTACATTTTTGTCTGTCGTTGATAAAAAATAGAAATAGATCAATTCTAGCTCCTTCTTAATTTTGTATACTCACACCACAATAGTGGAGAAGGTATTATGCGTTTGTGCTGATGTATGAACAGTAAAAAATATAAATAGTATACCGATCGACTCAGAATCACTTTATGGGTCGATTTAACTATGTCCCTCCATCCAGCTGGTTGTCTTTCCATGTAACTTTGTGCTCAAAGTACAGGCCGCAATCTTTAAGGTAAATCGGTGAAATTTTGTACATACATTTCAATTGATAAGGACAAAGCCTTCTGAAAATAGTGAGAATCGTTTTATAATATCACATAGCCCTCATACAAACTTCTTTTCGGAACAGTGTTTGTGCCTATAAACTTATTACCTACGTTGGTATTTAGATCATATCTGTACCAGACTTACTTCCTTATAAATGTTGGTATTGATATAAAATTGGCGCTGATAACTTATGTTATAGCTGCTATGTCATATTAAAATGTTGTGCTGGTAGGTCCAAAATTTACCATTGATCCCATATAAGCCCTCTTTCTAAAATCACTAAAGGGCAAACACATCTCATATAGATGCATATATCTAAATAATATTTGGCACAATGAACTTTCACATGAATCTTAACGCCCTAACATCATGTTTTTCTGGCGGGCTAATGATTGCCAATGGGTTCCAAATAGGGTACACTCTCGAAAATTTGTCTTCATATACTGTGGTGCAGGGTATTAAATGTTCGGGCTTGGCCGACTTTACTTTCTTATTTGTTTTGTTTTTGTTATTATTGAATAAAAAAGTGTTATGAATTCTTACTTTGTATGCTCTTTATTTTATAGCGAAATTTTGGTACAATTTCTGTCAATTTGGTACAATTTTGCCATTGAGACCGTACAATTTAAGAATTTCCAGATCCCAACAGTGATACATAGACAATTTTCAAGAGAGCTAAAGTAACAACTTTGGCAATAAACAGTTTTTTTTTGCCGAGAAAATAATATAAAAACTTAATATTATCGCGGGTGTATCTGTCTATATTGTTTTTAAAGAAGTGTGGGCACCAACATATTTGAGACAATTCTTAGTTACCTGGCCGATGCCCATGAAGAGATCTATCAGCAAGTAGACTACAATCCCAGGTTACAATCAGACTTCTCAAAAATCTCCTTTCCCAAGATTTTGGTATAGATCATTGTTTACAACTTCCTTTTCTAGTTATTTATGTAGATATCAAAATCTTCGTGAGATTTTTTATTTTTAGGGGCAAAATAAACCAAACAAATTGCTTGGCAAACATGTCAAAACTTACGTTTGTACAAATTTGTTGTGTTGTTAATTGCTATTTGGACAAACATTTGAGGCAATTTTGTAGATAAAAAGAGTGGTTAAATTTGTTGATTTTGAATAAAACACAAATTATTTAGGAAATTATTGTCATTTCTTTTTATTTAATAATATTGGTATGGTTCAATTATGTGTGGAACAAAATATCGGCCAAATGGCCGCCGCGGCCTCGACGGCAAACCTCCATCCGATGGTCCAAGTTTTCGATGGCGCTGAGGCATAATTGAGGTTCTATGCCGTTAATGTGCCGAATTATCTCATCCTTTAGCTCTTGAATTGTTGCTGGCTTATCGGCGTACACCTTTTCTTTCAAATAACCCTAAAGAAAGAAGTTCTACGGTGTCAAATCACATGATCTTGGCGGCCAATTGACATCGCCACCACGTAAGATAACACGGCCATTGAATTTGTCGCGCAAAAGAGCCATTGTTTCGTTAGCTGTGTGGCAAGTGGTACCATCTTGTTGAAACCACATATCGTCCACATCCATATCTTCCAATTCGGGCCATAAATCATCTCACGATAGCGAACACCATTCACAGTAACAGCCTGACCGGCCTCATTTTTAAAAAAATACGGCCCGATGATGCCGCAAGCCCATATACCGCACCAAACAGTCACTCTTTGTGGGTGTATTGGTTTTTCGACAATCACTCTTGGATTATCTTTCGCCAAAATGCGGCAATTCCGCTTATTGACGATTCCACTGCGATGAAAATGTGCCTCATCACTGCAATGATTTTCTTCGAATCCATGGTTTCTAGTGTTACATGTAATAATTTTAGCGAAAACTTTGCAAAGTGAAGACGTTGAAAAAAAGCATTAAAACAATTTTCAGTCGTAAATTAAAATTTTTTAAGCGGTATTGTTTGCCACAAAACTGCTCGTTGTTTAAGCCACTCTAAAGTCAAAATTCCTTTCCTTATTTAATATTTCTCCGTCGTTTAAAAAAAGCGACCAAAATTGCCGCTGCACTATCAATATTCATTGAAAACAAAACAAAAATGATAAACTAATGTTTGTACAAAACATGTCTTATTTATTGGTGATTCCAAAACGGAAACAAAGGGTGTGTTTGCCAAGCCATTTGTATAGTTTATGTTGCCTTTCAGAGACTGGGTTATATCGAAATTTATGGAAATAAACGAACAGTTTCTCTCTGCGTGCACTTAACCATTTTTTATATTTATTAAAAATGTTCTCATTTTAGCTCTATTCGTACGACCAATATCGTGCAAGAACACGTTTAAGGGACGACTAAATAGGAGGAAAAGAAGCCAAATTAAGCCAATATATGTAAAAAACTCCCTCTGTTCTTGGGATAAACATTTCTGATATATTAGCCTTTCTTTTAGTTATCCTGTTTCGCCGTTAACCTGTTAAAAGGCTTGTCTCAGGCGGATCATGGTATCTGCTTAAAATAATGGACCATATTTCTTTTGTTGTTTAGCAATAGCAAATACAATTTCTTTTGAATCCTTAGCACATGTTCTAACGCATTATTGAAATAATAAAAATTTCAGGGTGGGCATACAAATATACAGCATTACAACAAGTTGTTTTTAAGAACAACTAAAAAATCTATTACTCACTAAAGTTATGCCTTTACCGAGCCATGTTCACTGTTGAGAGGAGTTGTAAGAACTTCTTTTTTAGAAATTTTGAGCTCGCCTTAAACATGAGCACACCTCAAAGGCTCATCTTATCTAGAAAATTGGAAAATACTTTAACAATACCTTATTCAAGTAAAAATAGATTTGCATTTAATTCACCCCTCTTAAAACCATCAACAATTTTCTATTTATTTCTTTAGGTGACTTTTCGGTTTTTGTTTAATTAAACTATAAGTATTAATTCGACCCTCTTATTGCATAAATTTGCATATTAATAATTAAACAATATTGTTTTGGCTATAATTATTGTTCTAATGCTCAACGCAGAAGGATATGAGAACAATACGTTTCCACACACGCACAAAAGAATACGTCCGCTAATGTGTTTATGTAAACTTATGTAAATCTAAAGATTGTTTTACATAGATTAATTTCTTACTTGTTTCAAAGTAGACCTTGTAAAATTGACATGTCATGTTAATGACAGGCTAAGGCTTTAGGGGAAATTAAAACCTATAATTATAACAACTGGCAATAGCGGCAGCAATTACAACAATATAATAACAAGCGATAACCTTAAAAAACAGTCTCTTGATAAAAATCAAGAGACGAGTGTATAAGAAAGTATTTTTTTATATTTTACAGAAATAAAATGAAATTTACTATATGGGTGACTCTCATTTGAAGTGTTAATTTGTGAATTTGGTTATTTTTACTGTACTGTCTTATGCAAAAAAAAGTTCAATTTCATATTAGTTAACCAATACATTAATACCATATACTTTGGATACGCTAGAGTAAACTAATGTAAGCTTTAACTTGATAAGAGGGTAAATTATTAAATATATGAGAAGGTTAGTTTTATATTAAAGTTTTCGCCTCATTCAATTGATCCTGAAATAAAATAAAATTTGTAAATTTTTGTGTCTTGAGTGTTACATTTGCTTTAATGGTTGTTCTAGGAGTCATTTGAACGAAATAAAAAGTTTAAAAAAAAGAGTGAAAGCACATTCAAGCCCTATAATTAAATTAATTAAAAAATTAATAATTATGACCATTTTTTAAACTTTGACCTGGGATCATTGAGTAGCTTAAAATTAGAATTTTTAAAAATGATTATTTCCAAAAATGTATAATGATTAAATAGCTTGCCAAATTTTCTTTCAAATAAAACTTACTTTAACAACATAAAACGACAGTTTTCATGTCAATGCCATCATTTATAAGAATGTTAGGGTATTTAAACCTATTTTCGAGAGTAGTATTTGTATTGGAGATATGGTCAAATATAGAGTGATTCCAATAAAATTTAATGGTATGATTAAGATTTAAATATTATTAGTTTGGACCAAATTTATTCCAAATACCAACATAATAAGATGCTTTTTGTGCACAAAGTCTTTAATACGGGAAGACGCTTGTATGGCGCAAAGTGAAATTATGGGCCGATTCTCACTATTTGCAATAGAATTTATTTTTTTGACATTCAAGGCCAATGTACCAAACGGATAGACATTATTATATCGTTTCAAAAGGTAATTCTAATTAGATCGGTATACTAAGAAATTTTAGAACATCAGCACGAACTCATAACACCATCTTTACTATTTTGGTTAACTTCGAGCAAAGAAATTATTTTTATTAAAAGATCTTAAATACATGAAAATTATTAAAAAAGCATAAAACTATTCCATTTCAATTAATAAAATATATTGATTTTCCCTTTCAGCTGGTGTTAATTTTTTTTGTCGTCCAAAAATTTACAGTTAAATTATATATGTATAAGCATCTTGGAATGTAATACCTCTGACAGACATAGGATTTGTATAGTATACTATCATGGTATACTACATGTGTGTCAACCTAAACTACAATTAAATCATGAAACAAAGTGGTATATTGATGGTTTATATACTACTGAAGTATGCATACCATGGTATTGAAACTATATGTCTGTAAGGGGTATAACGCACAATATATATTTGTACGAACTTCATAATTTTTCATAATATATGTATGTATAGCTGATGTGTAAAATCTTCGATGCATTTTAACATCTAACGTCTTAAAAATTTTTAATAACACTCAAGATATTTTTTTCGGATACAACCATTATCAGTCGATGAAGCCTATATATATATATAACAATATTTCACAAATTAAGAATAATTTAACACATTGATAATGACAAACCGGCCTTAGGCCCGTTTTCACAACTTACCTTTAGCTAAAGGTAGGATTTTATAGCCCGTATAAAAAGTGTTCCATTATTAAAACTTTACTTTAACCTACCAGGTTGGACGAACCTTTATTTACTTTATCGCTCACCTTAGGTTAAGTAAAATTTGAATAATGGAACACTTTTTAAAAGGCCGGTTAAAGTCTTCTTTTAGCTATCGATAAGTTGTGAAAACGGGCCTTAGTGTTTGTTTTTAATGCGATTTCAACAATTAAACTGATTAATGAAGCATAACACTCAAGACAAAAAACTGCGAACAACGACAAATGATTAAAAAAATATAATAAGTGTGATATTCTAAATATTTGATGTGTTTAATAAAAAATTTAGTTTTTATTATTTTAAACCCGTTATAAAATTACTCTCGTACTGAAATTTATAGTTTCTTAAAGTGGAACAACGACAGCAAGCAAGCAAGTATAAGGAGAGTAAAACAAGCATTTTAGTTCTTTGTTTTTAACATAAAGTGACAGTCTTACACTAAAAAAACGTATATATATGTATTAATAACATTTCAAAGCTCGCTAAAGCATATTTCATATATTATTATTTCATTTCAAATAAATTTGTTTATTTTAACAAACATTCTACCATATTGTTACAAAAGTAACTTTAATTAAGAATTAGATTAATTTATTACTTATCTTGTATTGATTAGTTATTAAGTATTTGTTAGTTATTTTAGAGCCAGTTTTGACATAAAGATTAGCGAATAAATTAAAACTAATTTTTGAAATTCGTTTTTGGGTAGTCGATTATTTCATTTTGTTTCCAAGTTTAAACGCCCAAGGTTGGCGGTTTAAACTCGCGACAGAACTTTCAAAATTACGAACAGCTTATAAAAGGAAATATTACTTATGAAAATACATAAAATAAAACTTTTGTACAAAATTAATAAAATTAACTTTTTAAATAATAAAAAAGACTTAAAAATATTTGAACATTTAAACAACACAAATATTAGTAGACCAAGGGCAATAAGAATAGGGCCAAATCTTTTTTTATTTATTTAATGACAATTTTTTTTATTTAGAGTTTTTTTAAATATTCCACCTCGTAAGATAAAATATTGCTTGATTATTTTGCTTCTTTTTCGATTTCATTTATTTATAACACAATTATATAACACAATACAAAATTCTCGCCTTTTCTTCTTCTTTTTCACCTTAAGAACAGTAATTTGATGACAATTTTTGGCATTTGCTTTAAACTGCCATACTTATACATAAAAGTATTGTAAATTCATATGGCAATGCTAAAAGCTTTAATCTTTCACTCGAAAACGCCAAAGAGGATTAAGGCTAGATTAATTTTATTATAAGTTTAACAAATCTTACTATTGATCCTGGTTTAAACTCTAAGTAAAAAACCAGCTCTTATAAGTTTAAATTGTTATTCCAACGTTTTATTGTCATTTGACCGTCTGGGCTAGAGTATAAATATTTAGAATCGCAAAAGATGGCATAAGATTGTTCTAAGTTTAAACTTTGTGAAGATAAGAACGCATCACGCGGAGAGAATTATAAACATTGAAGTGTGTAGATCACAATAGTGGGTTGTGAATAAAAGCTGTTAATTACGGTTGTTAAAGTGACTAAGTTCTTAAGAAATAAGTGTTACAAATTGAAGTGTTGTGTTTATTTATTTTATTTAAGTTGCAATCAACGAACTCGAAATGGTTTATTATAAAGGAAATAAACCGAAATGTTATTGAAAGGCAGTAACGTAACAATATTTTCAATGGACAGGAAAAAAGCATTTGAAGTAAGATTCACCCATATACCACTACTTTCGAATTTAGCAACAAAAAATTTATACAAAAAGTGTAGGAAGTGATAAATCTTAAGCCTTTTTATGTCAAGCATTCAAATACAGGAAAACTCGATTATAACGAACACCGAATATAACATTATTTAAACTTAAAAAGCGCAATGTTGATTTAAAATCATAGAAAATGTTTGCAAAAGTAAGTATTGTTTCGTATAAAATTGAAATGAAGACTATTAAAATAACTTGTTATTTTTAGAAGTAATAAAAACACTACAAGAAGAAAAACGTACATTTGTATACCCTCCACCACCACCACTAGTGGTGAATAAGGGTACATTAAGTTTCTCATTCCTTGTGAAACATTTTTAATATACATCTAAGACCCCATAAAGTATGTATATTCTGGCTCCTTCAGTAATTCTAAGTCGATTTAGCGATGTCTGTCCGTCTGTTGAAAACACGCTCACTTTAGAAAAACTCAAACTTGGTGTTTAATTGCGTGTAGTTATCCTAAGCTGCTTGGGATAGAAATCCAGTAAAATCGGTTCAGTAGGATCAGAGCTATGAATCAAAATGTGAAACCACCACCCCTAAGAAATTGATAATTTGGTTACAAAAACTAACATAAATAATGGTGGAATAATGAACGGAATAATTTAAGATTTTGCACAAATTCGTTTTATTCGGCTGGAAATCACACTAATAAATTTCGTGCAGATCGATACCCCAGGCCCCATGCAAACCCTACTCCCGGAAAACATTTTAGTACGCCTTAAACCGCAATAAATAGAGCTATTAGAATAACATTTAATACTTCACAGATTTATAGGACTATAAATCACACTAATAAATTTCGTGATGATCGGTGCATAATTTACTTCAGGCCCAATATAAAGGCAACTTTGGTAAATTAATTAAATACCCCTTAAACCGTAGCAGATAATATTGCGGTAAAATTTCATCCAACTTAGCTTCATACGACCAGAAAAATTTAATGCAATTTTGTGATATACGTTACATAATTTACCTTAGATCCCATATTTAGCAGCCTTCTGAAATTCACTGTAAACACCCTAGAGGGAAGCGAACTGACACCGAAGTAGTCCCGTGATAGGTCTAACACTTTATATGAATAAGACTTATCACTTTTACATGGGGTTGTCATTGGAGGGGGTCAATTGACACCATTTGACCAGTCACAGGTCTATTCTCCATGAACGTACTGAGTGTCAGTTACTAAAATGTAGTATTATTTCAATACAATGTAGTATTAATTCAATAAAACAAGACCTAGAATTAAAATCAAGAACCAAATTTTAGAAAGTACCAAAAAATGTGTCACAGCACCGGTGAAGACTGTACTGAAATTCATTACTTTTTCTACTTTTTTGTTCTTCATAAACCAGGTAAGGGATTGGTTCTTCTTTCACTGGTCATGAGTCCTTTCTTTTTGTACTTGTTCTATTTTCACAAATCCCTGGACTAGTCTGTTGGACCAATTGACACAAATTTCCCGCAGGGCAGTGTTTAAAAAGCTGCAGTTAAGATAGTAAGTCATAAGATTGTGCTGTAACTTCGACATCTTCCTTTACTTCTGATTCATTAAATGAAAACAGTCGCAGTGAAGCAAAAGCAAAAAACGAAATGTTGTACACAACAAAGAACATCGGCAGTCGACATGTTCGGAAGTGTTTGGTTTGACAGACTGAAAAAAATAGCTATTTTTTATTTTGACTGTAGTTTTTTAAACCCTGACTGTAAACGCTTAAACTAGTTTCAACGCTGTATTGAAATTTTAAATAAAATCACTCTGCAGAATTTTGGGATGATTGATCCATAACTTACCATGGCTCCAATATAAATTCCCCTCCTGAAAATCTTTAAGTTCAGCTTAAAGTGTTACGAATCATTATATTTTACTCAAGCTAGTTAAAATTTCTAGAAAAAAAGGATATATAGGTCTAAGCCGAATTTTAATGCTGACGTCTGTTTTTATAAAGATAAATTAATAATAAATAGATATCACCCCTGAAATATTCGAACTGTCGGTGGAGGGTATTAAAGATTCGGCACAGCCGAATGTAGCACTCTCACTTATTTATATTTTCATTTTATAAAAAGAAGAAAAATTCCCGTTTCTCGCTATGTTAATGGCAATGCTAAGCGATTTTATAAACCCCTAAATACTTAATATGTTTCTTTTAATTGTAACAATGACACATCTCACCATAGGCCTTTATTTATGCTAATAACAAAGTGTTGTACCATTTGAGTTAATTAAAACTGTGTTCTACTGTCTTATGTTCTTGTTCGTTTGTTAAAAGCGTTCAGTCAAAAACACATATTCTTTCTGAAGTGTTTAAACAAAAGAGTTTCATTAATCAATATTCTTTTAATGTTGTTTAATTTTGTAACAAAAACTATAACAAAAGCAGTAAAAAATTTATTTAAACACCCACTAAATTAACACCGTTTACCAAGGCTTAGGATGTGTTGAAAAAACTACAAGTAGCAGTAGTAGCAAAAATATAGTAAATTGTTTAGTAAAAAAATATTAAGTATTTTGAGCCATAATTTCACTACTAATTCTGCCCCCTTAATTTTTTTTCTTAGCAATAGTTGTAGTCGTATTAGAAAAATAAATGTTACCAAAAGTAAAATTTTTAGATTTCATTTTCTTTGGCTATATTTCCAATAAATAAGGTAGTTATAGAATAAAAATTAAAAAATTATACTAGTGATAATAGTAGGAGAGATAGCAATACAGTAGCAAATCACGTAGCAATTGAAGTAACGTAAAGGCATCACATGATGGGGCAATAAAATAGCATAAGGCAACAACAAGAATTTATACATATAAAGACTTGGTTCTCTATTTCAAATTTATTTGGGCTTTTTAACATTATGAATAATATTTTATTGACACATTTTTCGAAAGTGCTTCTTTGAGTAAAGTTTCATTTCGCAACCAACAGAACTTGTTTTTAGTGAAAACAATGACAATCCTGTGGTTTTCGTAAGCAACCGAGTATGTTTTTTTTTTTGATTTTAAGATGTTGATGGCATATTGCCTAATTTTAATTGTTCCTTACATAGTTCTCAAAATTTCTGAAAAAGATGAACCAATTCCGCTTTTTAACGTATTAACAAAGTTCATAAAGTGCAATTCTTAGCCCATAGTTTGATCACTAACCCTCTAATATATAAGTTTGCCTCAAGGTATGCAACTGTAATACTACCGAATATTTTTTTCAATGAACGATTATTACTTTCGATCACTTACTATTCTGTTTACCGTTTTATTTCTCGTTGAATGAAATAGCACAAGTTTTGAGTGTTTTATTCAAATTTAATTTAAAAATATTTCATAAAATATATAATTTTTGTGAAATAAAAAAACAGAATTCCAATTAAAAAAAAGTACAATATATAATTTTTGCTACAGGCCATTATAAACTATCCCACAAAATCTTAATTATTTTAAGAGAATGCTTCCCTAATCTTCTAATTGTTTGTTGCATTTTTTTAAAATATTTAAGACTTTGTGGGATAGTGTACAAAGGCCTTAAGTAGTTTTTATATAATTGTTCAAATTAAACCAAAATAATAATAATAATTGTTTGTTCTAAACGAAAATATATGTTAGCAGCCTCAGGGCACTCTTGCCTGCTTATAGCAATTTTTAGGTCCTAAACCATTTTGACTGTAATATTAATAAATTTTTTGTGTTGTGGATTTTACTTTAAAGAAATGAAAAAACCAGATATATTTCCCAGAAAAAAAAAATTAAATCTTCTGAATTGACTGATAGCATTTTCGGAAAGAAGATCGGTTGGCCATCTCTTGTTACAGCTCGATAAGCCACAGGCAACGGCATCTGGAATCGGTAGCAAAGCCAAAAGAAAATGCAAGCTCTGCAAAACATCTCAAACACAATGTGAATGTCAGAAGTGTGATTTACATTAAGGTTGTTTAGATACTAAAAACAGTTTTCTACATATCATTAACAATAATAGAATAAATTTTAACTTATTTCCTAAAAAAAATTAATTTTTTGAATAAAACTCATTTGATTATTAAAACTCTACCTGTATATAATTTTAACGGTAAACAGGCAAGGATGCCCTGAGGCACCCTTTCGTTTTTTCCACCTGGCGACTAAAATAAAACGATTTTCAACTGCAGCCTTCAACTTATTTGTTTTTTTTATTTTTATTTTATTAAAAAAAAATAACAAGCGGCTGCCATTAAAATTAAGCTCTTGCCTGTTAGAGGGTTAAGACCAAATTTTAAGTTAAAAATATTTTTTGTCATACATAAATATTTTATAGCTTCATCGTGAAGTTTGTGTAAACGTGAATAAAGATAAACAATATGTGTGCTACGTTTATCGAGGAGTTGCGTTTATCGGGGTTGCGTTAACCGAGCTTATACTGTTTTTTCAAATAATAATATAATATATATTTTGGTAGATCTTGCTATGGAGAATATTCCAAGAACAACAAGCTGCTCCTTGGAGCATCTCGTTCAACTTATTCAAGAACAGAATTGGTGCAACTAAAAAACGCAAACAAAATTGAAATATCTAAAAGCTGATAAGCTTTTATATCAAATAAATAAAACAAATAAAAAACTATTTATAAAAGTATCATTGAACATTTCTGCAAGACTAGACTACCTAAAGACGTCTGACTTTTTTCCTTAATGGGTACACAAAAGTTTCAGAAAAAGTCTTAACCACCTTTAATGTTTTCTCTAAGGTGAATCGTCTCTAAAAAATACATTACCGCAATACCTGTTCCCAAATGAAAACAATGTAAAGTCATTGACAAGTTACCAACTATTGGTAACGGTTCTTCTCTTGTTAGAACCTTGGGAATTAATGTGTCGTAATTCATAATGCCAAGTGACAATTTTTTAAATATATTTACAAATGGTGTACGTAATAGTGTTTGGTATAGTGTCAATAAATTTTCTCAATGTCTACATGATTTCCTCGCATTTACACTTTATTCAAATACATAGAAAAACACATACACGCATTAAAAACGAATAGAAATTGTTAGACCTATTTCATTAAAGGATGTGTGAGTGTGTGTTTTTGTTCCCAGCAAACATATTGGCAAGCGTTTTGTAAATTAATATTGCAGCAAGCTTGCATAAATAAGAGTTTTGCCAATGTCGTTGACAATTTGCTTGCGAATGCAAGTGTTTCGCGAATGTTTTTGGCAATTTGCTTGCAAATGTAAGTGTTTTGCGAACGTCGTTGACAATTTGCTTGCAAATGCCAGTGTTTCATAAATTTAAGCAAAACGTGTCATTCTCGGCGTTAAAAATTGTGCTAATAAGTTGTGTTAATAAATTGTATTCAATTGTTGTTAAAGTTGTTTAATTAAGTGCGTTTGATACTTTTAATTATCATTTGCTATTAAAAAAGGTAATTATCTACTTATTTAATGTCTGCAGCAAAAAAGAAGAAAAGTGTTGTGCGCAGCAGCACCGAAATTTTTGAGCATCTATGGAACGGTGCGGCTGCAAGTTCTGTAAGACCCAGTATTAAAGACTTCCTCAATTTTGAGAAAACTACACTGGAAGATATAGATAAATTTTCCTTGCTGGTAAGAATTTAAATTTGAAATGACCGGTGACTGTATAGTTTACAGTGTATACTAATGTCGATTTTATTTCTTTTTTTAGAAGGCAGATCTAAAAAGATTGTCAACATCCTGTTCGAGAAAATTTGTTACGAAAGCGTGGCAGATCATGACTGACAACGTTGCTGAGAGCTTTTCCTGGCGAGGAACTGCAGATAAGAAGTGCATTAGGGCCTTCACTGTCGCCACTGCCATTCGTCGTAAGTGAAATACGTGTAATAGGTTTTTATATTCATATTTTAATTCTATTTCAGAATTTTTTGCTGAAAATGGAGGCAAGAAAGAGGACTTTGTGTTTGCCTCTAAGTCATATTTTCAGTACGCAAAAAATCGTATTAAAATTAAAACAACAAAAAAAGTAAACTTAAATACTAAAATGCTAAATGAAACAACAATGAAGCTCCTATTTTGATATCTTAATTTAATATTTTTCTAATAAGAAAAAAAATGTTATATTTTAAATGATTTTTTAAATGTATCAATAAAAACACATATCCAAAACAAAGTAAATGTTTAAAACGCTTACTTATTTCATTAAAAACAAGTGTTTTCTAAGCATTTTCAAAACGTGTTTTTTAAGCATTTAGAAAACGTGTAATTACGTTACTTAAAAAACATGTTTTGCAATCGTCTTTTTGACGCTTATAAAGTTGGGTGCTTTTCGATTATAAACCCCTTGCTTTGATGTCTTTTGTAAATGTCACAGCAGCGTTTTATAAGTGTTTTGCTTACATTTGAACGCTTACAAAACGCTTATTTTTATACGTAAATGCTGGCTGGGTTGTTTTCTATAGAGTATACACATAGAACATTTGTATTGGAATACGATGCGTTTTGTTCGCTCTACCAAAAATCAAATGTTATTTTCTCTGCAATGTACGTACATACAAAAATATTTACACGTATTATGTACAGTTTTTCTCCTTTTTGAATATGATTTTTTTTTGTTGCTACTGGTTTGGGGAATATTGGTTTAACTCTTGCTGAAAAGGCAACAACCACAGCAACAACAGCTAAACAAAAAGCTGGTCCATAAATATTAAAAAATATATTGTAAATTTTCTATGACAATGACATCATACATATTTAAAGGGTTCTTTATAAAGATCATTACAACTTTGAACTTTTACTGTGAACGCAGAACCTAATTTACTTACCGTTTAGTCAACGACAAAATATTAAGTAGAGACAACATTTTCATTATATTAAAGACGCTCATTTTTGGCAAAACAAATTCGTCACCAAGAATATTCATGAATATTGTTCGAGTAAAAATCCTTAAATAGCTTTAAGGAAAACAAAAAACTACACTGAAGGAAAAATTTACCTAAGTACTACAGAATGGGGTGTACAAGTGAAGAAATGTAGGTTACTCAACTAACAAATTTCTTATTCAAGTCTACGGACGATTTTCGTAAATACAAAAAATTTCGTGTATAGTTATAAAGAAGAAATTTCTTCAATTTAACTTTAACCTTTATGTTATTAATATATAGGAATTTTAGTTAAATTAATTACAAAATTATTATATATTAATATATACTAATAATGACAGTAAAATATTATAAAGTTTGTATGTAGTGTAGTTTTTTTTTGATATTTTTTTTATTTAAATTGACGAACCGTTATTCAAATTAACTAGTAAATTTAGTATATATGAATAAATTTCTTATTTATATTGAATTGTTTTTACTCATTTTAACTACCACCACGTTATTCATTTCCTTAACCCCGGTAGGACTATTAACTTTTACTGTATAAAGCAATGATTTTTATTTTGTAAACAAAAAATGAGTACAAAAAGTTTTTTATGTTGAATAATGTTTTATTTTAAAAACTTAAGCGCTAAAATCAAACCAACTCTTTCATAGTTTGAAACAAAAGCTTGCTGGAATGGTCTTTTATGCGATCATCAATTTTTAAACAGAACCTCTTAAAATAGGCATGAATGCACTCTGCTTTGGGATATAGTTGCTTACAGTTCATACCTAAAATAATAAAAACCTACACATATTGAGAGTTACTCTAACTAACCAAAAGATTATTCGTTATCATAAGCATTTTCAAACATACCAACTTGAAACCAAATGGCTTTTTATTCGTTGTCCATTTCTTTAATAAATAAGAAGTGCATTTCGTTGGTGACACCTCATGCAGCAGGTAATTTTTTGGAGCACCCAATGGCTTTCAAGTTTCGTCCAAGAGCAGTTGTCCAGTAGAAAGGCTTCAATGCTATCGTCAATGTTTTTTTCTGGAGAATCTAAATATCGTCGCAAGAATTAAAGAACGCTGTAACTGACAAAAAATCGAAAATACGTTTTTTGGATCATTTTTATCAGAAAAAAATATTGCGTCGATTGGTCCCGGTCCCATATTTGTAAGATGAAAAAAATTCACTTACGCAAAAAAAAATCGTTTGCTGTTAGCCGCAGAATCACCGGGAATAATAGACTTGAGAGGAACTTTTTACAGCCAATATATAAAGCGAGAAAAAATAAAAATATATTTTTAAAATCATGTTCCTAAGTTGTATAGTTTTTGTGATATGAATTTTTTTTTACTTTCTTTCATACAGGTTTTTTTTGCTCTGGTGAACATTTTATGCTTTAATTTTTTAATTTTGTTGAACTATTTATGGTTTTTAATCCAAAATTTTTAATATTTTTAGTTAGGCTTAAGTTCATGAAATTTAATTTTCATTACATTATATTTATGAAAAAGGAATTTTACAACATGAAAATTAATTAAAATTGTTATTTATAATCTTTCATTCTTCACCGTGACCGGGGCTCGAACCGCGGCCGGCAGGTTACCATGACATGATTCGATCGCAACCACTCGATCTCCTCAGATGGATTTGCCGTCTTACACTCGCAGCCATCGACGACTGCTGACGTCAATAGTCAAACATCAATCCTTTAACCAAATTGTATTTTAACCTTTGGTAGATCGAAGTTTGCTTTTTTGAATGATTATCCATTTTATTTGATTTTACATGTTTTTCCTTAATTCTGTTTTTTACGTACTTTTTGTCAAGAATTCTTTTTGAAGTCCAAAGTACATTTTTTGTTTTCTCATTTTTGTCTTTCTTTTTCTTGTTGACCTTTTTCAGCACAAGTTGAAGGACAAATTTACACATAGAGCTCGTGCCTTAGCTTTAACAATAATTAGTATTGTGGTTATTTTGTTGAACTATTTATGGTTTTTAATCCAAAATTTTTAATATTTTTAATTAGGCTTAAGTTCATCAAATTTAATTTTCATTAAATTATTTCTATGAAGAAAGGAACTTTAATCGAGTGGTTGCGATCGAAACATGCCATGGTAACCTTCCGGCTAGGGTTTGAGCCCCGGCCACGGTCAAGAATGAAAGATTATCAATAACAATTTTAGTTAATTTTCATGTTGTATAATTCCTTTCTTCATAAAAATAATTTAATAAAAATTAAATTTGATGAACTTAAGCCTAATTAAAAATATTTTATGTTTTGTCCGTTACAGCGTTCTTTAATTCTTGCGACGATATATATACAAGATATATACCAGTATGAATTGCGCAAAGTTCTTTAAAAAGGAATTTATATAACTCTTGCCGAGTTTAAGAAATCTTTTATGAGCATGTAAAGAATTGTTGCGGGAATATGACCTCTTTTCGAGAACACCACTTGGCTTCAGTTTGCGCAATACGTTGAAATATTTGTCGCAGAATTGATGGTTGATTGCAGAAGTAGTGTGTCCATTGTTTGGTTTTTCATGACATAAAATTTTTTCCAAATTTGAAAATTTTATTTATTTTAAAGAATTTGAAGAATAATCTAATTTAATAAAACAAATTAGGTAGATTCAACAAAATTTCTTCATACCTTTATTTAATTTTAGATTCCATTAGTCGTTTTGAAGATTTCTATTAGATTTTACTTAACAAATTAGTCAAATTCTTTAAAATTTCTTAATTAATTTCATCAGGCATTGTTTTACTCTAACTTAATAAAATATTAGTTGTATTAAATACCAATTCATATATTAGAAGAATTCTCTTTAATGTATTAATGTATTACATGCCATTAGTTTAACCCTCTAATGCCTAAGAGTGTCTCAAGGCATGCTGTACAAAATATCTACGGCCGTCCGTTTTTTTACAATTGCTTAAAGATCTAGAAAAATATTTGTAGAAGCTTCGAAGGCTGTTAAAGCACTGTTAACAATCTCGAACACAATGCTTTTGTTCAAAACGCAAACTTCAATTATGCTGCTCAAATAACAAAATTGGTTTATTTTTTTTTTGATTATCATAAACAAAACTAAACATTTTTAATTTGTTTCATTAGTTTTTATTTTCAATACAAACTAACAAGTAGAATTCTGAAAAATTTAATGTGTTTTTATAACTAGATGTCCAAGGGTGCCTCAAGGTACTCCTTATTGTTTTCTCATCTGGAACGGAAACGACTTATTATAAGGGCCCAAAAATACAAAAACAAGTTTTAATTTTCATAATATATTCCCATTAATTCTGAAACTTGGCATTATAGGGTTAATTTTTTGATAATTTCAACAAAATTTCTTCAAAATTTTACACTGTTACGAAAATTCTTTTATATAAACTTATAGCTAGACAAAATTTAGTAAAACAAAGGGATGGAGTATTCAAATTAATATTCTTTAAGGAAGCTAAATGTAATATTTGTATGTGTTGTTCCCATAACATTGCGTTACTACTACTTTACTACTTTTTAACAAAATTTTAGGGCATTTAACAGAATTTTGGCTATTCTTTTTACCAAATTTTATCCATATACACAGATTTTTAAAAAAAAATTTTTCATTTGAAGAAAACTTGTGTAATTGAAAACATTTTGATTATATTTGAGGAAAAATTAAATTGATTTAATTATTGAGTTGAGGGATTACTACATTTTTTAGTTAATATAACGATGAAATTTGGTTCAGTGTTACTGTATGATGAGGTTTTCATGCCAATTGTGTTATTGGATCATTTATCAAATGCAAATTATCGGCACGTTACAATCAAATCACTGAAGATACATGCTTAGGGATGCATCAGGAATGCATGCATCGATAAACATCGATGTATCGTTCATAAACATCGATGAGAACTTGAATTCTATGACCGTGTAGCATTGAGAAATTGGTCTGTCGATTGAAACTCTAAATTGTGTTACCTATTTAACACCATTACACTTTTTGGGGCTACTGCAAATCATTGGTCTATGCTTATAAACTGGTATCATTAAGCTGGGATCACACGATTGCCGCAATGCACCAATTTTTACACTTTTTAATACCCCAATCGTGTAACTGCACAACCAAATGGCTCATGTACCAATCGAGGACAGTATTGTGCTTACTTTTGCCAATCAAATGCAACCCTGATGCGGCAATCGTGTGACTGTTTGCTATGCAACCGCGCGTCAATAAAAATTACAAAAATGCACCAATATTTATTGTGTTCTTGTGCGGCAATCAAACAACACAATACGCGCCAATATTTGCCTTTTTATACCCTCCACCACAATTAGTTGTGAAGAGGGTATACTAAGTTTGTCATTCCGTGTGAAACTTTTTTATTATTCATCTCAGACCCCATAAAGTATATATATTCTGGCTGCTTGAGTAATTCTAAGTCGATTTAGCCATGTCCGTCTGTCTGTCCGTTTGTCCGTCTAGGTGTCAAATTGCTTGTAGTTATCCTTAGCAGCTTGGGATTGAATTTCAGCAAAATCGGTTCAGTAGGATCAGAGCTATGAATCAAAATGTGGAACCACCACCTTCTTGATAATTTTGTTACAAAAACTAACATAAATGATGCAAAAATGCACGGAATGACATAAGATTTTGCACAAGTCCGTTTTATTCGACTAGAAATGACACTGTAAAATTTCGCGAAGGTCGGTCCATAATTTACCCTAAGCCCCATATAAACACTACTTCCGGAAAACAGTTTAGTACGCCTAAAACCGTAAAAAATAATGCAATCATAAATAACAATTTTATAGGACTATAAATGATACTGTGAAATTTCGTGAAGATCGGTACATAATTTACCCTAGGCCCCATATATGCCCTACTCCCGGAAAACAGTTTAGTCTCCTAAAACCATAATTAATAACAAATCGTCACAGTTTAAGATAATAATAATAAAAAGACATCATACAGATATTACTCCTTAAACATTCGAACTGTCGGTGGAGGGTATCAAAGATTCGGCACAGCCGAATATAGCACTCTAACTTGTTTTTAATAAATTTACTTTTTTTTGTTTCTTTTTTATATTGGAAAGGTAAATGAATTGTGAATAAAAATTGAAAAAGAAATTCAAATCTGGTCTTTTTTATTATCGTATTTTGCATAAAATAATTTGGAAAGAAACTCCCCCGAACACATGGCAATCGTGTGATTTCAAAATATTTCATTGGTGCAATTTCATTATTGTGCGTCAATAAAGCACAATAAAAATTGTGTCATATTGGTGGATTTGCGGAAATCGTGTGATCCCAGCTTTAGAAGGAGCTCAGAGCCAATACTTAACAGGTACAGCGCTCGTGTCCGTCTAAATATAAAACCTAACTAGATTGCTGCAAACGTACGCGAAGTGTACACATAAACGAAATCAAATTCTGCACATTAATTTTTTTAAGTCAATAATAAATTTTCGAGATATCACAAATGATTTTCTCTTTATTTATCAACAAAAAATAAATAAAAAAAACCAGTTGTCAAGTCTTTGATGGCAACCCGATACATAAATATGTTCTTCTATCAAAATAACAACAGCAAAAAGTAAATAAATTAGATTTTGTTGTGTTTTTTATTTCTTCAAATGTATCCACGTACTCTTATGTGGTGGTGCGATTATGTACAAAAATAAATATGTTAATGTAATATATTCCATATGTGTGTGTACGTACAGTATTGTTCGAAACCTAAGCAACTTGTCTGGATAATATAATCAAATCGTTATATTATTATTATAATTATTTTGAAGAAATTTCCGATTAGATTTTAAAAAAGCTTACGCAAATTAAACTGTGGCAAAATAGAAAACTGTGTTATTTAGCGACAAGACTAAATTTAACTTGTTAAATCAAGATGGAGTATGCCAATCGAAAACGAAAGGGAATGGTTAACATGTAATGGTTCCATCCACGTTATTGTAAAGGCACGATAAACAATGAAAGCGGAAATGCAATGGCGTGGATCCGTTTTTCTAAGAGTGGAGTTAGCACTTTTGTTGAAATACAAACAAAAATGAACCGTTTCCTTTCTAGGGACATGTTAACCAACTACGATCTTCAATAGGCCAAATGGGAAATGCCACTTCTATTATTGTTTCAATATGACAATAACCAAAACATTCGCCAAAACTAGTCAAATATTGGTTGTCTGATAATGGGATTTAAATCATGGATTGGCCAGCTAAATCCCATAGATAACATTTTCGGGATTCTGAAGCGCATGTGGAAGCTGGTCGTTCCAAAACAAGCAGGTGCTGTCGGATTGTTGAGAATTAGTGTGGGCATCGATGTCATCAACAATTTTAACAAATCTTATTGATTCTATGTCAAATCGATAGTATACAAAGTACTGAAAGTTGCTTAAGTTTCGAAGAGTTTTTAAAAGAGATGATTTAATTTTAGCTTATCTATTTCTTGCTAAAGAATAAAATGACATTTTGTAGTAACTATTTATTAGAAAGCAGTTGCGTAATATAATAAAAATTAATTGTGCTATTTTCATTAAATCTACTTAAATATAAAATGTAAGACTTTTATTTTAATGCCACGAAAAGTTGCTAAGGTTTCGAACAATACTGTAAAATGGAAATGGAAAAATGAGAATATGAGGATGGTCTTTAAAAATCCTTTTGCAATAGAATAGATCTGGCGAATGGAGTTAAAGTAAGCATGAGATTACAAGTACTTAAAAGTTTTTTTACGACCTCAATGAATACTGGTGCTGCCAATACAGCATTCAAGGGATAATGCTTTTAGACCTGTCCTTCAAGGATTAAGGCTGAATAGATCTTCTTATACCAAAAACTAGCGGCTCTTTGGTTTTGAACTGATTATCGAGAGTCACGGTCTGTCTGTGGGTTTTACCCACATGAAGGGAAGGCAGAGAATCTGAGAATCTCCTAATGTACAGTTGCTTATCAACAAATGCTGCTGTATTTAACAGTGGAGGTTCAAAAGCTCCAGTTCAAAACCAATGGGCTAGTGTACTTGTTTCTACAAATTCCATTAAAGGCTAGTTTACACGGTAATACAATGTATTACGACTTTGTAGAATCAAAATAATATGTTATTCTATCCGTGTTTAAAAGAAAAAAATAAAAGTCTGTTGTGAGTATATTTCATATTTACACGGATGGTTTAATTAAAATCAAAAATAATAACAAAAAAGCAGATGGTTGCAGTTTTACAATTTTTACAAAAAAAAAAAACATGAAAATTTCCTGAGTTGATTTTAGTTGTTTTTGTAATTGTATAAAAATGCTACCACCTTCAATATACTCTGTTAAAATACACCTCTGGTGTGATGAGAATACATAAGTTTCTAAAATGGTTTAGAAAAAAACCATTTATCGACCGCTTGTCAGATTTTGTATTCGTATTCTCTCTTACTCAATACATTTTGGTTTTACATGATATGATTTTTCTCATTAAACATCATGTCGTAATACAATGTATTACCGTGTAAACTAGCCTTAACTTTAACTGCCACACTTGCGTGTAGTATAGTTCTGCATTAATATATTTGTATGCAAGTAGTACGCATGTAGTGGCAAAGCATGAACACTTTACAATAAAAAGAAAACAATTTTGTGAACAAGAAATTTGTATCAGATTCTTATAAGTTAAATTTTTTAAGAACATATTTGGCTTTGGCTACTGCTTGGAAATATTTAAAAAACAACAACTCAGATCTTTTCATTGTTTGAGTGATGAGAGAGAAAAGGAGTTTGTACTTACTCAAACAAAAATTAGTTTCGATGCAGATTTCTAGTGTGTAGTGTAATGTCTCACTCACACATGGAAGCGCTAGTGGTTGTATTTATCAAACCAGTGTTTTTTAACGCTTTGGGACTCGTCCGACTTGGCAAGTACACTTGTTAATCTAAAATTTGTATACTTTTGTAAGTTAATTAATGCCATTTTCTGGTTGCTGTCGTATATTTTACAAACATAATAGTGCGTAAAAAAGTATTTTTCTCGTTATTATGTTATTTATGTTGCCATGATATATGGTTTCTTTTCTTTCTTTATGACACTTTAATATATATATAAAAATACTCTACTTCACTTGTAAGGATGTTTTTTTCATTTAATCTTTGTTGTATTTTCTTATACAAACACAATAATGTGCAACATGCGTGAAAATAAAAGTCATATGGTTTGCCTTCGACAATAAATTAATATTAGAAATAAGGTTTTTTATGTAATTCTTTATCACTTTTCTTAATCATATTATTTACCACATCAGAGAGAACAAAAAATACCAAAATCTTTAACCTGTAAAATTCTTACAATTGTTTCCTTACAATGACAGTATAAGACTTTTATTGAGGATTTTTTCTACACAAAAATAAATTTTTTATATGGGCACATCAAAAAAACCATTTGTATCGAAAGATTTTTAAACCCACACACAACCATAAACATTATTATTCCTACCTCCGAACATCCCAACAAACACGAAGTCAAACCTTAAATATGAAATGACTTTATCATTTGACATCAAACACAATTCTCAAATGTTTTTCAATTGTTTGATTTTAACATTTAAATTGATAATGATTTGAAAATAAACAAATGACATCAAATGTTTTATTAATTTGATGTCAAATTGGTATCAAAAGTTAAATTCAAATCAAAACTAAACTTGGCAATACTTATGCGAAAAATAAATGTAAACATTAAAAATGGCGATTATTTCTTGCGAAAATTAAAAATTATTTGTGAATAGTTAGTTACAATGATTAGGAATACGAATTAAAAAAAAAAGGGAAAGTGAAGAAATTGTAAGTTTGTTGAATGATCGCGGTGCTACAATCCTCAAAATGAAAGGGTATTAGAGGACGGAAAGAACATTATTTCATCTTTTAGCTATGGTGCCAAATTCTTATCTCACAGTTTATTTAAATTTTTATTTATTTATGTTCCACATTGTATTATTATCCACATTTGAAAAACATTTGAGAAATACGTTTGAAAGCTAGTTGAAAATAAATTAATTTTTCAATTTGATAATAATTTCCCCTTCCTGTTGAGAGTGCCATGATTTTCAAATCATTATCAAACGTTTGTCGTTTGAGAAAACGTTTTATTTCAAATCTTATTTAATTTGTTTTGATGTTATAGTTAATAATTTGTTCACCCCTTGTAATTGTATGGTTTTAAATTTAAAATCACAGAAAATATTATCAGTGCTTTTTATTAATGTTTTAAAAGTATTTCAATTTAATTTATGTGATAACTGAATCAATTATTTTTTTTTTTTTTTAAAGAAAATTAAAAATATAATTTTGAATTAATTTACATTTTAGTTACTTTGAGATAAATTTTGAATTAATATATTAATTAAATAACAAAAAATCTTTATTGATTTTTTAGTTTAAAATAAAATAATTTAAACTTGTAGAATTGTTGTTGGGAAATGAAAAAACCTGAGCTATATTTTATTATATCAGTTAACACATTGTTTGAAACGGCAAAGTTTTTTGAACATTTTTTTAATTAACTAGTATTGTGGTTATTTTGTTGGACTATTAATGGTGTTTAATCCAAATTTTTAATATTTTTATGAAGAAAGGAATTTTACAACATGAAAATTACTTAAAATTGTTATTGATAATATTTCATTCTTGACCGTGGCCGGGATTCGAACCGCGGCCGGCAGGTTACCATGACATGTTTCGATCGCAACCACTCGATCTCCTCAGATGGATTTGCCGTATTACACCAAAATCCATCTGAGGAGATCGAGATCGAGTGGTTGCAAAATAAGACGGAAAATATGTACTTAAAAATTATTATAAAATCTACCATTAAAATGCTTAAAAGGAGATCAGAAAATTGTATCACAATTCATTCTTTGAGAGAATTCATCGGTAGGGTACCATTTTCTCACAGCGAGAGTATCATGTATGATCAAAAATTTAAATTCTTTTTTTAAGCTGAAAACTAAATAAATCAAAACAAAACATAAAAAACAAGCGTTGTAAATTCACCTCAAATCACATTTATGTACTTTTGGATTTTGTTTAGATGCTAGAAAAATGGATAGAATCCATTTTGAATGGTGATGTCCTAACCATTTTTTTCAATTAAAAAGTTGCGGTGCACCGGAATATTTAATTTAAAATATTTTCTACGCTGCTTCCGGCATATATTTTAAAGAAAAATGTAAATTTTTGTCAACTTTCGTGAATAAAGCTAGATATATAAGTTCCCGTAGTTCCTATAAGGACCAAAGGGCAAAAAGTTAGAACTTAATAGTATTTTATTGAAAGCGAAAAATATTATTTTGTGCTGCATACGCCACTTTTCTTAAAATATTTTTAAAAGTAGCTCTTTGTGCTGCATACGTATACTTATTGCTAGGCATTGAGTAACTTTTTGAAATGAAAGTTTCTATATTAACAATCTAATAAAAAGTCAACTTTGATAATTTTTATTCTTTTATTTGGTTTTATTTTACAAAAACAGTTCCATTTTAATATTTTTAATAAACTTTAGAAATGTTTACTATTACACGTGTTAATAGTGTTTATAAGACTATTTTTTCATGTTGTCATTTTATTTTGCTTTTGGCCATGGTCCATTATTAGGTCTATGCAGAAATGCAACAATTAAAAATACAACACGCAGTTCCTTTGTATGTAACATGGTGAAGATATCAAAAACCATTGGTACAAAAAAAATTTCATGAAAAAATACAACTCTACAAAAAAATCAGCAGTCGTTTTGCGTAGACCTACTGATTCGACGATGCTTTTGCTTAAGTTACTTTTTTTCTTACGGCAATGAAGCAAAGCAAGAGTAAAATTTATTTTGTATTTTGTAGTGGCGTGTAGAGCAAAACCATACTTAAAAAACATTAAAATGGTTAAAATGGAGGAAAATAAATGCTTAATATCTCAGAAACCACAAAAAAGTTCGCGAAACAAGTTTTGGATTCGGAAAGAAGGTTTTAAAAAAATATATTCCTCATACGTAGCTCATTTTTTAAAAAAATGGTTGGTAGTTCAAACAAATAATAAGCTGACGATGTGACATCAATGATAATTAATTTCGATTAAAAAAATGTTTAAACAAATTTTTAATTTTGGTGACCTTAATCCAAAACTTTCAGATGCCAATATTTTACAAATTATATATTTCTTGCTCTGGAAATAAAAATTCAAAATATCAACGGTCTTTTAAAAGAGATTTTCATAAATTTACGATAGAATCAAATTTCTAGTGTTGCCGTATCAACAATTTAATAAGTTTGCTATCACAAATCGAAAAAGATTGCCAAATGTACATAGTTTTGCCACTTGCTCAGAAGTCCCTACATTTTAATGTCTGTCCCATTTTCCCCTACGTCCATTCTTTTTTGGATAAATTCCCTACAAATAGGGATTTTCACTACGTATAACATCACTTACATGTTCGGAGGCAACTATTATATAGTTGCGTCTTCCTGATGAATAATCCATAAAACCATAATATGGTTGCCGATGACAATAATATGTTTTTAAATAATCATGATCTGTTAAGAAAGCTTTCGCCAATCATAGTTTTACTGGAGGTGTTCATATAGAAAAATATGTTTTCTTAACGTGTGCGTTCCTTTTGGTTTACGAGTTTTTATATTTTTGTATTTAAGCTTTATTTAAATATCGCTTATAATAAGAAAACAATTTATAAAAGCTGATTAAAATAATAGAACTTCATGTATTTTTCTTTAGCAAATTTTATGCAAATCGTTTGCCAGCATTTTGAGATTTTAAAATATTTTTAATAAATCACGTACGAAGCTTTAATATATTTTTCTTTTGAGACAATTTTAATGAATCTATTTAACATAAAATATTTAGCTTATTTAATGCACTCTACCAGAACGCCCTATACGCCCAGCTCTACCAACGAATCACTTATTGGCACAATCCTAATGTTATTAAAGGCGGCGAGAGTATATTCCTCAGGCCGTGCTCAGTACATCTCACAACTTCATGTAGCGCACTCTTAACAGATTTACCCTCAAGTTAGGCATGTTGGGCGTTGCATGAGGTAGATAAACAAATAAAGGAAGTACGACTTCGCAAATACTACAGAACTCATTATTTGTGTACGATTAGACTGATTGCCCGATGATTTGTAGGTCTGATTAAACGCAAAAAACCACTTATTCTAATGAAACTTGTAAGAAGTGATTGCCGACGAACATGCACTACGCTACTTAATGAAAATACATTTTTAAGAAAACCCATTTAATCAGAGCCATTTCCATTTGTCGCACCGAAACTTACTGAGGAGGTTTACTTTTACGTAGTCGTTTATGTTGATGTAAGAGTTGTTAGCTGCTATACTTTGTCGGTTTAGTGCGACTTTCGTGACAACAAATATTTATACTAAACATGCTTGTTGTTATTTCTTTTCTAACTTGAATTATTTAGAATATTTTAAATGAAATTTTAATTATGTACATAATTCATAAAACTTAATTCCGACTAGTACTAATTCCACCCCTAAGCATTTTAATCCTTGCTAAGTTTTAAATACATTTAAAACAACTTTAGTAACAAATTCTCTAACACCTTTTTTACCATTTCTTTCTTTGCAGTTGAAATAAAACGAGAACAAAAAAGTAAAAGAAAACATGTAATTTACAGTGAATAAAATGAATTCGTATAAAAATATCCCTCTTTCCGAAACTAAATGAAAGTATAGTGAATTACTAAGATATATATAAAAATAAAATGTTAACTAAGCATCCATGCAACATTGCTGGCAGCAATAAAACTGCATTGCATGCAATTTTAACTTTACTAACTAAAAACAACAAAAATAACAAAAAATTTAATAAAAAATTCCAACAAAATCAACGTGAATTAAAAGCATTTATAGTTGATGAAGCTGTAGCAACAATTACGACCACCTTCAACGCCACTGCCAACAGCAGCAAGAAAAGGAATCACAACAGACCCGCAAGTATTAAAAACAATAATAACAACCTCAACAATAAATTCATTAAAAATCATCAAGTTTATGATGGTGATGATGACGATGATGTTCAGAATAAGTATGAACACGTTGCTGGTGATAATGATGATGATGTTGATGACTGTGATGAACAACAAATAAAATTGATTATGAAATCAATACAAAAAGTTTTTATAAAAAATTGCAAGAACAACAAAAAAAGTCGTGAGCAGTATAGTTTTTTAGGAGTGGCAAATTAAATGAAAAAAGTGAACATTTATTCTAGAATTTTTAGTTTGTTTTTGTTTTTGTAAAAACCTCTTCAAGTTTAAAGCCTTTCGTTTCAAGTGTTTATGCCAGAGCTGCATGCAGCAGTCAATAGTTTAAGGATTTAATTTTTTTTTTTTTGTGGTTCGTTGTTATTAATTTATTTGCAACTGTTGTCATTTCCATGAACGATAAACAGAATTATCCTTCAGTTTAACTCTGTATGTAAATAGAAACAAAAAAGTGAAAAGTTGTACAAAATACTTGTGGTTGAACTATGCTAACACAACTCTATACAACTGAAGAGGATCCGGCCTTGTGTTCGATTATATGGGGAACAAATTTCTCAGGAACGCCTGTACAAAGTGAAAATGACAGCAATACTATAACAGCTGCTTCAACATCACACAATGCTGTGGGTGGCATAAATGAGGGAGGTGGTGTTGGCGGTGGATCTGGTGGTGTTATTGGCGAAGGTGGTGGCTATAGGAGCGAAGTTAATGCTGCTATAGCTGCTGGTGCTGTTGCTGTCATTGGTGATAATTTACGTGATGATCTTTATATAACAAATGAGGTAAGTGTAATAGCGGAAATGCATTAAATTAAAAAATGTTGTATATTTATGAACAGGTATCTATATGTTACCTTGTAATTTTTTTTTATTATTATTCTAGTGATAAGGGTGGAAAAATAAGTAATGATTTGTTTGACCTTTATGAAAAAACTATGATTTGAATTTAAAAAATTTTTAAAAAACTTGTTTTCAACAGTACATTAGTAAAATTAAAAAAAAATATGTTTGTGACGCAATCACGAAAAACTGAATTTAAATATAATTTTTTATTAGAATACCCAGAGATCAAAACAATTAAATAAAAGCGTCAGTCTCTAGGGGAGGCTATACCTCTGGAGTTTATAGTGCTAAAAACTGGCACAGTTTCTAAATATTAAGGCTGTAATAACGGATTTGGTAGCACATAATCTTAAAGTTCGAAAGTTTCTAGTTGTTACACGCACACAAAAGTATGTGTAAAAACATATATTATGGTATTCTTTCTCAATCAGTGTTCGAAAATAAACATTAAATACTCTCCTTAGTGTTCGGTTTGTTAGATTTGAGGAAAACACAAACGCTTATAGTGTTTGTGTAATAAAAAAATAACGTTTCCCTGTTTGTCATCTTTCGAACCCAAAACTAATATTGGGGCCAGATTCTGACAGTCGTGATCGAGTAATTTCTCGATTCGAAAGCAATTTAATATCTAATTATTTCAGTTAATACTGAACGAATTGGAATTATTTTTTCGTTATTGTAAAGCATTTATTTGAGTTTCACAATACTGAAAAAATAATTTGGATTCGTTCAGTGTTGACTGAAATAAAATAGCTTTCGAATCGAGAAAGTACTCGATCATTATATAACGAATAAATCATTGAGCCAACAAAAACTATTTTAATAATCGTTGTGCGTTAATATTATGAACACTTCTTGGTTCAGTAATAAATATGCTTTTGCTTGTGCAAAAAAAAAACCAAACAAAAAATGTTACTTCTTCTCTACTCCCTTCTCATGGAAGCGAATGTTAAATGGAGCCTTGGCCTTCTATAAGGTATTAAATAGCAGTTAGATAAGAATTGTAATTGAATCAAAAAATTTTTAAGCAGGCTTTTAAGATCTAGGAAGGTCTTCTGAGTTTCCCGCTGGGATGATGCAAAACTTTCTTGGTTCTTTCCGTGTATTTCATCTTTTTCAATACGTGTTTTTGTTTTCTTGAAATATGGTGATGCTATCAGCTGCTGCAAGTAAACCCAAAATTTATTAACAAATAAACAAATTAAAAAAAAATTATTTCGATGATAATATCGAGGAAGTAAAATAATTGATTTCGTCCATTTTAACAGGATCCACGTACTGAAGCATTGCGAGAATATTCTTACGGCATAATATTGCCCATCATCTGTGCACTTGGCATCATTGGAAATGTGCTCAATCTTATTGTACTGACAAGACGTAATATGCGTGGAACGGCCTACATTTATATGAGAGGTTAGTATTCTATATTTAAATATTTTTTATATTTTTGTATGTTTGGTCATACTGCTTAGTCATAGTTCTTAAGGACATTGGAGCAAATATTTTAAATAAATTTTTTTTATTTCCGTCAATAATGACTGTTAATTGCTGCCGCAGTATTAAGGATACTAAAAACTATGCGTTTTTATAATAGATTTTTGCGGTTTCTGTCTGTCATGATTATAAATTTTAGCAAAGACCAATTTCTTTAATATTGTTTTTTACTTGTTGCTCTGGCTTATCAAGCAAAAAGTAGGTAACAAATTAATCGAATAAGTAGTAAAATGTTTAATATCGTCGGCATAATATTTGCAAACCTGCTAAATTCACTTTTTAAACAAATTGAGATTTTGATGCCTTGTGCAAATATGAAATATAAAAATTTTTTCTGTTTCTCCTGTTAAATGTGCTGAAAGGGGGTTAGCAGCTTTGCATACTAAGCCGACGATATGCTTTTGTTTCCTACATATATTTACACAATAACTAGCTGACCCGGCAAACGTTGTTTTGCCATATAACTTATTTTTTCCAGATGTAAAAACAGTGTCTGCATGCCTTATTTTAAGAAAACTGGTTGATTAGCAAAGAAGATGTAGGGAAAGGGAGCTTTTAGCCTCTTGACCTATTTCACGCTCTATTCCCTTTTTGCTTTCAGATGTAACAGTGTCTGCATGCCAAATTTTAAGAATACAGGTTAATAAGCTTAGAAGATGTGGGAAAAGGGAGCCTCTACCCATCTTGCCTTATTTCACGCCGTAAATAGTAAAAATTATAGCCTATAGTTTCTTCCAGATGTTCCCTGCAGATAATATTGGACTACGTGATCCATTTTGATGAAATGGACTACTCCCTGGACTGGTCCAATGTTATGCAAGCATGGACAATATCATTCTTAAAAAGAGTTTGTAGTGAAACGACATGTCTTCGTTTTTAAACTAAATGTTTTCGTTTTTAAACGAAGTTAAAACTAATCCTCTGGAGTATACCATGGAGTAGTTTCAAAACTCGTCCACTACTTCTACTCCTTTATGGACTACTCTTTACATGCATGTAGGACTAGTTTCGTTATCTGCAGGGTGGCACTATTTGCCTGCCAAATTTCAATTAAATCAGTTGATTAGTTAAGAAGATATAGGGAGGGGACATCTTTTACCCCTCTTGCCCTTTTTCCTATTTACTTTCAGATGTTACAGTGTCTGCATGCCAAATTTCAAGTAAATCGGTTGATTAGTTAAGAAGATATAGAGAGGGTGAGCTTTTTACCCTCTTGCCCTATTTCTCGCCCGATTTTCATTCAGATGCTACAGTGCCTGCATGCCAAATTTAAAGAAAATCGGTTGTCTAGTTAAGTGGATATAGGGAGGGGAAATCTTTTACCCCTCTTGCCCTTTTTCCTATTTCCTTTCAGATGTTACAGTGTCTGCATGCCAAATTAAAAAAAAAAACGATACATTAGTACAGAAGATATAGTGAAGGGGAGCTCTTACCCCTCTTGCCCTATTTTACGCTCTACTCTCAATGTGCTGTCAGATGTTACAGTCTATCCATTCCAAATTTAAAGAAACCCGGTTAATTAGTTAAGAAGAGTTTTTTAGAACAAATAATTTATTTTTCAATGCTTATTTTCTATTCTATGCGTTTTATACTTTCTTGACCTTTTTCTAGATGCATGCTATGCATACAAAAGTAAAATGTAATCCTTCTTCATGCTATTGATACGTTTATGTATTCCAAGCGTTCGCTGTGTAACTTCTCAGTGCAATTTTACACTGATTAAACTTTTTTAGCATCAACGCATTAAACGCGTTGTGTGGCCCTCTAGATTTAGTTTTGCACTATAGTGGTAAAATGTTTTCTAATTGCTAAATTTTTTCTATGTTTTTAAATTTTTTACTTAGTTTAATAAACTTTTGTGAGAATAATAATGATTTTGCTGAAAATTTTGTTATTTGAAGAGAAAAGGTCCATATCGTTACCTTAATATAAAAAGGCCCCAACTCATTATTTTTGGAAATCCGTTTTTTATTGATTCTTGTAGAATGGTTGCTAATACACATTCTATTAAAATTTCAAGCAAATTAGATTAAAAATAAAGAAGTTATAAGCAGAACACAAAAAGCCCTAACTCATACACACAATTTTTCTAAAGAAAAAAAGCCCTAACTCATACACACAATTTTTCGAAAGAAAAAAACACTGACTCATACATACTCATACATATGTATTTCAATCTGAATTCCTCGTTTAATTTTAATAAAGATGTTTTTTGACAATGTTTGTGTAGCTATATTATTTCAGCTTTTATTAAGTTTTTTCCTTCTCCTGTAAAAAGTGTTTTTGATGAGTTGGGGCCTTTTTATATTAAGGTAACGATATGCAAATAAATAAATAGATCGAGATGGAGAACAGTTCAGAGTACCAAAAATTTGCGATATACTTAGCTTTGCTCTAAATGAGTGATTTGAGTGTTTAGAGAATAAAAAATCTATTGTTTATCTTCAATTTTTGTCCCTCTATAAAAAGCTTAAATAGTTTAAATACAATCGAGCTCAATCGTAACGAAAAAACGTTTGTTGAGCTACTTAACTCCAAATCGCTGCACTCTGAAATTGTCAATGACTGAAATTATTGATAAAAAGTTATGATAAGTCGAAAAGAACTGAACTTTAGAGCCTTTGAAAAAAACTTATAAAAGCATCCGAGGATGATGAGCCGCTGTCCATCCTACAGGAGAGATATATTAGAACTAATAATATTTCTAGAGACTCAGATCCGTTGGTTACAGGCGCAATGACATATTGTACCCAAACTTGAAGAAAATGGCACATGAATACTTAAGCTTTGAAATGAGTTCTATCGCATCGGAAAGACAATCCCACTGCAGGGCTGGCTTGCGAAATCGTCTATCTCCGCAGAAGTTGAGAATACTTTTTTTTTTTTTTTGAACAAAAATTATTTTAATATTAATTTTAACCGTAGGATGCATAACCGGGTACCCGTGTGTCCACTAGCAAATTTGAACGTTTCTAGCTGCAAAACCAATACTAAAAGAGTATTGAAAATTCGGACCTAGGGAATTCGAGTCTTTTTGAGTCGTTTTATTGACAATTTAATATTTAATTATTTTTAGTAAACAGTCTTTAAGTTTAATATATTTTTTCTGTAAGACTAATGCCTGTATTCAAAAAAATTTTTTAAATTTAATAAAGGTTTAAAGAACAAGTTTAATATGAAAATTGTCCTTAATAAACGTTTGTTAAATTTAATTATCGTTTATGAATACGGGGGTAAAAATTGTAATGGGGTTATAGTTATTCGTTTTTGTGTAATTTTTTGGTTATGCGGTTAAATATGTATTAATAATCTTTGACACTGTTATTTTGAAAAAAAATAATTTATTTTTTGTTTTGAATTTTAAATATTAGGCCCCTATTACGGTTCACAACTCAACTCAGTTGAGTTGAAAATAAGACAACTGGTTGTTTTTAGTTGTAATTTTTAATATTTTTGTTCGCCGCAATATAGCAAAGTTGTAAGCCATAATACAAAAATTAAAAAATTACAACTCAACTGAGTTGAGTTGTGAACCTTAGTAGGGTAGGGGCTTTAAATTCTTACACTACATTCAGACGGTGATTTTTTCCATGATATTTAAGACATTTTTTTGGTGTTTGTAGCCGAATGGTTTAGAGAGGCAAGCGGAGTAGAGAAAAAATTAAATTGTCTGTTCTCTGTGTCTTTTTTTATATTTGCCTTTGCACACATTCGTATTTCTATTATGTTGCTTAATTTTTCTTTTATTTCAATGTGTCAAAAACTCTTGACTGCTACTTAAGTTTTCTGAATTTTTACTTGAATTTAAATTCTATACTCGTATCGGTATCGCCGATGTTCATTTTTGAGTATTGGTATCGTATCCGCAAAAAGGCGTATTGTTACCAAGTTTTGAACTATGTATAACTGCATTCAAATGAAAAAGTTGGGCTCCTATGACAACCCAACATTAAAATCGATACTGCAACTAGTTTGAAGTAAAAAGCTTATTGTATATTTCTAACTAAATATTACTTACTTTGATTTCAGTGGTTTTTACCAGCCAAAGAGTGTGTGTTTTTCCTTTGAATTACTAAAAACTTCAACAACATGACTAAACAACGCGGTTCTTGTTCTTTTTCTTTGTATATTAAAAAAAAAATATTGAATAAAAAATCCTCTGAACTTATTAATTATTAGAAATTTTTTTTAATGAGAAATTTCAAATACAGTCAAATCCCGATAATTCGTACCCCGATAAATTGTAATTCCCGATAAATTGTAATTCCCGATAATTCGTAATAAACTGTCGGTCCCTTGAAAAAATATCGTTAATTCGTAAAATGTCCATACATTTTGGTCCCCTCGCTAGTTCGTAAATTTTTTTCAAGTAAAATCTTCTTTACCTCTTAAAAATCGTAATTGTTTGCTAACTACCACTTATAATTCGTAAAACAACAGAAACATAGAAAGAATGATTTTTTGTTTACCGCTATTTTTTTTGCGTGGGTTTTTGCTTGTGTGTGTGTTTATTTTCTTCTTAAGATCAGTTTGTTACATGAATAATTTTTATATATTTTATTTTTAACAATTGCCTTTTATGTTTATTTTTCATTGTTTTGGTAAAGAAATTGAAAACCCCCGTTAATTCGTATTTAGTTTATTTTAACCCCGTTAAATCGAAACCCCGCTAAATCGAAAACCTCAATAATTCGTAAGAAATGGCCGGTCCCTTGCGATTACAAATTGTCGGGATTCTACTGTATGTAATTTATTAACGTTCATACACAAAAATCTCTCAACTCTAACATGTAACATTGGGAAGAAAATTATATACGGCCATGTTCTGACAATCGCACGATTTGAAATCGCAAAACGCCAGATTTATTTTATGGTGTTTTTAAACTCGTGCCTTTAGCTTGCGATCTGCCATAGTTTTTTACAAATATTCTAGTTCTCTTTTGCAATTTGAAGTCGCCAAACTTCTTGCTATTGCTATTTACAGAACACCTAACTTGCGATTTTAGGTCAGAATCGCCAATGTTTAGCGTTTTGCGATTGTCAGAACATGCCCGATAGACATCTAGATTTTACAAAATTAGTTCGGATGAGCTCGCCGGCTATCCGTATAAAAACTTTTAGTGGTAGTTAAGATCGTGTATTTATTTGCTGTTTCGTTTATGGCATGTATTTGGGCCTAAACATTTTGGAGACGTTAGGGAAACTTAGAAATGTTAAAAGGCCGTTTTGCAATAGTTTTCAAAATGTCAGTTAAAATTAAAATCTCTATTCTGTGAAAAGCTTCTAAATCCAATAGTTTTTTTTCTCTTGAGCACTCTTTAAAATACTTTGGCTACACTTTTTGTCTTGTATCAATAGTTGCATGTTTAATTGATAAAAATACTTTTCCGGAAATTTTATGTTAATTTTCCTTAATTATTTTATCCCTTTAGGAAGAGATTTAACGAAGTAAAAAGCCTAAAAGCGACAAAAAAGAAGTCATCAACATAATAACTGAATCAATCCTAATTGGGGTCATGTTGTAGAATAAAACAAATTAAATTAAAAACTTGTATAATAATTAATGTATGCCTGTGTGTGCGAGCGTGTACAACAAATGCATACATATATATGAGCATTTGAAAAATATTTATTTAAACAATTAACAAAATTGTTAAGCCCACAGACAATGAGTCGTTGATTTACATCAAGATTATCGTAACACAAAATATCAAGTTACTTTTGTATACATACGTACGCAAACGTTTGCAATGTCTTCAGAAGTGTGACTAACTGACAAATACTTTGAGCATTTTAACACTAACACAAATCCACACAGGTACTTAAACAGTTATCGCCATTATCCTAAGTCAATAAAAACCGGCACATGGGGACAACATGAACAATGTAAGTTTGAATAAAAATTAATAATGTATAAATGTTGCTGTGTATATAACACTTATCTTTATACATATGTATTTATGTACGCACGAACTTGAGCTACGCAAAGTCTGTGCAAAATTGTATACATATTTAATGTTATACAAACACATGGTTTGATAGAGTCAATGACCTTGTAATTGTCCTACAAAACTTACTCGTCTTTGACGAATACCATACAACACCATAGGTGGAAGGAGTAATATACGTTTGTACACACATATTTAATGTTATACAAACACATGGTTTGATAGAGTCAATGACCTTGTAATTGTCCTACAAAACTTACTCGTCTTTGACGAATACCCTACAACACCATAGGTGGAAGGAGTAATATACGTTTGTACACACAGTTCTAGATCCACCTTTTGGTGAACCTTTCGAATCATTTTCTAAATTTACCTAAGAATATCCACCAGTCGGCTCACTGTTGCCTGTCTATATCAGTTTTGTGCCTTTAGTATAGATCGTAAGTACCACTTCCAAAAATTGCTTTAAATGCCATCTCCATAATGCAAGAAAACGGTTAAGTTCACAATAGTTAACCAATACATTAAGGCAAGCAAAAGAGTATTGGCATAATGTATTGGGTAACTAATGTGAACTAAATTTTTTTTATTTTGCATAAGACAGCATATCTTCCTTATTAATGTAGGTATCATTATTTAATTTGCAACGATAACTTTTATAAAAGCTTATATGTCATGGCAAAATGTTTTTCTTGTAGGTTCAGAAATTACCCTACGTCCGATATTAACCCTGTCTGTAAAATCTCTTTAATTAAAAAAAAAAAAAATTCATTTAGATGTTGACATCTAGATTATATGGCACACCTTGTTCAAAAGTGACTCAACTATATACACTTGATTATATTTGGTTGTGTCATTTTAGATGATGTATTATTGGCACAAGTTACCGAATTATTTTAAGTTATGTCACTTTAACTGAATTCTATTAAATTTTTTAAACTTTTGCCAAATCTTAAACTGACATAATTCCAATTAATATAATCTCCAACAAAGATTTATTTTATCAAAAGTGTCACAATTCGAATTAAGACTATTTAGCATTTAACAGTAGGGATCTTCTGCCATTATATTTTTTGACTCAACTAAAAATAAATCACTTTTATGAATTGCAGCTTTATTCCTATTGAAACATAAATAAATACATAACTGTTTTTAGCAACAGTTAGCAACAACAACAAAATACACTGATATTTTTTTATAGACAAACAAGTGTATTGTGTATAGTTTAAGCATATAAACACTCTTGAACTAGGTGTACGATATTCAGCACAAATAGTTTTTATACCCAGTAAAAACTTCGCCTACAAAATAATGTGTTATGCAATCAGAAAAACATAAGATCACTACTTACAATTCTACTGAAAGAACCAATGAATTTTACAAGGGATGTCCCAAAATGAACGCATTCAAAAGCAAGTCATTATTTTTTTACTTTAATAGTTACATCCAGAAAAAAGTAGTTATAGAAGTTGTTAAAGATGTAGTTAAAGAAGAAAGCTACTAAATAATGAGTTTAAGAAGCTATTCATTTTGAAAAAGTAAGCGAAAAAATAATTTTTTATTGCTAGGGGCATGATGACCCAGCTACATTCTCAAAAGTCTGTTTGTTTGAGTGGAGTGTCAAAAGACGGCTCTGACCGGCAAGTATAGTTTTTTTTACTAAGTTATAAATTCCAGGATAAAATAAAATTTTAAGGCGATACTCTATCATAAACATGAAAAACAACTGAATTGAAAAATCTCAAAAGCATTAAATTTAAGACCGACAATTCGATTATTTCAGGATTGATATCTACAAGACACACATTTATTTATTTTTATAACAATAGACATCAGCATTTAAATTGGTTGCGGTTATATTAAATTATTGACCGACAATCAGAAAGATTTATGCTTTTTTTTAGCAATTTTAATTAGCTTGAGTAAAATTACATAATTCGTAACAGTTTAAGCCGAACTTAAATGATTTTTAAAATGGTGATTTATATTGGAGTTATGGTAAGTTATGAACCAATCATCACAAAATTCCGCAAAATGATTTCTGGTATTAAAAAACATAAATTTCGATACAGCGGTGAAATAAGTTGAAGCGTTTACAGTGAATTTCAGAAGGATGCTAAATATGGATAATTTACCTTAAGGTAAATTATGGACCGATCTTCACGAAATTTTTTAGTTCTATTTCTAGTCCTATAAAACTGTGAATTATTAAATTTTATTCTGATAGCATTATTTATTACGGTTTTAGGCTTGCTTAATTATGTACCGATCTTCACGAAATTTTACAGTACGATTCCCAGTCGAATAACTTTTGCAAAATCTTATATCATTCCGTGCATTGCTCCACCATTAATGTAAGTTTTTGTAACTAAATTATAAATTTTTTAAGGTGGTGGTTCCACATTTTGATTCATAGCTCTGATCCTACTGAACCGATTTTACTGGATTTCTATCCCAAACAGCTTAGGATAACTACAAGCAATTTGAAATCAAGTTTGTTCACATCTTTTGAGTTTTTCGAAAGTGAGCGTGTTTTCAACAGATGGACAGACAGACAGACGGATAACAACTAACTGCCTGTTTTAAGAACGCGAGTACAAAAGTGACTCGTTTAACTAACATTGAAAACAACAACAAATATTGAAATTTTTTTTTTTTGTTTTAAATGTTACTTACACTCAATTCACATGAGGGCTTTTACGACGTCGATTTGTCGACGTCTCTTTTGGTTTGTTGGCGAGCGGTGTAGAGAAGAATGAGGGGTAAACAAAACGACTCGTTTTGTGTTGTTCATGTCGTTTTTTATATTTCTCTTTTAACTTTTTCGTTTTACGTTTTATTCTTTTTCTTACTTTGAAGTGTGTGGTTGAAAATACAGTGAGACCTCGATTATCGATAATAGACGGGACCGGCAGCATTCTTGATTATTTATTTTTTTGGCGTGTTTCTTATTTTATGTAAATATATAATGTATTATTATGTAAACATGTAAACAGGAAAAAAGTAATTTTGGCAGAACATGCTTCCAGTACGTTGTGAAATTCTCTTTCTTCGTTTATTTAAATTTGTTTTGATTGTTCAAAAGTAAACGAAAAAAAGATAATTTGTTTATAATTTCGGATAACAGAGGTAATGCCGGATAATAGAGGTAATTTAAATCAATGCAAAAAATTTTTTATTTTCCAGTCAATTGAAGCTGCCGGTTAATCGAATGACGGATAATCAAGGCCATACTGTAAATAAAAAAAAGACATGCAACCAAAAATCATCGTATGAACGCAAAGAGATTTTGGAAGTTGCTTTAAAAGGAAATCAAGATAAAACGACGTCGTAAAAGCCCTCATGTGAATTGAGTGTTAAACGAGTCACTTTTGCACTCGCGTTCTAAAATCAGGCAGTATTTGTGGTGGAGGGTATAAAAATGATGTGCAGATTTCAATTCTGCACAGAATCACAAATAAAAATTTAATATAACTATTTAAAAAAAGTGTTATAAATACGTACATTTACGAGTAGTATTTTATTTAAAATGGGTGATTTAGGCAAATGTGAGATCTTAAATTCATCTAAAGCAGGATAAAGTCGGTTTGCGTCGGGTGTCAAATGACGGTCCTGACCTTCTAGTAGAGTTTTTATGCTAAAAAAAAATCTTTTATTTTGTGTCGATACTAAAATATTTTTTCAAGGACAAATTAAGACGATATTTTATTATCAACATGAAAAATCAGTGAATAGGTCAATCAAAATTTTTTAGCAAATCAAAAATTAGATTTAAAACATAACTGTAAAACCTTGTCGAAAAATTTTGTCATTAAAAATTATATGCGCATTTCAATTTTGCACAAAATCACAATTAAAAATTTAATATACAATAAAAAAATATGTTAGAAGGCTTAATTCGTCTGTGCAGAATCTTTGATACCTTTCACCGACAGTAAGAATATATCAGGCCTGAATTTTGGTTTCTAACTAAAATTATTTTCAGGGGGTGGAATTTATATTTTTCTCATATTAAATTGTGGACCACTCTTCACAAAATTTAACAGAGTGATTTCTGGTATTATACAACTGTCCTAAAGTAACAAATTTTATTGCAGTAGCGTAATTATTTACGGTTTAAGGCGTACTAAACTGTTTTCCGAGAATAAGCTAACAAGGGGCCTGTGGTAAGTAAGTTACGGATCGATCTTCACAAAATTTAACAATGTGATTTCTAGTCCCATAAAACTGTAACGTAAAAAATTGTATTACAGTAGAATAATTTGTCACGGTTTGAGGCCTACTAAACTGTTTTCCTAGAAAAAGCTCTATGGTGAGTTATTAGCTGATCATCACGAAATTTGACAGTGTGATTTCTAGTCCTATAGAAGATTTTATTACAGTAACAGTATTGGTTACGGTTTTAGGCGGTCTAAGCCTATTATAAATTATGGGCCGATCTTCACAAAATTTAACAGTATGATTTCAAGCGAATTTTGTGAAAAATCTTATATCAATCCCGGCATTATACCACCATTGATGTCAGTTTTTCTAATTTAGGTTTGTAGTTCCACATTTGGATTCTTAGCTCTTATCCTACTAAACCGAATTTACTAGATTTCAATCTCAAACTGCTTAGGATAACTGGAAGCAATTTGACATCAATATCTTCTTTTCTTTGCAGTTGTAAAAGTAAGTAATACCGTGTTCAGATATACCTTTTTTATTAAGTCAATATTCGGTTTATTGACACAATTATATTTCTGTTCACATATACACAATTTAGCTAACTCAATTTATATTACCACTACATACAACATTTAACGTAAACAAAAATGTACATGTATAAGCAACATGTAAACAACTTTTGACATTTTTAGGAATAAGCATCTGGCTTTGGCGCAGACCTAATAGATGGGCCTTTGTTTTGTTGTAGTTTCAGTTTTCAAATGTCAAAGCACTTTGTTTATTGATTTGTGTTTTGCTCACTAAACACACTTGTGACAGTGTCGCATTTTAGTTTTACTTAATATTTATAACAATTTCGTATTAATTGAGCAATAACTAAATTGCAATTTTATATGGATAATTGAGCTCAATAATGTCATTTATTGCGTAAAACTCAATTAAGGTACATATCTGAACACGGTATAAGCCTGTTTTCAACAGATGGACAGACGGACATGGCTAATTCGACTTCGAATTTCTCAAGTAGCCAGAATATATATTCTCTATGGGGTCTAAGATAAATTTTCAAAAATTTTCACACGGAATGACAAGCTTAGTATATCCTCATTTACATGTCTCCTATACAATCTTCCTTCCAAAATAGTATTTTTGCCCATAAACTATCTTATTATGTTGCTATTTACTGCCTGTTTAACGATTTCGAACGTAAGCGTTCACATATAAAATTATATTTAAAACAAAATTCTAAAAATTGTTTCTGTTTTAAATGTAATTTTCCATGCAAACGTTAACGTTCGAAATCGATGAACAGGCTGTTAGATTTTACTTAGCTCGAAAATAGGTTTATGTAACGTGTAACGTAAATCGTCCTTCCAAATTTTTTTTCAAAATCGGTTCTTATTTGAATAGCTACCATACAAAAACCACTCCCTTAAATCACTTAAAGCCAAAACAGAATCTCACTTGGATGTATTTATCTATACACTTTTTTACACAGAGAAATCTTGTATGAATCTTAGTTCATAACATAATTTTGCTCTGGCGGATCCATGATTGCTGATAAATCCGAATTAGGGGCCACTCACGAAAATTTGTCCCTTAATACTGTGGTGTAGGGTATTACATGGTCCGGCTTGACCGACTATACTTTCTCGCTTGTTCATATTAATTTAATTTATCATCCGACTCGTCAGAAATTATGTTGATTTTCAATTTTGTTATTATAATATTTTGATTGCATGATAACAGAAATGAGAGGGTATTAATTTATACAGAAGCAATGACCAATAAGAATATTTATTGTATGTATAAAAATTATTTCATTTTAAACGTATTTTATGTACATACATATGTACATATTTTCCTTTAATAATCAAAGTATTGATTATTTAATTTCATAAAATATTACAAACGATTTTTCGATGATGGGGAATCAATTTTCTTCTAGGCACTCTTTATTATGCTAATAAAAATTGCAAAGTTTTGATTTTTATTGTGACTAACGGCAAAACACATAATTTTCAAATCTTTTTAACTAATACCAATGTATAATTTAACCTACACAAGCACAAATAGTTCAAAAAGTTAAAGGACCTTTAAATATTTATCAACAACTAGTCTATGCTTACACGCTTTAACTTTTGTTGCTTTCTTTTGTTGCCTTTTAAAATTAACCATGGGGCAACGACTACAGAGGAAAGAAACCCTCTCAAAACAATTTCTCTTAAAATGTTGCAGGTGTAAAGTGACAACAACAAAATTAACACATTTCTTAATCCTAGAGTTAGGTTTTTTTTTGACAGCTGAGAAAGTTTTTTTCTAACTTTTTTTTCTAGTCTTGAAATTAACATTCAGCCTTCTTTATACATTTAATTACGAATAAAAGGTCAAAGCGTGCTCGTAAGCAGCAAACGTTGATGCGTGTGAACCTAGACTTATATACCGACATGTATATATTGATTTGCCATTATAAGCAACACTCTTCAGAAGCGTCGTAAGGCAAATGAAAAACAGGAGCAGTTTTCAACCTTTGTGTTAATTTCACAACTGTGTTATATTTTTTATGATTTTAAACTAGAATGCGAAAGCGTCTTTTCTAGTATGTATTGTAAATTAATGAAGCTGCTGAGTGAGTAAGAGTTTTGTCAACTTTTTTATTCTGGTAAATTAACACGTGGTTTGCATGTAATTTTTTTTAACCACAGCGTAGTTAATTTAAGTTTAATACATATTATTGTTGCGCTATTGTAAATGTTAGTTCTTTAACTACATTAGCAAGAAGATTAAAAAGGTCTACAAGGGTATTTTACTACCAAAAGAGAAAATCGTTAGGATTTTTTTAATTCAAACCTCCTTAACAAAGTTTGGGAAATTGTTTAATTTCTTTTCCCAAATATTGACTGTGGGTACGCAACTGTGAAAGAGTGACATTAACATTTTTTTTTATTAGGGACAACTTTAACAAACTTTTTTTCTTTTCTTTTTTATTTAATTGAATAAAAGTCGTCTAGATTTAGCAATAAAGAACACTCAAAATATTTTTGTTTAAAATAACTTTGATAATTTGATTTGATTTAAATTCCTAATAATCACAAAGGAAATTTTCTCCTTCATTAAAAGTTTTTTATTTTTCTAAATTTTCTTTTAATAAAACAGGGTACTTTATAATAAATAAACATAAAAAATTCACAAAATCAAACGTTTAAGTAGCAAATTTTAAAAATAAATAAATTAGAAGCCAAATAAAAAACCTTGTATTAGAGAAAAAGATGCTGAGAAGTGTAACATTTCACTTTTTCACTTTTTATTATACCCTAGAGCTGAAAAACTATCAATAGTTCTGTTATCAAAACTACCCGTTTTATATCAGCAGAAGCCAAGTTTGATAATGGACTAATGGGAAATTATGTACCGATCATTCGAGCGATTGGTTTCTAGTATCAAAAAAGCTATATTGGAGCAAATTATCGTTATTCGTTACGGTCTTAGTCGTATTTAAGTGGTTTCCTACAGTGGGCCTTATTTGGTGCCTATGATAAATTATCGACCGATATTCACGTGATTGAGTTGTATGACAATCCTTGCATTTCGCCAACAAATAATTCTTTTCTGTCAAGTCGTTCAAAAATAAAAGTGATTTCAAAAGAATAAATAGAATAATTTAATGAGCCAAAACAAATTGAATTTTTTGATCCCGATAGAAATCAAGAAATGGTTAGCTGTTTTTTTTTTAATTTATGTTTAGTACACTCTGTAGGGATGCCAACCAGAACTGGTCTTCGCAAATCCCGGGATTCGGGATTTCAAAAAATCAAATCTCGGGATCCCGGGATTTTTCGGGATTCGGGGTTTTTGAAAATTAGAAGATAAATGCTTTTTATAGATATTGACTAAAAAAAAACGACTTTAAAAGCGGTTTACAAGCAAAAGTTTTATATTAATTTGTTATTTTAAAGTTAAATATAATGTTATATTAATTACTAACATTTAATAATATTAAAAATTGTGACTTTTTCTTAATTAATGATTGATTTAATTAAAAATATGATAAAAAAAACAACGTACCATTTCTAACAATGTGTTAATTGATTCAACTAAAAAATAATTACCGTAAAATCTATATTTTATTAAATTACCTCAGTTGATTCAAACTAAATAAGAAAAGAATTAATATTGTAATTGAATAGAACAAACTTGTAATTGATTTATTTGAAAGATTCTATTAAAATTTTTATAAAGTAATTTAAGCTTCGTTTACAATCCCAGAAACATTTTCGCTTGGTGTTCATAATAGAGCAACAATTTTTTTCGCAACCACACACATTTTGCATTAAGAAACCGTTTGCAAATTTTACCCACAACAATATTATGCATTTATTATTATTATTTTTTACAACATTTTGTTAAAATTTTCATTCAAAACTAAATAAAATTACTTTAAACGTCAGAAACAATTTCATACAAAATTTTGCTGAAGTTCTAGTTGAACTAATTTTTAAAAAAAAACTTTAGTTACATTTTTGTTCGAAAAATGAAAGGAAAATATATGAAATACTTTAGGAAGAAATAAGATAGAAGAAAAAACGAAATTGTTGCTCTGATTGTGAACGAAGCTTTAGAATGAATATGTAATTCAAATTTGAATTCGAAATTAATTATCAAAATAATTTTTTTAGTTAACCATAAAAATCTTATTTTAACAAAAACACATTTTTATACCCACCACAAAGTGGAAGGAATTGTTTAGTGTTTAAAATACACTTCTTAATTTTGTAAATTCGCTCCAGAAATTGCCGTAGTTCCTATGCCTACTCTTGTAAAATTCTTTAATAATTCTAACCCTGTAAAGAGTAAAGAGTAAAGTTTAAATGTCGAATTTGGTGCACCAGTGGAATGTTTTGTGCATTTCAAAGACATTTTTTTCCTTTATTAATTTTCTTCTTTAATTATTTTCTTCACTTCTTGTTAAAATTTATTATAATTGGATCGATAAATCGGGATTTCGGGATTGGCTTCCCTAATACTCTGGCAAATCATCATGATTATATAAACGCTTAAGCTGGGATCACACGATTGCCGCAAATGCACAAATATAACACAATTTTGATTATGCTTTATTGACGCACAATAATAAAATTGCACCAATCAAATATTCTGAAATCACACGATTGCCCTGTTTTTTCAAATTTAATTGCCGCTAGTTGGTACAAAGCGAAATGGGTACAATAATTGTGCCAACTGCGAAAACAGCTGTTGTGGTAGGTTATTTTGGAAGATTTGTTTGGAAGTTCTAGTTGGTTCGTTCATTAAAAAAAAAGAAAATTGTATCATACCTATGTAATGTATGGATAAAAAAAATATAGGAAATTCTAAAAACTAAACAAAGTTAAATTCTATTTTCAAATATATCAAGAAATATAGGATATTTCTATTCAAATTTTTATGGCCAATTTCACCAATTCTATTTAAATATCAATTGATATTTAAATACAGTTTTTCATATAATTTTATTTTTATTTGACATGAAAAACGAATACAAAAAAGTAAATTTATTAAAAATGCAAATATTGGGAGCGTATTGTGTTGTTTGATTGCCGCACAAGAACACAATAAATATCGGTACATTTTTGTTATTTTTATTGACGCCCGGTTGCATATCAAGTAGTCACACGATTGCCGCACCAGGGTTGCATTTTATTGGTAAAAGAAAGCACAATATTGTCCTTGATTGGTACATTAGCCATTTCATTGTGCAGTCACACGGCAATCGTGTGATCCCAGCTTTAAACAACACTACCACATTAGATTGGCTATCGCACTATGATTCCTGATTTCTTTTTTTGCAAATGTGTTTAACATTGATTCGGGCGAGATGTGGTTTAAACAGGATTCTGCAATAGGTAACCGCAAGCATCGACTTAATGATATTAAAATTTGGCATTCATTTTATTTTGAGAAATGGACCTGTTAATTGGCTATCAAGGATAAGCGGTAGCATACCCCACGTATATTTCCTGTAGGGCTACGAAAAGTCACTGAGTTTGGGTGATAAATCAGCAATAACGAACGCCTTGGAGACCAACAAAGTTCGTGGAGAGTAAAAAAAATATAAACACGGTGCCCTAGGAAAGATTTAAATAAAATTTTGTTGTTAATCCAATTTTTAAGCTGATTCTGACGATGAAAGAACAAGAATGAGTTAAAAAAGAAAAAAAATACTCGTCGATTTTTTTTGGCGGGCAGAAAAAAATTTTTTTTTTTTTTAATAACTTATTTTTTCAAATGCATTTAAAATATAAAGATTTTCTTCAACATTTTTTATTTTTCGAATTTATTCTATGAGTTACATTTCAGTTATGTATTTTATAAAGCTTTTTTGTAATAGGTCTATTCCTTAAATTTTTAGGAAACGCTACCAGACTATTATATTGTATTTTCTTGTTACATTTTACCTTAGCTATCCTTTGGATAGCAATGAAGTATATAGTATGTACAGAAAAATTTACAATTATTAGACACCAGCAGAATGTAATGCATTTTCTGGCCCGCTATCCAAAGGATAGCTAAGGTAAAATGTAACAAGAAAATACAATATAATAGTCTGGTAGCGTATAAAAGTCATTCCTAAAAATTTAAGGAATAGACCTATTACAAAAAAGCTTTATAAAATACATAACTGAAATGTAACTCATAGAATAAATTCGAAAAATAAAAAATGTTGAATATAATATAAAGTAACCTACGAAAGGAGATAATTCCCAGTTTATATTTATAAAGATTTTCTTAATAATAATTAGTATTGTGGTTATTTTGTTGAACTATTTATTATTTTGAATCCAAATTTTTAATATTTTTAATTAGGCTTAAGTTCATTAAATTTAATTTTCATTAAACTATTTTTATTAAGAAAGGAATTCAATAAATGAAAATTAAATTTAATGAACTTAAGCCTAATTAAAAATATTAAAAATTTGGATTAAAAATAATAAAATAATAAATCGATCGAAACATGTAAAATTCCTTTCTTCATAAAAATAATTTAATGAAAATTAAATTTGATGAACTTAAGCCTAAATTAAAATATTAAAAATTTGGATTAAAAATTTTCTATTTTTCTTAATATAGTTATAAAAGAAATTTGTTGTTATCTGTGGTGAGATTAAAAAAAATATTCAACCTTAAGAGAGACCTAAAAGAATAATTTCACCATTCAATTAGATTAAAAATTATTTTCTTATGTGTTTTACTATAAAATAAAAGAAAAATTTGTTTTTCTTTATTTTTGGCCACATTCTTTTGTTTGTATTGATATATTTTTTATTATTTATATAAGCTGGTGAGGCCTAACTCCATTTGTGAAAATAAATGTGCAAAATTTTTTTATTTCATTTTTCCCTGGAGTTAGGCCTCACCAGCTAATATATATAATAAAAAATATATCAATATAAAAGAAAAAATTACTATTTAAAATTAACATTGTACTGTCCTGATTAGAGGCGATTTTTCCCCAACTTCTTCTGGTTAACCTATAAATAAACAGAAGTCAACTGTTTTACAGGGCATTATCAACATTGTCGATTTATACGGGGCGTAAAGTGCAATGCCTTATACCATTAGTAAGGGTGCATTTTTTAGAAAAAAACAAGCCACCCTTTAAAAGAGCAAAGCTTTATTAAGAAACGAACACCAAATTACATTTTTTTTTTTAATTCATAATTTTTTGTACGAAAAAAAAAACACCATTAAGGCCCAACCATAATATGCACAGTCGTGCTTAACCTACTGTCAAAAATTACCAAAAATGTATTTAAAAAAAAACAATAACAAAATCAAAAAAACATTTGATGCCGTACTGAATGTGCGATCAGTTTCGCACTTTGCTTAAGCAAATGACAAAAAGTTTTCGTAAGTTGAATATGGTTAGCTTCATAGGATTTACATGTGTTCACACATTTCCTTAAATCAACTTAAACACTTTATGGTTAGGCCTTAAGTGTATTGGTTGATTAACCTTAACTTTTTTTGCATAAGGCAGTAGCTTTTTTTGTGTCGAAAACGGTTTTGCAATTAAGTTTTTGCTAAGTAAACAAAAAACTTTATAACATACATATATATCTTTATCGCATAAAGAAAAAAAATAAATTTATTTGCTGTGAAAATTTTAGCATATTTTCTGCTAGATTTAGCAGATAGAGTTGGGGAATTGCATTTTTTTTTTAATATGCTAACTGCTCTTTAGCATATTTCCTTGTGCAAAAGCAGATTTTTTAGCATATTTTTACTTTTTAGAAAAGCAGAATTTTTTAACATATAAAAGTTTTTATGAAATATATATTAAAATTCCTTTTAATTTAGCAGATTTTTAGCATAATTTTTTTATAAAAATTCAGCAGATTGTAAGCATATATATTTTTTGTTAAAATTTACCATATTTTTAGCAAATTTTAACTATTAAAAATTTTAGTTTTTACTCTTAGCAGATTTTTTCATATTACGATTTAGCAGATTTTGGAAAAAAAGAATTTGTATTCCAAGAAATTTTGTTATATCTTTTTATTACCCGATAAAACATTTTCTTGTTTTGCGAAGCACTAATAGTAAATTATAAAAAGTAAGCTCACATTTATGAGCTACACAATAAGACATACAGAGGTTCAATAAGGTAAGTGAACGAATTCTTCAAAAATTTAAATAAAATATAACATTCCCTTGCTACGAAGCAGGTTCATAAGGGAGCATATTAAAAATTCAGTCTGTAAAGCTGATCGTTATATTCAGCGTTTATTAAAGCGCTTTCTGTGTCAAAATTATGTTGCATCAAAGTGGGAACTCGCCATATAAAATGCATGTCTTCCGTACGTTTCTCCCTTTTAAACCTGCTTCGCTGGAAGCTCCTATTTTTATTATACCAAACATTAATAAATATGTTAAGTCTTTAAGGAAAATAAACATTTTTCAATCTATTAAATAATATGATAAGCCTTACTAATATCCTACGAAAAATTGTGTACTATCATGGACAGTGGGCATGGCAGCTGCTTAATTTAATTTTGTACGAAAATTAAAAACTTTATCTCCAATTACTTACCGATGTATTGATTTTGTCAAGCTTGATAAGCTTAATCTTACACAAAGCGTTGTGTCTTTAAAAATCTAAATTTTAACAAAAGAACTTCTTTGGAGCCATTTTACAGTTACAATTGGATTAAAATAAGTCCACTGTGTTACATAACTTTTTTTATTATTTTACTACATTTTAAAAATTTAAGACTTTACGCTGCTAAGAAAAAAAAAATTGTTTATCTTTTTTGTTATATCGCTACGCAGCGCGTGTTGGTCTGCAGGTGTTTCTTATTTTCTGCCATTTCATTCAATATTTTACTTTGGACTTTTTTTCCTCACTTACGATCTACCTGTATGGTGGATAGTTTGCTGTGGTGTTGATTGGGGGTGCTGACTGGCAAAAGAGAGTTTAGCACACACACTGTTCATACATGTGTCCCTACAAAAATTCTTTGATGTTTTTCATTTCAATCGTGGTTACTCAGTTGTTTCCTTTCGCAATTTCTTGTCGTACGTCGTTTTTTAATGGGCAAATGTTAAATTGCGATTGCTTACGGAATTGATGGGTAGTTGCATTTTTTTTTTTATTTTGTTATATGGGAAATGATGAATTTGTTGTCTTTTGTTAAACATACTTTACGTTGATAAATTGTTTGTTTTTTCGTAACGGAAAAAATAAAAGGCGAATTTTAAATGCTGTGAGTCGGTGGCGACATGGCTGCTGTTTTTACGTAGAGGTTTGTGTTTTTTTTTTTTTTTTTTTTTTGTAGCTGGCTGGTGTCCTCCATAGTCCACACACAACTTTAGTTATTTGTCTGAATACTCTTTGGTATGCAGTTAATAAAGTTTTTTGTGCTTGTTTTTTTTTTTTTTTTTGCATCCGTACACCGCATTGTGGTATGCAGTTTTTAAACCTAATGGTTCCTTTTGCCACAGAAATTTTTCAGTTAATCTATTTGTTTGGCAATGAAATGTGAAATTTTTGCAAAAAATATTTTAATTTTAGTTAAAGTTATTTTCCAGAAAGTAAATTAATATAAATTTAATATTTAAATCGCCTTAATGAAAAAGTGGATAAGTACATATATAACTTTTTGTTTGACCTTTTTTATTTAATTACTGATTATTTTAATTTAAGCTCTTGGTCTTTTTTAAAAAAATTTTTTAAATTATTTATTTTTTCGATATTTCGCTAACCATCGGTTAGCATCGTCAGGAAATTTTAATTTTTTTTTTTTCCTGACGATGCTGACGATGGTTAGCGAAATATCGAAAAAATAAATAATTTAGCTTAAATTAAAATAATCAGTAAGTGGATAAGTACTTTTTAATTAAGTGATGTTCTAGAAAGTGTTTGATTCCAGTGTTCAAAAATAAACAGAACATTAGTTAGCGTTCGGCTAACACACCCAGGAACGATATCTATTTTTTTAGTGATTGTGCACACGAACACAACCCTTAATACCGTTCGTAACTATTTTCAAGAAAGATTCGAAAATTATAAAGTGTTCTGTTCTTCGTTAATGTTCTATAATGTTTCTTTTTTACATTGATAAAGAAATGACCAAACTTGTGTGTGTTTTGTATGTATAAAATTCTTTTGCTGGCTTTTGGCTTTTTTCCTGTATGTACATATTTTGTTTTTGTAAAAAATGTTTGGTTTTTTACCAGCCAAGAGCACAACAGAAACGAACGAACATTAATGATCTGAACCGAACACAATGCAGTTTGTAGTTAAAAAAAAACCGAACGGAATTAAATGTTCTCATCTTTCTCTTCTCACAAACACTATTAGCTTTTGTGTTTTCCACAAATCTACCGAATCGAACACTAAAAGCGAAATTTAGTTTTTATTTTCGAACACAGAGGAAATCTATTAAGATACAAAAGTAATGCATTAAGGAAGCAATTAAGTTTATGAAGAAAAAAAAAGGAAGCAATTACGGTTAATGAAAGAAGTGTTTGTAGGAAGTATTTTACACTATACCCGAAGTATTTTGGAAATTTCTTCGCAAATTTTGTTAACAAAATTAAGGGTTCGGCTTCATTGAATGTTTCAACTGCCAGTATTTTGATGTCGCAAGAAATTTATAAACCACAAAGAAAACCGTTTTGTATCCACTGTTCAGCAATCTGTGTTGCCAGGGTGCCGCTTACTATTTTTAAGACAAATTGAATTTTATTTTGTCCTTATTAGCCTTAATATTTGTCTCTATAAATTTCTGGCCTTATTTCTTCTAATATTGCAAATATTTTATTTTTAAAAACATACTAAAAATCTTTGTGATCTCTTTGTATGACTTGACGGCTAGCGATGACATTAAGAAAATATCCAGAGTTAAAAGCAAACCAGTAATAAAAAAATTTAACAATTGCTAACAAATAACCAGAAGCCTTATACTGTAATTCGCTTAGCTAAAGCTAAATCTCGATCGCTAAAATTCCTTAGAAAATACAACATTTAAAAATTTTATAGATGACATTAAAAGCTAAAACTGCGGCGAATTTAATTTGTATGGCATTGCCAAATTTAGCAATGCACGTTACAGAATTGGATTGTGGCCAAAAATCGCCAAATCAACTTATAGATTTTAAGCGATAGAGGTTTAGCTTTAGCGAATTACGGAATACGGCTGAAGGTAAATTTGTTCAAGTTTTTTGATTTAAAAATAACATCTTGCGCATTTTGCACGATTTCTTTAAAAGTTCTCTATTTCAATCCATTTCTTAATAAAAATATGGTTTCAGCTCCCACTTCTATGTTTTTTTTACTAAGTTTTAATAAAAAATTTTAATGTTCCAGAATACTTTTTTTATATGTAAAAAAAACTTCGTTTTTTCTATATACAATTTATTACTCAGAGAAATAAAACAACTATTTACTGATTTTCAATAAAAATGCTTTCAATCATTTTGATTGTGGAAATTCTTTTTATAAAACTGATTATCATTATATAAGTTTCAGTTCAAATATTGGCTTTTTATTAGAATCATTTATAGATTTGGCTTTATTCTCAAGTAAATATCTCGAAGTGGTTTCTTTTACGAATAAATTTCTAATTAAAAGCTAATTTGAAAAGAATCTTAGAAATAAGGAAAAATCCATGAGACAGGACTTTCTTATTCATTGCAATCTGAATTGCGATTAATCGCACAAAAATCGTGCAATTCAGACCCAAAATTTTAATTTTTCTTTTATGTATACATAATTCAAAATCAAAACCAGCTTATTTCAAAGTCTGTGGTCTTAAAACGCATTGACGGTTTCTTCAGCAAACTTTGGAAATCGGAAAATTCAGAAAAAAGTTTACATATTGTGTTCTATTTCGAGATTTCGTAGCACCGTTCAGTGTTGGGTTTCTAATCGAGAAAATTTCTCGAAAATTTAAAACTCCGGGGAATTTTCTGACGGGTAACTTTTGGAATATCATTTTAATGTTTTTGTTATAAATTAAGGTTTTTGTGACATTTAAACGTAGTTAGGGCCAGTTTACCTTTTAAATGAAAAACCAATTACTTTTTGTTCGGATCAAATGTTAAAACGCATATCATCACTATTAACAGATCTGGAATTTTAATTCGTTTAACAAACTTCCTCAAAATCCTTACAGCTTAAGTCCTTTATAAAAAAATCTAAAAACTTTATTACCGACTTTTGTGCGAGGATATCTTGTCCGCCAGAATCTTTATAAAATGTTCAACATAATGCAAGAGGATTGTTACATTTAAGTAAATGTTAAAAGATATTAATGTGTCTCGAAATAAATTCCTCTCATTACTATCACAAACTCTAAAATTTAAGTGATGAGAAGGTTTGACGACACTGCAAAGTATTTTAAAACAAAATGCAAGCAGAACGACATTTGTTGATGTCTAATATGTGAAATACAAACGATTGAGTTTTATTTTTTTATGGATTAATTACGTTAAATTATCAAAAACCATTGATCAATGATTGTCAATAATCATATAATCATCATACAAATATAATTATAAAACTAGGTATGATTTAAATTAGCATTTTAATTAAAAATTTAATTAACTATTTTAATTTAAATCGCCGTTAGTGAAATATCTTTTAATCGTTATCACGCTTATAAAAATTTATAATGAAGTGCAAACTCTACACTCACAATATTATTACAGTAACGGACTGTAGTTTATTTAAGATATATTCCGTTCAGTCATTTTTAAATAAATAAACATTTAAAATTCCAAGCAGATTTATTTTTAACTGATTCTAACAGTTATTCAAAAAACTAAGTGCATATTAATACGGATTTTCAGTTGCAGTTAATATTGTCTGTTGATTGAGTTAAATTCTTCTTTATGTTAAAGTAAATAAAAATGTAATTTAAAGCAACGAAAAGTTCATTTAATTTTTACTGTCAAAAATTCAACCGCGAATTCCGTAAAAACAAATCAATATTCAGTTATCTTATATAAATTAATTGTCAAAAAATGAACTACATATTCCGTAAAAACAAATAAATATGCAGTTATTTTATAAAATTTTACTGTCAAAAATTCAACACCATATTCAGTTAAAACAATTAAATATTCAGTTATTTTATATAATTTTACTACCAAAAATTAATTTTTACTTATCTTTAAAAAATGAATTGCTTGTTTTGTGTAAGCAGTTCCCATTTTCTATTTGTTAACCCTTTTACATGTAGAGGGAATAATTTTCCCACCAACTTTTCTTCATTGGTAAGGTAACTGATCAGTCGCAGTTGTTTTTTTTTGATTTGGCAACATTAATTGAAAGAAATAAAGTTTGTTTTCTTAACATTGTATGTGACAGATTATAAATATTTTTTTCGAGACGGGTCTTCTGTAAATTGAAAACAGGTGTTTTTGCAACTGCGAACGAAATCGGTATATATCTTCGAAATCTCGTGGTGATATATGGTAAGTTCTTCTACGTTTTATAGATTTATATTTAATATCTTAGAAAAGAGACATATCTTTTACTTTTCTTCTACATTGCTTTCCTTGTGGGATTTTTTTTTGGTGGGAAGAATATTCCCTCTAACCATGTTTGTTTTTTTTTTATACTAAAGGTTGTCTGAAAATGAGCAAGAAAGTACTAAAAGAATATGAAAAAGAGTTGGTGCTAAATGAGTTATACGGTTTACCATCAGATCCAGAGCAGTCCGAAGACGATAAGGAATCGGACGAGGAAGAAATTGAACAATATATAAAAAGTGGACATGGTATTACTTTACCCGGCGGAGGCAGAGGGAATATATTTACCACCAATCAAAAACTAAAAAAAAAATAATTTTTTTTTATTTTATATTTTTAGTCATCAATAGTAACCCTAAATCAAAACCAGATTTTATTTATCCTATTCCGATCGCTATGACCGTAAAAGGGTTAAAATAATTTAGTTAAATACATCAAATTTTAAAAGTAAAATAATTGCGAAGCCATATCGGTCATGCTGCTGGTGTCTTATAATTGAGAGTTCTTCTGTAAACAACGTGGTCAGTACAACAAAAGTAAAACAAACGTGTGTAACTGGGTAAGTAAATAAAAATATTCTCCCTCTCTCGCTTATAAGAAAAACAAGCGGACAGGTGTCTGTCTGGTATTTTTTAGAAATTCGGCTCTTTTGTGGAGTAAACGAAAATTTAATAAAATAACTGAATATTTAATTGTTTTTACTGAATATGGTGTTGAATTTTTGACAGTAAAATTTTACAAAATAACTGAATATTTATTTGATTTTACGGAATATGGTGTTGAATTTTTGACAGTAAAAATTAAATGAACTTTTTGTTAAAAATAAATGAAAAATAGGTAGACCGGTTTTTAATTGAACTTTCATTTATTTTATATTACAATTTCAGTTAATTTTACGTATACAATATTGTGAGTGTAGTAATACTGAATTCTCTATATTATTAATTATTGTTTTCTATTATTGGTTATAAAAAATCAAAGACAGAGACATATCTTAAAAAAGGAAGTAACTTAGAACTTTTTTTAAATGTACGATTTAAAAGAAATATAATATTGAAGTTGAAAAACAAATAATATATTCAAGGGTTGCTTTTATGACATCTTGTAGGCGCAATGACGAACTTTTACGTTCCAAAATCAATTTATAAATTCCCGCTATGTTTCGTCTTTGTTCTATTCCTGCAAGAAATCCTTGACTTATTTAAATTCAAAATTTATCAATTTGAAAAAAAAAACACATCTGCCTCTTCAAAGCACACTGGTGTCAAATAAATCAAAATTAAGGGACTATAACGAAGACATGGTCATGTTGTTTTGACACTTGTTTTATTTTAAAGTTGCTTTTTTTCTGTTTTTTTTTGGTATTATAATAAAAGCTTTCATATCAAATAAAAACATATTTTAGGAAAAAACATTAAATAATAATAAACAAGTAAAACTTTATAGTAGGGCCATCCGACAATATGATACCCTACACTACTAGTACTACAGAATAATTTAAAAGAAAAGCTGTTATTGAAGATTAGATCTTTGTCGTTAGGCAAAGGAATTTTTAGTTTTTGATTGGTTATAGCGCTTAATTTTTTTATCTTTCGTTTGTTATTAATAACTCAAGTCCAATACAACTGCTGCTCATCGTAATTATTTGCTCCTACAACAATAATTCAAGTTAATAAGGCAATTACATAATTTTCCATTTAACATTATGAAAAACGACAGTTTCCTAAGCCCGGGCTTGTATGTTTGAAAGAAATGTTGGGGGATAAGAAACAAAGTGTGATCGGTCTTTTTTGACCGTCTAGGGGCATTGTAGGTGCTGCAGGTGCCAAATTAAGGAATTTCATTTAACCTCCATAAATATTTGTATAGGAGCCACCTTAGTGGCGGAGATGAGGAACAAGTATGTTCAAAAATATATTTGCGACAAACAACTTTTGGGGGAGTGCCCCGGTAGTCTAGCTGGTAGTGAGCTAGTCTATCAGTGCGGGGGTTGCGGGTTCGATTCCAGCCGGAAACTTTTGTCTCCTGCAGACAAGGGTAGAGATTCGTGGAAATAGCTTAGGGAATAAAAAGATAAATAAAGTCATACATTTTAACCTCCTATGGGGGCAGCTAGACAGTTATGGAAATTTTTCTTCAACACATTTATATTCTGTTTTGAAAATTTTGTATGAGAGCCCCCCAATAGCGGGCTTGTATCTCAGAAACATACCTTTGACCTGTAAAGAGGCATCTCATAAAACTGTAAACTTTGTTTGGAAGCTCCCTTAAGGAATGTGATAAGTTTGTTCGGAACAAATGTTGGGGAGGAAAATTAAGGGGGATCATTTCTACACTTTACCGCTATAAGGGTGATTTTGTGGCAGTAATGGAGTTTTTTGTCAATTATTTTCTCTTTGCCACCACTTTGAGCTCGATGATCGTCCATTTCCCATTGGCCCCTTGCTTAAACTGGTTTTTATATATAGTTAGTCAATATTTATTTTATAAATTAATAATTAGTATTGTGGTTATTTTGTTGAACTATTTATGGTTTTTAATCCAAATTTTTAATACTTCCAATTAGGCTTAAGTTCATTAAATTTAATTTTCATTAAATTATTTTTATGAAGAAAGGAATTTTACAACATGAAAATTAATTAAAATTGTTCTTGATAATCTTTCATTCTTGACCGTGGCCGGGGCTCGAACCCAGGCCGGCAGGTTACCATGACATGTTTCGATCGCAACCACTCGATCTCCTCAGATGGAATTGCCGTTTTACAATTAATATTAAATATTTTATAAATTTTTAAAAATATAATAAAAAAAATTTTAACTAAAAAAGATCATACGACTTTTTTACAGAAACTTCATTATCTTAGCGAAATTTTAACAAATATCAAGTAACTTTTACGTTCTATACGTAATACACTATATACAAAACGCAATAATTAAATTTTTCAAGTTTTTTGATTTTTTGATTGAATCTTATTCAACACATTGAAATCTTCATTACCTTTATTATAAAGCAACCCAAAACTCAATAAATACACTGCAATTCAATATCAATAAAATGGTTCAGAGCAAAATGCAATAATTACACATCTTTGCAATAAATCGCTACAAAAAATTTAAAAAAAATCAACTTTATAAATAAATTATGCTCTGGTGGTAACTCTTAGATAACTGTAAAATGTAATCTATTTAAAGCAAAAAGCAGAAAATCCAACCCTAGTTCAGATCAAAACGCAGTATTTTCATACAGTTCAAAGGAAAATTAAATAAATACTATATGATTCGGACCAAAACGCAATATTTCCAAATTCGTTATCTAAATAACTTTAAAACAAACTGTCAGATAAAATAATTAATTTGTGATTATATTATTTTTTGTAGACAATAATACCTCAACTATTGTTTTTTAAAAATATTATGTGCTACTTACTTACATTACATTTTGTCGTTTATCCAAAAAAATGTTATGGTGTAATTATTGCCTTTACGACTATAAAGCTTACGGGGGATATTATCATAAGATTTAAGTAAGAAAGTTGCTAAAACGTATTAGTTGTAAAACTAACTGATAAAATAATACACTATATAAAAAAAACATTTTTTAACATGTTTTCATACTTTCATGCTAAAATTAACTTAAAACGAAAATGTATTTTAAACTCTCCATAACTTGTTGTAACCAGTCGATTTTTAAGTGCAAGAGAGGAAATTAATGGCTACTGTCCCGCCTTCAAAATAAAGAAAACCGCGTATTAAGATTCTAATCCATTTTAAAGTTATGGTGACCGCCTTTTCGTCAAATGGTCCACTGTGCGGCGAAAGGTGGGTCTGGGACTGTAATTTTTCTTTCTTCTGTTACAAACATTAGCATAAATTTATACCACCTTTGGTGGTGTAGGGTATAAAAACACAAAGTATTTTCCGCTTCAATTCCAATAAAAACAGGAACACACATTGCCCATTCTGTGTTGCCAGGGTGTTGTTTACTAGATGAAAGAGAGTGCGTCAATGTACAAAAAATTTTTTGCAAAAAATCAAATTTATTTATTGTTTTTGTTTTCTAGTTATCCTTTATGTTCTCTTTCTTTTATTTCTTTCTTATTTTTTCTTATATTGAAAAAAAAAATTATTTTTATTGTATAAAAACATCAAAAGTCCGTGTGTCTTCTTTGCATGACTTCATGACTGGCGAGGATGTTAAGAACAACACTCAGTGTTTAAACGATACCAGAAATAAAAAAATTTTATAATTGATAATAAGCAGGGCAAGTTTTTATGCGTACTTTTGCTTAGAAAAAAGCGGTTTGCATGTTTTGCAAGATTTTCAGAACAAAGTTCTGTTGGCAACTTACCAATTAATTTTTTTTTTATCAAGTATATGTACAATGTTTTTTGTTTGAAGAAAATGGGGTTGTATATATATCTTATGGCAAGTTTTGACTCACTACTAAAGTTTAGTAAGTTTTGCCATAAATTCTGTTGATATTTGCGATAAAAATTAATTTCAATTTTAAAATTTGAGAACAAGACAAGGTTTTTTATTTTCGGTTAACAATTAACTAAACAAAATAAAAAAAAACTATTCAATAATTTTAATGTATTCATGTGTTAGTTTTCGTACGATTTTGCGAATTATTTTTTGTTTTTATTTTTGTCAGCATTTTTGTTAGCATATTTAAAAATTTTTGCCCGTACAAAAACTTGCCATTAAAATAACATTTTATAAAAGATGAAGATGATGTTAATGTTTATTTTGTATTATATTTCTAGAAATAATTATTATTTGTAAAGTTTTCAGTGATATTTCTCTATATTATTTAAGTAAATACGAGTTTGTATGGCCTGTCAATCAAATTCAGTTAAATAAAAACAAAATAAAATAGCACAAGATTTTTATTATTATAGTTTTAATAAAAATACGAAAAATACTTTAGTTTTTCTTTCAAATTAGGGGTTTCTACTTGTTAATTTTTCCGAAAAAAACGCACAAAATTTTTTTTCAATTTAAATTCTTTAAATTACGGAAAATTCATTGCCAGACTCTGTTTTTGAGAAGGAGTTTTTTGTTTTAAATTTTAGTAAACTTAAGGCCATTTTCGCAATGTATCGATAAACTGTCTGTTACTTAATGTCAACATAAATTTATTAGATCGATAAACTGTCCACTAACGATTTTGGATTTCTCAATATACCGACAAAAAACATTGTTTTCAGTTGGCAACGTCAGCTGATTGAATTTATCTGTACGGCAAATAAAAGGAAAATTAATAATTGGCAGATGAGTGCTGGCTAGCTTTGGGAAAAAAGATAATCGGGTAATGAGAAAGCGGCCATTAACTTGTTAATAAGCTGTAATTTTAATGATTCGTATTTTAGAAGTAATTTAAAAAATTATTTTAGGCGTTAAATTCAATCTTGGGATTCGTTTGTTACAAATGATTTTAGTTTTTTTAGGAGATTAAATGGGAGTATAAAAAGAGTTAAGCACGATTTTAAAAAAATATCGGCATTTTTGAAGCTACTCCAGAAAATTTTCTCAAACATATATCAAACCCTTTACATAAATATATATAATCCAGTTTTCAGACTGAGTGAAATTTCAAAATTGTATATCCTATAATCTCGTGCTTTTTTTAATCAGCCCCATTGTGCATCAATGTAAAAACGAACTCTATTATTATACAATACAAATCATTTTCTGTTCATACTTTAATTATCAAATTTTTCATTTTGTTAGTTTACATGTGAGTTGAGTACATTTGTGTTCATCATGATATTTGTTTTCTACAAAAAAAAAACTGTAAATATTGTTTTAACTTCTATTATCAAATTGCAAATAAATATTTATTTTATATTATTTTACACACAATATACTGATATGTACGTTTGTATTCATACAAATACATGAATTGTCCCACACAAAGAAACTTATATATAAAATATGCTTTTTTGCAACAAAATTTATTGCATTTTATTTCCGATGATGACAGTATATCATGAAAATCTTTAAACAAATAAAGAAACTTGTTAATGAGCACAAAAAAATCTCAAGGTAATTATGCAATCATTCATTTGCTGTAAGTCTAGTTTATGTTAAAAGTAATTTAAAACTAGTCCATGACTACCATATAAATATTCGCACGAAGTTTAGTATAAGTATTCACAAAAAAATCTAAACAAAGACAGTTGAAATTACTTTCCCCGCAACAAATGCCATACAAAATTTTTATTGACACAAACGTTAACACAAGTTTGTGTGTCATTGAAAAATTTAGTTAGAAATGATCAATAATGATCTTAAATAGGTTTAATTCACACTAGATAATCTTTTTGTAACTAATTAATCTAATATACAAATTTAAACAAAATTATGCATAAATGCACAGAAAAAATAATTTGAATACGAAAATCGCATATTTGATGCAGAAAATGTTTGATTTTCTGCGATGACGATTTTTGCGGTATTGGTAAAGAACTTTGTAAATATAGTTATTGAAGTTTTAGTCAATAACCAAGTTTATTGAGTCAATAAAAAAGTTGTAGCCCAAAATAAGTTTTTTCAACAAAATATTTATGTGATTTGTTAAAATAAAATGTTTTTCGAATTTTTATTAAGTTATTGATTAATTATGATGTGCTAAACTCCTGGTTTTTTCTTTCATAAATAAACTAAAATTTATTGTGAAGGGATAAGTTAGTTCCTATTCGTGTTTCGCTGGTTGCTAAGGACAGATCATCAGGAAACTTTTTTTCAAAGACTTTGGAAAAAATAAAGATATTATACAAATAAAACTGTAAAGCGAATGAGAATTACAAACACTCAAGTCCTATTTGCAACGATAGCAAAGCTATTAAAAAATGGACTTTTATTAACATATTTGTATACCCTTCACCACAGGTGAAAAAGGGTATATATAAGTTTGTCATTCCGTTTGTAAATTCTACAATAGCGATCTTAGACCATATAAAGTATATATATTCTGGGTCCTTATGAGGAGAGAAGTTGATTTAACGATATCCGTCCGTTGTCCGTCTGACCGTCTTACGTTTGATACGTGTTTTCCGAAGACTCCATACATGATATCGGCGATTTTAAACGAATTTCAAATTATTCAGCAATTTTTGATTTTTTTCATCTTATTGACAATATAAATATGTATGAATCGTTCGCCTTACTTACATATGTACATGTGAAACAAAAACCATATTTTATAATTTGTTTTTGGCTTAAATGTAAATACCTATGTAATATGTATATGCAAAAGTTATTTATGTGTATAGGTAGGCATTGTTTTCATGATTGTTGTTGTTGTTTTTTTTTAGAAACGGATTTTTGCTATGTGTTGATCATCTCTCTTACATTTCTATTCAAAATTCTTACACAAGTGCTGCCATATTATTTTTTAAAAATCTTATTATTTTTAAAAAAATCGCATTAGTTATTTGAAAACAAAACATTCAACAATATGTATTTGCGTACGTAAATGTTTAATTTAATCAAAAAGCAAGAAACATGTAAGTTTGTATAATTTTATTGACGAAAACAATGACATAGAAACAGATCTTAAAATTTGTTCACAGCTTACTCTGACATTAGGCAAGGCAAAGAAAAATGCTAAAAATGATTTTAAAAACGCTAGAAATAATTCTAAAGTTGTTCATTATATTGTTTTAAATCCTTATAAATTTTAGTGACTCATTTTAAACAAAATTAAAATAAATGGTAATATTTAAACAAGGCAAGGTCGATTTGATATAGCATCAGATATAAATAGCACAGTTGGTTAAGCTTGAAATTGGAAGGCCCTCTTATAAAAACAAATATGTTTTATTTCCATTTCGATTTAAAAAAATTTATAAAAAGATATTTAGACCAGATTATTTTTTTTTATATTAAAAAAAAAATCATCATTGATTGCGTAAAAGTTAGTTTATAACCATTTATAAAAACAAATATAAGTTTTAATCGCTGAGACTATTCCTTCCAACTTTAAAAATTAATCAAAAGAAGCTTAAAATATTTTTACTTAAAAGCTAAATAAAATGCCAAATGAAAATTTTACAGCTAAATCTAAGTTTTTGGTACTGAATTTACCTTCAAAAATGTCAAAATGGCCACACTACTTAAAAGTCTTCATTACAAATCGCACAAACATGCAAGGTTATCGTCGTATAAAAAAATTAAATGAAATTTCTTTGAACTTTTCAAGGTATATTTACACAAGGTAGACTCATTTGGGAGTGTAGACATGCTGCTCTATAAAAGAAACCAAGTTGTCAAAATTGTCTTCATATAAAACAAAAACAATTTAACGCACACATGTACAAATTTTGGGGTTCCATCTTGGGGTAAACAGCTAACAAACATATGGGCCAACGAGTTTACCTTGTGTAAATATACCTTGGAACTTTTATATCGGAATATCAAATAATTTTAACAATCAACTTCTAATATTCCCTTAATATTCTATTTTTTATAATAGAATTATCCATTTTCATACGAAATTTCATTTTGACTACAACTATTTTTAGTTGTTGTTTATTATAATTTATTATTATTATTATTATGTCCTGTGGTTCCTATAAGGAACAAAGGGCCATAATATAATATATAAAAAAACTTAAGTTATATCAATAAACCTATTATTCAATTTTTAAAATAATTCTAAAAAAGCTAGAAACATTTTATAAAAATGCTTAAAAAAAATGCAAAGCGCTTAATGAAAATTTTGCGGCTAAATTAAAATTTTTAATGCTAAGTTAAGCTGCAAAATTGCCAAAATGGTCACACTGCTTAAAAACCGCAAAAAACATGCAGGGTTATCACTGTTTAAAACAAATTTAATATTCAGGGAATATTAGAAATGCCCTCATCATCTTATTTGACGACTATTTTTTTTTTTAACAAAAAACCGCTAATATAACGAACATTGATCTAGTCTGTCGTCAAAATATTAAAAGCAATCATTGCCTTTTTATTGTTGACACGGATAACATATTTGTCAGCTTTTTAGACAATTTATACAAAAATATATACAAATACATATGTTTTTGCACAAAAGTGATTTAGAAGCATACACAATTTAAGCAATTGAATGGTATGTTTATGTTGTATTACTGATACATAAAAATAGGTTTGCGACTTTTATTAACCAAAACGACAGTTTACGTTTAAAAATGGTTAATGGTAACCCTGTGTTGTTTTTTTCATTTAAAATATTTGCGGTGAACTTCTTTTTTTATTATTAACTTTTGTATTATACACAAACAACAAGCACATACAGACTTCAATTTCCTATTAATAATAATTGATATCACATACTCATATCAACAACAGCTTTCTATTTGGTTCGATGGTCGAATGGTCTGGATGGTCTGTACCCAGGGCTGCCAGATTTGACGATTTATCGTCATTTTGGCGATTTTTTGTTCCGAAATTAACAAAGTGCCGATTTGCTGATTTTTTACTAAAAAGTGACGATTTTTTTCAGTCTCTAAATAAAACATTAAATTTTCTCACACGTTCGTTTTTTATCTTTATTTTTATTTAGCGTATGGAATAATATAAAAGAAAGAAGATATACATAAATCTAAGGTATTAAAATAATATTCTAAATCTTCAAAGTGTGGATATCGCTCAATAGTCCTTTGTAGGATAAGATAGAGCATTCTTTAATGATGTGATCGGTTGTTTGACGGGGGCTTCACATGGACAATTGGGATCATCTACTTGGCCCCATTTTTAGAGAGTTTCTAGGGTCCTACCGGTACCAGTTCGCAATCTGTTCAGGTTATACCATGCTTTCCTCGGTAATTGAATGTCTACTTCGCTGCTTCGTTCTGCAAATAATGGGCGGGATCTATGTGAGTTAAACCATAGATTGGTTCAAACTGCGTTGAGATCAAAGTTTTCGAAGAGTAGGTTCTCGGCGGATTCCCAGTATCTCTTACACGATTGAAAATGCTAGCTGGGTATGAAGTAATTATCTTTTTGTAAATAATTTATATAGTTTCCTATATGCGAGCTTTCAAGGTCATTAATTTTATGAAAATTAAAGATTTTTTATTTCATTCTAAATGAAATCCGACGTTTCGTTTGCATTGTCTTTGTCATCTTTTGTGTTTATTGCAATTGTTTTTTTGTTTGAATGTTTTTTTTTTCTAAGAATCGAACAAAAATTGTTTTAAAAAAACTAAATTTTAAGTTGTCCGATTTTTTTGACGATTTTTCGAAACGTGAAAGACGATTTTTATATTTTTTCTCAGGAAATTGACGATTTCCTCACAAATTTATCTGGCAGCCCTGTCTGTACCTAACAACTTTCTTTTGGTTTACGGGTTTGAATCCCACGCATAACATTTTTTTAGGTTTTTAAAAAAATTTTTATCTAAAAAGAAATTGATCAGTTTTTGACCTTTTTACATTTTTTAGATATATTTATAAATTTCATATACATATATTTTATACATATTTATTCCTTTTATAATTATAAGTGTTGATCGACCTTTTTTGATTACTCTAAATAGTTTATATAGTTTCCTATATGCAGGCTTTCAAGGTCATTAATTTAATGTAAATAAAAGATTATTTATTTCATTCTCAATAAAATCCGACGTTTCGTTGGTATTCTTTCCAACTTCTTCAGGGATTGAGTTTTTATTAAAATCTGGCAACATTGTAAAAATACAAAGTAAAAAGTAGTCAATAATAACAATAATTATAATCTTAATTTTTGACAAATTAACTTACAATAATCTTTTTCGTAAGTTTACATCATTTATAAATTATATCACAGTATTTTGTAAAGGTGGACAGCACAACACAAAACTTAAAATATTAAAATAGATGTATGTAAATATAAAAATTATCACAGAAAATTTGTCCTTTTTTGATCACAGTTGTTATTATTACTAAAGTATTGCAATGGTGTAGTTTGCATTTGTATTGTCTTTGTCTTCTTTTGTGTTTATTGCACTTGTCGATTTTTGTTGTATTCTTAAGCTCTCCAACGTGTATCTTTTATTTTCCCTTTTCTCTTTATCTAAAATTCTCACTTTTTCAAAGTTTGGCTTGTGTCCGTTTTCAATGCAGTGTTGTGCAAGTGCAGTTGATTGTTTTCCTCTTTTTATATCAGCTTTATGTTTGTCTATTCTCACGCCTAAATTTCTCTTTGTTGTACCAATGTAGATTTTTTTTTTATTTAATTTACCCTTTCTATACCCTTTTTTATTTTATTTTTTATAATTAATTTTGTTCATAGGTATTTTTCTTTTTTTTATAATTAATTTTGGTTTAATAATACCGTTTAATAGGTATCTTAAATTTACAAATTTACTTAATTTCTTATTTAAATACCTATTCAATATTAAAATACCTAATCAAAGAATTGCATATGTAACAATTTATATTAAAGATGTTTTAATCGTTTGCTGTGGGTTTCTTCTTTTTTTATTTTTTTTTAAAGATGTCATCACGAAAACATTTTATGAAGGGAAATCGTCGAGCCAAAGTTATCTTGACGTAGGTTTATCATAAAAAATATTTTGGAAAATTGAATATGTATTTACAATATCGGTTTTTACCCTTTATTAAACTTTTTGTTCTTATCTCACCAGGGTGAAGGGTATATAAGATTAGGCATAGCCGAATATAGCACTCTTACTTGTTTTTCTTGAATATGAAAAAATATCTAATTATTTCAATATTAAATATGGTTTATTGAGTGCTATTTTGCAAAGTGTAGTTTTGATAAAAAATTTTTATTGAACCAACTAAAAAGTTTGTTGCCCTAAAATTTTATTTTAAACAAACTGTGTTGCTAAAAGTTTTATTGAAATATTTTTTCTGTGTAATTCTCTTTAGAACTTGGTCTTTAATAATTTAAATAATCCTGTCTTTGGGCTTCGTCTAAAATCAGCTGTTTTTAGCCGCTTTAAGTAATGCCTGTAATGTGTAGCCTTAGACCCCTTTCGGACTCGTCAAGTCTTGCGCAACTATTGGTTTGTAGATGTCAGCGGGATCGGGTTAAGAGAAAAAAAATTTAATACAGACTTTGTTGTACTCAGCAAGTGTCATGCGCAACTAACTTGCAGAGTCTGGCAGGGGTCTTACGAGGATTAAAGCGTGACACTGCTCCTTTCAATAGGCATCTGTCAGTTGAGGACATAATTTTAAAAGCTGTGATTTTAGTTTGACAGCCATTGATAGCAGAGTACCACGTCTTTAAGGGAAAAAATAAAAAAGTAAAAGTAAATAGTCATTCCAAAGCAAAAATCCACTAATTGGGCCTCAGTGTTTCTAACTCTGAAGAAATGGCTCGGAAGAAAGATATATGACTGCAACCATAAAATCATAATACAACAAATATTTTTTAGGGCCTGGCAACTCTTCGTTGAACAAGGCCTATAGAGCACAAAGGTGACGACGTTGAAAAATAATATGATTTTTTTAACGATAACATGCGAATCATTTAAAAGGTCACGGATGTATTGACCCGCCCTCGTATCATTAGAACTCAGATAAGTGTACGCAAAAACTTCTTAAAACTTCATTTAAACATATGTTTCTTAATTATCAAAATAAAATTATTGATTATTAAATAGAAATTATTAATTTCAATAATTTTATACCCTTTTCCACAGGTGGAAAAGTATATTAAAGTTGGTCATTCCCTTTCTACAATACTGTATATACAAATATGGATCACTGTTGGGATCTGGAAATTCTTTAATTGTACCGTCTCAATGCCAAAATTGTACCAAATTGAAATAATTTGTACCAAAATTTCGCCATAAAATAAAAGAGCATACATAGTAAGAATTCATAACACTTTTTTATTCGATAATAACAAAAACAAAATAAGTAAGATATTAAAGTCGGTCAAGCCCGAGCATTTAATACCCTACAAATTATGTTGCGTTAAATATTTTTTAGGAAAGAGGGCTTATATGGGATTAATGGTAAATGTTGGAGCTACCAGCACATCATTTTAATATGACATACATAGCAGCTATAACAAAAGTTGTCGTCGCCAATTTTTACATCAATACCAACATTTATAATGAAGTAAGTCTGGTATAAATTTGATCTAAATACCAACGTAATAAGCAGTGTTGCCAGTGAAATTTCGAGAAAGATACATTTTAGTTTCCAAAAAGATACACTTTTTCCCAAAAAGATACGTTTTGAAAAAAATTTGAAAATCCATTTTTGAAGTTTAATATTTATTAACATAACATTTTTATTTTATATTTGAATGCATATTGTTAAGAAAATGATTTCGTATAATAAATTCATTTTTATATTTATTTAAGTCATAAATATTAGGTTCATACCTATGTAATTTTTTAAAAATACAGTAAGCAAACTTTAAAATTAATTTTATGTTATTATCTTTGGATGTTATCAAAACAAATTCATTTTTGTAAAAATTAATACACGAGTAAAGGCGTTTACACTAAGGCGATTATATCAACGTTCATATAAATTTCCTGAAAATAAAAAAGATGTTCATATTTCCTCAGAACAATTTCGCACTACTAGTAATCATCGATGGATCGTATGTTGCGACCCCTTAATGTTTTCTTTCACCATTATTGAAGCTTCTATCAAGGCGAATTCACTAGAAGGTGGGGTCAAATCAACATATGGTGCTTTTTTCGGTGGTCGACTTGTCAAAGTTTGTTTGCAAACTAATTTTTTATGTAAACTTACCTTTTTTACTAGCAATATTTTTGACAATCCGACCACAGAAGCAGTGTTTTTGTGTAGTTGACCTCACCTTTTAGTCAATGTGCCTTTGCTGCTATTGTGTTAGTATTGAGTCGGCTACGATGATCAGTCTTAATAAGTTTGAGTTGGCTAACAATTTTCGAATGTTTTGTTTGTGTAAATTTTGCGTACAGATTCAAAAGATACGAAAAATGTCAGGATTATACATGATACCTGAAGTAGTCAAAAGATACGAAAAATGTATCTTTCGTATCCTAACGGGAACACTGGTCTATAGGCACAAACACTGTCCCGAAAAGAAGTTTATATGGGGGCCATGTGATTTTATGAACCGATTCTCACTATTTTCAGAAGGCTTTGTCCTTATGAATTGAAACCTATGTACAAATTGCGAACTGTACTTTGAGCACAAGGTTGCATGGACACACAACCAGCTGGATGTAAGGACATAGTTAAATCGACTCATAAAGTGATTCTGAGTCGATCGGTATACAATTTATATTTTTTAGTGTTCACACATCAGCACAAACTCATAATACCCCTGTCGGACATTCAGTTAACTTTAAATTAACTGAAAGCTAACTATTTCTCAAGTAGTGGTGGTTGACACTTGCACTACTTTTATATTAAATTAACTAACTATTTTAACATTGCGATGTCCTAGGAAGTAGTTAGCTACCTATCCGTTAACTTAAAGTTAACTTTTTGTAGCTAGCTATAAACTTACTACTTTAAGTTAGCTTTAAGTTAAGTTAGTTTAAGTTAAGGCCGATTGTTACAAACTTAATATTTTTAAAAATAATGACAATAAAAGTTGTTATAATGCAAAACTATAAGTAATGCTATGTTTCCACTTCTATTTAAATCACCTGTCGAATTTTTTTATTATACTATAACCTGGCCATCACCGATTGCCAATTTCTACTCCGTATATTGTAATAATGGCCCTAAATAAATTAAATCTTTTGTGGGTCTTGGAGCCGTTTGTTGGCTAATCGACTTGACTCTCTCTACTTAAAATATACTACACAGTGTTTGTATACACTTAGGTTAATGTAAATTTTACATTGCGTAGTAGTTGGCTTTAAGTTAGTCTATACAAGCTAAATTAAAGTTGGTTTTTTTTGTAGTTAGCTACTCTCCACTATTGTAGTGTGGGTATAAAAAATTAAGAAAGAGCTAAATTTTATTTATTTCTATTTTGTATCAAAGGCAGACAAAAATATAGATGCTTGGTTGATAGTGTCACCAAAACAATCGAATGTGGCGATTTGAAGACACTTGATCTCCGGCTTTCTACAGGAATACGAGTTCACATACTTATGTATGTATATATGTACTTAAATGTTAGCATAACATAATGAACATAAATTAACAATAATTAAATTCTTAGTACTTCTGGTCAGGGCTGGAGATATGTTATTAGAAATTGTATTATTGAAGAAAAACGAAGAAAAAATGAAACTTCGTGGGTCTTTTTTTTTTTAATTGTACCAAAAAAGGATGAATTGTACCCGTGTACCAATAAATTTTCGATTGTACCAAATCCCATCGGTGGTGAGAATGTTTAAATCGATTTATCGAAGACATTGTGTTACCCTTCTTTTTTAATAGAACCCACATAATTGAAACAAAAAATGGAGATAAAACCGCTATACTGAACAAAAAATTGCTAAATTACCATTGCTTATTAACAATAGTGTCCAACTTCACTATTAAACGCGCTGTCAAATTCGGATTTTCTAATTACGAAGCGGTGACGCCGCGCTATTTAAGGTTGCTTAATGCATATTGTAAGGGCGTGACGATTTTTGACAACTAGAAAACGCGTGCAGCTTTTGTTTAGGAACGCTGTAATTTTTACAACAAAATCGGTTTAAATATCGAGCCTTTACCGCAAAAATAGCTTAAGCGACATAATTTTAAATTCTCGTTTTTTAAATAAATGCACTTATTTATGGCAACACTTGCTACAACTTCTTAAATGTCAAGGTCACAAAAGGTTCCGTTACGATTTTATACCAAAAACTGTTTTAGCTTAAGCGCCAACTTTCAAACCAAATTTTTGTAATCTATAATAAAAAAACCTTCTTCTGTAAAATTTTGTTTTTGTCGCTTAAGCTTTTTTGAGGTAAAGGCTCGATATGACAAAGTCATAGAATATTTTTCTCCCCAAAATAATGGCTCTAGCACAATATGTGGATGATGTAGATGATAGACCAAATTTGACTTAAATATTTCTTAAAATATAAAATATTAAATATTGTAATCGGTTAAATTTTTCAACAAGCGCCCATAAAACCATGATCTCAGAATAAGGATCCTGATACGGTAGCGCCCATACCAAAGGAGTTAGGGAATAATTGGATTTCAATGCAAAACTTAAGGGTATGTAAGATTCGGCTTAGCCGAATGTGGCCTCTTAACTTGTTAAATTATACAAAATTTTGTCAAAATACATACATACCACACCGTATCTCGATGGGTTTGTGAAAACAAATGTATACATTGTTATATTTTTTTAAACAAATATTTACAATATTTTTTTCATTGAATCTATTGATATAAGATGGGGACAGGAGTACAAACACATTCAAATCTATTTTTTTTAAGTTTTTGTTGATATTTTTAACAAAACGAATAAACAACTAAATTAAAATATTTAAAAATAATAGTAATTAAAATAATAAACTTTTTTAAATAAAAAAATTCCCTGGAAATTTAAAAAGTTTTTTTATTATGTGTAAAAAGGGAATAAAATTTGACTTATATTTTATTTTAAATAAAAATATTTCAAGCCTTCTTGCCCCTTTAACATATAATAGAAATTTAATTTTCCTTTTCCTGTGAAAAGTAATACTATTATAAATTTCCCTTAACGTTAAGAAATATCATATTTCAACATATCTCATCCTTATCACTTAACTTTAAATCTTTTTAATTGTTTAATTTATACTCAATTTAAGTATTTAAATACTCGTAATAAATCATACAAAAATATACCATTCAATTCTTTGTAAACGACCATAATCTCACCGTTTTAAATGCATTTTTAATCACAACTACAATAACAATGACAACAACGAAATTTATTCAATAATGTGCTCCAAAGCTCATAAACGTATACACAAGTAAAAGTCAAGCAAATGTATTTATATTGTAATAGTGAAAAGGAAAGTAGGAAATCTAAAGTTGATAATGGCCGGCACGTACTTCTAATTTGTCATAGTAATCTGATTAAAAAACGTTAACCCGAAAAATAGTACGAACTGAACACTTTTTATACAACAACATGACAGAAGGTGACACTCGTCTTATTTTAAAGCTCTTTTTGCACCGTCCACACCACCGAGTGTTGACAGACAGATACTAATGCTAGCATATGTCTGTCTGGAATATGTATTTAACCCCTTGTTAAAGTGCTAAAGGTCTCAAAACCCCACTGCAAAGCCAGCTTTGCTTAAAAAAGAGACTCTTATACTGTGTTGACACTTGGAGTTTTAAACGCATTTAAGCAAAATTTTGATTTAGGTTATCAAAGCCGTTCACATTACATTTGAGATGATTAAGATGACAATTGAATAAGAAAAAAAAACACAACAAACAAATTTATATTTAAAAGTACGGATAACACTTAAGAGTTCTTAAAACAATCCAAAATGGGATAACTTTCGAAAACAAATATGCATGCATACAAACTACAAGAAGACAAATATGTATTATTTTCATGTTTAAATAGTAAAATAAGAAGCAATAATTCCCATATTCTATTTTTTTAAATTATTTAATTAAATACATAAAGTTCTTAAAGTAGAACGGATACCATATTGGGTATGCTACTGGTGTCTTATAATTGAGAATTCTTTCTGTAAACAAAAAGCAACAAAAGTGAAATAAACATCTGCAACGAGTAAGTAAAGTAATAATAATCTCTTTAGTACTGAGGGGTAAGTGCTCAGGTTAGAATCCATCTCATCTCACATTCGGATTATTTCAAGTACGAATCGAGATTAAACCGTCTTAGAAATTCTTGAATCAAGCACACTTTAAGATTAATTTTACTTCACTTTTAATTAAGTCAATCCTGTTTTCGGATTATTTTAAGTACGAATTCGGGATTAAATACGGATCAGTTAAGTATTTCGCTCTTGAATAGTCCGTACTTAAATAAAGCGTTCTGTACTTGATTTAAGAAAATCCGTACTTTCCGTATTAGAGACACCACTTCGGCTTGATTTAAGTACGGATGGATTGATTTGTTCTTTCAGTGTATTAAAAATGTATAAAAATACTCATGATGAAATTATGAAAATTTATGAATTATTAAGGGTAAAATAAAAACATTAAGTAGAAATCGTGGTCGGGTGTACACGTTCAAGTTGGCCAATTCTACATTATACTCGGTTTGAGGTATGTTCAGTGCATTCTATGTGATTAATAAAGTGATTTTGTTGTAATCATGTCAATTTGAAGTGATTAGCAACTGCATCTTTATCCCCAAAGAGTAAAACACCAATACGTAAGTCTTTGCTTGGACGTATGCATACAACACTTGAGCAACACCGGTTAAAAACAGCGCGAGTTAATAAAACTAGCACACGGGTAGCAACTTAAGTACAATAACGTTTCATTTCCTAACCTAGCGTTTTTAAGATTTGTGCTTAAGACACAGCTACCATGTGCAACCCTGGGGGCCTAGCGCCTTAATATTTCCTGTGGGCTGCTGGTTTCCGCGATATCAGAAAGGACTCCGGAGAGCCTGAAGATTGCTAATTTGAAGCCCGAATCCAGCTTAAGGCACTGAATGCAACTCGAGACCGCTACGCCATGTTGTAGATGCTCGTAGGAAGATGCACCTTGTTGGATTCTTTTGAGGGCTATTTTGAAAACAGCTCACTATCAAGTTAACACGGATTTATATTAGTACTATACCCGGTTAGTCTTCAAATATTCTAACCACTGAATTAACTATTGGGGTACGGCACAAAATGCTACTTTTTGCTTAAAAAAAAGGGGAATATTTAAGCTTTTAAAAATACTCGTTTAGCATAAAAAAAAGTATAAAAAAAGAAATATGTACTTGTCTGCTATTATTGCAAAACATTACGGAAGTTAAAATGGCACACGAAAATAGCGAAGGAAAACATAAAATTCAAAAATTATTAAATGCTTGTGGCTTTGTGTGTGAAGTATTAAAACATAATTTACCTTTTTCGTTTATTGTTATTTTTGGTAATGGGTTGATAAATATACTGTTTATTTTCACTGTCGATATGGATGTTTACGTTGAAGAAATGTCGTTAAACATTGGGATAGTGGGGCGTTTACAGAAAATAATAATTTCTTAAAAGATAATGCGATATTTTTGATAGATCCAAAATATGGTAATGATATTTATTACTTTACATAAATATTGGGCCAAATATTGACAGAGTTCTATAAATCACCCAATCAAACCAATACAACCTGTAGCAAATTCTAAAATTTATAATAATTTTGTTTAATATTTTCAAAAAATGCCCACCGTTGTATTTTTCCTAAAGCTATTGTTTCTGAAATTTGTTTATGATATTAAAAAGAAAAAATATATTTACACGTCCTTGACAAAATGAAAGAAAAACAGGAAACTTATTGAAAATAAAATGTCGGAAGAAAATTTATTAAAAACAATGACTTTCTACTTAAATATATTTATTTTAGAAAGTTTTTGTTTGCCTTCTTCTCAGGAGTACTCACGAACAGAACCTGCTAAATTTAAAAATATTTAATTGGCAGGATTTCTTTAAATGAACTAAAACGATGATAAACTTACATCTTAAAAACCTGGATACTCGAAAAACAGTGAGAAATTATATTGAAAATAACAATTAAAAGCGAAAATTAATTTTTGTTTTCAATATAATTTCTCACTCACTCACTTGCTTACGTGTTCTAAAAACAGGCAGTTAAAGAAAAAAAAAAAAAAAAAATGTGTGCTTAAAAAGATCCCTCTTTCGTTTTAAAACTCTTTACTTACACGTAGAGAAAAACTATGTTTGTTAAGGTATAGTTTAAACAGTTTAAATTCTTTGGCCCTCGCGGTTTAATGGTATTTACCTTCGCTTAACTAACAACTTTATAATCGGTAACGATTAAAAACATTTTTGGCCGCATTGTTATAAAAAAAGGACGGGCAGACGAACAGACATTGTCATTGGGTCAAATGGGTCACATGCTCGAAAAGGCTTTATTTGAAAAACTTTTAACTGAAGCATTCATTCTACTTTCCAAAATATCTGTTATAAACTTCAAAGAAATGATGTAAATTTTTAGTTTGGGTGGCGCAAGTGGAGAATAGAGAGTATCCAGTTTTTTCTCCCCTGTATCCACAACTGCATGAATATATAAAATAAATATGTGTCTTTCATGACGTCATATATTTACATTGTTTTATAAACATTATTTTAAATAGAATCTGGGAATTTATTTCTCATGGTGAGTAACATTTATTATATAAATTTTCATATTATTCGAATGTGTATTCTAAGTCAATTACAATCCTCAAAAGCTTTTATACTTTAAAAGGACTATTAAGAGAAATAAATTCCCAGATTCCATTTGTTAAAATAATTAAGTTTAATACATAAAATTTAGAATAGGCACTATCCAGTTGTAAGATACGCGGGCCAGAAAATGCATTACATTCTGCTGGTATCTAATAGTTCTATAAATTTTCTTTACAATTTACTTCATTGCTAGCCAAAGGATAGCTAAAGTAAGCCTCGTAACAGAAATATACAAACGAAAATTCTGATAGTACATAGAAAATATTCCTGGAAAATATTGAAGGAATAGGACTATTAAAGTATAAAAGCTTTTGAGGATTGTAACTTGACTTAGAATATACATTCGAATAATATGAATATTTACATTATTTTAAATTTTATTTTTGTGTGCAAAACATAAATAGCTGCATAGAAAAAATGTACCAAAAATATGTATGTTTATACTCGAATTTCCAAAAAGTACCAAAATGTGTTTAAGAGCTTCTTAAGGAGAGAAGACCACAATTTAAATTTAATTTCTACTATCCAAGTAGTTTTTGGGAATACACAATTTTTTAATAATAAGATTTTGTTTGTCGTGCTTAGTTTTCAATTTTTTTCTTGATTAAAACACTGAAATTTATTTTTGGGGGATAAGCTTGTTTTTATGCGCATTTCATTGGTTGCTTAGGCCAGATCTTTAGGAAAGATGCTCCCAAAACATTTTAGAAAATTTAAAGATATAAGCAAATAAAACTGCAAAGTGAATAAGAATTGCAAGCACTCAAAAAGTCTTATTTGCAACAATATCAAAGCTTAAACAAGATACCAACAATAAACAGTGAGTTTATTTTTTCTAACATTCCCCACTACAATTGGTTGGAGTTCTCCCAACATTAATTGTAGTTTTAAGAAGGTTAAGAAAAAACAAAAACAAATTCCTTTATTGTTTTCGCAAGAAAATTAAAATAAAGCAATTTGCCAGCTCAATTTTTTTAAGCCGTACACCTCCAAATTTATTATCAAAGTAATTTTTGGGAATACAAAATTTTTAATTAATAAAATTTTGTTTGTCGTGCTTAATTTTCAATTTTTTTTTCTTGGTAATATTTTCTATATTTATTACTATTGAAGATAAATGGGATATCTCAAAAGTAACAATATAATATTTTTGCCCTTTTTTGTCCCTAAAATGTACAAATTTCAAATAACAACCAAGCACATGTCAATTTAGTTTTTGGTTCAATAAAGATATTTTTTTAAATTTTACGTCTACTTCTGTTGGATCACGAGATTTTAGGTTGCCGATTATAGCCGTTTTTACCCATTTTTAACATCTTAGGATTTGAATTTCCAAAAATCCATTCATATTGTACCTACACATTGGGGAATGGAGTCTACATGGAAAATTAAAAGTTTCTGGATTAATTTGTTTGGTCTAGATGAAGTCACTAGTCCAAGAGCCTAATTAGAAATGAGTTGTAATGTTTTAAAGTAAAGGGTATTTTTTTAAGCCCGATAGAACTTGAAATTGTAAAAAATAACACAAAAAATTAAATTGTAATCAAAATTTTTTTTTTATTCGAAAGATCAATACGTGACATTAACATTTGAAAATGATTTCGGGCATATGGGCACCGCGGCTGTTCTTGACGAAGCGCATTCTGGACGTCCAATTTTGGGCCATTTTTTCGAGCACTGCTGGCCGTATGTCACGAATAACACGAACAATGCTGGCCTCCAAGGCGTCAATTGTTGCTGGTTTATCAGCATAAACCATTGACTTCACGTAGCCCCACAGGAAATAATCGAGAGGTGTCAAATCGCACGACCTTGGAGGCCAATTGACAGGTCCATTTCTCGAAATCAACTTATCGCCAAATTTTGATTTCAATAAGTCGATGGTTGCGTTCGCCGTATGGCACGTAGCGCCATCCTGTTGAAACCACATCTCCTCCGGATCAATGTCATTCATATTTTCAAACAAAAAATCATTGATCATGGTGCGGTAACGATCTCCATTGACCGTAACGCGAGCTCCGGCCTCATTTTTGAAGAAATAAGGTCCGATGATGCCACCAGCGTGAAAACCGCACCAAACGGTGCATTTTTCTGGATGTAATGGAGTCTGTAGGGTCTCTTGTGGATTGGTCTCGCTCCATATGCGGCAATTTTGCTTATTAACAAACCCGTTAAGCCAAAAATGCGCCTCATCGCTGAACACAATTTCGTCTATAAGTTGCGCGAATCGACGACTGATTTTCAAAGTAAATTTGGATAATTTCGTAGCGTTGTTCAAGCGTGAGTCTATTCATGATGATTTGTCAGAGTATACTGAAACGATAACAAAAAATATTTCATCAAAATTTAATTTTTTGTGTTACTTTTTACAATTTAAAGTTCTATCTAGCTTAAAAAACACCCTTTATAAGTTATAACGTGTCATCAACACTTTATTAAAATTAAAAAAAAAATGTTGGCCGGAATTGACCTGTGTGCACTGATTTAGAGCCTAAATTTCTATGTGCTATGTATATCAGAACCAACGCATTATACTCAACTTGGGATGCCAATCGGGGCTAACTTTCGCAAATCCCGGGATTTGAAAAATTTTAAAAAAATCAAGCGGGATAAATGTATACTAAGTTTGTTATTTCGTGGGAAACTTGTTTAATATTCATCTAAGACCCCTTAAAATTTTATATCATTATATAGCCATGTTACTCTGTATGTCCAGGGCTGTGGAGTCGCCAAATAATAATTTTAACTCCATCTGTAAAATTTCGTGAAGATCGGTCCATAATTTACCCTAGGTCCCATATAAACCCTACTCCCGGAAAACAGTTTCGTGCGCCTAAAACCGTAATTATCAATGCTATGATAACAAAATTTGGCAAGTCACAGTTTTTTAGGACAAGAAATGACCGTGTAAAATTTCGTGAAGATCGGTCCATATTTTACGCTAGGCCATATAAACCCTACTCCCGGAAAACAGTTTAGTACGCCTAAAACCGTAATAAATAATGCTATCATAACAGAATTTAGTACTTTACAGTTTTATAAGACTAGTAATGACATTGTGAAATTTTATGAAGATCGGTCCATAATTTACCCTAGGCTCCATATAAACCCTACTCTCGGAAAAGAGTTGAGTACGCCTAAAACTGTAATTATTAATGCTATCATAACAAAATTTGGCACGTCACTGTTTTTTAGGACTAGCAATGACCGTGTTAAATTCCAGGAAGATCGATCTATAATTTACCCTAGGCTCCATATAAACCCTACTCCCCGAAAAGAGTTTAGTTCATGGCGATCGGTCCATTATTTACTATAGGCCCCATATAAAGCCCACTCCGGTAAATTAATTAAATACGCCTAAGATCGTAGCAGATATATTTATTGTGGTAAAATGTCTTCCAACTTAGTTTTATATGGCCAGAAAAAATGTCATGCAATTTTGTGATTTACAGTCTATAATTTACCATAGATCCCATATTTAGCAACCTTCTGAAATTCACTGTAAACGCTTAAACTAATTTCACCACTGTATTGAAATTTATGTTTTTTAATACAGGCAAAGCCCGGTATTACGAATGATATAATGTCAGCCCCTTTCGTTAAACAGAGAGATTCGTAAAACCGAACTTTTTTTTAATAAAAAATTAGCTACATTTACCATTAAATCGAGCTGTTTATGTTATTATATTCATGTTTATTAAACTTAATACATAAGTACATACTTGTTTACATATTGGGACAAATTATTTGTCTAAAAAATCTGTAATATATAGCTTAGTTAAGACAATATGTTGAAACAGCAAATGAATGCTTACACTCATATGCTTAAAAATAATAACAAATGCCTCTATCAGCGTATTCATATTCAATATGCGATATAAGAAAAAGACTTACACCTTTTTTTCATTCTTCCAAAAATTTTTTTTTCACTAAATGATATTCTTTTTCTATTCACCATTTTTCTTCAACAACACTTCAAACAAAACTCTTTTATTATGCTTAAAACTAATCTATAAGTTCTCTTACTTTGTAACAAACAAAAAAAAAAAAGCACATCCAAACAAACAGTATTGTAACAAATTTTTGGTTTTGCTTTGTTTTTTTTAACCATTCGTTAAACCGGGAGAGAGAAAAAGTTGATCGTTCGTAATATAAGGTAGCAGTGTTGCAAAATTGAAATTTTGAAATGGTACTGAACTTCTCTAAGAGGGTACTTTTTCCCACCAAATGGTACTTCCTGTTAAAAAATAAAACATTTCGTTCTTATTTTTGTTAAAGACTTTAAATATTTTCAGTTCTGCAATGCTTTATTTCTGGAAGATCCGCTAGTACACGGAATTGTGTTTGGAAATAACATTAATAGCAATGGTATTATGCTGTTGGTTTTCCCGGAAACAATATTTGTTGTAGTGAATCTGCTTATCATTTTAAAGGTTTTATTTCCAAAACAAAATTTAGTTTTTAATCACGGATTAAATGATTTTGCAGTTTCTTTGAATTTATAAGCCATTTGCATGTTCCACAAAATATTTCATTTAAACGTAAATGGTTTTCATTTATATTTACCTCTGAGATATTATCCAATGCAGCCCTTTTTATAAAATTTCTTACCACTTGTAAGAACAAATATTCTATTCTGGATAGCAAAATATGAATCCTTGCGTCCTCGCTTTTCAGTTTTTTTAATATTAACGTCGCTAAGAATGGTAAATACAACAATATTAACAACAAACAAATGATAACCAAAGTCTGCTATCGATATTATCACATCACACAGTTTTGGTTCACCCTACGTTTCCACATGCAAGTAATTACTTGCAAGTAGTGTATACGTATTATCAACGAAAAATCGAGAAAACAGCCGATTGGCTGAAAGTACAAAAATTATGAAAATGTAAGTGAAAAAGTGTGAGAGTATTGAGTTTTTCGAACTTGCACTTGCATGTGGAAACGGGGGGTAGGCACTGAGTTGGGAATGTTGCTTATAGGGCCCATACACAATACCATCATGATTGTACAATCAAGTGATTGTGCAATTAAGCTTGAAGCACACAACACACCAGCATGCTGGTACAAAATTCATTTTTTACCAAAAATTGTGTGGAAAAGGTTGTAATGAATAACAATAAAATTTGTGCTGCTGTTATTATTGCTATTATCCTAAAACGAAAAACGAAAGAAATTCTCCCCAAAATATTTTTTCTTTGGCATTAATTTTTTATTTTTTGTATTTTTTGATGTTTATGCCTTGACGATTTAACATTTATGAGCTAACTTTACAGCACACGATACAATCATGCTGGTACAATCAAAAAAACATCAAACTATTTTTGATAAAGCACCATCAGCTGGTACAATCACACGACAAGCTCATACACGGTACATCAGCTGGCACAATCACTTGATTGTACAATCATGATGGTGTTGTGTATGGGCCCTATTACATATTAAAAAATAAAAAGAGCAAATGATAAAAAGTACTAAAGACAACGCGGGGGTACTGGATGATTGGTTCATAACTCACCATGGCTCCAATGTAAATTAACCTCCTTAAAATCATTTCAGTTCGTCTAAAACTGTTACGAATCAAGATATATTACTCAAGATTGTCGGTCAATAATTTAATATTGGTCTAAAGCGCAACCAATTTTAATGCTGCTGTCTGTTTTTATAAAGATAAATTTATAGCACTTCTGAAATATCCGAACTGTTGTTGGTGGGTATCAAAGATTTGGCACAGCCGAATATGGCACTCTCACTTGTTTTAATATAAAATTGGAGTTATTTCAAACCACAAATTGAAAGAGCCATCTCTTTAGAAAAAATTATTATTTTAATTTAATTTTTTTATGATACTTATTAGTAAAAGTTTATTAAATATTATTAGCCATTTATTTAATTTCCAAAAGTCGATTTATCTGCTTCATTTATTTTATTGTTTTTTTTTTTAATTTTCAACATATCCACCTTTCTGGTGTTATAACATTAAGAAAGCCGTTATTCATTTTGTCCCAAAAAGCTGCCATGGCTCAACTTAGCCGAGACAGAGCAAATAATGTCACAACTCACTTCTTAGTATGGACACCAACCGTTTAGTAAAATTATGACAAAATTGTTAACTCTACACATGTATTTCCCGTTTTTCTATTCCAGCATATTCAACAGCAGCGTTATTGGCCATTGTCTTTGCTATACCATTCGGCATACGTATGTTGGTTCACAAGGACCGGGGCCAGTGGGAAGAATTTGGGCCAGCATTTTACACAGCACATTTGGAACTATTTTTAGGAAATGGATGCTTAGGTGAGTTTGTTAAATAAACAAGGTGAAAATCTAAGAAGTTGATAATTTTAAATCGGAAATTTAGGTGTAGGTGTAATGATGCTTTTGATATTGACTATAGAAAGATATGTGTCAGTGTGTCATCCAAGTTTTACAAGGCCGGTAATGGGTCCTCCAGGGTAATATATAGAAAAATTATTAATCTGTTATAAAAGTTTCCATTAATAAAATAATCATTGCTTTAATTTAAGCTTAATTGTATTGCTAACAGCGATGATTACGTTCATTATATACCTGCCGAGTGTGTTCCGTGGGGAACTAATTAAATGTGTTTTACAAACAGATGGACGTTTTGTTTATTTTCGTAGAGATAATAATGCATTTTTAAGAACAATATTTTATTCGGTAAGTTGTTTTTAACATATTTTTAAAGTAATTTATTTGCTTTGGGAAATGAATTTATCAAATTGAAAACTTTGTTGTGTTATTGTGCTAAAGAAATTTCCTTTAAATCTGTTTTTTGATAATTCTTTTTAGATTTATAAGGTTATGCTGGAAGTGATATTTAAATTAATACCAACTGTTTTAATAGCTGGTCTCAATTTACGCATTATGATGGTTTATCGTCAGACATGCGAAAAAAGACGTAAAATGACTTCGTCTAGAGCCTCATATATTAAGGATGCTGAAGAAAGAAGACTATTTTTATTGTTAGGTGGGTTCAATGTTGTAAAAGATTGGCATTTTAATCGTATTAAATGTTATTTTGTGATTCCAGGTAGTACATCAATTTTATTTCTTGTCTGTATCTCACCAATGGCAATTTTACATATGACAATTGCCTCGGAGGTCTTGCCAAATTTTTCATTTCAGGTGAGTACTAAAAAAACATTTAAATTATTGGAACAAAGTGCACTAAATGTAGAATCTATTTGATTGAGTGTAAAATAACGGCAACATGTGTATTTATTTGAAAAGAATTCTAAACACTAACCCCCGGAACCAGAGAGAGAGAAAGAGAATGATAATATTTATTTCCCTGTTATCACGACTGCCAGATTTGACGAGTTATCGTAATTTTGATGATTTTGGGTTCCAAAAAGACCCCATTGACGATTAGACGATTTATACCATTAATTTGACGATTTTTCAGATGATAAATTTTTTCTTTTTCCCCGGTCAGTCAAGAATGAAAAATTATCAATAAATTTTAATTCATTGCAAGTCGAAAATTCCTTTCTTCATAAAAATAATTTAATGAAAATTAAATTTAATGAACTTTAGCCTGATTAAAATATGAAAATTTGAACTTTTTGTTGCTAAAGTAGAAATAGACCCACTCAACTTTGTTAAAAAAAACTATAGTTACATTTTTGTCAGAAAAATCAAAGGAAAATAACTATTGGTGTTTTCTTTTCTACAAAAAATGTGACATTTTATTTAAAAAAAATGCAATTTGGTGTCTGTTTCCTAAAAATTTTGATCCTGAAAATGATGAGTTTTTTAGAATAAAACAAGCCACCCTTTTCTGGAGCAAAATTTTTAAGAAACCGACACCAAATTGCATTTTTTTAAAATAAAATGTCACACTTTTTTGTAGAAAATAAAACACCATATCTATATGAAATACTTGGGGAAGAAATAAGATAGAAAAAAAAACAAAAAAATATTGCTCCCATTGTGAACAAAGCTTAAGCAGTTCACAAAATGTCAAAAACAAAAAATATATTAGTCTTCAGGCAAAAAAAAAGGAATGAAAAAAAAATTGCCGAGTACAACCAAGTCTGTGCTCAAATTTCTTCCCCTAACCCGGCCTTACACCTGACGTCTACAAACCAAGACTGAAAAGGGTCTGTCTATTATGAGGTTTTGCAAAACTTAACGTTTTCATTAGTTACAAGCAGTGTTCGAAAATAAACAGTACATTATTTAGCGTTCGGCTCACATGCTTAAGAACTATATCTATTTTTTTTATGTGATTTAAATGTGATAGACGAACACAACCCGTTCGTATCTATTTTCAAGAAAGAGCCGAACATTATATACTGTTCTGTTCTTCGTTAAAAAACAGAACAATTGTAGTGATACTGTAGACAAACATTATATTTTAATGATCTATAATGTTTCTTTTTTTACATTAATAAAGAAATGAACAAACAAAATATTTTAGCAACGACCGCACCGCGAACAGCTTGTGTGTGAATTGTGTATATGTTTTGTTTGTGTAAAATGATTTTGCTGTATGTTTGTTCTTTTTTCGCATGTGTATTTTGTTTTTGTAAAAAAATTTTGGTTTTTTTACCAGCCAAAAGGGACGAACATTAAGGAGCTGAACCGAACACAATGAAGTTTGTGAATTTAAAAAAAACCAAACGGAATCATATGTTCTCATCGTTTGTTGAGTTTGATAAAAACAGTATTAATTTTGTGTTCGAAAGATTACTAACAGACAAATTTTATTTTTGTTAACAATTTTCTACACAAACACTATTAGCGTTTGAGTTTTCTACAAATCTACCGAACCGAACACTAAAGAGCGATATTTAGTGTTTATTTTCGAACACTGGTTACAAGTATACAACATTGTTTTTCGAAGATAAACAAAAACCATGTTTTCTTAACTGACTTTAACAAAGTGAAACAAGTGTATTATTTTAATAACACAGTGCAACAAAATTTGTGTCATCGTCACCAGCCTCAACACTTGCAACGCAAATATAGAGCAAATCTGCCAAAGGGTTTTGAAATATGGTCCCCTAAAGTTTTTGAATTTTTTGAAAAGGAGTTTAGTATAAGTAAAAAAATATACTAAATGTACTTCTGAGCTAAAAAATAATTTCAGATGTCTTCAGTAGAATCGTATGGCGATTCTTTTCTTAGTATTTATTAACCCTTTAACTCTCATTTTAAGGGGTTATTTTTGTCCTTATTCTCATTTCTTACACAAAAGTACACTAAAACGCCACTTTTAAGGGTTAAAATGTTCTACGAATATTTTCTGGTTTGTTTTTTTTTTTTTTTTGTTGCAAAGTGTTATATGTCAAAGTAAAATAGCAATAAAATTTTAAAATTTTTTATTAAGTCTTGCACTTTCTCCAGTTTTAATTTTATATTTATTACATTTTTTCTTTTTTGTGACTTGTGATATAGTGGCTGTGATAGGTCCCATTCATACAAATTGTTAGAACTAGAACCGGTCTCTACCAGCAAAGAACCACCACGGGACTACTTTGGTGTCAGTTCGCTTCCCTCTAGGGAAAACTTACTACACAAAAACAAAATAAAAACTACAAAAAAATTATTAGTTGTTGCTTAGAATTCCGTGCGAAACAGTATGACGGCTGCACTTGTTTCGTCCGAAAAACAAAACTGTTGCTAGAAACATTCCGCATGTTTTTCGCAATATAAACAGAGTACAACTACATCAAATTATTTTTGTATGTATTTAACAGAATTTTTTTTATATAAAATTTAACAACATTTCACACGAAATACTGAATAGAGTATCGAAATAAGTTTTGACAGTATTTCACGTGCAATGCTTTACTCTAAAAGAAAATAATTAGACTAAATTGGACATTCCTGACAAATACCGACAATTGACTAAAAATTTCTCTTTCGATCCAATTGAATGCTTATCAAGCATACATTTTTATTTTTTCCGAATTAAAGGCGGCGAAATGTACCTTGCGAAGTTCAGGCGTTATTATGTCATAGCTATTTTGCTAAGCGATTTTTTGCTCGTATTCAACGTCAATGTTTCAATAATAAGAACTGAAAATGGAAACCGAGGCATTACTACGTTATCTAAGATGTAGGTGCTGATGTAGTAGAATGTGAATTAATTTGTAATTCAATACATTTTCACTTTTTGTCTTTGTAATGGGCATAAAAATCCTTCCCCTTTTTTCGATGCACCTCTGTTCTAATCATAAATAATGACATTTCCGTGGCCGTTGCATGTTTTTAGGTGCATATGTAAAATGTAAAATCCTTTTAATTTCCGTCTTCCGATACTTTTAAATGGCTATTTTGCCATATGCTTAGAAGACGAAGTGAGAATGTGTTTGGCAAGGAAGTAAACGAATTTTTGCAAAAATAAACATGTGATGGCTATTTTTGGCATAAATTCTACTTTTTATTTATTTTGCTAGTGCCCTTTCATTTATAATAGTTTACTGATTATGACCTTGTAACCTTTATAATTTTTTTGTAGGTATTTAGAGCATTGGCTAATCTATTGGAGTTGACAAATTACTCGATTACCTTCTACATCTACTGTTTATTTAGTGAAGATTTTCGCAATACACTGATGCGAACTATAAAATGGCCATGGATAAAAACGCAACTATGTCATCAGGTGGATGAGGTAAGATAATGATCGTACTTAATTTTTTATACCCTTTACCGAAGATATAAGGGTATGTACCCTACGAAGTATATAAATTCTGTGTCCTTTTGAGGAGCGAAGTTGATTTAACGATAACCGTCTATTCCTATGTCCATTTAAATGGATTTTGCGATGACCCCAGATACGATAGAAACTATGCGGAAACACATTTATGTCAAATAGAGTCTGGAATTGTTTGCTATTAAAATTCAGTCACATCGGTTCACACATTACTGAGATATGAGCAAAAAGCCAGGGGCCTAATTCTGACATTCGTTATCGAGTACTTTCTCGATTCGAAAGCAATTTTATTTCAGTCGATACTGAACGAATCGAAATTATTTTTTCAGTATTGTGAAACTCAAATAAATGCTTTACAATAACGAAAAAATAATTCCGATTCGTTCAGTATTGACTGAAATAATTAGATATTAAATTGCTTTCAAATCGAAAAAGAATCTGGCCCCAGGATTGTCTGTATTTTTCAAATTAATCTCTTGTTGTTGTGGTTTTTATGCACTTCACCGAAGGTTAAAGGGTACATATTAGTTTGTCATTCCGTTTGTTATTTCTTCAATATTGATCATAGACCCTATAAAGTATATAAAAATATATATTTTGTATCCTTATGAGAAGAGAAGTTTAAATCCCGATGTCCGTCTGTCGGTCTGTCCATCTGTCTGTACGTCCGTCCGTCTATCCGTCTATCCATGGGACTCGAGAAGTGGACGGGGCACAAAATATTTTTATTTAATCTTATTTCACCATTGTGAAGGGTATTAAAATTCGGCATACCCGAATATAGCCCTCTAACTTTTTAATATAACAATTATTTTCTTATTCAAAAAGGTATCTGCCAAGCAAACACCTCTAACCAATTTTGACAAATTAACACTGCGTAATCATCATATAACCACCACATCGGGCGTATGCACCGGCATGGGACGTTCCAGTAGCATTTGATGCAAGTTTTGTTTAATACTATGAATGGTTATTTAAGATTAAGATGGAAAAATTAAAACTATTTTTAATTTCAATACTTATAAAATACTAAAAATTATATTATATTTAAAATAAAAAAATACATGTAAAAACTAAATCTGTGTTCATTGTTACAAATTATTAAAAAAAAGAAACATAAATATTTACAGTAAACTTAATAAAAAAAAACTATAAATGTAAAACTTTATTAAAATAAATGTAAGAATAATATAAAATATTTTGGGAATTTACAATTATTTATTAAAACAGAAAGAAATAGAAACAAGGAATATTATGTATACTATTTAATTATTAAGTAAAAACATAATTATCAAGCCAATGAATAATTTTTATATACCTGCTGATATTTTTACTTAATTCCAGTTAATAAGTCTTGAAAAAAAAAAAATTTTTTTTTTTTTTTGGGAAATTAAAAAGGTGGGAACTGACTTTGATTTTTTGAAGGTCATGGGTTAAAATGTTAGCAGGAATTCATACAACTTATTTTAATTTAACAGTTTTAAGTTATAATTAGTAAGAAAAGTAATTATAAGAACTAAATGAACAAAGAACAAATGCTACTTAACAACATTTTTTGTACAGATTTAAGAAACATTTTTAATGTGCAACTTATTTAATTAAAATGTCCTTAGAAATGAATTATTATATACTAATAATATAATAACACTGCCAAATATTATTAGAGGCAATATTTGCGAAGCGGACATTCCCAGTTCCCAATTCTTAGTATTGATAAACTGAAATTTATTGTTCCTATGCGCATTTCGCTGGTTGCTCAGGCCAGATCATTGGAAATGTTTCATCTGCAAAACCAGAAATGACCAATCTGAAATAAAAATTTTCTAACTAATAGTATGTTCACATTTGGCTTCTTAAACGCGATTAAGCAGTTCGTACGGGATTAAGCTCTTATCACTTCAAAATCGAGATGATTACCCATACATTGAAGTGATTTGTTAATCACTTCAAACTGACATGATTACAACTAAATCACTTCATAAATCACATAGAATCCACTGAACATACCTCAAATGTAGAATCGCCAACATGATCGTGTACAACCGGCCAAGATTTCTGCTTAATGTTTTTATTTTTTTCCTTAAATAATTCATAAATTTTCACAATTTCATCATTAAAATGATTAAAATAATCTTCTAATAACTTTATAAAAGTGTTTTTATCCATTTTTAATACTTTAAAGAAATATAAATTAGTTTGTTGTTTTTTTGTGTGTTTGTTGTGTGTTTTTTTCTTAAGCATCTGTCATCTTAATCATCTCAAATGTAATGTAATAATGAACGGCTTTGATTAGCTAAATCAACACGGCTTTGATTAGCTAAATCACACTTAGCGTTTAAAACCCTAAGTGTGAACTTAGGATAAGACCAATTAGCCTAGGGTGTCCTAGGGTTTTATGCGCATTAAATATGCGGTAAAAACTTGACAATTTACCCTGCAAATTGTTATAAATATGCCCTAAAAACTTCAAAAATGAATAATTTGAAAATACTCAACAAGTTAATAACAGTTCCATTTGATAAAAACAATCTTGAATTATAATCGGAAGAGCCCAAACACCATTGTACATATTTACAGACGAATTTTCAAGGTTTTATCCTATTTGGAACTGTGGGCAGTCATGGGCCCACAAAACAAGTTACGTTAGAGGTTTAAATTTATATAAGAGTTATTTGTGCCGAAAATTATTTAGATATTAACATCCTTATAAGATTTTTTGTCTTAAAGGGAGTTAAAGGAGAGTCGCTAAATGGTGTATTAATTTTAACTTTTAAAAGGAAGCTAAAATTATTTATGGATGGCAGGTTTTGGGCAAATATAAATCGATTCTAAAATAATTTAATTTGCAGTAAAATATTTTTGGTCCCAATTGGGACACAAAGAGTCAAATTTGGAAAAAAGTTTTTATTGGGAGTATGTGAAATTATAGACCGATTTCCGCTTTTTACGTGGAATTCTCCCATCTAAAAAAAAATTAACATGTATAAAAATATGCGTCAAAAAAGCACAATATGCGCTATTAACCTAAAAAATGCTGCTAAAAGTCTCTTTTTATTAAATTATGCAAAAAAAAAAAAAAAAAATGCTGCAAACGGTAAAATATGCACGAAATTCGGAAAAAATCATAAAAAGCTCTAAAACAAATAATTATATTCTTTCTGCCTTTATTGGTCGCATAAGGAAATACATGCAATTGCATATTTCTGGTTTCCCTGTTCATAAGGAATAAGGCAGTTTTTAATTTCAAATTTTTTTTCCTTAGACCCGATTTTTAATCCGAAATACGCCCAGTGTAACTCATAACACTAAAATCGTGGTTGTTATAATACATTTTATTATAGCTTGAAATCGATTTTTACCTTTTTGATAAAAACAAATACTAATAATTAGGAATACAAGTTCCTTCAAATATTTCTTATTTGCAACAGTTTCGAAGTTAATTAGGAATTATTAGCGAAATGTTTTTTTTTTTTTAATTCAAAATTTGTACTAATTTTTGTGTTAAAAAATTCATATTTATTTTGTTATTAGTGCTTAATTCCCAATTTTTATTCTTGATAAAAGCACTGAAATTTATTGTTAATGGGATAAGCTGTTCCTATATGCATTTAACTGGTTGCTTAGGCAACTTTATCCATAAACTAAAGATATTAAACCACATAAAACTGTTAAGCGAATAAGAATTATAAGCAACAGCTCAACTTGTAACAATATCAAAGTTTAAACAAAAACATCAACAACAAACAGTCAGTTTATCTCTTCTAACATTCCCCACTACAATTGATTGGAATTCATCCAACATTAATTGTAGTTGTAAGTAGGTTAAGAAAAAAACAAAATGAAAACAAAAACAACTTGCAAAATCATGTTGCTAGTTAAGTTTTTAGGCCGTGCACTTGCCAGTTTATTATCGAAATCTGGCCTAAGCAACCACTGAAATGCGCATAAGAATAGCTTATCCCATCAACAATAAATTTCAGTGCTTTTATCAAGAATAAAAATTGGGAATAAAGCACGAATAACCAAATCTTTTGAATTAAAATTTTATATTTCCAAAAATTATTTTGATAAAATTCATAAATTTAAAATTTTCATAATCGTTCTTAAGTTATGATAAAATATATAAGCACAGCAGCTTTATTTCGAGCTAAATATTAGTCAAGCCCAAAAAAAAAAAAAAAGTGATTAAGTGCTTTCAAATCTTTATTTTTCATATAAACGCTAAAACGCACGATGTTAGTTGTAAATAAAACGGCTTCGCAGGCATACCTCTATCCGATGCTCCATATTTTCAATTACTCTGTAATATATTGGGGTTTAATGTCGTTTATATGCCGAATTGTCCCATCCTCTGACTCTTGAATTATTTTTGGTTTATTGACAAAAAAAGCCGTTGCTTCGTTGGCTGTGTGGCAAGTGGTAGCATCCTGTTGGAACCACATATTGTCCAGGTCTATATCCTTAATAACTGGCCACAAGATGTCCGTTATCATCTCGCGATAGCGAACACCATTTAAGGTAATTGCTTGGCCGACCTAATTTTTGAAGAAGTACGGCCCGATGACGCCGCCAGCTCATAAACTGCATGAAATAGTCACTCTTTGATGATGCATTTTTATCAACAATCACTCGTGGATTTTCATTTGCCCAAATGCGACAATTCTGCTTATTAACGACACCACTAAGGTGAAACTGTGCCTCGTCGCTTAAGATGATTTTCTTCTGTCTGTATACACTAACCATTGAGTTTGTGTACCTCTCCATGGTTGAATTTGCCAAACACTGAAACAAAGAAATGTCAAATTAAGTTGGGGAAAAAACGCATAGGAATAGCTTATCCCATCAACAATAAATTTCAAGTGTTTTTATCAATAATAAAAACTGGGAATTAAGCACGAATAACAAAATCTTTTGAAATTAAAATTTTGTATTCCCAAAATTGAAATTACTTTTTGATAATAAACAGGCAAGTGCACCGCCTAAAAAAACACTTAATTGACAACATCTTTTGTAAGTTGTTGTTTGTTTTTATTTTGTTTTTCTTAACCTACTTACAACTACAGTTAATGTTGAGAGAATTTCAACTAATTGTAGTGGGGAATGTAAGATGAGATAAACCCACTGTTTATTGTTGATGTGTTTTGTTTAAACTTTGATATTGTTACAAGTAGAACTGTTGCTATGAGTCTCATACGCTTAACAGTTTTATTTGGTTTAATATCTTTAGTTTTTCCAAAATCTTTATGGATGAAGTTTCCTGATGATCTGGCCTAAGCAACCAGTGAAATGCGCATAGGAATAGCTTATCCCATCAACAATAAATTTCAAGTGTTTTTATCAATAATAAAAACTGGGAATTAAGCACGAATAACAAAATCTTTTGAAATTAAAATTTTGTATTCCCAAAATTGAAATTACTTTTTGATAATAAACAGGCAAGTGCACCGCCTAAAAAAACACTTAATTGACAACATCTTTTGTAAGTTGTTGTTTGTTTTTATTTTGTTTTTCTTAACCTACTTACAACTACAGTTAATGTTGAGAGAATTTCAACTAATTGTAGTGGGGAATGTAAGATGAGATAAACCCACTGTTTATTGTTGATGTGTTTTGTTTAAACTTTGATATTGTTACAAGTAGAACTGTTGCTATGAGTCTCATACGCTTAACAGTTTTATTTGGTTTAATATCTTTAGTTTTTCCAAAATCTTTATGGATGAAGTTTCCTGATGATCTGGCCTAAGCAACCAGTGAAATGCGCATAGGAATAGCTTATCCCATCAACAATAAATTTCAAGTGTTTTTATCAATAATAAAAACTGGGAATTAAGCACGAATAACAAAATCTTTTGAAATTAAAATTTTGTATTCCCAAAATTGAAATTACTTTTTGAGAAAAAACTTAACGTTAACGTGTGACTCCTAATTAACATTGTGCATTATGGTTGGACCAGCCTTATTATTGTTTAAAACAATTTTTGCCGCATATTAATGTAACAAAAGGCGTACAAATTTCATAAGCTAGCCTACATAAACAGGCGCCTTAAGTCAAATTCAATGCGATATGCATGTACATAAATTTACAGCCGTACCTGAACAAAAGCGGCACGCGTTTTTTAGTTGTAATAAAATGTCATGCTCATACAATTTGCATGATCCCTAAATAGCGCGTCCTCAACGCTTTGTAATTGGAAAATTCGATTTTGACAGTGCGTTTAATAGTGAAGTTGGCCGCGATTGTTAAACAATAATGGTAATTCAGGGGCCTAATTACCGCATTCGATATCGAGTAAGCTATCGTATCGAGTAAGCTATCGTATTTTTCTGCATATGATAGACACTGACGTATCGAATGAAAACTCGATAGATGCCTTTGGTTACTCGATGTCTTTGGTTACTCGATATCGAATGCTATCATTTCAAATTACGATACATTTCATTCGATATCGAGAGTCATGATACCAAAATAAAAAATCTCGATCAATTTGGCTCGATTACGTATGCGGTAATTAGACCCCAGCTTTTTTTTCGGCCAATCTAGCGGCTTAATCTCCATATTTATTTCTATTATGTGGGTTTTATTAAACAAGAAACAAGCGGAAGAAAACGCTCCGCCTTCCGCTCTTGTTTAGGTACGGCTCTAACAGAACTTTTAAACTTATGGAGATACCCTTTCGAAGCTTTTTCAATATAATTGGAACAAAGGCTAATTTTGGTTTAACAAAAAATTAAAAAATATTGGGACTAAGAAAAATTTTATTGATTTTTACTTCCGGCCTCGCAGTGCGACAAACATGGACAGTAATTTATGTATCTTTTAAACTAATGCATATCGCACTTCAAAAAGATTAGAGTATTATGAGTATATACTGTAAGCTAATTTCGGACTTAAAAAGAAATAAAAAAAAAAAATTATATCAAAGGTCTTGTGGGCCGCCTTAATTTAAACATAGCAACCTGTGCTTTATCAGAATCTATGCACTTGTTTAACTATCACCATCTGTTTTGTTAAAAATGAGTCACTTAAATTTATTTATGTGCTGTTTCCAGGTGAAAAGCAATTGATTGTGTAGAAAAATTTATATGAAAATCACTAAGTTTTATGACACAATCAATTGCTTCTCACGTGGAAACAAAACATAAGTATCGAATAATATTTCATAATGTGAATAAATTTTTTACAAAAATCCTAAAAAAATATTATTTTAAATAATTTTAATGTAAAATTTTGCTCAAAAATGGTCACTCTGCTCCCAAGGGTCCCATGTTACCAAACAGACAGTCGGTTGATTCAATTCATACACGTAGAAAAAAAATATGGTTGGAGGTAACCATATTCTAAGAGCAACATATTTTTTGGTTGGATTTTAACAATGTTTATGTTTGCATGTTACCAAATTATGTTTAAACATGACCATAGTATGGTTAAAATCAACAAAAACTTTCCCTAAATCAACCATAATATGGTCCAAATTAACCATATTTTAATCAATATTTACCATAATAATGGTCAAAACTAACCATATTATGTTCAAAATTAACCATAATATGCTCAAAATTTCGAAGAATTTTGACAACAGTAACCATATTATGGTCAGAATTAACAATAATATGGTGAATGTTAATCATATTGTGGTTATTTATTTCATCAATTTTTTCAATTTGTTTGTTAAGTGTCAAAATATAATTTTATTTAATTTTGTATTCCTGATAGGTGTTATGTCCCACTTTTATAAAAAATTGCCTTTGATTCATATTCCAACCTGTGACGACCTTCATTACCATTTTTTCTGTTCTACAAGTTTATTCTACGTAAATTTATGAATTTTAATCAATAATTAAAACAAAATGAATGAGAACTTTAAGCAAACCAAGTAAAATTCAAACGACCAGAATATTTAAGCTATCTTAATTTAAATTTTAAATTAAACATACAATGTTATAAAATATTGTAATTTCGCATATATTATTGTTATTAAATATTAACCATAACATGTTTAGAGGCAACCATAATATGGATCTAGCTTTTGGATGGATGAATTTAACCATAATATGGTTGCCGTGATAATAATATGGTTAAGGTTATTAAGGTTATTTTATTAAAACATTATATTGTTAAATTCAACCATATTTGAAGTTTCAAGGGAGGTAAACACTTAATTGTCAAATAGAAACAAAATTTTATCAATCATGAAAAAAGTTTTGTTAAAAACAACAAAAGTTTGCTTGTTGCCCTTGCAGGGACCATAATATGTTTTTTTTAATCATACTTCAACCATGTTTTTTCTCTGCGTGTATCAATGTCAGAGAGCAAATTAAAAAGAATAAATAATTTTTATATGGCAAAAGCTATTTGTATTATTTACCCATATTGTATTATTAACCAATGAAAATATTAAACAGGCCCAAATAAATAAGAGCGCCAACGTTTTCAAATGTCAAGCCTTTTTACTATCGATCAGTTTCACTCACAACACTGCCGGTTATTAATTACTATATAAACGACATTTTAATTGTGTTGCCAAAAAAAATTTTTATATATTAAAAACGTTTGCCTCTATTATTTGGCATCTGTTATGTTGTTAACTAATTTCTTTAAAACAGTGCTTTACGACAAAACTTAAATTCAAATCCATGTTTAAATTTTCCATTCTTGTTGAGTAGCTTTAAATTAAATGTAAACTTTGCTCATCTATTTAATAATAACTTAAATGTTTTGTAAAATATTTACATAGAAAAAACAGTTTATAATTATAAAAAAAAATTTAATAAATTGGTGTTTAATTATACATGTAAACATGTATAAAATGCAGTCAACAGATGCCTGAAATAAAACAATTTTTTGTGAACAAAAATTATAAAAAAAAAAAATAATTATTTATCAAGCAACCACTTTATTAAAGAAAAAAAATAATAAAAAAAAATAAGTATTTTTTTAATAATAAGATCTAAACTAAATGTTCGTGAGACGAACATAAAAAATTTTTAACAACTAATTGTAGATTTAAAGTTTTAAGTTTTTGGTTGTTTAATTAACTTTAATTTTATATATAATTTAGTAATTTCTTTATTACACGTATTAAATACACAAAGTCTTGTTGACTTGTTAAGCATTTCTAGTCTACATATTTTTGTAACATTAACTGCCAAATTACTTGATTAATTAAACTTAATTAAGTTAACTAAAAAATATTTTACATTGTTTTAAATGCTTTATAACTTAGCAGTTTATTATTTTAATTGTTAAATTAATTTTATTATATACCGAATAACAGTAAAACATGGCACAGTGGGGTTAATCGCAAAAATATTGTTAATAAATCTGAATCACCTTTTAAATGACCACAACGCAGACACCTCGGATCAAATTTGTTTAAAGAGTGCCACAGAGTTACTCCTAGAGGGTTAAAATGTATTACCCACTCCCATGAACTTTTCCTTTCCGATATTTTTCCCAAACATACTTAACTGCTCCCACACAAAGTTTATGAAATTCTAAAATAAAAATTGACCCCAGAGCTTCTATGGTGACGAGTCAAATGTATGACCGACCAACCCCTCCTAATTTTTTATCCCCAACATTTGTTTCAAACGTACCAACCCGCAAGATTTAAAAACCTGCAGTCGAAACCAAAAACTGTCAAATAAAAAACTATAATTTGTGTACAACTTTTCGTTTGAGTTGGTTTGACAGCGACTGTTTACATTTAATGAATCAAAAGTAATAGCAACAGTTCTTTTGGGCCAATGACAAATGAAGAAGTAGAATAAATGGCAGTTTTTCTACTTTGATTACAGTTTTTCAAACGCTACTACCCGCTGTCGCTATTCCTCAAAAGAAATAACATAGAGATATATAGACCCGAATATTGCTATCTTCCTACTAACTTATGACAGAGTTGCATTTATTGAAATCGGTCAATATTTGCACAAGTTCGAAACCTGGCAAAGTTTAAATAACTGGAGGTGGACAACTTTGACAGGTATCTTACATTGTTTTCTAACAGGGTAGTCATAAACTCCATAATCTTAAAGCATCGTTCATCATTTTGGCCCCAATGTGCGGGACTTATTTTGTTAAAATGACCTTAAACAGTTTTCCTTTTTTTTTTTGTTAGAAGATTTCATTCAAAATTTTTAATAAAAGTTTGTAATAAATTCATTAATCTATTTGCTTACTTATTTACCCAGTAAAAACTTCGCTTACTTTTTCAAAAGGAATAGCTTCCTTTTCTCATTATTTAGTAGCTTTCTTCTATAAATACTTCTAAAGCTACTTCTATAACTACTTCTTTCTGGATGTATGTAGGTTAAAAAAATAATGACTTACATTTGAATGTGTTCATTTTGAGACATTCCTGGTAAAATTCATTGGTTCTTTCAGTAGAATTGTATTTAGTGCTTTAGTTTTTTCTGATTACTAAACACATTATTTTGTAGGCGAAGTTTTTACTGGGTATATCGGTGTGCTTTAATGTTCAACTCAATTATGAAAAAAATTATCCCGGTCCCATTTTTCCTGTTAAAATATATAAAATTCAATTGTACACTCAAAAGAAAAATTAATCCATCCATACTCAAATCAATCCAAAGCGGTATTAATAGTACGTACGGTGAGTAGGGATTTTCTTCAAACAAGTTCAGAAAGATTGATTCAAGTACGGGTTTTCAATCGCGAAAAACTTAACTTATCCATACTCAACCCCGAATTCGTACTTGAAATGATCCGAAAATAAGATTGATTTAAGTAAAACTAAGAGTGACCCAATCTCAAAATGCGCTGGATTCAAGTATTATAAAGTCGATTTTATTCCGAATTCGTGCTTGAAATAAACCAAAAGTGAAATTAGAAGGAGAATTTTAATATGATTGTTTTACTTACCTGTTTTAACACAAACATCATTCCCGATATGGTTTTTACTTTGAAAACTTAATTTATATAAATAACTGAAAATATAAACTAAATGAGAAGCAAGAGTTCTCAAGTTTACTTTTTAAACATGAAAATAATGTGTTTTCGTCTTGTTTTGTTGTTTTTACTCACAACAAGCAAATTGTTCTTTAACTTCTTATACGGTGTTGTTGTAGTATCTACAACAAACTTTGATAAGTTAAGTGAGATTAAAAAAGAAAAGTTCAAACTTTTTTTTACTTTATTTGAGAATTTTGTACTTATTCTAAGAAATTCCGGGATTGATTTGTCGAAAGCTATCACATTTAGAACTTTTTTAAGTACGTTTTAGTGTTATTCGTACTTGATTTGAGTACGACTCGTACTTAAAGTGAGTATAAAAAACTTAATTTATACCGAGTGTAATTCTCTCTGTATAACAAGTAAGAAAATATTGTCGGTCTGAACTCGCACAGAACATTTACCTTAAGAGGTTAAGATTCATGTAAAAGTTTTTTAACCTATTTTTTTTTATATACTATCGTTTTAGTGAAGGAAGGGGGTTTATATGGACCTATGGACCTACCCGCACATAGTAGCAATCGCAGAAGTTATGGTCGCTAATTTGTGTGCCAACACCAACATTTATAAGAAAGTTACGGTAATTAAAGCTACTTTCGGTAGAAGTACTTGCATGGGAGCTATGGTCAAATCTGTGGTTTTCATGGGCAACCGCGTATGTCTTAAAATAAAATTTTTTAGGAGAGCCGAAAAACCATTCTAGATCAAACTATGGGCTAGGTATTGCACTTTTTGAACTTTGTAATTAAGTTAAAAATATCGGAATGGGTCTATCTGTTTTCAAAAAATTTTAGAACCATGTAAAGATCGCTTAAAATTAAGCAATATGGTATCAACATTTCAAAATCGAAAAAATTGACATACGCGGTTGCCCATGAAAACCACAGAAATAGGGACCTATTCCAAAAAAAAAAAAATTGATAAGATGATTAAGATAACAATCAAATAAATTTGGACAAAATTTAATGACAATACCAACATATTAAGATGGTTAATGGGTACAAAGACCCATTTCCGGAAAGAAGCTTGTATGGGGGATATGTGAAATTGTGAACCGATTATCACCATATTCAATATGCTTTGTGGAAATTAGAGCCTTTGCACCAAATTTCAAAAAATTATCTCCAAAATTGCGACCTTAACTTTGCGCACAGGTCTGACATGGGCAGCTAGCTGATACTGCGGATACTGTTGCGATACAAAGTAACGTGACGTTTTGTTTACTTTGATAAAAGAAATGTCAACAAAACATCAATAAAATTATTGATGCACTGTTTTCCTTTGGTTGCGCATCGATAACTGTTATTATACATTAAGGAACGTATGACGTTGTTAATGTTAAAATGGTTGACGTTTGCAATTCACCCAGTGATTCTAAAGTTTTAAACAGAACTGCGTCGAAACCACATTTTCCATACAAATTGGCATAAATAGTGGTAAATAATATCTATTTTATTTTCGAAAACGATTTTTTATGCTGTCTTCTTTTATTAAATTTCATACATTTTGAAAACAGAAAATAAAATTAAAAATAAAATAAAAAATTAAAACGATAAAATGAGAGAGAGGGCTTTAGGATTTTTGCCTGAACTCTGCAGGAGATTAAGAGTTAATTGTCAAAATGCCACTAGTACAATAACTAGAACAAAATGTACTAGTGCTAACGGGGTTAGAGTTTTTATATAAAAATCCTAGTTCTATTGAGTACCAGTAGTTGATATAGTACAAGGGCACCACTTGCAGACTGATAGAACTTTGTGTAACAAAACTAAAATTCGTGTACATATTTGTATTTTGATAATTTATTTTTATTAGAAAAAAAAAAAAAATGTTATAATGCAAAATGGTTCTTTAGCAACCAATGTGGTCCAAGTGTACTAGTATACGTCTAGACTAGTGATTTTCCAAGCACACTCAATGCTAATTTGAGCATTAAGATTGTAAAGAAAAGTTTACAGTTGAGAACTAGTACTAGATATATGTGTATTTGTTTGGTACTAGTCAGGCACTAGTTTGGTACTAGTTCAATCTCCGGCAGAGAAGTAAAAGACCCAATCCTGTTTGAATACTAAGTCGATCAATATACTAAAAGGTGTGTCTAGGAATAATATTTTATGGTGTCTCCAAAGCAGCACAAACCACTATTGCGGTGTTGGTATCAAAATGGAAAAAGGGACAAAACTTCCGGGGAATTTTTGTTTATAATTGAAATTAGCGAAAAAACTATTTTTCGTTTTTGAGCGAATATAAGAACTTCATTTGGAATGTACTTAAAATTTATTTATTAACGCGCCCACCCCCCCCCCCCCATTATTTTAGAGCGATTTTACTTAATGCAGTTAAATTTAACCCAAATTTTATGAAATAAAAATAGTGGATAAAATAAAGAATACATAGATTTAAAAACAAATACCATTTACTTTATGCAAATTGTTTACAAATAAAAAAATAAAAAAATTAAGATGAAAACAAATTGAAATTAAAACTGTTGAATAAAGTACCTATAGAAAAAACAATAATATTTGAATATAAAATTTAAGGAAAAAATGAAAAATGATTACATTAGTACTAAATTACAAACACATAACTATTTAAAACAATTAAATAAAATATATAACACTAAATTCCTAGCAAGAAAAAATCAAAATACATTTAAAAATTAAGTGAAAATACTACCAATAGAAGAAAAAAAGCGTAAATATTTCTAAAAACTGAAGAGTATTTGAAAAATTAACGGAGATATATGTACCAAAGGCGAAAAAGACTTTTGAAGGGTTAAGGAACTAGGGGAAATTATATGCATTTGGTTGTTTTTTACTCAAAAATGTTCTGCAACAAAACACTGAAACCAAAAATTCCCATTACGAAATACACAGACTAATTTAGTGACTTCTATAAAAATTCAAATTTATCTTATAGATAAATTATCTATAAATTTAAACGCTTATGCCGTGTATGTGCTCCTAAAACTCAAGAAGCGCTCGACCGATTGAAATCAAATTTGGACAATAAATTATTTTAGCCGGGATTTAGGTTGCTCTTAAGTTTCATACCGATAGGTGGCGCTGTTGTCGTGATATTAAAATTGATTTTATTTATGGTACGATTTGACTGAAATTAAACAAATATATTTATTAAACAAAAATAAGTTTCCTTATAAAATTGATCAAGATATTAACAAAATTCTTCAGTATCTTATTGTTATTTGTCCCGAGCAGCGCCGGGACCAAACAGCTTGTTGAATTATAAAAGTAAGTTGAGTTCAACAGGTTAGAATAATATAAAGCATCCAGTTAATATTATTATTTGCCAATTATTTTTTCTTTTAAAAACATGAGAAAATCATATTGTTTTTTAATGTGCTTAAAAGGATTCCTCTTCTGACAGGAATAAACTCTATTATAATTTGTGCCCAGTTTAGTTTGGACATTTTATCGCGAGAAGACTAACGCCAAAACTCTTGTAAATTCGTATCTCTTAAGTGAAATCTAGTGGAGATTTTTGTTGTTGGATTTAACTAGAAAGATAACATTGTGTGAACCATTATGGAGTCACAGCCTCAAATAATAAAAAAAAAATTTTAAATTTATCAAAGTTTTTCTTGGGATTCAAAAAATTAATTAACAAGGTTTCGTTTAAATGTGCTAAATTCCCATTTCATACTATTGATAAACTGAAATTTATTGTTGAAGGGATAAGCTATTCCTATGGACATTTCACCGGTTGCTTAGGCCAGATCGTCAGGAAACTTCATCCAAAAATTTTAGAAAAACTAAAGATATTATACAATAAAACTGTTAAGCGAATAAGAATTATAAACCCCAGTTTTACTTGTAACAATATCAAAGCTTAAACAAAAACAACAACAATAAAAAGTGAGTTTATCTTTTCTTACAGTCCCGACTACAATTGGTTGATTTTTTGTCAACTCTAAATGTAGTTGTGAGTGGGTAAAGAAAAAACAAATTACTTTATTTTATTTTGCCAGTTCAGTTTTATTTACACTGCCACATGCATATTAGTTATCAGAAAGCGGTTTCCTACAATTTTTTATAGATGATTTTAACTCAGATTCCGATTTAAGATTTAAGAAGAAAACATTAAGAAATGCGTATAGTTTGTCCTGTAATCATAAGATTAAAAAGAGTCATTTGTGCCTAAAGGCCTTTTAGAGGATTCTTCCTAGAAAGAAAATCGTGCATATGCTTTTATCTTATCTCCTTAAGTTGTGGGCTGTACTACAACCCAGAAAATTAAATCAAGGTATTGATCTCAATATGAAATATTATTTAAAAGAGATAAGTGGCTGCGAAAATTAGTGTAATTCTATACAATATTTCAAATTTCAATACAAGAAATCTTTTGCAAAAATTTCTTAGACATTTTAGAATCACGACAAAACTTGACAACAGAAACTTTTTTAAAAACATAATTAATTGCAGAAAACGAGGAAAAATATTCGGCGCTTGCTACTTTAATCTCAATGAATTTGGCTCTCAAAAATCTGTGGCAATAAGGAAAAATTGCTGAAGTCTTAGTTTCTTAATTTTGTTGAAAAGCAATTTAAAACTTTAAGGGCTTTTTAGAAAATATATTTTTGTCCAAATAATATCACCGATTCTCTTCGAGTATAGTTTTTTTAAGTTTTTATACCTAAATACTGTTAACGTCGCAGATAGGAAGTAAGCTTAAGGCTCAGTTAGGCGAACGTTGCTGTACCGTATCTGTACTGTATCAATCAGCTGTTCGATTTTTGTTATATAAAAAATAATACGAAAGTTTACCGAAATGAAATATACCATAGTTGTAATGTTTCCTTCTGTATAATATAGAATGTCATACTGTTGTTACGTGACATTTGTAAAACAGTGATGGGCGGCTTGCATGTTAAATTGAATGCGGGTATTTTTTTATTATACACCATTTAAACATTTTTGATTCCCATCACTGTGTGTATTATTTTTGTATACTGCAGTTCTTTTCGCTTATATTCACATCCTTTGGTTGCAGACAAATCGTGGACTATATCGCTAATTAACATTTATGCCACTATGAGGCATATAACTGAATTCAAGTATAATCAAGTTATGTGAATATAGAAAAATCGTTTAAATTACTCTGACATCTGGCTTATGGTTTTGGTAAAATAATAACTAGATATTCCATAACTGATACCAAAGCCAAAAACAAATTTTTTACGAGTAGAGAGTTGATGAGCAAAATTAAACAATTTAATTCTTTCTATCTTTGGATGGATTGTGGTTTCGAAAACTAAAAAGAACTTAGTAAATATTGCTTATGTGACTATAACGCCATTAATGTGCTTTACTTTTCCCTTAGATGACTGTTGATAGATGGCATATATAGCAAATGTGCTTATATCGCTAAATGAACTATAACGTTAATACTTTAAATAAACAGATAAAATGGACTATATCGATAATCTGAATATAAGCGGTAGTTACTATAAACGAAACGTACTGTATTGCGGTTTGTTTATGTATGGGAAACATATGACACGTTTTTATATATTCTAAAATAATAGTTAGTTTTAACTGAACTTGGCGAAAATATTTTTACCATAACAATGAAATATTTTTTAACTTTTTTTATTTTTTATTGTAGATTTGGACACAAAAGGTTTGGTAAATCTTGTCATGATTTTGATTAAGCTGCAATAGATTTAAAGCTAATAGGCACATGTGATTCCTATGAGATGAACAATAACGACATCGAATTTATCGATGATTTAATTTTTAAAATGCTAAAATACTAATTTACGCTTATTCTTATGTAACAAATCAATTTACAATTTCATTGTAAAAAAATTTTTAATGAATTATTTTTATTTTGTAATTGAATTGTACACTGATAGAAAAGGCGTCATAACGCTGATGTATTTTGACATCAGTACTATGACAAGTGTCTTCGTTTTTGACCCCATGACACTTGTCATCATTGTGATGTCAATCTTAGCATCAGTTGGGCAAAGTGTCATCAGGTTGAAAATGAAATTATGTCATCAATGAGATGACACATCGGCATCACAGAAATGACGAACATGTGACGCAGTAACATCGGAGAAAGGACACATTAGCATCAATTTAATGGCAGTTTGTCATTATGTCAAAGTCATTGGAATTGACTTTAGTCAAAGGGAGAGAATAATATTATTTTCTTAACCGTTGTATATGTTTGTTTCACGTTTGTTGAATTACGACCTTTGTTAACAGCAGAACTCTCAATAATAAGACCAGCACCATGCCTCATGTGGTTTTCGTGATCATTCTACTTTAAAAATTTCATGTATTTAACTAAATAATTTTAAAAAATAGAATATAGGAATTTTTGCTTCTTATAATACATTGTAATCATGGAAATAATGTAAATAATATACAAAATGTGGCATCGAATTGATGTCACTATAGTTATAAAATAGATGACACGTAAAAAATGACAAAATTGTACGAAGACATTAGTCATTGGATTGATGTTACTTTTTGCATCATTGATGCCATTTGTAGTAACATTGATGTCATCAATATGAAGATGCATTTTTCTATCAGTGTAATGGCGCATATTCAGAAATCATAACTAAAGTTGTAACTTATCAAAGGTAAATTTTTGAGCACAAAATTTATTATTAATAAGATTTCTGTATGACGTGCTAAATTCCCAATTTTTCATATTTAATAAATACACTGAAATTTATTGTTAAGGAAAAGCTAGCTTCTATGCGCATTTCACTGGTTGCTTAGGCCAGATCGTCAGGAAACCTTTTCTAAAGATTTCAGAAAAGCTAAAAATATTATAGAAATAAAACCCTAAAGCGAATAAGAATTATAAACACTCAAAGTCTTACTTGCAACTATATCAAAGCTTAAACAAAACACCAACAATAAACAGTGAGCTTATCTTTTCTTACATTCCCCTACAATTAACTAACTAACAAAACAGAAACTAAAAAATAGTTTATAGATAATTGTATAGATTTTATTCACAGTTCATAACTAACGTAGTAACAGCTCTCAGCTGATAGAAGAAATGCAACCATGCATATTGCCATGTAGAAAAAATTAAATTTCGATAATATTTTGAACTATATATTCTGTATTTAATTAAAAAGCTTATCAAACTATGAAAAACCCTTAAAAAATTAACACAAATAAATCAATTAAAATAAGGGCTTGTAAAAATAAAAATATTCAATAGAATTTCGTCGCCTAAGAACACATTTCTAGTTCATTTTTTTATTTTTTTTTTGTATGGATGGTTTTTTGGTTTCAGTAGAAATCCATTTCAAATGGATTGCAGCGTGTTTTATACGTCTTAACTGTTTTTTGCCATGTCTTCATCTGATATTATTTAAATATCTATTATAATTTTCTTTTGGAATGAATTATAAAATGATATCAATTAGCTGTTCTTTTAATGTATTAAGGACATGATGTGATATAGTCGACTTTAGCACTTTTTCTTCTTTCACACATAAATTTTATTCGCAAAGGCCTAAACCTAAAGCATGGCTCCCATATAGAACTTACTTCGGCCAATCGCTGATTCCGGGAAAAATATTTTAAAAGCGAGTGGTACTAGCACAATAATCTTAATACAAAAACATAGTACATGTCGTCCTTGACTGACTATACAATTGTATTTTATTGTTCTGTTTTTTTTTTATCCTATTCAACGCTAGTGTAAAATTAGGGTCTGCTAAGTTTGTCATTCCGTAGGACACTTTTTTAATATTTATCTAAGTATATATGTATATTCTGGGTCCTTGAGTAATTCTAGGTCAAATTAGCCAGACAGCTAGATATCTGTCTGCCTGTTAAAATCACGCCCACTAAATTACTCAAAAAAAAAAAAAAAAAGAATAGTATAAATGTCACATTCCAGTAAAAACTTCGCTTACTTTTTCAAAATGAATAGCTTCTTTAACTCATTATTTAGAAGCTTTCTTCTATAACTACATCTATAACAACTTCAATAACTACTTTTTTCTGGATGTAACTATTAAAGTAAAAAAATAATGACTTGCTTTTGAATGCGTTCATTTTGGGACATCCCTTGTAAAATTCATTGATTCTTTCGGTAGAATTGTATGTTTTTCTGATTACTCAACACATTATTTTGTAGGCGAAGTTTTTACTGGGATTCTTTTGAGTTCACTTAAGCGGTTTGGGATTGAAATCCAGTACAACCGGCTAAGTAGACAAAGAGTTATGGATCCAAATATGGGCCCGCCACAGTAAAAAAATTAATATTTTTTTAAGAAAAACCAACACAAGATGGTGGCAGAATGCACCGATTGTTTCTAAAAATTGCCAATAACTTGTTTTATTAGACTATAACTAATACTGCTAAATATCATGATTATCGGGCCATAATTTACCTTAGGCCCTATATGAAGCTTACTTGAGCACGCCTAAAACTGTAATCAATAAAGCTTTTGTAGTGAAATTTAGGGTGGCGTAGTTTCCTAAGAATAGTAAACCACACAATTAAATTTTGTATCGATCTACAATTTATGTACAATAGGCCCCATAAAAAGGCGACTCTTTAAATATTCTAACTCTCAGTAGAGGCTATCAAAGATTCGGCAAAGCCGCAGGTATACTTGTAATTTTTTTTTATATGACTATAAAAGTAGGCGCCACAGTAGCGATTTTTAATTTATGTATAATGAAGCTGGTATTAATTTAAATGCCCCCAAATTCTCCTTGCCTAACAAAAGTCTTTTTATCTTTTTGGGAAATCTTAAATAATATTTACAGAAAACCTAAAAATATACAAATTTCATTTTAAAAAATAATAAAAGAAAAACATAAAGTTCAAATGTAAAACTAAAATGAGAATAAAATAAAAGATACGAAATTGCTGATTATGAAAACAAAAATAGGCAAAGAAAAAACAATTTTAAATAGAATCTCTTAAAACGCCCTAAAAAAAATTCAATATTCAAAGTTCAAAAAAATCACTGTCTCTAATTTGTTAATTTGTTTGGAAAATTAAGTTTTTTAGAAAGAAATTTATTTATATATGGGGGATTTCATGTCAAGTGACCCAATTTTGAAATCGATTTCTTCCGATTTGGATGAAATTTGCACCAAGGTTAGTCCTATTGGATAGTAGTTTAGACACAAATTTTCAACAAGATCGGTCTAAAAGTTTCTGAGTTAGTGGGGGTCAAAATTTGACATTTTGGCCATACAGGTGTTCTTTCTTATCCATGTAACTTATTACCTATTGGTGTTAGCAAAATTTGTCCCAAGTAGCTTCGATAGCTATTTGATCCATCTTTTGAAAAAAATTTTTTTTGTTTTTTTTAAAAATTTTTTTTATTTTTTTTTTTTAAATTTAAAACTTTTTTTTATTTTTTTTTTTAGCGGGTATGTTTTTTTTTTTTTTTTTTTTGTTCAAAAGAAAGCTTATGTCTTTTCCTTTAAGGTAGTTTTGGTCCCTTTTTGGGATGCGAGCGGCTTATGTATAAAAAAAAATAATTTCTAACTCTAGACAAGGGTTTTTCAATTTTTAGCATATGCAGTGTTCTTTCTCATCCATTTAACTTATTACCTATTAGTGTTAGCAGAATTTGTCCCAAGTAGCTTCGATAGCTATTTGATCAATATTCTGAAAATTTTTTTTTTTGTTTTTTTAAAACTTTTTTTTTTTAATTTTAATTTTTTTTTTTAAATGTAAAATTTTTTTTTTTATATTTTTTTTTATCCGGAATGTTTTTTTTTTTTTTTTTTTTTGTTCAAAAGAAAGCTTATGTCTTTTCCTTTAAGGTAGTTTTGGTCCCTTTTTGGGATGCGAGCGGCTTATGTATAAAAAAAAATAATTTCTAACTCTAGACGAGGGTTTTTAAATTTTTAGCATATGCACTATTTTGAATTTTTTCCTATTTGTGTTTAAGTGTTTCTAAAGCCTTAAAAATAAAACGTTTGCAAAGAAACTAGACAAATTAACCTTTCCGACGGTATGTTACAAACCCAATTATTATTTTATACCTTCGATACTATAATGCCCACAATATGTTAATCCCAGGAATAAAATCACTTTTTTTCTGTAGAAATGTTGACAAATTAAATTCTTTTTATTAATTTGTAATAATAATTAAATTAATATATAATAATAATAATTTCTAATAATAATAATAAAAAGATAAAGATAAATAATTTAATAAAATTTATGTAGGAAAAATTAAAAAAAGAATTATTTGTCAACATTTCTACAGAAAAAAGTGATTTTATTCCTGGGATTAACATATTGTGGGCATTATAGTATCGAAGGTATAAAATAATAATTGGGTTTGTAACATACCGTCGGAAAGGTTAATTTGTCTAGTTTCTTTGCAAACGTTTTATTTTTAAGGCTTTAGAAACACTTAAACACAAATAGGAAAAAATTCAAAATAGTGCATATGCTAAAAATTTAAAAACCCTCGTCTAGAGTTAGAAATTATTTTTTTTTATACATAAGCCGCTCGCATCCCAAAAAGGGACCAAAACTACCTTAAAGGAAAAGACATAAGCTTTCTTTTGAACAAAAAAAAAAAAAAAAAAAACATACCCGCTAAAAAAAAAAATAAAAAAAAGTTTTAAATTTAAAAAAAAAAAATAAAAAAAATTTTTAAAAAAAACAAAAAAAATTTTTTTCAAAAGATGGATCAAATAGCTATCGAAGCTACTTGGGACAAATTTTGCTAACACCAATAGGTAATAAGTTACATGGATAAGAAAGAACACCTGTATGGCCAAAATGTCAAATTTTGACCCCCACTAACTCAGAAACTTTTAGACCGATCTTGTTGAAAATTTGTGTCTAAACTACTATCCAATAGGACTAACCTTGGTGCAAATTTCATCCAAATCGGAAGACATCGATTTCAAAATTGGGTCACTTGACATGAAATCCCCCATATATGTATATTTGTTTTTTTCTTGAATTAATTTTTTATTTTAAAACTTCCTGTGTTTATGTTGGTTAAAAGACTTAACGAATCAGTATGAGAAGTTCCAGTTCTGCTTGCCGAACCAAAATAAAAACATCAAGTGAAAAATGTTCTGTAATTATTTTACCACATGGACATTTTAATGTCTAAATGTATTTTATATTTTGACTTGAGTTTATTTTAGATTTCATGCGTTTTTTATTTTTTGTTGTTGTTATTTTCTTGATGTTATAAATTTAGTTCCCTTTAAGCAGAAAACTACAAAAAAAAAAACAAAATATGAAGCAAAATGTTTAAGAAATCTCTAGATATAAATAACATTTTCAATAACTATAAAAAGAAATGCTAAAAATATCCAAATGAATAATATATTTATGATAGAACAGATATGTAAAAGACACAAATAATATTGTACGAGTATTTAAAAATTTAATTGTTTTATTTAAATCATTTTAAAATTTTATGAATTTTTCTTTTTTCCAAATAAAATTATAATAAAAAAAATACAAAATTTTATTTGTTTTATTAATATTTTAAACATTTAGGCAATTTACAAAGTGTTCTATTGTGCATATTGGTTGTATGTATTTGCTATAATATTATGACTGTCATAACAAAATTTTTGTTCGATTTTTCATATAAAACTATTATATGACAATACAATTTTGTAACCTAAATATGTATTTTCAGTGTGATTTTTTCATCTGCTTTTTGTTTACAATTTTAAGTAACTATTTTTCTTAAATTATTTATTTATTCACGTTATATAAAATATATATATATGTGACCTTCTCCGAGAAAAGGGACCAAGTGTGTCAAGAAACGGGCTTGGACTTAAGAGTGGATTCTGGTACCTAAAAGGGTGTAGAATAAGATGAAATGAGTTAGATTTCTGATAATAATTTATTTATTCCATAAAAACGTACAAAACGAACTTGGGAAAATCGATAAAAATGAGAAAACCATTAAAATTTTACTTTTAAAATGCGTTTTTCTCAAAACTTCATTTTCACACAATAAGACCCTTTTCTCGGAGAAGGTCACATAAATATAAATATGTTTACACTATTGTTGTCATTTAATTTTGACGGTTACGCTTATTTTTCATATGATAATATACAACGGGCTGTTCACAACAGTTCTATTTAGCCTAAAGTAGTCCTTAAATACTTAGTAAGCACTTGAGAACACTTTGTGAATTGGCTAATTGTATTTACAAGTAACACATATTCGAGGTTAAAAGCTAATGGAAGATTTCTTTAAATATTTAAAAATTGTATAAAAAAAAAAATTAAAATACATAAAATAATATCTTTGGAAATTTACTGAGTTATATATTAGCAAAAGTTTTATTTTACAATAATTTCGACTTTTTGAGCTGATCTCAAAATGTCTTTTATTTAAAGCTTTTTCTTAAAAGTTAGAAATATTTAAAATTTTGTATATCACTTTACTTTTTAATTTAGTCTACATTTCTGATGTATCTTTTTAACTTTTTCACATTCACCAGGGTCTCCAGACTTGCAGGTTATTAAAAGCTTGCGGCTCAAAAGCTCCATTCTCACGTAAACGTTTGCGTTCAAAAATTTGCTTGCGTATCTTAAGCAAAATATCACGTTTACCTTGATTTTGTGATAGTGTCTGAGGTTGGTGTTGCTGCTGATGTTGGTAGTTATAAATCTGTTGTTGTTGCTGCTGTTGATGTTGTTGTTGGTGATGATGTTGTAGAGCACATGAGATTGCTGTTGTGGCATTTGCTGATATATTTAATGAGTTAATATCAGGTGATAAACGAGTCGATAAAACTGCTGTCGTTTTGTGTTGTTCAAATTCATCGTCTGCATCGTTTTCTTCAGCGGCATGACTTCTTTGTTGTTGCTCCAGTCTGTGCTTATTTAATAAAGGTAGCGCTTCATTTTGATAAAAATCAACGTCATCATTACTATCGTATTCCATGGATTGAAAGGGAAATTGTGAGTGTTTTGGTTTTGTGAGTTTTTTGGGACTTTGTTGCTGTTTGTGGAGATTTTTCTATTAAAAAACATAAAGCGATGAAAGTGATAATGAGTATCAGGTGTCAATTAATTAAATCAAATTGTAATAGGGTCTTATCAGTGATGGAAATTGGTGTTGCAAAGTGTAATTGTAATTACGTTAAGAGTTTTTGATGTCACGCTTGGAATAGGAAATTAAGTTTTCGTATATATGCTTAATTTTGAAGCTTTTAAGCATTTGCGCTGTTGTAAGTAAAAAATTTACAATTTTGTAAAAGTTTATTAGGAAAAAATTTCTTTGTTTAACCTTTTATAAACCTAAAAAATGTATGTTTTACTAAGAGACTTTTGATTTCTAAATATTAATTGACTAAAAAGGGCTTTTAAAGCCTTTTTAAACCAACTTTGAGTAACATATAATATCTTAACAGCTTTAAAAGCTTTTTTTCTAAAAATTCATGTTTGTTTAATGAAAAATGTTTCTGAAGATATGGTATAAAAAATCTTTTATTAGCCTAAAATAAGTATGTTTTATGAAGAGACAGATTTCTAAATATTAACAGCCGTATTCATAACGTTTGACCGCCGTATAATGTCAAACGGTTTTGTTAGTTTTTTTTATTTACTGTCTGCTACTTAATTTAAAATTTTAAATATGTGAAGGGAAAAACAATAAACAATAAAATGTGGTATCAGAGTTGATTTATTAAAAGTTGGCAGATGGAGAAAAGTTCGTTATGAATTTACTCTGTTCCAACAAGCTGCTAAGCTTAATCGGCATTGTAGTTAGCAGCTCGTTGTGTACAAACAGTGGCTAACTTTTTGTTATGAATACGGCTGTAATTAAATAAAAAGGGCTTTTAAAGCCTTTTTAAACAAACTTTTAGTAACATATAACCTTAACAACTTTAAAAGTTATAATCTAAAAATTCATTTTTGTTATATATAAAATGTTTTTGAAGATATGGTATAAAAAAATTGTTTTGAGCTTTGAAAATTTTGAGCAAAACATAAGACAACTTTTTGTATAAAGAAGCTCTTTCTATATCAATTTTTAATAGCCTTTCCTAGAAATCAATTTATTTCACAAAAAAAAAAAAAACTGTTGCGTCTAAAACCGGATTTTTTGCTTGGGGGGAAAGAAATGACAATGAATTTTATAGGTAAGAAAGCCCTTAAGCAATGAAGTCTAAAGTTTTCGGATTTTTACAATGTTTTTTTTAATATTTACTTTTTGCATTAGCTTTTTAACCATTAAATTTTGTTGTATAAAAGGGTTTTTTAAAAACAAGTTCTACGTAAAATATTATTTAAAAGTTTCGAAAAATTTCTTTTAGTATTTTATTCAGTTTTCGAAAAGTATTTTAACTTAAAACCAATTTGAATTATTTTTAAAAGCTTTTTTTTAACCCTCTAATGCCAACTTTTAGAATAAACGGGAATATATTATGAAAATAATTTTTTTAGGGTATTTTTGGGCCACCGAATTCAAAAAAAATTTGTTTAAGCCCGTACGATGAGTCGTTTACGTTCCAGGTGAGCAAACATCTAGGAGTACAATGAGGCACACTTGGGTATCTAGTAATAAAAAACCACTTAATTTTTGAGAATTCTGTTTGTTAGTTTGTATTGAAAATAAAAAGTAATGAAACAAATTAAAAATATTTGGTTTTGTTTATGATAATCAAAAAAAAAACAATATTATTATTTGACCATCATAAATGAAGTTTGCACTTTGAACGAAAGCATTGTGTTCGAGATTGTTTACAATGCTTTAAGAGCTTTTAAAAGCTTTCGAAGCTTCTATAAATATTTTTCTAGATCTTTAAGCAATTGTAAAAAAATGGAAATTAATAAAAATTAGTTATATATTTACCGTCAGTAGAAATTTTGTAAAGCCTGCCTTGAGGCAGTCTTATGCATTAGAGGGTTAAAGACAGTTTCGTTTTCATTGATCATTTAACATTTATTTTAAATTAAAATTTTTGTTTAAATGTTAAATTTTTTGAAAAAGCGGACTGTTTTTAAGAAAAGCTTTTTAAAAAGCTGAACATTTGATAGGTGAGTTTTGCTAAAACACTGTTTTTCTTTGTTAGAAGAAACGTTTTGTTATAAAAAAAATTCATTAAAATATTTAATTCATAAAAAATATTTATTTTTGGAAAACGCTTTTCTATGAATCAAGCAACTTTTTTTTAAATTATTATTTGTGGTATTTTTTACAGAAAGAAATTTAAGCGTTTAAAAGAAATAACATTAGAGTCAATAGGAAATAAATTATGTAGTCGAATTTTTTTTTTCTTAACATAAATTGAAAACGTGAGTTAAGCGTGTTTTATTTAATTTTTTAACCCTTTATTTAAGTTCCAAAGACTAAATTATTCGTCTTCAAATAAAAGTACTAGTCCGAATCCTTAAATATGCAAAATAGTTAAGATTCACATTAGTTAACCAACACATAAAAACCCATACACATTCGTTGGGCTTTAAGTGTTAGTTATGTAATGGGAATTTTAATTTTTTTTGCATGAGGGTGCCACACTTTAAACTTACGTTTCTTTTAGATTTTTCCGCCAAGAATTTGCACAATTGTATAATATGCTCGGCAGTGAATTGCTTATCCGTATTTGAATCCATATGTTTATCAAAATCCACCTCCGTTGATGGCAGAGATGATGGCGCCTCTATAATATTTCCCTCTATAGTTATCAGACGATTACGATCACTTTTTATATTCGAATTAATAGGGGGTTTCTCCAAATCCATAGATAAGTTTCTATGTTTCATTAATTTATACATAATACCCATTTAGGAATTCAAATTAAATTCAAATTAGTTTTTAACACAAATTATAACTTTTTATTAAATTTTTTTTTTTCTTAATAAAGAATTTTATTATTTTTACAATTTTTATTTTTCGTTTTGTTTTCTTAATATTTTGTTCCTGTTGAGTTGTTTACTCCTTCACTTGACTTTTTATTATGATCGTGTGATGTTTGTTTCATCCGTCTTTATACTCAATGTTACATGTGTTTCTTTCATATTTATTTTTGTACTTCTTGTACTGACTGCACCATTTTCGATTTAATATCTTAAGTTTACAGTATTTATCTGAAAATAAATTTCCCGCTTAAAATATGTTTTTAACTCCATTCCATAGAGTTTGCGTGTGTGTGTGTGTGGCTGTGTGTGTTTATTTTCCTCTTTTTTGGAATAAAATATTTTTACGATATTTTCTGTTCCTTTTTTCATGTATGAGAGATTATTTTCTTTTGGTTCTGGTTTATTTTTGGTTGCAGTTTTTATGTTTCAGTTGCTGGCTGATGTTGTTGCTTCTTCATAAGATTGCCAGCCAGTCAGCATTGGGAAACCATTGAAACACATGTTTGTTCTATAAAGACGTTCTTTTATCAGGCTAAAAATAAACAAAGCATTCATCGTAGGAAAACGCACAAACACAATAAATAATAGTGCCACCATTAAAATTAATAATTGGAAAATGTTTGTTTTTCTAATCCACTTCTGCTAAAACATTTCTCTATAAAGACTGTTATTAAGGTTGAAGAAAATTTTAATACCCGTATTAAATGTGAATTTTATATAAATCATTTTAGTTTATAAAGTGGTATTTAAGCACTTAATTGTGCTTTGAGTTCCTTAATTCCGATGAATAAGGATTTTAGTCACTTGTGGCATTTAAGTGGATTATCGGCTGTTAACTTTAATACTAAATAATTAGTTACTAAAATCACATGTGTTATCACTGAGTAACCGAGATTATTGGCAATTAATTGTTTAGTTTAGCTGTACTTTTGTTATATTTACAAAAAAAAAAAAAAAAAAAAAAAAAAAACCGAAGTTATTTTGTAATTAATAATAAAAATAATTCCGTGTGAAACTTTTTTGGCAGCCATTCATAAGGGATGTTTTTTTTAGAGGTGTAGAAAGTAAAGTACAACAATGGAATGACCAAAATTTAAAAATTTTTAAAAATAATTTCTGGCATATAGCCTCCGCAAGTGGGCCTTATGAACGCAATCCTGTCGGTACAATTTTGCACCAATTTTGAGGGCATACCCGATCCTGTTTCGTAATAGCCCAGAGATTTGACATACCCCCACAAAAAGAAGCCCAAAGGTGTCAAATCGCACAAACAAGGTAGCCAATTTACGGTTCTATTTCTTGAGATAATTCAGTCACTAAACCTTTGGCTGAACACAGTAATTGTTTCAAGCGCTGTATAGCATGTTTCCGAACAACTTTTTTTGTCCGGACAATTTTTTTTATATGTAGTTTGACTTCTATCTTCTTAAGAGAGATAGAAATAATTTTGTTCGGAACATTTTCAACTTGAATTAACTTAGTTTTAGTTTTTGTGCGCAAAAAATTTAAATGTGCTGCCATATTTAAATTTTTCAGCTAAGGTTGAACTGAGCTGCCACATCATATTATATGTATAATAAAATCTCTGAGTATACTTGCGGAAAAAGTTTTTTTATTTATTTTTTTTTTTTGGCACAATTTTTATTAAAAACAAATTGAAATTGACAAATATTTTAAATGGAATTAAAAAAAAATTATCGGAAACATTGGGTGAATTTTGCGAAATGGAGTCTGAGGAGTCTCATTACGATTGTGCTTTCTCCAAAAATAACAATTCTCTATGTCTACATACCAGTTAAGCCAGAAATGAGCCTAATCGCTGCAGATGATTTGACGATAAAAATCTAACTCAACTTCCAGTTGGTTCTGAGCCCATTCAACGAACACACGACACATTTAATAGACCGCTGGCATTAATTCTTGCAATAGTTGGATTAAATATGGATGAAGGCAATCAGGGCTGTTGGATGTGACAATTTTTCGTCATTTTAATTATTTTTATTGGTAAAATACAGTAAAATGACGATTGACGATTTTTTACTAAAAGTAATAGTTAGGGGATTCATTCGGTTAACCGTTAATCAGTTAACCGATTAACTACTACCCGAATAACTGATCGGTTAATTTAAAATTGGCAATTTTCGATTAACGATTAAACCGGTTAATTTCAGTCGATTAACCGATTAGGTTAGGTTAGGTTTAGAAGGGTTGTGCGCCCATGGGCACACCTCCACTCGGAGACCAATACAGTCCATTGTGAATCCCTTCAAAGAAATATAAGATAGAATAAGAAGAAGTGAAAGGTAGAGAAAAGGAAGTATGCGATAGACGGGGAAAAAACCGATTAACCGATGTAACAAATATTTTTACTTTTTTGTAGTATTATAACATATTTTTTTGCGTTTTTAATTATTTGTTTCGTCTCATATAAAAAAGGTATATGTTTTTCCTACAATATATTTCCTTCGAGAAATACATTCTTAAAATACAGTACAAAAACAGAAACTACGGGTTCGTATTTCATTTTTTGCAGAATGTTCGGTGCTAAGCTTTGCCAGGATGAGTTAGATGACAATAGAAGAAGCTCTCGATTGTAACACAAACAATCTTTAACAAAATTACCCGAAATAATGGCATAATGGAAGATTTTATATGTTGAGAGAAATCCTAGAAAATAACAAAGAAACCAAGATATCGCATTCAGCTTTTAAAAATGAAATGTTTTTGCGCATCTACGCTACATCAGCGTATAAGTACAGCTAAAATATAGAAACACAAGCAAACAAACATGTCTATTAAATGCTAAAGTGACGTCATATGAAACAGTTAAATTTTCTAAACATGTGCAATGCGTAATCTTAAATCTGTAATATGGGTTGCTTCCGATTTCTTAAACATCTTCGATAAGTGAAAGAATTGTTTCCAAATCAAGTTTTATCAAAACTTAAGAAAAGAATCTCTTAAATTCTAAACATTTAAACCAAATTATTTTTCCAAAAGATTATTTAATAAAATCTCAAACTATTGAAATAATTAATAAAAAAAATCTCACAGTTATTTTTTAACAAATATGTACATACAAATATTATGTATAAATTATAAAATGTGTTTTTCATATTTTTACTTTTTTGTTTGCTCGTTTTAGTTCAAGAATTGTTTTTTTTTACTAAAAGACTCCAATAATAAATAATTCTTGCATTTTTATTTATTGAAATTACTTAATTTATAACAAAACTTTATTAATCGGTTAACCGATCAATAACAAAATTAACCGAATATTAACCGATTAAACCAAAACCTCGGTTAATTAATCGAGCGATTAACCGATTAAAGCAAAAGCCCGATTAAATGAAGTAATAGTGCTATTACGATTTTCTGGCATCAATAAAACACTTACAAGAAATATTTACAATTATATTGGGAACAGTTCAAAACGTAAAAATCAATTATTCAAGATATTAAACAAAAAAATCTTTCTCCATCACAAACCAGGTTGCTTTCGTACTGCCAAAAATATACACTAGAGCCCAGATTTGCGTCGGTCCTATTTGGTTCGCTTTCGAAGAAAATGCATTTGTTTGGAACTAAAATTGGACGTGATAAAACGTTTCAAGTCGAGTAAAAAGACTCTTGATATAGACAGAACCCTTGGTTTGGCACCTTCAACAGTAAAAACAATTTGCAATAGTAAAAGCGCTAAAAATTAATCATTTAAAGATAGCTGAAGTTAATAGCAAATGAGATTTTATTTTTTATTTAATGTTTTTGTGAATATGGATAAGTAAAATAAATAAATTTTGGTTATGTTTTTATGAAAATATATTTTTTCTTATGTATTTTTTTTCAAATGATAAATATGTATATTCCAGCCCACTTGCTGAAATAAATACAATAAAACTTAACCATATCACTTTCCTGACCATAAATAGAATTCTTGCTAAAAATTTATATTTTTGAACCAATCAATGAAATAAATTGTCTCTTATTTGTAAATTTAAATATTTGACGATTTGTTGACGATTTTGTTAAATGTTCCTGACGATTTGACGAATGTAGTTTAAACTTTTGACGATCTTTTAAGAAAAAAGCCTAACAACCTTGTAGGCAATGATCTTTCCTCAAATATTTTCAAGTAGTGGACGTCGGTTTGATAAGTTTGATTCCTCTGTTCTGCCCGATTTAGATGAATATTATCCAAAGGAAATAAATTCCCACAATTTGTAAACGTTGTTTTGTTGTAAGTCTTTGCACGGTGATTTGCCAAAGTTAACTGAAAAAAAGTCAAAAGCACTTCCTAAGTATGTCATCTAGTTTTACAGTTATCCTAATCGGAAGTTCTACACGTTTAAAAAAACACTCTTTACATATTCTGGGGGCTTGAGTAGTTTAAAGTCGATTTAGCTACGTCCGTCGGTTGAAAACACACACTTTTAAAAGTTTCAACACGAAAAAAGAATTTTGGTATCAGATTGCTTCTAGTTTTCCTAAGCAATTGGGATTTGTACCTAGTACAATCGATTCAATAGGAAATGGGCTATAGACTCAAATGTGGAACAACCAACATAAAAAAGGTTTCCTGACGATCTGGCCTAAGCAACTAGTGAAATGCGCATAGAAGCTAGCTTTCCCTCAACAATAAATTGCAATGTATTTATCAAATATGAAAAATTGGGAATTTAGCACGTCATACAGAAATCTTATTAATAAAAAAATTTGTATTTTTGTTAAATAACTAAAATAAATTCGTGTCGAAAGGCACCGTTTTACGTGGAAAGAAACCACACTGCCTAATTTTGTAAGGATCGCTCCCTAATTCACTATGGGCCCCATATAAAGCTCACTCTCGGAAAACAATTTAGTTTATTAATCTTAAACGAGACTAAGAATCGTTAAGTTCGGCCCATAATTTACCATAGGCAATTAAAAAAAGCATACTCTAAGAAATCATTAAAAACGCCTAAAGCCGTAACAAATATAGATATTGTTGTCAAATTTATTATAACAATTTAGCTTTGCATGGCTAGAAAAAATGCCATGCAATTTTGCGGTGATTGGTAGCCTTGACCGTAGGAAAAAGAGTGTATATAAGTTGATCATTCCGTTTGTAATTTCTACAATATTGATCTAAGACCGTATGAATTATAATTATTCAGGGTCCTTATGGGCAGCGAAGTTGATGATGTATACTTTTCTATAGTTTACAGTATTACACAGTATTACACATTGGTATTTATTTAAAAGTGAAAGTTTGTGAAATTTGTGAAAAAAAGGTAAACAAATTAAAAAAAGGTAAACAAATTAAAAATACCGAGTAAATATATTTAATAACAGCAATAATAGACTACAGGGCACGCCATAAAAGGCGATTAGTAAAAAATTAAAAATGCTTAAACGACCGCTTAAGTGTACTCCATACTGTAGTGACATGGAGTACTTTTGAAACAAACCCACTTAAGTACTCCATGGAGTAGTTTAGGGACTACATCGGTGGGTTATATGGTCCCCTCCTAGGACATCGTAATGTTAAATGGACCACCTTTTACCCATATATTTGGAGTAATTTGGAGTACTCCTACTCCTTTATGGACTACTCTTTACATGCATGTATGGACTAGTCTCGTTATCTGCAGGAAAATGACAAGATGTTCTGAAAAAATAGAAAAGTAAAAATTAAAAGAGATACATAAAATAAACTATTTAAATGCCTAAATAGTTTTAATTTAAAATGATTTATGGGGTGGAATGTCGTAGTGTCCACGGACATAATGTCCATGGACATTATGTCGCACCAAAGAACGACATTAAGTCCATGGACGCTATGTCGCTCAGCGATGCGACAAAATGTCCATCAATATAGTGTAATAATGTCCATGGACATTATGTCCTTTTTTGGTGCGACATAATGTCCATAAAAATTGTAAAGCCAATGTTTACTTAGCGAAACCGGTACTTGTACCATAAAGGAGAAAATCCTTGCGCCCGGCCGAAGGCCGGCTGTGCAGAGAAGCTTTAGTTAGCGAAGCCGGTTTCTCTAAGTAAAGCTTCTAAAATCTGCCTTTTACCGAGCGAAGGCCGACTACGCAGACAAGCTTTAGTTAGCGAAGCTGGTTTTTGTTATACCATAGAGGAGAAGATCCTTGCGCCCGGCCGAAGGCCGGCTGTGCAGAGAAGCTTTAGTTAGTGAAGCCAACCAATGGCAGACTAAGGATTTTTCGTTACCAATTACCACAGTCTTTATTTCTTCTTATTAAATTTCCAATCCTGCTTATCTTTTGGCCTCTGCATCTCAGAGCTTTGCAATAATGGAACCAGCAACCTTTTAATGACGCATTAGGAAACACATTTTCTAAAGCCTGCCTTAAAGCTGATTCATAGTCTGTATGAAAAGCCAAAGCTTCGAATTTTAAAAAATTTCTATCAATAAATAATAATATTTTTCTTAAGTTTTGATAATCACTTGAAATTTTAACGGTATTTTAAAACAAATTTTACACATTTTAATATTTTTGGTTATAAGCTAAGTTTTGGACATTATGACACTTTGCAAAGGTCCGCGGACTTTATGACACTGCTCTGATGGACATTATGACACCCTTTTACTCTGTCGTTTCTTGACCAATCTTCACAAGTAAGCCGTGGTTATTTTAGAAATTTCATTACCTTTCACTAAAAAGAAAGAAATACATAATCCGTTTAAAATTTTTGAAGATATTTGCATTTCAGTCACATCATCTTTTTTTTAAAACACAAATAACGGTTATCTTGGAATATCTCCAAAACTGTTCTACTTTTGACAATTCTGACTTCGTATTCAGGTGAAAATTTTACATAAAGATTAGCTGCCAGATTCATTTGGTCAGGACTTTGTTGAAAATTTGTGACGTAGTGTAATTGGCACAATTTTAAATCACTTCATGCGTTTCTCTCTTTAGAATGAGTTTGGTTTAAAAATATTGTGTGAAGGATAAATCTAATGAAGCCAAATGTAACAGCTGTCCAAAAATGTATTAACGTAAATGTTCTTCAACAACTTCACTAATTTACCACCTACACATAATAATTTGCAGAACCCAGCAAAAACTTTACTTACAATCCTACTTTTAATGACTTCAAGAATTCATTACTTTGTAGCTTTATTCGCCACTTTTTGGATTATTAGTTATATATTAAATAATAACTTTATTATTATATCTTAAATATACAGAAAAATTTATATTTTCATTATGCCAATAAAAATGTCATTATAGTATAGTCATAAAACATAGTTTTTTAATGCAAAAACTACACTGCCCCGGTAGACTAGCTGGTAGAGAGCTAGTTTATCAGCACCGAGGTTGCGGGATCAAATCCCGCCAGAGACAGAAAAAAAAATAAAAAATAAAATAAAGTAAAATAGAATAACTGCCTGTTTAACGATATCGAACGTCATCGTTCGCATAGAAAATTACATTTAAAACAAAAACAAAGTTCGTACAATGTTCGAATTTTGTTTTTGTTTTATATGTAATTTTCTATGCGAACGATGACGTTCGATATCGTTAAACAGGCTGTAAGAAAAAATAAAAATAAAATAATTAAAAAAAAAAAACAAAAAAAAAAAATATTAAAAAAAAATAAAAAAAATTTTACTCTATTGACTTTGTGTAACTATATATTTTTATAAAAATTTTAAGTATAAAAAAAACATATTATTTTTTAGATTATAATAAATTATAAAGGATTACTTTTGGGACATCTCGAACAAAAATAAGTACTTTTTCTAGTAGAAAAGTAAGTAGACGGCTCGTCAAATTCTCATTATTTTTCTGCTTACTTTGTAAGCAAAGTTTTTGCTGGGAAGCAGAGCAGAGGATGGAATGCCCGTGAAAAGTTTCAAAAAATACAAACGTATAATTATGTACTTTTAAAATCTAAGTGCTCGAAAGTGAAGCGACAACTTGGAGCTACATTGACAAGTTTTATTTAAAAAAGAATGTTCATCGAAAAAAAAAATTTCGTAATTTATAAAATTTCCGGATTTAGAATTATTCGATTAATCGATTAATTTTAGAATTTTAAAAGTTTTTTCAGCTTTACTTTAACCTAAAGTGGGCGATAAGTTAACGGATGTTTCATCCGGCGTTTTCAATGAGTAAGCACAAAAAGATTTAAGATAAAGCCGCAATTCAAACAACAAAAACTAAACTTAAATCGATATAGGCATTTGGGAGCAACAGTGCCACAGACACACATATTCAAGATCGGCATCTTTCAAACAAACAAAATAAAACCAAAATCTGATAAGCCGTTTTTACTCTACGATGGAACGGGCAGATACATATCGTCGTTCGTAAATTATTGTGTTCTATATGGGTTTATTTTACATATATTATAGAACACAATAATTTACGAACGACGATATGTAGATACACACAGATGAATACTAAAAACTTGTAACATTACTCTGAAAAGGTGTTCACTATTCTGATTTTTTTAATGATGGCAAAATAGTTTTTTTACAACAAATTGACCACATATTCAAAACTTATCCGTCACTGTAAAAATTTTGAATGCAAGTTTTTTTCAATTGCTAACTAAAACACACATACCTATTAAATATTCTAAATAAATATGAAGATATGTTATATTATCAATCCATTTTAAGAAGCCATCTGTTTTTCGCCGCTATGGAAGGGGATATAGACTTTCATTCTCACAGTATATCGGTCTATATGTGTAACTCCAAAAATAGCAAAAAACTCAATTTCCGAAAATTTTTACCTGATCCTTTTTCGAAATAAATGATTCGATTATAGGTATTTTTCAATGATAAGAAAATAAAATATAAAAAATATTTTATAAAATGGAATCCCAGTACACGGAATATATTGAAGCAATTAAAAAAATTATTTAGAAAACAATCACAATTTTTCTCTTTAAAATTAATTTTTCATTGTTTACATTAGCCTTCTTTTTATTTCCTAAAAATATTAATTCCAATATGCGTTCATGTCGCTTTTATAACCCATTAAGCAGCATAAAAAGATATCTTACTTATTGGCTTCTTTAAATACATAATTGTTAAAAAAAAATCCAAAAAATTAACATATGGTTGAAATCAACCAAACTAATAAAAAAAAATTAACTTGAAAAGTATACAAAGAGAGAACATTGTGTGGGAAAAGAATTTCCACGAATTAATATTAAGAAATATCAACAAAACAAACAACTACAAAAACAACAATTAACTGATAGTAAAAGAGACAAGACAACAAATCTAAACAACAATCACGACATTTAAATGTGATACTCACAAGTTTTTTTTTAATTCATGCACTGACAGTACAACATTTTTCATTCAAAATCAAAAATAACAACAACTGCAACCAGTGTTCCCAGTTTTGGGGATTTATCCCCAAATTGGGGATTTTTTTTGTAATTGGGGATAAAAATTTCGTGAAAATCCCCAGGGGATTTTTTGGGGAAAAGCACTTTTTTCGCTGGGGATTTTTGGGGATAATATATTATTCTTAATATCATTTTTCCAATGGCAAGACCGATTTGGTCAATATGTGGGTACAAATTTTAGTCTTTTCCCGGTTTTTAACTATTTTAAGAACTTGTTGAAATAGGTTTAAATATGCTTTTTGTACCAACAAGCGTTTCTTCTGTTGAACTAGCTTTTTTCTGTAATGAATACAACCAAAATCAATATTTGCAACAGAATACAATATGAGTTATTAGGAGCTCTTCTTAGAATAGAAGTTTGTACACTTTAAAATAATGCAGCTTGCTGTGACAAATTTATTCAACAATCTTAAATGCACTTTTTAAACAAACAACATGTAAAACAAAATTGCATTGGCTTATGACTTAGAAGATTATGGATTCCCTAGTTTTGGAAATGATAAATATGTATTGACGCATATGGTGTTTTCTTTTCTAGAAAAAATGTGACATTATATTTTAAAAAAATGCAATTTGGAGTCTGTTTCCTAAAAATTTTGCTCCCGGAAAGGATGAGTTTTTTGGAATAAAACAAGCCACCCTTTTCGGGAGCAAAATTTTTAAGAAACAGACACCAAATTTCCTTTTTTTTAAAATAAAATGTCACATTTTTTTGTAGAAAAGAAAACACCAATAATTATTTTTCTTTTGCGTTTTTACGTTACCTTTGCTACATTCAATACATGTGTACACATAGATACGTAGAACTCAAAGAATAAAAACCATTAGTTTTAATTATATTACACAAATGGATTTATTTATATAAATCGATGTATGCATATTTTTTGACATAATATTGTGTATTTTATTTTTAAGAAAATGTGGGGATTTTTGGGGATAAGAAAATGGCTATTTTGGGGATTTTTGGGGATGAAAAATCACAAATTGGGGATATGGCTTAAAATAAAACTGGGAACTCTGACTGCAACAAACAGAGACTAGAACAACAACAACAACATAAAAGGGATACAATACTGCAGTTAATTGACAGACTTAAAACGCCCTTTAAACCCACTAGACACGCACAAGTACTTCAAGTATCTACATACTCGTACAAACTCAACAGACGGACAGCCAAACAGACAGACAGCGCTTATCTTAAAGTGTTAAAAGAACATTTTAAGAAGAACAACAACAGAAAACACAGATTGTTTGCTCTCGTTGAAACACTAGCAGCAACTTAAAGAGAAAAATAAACAATTTATGGAAATTTAAATTGAAAAGCGAAAGTCATAAAATATCGCCAAAGATAAATAAGATGAGTAATAAAAAAAAAGATAACAAAGAATGAGTTAAAATGCCATGTAAAACTAGCTGTATGTAATTCGAAAATATCAATATTTCAGTTTTGTAATCAAAACATGAGCTTATAGTTTAATTTGGGAAAAGAAGCCGGGTAAGTGTCAACACCCTACACAAAAAAAGACAAAAAAATGTTGACAGATGCTTCGCAAAGTTTTGCAATAATGAGGCCAAAGTATGTGTCTTTTTTTTAAAGGAATGTAGTTTTTGAATCTTTAAGATTAATATTCCATTATTGAAAAAGGAAACTAATCGACAACAGTGGTAGGCATGTCCTTAAGCCCTTATGACACTACATTTTTAATGCATTGTTCAAGTTTTGGTGAACAGTACAAATATAATGTAATACAAAAATGTACCAAGTGCAAAGAGTTCAGCTGTATTAAGATAAATGGCAAACCGCCAAAAATGTTACAAAAGTTATCGATAAAAAATGAAGTTATGTCAAAAAAAATTTAAAATTGTTTAACTTAAAATTGACATTTCAAGCTTGAAATATTAAAAGTGTTGCTAAATCAGCGGTTTATGGGCAAATTCAGCGATTTACCGCTTTTTGTTTTTAGGTTTGTCATAAACAAAAAGTTGGCAGCATTTAATAAAATAAAGAAAACAGGGATGGCTAAGTTGTTTCAATTGTACTTTTTTGTTGATACTTTTTTAACTAAGATTCATAATACCTTTTTGTGGTGTTTTTTATGAACATAAATAAAATTAATTTCAACTAAAAAAAATCTTTTAGTACAATTAGGGTAAAAAACTACAATTTTTAAAGGTTGTTGGTACAATTTTAAAAATTCTTAACGCCATCCCTGAAACAAAACCATAACAAGAGAAAAAAAAACTAAAACTTTTTCGCTTTTTCTAACATTTACTGTTTCTTTCTATCAATTCTATATCAATTAATGAATAAAAAATGTAGTGTCATAACATGAAACAAAGAAAACAAGATAGCGCATTGCGCAGGTCCGTTATCTTTTTATTCTCATTTTGACGTCATTATTGTAAATAGATTTAAATGTAAACAAACATTCAGCATACTACAAACACATGTTTGTGTGATCATGTTTGTGCTCATTTACTACTATGACGTACATGCGCAGAAAAATAATGTTTTTATAAATTTAAATGCACTATCTTGTTTTCTTTGTTTCATGGTGTCATAAGGGCTTTAAACTTCTCGGCTCTCGTCATTGGAATACTAAAGTTTGGCTGTGCAACGTCGATTTGCCTACACTGTAAATTTTTCAAAAACATTAACATGTTTTTATCTGGCATACGCAGTAAAAAAAAACACATTTTCCATATTGTCGCCTCCAACAAAATAATTGCTAAAGAAAAATGTTTAAACACATTATGGTCAGTATAGCCAAATTTGTTTGTCACCAGCAAACATATTATGTCTAAACTAGTCCTTCTTCATGAAGGCACGACCATATTATATAATTTACCCATAATATGTTTAAATTAACCATAATATTCTTTAACATTTATTTTAAATAAATAGTTTTGCTTGAAAAAATATTTTCTCTGCGTGAAGTCTTAGTATATTTAGTTAGTTGTTTCGAATGAGCCGTTCCATTTTGATAAATGTTATGCACTGAAGCCTTTTACTTTTGAAAATGTCCGTTTTGCAAGCGATAGTAATTTACGGCATCAACAGATGAGGAGACATTTAACAAGGTCTTGAAAAGGTAGTGCTGGTTTAATGTCACCATGATTTGCGCTGAAAATTATCCTAAATATGTTCCATCGATCTCAGTGTGAGAGAATGTTTGTGTGGTTCAGAATTAGAGATTTCGACACGGCAAAAAGCGCGAAAATAATGATTTGGAGGTTTTTCGCCATTAAGATTGTTGTCTATTGCAAGGAAGACGAGATAGATTGAAATATAATTTTGCAAGTTCAAAATAAAAATAAAAAAATAGATGAATTGCGATAACTGCAAGAAATTTCATGTTATGCTAGGCAAACGAACGGAATCAACCGAATATCCATGGTACTGCCAAGATCTACGTTTGACTGAAAGTTGAGCCCGAAGAGTACAGTAAACAATGCATAAAACCGTAATATTATATATGCTGCGAGACAACTAAACATGCACAGAACAAATTATTGCTAAACCAAGCTCAAACAAACGTGTTGTTAAATTTCTATATATTTTTTTTTGTTTTTATTAATATTTTATTTGAAAAAAAGAACGATTTGCTTGATTGTGCAGTAAAAAAAAAACAACACTACAATAGTTGGAAAAAACATAAATTTTTGGTTGGTTTCAAAGTTGATAAATTGGGGTTTTACGCATTTTTTCCGTTTTCATATGTTTTTTTATGTAAGATTTAAAACAAAGAGCGAATACTTTCGCGCGATTGCAACATTTTTTTGTTGAATGGTTTAAACCAGTGTTTGAAAATAAACAGCACATTTTTTAGCGTTCGGCTCACACACCCAAGAATGATATCTATTTTTTTAGTGATTCTGTAGACGAACACAACCCTTTATACCGTTCTAAACTATTTTCAAGAAAGAGCCGAACATTATAATGTTCAGTTCTTCGTTAAAAAACGGTACTGTAGACAAACATTATATTTTAATGCTCTATAGAGTTTCTTTTTTTACATTGGTAAAGAAATGAACAAAAACAAATTTAGCAACGACCGCAGCACGAACAGCTTGTAAGTGTATTGTGTTTATGTTTTTTTTTTTGTGTGAAATTTTTTGGCAGGCTTTATGTTTTTTTTTTTCGTATGTGTATTTTGTTTTGTAAAAAATTTTTGGTTTTTTTTACCAGCCATAAAGGCGCAAAGCACAACAGAAATGAGCTGAACCGCACACAATGAAGTTTGTGGTTTTTAAAAAAACTCCGAACGGAATTAAATGTTCTCTTCTTTTGTTGAGTTGGATAAGAAGAGTATCAGTTTTGTGTTCGACAGATGACAAACAGGGAAACGTTATTTTTTTATGATTTTTTACACAAACACTAATAGAGTTTGTGTTTTCCACAAATCTACCCAACCGAACACTGAGGAGCGATATTCAGTGCTTATTTTCGAACACTGCTAAAACATTACATAATTCCCAATAAAAAGGAAAATTCTCGAATTCTGTTTGTTAAAATTGTTGAATTAAATACATCACTGATGACGAAAACCATATATTCGGAGTTCTACGGTACCCAAGGAAAGAAAATACCGCAAAAATGAGAATGAAGAAGAAGGTTGTGAGAGAATTACTACATCTAGTTAAGAATAATTCTAAAATAAAAAATACAAATGTGACCTTCTCCGAGAAAAGGGACCAAGTGTGTCAAAAAACGGGTTTGGACTTAAGAGTGGATTCAGGCAATTTAAAGGGTGTAGAGTAAGATGAAATAAGTTAGATTTCTGATAATAATTTATTTATCCCATAAAAACGTACAAAACGAACTTGGGAAAATCGATAAAAATGAGAAAAACATTAAAATTATGAAATTTTAAATGCGTTTTTCTCCAAACTTCATTTTCACACACTAGGTCCCTTTTCTCGGAGAAGGTTACATATGGTTGGTGTCCTAAAACGCTTTCCTGCTCTTCATTTACAATGCTGCTGGGTGCGGTCGTTGTTCTGCTTGGTGATTAAAAAGCAATAAACATTTAAAAAAAATTAAATTGGAAAGAAAAATAAGAAAAATAAAAAATTTACTGTTTTTGCTTTATTTTTACAAATATTAATAAACAATTTATTTATAGATTCAACGAAAAGTTTGTTAGAAATTGAAGTCCAGATTTTGAACAACTTTTTTGTTTAATAGCATAATAATTTCAATAACTTTTTTTCACAATCACATTAACTTTTCTGACATCGAGTCAACTATGACATTTTGAGAACTAATTGAACGCGAACTAACAGATATTATATTCGGTGTCATCTTTTTTATTTTTATCTTCTTTCTTTCTTTCTTTCGCACCATAAATCACAAACAGGTACAACTCAAAATTTATCGAAATTGTTTTTTTTTCATAAGCCACCCTACAAGAAGTGAATGAGCGAGTAGTCACTTTTTTACGTTGGTGTTAAGAAAATGATAGAAAGAAATGACAAAAAACTTGATTTCGGTCATTTCATTCTATCATTTTCTTAACACCATTATCAAAAGTAATTTTTGGGAATATAATACTTTAATTTAAAAGATTTCGTTATTCGTGCTTAATTCCCAGTTCTTATTCTTGATAAAAACACTTGAAATTTATTGTTGATGGGATAAGCTATTCCTATGCGCATTTCACTGGTTGCTTAGGCCAAATCATCAGGAAACTTCATCCATAAAGATTTTAGAAAAACTAAAGATATTAAACCAAATAAAACTGTTAAGCGTATAAGAATCATAAGCAACAGCTCTACTTGTAACAATATCAAAATTTAAACTAAAACATCAACAATAAACAGTGAGTTTATCTCTTCTTACATTCCCCACTACAATTGATTGGAATTCTTCCAATTCACCAACGTGAAAAAAGTGACAACTCGCTCATTCTCTTCTTGTAGGGCAGTTTACAAATCCAATCTATAGCGACTACGAAAATTTCGCTGCGTCACTCTCTTCTCTAACTTTTCTTTTTTAACATCTGTGACACTCAATTTGAATAAATAATCGCAAACATGTTTTTAAAGGCAGTTTTCTGCCTTTTCTAAACATTTTTTAGTTTTACCTGATTATGATTAACAGATTTTTCTACCAGCATCTTTAAGAATAAATTTCCTTTTTACTTTGGTGATAAAACTTGGAGTCGGGAAGATCTATGGATCCCGAAAATAGGTATTTAAAAAAAATTATATTTTTGACATTACTTTTTTTTTACCGATTTTTTCCGAGTTTTTCAGCAAATGTGTTCTACTTAAGATTTTCGATATTTTGATATCTAAGACGTATGAATAGGTCATTTTACAGCTCTAAAATTTCACTTTTTATAAAAATTTTAATATTTTTTAGTCCTTTTTTTTTTGAGTATTTTGCTCATAACTTAATCAATTTCAACCGATTTGGCAGATTTGTATACCAACGTGCTTAAGAATAATATTACCATTAAATTGGGTGATAGGTATATGTGTATATATACTTACATATATTTATGTATATCTATTTAAACAAACTTTATTATAAATAAAAAAGCGTAATTTTTGGGATTTCAGTATTTTGATTATAACTCAGCCATTTTTTAACCGATTTGACAGATTTGTATACCGACGTGTTAAAGAGGAGATTTACGATTTACTTGGGTTATAAAACTTGGACTCGGGAAGATCCATGGTTACCGAAAATGGGTATTTAAAAAATAAACCAGTTAGAGTGCTATATTCGGCTGTGCCGAATCTTTGATACCCTCCACCGACTGTTCCAATATTTCAGGAGTGATATCTATATGATGTCTATTTATTATTAATTTATCTTTATAAAAACAGACATCAGCATTAAAATTGGTTGCGGCTTAGACCTATATTAAATTAATGACCGACCATTTTGATCTTGGGTAAATTATGGACCGTTCTTCACGAAATTTCACAGTATTATTTAAAGTCTTATATAACTGTGACAAGCCAAATTTTGTAATGATAGCATTGTTAATTATGCTTTTAGGCGTACTAAACTGTTTTCCGGGAGTAGGATTTCTATGGGGCCTAGGGTAAATTACAGACCGATCTTCACGAAATTTCACAGTGTCATATCTAGTCCTATGAAACTGTGACGAACCAATTTCTATTATGATAGCGTTATTAATTATGGGGCCTAGGGTAAATTATGGACCGATCTTCACGAAATCTTACAGCGTCTTTTCTAATCCTATAAAATTGTGAAGTACCAAGTTTTGTTATGATAGCGTTAGCTTTTATGGTTTAAGGCGTATTAAACTGTTTTCCGGGAGTTGGTCTTATATGGGGCATAGGGTAAATTATGGACGGATATTCACGAAATTTTATGGCGTGGTTTCCAGTTGAATAAAAAAAATTTTTGCAAAATCTTATATGATTTAGGTTAGTTTTTGTAACAAAATTATCAGTTTTTAAAAGGTGGTGGTTCCACATTATTATTCATAGCTCGGGTCCTACTTAACCGATTTTGCTAAATTTCAATCCAAACTGCTTAGGATATTCACAAGCAATTTGACACCCAGTTTGTTCATTTCTTTTGAGTTTTTCGAAAGTGAGCGTTTCAACAGACGGACAGAAATACGGACATGGCTAAATCGACTTAGAATTACTCAAGGAGCCAGAATATATATACTTTATGGGGTCTAAGATGAATAACAAAAAAGTTTCACACGGAATGACAAACTAAGTATACCCTCTTCACAACTAATTGTGGTAGAGGGTATACAAAATAAATATTTTAGTCATAACTTTTTTGTATCTGAACCGATTTTTCCGAAATTTTCAGCAAATATTTTCTACCAAAGATCTTTTGATATATAAGGCGTAACCATAGGTCATATGTCAGTCCAAAAATTCAGGTTTTTATACAATTTTTGATATTTTTTGTATGGGAGGTACCACGCCCACTTTTCCAATCCCACCCAGATTTAATAGGATAATGTGTATAGATAACCTAAATGTGTGTACCTAATTTGGAAATTTTGGCTCTTGCCGTTCTTCAGATATACAGAATAATAAAAATACAACAACAACAAGGGATTTTTGGAAAAAATTAGAGGGAGTCGTGGTTTTATATGTAATAATTATTCGTTAATTTGCAAGTGGGGGTGGCACTTCCTATACGAAGACAATATAAACTATATTTAAAGAAATGTTACAGCAAATCTTGTGAAATTTTGAACTCGAAAAGTGCGAGTGAAACCTCCCGTACAAGGGCAATATATATGTCAAAATAGATGGAGAAGGGTACAAGTAGAAGTGTACGAATTGCTTCGTTATCAAAACACGAGACTATTTTAAAGAAATGGAACTCTAAGCTAGTTTTATAAGTGAGTGCGTAAAGAATTAATCCTTTTAACGTTTGGGGGTCATACTTTGGTACGAGGTCTGATTCATTAGGATCAAATTCAGAAGCCACTGCATTTTGTTGGGCCAGTACTCTTTCTTGAAGAAGGCCATCGGGGAGATACTTGGTGGTTATCAGTTTAGTCCCAAGCTAAATGGACGACTAAACTGGGTTTTTGTAATCAACAGACTAATTTATTTCTCAGCAGAGTACATTCGACTAAGCTGCTTATTAAATAATAAGATCATAATTTTATTACAGTAAGTAGAGACTCCAATCAAATATGCACCATACAAACAAATATAAAAAATAATAATGGGTGTGTGCATATTAAACCATAGAATGAACAACATGTGTTAAATATTCCCATGTAACTAAAAATAAAACTTCCCAAAACTGAATTTACTCACACAAAAAATAACATATTTATGATTCCTTTTTCAGTACTGTTTTTTTGTTGCTTTTACTTCCCAAAAAGAAATATTCAGAAGAAAAATATTAAAAACGAAGTAAAATTCTGTACAAACATCCAATTTAATGTACGAGTGTATCTTACGAATAAATATTTGAAATACAACTACAGAGTCATTATATGAAAACAGCAACAACTTGTAGGTTCAAGTGCATTTTGTATTTGTTGTTACTACACTCTGCAGTGCAGTGCACCAGTTGTAGGATACATACAAATACATACAAACGTGTACAATGCTTGTGTGGACTTCAAAAGTACACAAGAGTATAAGCAGAACTTTTTTCTGTATAATTGCGAGTGTGTGTTTACTGAAGGGCTTGAACATATTTTATGTATGTAGGGGTTAGTCTTAAAAGTACTTTAGATGTGTTTACACACTTCAACTGACTTTTTAGTGAAATGAATAAAACGTTTGATTTGTGTTAAAAGTTATTAAAGACGACAACTAAATTAAAACTTTTAAGATATGAATTCGAAGTTCGCTTTAAAGAATCTGCATAGCACCATAAAATCACTTCGTTTAATAGAAATTTCATTAAACAGATGAAATATCTTTTCCACTTTTATTAAAAATAATCAGGTGTTTTAGTTTGTATTATACTTTTCAACGTGCGGCAGTTATGCATTTAATGATTTTATTTCATAATATTCATGAAAATATTAATTAATTTAATAATAAATATACAAGATTTTAATGACACAATTTCATTAAAAATGATATTTTTTATCACTATTTTAATGAAGACTTTCAATAAAGTAATAAATTGAAATTGTTCGTCTTATGAAATAATTTCATGAATGTAATGGTAAAATTTCTTTACCTTAGTGAACTATTTTCATTTTCTCAACGAAAAAGTTACTAAAAAAAATTAAAAAATGCTTTTTTTTAATATTTTTTTTTTTTTGTAATATTATTTATTTAAAACATAAATGAAACTGTACATATATAAGTATTATATTTAATATTTAATGGTCCTGAAATTCTTGCATTGTATTTCCAATAAATAGAAGCGACTCCTGTGAGTGTTTGGTAGAAAAACGAGACATTTTCTTTTTGCACATAAAAGTTTTCCTAACATTCCAGTTGGGCTGAGGAAATAATGCAATACCAATAAAACCTAGAGAGCAAACATATCTGGACCTAGGCAATGACATTTTTCATTGTCATAATGAAAATTAAAATGTATGATGGTATGCTTTTTCGAAATATTTTTATACTTTTAATTAATGAGACTATAGAGTTATTTGAATGCTAAAAATATTTTTTTTTTTTCAATTATTGAAATATTTTGCTTTTATAAAAAATTTTTGATTTCATAAATTTACTGGCATATCACATTAGATGTATGAACTAATTAAATCTTTAATTTTTTAATTAACCATTTAAATTTTTTTTAAGGAAACTATGATTTTGTATTCATTTATGAATATAGGTATGTTTGTATATTGTTTTTTTATGTTCCTAATTAAAATTTTTTGTTCAACTTGCCCAAACTTTAGTTTTCATATATCCAATTAAAATTTTTAACGTAATTACGAAATCCAATGAAGCGATTTTAACGAAAATACTTCATTATAACTATGACATTTCATTAAGAAAATTTTTATTTAACCAATGAAAGTGATTCATTAAACATATGAAGCATTTTTCATTCAGTGTAGTTTTTAAATAATCGACTCAGTGCTGAAATTAAGCTTAAACTGCTAAGTTTTATTTTGTTTTTGTTACGCATTCGTTAACCTTTTTAAATACATCAGACCATTTCTTCAAGAGAACTGGTTCGACATTTTTGATCACGAGCGACTGCTGTCAAAATTGTAACCACAAAGACTTTTTTCTTTTGTTTGTATCTTTGGGAATCCCCGAACAGATTTTTTTTAATATTTTATTGTATGCATTAAGTAAAACTTTTGTTAATTGTTAAGAAAAATTTAATGTAATGTAATTGATTATGGAAAGATCAAATTGCACTTAAATTTTAACGAAAAATCAGTGCGTTTAAAATCAATTCAAAATAGAAAGTGGTTCGTTGTATAGAAGTTCACTATAGAGAAGTTCGACTGCGGTTGGAAAGCTTGAAAATTAATTAATCATTACGGATATTCTAAGAACAGACTTACAAATTTGAAAAAGATTATGTTGCTAATAGATAGCTGCTATTTTGAGCAAAACAATTAATTTAAAAACAGGGGCATCTCTCGGCAGAAGCATGAATACTAGCTCGAGCAGAAGAAGTTGTTCTTGGAATACTAAGATATCCTGCCAATTGGCGTAGGCGTTGATAATCGGTATCGTATGAAGTAAGAGCTGTATGAGCTGTTTAACGATTTCGAACGTTGACGTTCGCATAGATTTTTGTATTGAAAATATTTTTAAAATTGAGTGTTTTTCATATAAATTTTCTATGCGAACGATAACGTTCGAAATCGTTGAACTGAAAGTAAGATCCAAGAAAAAAAAAAAATACATATGAATATGGTTCAGTTGAAAGACTTTACGAGTAACACTCCGTTGGAAAGTACAATAAAACCTTTCTATACTGAAAGTTAGACAGCAGCGCAGAGGACAGGGCCGCCTAGAAATTCATTCTTAGTTCAGCAAATGAATCACATATGTCGACAATAATGGTCAACTAAGAAAGTAAAGGGAAAATTTAAAAAAAATAGTAATCTTTTTAATTATAATTCTAAGCTGTAATTCGACATTTTTAAAAAAAAATTGGAAAAAAATTAGAGGTAAACATGTCAAGGCTGTATCTTCTTAATCCTTTTTTAAAGTTACTTTCAAACATCTTTTCTTCCGCCCTTCGTAAAACATTAGTAAAAGATTGAGTGAGTATGTTTTTATTATTCATCTGTGTATGTGTGCAAATGCACTTATAGTGCAGTAAAATCATTATTAGATCGTCATAAAAACGAGAGCGCGCAAAGTGTCTTCCCAGGCGCTATTTATAGCAATAAGTCGTATGTAATGGACTCGTATACCAAATCAGAGGCGGCAAAATAACAACATGTGTTTGAATTTGTATTTGCAGTTTGTTATTCCTATTAAATATGTTTCTATTTTTTTTTTCTTAATTTATTTATGTATTTTACTAATGAAATTTTAATAACTTCGTGTTTTATGTGTGAGTGTTTGGTTTTTTGTAAAATATTGAAAAATAGTTCTTGTGAATTTTATAATTGGGGTAATAGAAAAGGGCGCTTCATTTTGAAAATGAAAAAAGAAATAAATGAACAAACAAACTAATTAATTTCTAAACTTTATGAAGATTTTAAAGGAATAAATGGGGTGTTATGAAAAGTTTTAATTTATGAATTTTTAGAAAACAATAATATTGCTTAACGAGATTTTTATGAAGGTGTAATCTCTGTTATGGTTTTTTGTGTGCTTTTTTATGGGCGGAAATCAGTTAAGTGTTTTATAAAAATACATTTCCATTTGAATATTAACTAGCACATTTATTAGGATTTATTGATTGTTTTTTTTTTTTGTTTTGTTTAAAAAAGTAATAGAAAAACTTTTCATAAATATTATTTTAATGAGCATCTGAGCGAAAAAACGCAACAGGGTCATTAAAGTACTAAAACTAAAGTTCTTTAAAAATTTAATTACCAATATGTTCTTGTTTAAATTTCATTTAGCTTAAAAGTTACTTATTAAAATTCATTAAGTGGAATTAATACATTTTGAAATATAATTAAATTTCTAGACAAATATTTTAAAAGCTTAAGCAAAAACTAATCATTGAAGCAGTTTATCAATAGTGTTTTCTTTAAATTTTTTCTAAAGATTACCGTATATTAAGATTAAATTAAGCTTTAAATAGCATATTTATAGTCTTCTAATTATGTTTAATGTTGTCGTAAACGTTTAAATGATCAAAACGAATAATATATTGTCAATTTAATTTAAGAGTAACATGTTACAATCATGATTGCAACAACCCCAAAATTATTGTTTGCAATCACAATGTGAATACTTAAATTAGTTAAATAAAGTCTGATGTTTTCCGCATTGGCCATAATCATACTATTGTTGGTTTTTACATATTATATAAAACAAGGGATGCGATTTCCATGCAAATGCATGTTTTTTGTCGATAGTCTAAGATCGATGTCGACCAATTATTTTTCCGTATTATTAAATTTTCGTTAAAATGGCATCGATTTGTTTTTGCATATTGTTGCATATTTTGGTGAAAATTCATATTCTTGCATATTTTGGTTTTAAATGAATATTTTTGCATATTTTAACATTTTTGAGTGACAATTTTTTTAAATTTCCATGTTATAAAAAAAGTTTTTCCAAAAATTTCAAAATTGTAAAAAAAGTTTTCCAAAATCAAATTTTTTTAAATCAATAAATAATTGTTTTTGGAGCTCTGCTTAAAATACAAGATTTTGAAAAAAGATCCTTAAAGAAGCAACACCTTACATGGTTACATTTATCCAAAACTGTAACATGTAACTTGCTAGGCACATGGGTTACATCGAGTTGCAGAGGAAATTATAATATTCGATAATATTGATTTCATATGGGAAACAATGTGGAAGAAAGAATAGCTCGAGAAATTAAAAAAAAAAATTCCAAAACGTTATGCAAAAAATATGGGGGTATAAGAAAAGATAAACTCACTGTTTATTGTTGGTGTTTTGTTTAAGCTTTGATATTGTTACTTACAAGTAAGACTTTGAGTGTTTAAAATTCTTATTCGCTTTAGGGTTTTATTCGTATAATATTTTTAGCTTTTCTAAGATCTTAGGAAAAGGTTTCCTGATAAGCTGGCCTAAGCAACCAGTGAAATGCGCATAGAAGCTAGCTTTCCCTCAACAATAAATTTCAGTGTATTTATCACATATAAAAAATTGGCAATTTAGCACGTCATACAGAAATCGTATTAATGATGAATTCAAATTTCAATTTCAGCTTTTTTTGATCTAGAATCAAATGTGGGGTCTGGTTTAGAAAATAAATATTTTCCAAATGAATTGGCATCCTTCAACTTCGGTTGACTTTAAGAGATAATTTTCCATGTACAAAAGCATTTTAACAGACAAAGGTTTACTTTTGATGATACAAAAAAGTATTTATTTGATTATGCAAACAAAAATTTAAATTATGTGGTTATTTAAATTAAGTTTTAAAAAATATTATACCTATCAATGACTAACATTTAAATAAAAACAACAACAGAATTTTTTAATTTTTTTTTTATTTTAAATAAAATTAAAAAAACAAACGCTTTTTTATTGAAAATGCTCAAGTTTTTAGAGCATTTTTTTATTTTTTAATGCATATTTTGGAGTTTTTAGTGCATATTTTATGCGCAAATTTTCGATTTTTTAGTGCATGAAAATCTCATCCCTATATATAACCATTAAAAGTTTACCTCCCTTAAAACTTTATAACGGTTATGATTTAACAATATTATGTCTAAATAAAATTTAAATACCCTGCTTTTGCCCACCCCATACTTTTTTTATTGCTGTTTTCGATTAACATGTTTTGTACGCGTATTGACATTTTCAATAGCCGATTTCTTTTACATAAGATACTAAGAAGAAAAGAAACAAGAATATCTACACAGAAAAAAATAAAAATTGATTTCAATTAAAAAATTTGTAATTTTAATTAAATTTGCACCAGTAAACAAATTAATAGTATCAATTAAACCAGTTAATAGTATTAATTAAACATTTAATTCACTTGATTAAACGTTGAATTTGTTGAAATATGAATTTAGAATGTTTTTTAGTTAATCGATTAACAATGCGAGTATTACTGCGAAAATACAACTCTGTACTTTTATTAGTAGTATTTTGCTATTCTGCTTTGTATTAATTCTATTTCATTTTAATTATATTTTTTAGTCTTTAATAAACGTTCTTTAAGTTAACATTGGTTGTTACGTGATTTATTTCGGATAAAAAGAAATCCTGCGCTAACAGGTTATGGGCCCAGGTTATTAAAAACGGTTGAAGTGAAAATGAATTCCTTATATCAAATTGATAAGTTGGACGAGAAAAATTATGACGCGTGGTGTATACAGATGAAAAGTGTTCTGATACACTCGGGAATGTGGAATGTCGCATGCGGTAAATTAAAAAGGTCTGAAGCTGCTAAAGTGGAAGAATGGGATCAACTGGATGAGAGGGCTTTGGCCACAATAACACTTAGTGTGAAGCCATCGCAGTTGAATCACCTGAAACTTAGCAAAACATCTAACGAAGCTTGGATAAAGTTGGAAAGTGTGCATCGTCCAAGTGGTCCGGTGAGAAAAGTGACACTTTATAAGAAGTTACTGAATTTCCGTATGTCAGACTGTGAGGATATGTCTTGTTTTCTGAACGATTTTTCAAATGCAGTGGACAAATTGGCAGAAGTGGGCATTGAGTTGCAAGATGAATTAATTGTCATCATACTGTTGTCCAGTCTTTCAAAGGACTATGAGCAGTTTGTGGTTGCCATGGAAACTAGAGATTCGTTACCGCTGTTTCAAATTTTAAAAGTTAAGCTCATGGAAGAGGCAGAGAGAAAAAGTCAGAACACAGCAAGAGACAACAAAGGAGAATCACACGCATACTTGGCAAGAAATCGTAATAACAAAGGAAAAGAAAATAATGTTAAAAAGAATAACGGAAAACACAATTTTAAGTGCTATAAATGTGGTAAGCGTGGTCACTACGCAGCAGATTGTTTTACAAACAAACCTAAAAAGGCTGAATACAGTCAAGGCGAGCAGCAGTATACAGTACTTGCAGCAGCAGACGTAAACGTTATAACTGAGACGTCGTGGTGTTTGGATAGTGGCGCGACTGCGCATATGTGTTGCAGCAAAATGTTTTTTGTGGACATGAAAAAACACAACGAAAGCATTTATTTAGCAGGCGAGAATTTTATAGAAGCAGAGGGAATAGGAGAAATTCAAATGAAAGTTGGCGACTGCAACGTAATTTTAAAGAATGTGTTATATGTACCAAAAATGAAGGGTAATTTTGTGTCTGTAAGCAGATTATGTGAAAACGGTTATGAGGTGACATTTGGTCAGAACAACGCTAAAATTAAGAAAAAAAATAATCGTGTAATGTTTGAAGCAGCAAGAAAACATAATTTATTTTTGATTGATTGCAAATATGAACAGTTTTTTGGTGCGGTTAATGAAAAGGCAATGAATTGGCATAGTCGTTTCGGTCATTTAAATTACGGTAGTTTACAAGAACTTAAAAATAAAAACATGGTTAATGGCCTAGAAGACGTTAAGTTTACAAAAGACAATCCGTGTAAAGTGTGTATGAAAACCAAAATACATGTTCAGCCATTTGGTAAAAGTGAAACGCGATCCAGCGAAATTCTTGACAGAATTCACTCGGATGTATGTGGTCCGTTTAAAACAAAATCCCTCGGTGGTGCTCAATATTTTTTGACTTTCATAGACGATAAATCGCGGCGGGTGTTTGTATATTTTCTAAGACAGAAGAGCGAAGTAATGGAAAAATTTAATATATTTAAAAATATGATTGAACGCCAAACGTCAAGAAAGATAAAAGTGTTAAGAAGCGATAATGGTGGTGAATTCGTAAATGGGCAATTTAATGAATATTTGGAACAACACGGTATAGTTCGAGAATTGACGGTGCCGTATACACCTCAACAAAACGGCGTGGCCGAACGTGCTAACCGAACAATTGTCGAAATGTCGCGGGCTATGTTACTTGAATCCGGTTTAGATGAGTCGTTATGGGCTGAAGCTGTTGCAACGGCAGTTTATATTCGAAACCACTCACCTACAAAAATAATTGGGGACGCTACCCCTTATGAAGTATTTACTGGTAAGAAACCTTCAGTTAAACATTTTCGTGTTTTTGGCTCAGTGGCCGTGGCTTTGGACAAGAGGTTCCATCCAAAGTTTCAACCAAAGGGAAGTGAGTACATAATGGTGGGTTACTCATTGACCTCAAAGGCTTATCGACTTTATGATGCTAAGAAACGTGTGGTTGTGGAAAAACGTGATGTGATGTTTATAGAACCTGTAAAGGTAAATACTGAGGAAACTGTTGATGTGATTGATTTTGTTGTTGCCAGGGATATGGATGAATCTAATAACTGTAACGAAAATCCAGAATCATTAGATGCAAATTCTAGCGAGGATGAGTTCTTTGGATTCGATGATTATTCAAGTATCGAAGAATGCCGTAATAGTAACGATAATACAAAAGTATCAAATGAGAACGAGAACGTTGCTCAAGTTAGTATGGGTAGACCCAGAGTGGTGCGCACAAGGGAGCCAGGTCGACCAAGAAGAGTGCGAAACGTTTTAAATGTAATGGATAGTGATTCTGAGGTAAAAATACCTCAGACTGTGGAAGAAGCTGAAAACAGTAGTGTTTCTTCAGAATGGAAGAATTCAATGCAAGAGGAATATGATGCACTTATTGCAAATAATACGTGGTCATTGGTCAAACTTCCTGAAGGCGAAAAAGCCATTGGGTCGAGATGGGTGTTTACCGTGAAACGCAATAAGAATGGTAACATCGATAAATTGAAGTCACGTTTGGTTGCTAAGGGTTGCAGTCAACAGTTTGGTGTGAACTACACTGAAACATTCTCACCAGTCATCAGATATGAAACAATACGTATGGTTTTTGGTCTCGCGGCAGAAAGGAAAATGTACCTGCATCAGATGGACGTATGTACGGCATATTTGAATAGCGATCTTTCTGAAGAAGTTTATATGAAGCAGCCTCAAAATTTCGTGAGTAAAAAGCATCCGGATTACGTTTTAAAGTTAAAAAAGGCAATATACGGCCTTAAGCAATCAGGTCGTGAATGGAACTCGAAGCTTGGTGAAGTTCTTCGAAAATTTGGCTTTAACCCATGCAAAAACGACCCATGTCTGTTCAAGATGACAATTGGGGGAAAATTATGCTTAGTGGCTGTGTACGTTGACGATTTGATTATTGCTTGTGAGGACAAATCTGTATTGATGAAGATTAAGGGTTATATTTCTGAAAGCTTTGATTGTATCGATAAGGGTCAAATTAATCTATTTCTGGGCATGCAGATAGAACGAGATGGCGAGCTTGGTGCGATATCGGTGTGTCAGTCAAATTATATAAAAGAACTGTTAAAACAACACAATATGGACAACTGTCGTTCTGCATCAACGCCGTTAGATGCCGGGTTTAAAATTAATTGCAAAGACGAAAAATGTGTGAGGGTGGATCCTAAGTTATACCAATCATCTATTGGCGGTCTTATGTATCTGGCTATGTGTACAAGGCCAGATATCCTACATTCGGTGGCAAAATTGGCACAACGTAATATGAACCCCCATAAGGAGCACGAAGCTGGTATTAAACATATTATTCGTTATTTGGCAAGTACCATAAACTTGCAGTTAGTATACAAGCATACTGGAAGAATGGTAGAAGGCTATGCGGACGCCGACTGGGGCAGTGATGCATTGGACCGCAAGTCTTACTCCGGCTATGTATTTCTTCTTGGTGGTGGCGCTTTCTCCTGGTCTTCAAAGAAGCAAAATTGTGTGGCCTTAAGCAGTACAGAGGCCGAATACATTGCTATGTCAACAGCGGCAAAAGAAGCAGCGTATTTAAGAAGTCTAATGGGTGAACTTGGTATTCATGATCAGCAACATCCTTTTGTAATGTATGGAGACAACTTGAGTGCGCAGCAACTTGCTAGAAATCCGATTTATCACTCCCGTAGCAAACATATAGATATTAGATATCATTTTGTCAGAGAGTTAGTTTGTAACAATGTTGTTGAATTAAAGTACATACCCACTGACCAGATGATAGCTGATGTCTTAACTAAAAATTTGTCAAAATTGAAACATGAAAAGTTTGTAAAATCTTTGGGTTTAAATTAAATTATTTTCGGATAAATAATCGCATTGAGGAGGAGTGTTGAAATATGAATTTAGAATGTTTTTTAGTTAATCGATTAACAATGCGAGTATTACTGCGAAAATACAACTCTGTACTTTTATTAGTAGTATTTTGCTATTCTGCTTTGTATTAATTCTATTTCATTTTAATTATATTTTTTAGTCTTTAATAAACGTTCTTTAAGTTAACATTGGTTGTTACGTGATTTATTTCGGATAAAAAGAAATCCTGCGCTAACAGAATTCACTTGATTAATCTTTTAATTAAAACTGATTATATTTTTGATTAATGCTTTAATTGGTGAACAATTTTGGAGAATTTTTTCTGTGTACCCAAACAATTACAAGTGGCAATATGCTCTCAATTAGTTTTGATAGTTGCGAAATAGGGTTATCGGCTATGCGTAGAATACAAATATTATTACGTACCCAGTAAAAACTTCGCTTACTTTTTCAAAATGAATAGCTGCCTTCACTAATTATTTAGTAACTTTCTTCTATAACTACTTCTTTCTGGATGTATTTAGGTAAAAAAAAAAAAAAATTATGACTTACATTTGAATGCGTTCATTCTGGAACATCTCTTGTAAAATTCATCGGTTCTTTCAGTAGAATTGTAAGTAGTGCTTTTAGTTTTTTTGATTACTAAATACATTATTTTGTAGGCGAAGTTTTTACTGGGTAGTGCATGCTTCAAAGACAATTTTCAAATTTAACAGTTTTAAATATTGAAAATGAAACAGTCAAATACAAAATAATCTCAAAGGCGGCATGAAGTAACCCCCCAAAAAAATAATGGAATAATCCCCTAAAAGTTTTTACAGAGAACAACAAAAACGATTAATGTGGGGTTGTATCATTTTGTTTGGGGTGTTATTAATTTTTTTAAATGGGGTATTATTTTATATGAAAATATCCCCCAAAAAATCATTATGAAATAAAGCCCCAATATATCAAATTTATAATGAAAACGTTTTTGGGCGCAAGGCTTTTCTCCACTTTTGTATACAGAATACCGGCTTCGATAAGTAAAGCTGCCCTGCATAGCCGGCCTTTGGCCGGGCGCAATAGTTTTCTCCCATATGGTATAACAAACACCGGCTTCGCTAACTAAAGCTTCTCTGCGTAGCCGGGTCGAGTCGGTATTTGTTGTACTATAAAGGAAAAAATCCTTTTGCCCGACCAAAGGCCGGCTATGCAGAAAAATTTTAGTTAGCGAAGCCGGTGTTTGTTATACAATAGAGGAAAAAAGTCATTGAGCCCCGCCTGAAGGCCTTCTATGCAGAAAAGCCTTAGTTAGCCAAGCTTGTGTTTGGTATATACTACAATGATATCTATCGCGTCATTTTTTAAAGCAAAAATGTATGATTAATTGTATTACATATACTGGGTTCTTATTTCATTTCAGAAATTGGGGTTTTATTTTATATGAAATAAGCCTCCAAAAATTAGGGAATTATTTCATTTATTTTATTTAATTGGGGGCTAATTTAATTTTCCAAATCGGGGCTTTATGCATACGAAATAAGGCCCCACGCTTTGGGGGATTATATCATTATTTTTTGGGGGGTTATATGTTGGTGGGTTATTTTATGCCGACAACATCAGAAGAGGTAATTAACATATTTAGCAAAAAAAAAAAAAAAAAAAAAAAAAAAAAAAAAAAAAACTATGTTATAACAACTTTTTAAACAATAAATTGATTGTAATAATTATTATTTATAGCTGTAGCAAAAAGGAAACAATTTTAACGTTGAGTTAAGCTAAATTTGAGTTAATGCCAACTTTGTGATCCCACGTTCAAAAGTACGCGTGGGCAAATTTACAAACACTTTGTACGATTTTTTAGAAATAATTGGCAAAATTACTTTTTGCTAATCCTTTTTTCAATGTGCAATAACATTTGGAATAAAAACTATAACCGCAGAGAAATGATCATCATACTTTTTCACTTCACTAAAAACAAGAGACTTAAGGACTTTTTCCCTATCGCCACTGGTTGATTCCAAATAAAAAATTTGTGATATTAATTAAAAAATTAATTAAATTTGCACCAATAAACAAATTAATAGTATCAATTAAACAAGTTAATAATATTAATTAAACGTTTAATTCACTTGATTAAACGTTTAATTCACTTGATTAAACGTTTAATTCACTTGATTACATTTTTAATTAAAACTGATTTTTTTTATAAGTATGTATATATTTAGCTAGTGAGGCCTAATTCCGCTTATGTAAATAAAAATGCAAGTTTTTTATTTCATTTTGTCCCGACGTTTCGTGAATTTAATGTTCACTTCTTCAGGGGATTTGTCTATTAACATAAAATAAAAACATCAACCTTTGTTAATACAATTAATATGAATTTAACTAACTTACAGTGAAAAAAAAAACTGATTATATTTTTGATTGATGCTTTAATTGGTGAAAAATTTTGGAGACTTTTTTCTGTGTATAGTTTTTGTGATATATTTTTTTGGTTTTGTTTTAATAAAAAATTATTTTATTTTAATAAAAAAAGTATTTGGGAATTATTTCTTTTCATAAGTTATTTTTAAATATACTCACCATCTTTTCGAATGTGCTTTTATGAGTCAAATGAAAATTTATAAAGCTTTTTACAATTGTCTTATTCCCTCAATATTTCACATAATATTTTGCTGAAACCAACCTTTGGTTTACAATGAAGCTATAGATTTGTATTTGTACTTAGCAATGACTCCATACTAATTCCCATATTCTATTTGTTTAAATTGTTGAGTTAAATACATGAAATTTATAAAGTATCACTTGGCAGTGTGACCCAAAAAAAAAAAAAAAAAAATTACGACTGCCGTAACGGGCCAGAAATTGCATGACATCCTGCTGGTGTCTGATAATTGTTAAAATTTCTGTGCATACAAAATTTCCGTTGTTTTTAACAACAGGATAGCTAAAGTAAAACCATGTGACATGAAGATAGTATATATTCTGGTAATGTATGTAGTCATTCCTACGTATAAGTGCATTTCTATAGGTTCAATGTTAACCAAAGGTTGGCTTAAGCAAAAAAGTATGTGAAATATTGAGGGAATAAGACTATTGTAAAAAGCTTTATAAATTGGAATATTGTTTAAGAAGGTGATCCCCCATCCATTGCAAACAAATAACGGGACTTACCACGTCGGACCAGAGTAGCATTGGCACAATTGAGGTCAGGATGGTGGACCTGTCTTAAATCATACTGGTCCAGAATAAACACCACCATCCCTGACCTTTGCTCTGCATGTGGAATGGGCCCACATGACGTACGATACCTATTAAAGAGCGAAGAAGAAGAATAGAGATTAATTTTATACATTTTTGTTTTTCGAGATGTTAGAACAACAAAAACAACAACAAGTTCAAATGCATATATTCAAAATCGAGACTCTTGCACCTTGTGACACGTTTTTGGGGCGGAAGACCCGATGTTAAGAGCACCGCGAGGTAGACACTCACAATAGTTTTAAACAAATCTGTATCCGAGATTATAACACAGGATTTTTCTGCATGTTTCATTGTAAATTTTGGAACATAATACCTTTGGTCTATGTTGAACGAACATTGCGTTCGCTTCATAGTATTTATTACCTCCCTATATAATTTCACATTATCATTAAATTAAAGGCACATTGTCTTCAAAATATGCCAAATACGAGCTGTTGGCGATTCAATTGCTTTAAATTCGGAAAAATTACATACAAAGAAAATTTGATATTCGACACACAATATTGTGCTTTTATTGTGGCTTATTTGGCACATAGATGGGGGTATTTTTGGGGGTACATTTTGCAGTTTCAACTCACACTTAGTGATAGTGCAAAAATATTGCAATCATTTTGTTCATGTTGAGTGATGAATTGAAAATTTGCAGCCGCACTAAACATGAGTGATAGTGATGTTAAAAAATTTTGCACTTAAAAAAAAAAATAGTTTGATTTAAAAAAAAGCAATCATCAGCTAATTGCAACTTTTTTTTTTTCTTCACTCATTTGAGTGCAACTTAAATTGTTGCTCTCATTTTAAAATTAAAAACTTGTTTTTTCATGATTCAAGCCAATAATTATACTGTTATTGACAAAATTTCATTTTGTTTAATGTTTACTTATGCATATCCTCAAAAGAAATCTAAAACCATGCACATACAAAGTTAAATTTTTTTGAAATTTAGTGAGACAATATTTGTATGCAGTTTTTTTTTGATTGCATGTCCAACTTTTGCATTATTTGAATTGAGTGCAGATTTTTGCATTCAAATCTGCGTTAAGTGATAGTGAAAAAATTTGCAATATCACTCAAAATTTTTAAGTGGTAGTTAAAAAATAACAATCATCACTAAAGCTGGTAAAAAAGAGTGCAAGCTAATTTCTTTGCAGTTTTATTTAGTGATAGTGCAATGCGGATTTAAATAAATTTTTAGTGCACTACCCCCAACTATGATTTGGCACCACACAAAAATTTAGCATATTTAAATTTTTATTGTTGAATTCCTTGTAAATGCATTTCTTTTGTGCTAATTATTGCATTTGAAATTATAAAAAAACTGTACTTTACTTCAGCGGTCCATATCTAAAACTCTATTAAAATCATTTTCCAAATAATCAAAACATATAAGCATTTTTCCAAAAATAACTTTTCATAACATTGTTCTCCAAAGAAAAAAAATATGCTTTCATGTCTGAGTGTTCTATGGAACCTTAAATATACAAGAGCAAACATAAAAGCAATATCCAAAAATAATTTCAATACAATTTATCAATAATGTTTTCTTTACGAAATTGAAATTAATTTCAATTTAAAATTTAAATTTAGATGCAATGCAGCACTGTGTGCAACAGTACAAGTCTAAGTTATTCTTTAATATGAACGTGCCTAGAAAGGGAACATTTTTCCGTAAAAATAAAACTAAAAATAATTTTTAATTTATAAGTATGTTTACTAAAAAATACATATGTAGAATAAACATTCCATAAACAAATAACGTACAACTTGTCTCACATATTTTTAGATACAAACATATTTGGTACCACAAATACTTGTACATTGTACATTTCACTCATTTCTAAAAAAACTAAGACATAAAAATATAATAAATTACTTCTATGAACATATTATTTTTATTGTTTGAATAAATACTTAGAAAAATAAATAATAATATCAATGTATTTTACTTGTATCCCTAGATGTGAGAGAATGAAAGGAAGTAACTAAGAATAGAAATAGAAATGAAATGAAACACTTTCACTTTTCGTTTACTTTTTCCTTAATAACAGTCAAAGGACTAATTTACCAGAATAACCATAGACAATAAAAAATATATGATTATTTATTAAAATGTATAAGTGTTTTCTTGGAGTCAAATTATGTGTATAAGTACTTGTTATCTGTGGTAAAAATGTGTAAGTGTATAGAATTTTGAGATATAATGAATTTTATGCACAGACTAGAAATATTTAGAAGATATAAGAATTATGTTACAAAACTTTGTTGACGAGTTTAAAAAAGGAACTTTAAATTTGAGACTAACAGAAAATATGAATTTAAACAAAAAAAAGAAAAACACCCAAGATAAATTAAGTTTCTTATGCTTACTTGAAGTACGAGTCGTACTCAAAAATTCAAGTACGAATAACACTAAAACGTACACTCACAATATTATTACAGTAACGGACTGTAGTTTATTTAAGAAATATTCCGTTCAGTCATTTTTAAATAAATAAACATTTAAAATTCCAAGCAAATTTATTTTTAACTGATTCTAACAGTTATTCAAAAAACTAAGTGCATATTAATACGGATTTTCAGTTGCAGTTAATATTGTCCGTTGATTGAGTTAAATTCTTCTTTATGTTAAAGTAAATAAAAATGTAATTTAAAGCAACGAAAAGTTCATTTAATTTTTACTGTCAAAAATTCAACCGCGAATTCCTTAAAAACAAATCAATATTCAGTTATCTTATATAAATTAATTGTCAAAAAATTAACTACATATTCCTTAAAAACAAATAAAAATGCAGTTATTTTATAAAATTTTACTGTCAAAAATTCAACACCATATTCAGTAAAAACAATTAAATATTCAGTTATTTTATATAATTTTACTACCAAAAATTAATTTTTACTTATCTATAAAAAATGAATTGCTTGTTTTGTGTAAGCAATTCCCATTTTCTATTTGTTAAAATAATTTAGTTAAATACATCAAATTTTAAAAGTAAAATAATTGCGAAGCCATATCGGCTGGTGTCTTATAATTGAGAGTTCTTCTGTAAACAACGTGGTCAGTACAACAAAAGTAAAACAAACGTGTGTAACTGGGTAAGTAAATAAATAAAAATATTCTCCCTCTCTCGCTTATAAGAAAAACAAGCGGACAGGTGTCTGTCTGGTATTTTTTAGATATTCGGCTCTTTTGTGGAATAAACGAAAATTTAATAAAATAACTGAATATTTAATTGTTTTTACTGAATATGGGGTCAATTTTTTGACAGTAAAATTTTACAAAATAACTGAATATTTATTTGATTTTACGGAATATGGTGTTGAATTCTTGACAGTAAAAATTTAATGAACTTTTTGTTAAAAATAAATGAAAAATAGGTAGACCGGTTTTTAATTAAACTTTCATTTATTTTATATTACAATTTCAGTTAATTTTACGTACAGAATATTGTGAGTGTACTTAAAACAATTCAAAATTGTATAACTTTTGAAAATTCATTCTGGAATTTCTTGAAATAAGTACAAAATTCTTAAACCAAGTAAAAAAAAAATAGATTAACATTTTCGTCAGTAGTGCCACTCTGAGAGTAAAATTACAAAGTGAGCTTTCTATTCTCATTTAACTTATCAATGTTTGTTTTAGATACCACACACGACCACATAAGTATTTAAAAAAAGTAGTTGCTTGTTGTGTGTAGAAACAGCAAAAACAACAGAACAAGAAGGAAACACATTTTTTTCATGTTTGAAAAGTAAAATTGAGAACACTTGCTTCTCATTTAGTTTAAATTTTTAGGTGTTTATGTACATTAGATAAGTTTTTAAATTAAAAACTGTATCGGGAATGATGCTGGTGTTTTATAATTGAAATTCTGTAAGGTGTAAAACCTTTTGATTTATTTCAATTACGAATTCGGGATTAAATCAACTTTATAATACTTTAGTCAAGCGAAGACTCGTTCAATCTTATTTATACTTCAATCTCATTTTCGGATTATTTTAAGTACGAATTTGGGATTGAATATATGGATAAGTTAAGTATTTCGCGACTGAAAACCTGTACTTGAATCAATCTTTCTCTACTTTATTCAAGAAAATCCGTACTCACCGTACTATTAATACCGCTTGGGATTTATTTGAATACGGATGGATTGCTTTTTCTTTTGAGTGTATACACTCAAATACACTCTATATATAGATCCTTAATTTTATCAAAATCAGCAAAAGTTTACCTGTTGGATATTTAAACAGGATATTATCAAAATAAAGTGGTTAAACCCAAACGCACGAATTTAATTTAGATAAAACAAAAAGTTTTCAGATAATTATCTTAATATTTTTTTTATTATTATAGAAATTTCTATGACAATTATGTGTGAAACAAAATATCGGCCAAATGCTCGCCACGGATTCGGAGGCATACCTCTATACGATGGTCCATATTTTCAATGGCTCTGAGACATAATTAAGGGTCAATGTCGTTAATGTGCCGAATTATCTCATCCTTTAGCTTTCGAATTATTCTTGGCTTATGACGTACAATTTTGTTTATTAATCTCCCCGAAGAAAGAAGTCCAACGGTGTCAAGTGGCACCATCCTGTGAAGAATGTGTGTGAATTAATTTCCACAATTGTGGTTTGGGCTGGACACCAATGTTCTACAGTTACTCTCGCTGAATCTCAAAATTAATGTTACGAACAGGGCTGCCAGATTTGACGATTTATCGTCATTTTGACTTTTTTTTGTTCCGGAATTAGCAAAGTGCCGATTTGCTGTTTTTTTTCCTAAAAGTGAAAATTTTTTTCAGTCTACAAATTCAGATAATAAAACGAAGAAATGTCAAATTAAGTTGGGCAAAACACTTGACGTTAAGGTGTGACTAACAATTTAAATTGTACATTGGGCCACCCTGAATTTAAATTTTTAAAACTAACTCAAAGTGGATGTTTAAGAAATTTTCTGTGCAAAATAAAGAGAAAATAGAGATAATTTAATTAAAAATTTTATAACTTCGATATCGTGCTAACCACGTACCGCGTAATATTTCGATACGTGTCGAGTAAGAAAATCCACACATGCGTTATGTATCGAAACGTAATTTTTAGTGTAATGTTATAGATTTAAGAACATATCGCACACTTAATCATAAACAGTCACAAACAAATAAAATACAAGCAAGTTGACAGCATTTGTGAGCGAGAAATATTTCTTTTTAAATAAAATTTTCAAATAAATCCATACATTAATTATCAAAGTTTTTCTTGGGATTCAAAAATTTAATTAACAAGGTTTCGTATAAATGAACTACATTTCCATTTCATACTATTGCTAAACTGAAATTTATTGTTGAAGGGATAAGCTATTCCTATGCGCATTTCACTGGTTGCTTAGGCCAGATCGTCAGGAAACTTCATCCAAAGATGTTAAAAAAACTAAAGATATTACACTTTGAAAATGTTAAGCGAATAAGAATAATAAGCCACAGTTTTACTTGTAACAAAATAAGCTTAAACAAAAACAACAACAATAAACAGTGAGTTTATCTTTTCTTACAGTCCCGGCTACAATTGGTTGATTTTTTGTCAACTCTTAATGTAGTTGTAAGTGGGAAAAGAAAAAACAAAAATAAAAACAAAATTACTTTATTTTATTTTGCCAGTTCAGTTTTATTTACACTGCCACATGCTTATTAGTTATCGAAGTTTTTCTTGGAATTCAAAAATTTAATTAACAAGGTTTCGTTTAAATGTGCTAAATTCCCATTCTATACTATTGCTAAACTGAAATTTATTGTTAAAGGGATAAGCTATTCCTATGCGCATTTCACTGGTTGCTTAGGCCAGATCGTCAGGAAACTTCATCATACATTGTTTTGCCTTTTTCATGACACAATTTTTGTTTGCCGGATCCTTGATTAGCCATGGATCCCAAATAGGGCAAAAGCTCGATAATTTGCATTTATATACTGGGTTGCAGGGCACAAATGGTTGGGGTGGACCGACTCTACTTTCATACTTGTCTTTAGTTAGAACCAATTTTTAATATTGTTATAATTTCATCGAATTATAAAAAGTTGTAGACTCTTGTAATTAATAAAAATCATCAAAATAATAAGCGTTATAATGAATTTAGGGATTTAATGATATAAAAAAGTAAATGACTGAAATTTTCTATTAAGAAAAATAAAAATTGTTTATCTATAAAATTTATTTTTTTTTATAAAGCAGAGCTTTCAAAACAAAAAATTCCAAATTAAATTGACTGAAAGGATTCTAAAAACCTTTGGTAAAAAATGTATGTGTTCTTTTAGGTAAAACTTTTTTGAATACCGACTTTTGTTATATATCAAAAGGTCCCTTATACCCCTATTAAGAGCGCTTAAAAATAATTACTTATATAGCTCATAAAAGTTTCGGTATTTGGTTTGTAATAACTCTTAAAACTCTTCGCACGAATATTAAAAATTTAATTTATATAATTTATTTAAAAATAAAAATTTCTTGGGTACTCTAAGATTTAATGTGATTATTTCCTAAGTCTCTATACTGAGAATTTCCATAGAAAATATTTATAACATTATAATTTTTTCCATAATAAACCGGTATTCCTTGTTTTTATTTAAATCCTCCAAAAAATAAAAAAAACTTTTCAGCTTGTTTCTCAGCTCCAAATATTAAAAATAAATCTATATAGTTTTTAATTTTGTAAAGTGTTGAAAACGTATGTGTGAGTAAAATGGTTTAATTTGAATATATTTTGCTACAAAATATTATACCGAACATATAAAGTAAATAAATAATTTGAATAGTTTTTCTCAGTTCTGTCTGTCTCCTCTAAAGTTATATAAAAAATTTCTTTATTGTTCACTATTTCTTTTACTTTGACTATATTTTCTTAAATAGAAGTGTTACAAGGTTTTTGCTCCTATTCACATACGAAGAGAAAAGCCTTTAGATTAAGTATATGAGAAGTTCCACAACAAGATACAATAATTGCGCTTAGATTTTTTTTTTATAAATCCATATATTTTTAAATTAGTCTAAAAAGACATAATGAATAAATAAATAAACCTATGCTCTTTTAGCTTCGATAAAGGGTATAAATAATAAAACTGTTCACGTCAAAAGTTGCACACTTACGAAATAGCAAAAGAGCAAAAACATAACAACAACCACATGGACAATTGTTTCGCATAAACGATGTAAAATTGTCAGGGTCTAAAGGCTAGATTACACTATTGTACTTTGTATTAATACATGTCAAAAACTCAAGTAATATGACAAACTGTGATAGTGTGAATACAATGTGTCACGAAAATGACAAGTATTATGAAAAAAGTTTGACATTCCATACAACTTCATCGTTTTTTGAAAAATTTCTAAACAATAATACTTTTCATTGGATCAGGGTTGCATTTTGTTTCATGTGTGAGTGTTTATACTTTGTGTGATGGTGTGAACACAAACTGTCAAGTTAAATTAGATTTTTTGACAGGCGCAACAAAACTTATTAGATTTCTATCTCACAAAGTATTATGGAATACGTAAGACTTGTGAGATAGTGTAATCTAGCCTTATGTAAGTGCAAGATTATCAGAGTAAAAGCATAAAAATATTGCAACTTTTTATGGCATTGCCAAATCGAAAAAAATGCTTCAAAAGTACTCATAAAATCAACTCTACACTAAACAACAACGCGGGAATACCTTTTCAACACACATTTTTTTCTTTGAATTGAAAAACATTATAAATTGTTGTGCTAAAAAATGAACTTTGTAAAAAACAACAATTAAAAAAAATAATAATAAAATTACTGGAATAGTTAGTTGTCTGAAAAAATTTCGAGGTAGATAAGCTTTGAATTCGACTTGTAAAATAATAAAATTAATAATTTTGTGTGTTTTTCAAGAAACTTACGGTTAAAATTTATTACATTTTGTTTAAATATTTGCAAGTGCATGCATCCTAGGATATTGTCAAATGGAACGTGCGTTGTTAAAAAAAAAATTCGGAAAAGCTGAAAATTAAAGGTACAAACAATATTTGTTGCAAACGACAAATAGGGCAACTATGCTATTTCGCACAGTTGCGAGGGTAAAAAATTGCTGTGAATACCTTTAATATTTTATAAATGCCATATGTATTAGTGTTATTACCAGTGTTTAAAAATAAACAGAACATTATTTAGCGTTCGGCTCAAACACCCAGGAACGATATCTATTTTCTTTAGTGTTTGTGTAGACGAACACAACCCTTAATACCGTTCATAGCTATTTTCAAGAAAGAATCAAACATTGTATAGTGTTCTGTTCTTCGTTAAAAAACAGATTAATTGTAGTGATACTGTAGACAAACATTATATTTTAATGTTCTATAATATTTCTTTTTTTACATTGGTAAAGAAATGAACAAACAAAAAATTTTAGCAACGAACGCAGCACGAACAGCTTGTGTGTGTTTAGTTTGTGTAAAATTATTTTGCTAGCTTTTTGTTTCTTTTCGTATGTGTATTTTGGTTTTGTAAAAAATGTTCTTTTTTTTACCAGCCATAAGGGCACTACACACAACAGAAATAAAGGAACATTAATGAGCTGAGCCGAACACAATGAAATTTGTCGTTAAAGAAAAAAACCGAACTGAATTAAATGTTCTCATATTTTGTTGAGTTGGATAAGAACAGTATTATTTTTTTGCTCGGAGATAAAAAACAGGAAAACGTTATTTTTTAATGATTTACTTCACTATTAGCGTTTTTGTTTTCCACACATTTACCGAACCGAATACTAAGGAGCGATACTTAGTTTTTATTTTCGAACGGTGGTTATAACAGAACTTTGTCGAGACACACTTTTTCCATACAATTTTACACAATAATTTTTGCCTCAAGTTCAAGACTCAATTAAGTTTGAACACTTATTATAGAAATTTATAGTGTTGGTGTTTAAATAACCTAGCAACAACTTTACTTACCTGGTAAGTTAGCAAGTCATGTTGGAGAAAAAACACTACTTATTTGTCGGCTGAATAACTAATTATTTACGTTTGTTCGAGGCTCCGACTCCGACTCCAAACGCTGAAATTTTTGAAGTGCGACTCCGACTCACGACTCCGACTCCTGTTGATGCTAAATGTATATGAGACTCAGTGATGTTAAATTCTATTTTTTCATTACCGTACGGCCTTCTAAAAATTAACGTTTTTGAGATGAAATTGCCGTACGAAAACATTAATGTACTGTTTCCAAATGACAGGCGATTGATTATGTAGTAAAATTTATATGAAAAGCACTTAGTTCATCGCCTGTAATTTGGAAACAGCACATAAGAGCAGTATTCATAAACCATTTATTTAAATTTTAAATGTGTTTTAAGAAAAAATTTGATTAGAAATTTTCGTTTAAAATACATTTTTAAGCAAAATTATTGTTTTTTTATGAATATGGCAGTTAAATAATATTTTTGAATAATATAGGTACATACATACATATGTATATGTATACATATTTAATACGCTTAGCGTGCATATGTATATGATAAACTTTAAAAAAATAATATTTGTTTAATTCATTTAATTAAAAAACTAAAAAAGTTATGTACAATAATAATTTTTGAATTGTTACAGTCACAAGAAAAATCCGTCCATCCGTACTTAACCAAGTCGAAGTTGTGTCAATATTACGGTAAGTACAGATTTTCTTAAATCAAGTACAGAATGCTTGATTCAAATACGGATTATTCAAGTGCCAAACACTTAACTTTATCCCCATTTAATCCCTGATCCGTACTTAAAATAATCCGAAAACTATAGTAAAATTTATTACCTCACGGCTATTTGATATGTAAGTATGTTTAAATATTGTTGACTTTTAAACAAACAAAAAGTTTTATATAAAATTAATTATGACTATACAAGCATAATTACAGTTTTGTAATTTGGACTTATCGCTGTTACGAAAACATTTGCCAAAACATTATGTTCTTAATTTTTTGTTATAAAATTGATCTATTTTTAAATTTAAAATCACTTCTTAAACGTTAAAATTATTAAACATTCATACATATGTAAGCATGTAATATGTGTATACTAAAAATCCAAATTTCTTTAAATTGCCGTTTTTTTTAATTAAATTACCTTGCTACCTTCTGCGGCCCAAAATTACCCTAAAAAAGGGTAATTACCGTACGGAATGAGGGTATACTAAGTTTGCCATTCCATATGACACTTTTTTGTTATGCATCTAATACCCCTGGTTTCTTGAGTAATTCTAAGTCGATTTAGCCATGGCCGTCTGTTCAAAATACGCTCACTTTCGAAAAACTCAAAAAAAAAGTTCAATCTTGGTGTCTTGGCTTCTAGTTATCCTAAGCAGCTTGGGACTGAAATCCAGCAAAAGTAGGATCATAGTTATCAATTCAAAATGTAGTGTGGTGGTTACCCTTAAAAATTGACAATTTTGTTACAAAAACTTACGTAAAAGGTGCCTTAATATACTTCTAAAAACGTAATAAATATTGCTATCATATTTATATGTGCTTTCGTAAAGATTGGTCCATAATTTACCATAGGCCCCATATAAAGCCTACTCCCGGAAAACAGTTTAGTACGCATAAAAACATAATAAATATTGCTATCATAATAAAATTTGGTACGTCACAGTTTTATAAGACACTGCAAAATTTCGTGAAGATCTGTCCATTATTTACCCTAGGCCCCATATAAAGCCTATCCTCGGAAAACAGTTTAGTTCGTTAAAAACGTAATAAGTAGGGCAACCAAAAAAAGCAAATGCTTATTTTTTGGTTTACAAGATAGAATGTTTTTGATTGAACACAAATTCCGATCATAAAAAAACAAGAAAAATGAGCTATTTTTGTTAGGGCTTTTTTTGCTTATTTTGGTAATATCAGCTTTTTTATAGTTTTTTTTGCAATATCGGCTTTTTTTTACTTATTTTGCCATTTTAAGATAATTTTTTCATACGAAAAAAAACTTATTTAATAAATTTTTGCAAAAATCGTTATTTTTTTTTGATGTGCAACTTTTTTTTTAAATACTAAAAAATCAATCTTTTTGTGCTGTAACAACTCTGGTAATAGTAATATTTTGTATTTCCCTTGTACGATATCATAACAATAACCTATAGTATGTATCTCTGTATGTTATTGTAACCACACGACAAGAGTGGAGAGTGCATTTGTGCTGATGTGTGTAACACCTTAAAATATTGGCCCTAAATTATACCGAATCACTTTCTGAGTCGATCTAACGATATCCGTCCGGCTGGCTGGCTGTCCATGTAACCTTGATACATAGGTTCCAATTGTCACAAGGGCGAAACGGTCCATAATTTCATGTAGCCCCAATACAAGCTGCTTTCTGGAATAGGGTCTTTGTGCCTACTATCAAACCAATTTTAACGAAATTTAAACCATATGTAGATAGATCCATATTTATATGGACACATTAGGCATGCATTGTTTAAAAAATAGGACCACAAGGAGATATAGGGGGCAATTTCTACCTATCAGAAACTATTAAGCCGATTTTAATGAAATTTAGAACATAGATAGATCCCTTTTCATATAGCCATACACTCTCGAAAAATTTATTTAAATACTGTGGTGCAGGGTATCATATGGTCGGGCTTGACCGACCTTGCTTTCTTACTTGGTTTTAATGTACTCTGCGGTACTGTAACGTACTTTTCATAGAGTGCCTCGGTAGGCTAGCTGGTAGCGAGCTAGTCTATCAGCGCCGAGGTTGCGGGCTCGATTCCTGCCAGAGACTCTGGTTTCTTTCCTGCAGACAAGCATAGAGCTTCGCGGGATTAGCTTAGGAAATTAAAAAAAAAAAAAAAAAGTTACTTATATTTTGTATGTGTTTAAGTTTTAAGTATTAAGCGTTTTTATAAACGTATTTTATTATTTGCTTGCTTAAGTTCTTTTCTCTCGAAAATTCCATAGTTGTATTCTTACGATCAAATTTCTTAGTCACACAGTAACTTCATACAATTACACTCTTTCTGTAACGTCTTTTTACCATCATACTTTGAAACGTAACGTTAGATTATAGTAACTTTTTTTTTTGGCTTTTTTAATATGCATAGTTTAGCTATTAAGAATTTCTCTGTATATATTGGAATGAAAGCAATTTGCGAAAGCAAATATTGTTAATTTTTGCAAGTTTTGGGTTTTTACACGAAGTTGTCACAAAATTGTAAACAAAAATCTTTCAATATGTTTTTTAGAAAACTCTAAACAGGCTTATTAAGGTCTTGTGTTCTATGAAAATAAAAAGATTAAATCATAATTTTTTCTTCCGATGTTTCGTTGGAGATTGCCAACATCTTCAGTGATATATCTTTCATTGGGTTCCTAAGTGAATATAGTTATGGACACCGTAAGAAAAATGTCCGGTGTTCCAGGGGATATAAGAGACAAAGTTAATAAAAAATTAAAATCAGTTTTATTAAAAAATGAAGGATTTTCGGTACTAAAAGATATTGGGGATATTTTGGGAGGCTAGCGGAACTGTGAGTCCAATCGTATTAAATATACTTCAGAGCAAAAACTCAATTTTAAATATGCTTCCTTATGCTTACAAGAACGTGCTGACTCCAAATATACAGAGTTTTCTTTTCGAAAATTTACCGCATCAATTTATAATTTACTGTAACAACGTATTAAACAAATTTAGTGGAAAATGAACAATAAATTTGAATTGTTTTTTTTTTAATTTTAACAGCTTACTTTCATGTTTTGAAACGCTTTTTTTAAGATCTTAAACCTGTTTTTTACTGCTTTTTTTTGGTTGCCCTAGTAATAAGTAATGCTATTGTAATGCAATTTGGCATTATCACGCTATAAGATGTCTAGAAGATCGGTCCATAGTTTTCTATATAATGCTCACTCTAGGAAATTATTTAAATACACCTAAAACCATAGCAGCTATATATATTTTAAAATTTGGTCCAATTTTGGTTCATATGGCTAGAAGTAATACCATGGAACTTTCTGATTACCGGCCCATATTTACCTAAGATCCCATATTAAGCAGCCCTCGCGAAAATTTTCAATATTTTGATCTTTCTAATAATTATGTTCCTAAAAATACAAGCTTAAGCTATTCATTATTAACTTCTTCAATATCACTTAAATAGACTCAATTTGCTACAATAGCACATAATTGAGAAATACTCAATTGGTTAGCATAAAATTGGTTTGCATAAAAAGGTGCAAGATCTTTGACGTGTTTAAAAAATCGAACTTTTTTAACAGACCATTCAAAAGTGCAACATAAAACTTTAAAGAATAAACTCCAAGATCTATTACATTAACTTCAGACAACTTATATGAATCTAGTGCTAAAAATATTTCAGAATCTAATAAAAAATGTGGGATCTTTACGAAGAAGTTAACACAATTAAAATAATAAAGAACAGATAAAATACAAGACCATTTAATATACATTTGTATCCAATATACTGCAAATTTTAAATTATGCATCTCAAGAAACTGTTACGAATCATGATATATTATTTAAGTTAGTTCAAGTTGCTAGAAAAAAAAGCATAACACTTTCTGATTGTCGTACAATGGGTTTGAACCGGAACCAATTTTTATACTCACGTCCGTTTTATAAAGATTATTTAATAATTTATAGCTCTCATATATTCTAACTGCCGGTGGATGGTGTCAAAGATTCGGTACATCCGAATATAGCACTCTAACTTTTTTAATGCATTAGGTTTTAAACGGTTAAATATAGCATAAAAATGATTCTTAAAAATTTCAAATCGATATTTGAAATATTGCATCGTCAATTTCGAATAATTTTTATTTTGGAAAATTTTTTTAAAATTTTTTATGCCGAAAATCTTTGGAGTCGGAGTCGTGAGTTTTTATGGGTACTACGACTCCGACTCCGGCACAAAAACCTCAACTCCGACTCCACAGCCCTGGTTCGAGGTGTCCACAGAATTCAGTACTTAAACTATACTTAGTAGAAGCCAAAATATCACTAGATAATAGACGTAATGAGTAGAAATTGAGTACGTTACCAGTAAGTAAATATTCAGTACTGAAGGCAACACAACTAATAAGTAGTTATTATGCTGATTATAAGTAAGCAACTATTCAGTAGTCAAAATAATAGAAGTAATAAGTAGTTTCTGTGGTCATTACTAGTAAGTACCCAAAAAAAAAATTTTATCATTTAAAAAATAAGCGCACAATTATGCGCTACGCAATAAGACACACAGAAATGCAGTAAAGTAAGTGCAAGAACTCTCAACAACTTTAAAAAAAAATAACATTTCAAGTGCAACGGCAAATAACTGTATCAAAACATTCAGTGTGTAATGCTGATCGTTACATCCAACAATTTGTATATGCGCTGAATAATGCGCTTTATGTCTCAAAAATGTATTGCTTCAAAGTAGGATTTTATTGAAAACTGTTACGTTATAACTCGCTTGCATTGTCGATCAACTTGTCGTGCCACAAAGTATACAGAGATGAAAAAAGTGACGTGTGAAAAAGGCCCAAGTCAGTTGCGAGGGCAGCTTTCGAAGAAAGAGACAGAAAGCTTTTTTGGAAGTATAGTGGCAATGTGTAAAAACAGGCCGCAACATTTAACACAAATAGCGTGATCAAAACAAAAATAACAAAACACAAATCACGTTAAACAAATGCATTAGTTCAACAAACGTTGTTTTTTGTGGAAAAAAATGTATTTATAATATTGTTTTGTTTTATAATGTTATTTACTTACTTAAATATTATTTACTCGTGTTGTGGTGAACTAAAAAGTTAATTTTTACAAAAGCTTTGCAAATAAATATCAACTAAATAAATTTGTGTTCATTGTATTGCGGCATAAAAGATGATGCAAAGAGAAATGAAAAAGGGCAGCTTTCTTAAAAAGAGACAAAAAAAAAACGCAAAATCTTCCGTCTCGTGACATCTCTGTATACTTTGTGTGTCGTGCTGAAAATGTTAAGTGGGACGCAAATAAGCTGTTTGTCGTTTAAAATAAAAGCAAGAGATAGCGGTGGACGTAGTTACTTAGTCGCTTATTTAAAAATTTACGTTAGTATTAGTAAAATATTTGGAATTTGCTTACCCTTATAGAACTCCTCTCATGTAAAGTATAAACATATGTATATTATATATAAAAATAAATTTGTCTTAGTCCTATTTCATTCCTTTGATAGTTTTTGTTATTACATAAAGTTGTCAACAACTTATGACTCTTGTGTTCGTTGGCATTAAGGCACAGTAGTTCGGTGGGCTAAGGCGCCGGAATGAAAGTGTGTACGCAATTTAAAATCTTCATGTTTATTTAGAGCTTCTATTTTCATAAGTTTCGAAGGCCTCGTAAGAGATAAAATTATTTTTAAAATAAAGCTATTTTAAAATTCTTGCGGTGTTTTGTTATTTTGCAAGAGTTTTCAAGAGTACCATTTTCAAAAAAGAAAATAGTATTAATTTTTAAAACTATAAAAAATTGAAGGCATGCAACAGAGTCTATTGGAGTTAATATTTTGAATTTGAATACAAATTTAGAAGAGGTGGAATGTCAAACCCTGCAGCATATAAATGTTTCTAAATTATAATGTCCTTAAATCCTGTTTATTTTAAAAGACCGTATTAAGTTTATTAAGATTGCATGCCATTAGTGATCATCATCATATTAGATCACAAATAACAAGCTGGGTTCGCATTAAATTAAATGATTAAAATATATGTTTGATAATATTGTTTGGAGTTTTTATGTTTAAGAGGGCTTGACGATTTCACAGTCGGTCTCTTGAAAGCACGATTGAGACGCAATGGAGGATTAAGGATGTTAAAATTCGGTAAAAATAATTTCTTGACAGCAGGTTTTTTGAAAATGGGTCAACTGGTTTCAGTTTGTTACATAGCTCCCGCACAAATGCAACCCCATAATATAACTTTTAGCATAACAGCCTCCAGACAGAATGAGACTCCAAACAAAGTCTTTGATATCAAAACTGAGTCGAATCGATACATCTTTTTAACTACCCAGTAAAAACTTCGCCTACAAAATAATGTGCTAAGTAATCAGAAAAATTTAAGAGCACTACTTACAATTCCACTGAAAGAACCAATGCATTTAACAAGGGATGTCCCAAAATGAGCGCATTCAAAAGTAAGTCATTATTTTTTTTACCCACATACATCCAGAAAAAAGTATTTAAAGAAGTTGTTATATATGTTGTAATGTTGTAAGAACAAAGATACTAAATAATAAGTTAAAGAAGCTATTCATTTCGAAAAAGTAAGCGAAGTTTTTACTGGGCATTATACAAATGTAATTTTCGAAATAACGAATTTGCCACAATACATATATATGTATTATTATATATATTTTAATATACATATGGGGGATTTCATGTCAAGTGACCCAATTTTGAAATCGATGTCTTCCGATTTGGATGAAATTTGCACCAAGGTTAGTCCTATTGGATAGTAGTTTAGACACAAATTTTCAACAAGATCGGTCTAAAAGTTTCTGAGTTAGTGGGGGTCAAATTTTGACATTTTGGCCATACAGGTGTTCTTTCTTATCCATGTAACTTATTACCTATTGGTGTTAGCAAAATTTGTCCCAAGTAGCTTCGATAGCTATTTGATCCATCTTTTGAAAAAAATTTTTTTTGTTTTTTTTAAAAATTTTTTTTATTTTTTTTTTTTAAATTTAAAACTTTTTTTTATTTTTTTTTTTAGCGGGTATGTTTTTTTTTTTTTTTTTTTGTTAAAAAGAAAGCTTATGTCTTTTCCTTTAAGGTAGTTTTGGTCCCTTTTTGGGATGCGAGCGGCTTATGTATAAAAAAAAATAATTTCTAACTCTAGACAAGGGTTTTTCAATTTTTAGCATATGCAGTGTTCTTTCTCATCCATTTAACTTATTACCTATTAGTGTTAGCAGAATTTGTCCCAAGTAGCTTCGATAGCTATTTGATCAATATTCTGAAAATTTTTGTTTTTGTTTTTTTAAAACTTTTTTTTTTTAATTTTAAATTTTTTTTTTAAATGTAAAATTTTTTTTTTTATATTTTTTTTTATCCGGAATGTTTTTTTTTTTTTTTTTTGTTCAAAAGAAAGCTTTTGTCTTACCCTTTAAGGTAGTTTTGGTCGCTTTTTGGGATGCGAGTGGCTTATGTATAAAAAAAATTATTTCTAACTCTAGACGAGGGTTTTTAAATTTTTAGCATATGCACTATTTTGAATTTTTTCCTATTTGTGTTTAAGTGTTTCTAAAGCCTTAAAAATAAAACGTTTGCAAAGAAACTAGACAAATTAACCTTTCCGACGGTATGTTACAAACCCAATTACTATTTTATACCTTCGATACTATAATGCCCACAATATGTTAATCCCAGGAATAAAATCACTTTTTTTCTGTAGAAATGTTGACAAATTAAATTCTTTTTATTAATTTGTAATAATAATTAAATTAATATATAATTATAATAATAATAATTTCTAATAATAATAATAAAAAGATAAAGATAAATAATTTAATAAAATTTATGTAGGAAAAATTAAAAAAAGAATTATTTGTCAACATTTCTACAGAAAAAAGTGATTTTATTCCTGGGATTACCATATTGTGGGCATTATAGTATCGAAGGTATAAAATAGTAATTGGGTTTGTAACATACCGTCGGAAAGGTTAATTTGTCTAGTTTCTTTGCAAACGTTTTATTTTTAAGGCTTTAGAAACACTTAAACACAAATAGGAAAAAATTCAAAATAGTGCATATGCTAAAAATTTAAAAACCCTCGTCTAGAGTTAGAAATAATTTTTTTTATACATAAGCCACTCGCATCCCAAAAAGCGACCAAAACTACCTTAAAGGGTAAGACAAAAGCTTTCTTTTGAACAAAAAAAAAAAAAAAAAAAACATTCCGGATAAAAAAAAATATAAAAAAAAAAATTTTACATTTAAAAAAAAAATTTAAAATTAAAAAAAAAAAGTTTTAAAAAAACAAAAACAAAAATTTTCAGAATATTGATCAAATAGCTATCGAAGCTACTTGGGACAAATTCTGCTAACACTAATAGGTAATAAGTTAAATGGATGAGAAAGAACACTGCATATGCTAAAAATTGAAAAACCCTTGTCTAGAGTTAGAAATTATTTTTTTTTATACATGAGCCGCTCGCATCCCAAAAAGGGACCAAAACTACCTTAAAGGAAAAGACATAAGCTTTCTTTTTAACAAAAAAAAAAAAAAAAAAAACATACCCGCTAAAAAAAAAAATAAAAAAAAGTTTTAAATTTAAAAAAAAAAAATAAAAAAAATTTTTAAAAAAAACAAAAAAAATGTTTTTCAAAAGATGGATCAAATAGCTATCGAAGCTACTTGGGACAAATTTTGCTAACACCAATAGGTAATAAGTTACATGGATAAGAAAGAACACCTGTATGGCCAAAATGTCAAAATTTGACCCCCACTAACTCAGAAACTTTTAGACCGATCTTGTTGAAAATTTGTGTCTAAACTACTATCCAATAGGACTAACCTTGGTGCAAATTTCATCCAAATCGGAAGACATCGATTTCAAAATTGGGTCACTTGACATGAAATCCCCCATATGTATATTATTTAGTAAATGCGTGTTGTTTTTGTCGAACTACCCAGTAAAAACTTCGCTTACTTTTTCAAAATGAATAGCTTCCTTCACTAATTATTAAGTAGCTTTCTTCTATAACTACTTCTATAGCTACTTCTTTCTGGATGTATGTAGGTAAAAAAATAATGGCTTACGTTTGAATGCGTTCGTTTTGGGACATCCCTTGTAAAATTCATCGGTTCTTTCAGAAGAATTGTAAGTAGTGCTTTTAGTTTTTTCTGATTACTAAACCCATTATTTTGTAGGCGAAGTTTTTACTGGGTATGGTTGTTGTCAAGAATGATAGAAATAAAGATTACGACATCAGGCAGATATAAAATTTTTTTACTGTGCATATAGGAACTGTGACGTCACACAACCTTCTTTCTCATTGGCTAATAATTTTTAGCTTTCAAACAGTAATGGTTATGTGTACACATTTTATTATTTTTCTATTTAAATTATTTGAAAACTGAAAATTTTTTATTAGAAGTTACTTTTTTCTTTATAATTTTATTTTGGACTTACATGTATTATCTCTATGTAAGCTATAGTTAAAAATATAGACATTTAATTAAAAGCACGCAACACGTTAGTTTTTCGCATAATTTTCCCCTTTGTGTTTTTGCGGTTAATTTGTCGGCATTTGCTCACTGCACACTTTATGTTTGTTCTCTTTTCTGCTCTCTTCTATTTTTATTTATTTTTTATTTTTCTTTATTTCACTACTTTTAACACACGTTTGAACACTTTTAAAAATTTGAATTATTGTAATGATAGTTTTAATATTAAAAATTAAGCAAAATTCTTATTTTTTTGACAATTGATATAATATTATTTATTTGAACTCTCTGAGCAAGGCGAATTCATAGAAGGTGGTCTTGGCTTGCTACGTAAGCAACAGCTGATTACTAACCTTATGTCAAAATGATATGCCGTTACTTTTTTTGGTATTTATATTTAAATGGTTTTCTGTTATTGGAATTCAAATTTAAGTGCAAGATTTTTTTTTTATAAATTATAAATTAAAAAGCTTAAATCAATTTAAGTTATATAGTTATATAATGCATCCATAGGAATATATAAAAACAAGTAAGAAAGGATAGTCGGTCAAGCCCGACCATATGATACCCAACATCACAGTATGTTAAAACAATTTTTGCTACTATACTATATTTTGGACCCATGGGCAATTATGGACCCGTCTAAACAAAATTATGTAATGATGTTAAGATTCATGTAAGAGTTCTTGGTGCCGATTATTCAGATATCTTCATATATATGAGATTTTAGGATGTAGGCTTAAATGGGACCTAAGATTAATTTTGGACCCACCAGCACAACATTTTTTCATGACATATAAGCTATCGAAAAACTCATTGTCGACAATTTTTATGTAAATAATAATATTTACAAGGAATTATGGCATTAAAAATTTTAGGGAGTAGTATTTCTATGGAAGCTATGGACCGATTCCAATAAAATTTGGTAAAATGATTTAAACTGTAATCCAATAAGTTTGGACCAAATTTTATCTAAATACCAATATAATAAGATCGGTCAATTGCACAAAGACCTTTATTTTCCACAAATCAGCTTGTATGAGGGCAATGTGAAATTATGGAACGATTCGCCCCATAGTCTTGGTCGTTATGCCAGTTATAACCTTGTACTTTGCGCACAAGATTTATGTGTATAGCAATCAGCCTGTCAGCCAGCCGGACGGACATCGTTAATTCGACTCAGAAACTGACTATGAGCCGAACGGTATACTTAAATATTTTCTAGTGTTACAAACTTTAGCACAAATGCATTCTCCTTTCCGCTATTGTGGTGTGGGTATATATACTATGTATATTGTTGCAGATGGAAGTTTCACGGGTATAATCTTGGCAGCGGCTTTAAAATCTTGATTTGTATTTTTACTTTGGCCACACCCATAAGCAAACAGTTAAAAAAAGAACTTAGAAATACCAATAAAACCAAAAAATTTATTATTATTATTTACAAGGAACATCAAATAAGACAAAAAGATTTTTTTCCTCTTCAAAGTGCTGGCAAAGTTTTAACTTCCCAGGGTTTTTCTGGTGGTCGTTATGGCACTGGTGGTTCGTTTGATAATTTTCACTTAGAATTATGAAACTTTTAAACGTTTTTAAATTATAACACAGAATTTAAAATTAAAAACAAAATAATATGTGACAGCAAATATTTTTGACACACAGCTAATTTGTTTACTACAGTGTTGTATAATTTTGACACAACGTTAAAGTATTTTACAGAGTTGTATCGGTTTTTAAAATAAGACCACCTTGTATGAATTCGCCTTGTCTCTGAGTAAATTAGTTGCAGGGTTGCCAACTTATACGTAATACATACATTTTTTGTAAGAAATTACGATTTTCACACATCAAAGAGACTTGGTAATCTTCACAAGGGAACTACTACGTCATCAAACGGTAAAACATGCGCAAGGCGTAATCTTTATGATTAATATTAAAATGTTTCGGGAATTGTTTCTTAGTTTTAACATTGATTTATAATTCAAGTATGTATAATTATTTTTATTTTAGTCTTATGTATTTAATTATTACATAATAATAAGCTTGACCCTTTTTTTTAAATATCCGTTTTTGACTCTTTTTTTTTCTTAAATACCCTTTTTATAACATTTTTTCGGATGGTCCAACCAAAACGCACGATGTTAATTGTAAATAAAACAAAAAGTTTTCAGAGAATTTTCTTAATATTTTTTATTATGATAAAAGGATTTATGACAATTATGTGTGAAACAAAACATCGGCCAAATGCTGGCCACGGCTTCGGTGGCATACCTCTCTCCGAAGTTCCATATTTTCAATGATTCTGAGACATAATTGAGATTCAGTGTCGTTAATGTGACGAATTATCTCATCCTTTAGCTCTTGGCTTATTGACGAACACTTTTTTTTAAATATCCCTAAAGAAAGAAGTCCAACGGTGTCAAATCACATGATCGTGGCGGCTAATTAACATCGCCACGACGTGAACTTTTCGCGTTGGCTGTGTGGCAAGTGGGACCATTTTGTTGGAACCACATATCGTCTAGGTCCATATCCTCAGTTCTGGCTACAAGAAGTTCGTTATCATCTCGTGGTAGTGAACACCATTCAAGGTAACTGCTTAGCTGACCTCATTATAGAAATAGTACGGCCCATAAACCGCACCAAACAGTCACTCTTTGTGGTAATTGTGCTTGTTAATGAATCCACTATGGTGAAAGTGTGCCTCGTCGTTAAAGATGATGATGCACGAAATGCATTTTGATTTGAACGCTCCTTTTCGTAAAAGGCATCAATAATCTTAACGCGCTGCTCAATTGTGTATCTCTCCATGCTTGAATTTGTCAAACACTGAAACGAAAAACTATGAAATTTAGTTGGGCAAAACAAATTGACGTTAAGGTGTGACACAATTAATATCGTGCATTATGGTTGGACCACCCTTTAGATATGGCACGGACAATTTTAGCGTTCTCATTTGAATATCTTCTGGCTTCTTTGGCCCTTTTTTTTAGCAAACTTCTCGATTTTACTTAATTTGGTCCAGGTTTTTTTCTTTATCTAATTTCTAATATTTTAAATATTTTCCCGATTTCTCTTTTAACATTTTGATTTTTTACCCCATTTCGTGAATTCTTTTTTAAACATATAAAATTTTTATAAATTGATTCGAAACATATCTGAAATCTTTAAGTGCCACCACCTCATCCCATCAAATTCAAATTAAACTTTCTCATATCTGAAAAAAGAAATTTCCATTTCGTTTACTGTTTGTCTAAATTCACAAGCTGTTGTTGCTTTTAAGTTTCCTTTTCGTTTACTCTTTCTTTTAGTTCAGTTAAAATGTTAATCTAGGGCGTTGGATGGATGGTGTTCATTAGTAATTGCGAAGCATAATATTGACTTTATTTTGCTTCCTTCCCACATGATGCTACACAAATGGAAGTGGAATTGTTGAAATAGAGCGATAGAGGGGGAAAAGGAAAATAATGTTAAGCAGGAAGAAAACTTTGCGGGAGGCTTTAAATATTTTTGGAGCATTTGATATAATATAAATGAAGTACTTTTTGGTATTACATACGGCAAAGTGTTTGGGAGTATATGTATGTGTGTGTTCCTTTTTTGGGATGTGTGAGTAAAGTATTTACGAGCAAGAAAGTTTGTATTTTAAAAATTGTTATGCTACACAACATTTTTATTTGTATACAATTTTCTTTTTATTTTCTTTGTTGTTTCGATTTAATTGAAAAGTTTTTTTTTAAGATCTTACTTTAAGCAAATAATTCTTATAGTTTAATTGGGAAATTACTAAATAGGGGAGTAAAAAGTGGATGTAGATGTTTATTAGTGTGGAGGCACGAATATGTGTAAGTCAAATGTGTAAGTTTGAAATCAATGCAAATACTGGGGATCTCTTAAGCAGTAAATTTGTTAAGCTTTTTTTCATCTATAAAATGTATCTTTCGAAAGCAAAAGAACGTTTAAATATAAAAAGTGTGTCTTTTTATTTTTGTGGTTTTTTTTAAAAAAACTTTTAATCCTTACTTTAATTTTCTAATTTTATAAATATTTAGCAAAGCAAGCGTTTAATGCTCTTTAAATTAATTAAAAGGATGGATTTTACGCCAACGTTTGTAAGAAATTACTTTTCAAAAGAAACAACAACTAAGAAAAAAGAACAGACTTATACATTCATTAAATCCTATTTAAAAGATTGTTGCAAATGTTGCAATAATCTTTAGCCAGATAAAATATTTACAACGAAATGGCACATCTATGAACAAACTAGTCATTGTAGGTATTTAGAAAGTTTATTAACGATTACTTCATAAAGTATTAAAACATTTTTATGAAGTGATTAAATTTTAAACTTTTTATATAAAAACCTTGTTTTAGTTAAAATGAATTGTCAGTTAGCTGCTTTAAAAGTTTTGTTTTTTACGTAAGTGTATTGAAACTTTTACTATTTAAATATATAGATTTCTTAAAAATGGAGTTGATAAAACAAATGTTTTAAAAACATGATGGAAATTGTTTAAGATTTGGCTTATTTGATTATTTAATGATATTTTTGTGTCCTAAACTGATTTAAAACAGCATTTAAAAACTGAAGTTAAAGTAGGAAAACTGCCATTTCTAACACTTCTTCAGTGGCCAAAAAAAATCTGTTGCTTTTAGTTCTGATTCATTTACTAACTAAACCAACTTAAATAGCGAAAAGTTGTAAAAAACTTTTCGTTTTTTGTTCGACAGTTTCTGGTTTCGACTGCAGTTTTGTAAACCCTGATTAAAACTACGGTTTCAACTCGACAAAAGTTTTGTTCTTTAATTCCAAAGCTTACATAGTATAATTAGTTTTAAGTCTGGATAAAAAAATTATATGTTATACCCTTTCTACACTTGCAAACATTTCGCTAGGAAGATGTTGAAAATGTGAAACATGCATTCACACTTGAAACATCTACTATCAATCAAAAATTTTACCATTTCTGAAAAGAAAGTACTTTTTTTTCTTTAAAAAGTGGTAAAATTTTAAAAGAAACCATCAAAATGTATTTTCAAATCATTTTGTTAAATAATATAAAAAAAAATTAAACAAAAAAACGAATTGCAAAAACGGAAAAACTTGAAAAATTGTAGCGCTGCTTTCAAAAAGAGGTAATTAGGACGTGATACCGTAGACTTGTAAAAACACGCTTTATTTACCCATAATTTCGTCATAAATGTATTTTGTTTCCTTTTGGAAAATAATTGGGTTGTTCACGAAAGTCGAATTATCAGGTTATATGGTTATGTAGTTATTTTAACGGCAACAAAATATATTAAAAAAAAAATTAAATAAATGTGTTTTGTTGTTGTGAATATAACTAAATAACCATATCAACTGATAACCCGCATTCCGTGAACAACCCAAATAATACAAAATTTTTTTCTGATATTTAATATGAACACAAGAATTAATTTTTATTTAATATTTTACATTTTTCTTTTTCAACGGCTAACATACGAAGGAGAATTTTGCCCAAAAGACCGAACAAAAGTGAGAAATATAAACTTCCCAGCAAAAACTTTACTTACCTGGATAGTTAGCAAGTAATGTTGGAGAAAAGTAAACACTGCTTATTTTTCGGCCGAATAACTACTTATTTTTGTTCGAGTTGTCCACAGAATTCAGTACTTACAATACACTTACTACACCCAGAGAAAAAACATGTTTAAATATGGTCACCTCCAACAAAACTATTATTTAATAAAATTTTAAACATATTATGGTTAATGTAACCATATTATTGTCATCTACAACCATATTATGGTTGAATTATTCCTCCACCAAGAAGCCACAACCATATTATGGTTGCCTTCGAACATGTTATTGTCAAAAATAACTAAAACATGTTAAAAACTTATAATAGCATGGTTGGTTTTCAACCATAGCATGTTGCTCTTGAAAAAGAGGAAAATACTATTGTTAATTTTAAAACAAATTATTGTCATATTTAACCATAACATGTTTAGAGGCAACCATAATATGGTTGTGGCTTCTTGATGGAGGACTAATTCAACCATAATATGGTTGTAGATGACAATAATATGGTTATATTTGCCATAATATGTTTAAAATTTTCTTTAAAAATACTTTTGTTGGAGGTGACCGTATTTAAACATGTTTTTTTCTCTGCGTGTAGAAGTCAAAAAATATCAAGTTATTATTTAACTACTAGTAAGTTGAATTGCCAAAAAATCACTAGTTAATAGAGTTGTCAACCGATTAAGAATAATTCGATTAATCGATCAAACAAAACTAAACTCTTGTTCGAATAATTTTAAAACGACGAAAGTAGCTTATGTAAAAGGCTGTTTGGAGAATCTTTAAGATGAAAGTGTAAATACAAAGTTGAATTCTTACCCAGGAAACTTTTTGATTTTTAGTAATAGATGGTAGTTATTTCATACGTTACCTGGTAAGTAGTTGTCATTACAATTGTCCTTATTCTGAAAACTTTAATAAGTTCTTACAAGTAATTAGAAACTATTTATTACTTCTATTATTTTCGCTACTAAACATTTGCTTATATAAAAAAAATTTTAATAAAAAAAATATATTAAATAAAAGCTTTAAATTTGATATAATTTGAATTATTGGAACAAAGTTGAAAGGCGAATAATTGACAACTCTACTAGTTAATATACCTAATAAGTAGTTAATGAGTACGTTACCAGTAAAGGCTAGATTACACTATTATACTTTGTATTAATACATGTCAAAAACTCAAGTAATATGACAAAGTGTGATAGTGTGAATGCAATTGTCACGAAAATGACAAGTATTATGAAAAAAGTTTGACATCCCATACGACTTCATCGTTTTTTGAAAAATTTCTAAACAATAATACTTTTCATTGGATCAGGGTTGCATTTTGTTTCATGTGTGAGTGTTTATACTTTGTGTGATGGTGTGAACACAAACTGTCATTTTAAATTAGATTTTTTGACAGTCGTAACAAAACTCATTAGATTTCTATCTCACAAAGTATTATGTAATACGTAAACTTGTGAGATAGTGTAATCTAGCCTTAAGTAAATATTCAATACTGAAAACAACACAACTAATAAGTAGTTAGTGAGCTGATTATCAGTAAGCAAATGTTCAGTAGTGAAAATAATAGAAGTAATAAATAGTTTCTAATTACTAGTAGTATGTAGTTATTAAAGTTTTCAGAATAATGACAATTGTAATGACAACTACTTACCAGGTAACGTATGAAATAACTACCATTTATTACTAAAAATCAAAAAGTTTTTCCTGGGTTTATGAAATGCCTCCCAAATTGTTATTTTTTGCACCGAATTTACCATACCATCATTATATGATAATAACGTGAACCTTCCCGGACGCCGCACAGTGGATCCGCATTTAATTTCATTAGCTACAAATTAAATTATTTTATTGTCGCCGATATCCAAATCTAATCGGTTCATAGTTTCACATGGCCCCAATAAAGACGTCATTACTGAATAGTCTTTGTACCCATAAAACAACTCATTATATTGCTACTAAGACACGTTTGGAGAGTGTATTCTATTTAGGACCCATGAGCAATCATGGACCCGGCACACCAAAAAATAAGCCGCATTTTCTTACTAAATGGTTAAAAAAAATTTTTAACAACATCTAACCCGATTTTAATGAAATTATAACTGGAGAAAAACTCAAGAAATCATCTCTCCATAAAGAAATCTAAAAAATATCTCTACCAGTTCAAAAGTTAGATATTGTTTGAAGTGAATCTTAAAAAAAAATTCTGGAATCAAGAAAAAAAGGGAAGGCACTTTATTAAATGTATAATATGTGTAGTTATAATGACTATTTAAAATTCTCATGGATCAAAAATGATATGCCGGAAAACTTCAAAGTTTATTTTATGTTTGTTTTCACAAATTCATGTTTTGTAACAGTTCCGAGAGAGTTCGTCTTATAAATTTATTTTTATTATAAACCATAGAGATTCACCATGCCCAACGAATCAAAACCTGTTCAAGATCTTTCTAATTTTTAAAAATAAAGTACTTTGAGTTCCACAAATATTTTTCATGAATTTTGGTTTCAGGTTGGCTATTTAATCTCTAGGTTATGAACTTATCCATTTATGGCCGTCATACTCACATGAGGACGGTTGTTCATATGGCCACAATATTTAGTTCAGATACTTTATATTTCGTTTATAAGAAAATTTGCATTAAAAAATAGTGTGACTTTAAAATAAAATTGATAATTTTATAATTGTTTGCTTAAATTGATTAAAATTGGAGGTTAGATTCATACCTTTGAAGAAAAAGGTTACAAGCCAAAGCTACGCTCTTTTTCTTTATAAGCGTGAATGCTTTTACGCATTTTCAGCCTGGGTTTATTAAAATATAGACGTTTTAGCAAATAAAAATGAAATTGGTCACGAATAACAATATTTGAACGACAGGCGGCATATTTTAGTATGAAGTCCACGAATGGGTCTAATGGGCAGAAAGCTAATATTTTTTGTTTACTTTTTGCTAGTGTCTGTGTGTTACTGACTTCAAAAGCAATGTCTAGAACCAGTTTTATGGAACTAATTTGTTTGTTTGCATTTTTGCAATCACTTTGCTTCCGGATCACGCAAAAAGTTGCTTAAATTTCAATTATTCTAATTCTAATTCAGTGGAGCGCAATAGTGTATGTACCATGTGTATAAGCTAAGGTTTTGTTTATCCACTCGGTAAGGATGGACCTGAAAAAAAGAATTTTTATTTTAAAATTTTTATATTCATTCATGTCAAAGATTAGAAAATATTCAACCAATATGCTATTAAACTCATTTCAATTTAAATTTCAATAAACTGATGACAAAAAATCAAACAATACTAAGAAATAAATGTTATTATAGCTATTTTACGTTGGTTTTAATTGAAATTTAAAAAATTATACATAAATATTTTTTTTAAAATTAAACCGCTATTCTCACTTCTATTGACTATAAATGCAGTTTTAAACTTCTTTTACAGACCAACTTAAATAAAAGCAGCAAGCGTTTTTTAAATGTGAAAAATTTAGTTTTTTTTTGTATTGTTGTTTTGTATTGTTTGGGAGAGACATGCGAAAAAATGAGAGATATCAAACACCAAATAATACTAAAAACTTCTGTAAATTAGTACAAAATCTGTCATTTGAAAACTCGTCGAATTTAGAGTATAAATCATCAATCAAATCGTCAATGGACATCAAAATCGTCAAAATGACATAAATAGTTAAAATGACGATAAATCGTCAAAACTGGAAGTCCTATTTGTTCCGCATTTGGGTCTACAAATATTTTTTTACTGAACCGATTGCGGTAGATTTCAATTCCAGTTTGCTTGGCAGAATAGGGACCTAATTCTGGCAGTCGTGATCGAATATTTCTTCGATTCGAAAGAAATTTTTTTCAGTCGATGCTAACGACTCGTTTAATTGTTGTGAAAACTCAAATAAATGCTTTACAACACTGAAGAAATAATTTCGATTCATTCAGTATTGACAGAAAGAATTAGCAATAAAGTTCATTTCGAATCGAAAAAGTAAACGATCACGACTGCCATAAATAGTCACCTGTTCTTTTATATTAAGTCTTTCGAAAGTGAACGTGTTTTCAAAGCTGGAAAGACGGACTCATAGACGCCCACTGCTAAATTGACTTAAAATTACTTAAGGTTTCAAAATAGAGTAATATTAAAAAAGTTCCACACGGATTGAAAAACTTAGTAACCAACTAGTTGTGTAGGTATAAAAATATGAAAGTTACAATTACAATTAAGTAATAAATTTTAAAAAAAAAATTAAGTAATAAAAACCAACTTTGCATCTCCAGAAATAACTTTAAGTGTACCTAATATTATTTTATACTATTTTCACACTTGGGGTTGATGTTGATTTACCTAATCAAATCCGTTCACATTATATTTGAGATGATTAAGTCGATCGTTGATTAAGAAAAAAATCACAACAAACAAATTTATATTTTTGTATGTAATAAAAATGTATAAAAATACTTTAATAAAGTTATCAGAAAATTATTTTAAGCATATTTATGATGAAATTATGCAAAATTTATGAATTATTTAAGGATAACATAAAAAACATTAAGTAGAAATCGCGGTCGGTTGTACACGGGAGGGGTATGTTCATGGTAGCCGATTCTACATTATACTCAGTTTGAGGTATGTTCAGTAAATTCTATGTGATTAATGAAGTGATTAAGTCGTAATCATGTCAATTTGAAGTGATTAATAGATCACTTCAATGTAATTATCTAGATTTTGATGTGATTCGATCTTAATCACGTTCGAGTTGCTTAAACGCGTTTAAGAACCCAAGTATGAACATAGTATTAGTATTTAAAACTTATATTCAAATATCGGTTTAATTATCTGGGCAAAATCTACTAATGTATACTTTAAGCTAGAAATATTACACACTTAAATACAATATATTATACTGTGTATAAAATTTCAAATCATTTTTATAATTTACATGTAATTGGTCGTATAACAACTAAGAAACATTTAATTAAAAAACTATATCTTTATGTTTAATTTTGATTTTAAATTACCTTTTACCTTTTCACACTTTAATTTTCGTTATTTATTTGGACATTTAAATGAGATGTTAAATTTTAATTTAATTTTGTTTTTGTAGTAAATTAACAATTTTATGAGGGCCATTATGTGTTGTATTTTTTTTTTTGTTTTTCTTTAATGTGTTTAATATTAAATTTTTTGTTTTATTGTTGTAACTATTAACAATGTTACAAGTTCTGAAGTTTAGACACCGTATGAGCGTGACATGCACTTGTCAAATTTAACACATGTGTTAATGTGTACACTACGGTACACACCTAAGAAAAATAAAGCGACATGAAAAGTAAGTGAGCATTGTTTAGGCAAACCCGACCTTTTATTACCCTACACCAAATGTGGGTATTACAAAATGCTTTTCGAGAGTTGTTGCTATTGGGGACCTACCAGATATTATGGCTTTTATAACAGAATACTTTGCTATAAGGTAAAGATTAATATATCCACTAGCTTAACCCAATGCGCTTCGCATTAACAAATATATAACGCATTTATTTATAACGCATTAATTTTTAGACAGAAATCAATATTGAGGTTACGTGGAAGGTGCCATGGCCACTTTTCCAACGAAGCCAACTTAACCCGGCGCCGGGGGGGTGGATTTTAGCTACAAGGACATGGGGGTTGGGTCATAATGACCCACTTATTAAACTCGAGGTTTTTTGCTATATTTACGAAAAAATATATACAATTTAGATTGAATCTAACCTTATTAAGGAAATAAAACATGACTTTGTTAAAAAATAACATATTTACTTTTATTTTAAACAAAAAATATTTCATATTAAAAAAGTTAACAAAGGAGGCTTCTTCTAGTTTAAATATAATAAACACTTATTTTGATACTGTGGGGATGGGTCATATTTACCTTTTTGTAAGTTTAAGCACGTGTTATTCGAAGTACAATCGCCATGCGACTGATTTGAAATTTATAACATTAAGAGAAATTCAATATCTCCAGCTACTGAGAAGAGCGTAGAGAAGAGAAGTACATTTTTAAAGCCACAGTCAATTTAAAAAGTGACGGGTAATTTTGACCCATCCCCCCGGCGCCGGGTTAATGACAGATGTTTTGTAGAGATTACTAAACCATCTGCTCCAAATTTCAAATGAATTGCTTATAAACTTTTAACTAAGAAAGTCTTAAAATATGTGACCGCAAAAGAAAAATTTTACTTTTTTACAAGTATCGAGAACGAAATTTATAGTGTCTTTGTGGGGAGGTGTCCAGCCAACTTTTTCAATTTAACCTGCTTTTTGACAGAATCTCAAGCTTTTTGTTCAAAATTTGAATACTTTCGCTGTAACAGTACTTCGGATGCATAGAAATCTATATTGTCATAGTATGGGTGGTACCACGCCTATTTCTTCACTGCAATGAAATGTTGACGGTTACGTACAAGAATAGAAAAAACTTTAAAGGTTGCAAATAGTCATTATTGGGTTAAATTTGGTTTCAAAACCAACATACTAAGAAGATTTGTGGACACTAAGATTGTAAGTTTTTTGATTCTTTTCATAATTGTTGACACTTTGTTTTTTTCGATTAAGCGATTTTAAATAAATTTTAGGGTTTGCTTCCAAGTTTGCGATTTTCAGCGAATTTTAGACATGTTTGAGAGAGCAGCGATTTTTTCTGTAAGTTTTCTAATTCTTTACAGCTTTTACAATTTTTAATAAAGACTAGAGCAAATTCTTGCGAATTTCCGCTAATATAAAATTTGTTATCGAATTTTTACCATTCCTTGTAATTTTATGGACTTTTAATCAACTTAATGGCTTGTTTGATATATTAAAAACTTTCGCGAATTTTCGCTATTTTTGCAAATTTTCTGAATATGTAAAATTTTACGATTTTGTATAGTTTATTTTATAGGGCACTATCAACATTATAGATTTATATGGGACGAAAAGTGCAATGCCTTATGCCATTAGTATACAAGCATAAAAATCTTTTATATTTTTTAAACAAATTTCGAATCGAAAGCTTTCGAATGCCGCAATCCCGTATTTGATACGTCACGAAGTTTTATTCGATACGAAAGTTCATTCGAACACGAGTAAGACGATTTGGGCCCTGTATTTTGTGCATATATGTGAAATATGTAGACAATCAGCTGGCTAGCCAGTAGTGTGTCACAGATCCAGAAAATAGGGAAGCCAACAAACAAGTCATTGCAAGATGCAAAGAACAAAGTTCAACATTTACAAAAGGTAAATGATGTGGCAGAACGAGGTGTGACTTTGGCTAACACTTACTTTAATGTCACAACTTCTGAAACACATTTTCAGAACCCCAATAAATAATTTTGAATTAAAGCAAAAGCAAAACGTTTGATTTTTAATTGTTTGTTGGGTATGAGTAATAATAATATAAACTGGGAAAAAGCTGAAAACCGGTACAGAAGAACGGTAAGAGCAAATTCAAAAATATTGTTTCTAAATTTTTAAGAATTAATTGATATATCAAACTGCGTTATTAGTTTGTTTAATTTTCATGAAAATTTTAAAAGTTTTAAAGCGTTATGTACAAAATTTATGGGAAATTTACGAAAAATGTTATTATAGGGTACCTAAATGAGCAAATTCGTTGCAAAAACTTATAGTTTCTGCACACAAAAATAAAGCTTGGACATTTATCTTTTAAATTACTTCCTTAAAAAAAAGAAAATCCTGGTTTTTGACAAAGTTATCAGGAAAACTCAAAAAAAAAAACCGGCAAACCGAATTTTTGGCAAAAACTCGACTTGAGCGACCTCTACACCTCTTCCGAAAAATCTGAAAAATATCTCAAAAATACTTTACCCAACTAGCTTTAACATAATGCTTGAGCACTTATGAAAATCAAAAAAAAATTTTTATTGGGACACACTACTAGCCAGTCATGATTCCTGAATCGATTAGTACACTACAACGTGAGTCAAGAAAAAATATGTCTTTGTGTTACACACATGAGCACAAACGCATAATACTCTCTTCAGCTATCGTGGTAAAGGGTATAAAAAAAACATGACCTGGTATAATAATACAAAAAACGCAAAGAAAAATCAGCAGCAGAGCAAGCAGTAACTAGTTCTATACATACAAACAAGCATGTTATATTATCAAAACTTACACCACCGCACAGGTGGAAACATGCAATATTACTTAATAAGGAGAATATGTTGCTACTGCTGGTACTGTTTTAATGGTTTTAATATACCTATGTAGAAAATACTTGGGGACAACTACTACAACAAATATACGCACAAATAAAATGACAACAAACAAAACCTCATCAAATTAACAAGTAGTATGTGACTCAACAAACGGGCGTTTCCCACGCTATTGCTAGACACACTTGCTCGCATATGGGCAATGTGTGAGTACTAAAAGCTTTACAAAAAAAAAAAAAACTATATGTATATAACGTTTTTAGCGGCAGACTGAAAAGGCTTTTGGAAAAGTTGGATGATAAACGTTTCAATTTATTTCCAAGTTGCCATACCAATGAAATCACAGAATAAATTTGGAAAAAGAGTGGATTCCCTGGTATAAAGGAGTATTAGGTCTGGCCAGACAGAAGTTCTAAAATCTATGTTTATATCGTTTTAAAATAACATTTAAGATTTTGAAATTAGTTTTATATTTTTTTTTTTTATTTTTAGACTACCCTCGTCAAAATATTTTTAATAGACTTGTACAAACTATAACATGTTAAGGTGACAATTATCCATTTCTGCGGGTGTGTTGGTGTTCAAACCCAGTCTCTGAGTGTGAATGTCCCAGCGGGAAAACTCAGAAGACCTTCTGACTACAGGCCTTTTTAAAGGCCTGCTTAAAATATTTTTTTGATAAAGAAATGCCTCATATAACCCCTAGGCTCTTTCGTATAAAAGATAAGATACACATTCGCTTCTATGAGAAGGGAGAAGAGAAATAGTAACATTGTTAGTATAGCAAAAGCCAAATAATTATTTTTTTTGATCCCGTTATCATTCTTATGGACCTGCTAAAGAAGCGATAACGGAAGGCATATGACAACGTGTGCAAAAAAGATATGAGTATGGAATGGAGCGAGCAGGCCTTGTACATCCCAAATAAGTGGTATAGAGGCCTTTTAGAAGGCCTCCGTACTCCTTCTATTTCTCGCTTGGTTCACGAACAATATGCGTGCTTTATTTATGTTTGCTTGTGTTGAGTTAAAGATTCCCTTGACAATTTTATACATTTCAGCTCTCATTTCATTTACCAAAGGCCATCATCAGTGCTGTTAATTTTAAGACAATTTTCTTTTTCTTTTTATCTCTACATTTTTGGAAAATTTAAAGAGTTGGGAAATTTAATACAATAAAAAGCAAAATTTATAAATTTTTTATTAAGAGTCTTCTAATAAGAGGTATATTATTAGAAGACTCTTTATAACTTTATGTCAACATACACACAAAAAAAAAAAAAAAAAAAAAAAACGATAGAGTGAAATAACTGGATGTCGATTTGACTGTAAGGAGGGAAGTCATGGCATTTATAATGGAAAACAATTTCAGCCACATCTTATTGGAAGACCCTTTACAAAGGGGTGTGAATTTAAACAGATAAATAAACATCTTAGGAAAGGCTAATAAACACCTTATTTGTATTTTGTTTTCGGCAGAAAAATTTGAAAAATCTTTGGGTAAATGAAAAGAAATTTGTTGATGCGAAAGATTTACATCTTATGGAAATGAAGTAACAAGTTGAAATTGACTAAAGAATGTGCTTTAAAGGATTATTTTATGTATGATATGTTTGGTATAAACAATAAAATTAAAAAAAAATTTATTTAAGTTATGTATTTAGAAAAAATATCATATTATAAATAAAAAAAGGTAATCTCTTAATGAGTTCAATGGCGAAACGTTAAAATTCTAATTATGAATTTTTTTTCACTAACGATTCATTATTATGGCACGTTGTAGTGCAGATATGGTTTTGATTTACATGAGCCATTGCACCATGGCCTAATCTCATGGTGGATCCCAAGCACTTGGTGATTTGTTCATGCATTAACCAAGTTCCCCTCTGTATGCGAGAATCATTTTTCATAAACTGGTTGCAGTTTGAGCCTTTAGCCGAATTATACACTCCCCCTTGCTAAGGAGCTGGAGCTATCTAACCTTCACTGCCAATCGATTTAAATGCAGTTTCTGTACTGATAGCAACATAGCCCTGGGATGATTTAAATATCGCAGCTGGTGCCCACGCTACATGGACTCCCCTCCGAATAATGATACCCCGTATAGCCCCCGACTTAAGTTTAACCACAGCCACTACGTTCTCCCCGAAAGTATTCCATTAAAGAAGGACAAGACAATCATCCGGAGCCCTCAACCAGTAGTCAAACTACTCACCGGGGGTATTGACTGGCGTACCACAATATCGCAAAGAGGTGCTCTGGTGAGAACCCCACACTCAAGATATCCAGATGTTTGTCGTACCGTAGGTGTTTTGGCTAATAAGAAATAAAACTTGAATTACCAATTTAAATTTTTAAACCCATTAAAATTAATTCCGTTTTTAAAAAATTAAATTCAATCCAGTTCGCTGGCATTGCATCAGCAATAAGGTTTGTTACAAGCAATGACCAAGGTATATTTACACAAGGTAGACTCGTTGGCCCATATGTTTGGCAGCTGTTTATCCCAGTTGGAACCCAAACGTCAAATTTCGTGTATATGAGCCAAAATTTGTACATGTGTGCGTTAAATTGTCTTTGTTTTATATGAAGACAATTTTGACAACGCGGTTCTTTTTATAGAGCAGCATGTCCACACTCCCAAAGGAGTCTGCCTTGTGTTAATGTACCTTGGCAATGACGTAGTTATTATTTAGTATGGCGACATCATTGAAATAAATGGAAGATTGATTCTGATTGCTTAACGAAAAGATTATTTATGAATATTTTGAACACGATTGCGATTGTGGTATTTCTAAAGAAGACATCGTTGAGTAAAGTTAAAAATTATTCAGAAAAATAAAACAAATTTTTAAAAAATTTAGAAAACATAAGTAAAATTTTAAAAAAGAATAAAGACTAGAAATCTTAATACAAAATAAAAATAATAATATTATTAAAACGACAAATCTCGTGTAAACACTAGGTATCCATATACCTGATCGCTCCATCATAGATTTTCAATGTCCGAGGAAATAATATCGACGCAACAGAAAACTGTCATGCTCCTCTAGCCCCCGCTAATATATCTCTGGTACCGAAGAACTCCATGCAAGTAGGACTACACTCAAAATAAAAATCAATCCATCCGTACTCAAATCAATCCGAAGTGCTTTTAATAGTACGGTGAGTACGGATTTTCTTAAACCAATCGCAAAATAATTAAATTATCCATATACAATCCCGATTTCGTACTTGAAAAAAATCCGAAAATGAGATTGATTTAAGTAAAACTAAGATTGAATCAATCTCAAAATGCGCTTGATTCAAGAATTATTAATTTTTTTTCAATCCTAATTCGTACTTAAAATAATCCGAAAATGAGATTGATTTAAGTATTATTTATTTATCATTAATTCGTGCTTGAAAAAACCACAAAAGAAACTAAAAAGAAAAAATTATTATGATTGATTAACTTACCCGTCTTACACCTTACAGAATGATTAAACACCAACATCATGACAGATATGGTTTTTTCTTTAGAAATCTTCTATAAATATTTAACCAAAAATATAAACTAAATGAGAAGCAAGAGTTCAAATTTACTTTTTAACCCTTTGTGGTACACATGAGTCTGGCCAGACCTTTTTTTTTATGTGTATAGAAAATTAAGGCATGAGTAAGCCGGAGGGTTAAACACAATGAAAACTTTAATCTTTTTTTTACTTGATTTAAGAATTTTATACTTATTTCAAGAAATTCCTGGATTGATTTTCGAAAGTAAACCCATTTAAGATTGTTTTGAGTACGTTTTAGTGTTATTCGTACTTGAATTTTTGAGTACGACTCGTACTTAAAGTAATCATAAAAAACTTGATTTATCCCGAGGGTTTTTCTTTCTGTGTATAAAACAGAAAAAATAAATTTTCGGATACCTCTCGAAGGCTTCTTCTATGTGCGTGTCAACTGTTGTCAGTTAGCCACTTGTGGTCAAATTGAATCGTTTCGTATGCCAGGAATGACCTAGTCCTATTTTATCCGAGAGAATGTAACGGGGAAAGGTAAAATATCTTTAAGGTGAGCTGAACACTCCGCGTGGAGACGATGTAATAAAATAGGTTCTGCAACTTAGCCCAATTCACACAAATTTTTGGTATTTAATTTTCAGTGATTTGTATCTCTGGCTTTAGCCATTGGTACGCTGAGCGATTTGAAAGTTTCGCTTATAATGGATCTGCGCAACGAAGTTCTTAGTCGTCCTTTTGCTCTTTATTCTTTATTATTTATTACCTCTCACAACAAAATATAAACCTTATAATTTAGTGATAGTAAGTTACATTGCAATCTCACATGTACAAATTGAATTATTAAATTAAGTTACCTTATAAGGTCCGCTATAGTAATTCACATCTTCTCTTAATGAATGTCCTAGTTATTTATATTTTCTGCGGCGTATTTCAATTTCGATTTTTCCTTGGTTTGAGATTTGCCATAAGCGTTCATTAGATGTTGTTCTTGGCCACCAGAGTTTTAATATATTACACAAGCACCGCTTAACGAACCGTTGAGACCTTTGGGTGTTCGGCCTGTGTTCCACCGATATCGTCCACAAACCTACCTGAATAATAATTTTTCTCACTCCTTCGATACAATTGTTGTAATTTTTCCTTGTCATCTTTCCTTGCCTCTGTCTTAAGCATTTAGATCTCTGGTCCCATGTCCTGTAATATGTAGCACATCATCGCAACCTAGTTCGTACAATTTGCCATTCAGACTGCAGTTTGTTCCTATATTGGTAAATTATAATTTGCATAAAAAGCTTCAAGGTAGCGAAACAAAAGGGAGAAAGTGCACGCTTGTTTTACACAGCTAAGTGAGGAAAATAGATCGCTTATCTGCCCCCGTTACCCCCTCTGGCCGCCTTCATAGCTCTTTTAAATGATATGTATAATTTTTATGCAAATTTCTCCTTAAAATCAGGGCTGCAGAGTCGTCAAAAATAGTTCAAACTCCGATTCCAGCCGCTGAAATTTTTTAAGTTCGACTCCGACTCCTCCTCCATCTACTCATACTTTTCTTCTCTTACTTCTCTTACATTGGTGCTGAATGTATATGAGACTGGTCCTTGGTTGACTTTAAACTATTTTTTTTAATGTAGTACCTTTTAAATGGTCAAATATAGCAAGAATATGATTCTGTAAAAATTCCAAATCGATGTTTTTAATATTGCATGGCCATTTTCGAAGAATTATTATTTTGGAAAATATTAAAACATTTTTTTTAAGTTTTTATGCCGAATACTTTTGGATTCGGGGTCGCGAGTTTTTGTCGGTACTTCGACTCTGACTCCGGTACAAAAATCTCAACTCCGACTCCACAGCCCTGCTTAAAATCAATTGCTATATTTAACCAAAACATGTTTAGTGGCTTTTTGATGGAAGACTAATTTAACCAAAACATGGTTTCTGGTGACAATATTATGGTTTAATTAATGTGTAAAAATTTTCGTTAACAATAGCTAAGTTGAAGGTGACCATATTGAAAAAGTTTTTATCTCGTTTATTTCTGAATATTATATTACAAAGAGGTCCAAGGTTTGGCAGCTGTAGACCAAAAATGCTGAAAAGAGACATGCAAATTTTTCGACATTTTATGAATTTTGAGGCTCTTGATACAGTTAGTTTGTTACGCACTTTTTTCTCCAAGTCTATAGCTGCAATTATGCCGAAGACAGGAAAACCAAATTTTAAATGGTTTCTGAGAGAAATTGCATGTTCTTCAAAAAAATTAAGTTTTAGCCATAAAATATCATGAGGCCATAAAATCCGAACGGGTTTTATTAGTTTCAAAAAGTACTTCAAGATATTCCGCAAGAGGAGTTTGCATTTTATGTGTTGCATAGTGTGTGTAACTTTCCAATATTAACCAGCCCAATTACTTTTAACAAGCAATGTTTATTTAAATCAATTATGAAATAAGCATTACAACTGCCTAATTAACTCTAAAATCGATTACTCAATAAATTATTTCATTAGAGCAGGTAGCATCGCGGGACAAAGTTGGTTTACGCTGTAAATTCATCTTGTTTTCAAGAAACTTGCAACAACAATTATTTTTCCTTTAATTTATTACATTTTGTTTGTAGTTTCTAACAAACCATTACAAATTAATGAAACAATTTCTACTCTCTGCCACTCATATGCCTCCAAGAAATTCATTTTCATTCATCCATAACAGAACTCTGTCCTTCTTCTGAGTTTGAGAAACTTCTTACATGCAAGAAGTTCCAGTTGTGTATAAGTAAGTCCTCAAGTTTTGTTTTGTTGTTGTTGTTGTTGTTGTCATGCTTGTTATTTCTTATAACATTGGCGCTTAAATGTGAAATATTTTTAAACTTTATTTTTCTTACCTCCAGCATAGAAATTAAAATAAAACTACACACATGAACAGTGATATTAGTCGTCATCACAGAAGAACTCTGCAACTGTACAAAGTGCAAAATATGGTTCACATCTATCCATCTATGGCTGTGATGATGATGGTGATGTGATGAAGTACTCTGGTAACAATAAATGTACGTTTGTATTATGTGTATCAAAATGCACGTGAATTATTATGGAATACTTATAAATGTGGGAAAATACTAGACTTGTATATGCTGACATAGTAAAAAAAAAAAAACTGAATAAAAAGTAAGAAGAAAAACATTGACAGATTACAAAATTGCCATGCGAAATACACAGAATCACTTTCCCATTACCTGATCAAAAAAAAGTTTCAAATTAACCCAATGAATATAAATGCTTTATAATGCTGGGAACACAATTCAGTCGCACGTCGTAAGAACGTAGGACGTAATGCCGCGGCCGTCAATTTCTGAAAACACGCTCTATTTTTTCATAATTACGTCGTAAACGTATTTTGTTTTCTTTAAAAACTAATATTAGAAAAATTTAAATTTTTGTTTATTTTTTCCTTCTTTTATTGTGTTTCAAATATTAAATTGGGAAACTCGAAAATAATTCAAGGCACATTAACACAAGGTAGACTCATTTGGGAGTGTAGACATGCTGCTCTATAAAAAGAACCGAGTTGTCAAAAATGCCTTCATATAAAACAAAAACAAGTTAACGCACACATGTACAAATTTTGGCTCATATACACGAAATTTGACGTTTGGGATCCAACGAGTCAACCTTGTGTAAATATACCTTGAAATAATTCTATTTTCTATATTTATTTTTTCTTGTTCTGCGACCGTATTCGCAACCGGCGCACAGTGGGTTGAATTATAGATAAACTAAAAACTTATTTGGGTAAGTCCATTTTTATCGAAATTTATAGTTAAAAAAAAAATTGTTTGATTCTTAAAATTAAGTTGAACCAGGATCAAATATTAGTTAAAACAATTCCAGAAATATTTTTTTTAATTTCTGCAACGCCTCTGGATATACCGTTTTTATTTTTCTATATACTGCGTCGCCATTTGTTGTCCGATAATAATATATTGCATATCGTTATTGATTTCTTGTCTAATGCTTTATTTTTGCCTAAGATGACTTTTAAATCTTGCATCAAATTCTGGGCGCCAAGCCCTTCTAAAACTTTGTACACACAGAAAAAAATACCAATGTAAAAATTAACATGGAAAAATGTTGATTGAGAATCATAGTAATTTTCTGCAAAAGTATGCCCTTTATTTAAATTTATCATTATTACATATTAATTTTAAATTAAATAACCTTAAATCACGTTTATTAATTATTATTCACTGTTAAAATAAAAAAAATATATTAAAATAAAAAATTAATATGGATTCAATATTGAATCCATAAAAACCTGTTTTATATTAAAATCAAAAGTGTATCTTGTTAAATTAACATGAATACATACTTAAGTATGTTCATTTTTTATTTTCATTTTTAAAATATGTTATAAAAAGAAGACAATTCCCGTATTCTTTTAATTAAAATTATTTAGTTAAATAGTACATCAAGTTTTCAAAGTAGAATGATGACGAAAACTATATTGGGCGATTCTGCTGATGCTTCTGTTATCAAAGGAGAATACAAAATAAGCGAAACATGTGTTACAGGGGTAAGTGTTTTGAATTATTCCTAAATAAATGTAAATGTTGTCTCTCAAGCTTCTTCACACTGTAACATCACACTCGAACCAATTTGATTCTACAATGAAATTCACGTTGTTTCAACTTGAAATAACTTTCATTCAACGTGATTCGGATTGTTATTTCAATATAAATTAAATTTTGCTCTAACTTTACTGCAATGTTAAATTAACATGAATTAAAGTTATTTTAAAACCAAAAAAATGTTGTTCGCAAGTTATTGTAAAATCAGGTTGAATTAACATGAAAAACGTATAAAGCAAAATCACCGAAAAATTTTAAATCAACCTTGTTTTCTACGTTTTTAACTTGATTTTTTTCTGTGTGTACGTTTAGCTTTAAATATCCTCACTTTTCTGGTCGAACCCAATACAAAACAAAAAAATTTGCACCACTTACGCCCTAGAATGAAAGGTATATCATATACCCTCGTTTTCAGCACATGTTTTTAGCTACTGCAGTTCTTTCATAATAAATTAAATTAGTAGAAAAAAACAGTAAGTTCGTAGGATTCGTTTTTTTGTTCTAAGGTGAAATCTCATATTAAAAGAACAATGAAAAAATTAGACCGATCTGGGCCTGGCACTTTTGAAACTCAATTCGAAAAGACCGCTTTTCTTTTTCCCTGTCTCCAAAAAACTCAAGACTTGACAAGTAAAACTTGACGTGTGTGAACAGGCTCTATAGGCGCGAATGAGCGAACCGCTTAGCAAAAAAAAGTTTCGTTAAATCGTTTAGGAGAATTAGGAAGTGTTTGCTTAAAAGAGATGGGTCTTAAATTTTAAGAACTATTCGAAAACAAAATTGTTACTGTATAAGTTTAATTTATTTTTGCTTTAGCTCAGATGTTAAGCAGTTTTATAGTATTCATAAGCGGACACTTGCATCCTAATGTGAAAAGTAAGTATTTTTAAATTTGATTCGTTAATAAAATCAAAATTCTTTAAAAAGGACTTCGTGTGTGTATGTGTATTAAGTTGTACTTCTAAAGCCGGAGTTTCACAACACGCGCTGTTGCATTTTATGCGATTAATACTTTCTGTGAATTTTATACGTTTTTAAAATCAAGTTACATGCAGCACGTTTTATACGTCAAGTTATTTGTTTTGATTAACAGTTGTTCAAATATTTTTATCAAATAGAAACAAATGTGGCATATAGAAATCCACCACACAAACATATTTATCGATTACATAGAAAATAAAATTTGTCATCCTTGGCTATCAAAAACTGCTGATATTTTTCCAAGACGCATAGAAACGTGGGATGTAAACCTAATTCACGTTTTTCATACGCATATGCATTCTACGCGTTTCACTGGGAAATTTGCCAAATACAATTACACTGATTCTACATTTTTGGCAGATGAAAAAACACAACAACGCATAGAACACGTGGTGTGGACTCCAGAAGGGGTTATAATCCCAAGAGGTTAGGCCGCATTAACAGTTACACGATTTATATATGTATATCAGTGGTCGATTTTGATTTAAAAAATATTTGATCAGCGTTTAATCATATTTCGAATTTAATATGTACTACGATGTCAAATATAAACAAATCTCGTAATTCGGTAATAATATTCTCTGAAGCATACTTGAATTTAAGTCAAAAACTACCTACAAAGTATTAGTAAATGAGATTAAAAATGATATTGAAATTATTGTGACAATATCGGTCCTTAGTATTTTTTTTTTCATAAAAAATTTGCATACTGGGTTACCAACAATAACAATTCCCAGCACACACATGTAAAAACGTGTGATAAACTAAAATGACAATGCATGTGTGTGGCACATGTGCCACTAATAGTTTTTGGCGCGCAACAAAAACTTAAACAACATTTTAGTAACAATTCGTTGCACATAATCATGTGCAAAAACAACAGCAAACATATCTCACAAAAAAAAATTTGGGTGTTTTTTTAGCCGGCTTGACAGCTGAGAATGGTAAACTGTGTTGACATTTCTGTTCAGTAAGGTTTGGCAAGTTATCATGAACAACGTTTCCAAGTTTTAGAAATTTTCTTTAATCTATTCGGGGAGTTCATAGAGAATGTTACGAAGCTCATTTCTGGTTACATGGCTACTTCAACAAGCAAAAGTGCCATATTTAGAGCGAAGACAATCCTTAAGCCGTTAACGAATCACCATTACATTGATTAAGCAAGGAGTAGCAAGGAGTAGCAAGGAGCTACTGTTATAAATGGTAAATGGTGAGCGCTATCGAGCCATGGGGACTGGATTTTTTAGCTAAAAATTAATTTGCTAAACATCAACGACGTTTGGTTGCAAAAGACGGCACAACTTGCCATACAACGCGCTTTACTATCGATTTATTGCAAAATCAATTTGGTAACAACTTTATTTCCAGAAGTTGTCTTGTTTACTGGCCCCCTCGTTCGTGCGACTTAACGCCTCTGGATTACTTTTATGGGGCTATGTTATGCCACTGGCTTATGCCGACAAACTGGCAACTCTTGAAGCATTAGAAGCTAATATTTAAGCCACCATTAACGCCATATGGCCAGATTTGTTCGAAAAAGTAGCCAAAAATTGGACTAATTGAAAGCACCATGTAACTCGTAGCCGCGGTGGACATTTGCCTTAAATTACGTTAAATAAATAGATGCCATGAAATTATCTACCAGATTATTATAAAAAAAAAAAATGTTTAATAATATTTCTTTCTTGTATTATCATTTTAAGTTCTCATTAAGCTAAAAAAAACACCATATATATATATGGATAAGTATGCATATATAATAATATAGGAAAAACAATCTCTAAGATACGTTGTTGCATGCAAGTAGCCTTGCTTGTGTGTTTAGTTTTGAGCTGAAAGCGCGCAAAACGTTTATGATGCACTTACACGATAAATATGACGCCATCTAACAAGGTAATAAATTGAAATTCTTAAAGTGATTAAATAAAAAATGTTTCAAAGAACTTTATGCACACATGAATAGTTAGACAAACAAAAAAAAAAAACATAATAAAGTCTTTTAAATTTTTCAATTATTCAATATAAATTATCTTATTAAATATATTCAATTACTAGTTTAAAATTTGTGTTTACCATAGAAAACAATAAGCGGGGTTAGCTCAATTGAGTATACAATCATTTTCAATGGTCAGCGAAAACACAATCACACGATTTTAAGCTTTGGCCAAATTGGTTATTTATTAATGCAATTTATAAATTTGCTATTTAAAGTTCTTCAATTTTATTTATAAAGTTTTGTAGTCTAACTATTCTCGGCACATGAAAGGCAAACAGCAGGGTTTCTTATATCCAACTGTAGGGTTTTTAGGCCAATTCTATATATCCACAAAAGCGAAAATATTTAGGCTTTCAATTAGTAAAATTATTAGTTCTTTGACAAGCTTGTTCAACTTCAAATTAAAAACGTCTTTATGAATGAAGAATTCTCAAATTGTCTTAAATTTGTTTGCATTGGGAAACCGACAAATTAGAAAAATTTTACACACATACCACGATGTGTTGGTAATTTGCGGCTTTTGTGTATGTATTTACGTTCCTTAACCCTGTAAGGTTACTCTTTAATATAGTACATTAAGGTTACTCTTCGTTGAATCGACGAACTTTTTAAAAAATTAATTCTATCGGAACGATTTTTAAAGTGAAAAATAAAAAAAAATCTGTTTTAGTTAAACGTTTTATTAAAAAATAAAATATAAAAAATTCTTTTTCTCTCTAAAATTCGATACGAATTTGAACTCCTTTTTTTTTTGTTTTTCAAATTAATTAACTTTTTAAAACAACAAAAACTAAAAAGGGAAAAAATAAATTACTTTTTTCTTTTTCAGCCTTTAAAATTAATCAGTCAAATAATACAAAAGAAAAAAATTATTTAGTTATTAGCCATATTTTACGCATGAGACACAAAGTTCAATTTTATGTTCACAACAGATGCACTTCTCTTCATTCTGAGTTTGCTATAGGAACAGAGATGACAAATTCTAAGCTCTTGTTGTTCTTTGACAATATTTTCGACGTATTCTCTTCGATTAGGTATTTTATTTTGAATTTTTTCCATAATTAAGGCCTGCAAGACAGGTGCCTCAAATCTGCCTCTTAAATAGGGAGCCACGAGATATGAATGAAGATATTTCAGGTAGTGTTTTTGATAAAATGTAAATGAGCTTTGTCGATTCGACGAAGAGTAACCGTGCAGGGTTAAAGACACTTAAGGTACCGTACACGACATGTTTTTAACATCTGGCTTGTCAAATCTCCCAATGCAAAATACATACACACATTTCGTGTGTTATCTTTACAACATTGCTTCTGTAAAAGTCAGACGCAAAGTCATCTAACAAAATTTCAATTAGAGCGTGCTCTAATTTCTTCTGACAAACCATCCGGCTGGCTGAAGTTTATATTTAACAAAACCGACTTATGTATTTTCTCTTTACCTTTTAATTTCTTTTTATTATGATAATATTGGTATGGTTGAATTATTTATGGAACAAAATATCGGCCAAATGGCCGCCGCGACTTCGGCGGCAGACCTCCATTCGATGCTCAAAATTTTCGATGACGCTGAGGCATAATTGAGGTTATATGCCGTTAATGTGCCGAATTATCTCATCCTTTAGCTCTTGAATTGTTGCTGGCTTATCGACGTACACCTTTTCTTTCAAATAACCCTAAAGAAAGAAGTCCAGCAGTGTCAAAACACATAATATTGGCGGCCAATTGACACCGCCACCACGTGAGATAACACGGCCATTAAATTTGTCGCCCAAGAGAGCCACTGTTTCGTTAGCTGTGTGGCAAGTGGCACCATCCTGTTGAAAGCACATATCGTCCATATCCATATCTTCCAATTCGGGCCATAAAAAGTTCGTTATCACATAACGAAAGCGAACACCATTCACATTACCTGCCTGACCGGCCTCATTTTGGAAAAAATACGGCCCAATGATGCCGCCAGCCCATAAACCGCACCAAACAGTCACTTTTTGTGGGTGCATTGGTCACTCTTGGATTATCATTCGCCCAAATGCGGCAATTCTGCTTATTGACGATTCCACTGAGGTGCAAATGTGCCTCATCACTGAAGATGATTTTCTTCGAAAATTGATCATCCACTGTGGTCACTTCTTGCCACCATTCTGACCATTCACGACGTTGGGAATGGTCTTGGCGAGATATGAAATATGCATAGATTCTAAACATCGCATTCATAACCAGTGTTCGAAAATAAACACTAAATATCGCTCCTTAGTGTTCAGTTCGGTAGATTTGTGGAAAACACAAACGCTAATAGTATTTGTGTAGAAAATCATTAAGAAAAATAAGGTTTTCCGGTTTGTCATCTTTCGAACACAAAAATAATACTGTTTTTATCCAACTCAACAAAAAGATGAGACCGTTTAGTTCTGTTCGGTTTTTATAAAAAAAAACACAAATTTCATTGTGTTCGGTTCAGCACATAAATGTTCGTTCGTTTCTGTTGTGCGTAGCGTCCTTTTAACTGGTAAAAAAACCAAACATTTTTTACAAAAACAAAATACACATACGAAAAAAGCAAAAAGCCAGTAAAATAATTTTTCACAAACAAAACATATATACAAGCACGCAAGCTGTTCGTGCTGCGATCGTTGCAAAATTTTTTTTGTTTGTTCATTTCTTCATCAATGTAAAAAAAGAAACATTATAGAACATTAAAATATAATGTTTATCTACAGTATCACAACTGTTCTGCTTTTTAACGAAGCACAGCATACAATATAATGTTTGGCTCTTTCTTGAAAATAGTTACGTACAGTATTAAGGTTTGTGTTCGTCTATACAAACTCTAAAAAAATAGATATCGTTCCTGGGTGTGTGAGCCGAACGCTAAATAATGTTCTGTTTATTTTCGAACACTGATCATTACAGCCCTAAAAAGCTTATCTGATAACACTGTGCAACAAAAAAAAAAAACCAGCCTCAATATTTGCACCGCGAAATGTAAGTAGACTACTAGTAGGGCAAAACAGCCAAAGGATTTTGAAAAGTTAGCTCGGGTTCCCGAAATATGGGCCCCTAAAGTTTTTGAATTTTTTGAAAAGGCGTTTGGTATAAGTCAAAAAAAATGTACTAAATGTACTTCTGAGCTAAAAAATTGTTTCAGATGTTTCCAGTAGAATCGTATGGCGATTCTTTTCTTAGAAAATATTAACCCTCTAACACTCATTTTAAGGGGTAATTTTTGTCCTTTTTTTAACTTTCTCAAAAAAGTATACTAAAACGGCACTTTAGAGGGTTAAAATGTTTCACGAATATTTTCTGCATCAAATTTTACTAGGGCCCCTTCTAAGACCAAAACAACGTGCACTGTGTGTAAAACGGGTTTTTGAAATTTCGGGCATGGACATTTTTGAATTTTTTGGAAAGGCTTGGTACAAGTCAAAAAAAATTTACTAAATGTACTTCTGAGCTAAAAGACTTTTTCAGATGTCTGCAGCAGAATTGTATGGCGATTCTTTTCTTAGAATAAATTAACCCTCTAACACTCCTTTTAAGGGGTCGTTTTTGTCCTTTTTTTAACCTCCACACTAAGACGGCATTTTAGAGGATAAAAATTTCAAGTCCCGGAATTTCTCCTTTTATACTCGAAAAAACTTGCTTAAACTTTAACCATCGCGATATGAGCACCCGGGTACCCCGGTACCCAATACAATACAATATACTTTATAGGATAACATAAACACCTTTGAACTGCTCAAAATATTCAATAAACTAAATTTTGTATCATACAATTATATAAGTTTAGTTTCTAAAGAGTAAGTATTATAATACGGGGAAGTCTCATTTACATCTCATGCATGACCAAAAATGTTCAACTCTTATATTAAAAATTACTGTTTTGTATGAAAAGTTTAAAATTTTAGCCCTTATGCAATACAAATTTAAAAACCCCTATTTTAACATAAATATAATTTAATAAAAAGTTTAAAAATTCAATTTTATTTCATAAAAATATTGATTATTAATAAATTTTAGTATATATGTACCCGGGTACCCCGGGTGCTAAACAATGTGGATAAAGTTGGGTATTAACACAAGGGTGAAATGCAAATCGCGAGTTTTAAGCTCCTAGGTTAAGAGTTGGTTTTGCCCGTATCTAAAGGTGTAGTTCATATTTTGGCTAAATTAGTATACAACATTGTATGTACATTGTACAAGTGCCAGTGTACGTTTGGCAATTTAATTTAAGCAGCTAATAATGACTCATTTAAGAGGTGACAGCACATTACGAGTTTTAATATTAACACTTACATGCATCAGAAATGCTACTATTAAATTTTAGAGCAATAAAACTAAATAGTTATTAAAATAAAATAATACAAAACACAATCTCACACACAAAACGTAAAATTAACCAAATAAGAGTTGAGTACAATAAAATTAAGATAGAAATCAGTACAACTTAAAGGTGACTGCAATCGTTACACTTACGACTACATATAAGTGCATGTTGTTAAAATCAAGTGCCAATTGGCACATACAAACAATCTGGTTAGTGGCTTTGTGGGTTGGTAATTCGAAATGCTGTTAATTACAATTGCATGTGTTTAAAGCACATACAATATATATATATAAATTGTAATTACTTTTATTGGTACTCATACACATTCACACAAAAGCATATCAAATGACTTGACTCCAGCAGTTGTAACTTCTACTCCAATAATTTGCTTCTAGTTAAGAGAGTTAACATTTTTAATCTAGAATAAATGAAATAATTCAATTGCAAGTTTAAAACGATTTAAAGTTAAAATCAAATACACGCAATTCCCACGGTTATTGAAGACATCAATCTTTATTTCAAATATTTTTGTCTTGAATTGAAATAATTGAAAAATGTATAAGAAGTACCGTACCAGCTACAGAAACTTTCACTTAAATACGAACGAGTACTTTAGTGTGCTCCCCTTTTTTCCCATCAACAAACTTACAAATTTTCACACACTCACATAAATTGTCTGTTCGTCAGTCTAGCAATCATTAAAGCTATTTTATTTTGGGTGATGTGTTAAACCCTTTTAAAAACATTATTTTTGTTGTTGTTTCTAGTGTTGGAGAAAAATTGAACTGCATCAACAAAAACTAACAAACGGCCCCCAGTGTTCGTAAACAGTATTGGAGTGCAGCCTTAGTTCATTACTAGTTACTGTAACTAATCTAAGCTGACACTAATGACAATTGGCTTACATTGCCACACTTAAGTAGCATGGCAATTTGTTTCTTCAGCACCCAGTGGTAGCAGGAGCATCTTAGTTGTAATAATAACAGTGGGCCGACAAAGAATAAATTGTGATTAAATATAAGCTATGAACATTAGTTTGATGGAATCAGGCCCGGATATGTGTCTCTAAATCTTCTTTACAAAAATACTTTATCATCTTTAAATAAATTTGTTTTATAACCAATTTATTTAAAATGAATTTAGCTTGGCAGCCCGATTTGTAATTTGTAATGTGTTTAAGATTTTTCTGAAATTTTCACAGTATTTCCCTGATTACCCGACGCCATAAATAGTTGTAAATTTTCAAGTGGCCATGTCGCGTATATATAGCAACGTCAACATCACTCTGTAGATGGCATCACGCTTAATACATAATTAATACATAATCAGCTCCCACGTCAGGTGTGTAGGGATCACCGAAAGAAAATTTACCTTTTGGTGTTGCAAAATCAGGTGCAGTCATACCTGGAATCAGTCAAGGATTCAAAACTGATAGGCCTCCTGATGTCATCGTGAATTCTTAAGGCCTAAGCTGACCAGCGTTCCTTATCTGTTGGCTGACACCCCCAACGGCATACTATCTAAAGGACGCGCGAGATGATTTAAACGGTTGAAATGGTGATGCTGTTTTTGGTGAAGATTTGGTAGTTGGTTGGTAAAGTGAAGGGTTGCAGCTGCTGGGTATGTTCAGCAAGGGCCTGGATGTTGAAAACGACGAAAGTTTGAGGTACAACGGCTTAAGATGGGTGTGTGTTGGTAAAGGATGAAATGCATTAGTTTTGACTACTCACATGAGATGTGTTTTTCGCAGGATGATGCTTTTGCGCGTAGAGTGCTTTTTCTAACTGAGAGTGTGCGTTAAGGGACTACGTATTGGCTGCGGCATATGCTGTTAAAGTTTTCCAGCTCCTAAGCAAGGCGTGATTGTATAATTTTTATTGGATTGTACACTCAACATTTTTACCTGTCACTCAGTAGTTAAGATCCACCATTTTTTCAAACGGCAGGTGTTAATGTGAATTTTTTTCGACATCTTCTTACAGAACAGTAAAAGAAAAAGTTTCCAAATTCGGAAGAAAAGTCTTGTTAGCAATACGAAATATCTATCAAAAAGCAAGCTGAACTGGATAACTGATTGTGGAACCTCCCATACAAGGACAATATAATTGTCTCAATGGCTCGGGTGAATATAACGGTAGTTTATACAACATAGTACTAAGTACTAAGTACTAGCACTAGCTTTTATTTTTCAGTACTAGCTATACTGAAAAGTTTACACTACAAACAGTGTGAATAAATCTTTGCTAGTGCTATATAGCTAGTGCTAAAAAGGTGCAGCATTAGCTGGAAAATGTGACTATAAAATCAGCTGCCAAAAATCATTTCTGAAGTTGCAACAATTTCACTTTTAAATACCGGTATTGAATTTTACCGGTATTCTACGTTTGGAGTTTTACATTTTCTTCTGCAGAGACATACTTCGTTAGATTTGTGTTAATTAATTAATACTGAAAAGTAAAAGCAAGTGCTAGTACTTAGTACTTAGTACTATGTTGTATAAACTACCTTTTTATTACTCGACCCAGTATAAAGTACTAGCTTTAACTTTAATTTTTGTTCACCTCAAAGCAAGTTTAAACTTTAATTTTTTTAGTACTAGCTATAGCTACCTTTTTATTCACGCGGCCCAATATCTAGAGAATGGTAATAGAAGAAGTTTGCCAATTTTGTGTAGGCTGCATCGTTATCAATACACGTGATTTGTTTGAAAAAAAATTATAATTATTATCAGTTGCATGAAAATTCGGCATAGTTCAAAGCATCACGTAAAAACAAAACATCATGCTTGATATTTTAGTATTTTTTTTTTCACATACAGATTAGATTATTTTTCTCTTTAAATCCACTGTGCAATCTCAACATAATCAACATTAACGGCAGCACAAAATATAACAGCAACAAATTACTAAAAACCCACTGAATGAGCCGCATTCATGTAAGAATTTTTTTTCGTTTCGACAAAATTTCCCATGAGTTTAATTTTTTTGCTTTTTGTAAGTTTTCTTAAATAAAAAATTGTTTCTCACTTCAACACTTACGTCTCCGCGTCAAAGAAAATATCACTTGTAAAAATCATTAAGTGTAATTTTATTGTATTGATGGAGTGAAGGGCGTTTGGTGAATTGTATCGTTGGGGGGACTATCAATCGTTGTGACATTCAATATTGTAAATTAAATATATAAATTTTTTTATTTTAAAACTGATGACAATCTACCATCAATAAGTGAGGGGGGTTCGTTTCAATCTCACATCTGTTTATTTTTTCGGTACTCTGTTTGTTTGTATTTCCTAGATACAGTGTCTTTTTCTATTTTCAATTTCCAACAACACAATTAAACGATATTTTGTAAGTTTCCTGCTGCTGTTGTAATTTTTGTGTTTAAGCAATGAAATTGTGTAAATGTGCTTTCGCTTTTGTCACTTTTGTTGACATTTCTTTAGCGACTTAAATTCATTTAAAGGTTTTTCATTCTCCGAAAAGCAAATTAAGAAATTTTTGTAACTATAACGGCAGTAAAAAAGTGTAAGGAAGGAATTTTTGCTATAAAAAAGTCCTTCAGTAATAATGAAAGATAAAAATGAAAATACTTTATTATAGCCCGAAAATTATTTAGGTCACAAGGTAACACGTATGTACATAAAAAAATAATGTTAAAAGGATGCCTATTTAAAAATGACACTACAAATGAAAAAGGTTTGTAAGGAATATAACAAGTATGCTTCCGCTCTTCATAGCAAAAGTGTTTAACTTTGTAATTCTCACTGCGAGAGTGTATTTCTTTTGTAAGTTACACGTACAGTAATGGTAAAAACATTTCCAACCTTTTACCATTTTTAATAAAAATCGCTATTATAATGACAAAAATTTTTAAGGATTGTAAAACATAAATTACTTCCCGACAACACAGAAAACAATAAAAATTGATTTAAGTTAACAAATTTGTGATACTAATTTAAAAATTAATTAAGTTTGCACCAATAAACATAAACTAAATATTTTTTGATATTAACAATATTTTCTGCAGTAGTGTTGTTAATATAAGTATCGTTGATTCACTTGATTAAGTTTTTAATTAAAACTGATTTTATTTTTGATAAATGGTTTACTTGAAACAAAATTGGCGAGAATTTTTTCTATAACGATTAGTTAGTAATTCATAAAATATCGCAACATCTCATGTCTTACTATGATTAAAACATTTGCAACTTATAAAAATTGACTTCGACATTAAACAGATTTTAAGTTTTTTGTTTGTAATAGCGCAACCTCTTCGTTTAATGACTTCTGCATATCGCCTTGGCATTGACTAAATTAAATGGTCAATTCTATTTATTGCGATGTAATTTCAGTGCTCATTTAGTAAAAATAGAGATACTCTGGCTTTTTAAAAATGGCGTTTCCGATTTGGCTTTTCACTATATCCCCAGGGCTCTCCATAGGATTGAGATCAGGTGGCTGGACAGGCAAATCAAGTTTAACCACCTTTGACGTGTACTTGAGTTCGTTATCGTGTTGAAATATCTAAGTAAGTGGCATTTCCCAAGACGAGTATGGCAACATTACGTACGTCAAAATATTTTTGTAATCCTTTGACATCTGTTTTAGAAATCGCACCAATTCTTTGCCTGGAAAAACGCCACCAGACCACAATGTTTCCACCACCATACTTAACAGAACCTATTGTATATATTCGATTAAGACTTTTACCCTTTGATCTACGAGTACGTGCCGAAATCTTGTCTACTGACACTCTGCACCAAATTGTGACTCTAAATCGATGCAAATCACGCTGCTAAATCACTCTTGGATTTTCAGTGACCCAGATTCTAAAATTGCGTACTTCATTTTGTGATGTTGCATTTCTGGTGTTAAAAAATGTTTCGAAATTTTCTTGGGTTTCAATTACTGAATTTTGACTGGAAAAGTAAAATTCAACAATTTTTGTTCGTTCCTCAATCGTATAAATGGCTACTGAAGCTCCCAAACGTTGTTTATAATATTAAAATATAAAAAGAGAAAAAAAATATACAAAATAAAAAAGTTATATCAAATATAAAATGGTCAGTGAACATATTTTATGTGTTGATTATATATATTTGATTATATATATTTATTTCCACCGATTTTATTTTTTACAAATTTAGCACATGGCCCCTTACCGATAAGTTTATTACGAAATTAGTAAATTAACCAAATGTAATTAGATTAATTCTTCTTTTTGACTAGTGTAAACTGTCTTCCTTTTTACTAATCTATTTTTTACAGTTATAAATAAAAAAAATAATGCCATAGAAGAAGAAAAAAGAACATGGTATTGGGCAGTTGCAAATGTTTTAAGCAGGTTAAAAAAAGTTAATATTTATTTTTGGAAAGATTGCAACAAATTATTGTTATATATTATTTTATATAATTAAGAATGCTAAGTAGTTAAAAATTACACCGGCACGATTTTTTATATGGTAGTAGTAGTTGCAAATGTTTTGACCACTACTGTATGTGTTAGTATATTTATATTGAATCCAAGTAAATGCAGATATTAAAAGGATATTGATAATAAATAAATAACAAAGCCAGATTAAATAAAACTCCCATTTGAAAAATGTTTATTATTTTTTGCTATAAAACTTTTCCAAGCGCGTGCTTAAAATATTTTATCCAAAAAAAAAAAAATTTACTATTAATTTAATTTGTTTTCCTGACAACATCTGTATGTATTCTCATTTTGAAATTTTTTTTTGTTGTTTTAATTGCACATTTCAGTGCGCCATGATGCCCGCAACAGTTAAGTCCTTCTGCGTTAAAACACACACATACATTAAAACGCTTTCTAGGGTTTCTAATTTACCGGACATTTTTCATTCCCGGATTTTCTTACAAAAAAGTGGAAAAATTTACATAAAATGTTTGTATTAGTTATAATAAATTAGGTTTTACCGTGACTTAGTTCACGTGAAAATTTGAGCAAGATTAAATACATGAACACTTATTTTTATGTTAAAATATTTCAATAACAACCTTATAGCAATTATTATATTTCGACAACACGACCTAAATACATATCTGTGGCATTTTGACAAAACATCTTAAGTCAAATTTAAAAAGTTGAAAAAAAAATGTATTAATTGTACGAATTTGCATTCAAAAAACTTTTGGTTACGTTTTTAAAATGTTGTATTATAAATTTTAATTTTGGTTTATTTTGTTATTTGATCAAAATTAAATTTTCACCGAGTTTTTTTTTAAACTTTTTTGCTATCTTATCTCGACTTAAGATGTTTTGTCAAAATGCTACAGATATAAGATTTGAGAACTCGATGATCTTAAGCAACCGGCATTAATCTTTACATATGAAAAGCAAGGGGTTCATTAATATGTATTTTCCGGCCACTGGATCAAATGCAATCTGTTGGAATATACATAATTACATGTATATAAGTATTCATAATTTATTGAGTAAATAAATAGTACGAAAAGTACCATTTTTTTTGTTAAAAGTACCCAATATTTTAATCTTTATCATATGCTATCTCTATACCAAATTTTTCAAAAAAGAAAAACAGTACCAAAGGAAAAAATACAATGAAAACCAGCTGTTCCTAGTTGTTTGCCCCCAAAATGTACACTGTATGTTAATGTAGGCCATAATCTGTATGTTTGTCAAATTTATCGAAAAGAGAAAAATCACCAATTTAATCTAATTTTATCCCTTAAAATGTATCCTACATTTTAATTTGGGCTATAGGTATTAAATCTGCGTACAGCTTTTATCAAGAAGAGAAAAAGTACTAAAATACTAATTGTTGGTCTGATATTCCTCTTAAGAAGAACCCTTTATTTGAATCTTGACCATATGCAATCCGTTTATCAAATTTCATTAATTTTTCATTTATTCATTTCATCCATTAAGCGGTTTTCGCGTGACTTAGCCACAGACTAGAAAACATCTAGCCATCCAAATATTCAAACGCACAAATTCCACATTTATAATATTAGTAGGATGGCCGGCCATGTAATAAAATAGTGCTTAATCTGATAAGGGCTGATTATAATTTAGAATTTTGTAGGGATTGTAGTCCAACAGAGATTGGTTACTTTTTTATATCGTCCACCACAATTAGTTTTAAAGAGGGTATAGACCACATAAAGTATATATGTATATTCTGGCTCCCTGAGTAATTCTTAGTCGATTTAGCCATGTCCGTCTATTGAAAACACGCTCAGTTTTAAAAACTCATTGCTTGTAGTTATACTATCCACCACCCTAAACAATAGATTTGTTACAAAAACTAACATAAATGGTTTAGCAATGCACGGAATGATATAAGATTTTGCAAAAGTTCGTTTTATTTGACTGGAAATCACTAGGATCCATCCATAATTTACCCTAGGCCCCATATAAACCCGACTACCGGAAAACGGTTCAATATGCCTAAAAGCGTAATTAATAATGCTATCAGAATAAAACTTAACACTTCACAGTTTTACGGGACTATAAATTTCGTGATGATCGGTCCATTATTTACTATAGGCCCCATATAAAGCCCACTCTGGTAAATTAATTAAATACGCCTAAAACCGTAGCAGATATAGATATTGCGGTACAATTTATTCCAACTTAGCTTCATATGGCCAGAAAAAATGTCATGTAATTTTGTGCTTTACGGTTTACACTGTAAACGCTAAAACTAATTTCACCACTGTATTGAAATTTATGTGTTTATACCCGAAATCACTCTGCAGAATTTGGGGATGATTGGTTTATTACTTACCATGGCTCCAATATAAATCCCCCTCCTGAAAATCATTTAAGTTTGGCTTAAACTGTTACGAATCATGATATTTTACTCAAGCTTGTCGGTCAATAATTTAATATAGATATAAGCCGAAACCAGTTTTAATGCTGATGTCTGTTTTTGTAAAGATAAATATGTAGATATCACTCCTGAAATATTCGAACTGTCGGTGGAGTGTATCAAAGATTCGGTACAGCCGAATTAAGCACTCTAGCTTGCTTTTTTCATCCTTGAGTTAAGCATAAGGTTCGGATAGGAACAAAGAAATTTTATTTTTCTAGCCATCATGAGAAGGAATTTACTTAATCATCATCAGTCTAAAATAAGTATTAACTAGATAACTTAAACTTATAAAAGTGATTGCATAATCGCACAGCTAGGACACACTTTAAACATGGTTGAAATTAAGGTTTTATTAAGGCTTGAATTTTTTTATTGTGATCGCAGAAATTTTCGTGTGTTTACAACTTATCACAATTTCAGTTGCGATTAAATCGACTCGAAAAACTCAAGTTCTTGAAATCGTTTATGTACCTTGTTCCGATCCTAAAACTTTTCTCTTAAAATATTTTTTACATCAGGAAAGTACTGTTAGTACATTTAAAGACCTAAGTTTAAGTTACCTGGGGAAAAAGTTCTCAAGATTTCATATTTTAAAATTCCAAATTAACCACAGCTTTTTCCGAATAGAAACCCTATTGCATACACTACTCTTAATGGTTCATCACTTGTTGGCTAATGTTTTATTTTGTTTCATTTATCTGCTCTCCAAAACAATGAGTAAAAAGAAAAAAAGGCGATACAGAAATTGGGGAGCACTTGTCAATAAAATTCTCACGGTATAATTAGTTTACTACAACAAAATTGTCGTTTTACGGTTTTTGTTGTTATTGTTGCTCCTCATCAACTACAGATGCGCATACAGTTATTGTTATGTTAGGTTTTTTTTTTGTTTGCTTTTATTGTCTCGTTTTATTGTTGCATGTTCATATAAAACTGTCTGCTGTTTTTAATGTTTACAAATGTTTTACAGTTGTTAATTCTTATTACGAACATTAATGCCAACACACACACACACAGGCAAATGTACATTTAATGTTCTTTAGGATGTGAATTTGTTATGATGAGAAAAACAATAGATACAAGTCGTCAAAAAAACGAAAGAAGAAAGGAGTCATTAAAAATTATTTAAAATACGAAATAAATAAATCATCTTTAATTAATAATAAGACATCTAGATTTGACTGAATTAACAAAATAAAGGCCATATTTCAGGTTTATCACAGGTTTATGAAAAGAATTTTGTATGAAAATTTGTTAAATAAACCTGTTATTAATTATAAATAATTTTTATGAATATTCGTTTAAAGTTTTAAATAATTTTTTTAATAATTTTTATTAGGCTTTAGTTCATTAAATTTAATTTTCAGTAAATTATTTTTATGAAGAAAAGAATGTTACAACATGAAAATTAATTAAAATGGTTACTGATAATCTTTCATTCTTGACCGTGGCCGGGATTCGAACCGCGGCGGGCAGGTTACCATGACATTTTTCGATCGCAACCACTCGATCTCCTCAGATGGATTTTCCGTTTTACACTCGCAGCCATCGACGACTGCTGACGTCAATAGTCAAACATCAATCCTTAAACCAAATTGTATTTTAACCTTTGGTAGATCGAAGTTTGCTTTTTTTTTTTTTTTTTTTTTTTTTGAATGATTATCCATTTTAATTAATTTTACATGTTTTTTTTTCTTATTTCTGTTTTTTCCTACTTTTGTCAAGAATTCTTCTTGAAGTGTGTAGAACGGCAAATCCATTTGAGAAGATCGAGTGGTTGCGATCGAAACATATCATGGTAACCTGCCGGCCGCGGTTCGAATCCCGGCCACGGTCAAGAATGAAAGATTATCAAAAGCAATTTTGATTAATTTTCATGTTGTAAAACTCCTTTCTTCATAAAAATAATTTAATGAAAATTAAATTTAATGAACTTAAGCCTAATTAAAAATATTAAAAATTTGGAATAAAAAAATAATATATACATAAATATAAATTAATATATATATATATATAAAATAGCAATGTGCTATAAATTTACACCTTTTTAAATAAGCTGGGCACTTGTTGTTTTAACCTAATTTGGGCACGCTGAAACCAGTGGTGCTAGCGTTTTTTTTAGGTTAGCTCTGGTTTACGAGATATACCGTTATTTCGAAAATGGAGGAGGTTGCGCAGCATATGTTCGCGTAAATCAAAAACGCTTTAGCTCATTAAAAAAAAAAAAAACTAAAAAAAACCGAAATTCCGCAATAAAATTTCCTTTAGGAAAGGTAAAACTTTTTTTTCTAATATGCGACGCAGTCGTTTTAGAAACAAAATTTTTTTTGGAAAACAAATTATTTTTTTATCAAAATTTCGAAATTTGGAGGAGGTTGCACAACATATGTTCGCGTAAATCAAAAACGCTTTAGCTAATTGAAAAAAACCAAAAAAAAACGAAATTCCGCAAAAAACTTCCTTTAAGAAAGGTAAAACTTTTTTTCTAATATGCGACGCACTCGTTTTAGAAACAAAATTTTTTTTTGGAAAAAAATTATTTTTTTTATTAAAATTTATAAATTTTTGTTTTTAAAAAATTCATAAAAAATTGGAAAATGTAGCTAAGCTTCTAATAAATAAAATCAAAAGTTGGTAGCAGATTTTAATCATTTATGGCTTGTTATGTTGGCAATTTCGTTTTTTATACCTGTGGAAAAAGCTTAGCTGCATTTTCCAATTTTTTATGAATTTTTAAAAAACAAACACTTCGAAAATTTGATAAAAAAAATAATCTCTTTTTCCAAAAAAAAAAAAAATATTTATGTTTCTAAAACGACTGCGCCGTATATAAGAAAAAAGTTTTACCTTTCTTAAGGAAATTTTTTGCGGAATTTCGGTTTTTTAGTCTTTTTAAGAAACTAAACCGTTTTTGAGTTACGCGAATATATGTTGTGCAACCTCCTCCCTTTTCGAAATAATGGTATATCTCGAAAACAAGAGCTTACCTAAAAAGCGGTTAGCACCATTGGATTCAGCGTACCCGAATTATCTATTTTTTCAACTTTAGTAACTTCTGGATACATTGACTTGGTCATATTACCGTTACATCAGAAACGAAACACTTTTTGATTTAGTCCGATATAGAACTGGATAGATATAAGCATTGCGGAAAATTTCGCACCAGTTTTGAAATACTCATATGAGGCATTATTTGCGAAGCGGACAACTCAATTAAAAAAAATTGGTTGGAATTCCTTTATATTTGGCATAACTATAGGTCTAGTAGATATTTTTTCAAATTATTTTTTCGAACCAAAAATTAGTCAAACAAAAAAAAAAAATTGAAGTGATTCTTATAAAAAATCGATTGATCTTTAAATAAAAAAAAATTAGTTTGAAAAATATTTTTCATCTGCAAAACCGGAAATGACCAATTTAAATCAAAATTTTTCTAACTTAGTTTTTTTTTTTCTTGTAACCGAAATAAGCCTATAGTTTCCTTATTATATTGTAAGCGTTTTATTGTGTGACATCTATTAGTTTAAATGTTATGCAAATTTCTTTACACTCGTATACGCGGTAATTGCAACGTTTTACCGTAAAGGGCAGGAAAGAACGAGTTTAAATATTAATTTTTTTCAATTTTTTGGGAATACAAAATTTATTATTAATAAGACTTTTTTGTTAAATTCCAAATTTTTATTTTTGATAAAGACACTGAAATTTATTGTTGAAATTCGGGACTTGGCCTAGACTGTAACCTCCTTCATTATAATTCTATCTTAAAGCCAATATGAATCCCATCAGTTCTGGAGCACAAAGACCTCAACGTACAATCAGTATAAACTGTGATCACAAAACACTTAATTGAATACTTAAAAGGCTTGAACCGCATCCAAACTCACTAGCCCAAAAATTTAAAACTTGCTTAAGGAAAAGGTATACTGCATCATTATCCGGTCAGAAGTACGCTAAACACACAGACAAAATATAGTCGTCTCCAACAAAACTTTTTTCAAAGAAAAATGTTAAACATATTATGGTAAATTTAACCATATTTATTAATGCGTTGCATTGTGCTAAAACTAGGAAAATAGGTGATTGGAAGGAGCATAGAGGGAGTAGTGCTTGTGGAAAGTCGATTTGAAGTTATTTATGTTCAAAGTGAGAGGGCAGACTTCCGCAGGAAGGTTATTTCACATATGAAAGTTTCAGCCAAAGAACGAATTTTCCCTGCTATGCGTTGTATGATGTATCGCCTATTTGGAATTTGCTTAAAGTAAGAAAAAAAAAAAAAATAGAAGCGTGCAGGAATTAGAGTGTGGAAGACCGGAAACGGAAATTATGGTCGTATGAAACCAAAATAAAACCATTCTCACGAAATTATAAAAAACACAATGTAAAAGAACGATGAAACATAGAGGTGAAAGCTTGGGCTTGGGGCTGCTTTACTCGGTGAACATCGGTTCGTTAGTTAAAATCGATGATAAAATAAAAGCAGAAGATTTCCTTTGGATCCTTGAAAACAATTTACCCGATTTTGTGGACAGAGGTGCATATACAGAGGAAAAACATACGGCCAAGACCGTAAATGATTGGTTGCTTAAGCAATGTCAGCGCAAAGCCCAGATCTCTAGCCGATCGAAAATTTATGGTCTTTTCTGAAGAAACAAATTGCGCGTTACGATAGTCCGCCTACGTCTTAATATGAGCTTTGGATGAGAGTTTAAAGCATAAGTGCTTTGGACAAAGTACTAAAAAGGTCAACAAAAATTCAATTTTCCCTAAACATGCAAAAATGAGTACTTTGGATTTTTAAATCAATTGTTTTCTTATGTTAATTCCCTCTTTTGTGGTATAATTTCGAATAGGTTTTGATATATTTGATGTGTTTCCGCTTCACTTTGAAATCTAATCTAGTAATCATATATCCAAAATGCTCGTCAGTGCATATTACCTTTCCATCTTTTGTGAAATAATTGCATTTTCATATTTATTTGCAAATGTCGCTTGGTTCCATATAATTTAATTGTTTGTTATAATCGACTTCTGAATCTTAACATTAAGGAACTTCCGGCTTATATTTTATAGCATAACAATTTGACAGACACGAGTCCCTCTAAATGGGATTTTTGACATTAGTATAGGTAGGGGATAAATATTTCTGATCACAACTTTCATTTGTTAACAGATCTAAATCGCTTACAGCGCGATAAATGAAAATCGAACTTTTCTCTGTGATTTTCGCGATGCATTTTAAAAAAGTGAAAAAAGTTACTAAGCATTAAAAACGTTCGCAAAAAATATATTATAAATTTTTTTTTCAACGTCTCCTTTTTGATTATCAGAAATCTATTTATTTCAGTAATCCAGTTTCTGCTAACACTCCATATAATTAAGTATAAGCCGTCGCTTATTTAAATATAATTTTTAAAACACACTCTCGTGCAGAAGACTTAAGTTTAAAAAAATAAAATTCTCACACTTACTTGAATTTTTGTCGTTTCTATAAAAATGTCAACTAGTTCACCTTTATTTGAATGCGGAGACTTTAAAAGTGCGCAAAAAAACCAGAAAGATAACATAATTAGTTTATTATTCAAAAACATCAGCCAACACTTCGTAGCGTAATAAACATTCACAAAATAAACTACAACGAGCAATAAAAAACAACAAAGAATTGCATTAATAACAACAACAAAAGAGATAGTAGTAGAAGTTGTAGTTGCTGCTTTAGTGGCACAACTAACAGAGAAATAGTCGCAATAAAGTGTTGAATTGCTTGCAATCAAAATGACTCGTAAATTGCGCACGCGCAACTACTACATCACGGCACTGAAGACATCAGAGTCTCTGGTGGCGATGAGTTGCTTACATTAGATTAACTACCCAACAAACAAAGTAACACACACAGATACTCTTGTAGTTAGCAAGCAACGAACCATACAACCAAACAGATGGACCGACAGTCTTTAAAAGACATCACAAGAAGTTGTTGTCATCGTTATTGCTGTAGTTATGTTGTTCAAACACACTCTTTACAGAATATAAAATGACAATCGAAACGAAAGAAATACCCACAGGCGGACGGACAGACAGACAGATAGCGAAACGAAGACGTCTTTGTTAGCTTTATCACATTTTGGGGGCAACATAAAAGTGTGAGGAAAAGCGGAGACATAAAAAAAGAGCACAATGATCGCAAAGACATTGGGGAGACAGAGTGTCAGTTAGGCAAGCAAGTCAACCAGCCTGCCTGCCATCCGACTACAATCAAACATTTTTATTCGTGTGAGCGCGCGCGTGTGCAGTCTTGGCAACCGTGGGAATCTGTGGTTTGCCACAATCCCAAAACCATTTGCAACTCAATGACGAAAGACAAATGAAAAAATTAACAAACGCAGCAGCAGCAAACAGAAATAACAACAAAATGAATACATAAAACATTTATAAACATACAATTGAACGAATATGTAGAGATAAAACTAGAAGAGTTTAACAATTGCCAGAGCAACAAAATACATAAAAAAAAAGATAACAAAAAATACAATTGTTTTATTCGAATGAGTACTCTGATTCCATTTTTTTATTTTTTTTTTGTTTAGGATAAATACAATTTAATACATTAAGGGCAGACCTTTAAAGTATTAAAAACCTTTGAAACTCTTAAAGAAATCTTTCTGTTTAAAATTTTTTCTAATTGAAGTCATCGAAATTACCTTAAAACTGAAAATGTCTGCTTATAAAATGTATTTTATCTGGAAATCAATTTATTAACTAAATTTAATTCTATTTATTTAATTAATAAGAGTTACAAATACAATTACAAATTATATTTTTACTTAATTAACCGAGCAATTGCAACTTAGACCTTCAGCCTGTTGTAGTGAAACAGACCAACTTTTCTGGCGGGAATCGAACCCGCAATCCCCGAACTGATAGTTTAGTTCCCTACCAACTAGCCTACCGGGGCACCCAATCTGGAAATAAATGCCTACCTATAAATGTATTACAAGGTGGCGAAAAAGTTGCCAACCACTGTTTTTTCGTTAAAATTTTTTTTATTAAAAGAAAAACTTAGTTTCGCTTTTGGATAGTTTTTTAATTGAAAAAATTATATCGGTTAAGTGGCCGCAACCTGAAATGATGACCATATGGTCCTAATATATAAAGCATTTTCCATCAGTCTTGATAGAATTTACAGCGATAGGTTCCCGCCTTCCTTCGAGGATTCCAAGAGTCTGACTTGTTGACATAGGCTCCAGGCTTCAAGAAATTTCACAAAAAGATGTCTAGAACGGTTAAATATGGCGATTTTGCTGGAAGGTACACATTACCAAAACAAAAGATGGGGCGATCCGGAAACATCTCTGTAATAAAACAGCGCTTCTATTAATTTGACGTCAATTTGGTATCGGTTTAGTTTACACAAATGTCTAAGCGAAACTGATATTACCCCCATTTGAATAAATTCCTATAGGGTGTATCGAGGCTGCATAGGCGATCAGATATTTGCGTAATGTCCATACATCCCGGGGGGTGTAGGGATCATCTAAAGAATATTTCTCCTTTTGGGGTTACATTCTCGCTGAAAGGATTAAAAATTAGCTGAATGGGAATTTGCGGCAATGGGAACAACATAGATAAGCCGTAGAGAGGTACTGGAAGAATTTTTCTTTTCTGCTGTAGAGTTGTACGACTATGGATGTGTTTTTAAGAGAGATATGGCTTATAGACATTTATGTATGTCCACATTCATTCCTTAAACATATTCAAAACACACATTAAAAATCTATGGGAGAACTCAGGGCTAAACAGCCTGGATGACTGGATGCTAGATCTCCTGATGTCTTCGTGATCTGTTGATACCGAAGGCTTTGCAATAATCCTTTTCATTCTGGTGCTTCGGGAGTCAGTACAGCTGATATTTTGGTTAATTTTTCCGCGAGCATGCTTTCTTGGAAGCAGATATCTTAAAGCATTAGATAAGTTTTGCGCGTTATACATTTTATTATATGGCCAAAAATTTGTGAAGTAGAGTTGTTGAGAGAGTGCGGTGATTTGCTGGTGAATACTATAACGATGGTTGAATGCAGGGTCGAACTGGTCGAGATGGGTTGATGATGGTTGAAACGCAGTAGTTGTTGATCGAATGAGATGACGATGTGCTTCCGTAGTAAATGGAGTACCGTATGGGAAACATGTAAATTGGATTGGTGAAGCTGTTGATTTTTTGAAGTAATGAAAAGTAGAGAGACTGGTGTACTGGTGGCAGTGATGACTACACTGCAAAAAAATATGCTTCCCCGGAAGCATTAATATAAACGAGGATTTGCGGTGTAAAAGGCTCTGCTGAAGAGATCTTAAATATTCTAATTTCATGCTTTGAAAACTAACACGAGTTACCTATTTATAGTGAAAAAATAAGGCATTTGAAAAATTATTATTTAAGCGTTTAAAAAACTTTTTATTAATCTAACATATTTTTTTGGGAAGATAGTATCACATTTTTACAAACAATTAAATTGAATTGTGTTAAAATTAATTTAAAATTTTTAACAGATTATTGACAGTCATAAGTTAGTTAATAACAGCAGTTTAACAAATGAAATATTATTTCCAGCTTTTTCTTAACCATTAGTTAAACCCTCGAAGGTGTTTTTATTATTTATTATTTTAATAGAGTAACCATTTTTTGGTCTGATTAAAATTTTTCCTAACCAATTGCTGTAAATATGATACTTAAGTTAAGCAATAGTTATCTTTATAGTTAACTAATAATTAACTAATGACTTTAATTTTGAATTCAATGTTTTATTGAAGCATTACACTGAAAGAATTTTTTTACAGATCCAATATATTTTGCCAAAAGCCCAATGAAAAATAACATTAAAATTTAACTTTAACGCTTTATTGGATTAAAAAAGAATGTTTCATTAGCCATCAGTTAATGAAATGTTTAATAAAATCGATGAAAACTTTATAATTACTTAACTTTCTATAGAAAATGTAATCTAAAAACCAATAAACATCGTTTGTTTTCTAGTACTTAGCACCACATTTAAAAATTGCAGGATTGTTTGCCTTATCTTACAGTAGTAATGTAAAGAAGCAAAACAGGGAGAAGTTGGGATGAAGACTACGTATTTATTCTTAACAATTCTTTTGCTGGGTATCTTATGCCTAATAAATCACTGATGGTTTAAACGCTGGTTTAGTTGAACTAAACTTGAACTTATATGTAGTTTAAACTCAACAACCATAAATCAGTGTCCCATGTATTATATGTTGTTAAAAAAAAACATGTGGCAGCACTACGACAAATGTTGGCAGATTCATATGATTTGTACTGGTAGTTTAAACGTCCAATTTCATGCGTTTAAAGATGGTTTATATGTTTAATGATTTATCGATTTGTTGGTTTAAACACATTTTAAACCAAAAAGAGAGTTTAACTTGCTCTGATTTTTTAGCCCTTAGTAGTAGACTAGACTAGACTAGACTAGACTGGTGGAATAGAAATCGAAAAGCGGATGAAAAGTTTGAGTTACCGGATGTGCGTTGGAAGAGCGAGCTGGGTTAATGTCAGGTGAGACTTAAACACAGGTAGAGAGTTCCTGAACAACATGAAAGCTTTCACTTGTGAAAATTCGAATTGTGTCGACGGAAATCTCTATTTGCTATTGCTATTAAACAGATGCTTCTGACTATTCTAATGCAGTGAACGTTTTCCGAGAGTATAATTTTAACCAAATTATACACCATGAGATTATGCAAAAATAGCGCTGCCCATGTTAAACTGTTTCCATAATCTGTATAGTGGCTTTTTTTTGTTTGATAATAACAAACTGCCAGACAAGTTGTAATTAATGACAAGGTCGGCTTCAAGTCTTCAGTTCATGAAGGCCACACAGTGGAAAATCTGTTGGGACAGATTCCAAAACCCACTGTATAGTTTTAGAATACCACTGCTCGATTTGCCCATGGAGCCATGACCGCCATGACACGGCCCTGTATTGGACACACTATTGAAATCTCAAGCAGAAACTTTTTAATTTAACCCCATATTAGCTGGACCTATAACCTTTAAAGCCAGAGAGCGAAGACAATTTAAATAAAATCTAATTGCACCAGATTTTTGACTAAAAAAACAAGTGGTCGATACTTATAAATTCAGGCCAAGGATCTAGCTTGGCTCTGAGATTATGTAGGCCTTAAGTAGGCAAAAATAACCCAAAACCCTTTAATGAAAATGCCGGAGCATTTTCCTGCTTAAGATTAATTAAGAAAAGTAATGTAAATTAAGTATAATTGCTCTATCAATGAACCTTTAATTACTATTTGTTACATTCACAGAAAAAAATTTTTGCGCCAGTAAAAGAATTAATCAAAAATAAAATCAGCTTTAATTAAATATTTAATCAGGTGAATTCAACATTTAATTGAAATATTGTCAATTAAACATTTAATACACTTGATTAAAAGTTTAATTCACCTGATTAAATTTTTAATTAAAACTGATTTTATTTTTAATTAATTCTTTTACTGGCGCAAAAATTTTTTTCTGTGTTACTTGATGTTCAGCTTATGAGTTCCGAAATAACAACCTGCTAGATATGACGAGGGATAATCTCTGAAACAGTGAAAGTTTTCACACTCGAAGCAAAACAATTTTTGCCGAATACAATTTTAAGCAGAAGATAAAAAAGATCTACCTCGACTTAAAATAACGTCAGCTTCTTTTTATGCCAAACAATATGAATTCATTCCATTAAACACCAATATCTGATATCTTCTGTTATAGTTCCCTTGTTCGTACTTTATATATGTACATTTTCCAAACTTTTGCTTATGAATTGCTTTGTAACTGTATACTTAAAGCCTTCATCTTGCCTTTTGTAGACCAACATTTCCAATGTGCGATGAAACGAGGCGCTTCTTAATACAAGACCACGAACAAGAAGAAGCGAAAACATTCAGATCAGACTCTGTCTGCTCTTTGGGTGAACTGAGTCAGCAGTAAATTGCGTTTTCATGGGAGTGAGTGCACGAGTATTTGTGTTCATATCACACATGTCGGTGTGCGAAAGTGTTTGTCTGTTTGTTTGTATTTTGGGTAATAGAGGAAGCTGTGGTTTTATGTTTATTTTTTCTGTACTTTCAAGATTTAACTGATGACGCTGCTGCTGGTGGCTGGCTGGCTGGTTGCCTGCGTATAGTTTTGGAAGTGTCATCTTGTTGTGGTTTTTGTCGGTTTGTTTTTCTGTATATATGTTCGTATGAATGTCGTTTTTTTTTTCAACATTTGGTGGGTATTAATTTGTTAATACCCATGATGTGGTTGCTATTTACTTCATCTTCTTCATTGGGTGGCTGTCATGTGAACTAATCGAAGAGTGCTGCAGGCCGTTAAGAAAATGTAGAAAAAGACGAATCGGCATATGCGATGTGATTGCAATTGTTATGTGGATGGTGTAATAAAAGTTGATAGTAGTTAATGTATTATTTTTCATGCACAGCCTTACAGATATATTAAGATACGTAAATGGTTTGCAGACACAAAAATAACAGACTTTCTTAATTTGCTAATGCTTGATGCTTCAAAAATAGGGAGATTTTCTCACAGCAATTTAAAATAAGAAAATTAAATTTTGTTTTTACTAACAGTTGCTGATCAGATGGTTTAGATTAGAATTGTGGGAAAATAAAAGAGATTTATTTCAGAATCTTAATTTTATAGTAACATATATGAAGTATCAGGCCTCTAACATTTACCCCATTATCAAGACCGAATGTGCGAATATCGGACATTTAAATCAAGTTTCATTTTACAATCCATTTAAAAAATAAAATTTCGTAAATATAACACAAGGGAATAAGGTTTTTGCTGATTAAGAACTGAATGTTGTAAAGGTTAATTGAGACGCTGAATTCAAATCTGCACTCAGTTTTTTTTCTATTGACTCTCAATAACTTGAAAACGGTGCACCATATTCACTTAAAAACACCAAAATTCGCTAATAATATATTTTTATATCTTTAAGTCGTGCCTACATTGTTTTTAAATTTGCCAAGTAGTTTCAGAGATATCGTTGAAGTTTAAAAAAAGAACAGTTATAAAACAAACATATTTTTCTATTTAAAAATGCATAAAAACTTAAATTTTGGCAAAAAAAATACAGTTTTTGCATAAAAACAGTTAGCTTAACATATTTCGAATGAAATAAGCTTTATTTCATTGTAATCGGTGCACAACAAAAATCGTAATTTCAATTAGTGTTTTAAATTTCGGTTAACCGATTAACCGAAAACCCGGTTTTTGGGCATATTTCCGGTTTTTAGGAAACCGGATAAATACACTATTTTTATGTTTACATAATGGTTGTTTTCCGAAATTTTGCGAATACATAAACTATTCGTCAAAGTCTTCTACTAAACCCTTTGCTATGCAGCTCTACAAGAGTCTATTTTTTATTGAACAAAATTAAACAATTGAAAATGAATTAGACTTTAAAGATTTTGAATTTTATTAAATTCCGAAAGTTAAGAGGAATAACTAAACTTGACGTTAAAATCTATTCAAGACTTAAGTAATAAATGCAAACGTGTTAATCTCAATAACCTTAAAGATTACTTCGAATATTTGGAAAAATTTAACGAGAGATAGGAAAAATTAAATATGCTATATCAAGCTCTTCTTACTTTTAATCCAACTTCGACTGCCAGTGAAAGAGTCAGAAATGTCTCCTAAACATTTTAATTGTGTTTTGTTTTTGAAACATTACAAAAAAAAAAAATCATAAGATCACATTTGGTCTTAATAAATTTCGTTTAGTCACTACATAATTTAGTTTTTCTTACCACAAAGCAGGGCTGTGGAGTCGTTAAGAAAAAGTTATAACTCCGACTCCGACTCCTTTTGGTGAAATTTTTTAAGTACGACTCCGACTGCGACTCCAACTCCGACTCCTACTCTAACCTAGCATTATTTAAGAGACTAGTTTTTATTTGACTTTAAACTCTTTTTTAATTTAGTACCTGTTAAATGGTTAAATATAGCAAGAAAATGATTTTGTAAAAATTTCAAATCAATATTTTAATTCTAACGTGCCGCGCATTGAACTTTAACCTACTATATGAGTAGGAAAGCTGCAAAATATTTTATTTGGATTTTGGAAAAAATGCAAAAAACATATAGCGCCCGATTAAATAGACCAAATGAGTTGAACCTTTTTTAATTCTAAAGTGTTATGATATTCTCGACTTATAACTCAACAGTTGAGAAATTTAAACCAACTGTAATATAGAAAAATAATGGATTTAATTTCGGAACGAACGAGTTTTGTTACGAACTTTCGAAAGAAACGAGTTTTGCTTCAATCCGTATGGGATCATTGAATTTTAGTATATTTTAAAGGTTATATTAATTTATTAATATTATGCAAACAGTGCTAAAAAATGTAAAAATAGTTCTGTAGGGGAGAGATAAACTACACCAATTCACATCTTTTTCAAATAACGTTTTTTATACTGTTGGAATTTATAGATGTGTGAATTTCCATAAGTCCTATCTAATGTAGCTTTCGAGATAGAAAAGTTGAAAACAACACCAAGTCCAATTGGCTTAGACGTTAAGGCATCAAGTGTACTTAGTGTTGTTTACCACAATATTAATAGAGGCAAAGGACAGTCCTTTTTTGTAAATTGTGAAGTGAGGTCTTTTGTTTTAAATATACATACATAAATTCAGACACTGCCATTTTGGTCTTGTTTTATTTATTAAGTCAAATCTTTCTCAGGAAAATTTAATATAGTTTATTAAAACATGCAGATGCGCATTCAGTTGTTAGTTCTACAATTTATATAACACATTTTGAAGAGAAACGTTACGTAAAAAAATGTTGTTAGCCTTTTATTATTTTTGGGAAATAGCACCCCTTTTGTTGTTGGACTTGGTGCTGTTTGTCTCAAGGCATGGAACAGTACCATAGAAGGTAACGAACCATTTATGACGTAATTTTTTAAGTATATCATCGACATAAAAAAAATATGTTAGGATCATATAAAATATTCGTACAAATGCACATTTTTATAACATAAACATCATTTGCGATTATCAACATGTTTTCGCGGTCTGCTGTAAAGTTTTCAAAATGTGGCTTAATGTAGTTTTATGTGAATTTTTAAACAACTAAATTTAAATCTTTTTCTTTAGTGTACTCGCCATTGCATTTTTCCGTTCCTAATTAAATATTATTATTGCAAGTCTTTATTATCTCTCCAATTTTCCCTAAAGTGAGTAGATAAAAGTATTCTCAAATCATTTTTCGGGTAAACCCCCACATTGATGGGAATTATATCTGGAACAATGTCATGTATTATTCCGAGTTCCTTTTCCTTTTATTCTATTATAATTCACCTTCAAGGTTGGAACTTAAAATGTAGTTCACTTAATGCTTTCACCACAGGAGCTACAGCTGATTTCAAGTCATATTCATGAACATGGCTACAAAAATATTTGTTAATATACGATAAATAAAAAACAACATCTTTACAAATTTAATTTTTAAATTCCTTGATTCGGCTCTATTTCATTAACGATATCTTGGCGAAATTCAAATAGTGAACCCGCTGGTTTTTCTTACAGAAATTTGAGGTCACATTTAAACATAGAAAAGGACATGCTTCGATACAATCTATATAACTATTCTTATAAATTGTCAAAATAAGATGTTATCTCAATTTTTTAATTTTTGAAAGTCACCTACTCATATGAAAAGTATACTGGTCCTTATTTTCTGACTTTACAATTTCAAAAAGCAGACCCTCTTATGGCCAATTCCACTAATTTATTAATATATCAATTTATGTTTAAAATTTGTTTTATTATGTCAAATAAAAATAAAATTATAAGAAAAATTATATTTAAATATGAATTGATATTTAAAAAGAATTGGAGAAATTGGTCATTAAAATTTTTTATTTTGAAAAATATTAGAAAAATTGTAATGCAAAAAGTCGGAGTCGGAGTCGCTATTTTTTGTGGGTACTTCGACTCCGACTCCGACTCCGGTACAAAAACCTCAACTCCGACTCCTCAACTCCGACTCCGACTCCGACTCCACAGCCCTGCCACAAAGTATAAATTTTGTGCAACAAATGATATTTTTTACCTTATTTTTGTTGCTTTTTTTTATATTAAAATTAAGTGTTTTTTACGTTTAATTTATTTTAATATTTAATGGAGGGTCAACCCATTAACCGGTTTTTACGAGTTCGGGTAACCGAAAAACCGATTTTCAAAACAGTCGGATTTTTGAAAACACTAATTTTCCATACTTTTTCAATGTGTGTGCGCTTGCTGCTGTTCTACTTATGGACGTTTTTTGCTTCTTGCTTCTTGCTTCACTTAAAAATGAGGTACCTTCAATCACAGAAAAAATTATTAGTAGTTTTTTATCAATTAAAAAAATTATTTAAAAAGTTTTTCTTGGAAGAAAATAAAAAATATAATTTTGATTCAATAAACATTTTAGTTGTTTTGAAATAAATTTTGAACTAAATTAATAATTAAATAACAAAAAATTATTTCGTTTAAAATAAAATAATTTAAACTTGTGAAATTGTTGTTGGAAAGTGTCAAAATCAATCAACACATTGTTTGAAACGGTAACGTTTTTTGATCATTTTTTTAATTAAAATTAAAAAAATAATTTATTGGAAAAAAAATATTGAAAATATAAAATTTTTCCAATTTTTAGTAATCAATATAATCATTTTGGTAATAGGTGCAAAATCAACAAATGGGTTGCTTGATTCAATGAATTTGGAATAAATATGTTATATATATATATATATTAGTTCCTTTAAACTCCTACAAGGAGCATAGGGCCAAAACAAGTTGCTTCCAATATTCTCGATCAGATGCTCGCTGTTTAAGTTCATTCCAGTTTAGGTTTAGTTTGGACATCTCAATTGTTATCTGGCGTTTCCAGGTATGCGATGGACGTCCTGAACGGCGACTGCCTTGTGGGTTCCACTCTAAGGCTTGTTTTGCTAGATCTTCTGGTGGTTTTCGCAAAGTATGCCCTATCTAGGTCCATTTTCGCTTGCGGATTTCATTTTGAATCGGTTGTTGGTTGGTTTCTGACCACAGTCGTGTATTGGAAATTGTTGAGGGCCAGTATACCCGCAGAATCTTGCGTAGACATTTATTTATGAAAACTTGTATGGCTTGTATGTCTCGAGTTGCTGCATTCCACGTCTCGCATCCGTATAACAAGATGGATTTTACATTTGAATTGAACAGGCTTAGCTTTGTACGACGTGACATGTATGACGAGTTCCACACAGGATTTAGTTGCCCAAATGATTGACGAGCTTTATTTATTCGGCTGGAGATATCTGCGCCAGAACCACCACTCCTGTCGAATATGCTACCAAGGTAGCAGAAAGATTCCACATCATCAAGTTGATGGGATTGTATTGTAAACCTTTGCTCGTTGTTAACATTCATGCGCATTGTTTTTGTTTTGCCCATGTTTATCTTTAGGCCTACGGATAGTGCGGTTTCATAGATAGTTGTTAACTTTGACTGCATATCCGAAAATGAATGTGTCAGCAAGCAGATGTCATCTGCGTAATCCAGATCCTCTAAGCGACCTTGCAGACCCCACGTTATGCCTCGTCTATGACTTGTGGCCTTTTTCATTACTACATCGAGGACACAGTTAAAGAGCAGTGGTGATAAAACGCAGCCTTGGCGAACTCCATTTTCTACAGAAATTTTTTTACTTAGTTGTCTCTCATGTAGTATGCGACAGGTGGCATTGGCGTATAGGCCCTTGATGAGATCTATTAGTTTATTGGGAACTCCTTTACACGCTAGTGCTTTCCATATAGAAGTGTGATTTATGGTGTCGAATGCCTTTTCAAAATCTATAAATGTTAGGTATAGTGGTGACCTCCATTCTAATGACTGTTCCACAATAATCCTTAAACTATTTACATGGTCTATGCATAATTTGTGCGCACGAAAGCCGGCTTGTTCTTTTCTGAGCTCGGGGAGAACAGTTGTGGATAATCTGTTGCTTATTATGTTTGCAATAACTTTATTGGCCATATTCAGAAGTGTTATGCCTCTCCAATTTTTGCGGGCGGTTAGGTCCCCTTTTTTAGGAAGATTAATAATCACGCCTTCCGCGAGCTCCTCTGGAAGAGTTTCAGTCAGCCAGAAGTTTGTTATAACGGGAGCCAGTAGCTGAGCACTAGTTATTGGGTCAATTGAAAGCAGCTCTGGGGAAATATTATCTGAGCCTGGAGCTTTATTGTTTTTTAATAGTTTTATTGCCTCGGATATTTCTGTGATACCTGGGCTGTCGATGGTGATATTTGGGTTCGGAGTATGTGTGGCGCAGTTGCATAACGTACTGTGCGAGGTTTGAAGCGTGGGTTGGGGCGTGGAAAGCATATTGGAATAAAATGTTTCCCAAAGATTCAGTTGTTGTTCCTTGGATGTAACAAGTTGTCCAGAGTCGTCTTTTAAGGGTTTACCGATGGAAATTGTATTTTTTATTAATTTCCTTGCAGCGCGATATAGGTCTCTAGCCCGATTTGTTTCAGCGGCCGCTTGTGCTTCTTTAGCTATGTTGTTGGCCCAATTCCGTTTATCTCGTCGTGCGCTTCGTTTTACTTTGCGATTAAGGTCGCTATGCAGCTGTTGACATCTTGATTTTTCAGATCGTGTTCTGCTGGAATTGATAGCTGCTTTTGCTTCTTTTCTTTCTAATACGAGTTTCCAGGTTTCCTCGCTAATCCACTCTTTACGGACGTTATTTTTATAGCCGACATATTGTTCTGCTGCTTTAATGAATACTTTTTTGGTTTCAGCCCAACTTCGATTTACATTTCTATTAGTAAGTGATGTTTTAAGTGCTTCGGTAAAACAATTTGAGACTTCTTGATTTTTGAGTTTTTTTACATTAAATTTCCTTCCTGGGGCTAGGTTGTTGTTCTTAGTAGCCGCAATTTTTAAACGGAGAGTTGCCAGGACCAGGTGATGATCGCTTGCGATGTCAGCCCCTCTTTTGTTGCGCACATCCAGTAGTGAGCCACGCCATTTTTTGCTGATGGCGATGTGATCAATTTGGTTTTCGGTTTTGCTATCTGGGGATACCCAAGTGACTTTGTGTATCCTTGGATGGGGGAATAGTGTGCCACCAATAACAAGGTTGTTCGTCCTACATGTGTCCAACAGCATCTCTCCATTCTCTGTCAGGCGACCTAGCCCATGTGTATCCATTGTGTTTTCGACATTCGTATTGTTGTCTCCCATTTGGGCATTAAAATCTCCCATCATTATTATGATATCGCCACGATGAACAGTTGCCAAAACACTATCTAGGAGATTGTAAAATTCCACCTTTTTTTTTCTATTTCGGATGTTTCCGTTGGAGCGTAGCATTGTATGATTGTAAGATTACGGGCTCTAGTTCGCAGTCTTGCAATAATAATTCTGTCAGAGAATGGCTTCCAATCGATTAGGGCTTTCTTGGCTTCTTTTGATAGTAGTATTCCAACACCACTGGATCGGGGTATTTCACCACTTGGCTTCCCAGAGTAGAGTAGAGTGAGACCATCACTCGTTGTGAGTTCACCAGACTCACACCAGCGAATTTCGCAAAGACCGAGTATTGTTAGCTTATACGCAGTAAACTCCTTGCACAATTGACCGAGACGGGTTGTTTCTAAAAGCGTTCGTACGTTCCATGTTCCAATTCTAGTCCTTAATTTCATGCCAATGGTTGTCATCTTTAAATCGGGTTTATACGTTTTCTTATTTGTTTCGGTTTCATTAATAATTTAGTTTTAAGACGAATGACTTATTAGGCCAGAGCGTCCGATCCTAGAGTTGGGGCTGCCAACACACCGCTAGGCCGGCTAAATACAGTTGAGTTTCAGTGACTTATTGTTACCGGTTGACACCTAATTTCCAGAGACGCATCAGTATTAGCATGCACTCTGGATACTCAGTACTGTACGCCTTCTCACTTTAGCTGTCATCAGACGGATGCCCAAATGACATTACCGGGGAACACTTGGTCTAAGACCGGAAGTTGTGAGATGCTTGGGAATTTCAGACAGAGGAATCACTTCTTGCTACCCCCAAGTGGATAGCAGACAGAAAGCTTTCAACCTCTGTGAAAGACCCCGTCCCCCCGAATAAATATGTTGATTAGAGACAATTTTAAATTTTTTCTGTGCTTAATTGTGAATAAAGACCCAACCAGAATGTGAATAACGAGACTTAAGCAAATCATAGTAAATCATATGTGTGAAACCATATTGAACTTAAGGAAACTTTATGTAAAGTTTTATAAGACTGTCATTTGCTTAAGCAAGGTGCGAAACTAATCGCTCATTCCGTACGGAATCAATGTTTTTTTATTTTTGTTTTGTTATTATAAATGCATTTGAGAGGCTTTTTGTTTTCTTTTTGACAGTATGTTTGTTTATGCACATTCTGGTTGGGCCTTAAAAGCGAAACGCGTTCATAGATTTTTATGGTCCATGTCTCATTTTGTGCATAGGTTATGTAAATTTACGTGAAAATAATAAGACTTTGACTTTTTATGTTTTGGATTTTTCATGATTTTTAAAAATAAAAAATTTTAATTCTTGGATTTTTTACGTAAACAACCACTACTCATTACTTGTCATTTATCGAAGCTAACAATACCATTTTTAAAAAAGGAGAATTCTGAAAATCGCTTCATAAAGAGTGAAGTTATGATTTTTTAAACTTTTAATTTTTGGAAAAGAGTCAAAAATTCGATTAGTACCTGTAACTTTAAAATGCAAGCTGATAAGGAAAAAAGAGAATTTAATTTGACATCAGCGACCTCAAATTAATAAAAAAATGCATCAAAAATTTTGTTTAGCTGCATGAGAACTTTCAATATCAATAACTATGGTTTGACCATTGAGAATGTCAACATGTGTTTACGTTTTTGTTCAGACAGGTTGAGCAAGTCGTCCTGAATCGTTAACCGTAAGAACAACGCTTCCAAATTGTGGAAATTTGTTTCGAAAAAAATAAATTTATTAACGAGTTCTTTGAGCACTTCATCCGTTTTACGAAACTCATTTCTGGTTAAATGGCTACGTCAATAAGCAAAATTGGCATATTTGAACCGAAGGCAATTCTAAAGCTGTTTACGAATTATATCCATTATATCCATTAAAATTAACTGCTTACACGCTCGAAGCCAGAAGCTGCCGTTAAGGTGAATGGGGAGCGCTATCGATCCATGCTGCCTGAATTTTAGTTCCCAAAAATTAATCTGCTAAACATCAACGAAATTCGTTTCTAATAAGACGACACAACTTATCATATAGCGCGCTAAACAATCAATTTACTGTACAATCAAATTGGAGACAGCTTTTTTCAGAAGGGGTCTTGTTCACTGGTCCCTTTGTTCATGCGATTTAATGCCTCTGGATAACTTTTTATGTGGCTATATTTAGTCATTAGCTTTGACAAACCAGCAACTCTTGAATCATTGGTAGCAAATACTCGAGCAACCATTAACTCCATACGTCCAGATTCATTGGAAAAAGTAGTCAAAAATTAAAAAAATCGATCGAATGGACCTTTTAAAACGTAGCCGCAGAGGAAGTATGTCGGAAGTTATGTCTAAAACATAAATGCCATTAAATTATCTACCAGATTATAATAAAAAAAAATTCATCCCAACAATATTTCTGTCTGTTTCGATTATTATTTCAATTTGTCATGCAGCTAATAAAATCACCCTACATATCGACCCCTAACCGCGAAAATAACGTAAGCACCAAAAATCACATTTTACATGATACAGTTTTTTTTTTTATTTTATTTCATATAAATTTTGTATAAAATTTGTCGCTTACGATAAAATTGTTCGTGCTATTAAATCGTAACGGTACCTTATGTGACCATGGCACTTAGGAGATGATGCAAGTGTTGCCAATTAAAAAAAATTAAAATTGAAAATGATTAACAAGGTTTAGTTTAAATGTGCTAAATTCCAATTTCATACTATTGATAAACTGAAATTTATTGTTGATGGGATAAGCTATTCCTATGCGCATTTCACTGGTTGCTTAGGCCAGATCGTCAGGAAACTTCATCCAATGATTTAAGAAAAACTAAAGATATTAAACAAATAAATCTGTTAAGCGAATAAGAATTATAAACCCCAGTTTTACTTGTAACAATATTAAAGCTTAAACAAATACAACAACAATAAACAGTGAGCTTTTCTTTTCTTATAGCCCTGACTACAATTGGTTAATTTTTTGTCAACTCTAAATTAGTGGGTAAATTAAAAACAAAAATAAAAACAAATTACTTTATCTTATTTTGCCAGTTCAGTTTTATTTACACTGCCACATGCATATTAGCTATCAAAGTTTTTTTTGGGATTCAAAAAATTAATGAATGATGTCGCTGACGTTATTTTCGGGGCTAGGGCTGGCTCTATATTGTAACGGACGAAATTTATTTCTACTCTTAGAAAACGTTTAGCTACCTTTAAGACCGGCCGTGCTCAGGGAAAATAGGGTGGTGTACTTGTTTTCAATAAAAAGAATAGAAGGCACGTTACATTTAATATAAAGATATAGGTAGCAATTTCCACTATTGATACAATTTAAACAAAAATATTAAAAGAAATCTATCATAAAAGAAAATCAAAACCATAACTTAAACTGTAATTGAAACGTGTAGCATATAGGAAAAGAGTTTGATGTCATTATCCCTTACTGCTCTCAACCCACCCAACCATTGCTATCTTCACAGATTTAATTCTTAAGATAGCCCAATCCAATATCTAGCTACTTTTCATTTTAAATCTTTCGTGGAATAATTAAGGCAAATTTATCTATCTAAATTCATTATAAATAGGTATATTAAATTTATTAGGCAATTAATTGAAATATACAAACAGATATCATTTTTAAATTATAATGAGTTTGGTTAAAGTTAATTACGTTATATAAAGGTTTGTAAGGTGTTTTATTTAATAAAAAAATAATAATTTCTGGTTCAAAGGAACCTGAGATTTTCAAAAAAAAGTAACTAGGTTATGTTAAAATTAAACATATATGTTAAAAAAAAAATAACATGAATATTATATTATGTTAATAACATAAGTAACTTTAACATTTGAAAATTATTTTACTTTTATGTTTGGAAAATTATAATTCTGACATGTGTGTTGTGTGTAAAAAAAAAAATGAGAAAATAAACAAATTAAGAATATTCAAATAACACTCACCAAATATTAATCCGTTGTTACAGCAGGCCTGTTGTACATGGATTTGAAAGATTGACCGTTAATAAAAGTTATTTCCTCATTTAATATTAGAATGGTGTAAGATTGTGTATTGCAAAACAAAAAAAAACTAATAAAATTCAATATTTCAAATAACCAAAAATAATTTAAAAAAAAAAATTTTTATTTTTAATGAAAATTTAATTTGACAATTTTCCCAAATGACAAAATTTCAGTTAAATGTAAAAATTTTTAAGCAAGGTAGAATTATTCAAGGTAACTTTTCTATTAAAATATACAAACATAAACTTAGGCCTCACAATATACATATGTTTCTTTAACTCAAGGCTTTATTTCTGAGTTCGTTCCATATTAAATTTAGTGTTTTTACTTATGACACTGGGGACTGCCTCCAAGGATTCCGCTGTTTTTCAGCTTTTCTCACAACCGGGTTTCCGGTGTATGGGATGCGTTTAATTATTCTTAGTCTTATGCCGAATCATGTGTATAGACTGGTCATGCTATATTCGTTTGCGTAGTTCAGTTTCACCTTTTCACTGATTCACTCGTTGTCAGAAAATTGGCAAGATTATTTTTAAATAACGGCTTATGAAGGACTGCAGACATTTGGTACAGACAACGGCAAACTTCCATGTTGTACATCTATAGATCAAAACCAAGTATTAGTAGTTTGGTTGGTTTGTTAACGTATTAGCACGCCCAAAACTAGGCGTTCTGCAAGTAGACTCAACAGTGACTACGTTTTGACAGCACACAAATCGTCAAGAAAAGGAGCCCTAGATCAAGCGTGACCTAGCGCAATACTGAGGTGGCTAAAGCCAGCCCGTTGCGTTAAATTTTTTAGCAAGTTGCCGAGTTTCAGGCGCGATATTTAATAGAGTCCTTGCAGAAGATAATTCCCAAATAATCCATTAAATTAAACGCTGATTGGCAATAGGAGAAGAAATACTGTCTTCTTAGTACCAGATTACCTGCAGCTGCGGCAGCATTACAATTAAAGCGTGCTTGCCGATCGCCGAGTGACCAGTAGGTACGTATACTAGTCTCAACATCTCTCTGCGACTGAAGTTGAAAAGTCGCTCAGAGCGACCTATGTCGTATGTGAGCCACGTTACTTTGGTAGCCCTGCAGCCATCCAGTTTTTTCCATTTATCGTTACCATTACAAAAAAGTATTTACATATAATAAGTAGAATATTGTACTTGAGAGCCCGTTAGTAGGGACAGTGTATAAAACAAATTATAATTACTATTTGTTTATTTATAGTTAAAATTATTGTTAAACATGTAATTTGAATTAAATAAATGTTAAATAAAAAAAAAAATAAAAAAAGCTTATGTCATTGTTTTGCCAAGTCGGTGATATTATTCCAAATGTTGCTCTAGCTTTAAGAACATATCCTCCACAACCATCTCAGTACCACCATTGGCTGAAGTCATGCTGTCGTGGTCTTCTTTGGCCTATGTTGCGTTAACTTATAAAGCAGGGACCGAAAATATAACAGTTATTTTTTTGAACAAAAATAACAGTTATTTTATGATATTTATTTTTTTGAACAAAAATAACAGTAATTTGTTGGTTTTTAGATTTTCATTCAAAAATAAAAGTTATTCTTTAAAGAAATGTATGTGTATTAATAATTTAGTTGACTTTAAATGTTGATTTTAATGTGTAATCATCACTGGGATTTCTTTTGCACATTAAAATAAATATTTAACGTCAACTTAATTATTATTCCACGTACATTTCTTTTAAAAATAACTTCTTTTTTTGCTCGAAAAAATTAAAAATCAGAAATAACTGTTATTTTTGATCGAAAAATAAAAATCAAAAAATAACAGTTATTTTTGTTCAAAAAAATAAAAATCAAGAAATAACTGTTTTTATCTGACTTTTATGAAAAAAGGAATAACTGTTACGGTCCCTGCTATTAAGCATCTACCTTGGTCAAATGGCAGCCATCGCTAACTCTATGTTTATATTTTCCTTGCGATATTCTTTACCGATACAAATTTCTCTTTTGGAATCTTAAAAATTTTAGATTCTGCTTAGATTTCAAGATCTTGTAATATTTTAAAATTGCCCTTAATTTAAACTCAAAGCTGTAAGAACAGCTATATATTTTTATATATAACATAATTCATATTTTTAGAAAAAAAATTTTTTGTTGTTTTTGCAGAAAAAAATCACAGTTATCTAAGGACAATACTTCGATTAAACTTTTTTTTGTACAAAACATCAAAATGAAATTGAAATACACAAAGTAATATTACTTAGCTTAAAACTGAAGGTCAAATTTATTCCATTGAAGATATTTCACAAGCTTAAGTAAAAATAACAATGCACCTGCTTCTTACAAAAAAACTTCTAAAATTTAATATGAAAAGGATCCGCATTTCAAACAAGTGATCACGTATTTGTAAACTAACATTGATACTCGTAACAAGTTAACAGCAACACTTACTAAATCATTGTCAAAACGAACAAAACCATAAACGGTTAGAAAAACTGCAACAGCCAACGGCAACGGGCAACAACGGTCTTTGTCAGACAATGAATGTGACGCATGCGCGTGTCAGACGTCGTTTGACTAACGAATGAATGAATAACGTGAACAAATGTCCAACAAACAGCTAAACGAACAAAATAAATAAAGAAAACCAATCGGTGTATCTGTTACTGTTTTAGTTTTCAATGTTAGTAATTGATGTATTAATGCTTGTACTCGATTTTATTTTGTATTGAAAACATGAGAATGGGATTTGGAAATGTTCTCACATTTTTAAAAAAGTCTGCTCAAAATGTTTTAACATCAATAAACACTTCGTTTAAGGATGTTTGGTAAGATGTTTAAAGACAATCAGCCAAAAGTTACTTAATATATTACTAACAACAACAGCAACAACAACAGGTTTTTTTTTTAAGTAAACAATGAAGTAAAGTGAAGAATGACAATTTATATTGTTGAAACTTTTGCTGCTAATCGATTGATATCCAACACACATTCACACTCAGCATGTTGCTGGTGATTGTTTCAATTCTTGGGTTTTGGAGTGACTGTAGCTGAACTTGATTGTTGTTGCTGTTGTTGTGTTTATCTTGTCTTCATTTCAAAATAATGAATAATTTATAGAGCGTTACTTATTTATTGGATCGTTCGTCCGTCTGTCTGTCCGTCTGTCTGTCTGTTTGTTTTTATATTTATTTGTTTATTCTCATTTTTGCTGTTGAACGCGTTCTTGGTGTCCGGTTGAATGGGAATGTTGTCGTTCGTTCGTTGATTTCTTTTTTTTTTTTTTTTGTTTATTTGTAGTTTCAGCTTGATTTTGCAATGTGAGCATAAATTTAAGATTAAGCAGCGTTATTCTGTTTTCAAGATTCTGGGCAATAGATTAGAGTAATATGTCATTGTTGTTGTTATTTGTTATATTGGTGAGGGGCACAAGTAAATTGTAAAAAAGATTTAGCATTAGGAATACAAATATTAGGTTTTGATTTTCTATATCTTTTTTGGTACTAGCCACGGAAAGCATTGTCATTCTGAGAATAAATAAATGTTGCTTTAAAGTATCTGCTCGTCTTTTGAGGGTAGAATCGTGAAATGTATTCGTACAAGTATGTTTTACACCGGAACAAAGCTTAGTCGAATAAATAGAGGCTTAAAAAGATGTAGGTTAGGTTAGGTTCCATGGGCAGCCATCAAAAGACAGCTCACTTGGGTCCTTTATCGGTCCCTTTGTGATAACCGGCGCCAATGCCCATCCCTTAGAGTAGTTACTCAGATGGAGTTACTGCAAAGTCCAACCACTTCGTCTTCCTAGTGAAGAGAAGGAGCGATTTTAGTTCTATCCTGGATAGATCTTCCAAGCAGGCAAACGCCGGTTCCCCCAGGTATTCTTCCCTAATGCACCGCAATCCAGGGCAATGACAAAGAAAGTGAAGCACAGTCTCCTCTTCCTCCTCGTTTTGACAACTTCTACAGTAGTCGTTAAATTCCAGACCCATTCTTCCAGCATGAGTCCCCACCGGCCAGTGTCCAGTCACAACCGATATCACCGTCCTAATCTGGTCCCTGCTGAACCCAAGTAGAGAGCTAGTTCTTCGTTCATCATATCCAGGCCAAAGTATCCTGGATATCGAGCAGGTGGACTCCCAGTTCCACCGCATCTGCGCAACTCTTTAAGACTCGCGCCCTATAAGTGATTTACAGTGAGCCATTGGAAGGCCAATGAATTGGTCAATGAATGTATCATCCATGCGACCACCTTGTTAAAAAGATGTAACAGAGAATAAAAGGAAACTTATTTTTCTAAGGGTTTTAACAGGTTTTCACTTTCCCGTGTTGTTTTCAAATGAATTTATTGTTATTGAATATATTCCCATCCTTTGTCACGACTATTCACTAAATTATTTTTCGATTAATGGAACAATTTTAGACGATTAAATATTCGAATAATATAACAACTCAAAGATTTATATTAATTTATCGGGTATGTTCTAGAAATCGAAATGAAGTGAAATTAAAATCGAACGGTTATTTAAATTCAATTACTTTTTACAAAATGACCGTAGTTTTTCGTGGTGTTAAGTGTTCTTGCAAAAATATAGATAATTAAAGAATAAAGTAGATAAAATGGAATATTTTTATGAACATTTTTAAAATTTGTTCGATTTTAAATCAACTTCATTTCCATTTCTAGAACACGAATTTATTTCTTAACAAAATAGTTCATGCGTTTCTCTCTTAAGAATGAGTTTGGTTTTAAAATATTGTACGAAGGATAAGTCTTTTAATGCTAAATGTAACAACAGGTGTCCAAAAATGTATTAAATTAAATGTTCTTTAACAACTTCACTAATTTACCACTTACACATACATACAATCATAGTACTTGCAGAAGATGCTCCACCAACAAAATCAAAGGGGCTACAAGTGCTCCAATGAATAAATATTTTAAACAAGATACTGCGATCGATTCCCTAGAGGAAATTATTTGCAGAAGAATAGCAGAGGATGGAATGTCCGTGAAAAGTTTCAAAAAATCCGATGTTGTATTGACTCTTAAAATCTGAGTGCCCAAAATTTAAACAACAACAGTTTTATTATCAAAGTAATTTTCGGGAATTAAAAATTTTCAATCCACAAGATTTTGTTTGTCGTGCTGGCCTAAGCAACCAGTAAAATGCTGGCCTAAGCAAACAGTGAAATGCGCAAAGGAATAGCTTATCCCTTCAACAATAAATTTCAGTGTTTTTATCAAGAATAAAAAATGGGAATTAAGCACGACAAACAAAACCTTGTGGATACAACAGTTTTATTAAAAAAGAATGTTTATTTACTATTTTTTCTAAAATTATCAAAAAAAATCTCGTAATTTATAAAATTTCAGGATTTAGAATTAATCGATTAATTTTTAAATTTTATTCGTTTAATCGAATAAGTTTAAAATGCGAAAATAAAACCCGAATTATTGAACGCCCTAATCACGACATATAAAATCCGTGTATGATATTTACTGGCTTGACATTCAATAACCTGGCCTATAAGTTTTTTTTTTTTTTCATTATTTATTTATTGAATCTTCATATATTAAATAAGAGCTAACAGTAATTAAGCAACTCTTACCCTTTACTTTATTATATGCCCTGCCAGTGCCAGATAAAAATTTTCTTCATAGCGGGTACTGTTCACATATTTTTGTGTTGTTATCGCTCATCTAAATGGATAAGCGAGTGTGGTTTCGGATGCAATTCGAGCCTTTTTAAGTATTTTACTGCATATTTCGTAATCATAGTTTTAACTAATGGAACATTCAGATCCTTGTGAATATTTGAGTTTTTAACATACCAACGGGCAGCTGTGATTATTCGAAGAAGTTTATGTTGGCGCCTTTGCATTTGTTCGATATTAGAGGCCAAGGCAGTGCCTCATAGCTGAATACCATAGCACTAGATTGGCTTTAAGATGGAGTTGTAAAATAGAAGTTTGCAGTCAAGACTAAGGACAGAGTTTCTTCCAATAAGACAATGAATTTGGATGGCGTTTAGTTTCATTTGAGTTAATTTTGCTTCTATATGGCTTTTCTAAGTTAAACGGCGATCTAAATGTATACCGAGATATTTTACATGCGAATGTTGAGGAATTATTTGATTATTGATTGTAATAGGGGGGCAAGATTCCCGGCGCAAGGTAAATGTTATATGTACGCATTTTTGCTCATTGACCATTATCCTCCATGGCCTTAACCATATTTCTAGTTGAAACTTATGATCCTGTAAGTAACGAGATGGTTCATGACGATTTTCGTGCACGCTTAGAAAAACTGTCCGCAAATGTTGACGTTTGTTTGTAGTTTTTTGTTGGCATGCCCGAAGAATAAATTAAGTATAATAGAGGACCCAGAATGCTGCCTTGTGGAACTCCAGCGCCAATTGGCTGAGGTGAACTTAATAAGTTTCCTTCTTTAATAATAAATTGACGACCAACTAAGTAGCTTTCAAACAGCTTGTGTGTGTTTGCTTGTAAATTTTGCTTCAATTTATGTAATAAGCCTTCATGCCAAACTTTATCAAAAGCTTGAGAAACATCGTTGACGAGAGCGGAACAATATTTTCTTTCTTACTATCCGATAGGTTTGTTCAATTGTGCTATGTTCTCTTCTGTAACCGAATTGATGGTTAGGTATACACTTATTGTCATATAAAATTGTGGTTAATTTTGACGCTAAGAGCTTCTCAAACAGCTTTGATATATTAGATAGTAAGCTGTTAGGCCTATACGACTCAACTTTTGTATGGTGTATGGCCTATAAGTAAATTTCAAGATCTGTTACTTAAACCTGTCGCGTTTCTTCTAATGACACCGCAAGATCTTTTAGTACACCGATCGACTTCGGGTCACTTTTTGAATCAATCTAGCTTGGTATAATTGTCATAAGGATCAGGGCTAATGAAAATGGTAAAAAACGGTTCATAATTTTCAATCGCCCCTATACAAGCTTCTTTGCTGAGAAGATTATTTGTGCTTATTAAACATCTTATTATGTTCGCTTTAAGATTAAATTTGGTCCAAATATATTTTATTGCCATCAAAATCATAATACCAAATTTTATTTTGACATGCTTTCCATCCGGAGGTGTAGGGATCATTCATATTGTGAGATGCATCCACCCTCAGGGGTATAGCGATGGCAAGAGAACTTCTTAACTGACCGTAGATCCTATCTAGTACAACGGGAGTCAGTGGATCCTAGTGGCACGGCACCTGACTGAATATTAGTTGGCCTCCGTTAGTAAGTTTCATGCAGGAAGATTGTCTTTGCGGAAGTTTCACTTTTTCCTTAAAAATATACTTTTAGGGATCACTTAGTAATGGTCGTGGTTCTTTTCTTAAAGTCGAGGAAAGAGATAATGTAAAAATCCTATTAACCTAAGGGACGACTATCCATAAGATGGTGTTTGCATTTTTTCAAAAGCACTCAAATTGCTACCTGGGTATGCTGGTTGTGGTCGCTCTCGGGGGGCGGTTGATAAACGCATTTTCTGTATCCCAGTGGTAAAGATCCGCTATGGAGTAGCTTAAAATGCCAAAGCTTCCTTATAAATGTTGCTGTCGACGAAAAATGTTGCAACAATTATTTTTGCGATTGCCACCATGTGATTGTTGTGCTGGTAGGTTTAAAATTGAGCATAGGACTCATATAAACCCATCCCTAAAAACACTTACTAGCGTAAATATTTGGCACAAAGAAGTCCTATAAGAATCTTAACTTCAAACATAAACTTTTTTTTAGAAGATTCATGATCACTGATCTCCCATGGGGCTCAAATAGGGTATACTTTAAAAAAATTTGGTTGTTAATACTGTGGTGTAGAGTACAATATGGTCGGAATTGATCGAGTATACCTTCTCACTTTCGCGAGCGTTCTTTGTCTTCAACGTCAAATAGAGACAGGATTCTTACACAAAAAAATTGTTGTTGGCCTGTTCAATACAAAACCTTTTTCTTATTAATAGCTTCTTTGAACTTTAGGACATTGATTTTATTTTTAAAGAATGACCAAGGTAGGACATAAAATATTATTCTTTTTTGCACGGCTATCCGATTTTAGTTTTAAATAGATGGCGAAAAGAATAAAATCAGTGTTCGAAAATAAATAGAACATTATTTAGCGTTTTTTAGTGTATGTGTAGACGAAAACAACCCTAAATCAGTGTTCGAAAATAAATAGAACATTATTTAGCGTTTTTTAGTGTTTGTGTAGACGAACACAACCCTAAATACCGTTCGTAACTATTTTCAAGAAAGAGCCAAACATTATATAGTGTTCTGTTCTTCGTTAAAGAACAGAACAATTGTAGTGATACTGTAGACAAACTTTATATTTTAATGTTCTATAATGTTTCTTTTTTTAAATTGATGAAGAAATGAACAAACAAACAAAATTTAACAACGATCGCAGCACGAACAGCTTGTGTGTGTATTGTGTATATGTTTTGTTTGCTTAAAATTATTTTACTGGCTTTTTGTTTTTTCGCATGTGTATTTTGTTTTTGTAAAAAATGTTTGTTTTTTTTTTACCAGCCAAAAAGGCGCTACACACAACAGAAACCAACGAACACTAATGAGCTGAAGCGAACACAATGAAGTTTGTGGTTTAAAAAAAAACCCGAACGGATTTAAATGTTTTTATTTTTGTTGAGTTCGATAAGAACAGAAACACTATTTGCGTTTTTGTTTTCCACAAATCTACCGAACCGAAAACCAAGGAGCGATATTTAGTGTTTATTTTCGAACACTACTTTAAATCGCAGTAATTTTTAATAACACAGAATCGGCACTTTTCCCCAACCATTATTAAAATGTCAATCTCTCTAGATTTTAATGAGAATTTATGAATGAAATGTTTAGAATACAATGATTGAATAAATGAAGATATACATACATACACACATATATAAAAATATATAAACTGGGATGTCTGCAAGAAATATGACTGACTTGTAGGTTGGCTTGGTTTTTGTTTGAATGATACGCGTGAGACACATAGAAGCGTGAGATTAATTACAATTCTTCGTTGTTTTTGTTTTTACTGTCTGCGTTATAATCAAATAAACATCAGTTAATGTCAAGCAGTTCTGTTTCCAACATCGAAATCTGACAACAACAACAACAAAAATAACTATTATTATCGACATAAACACGTAGTTGACAGAAAAAATTTAAGTATTTGAAAGATGTCCATGATTTTAACACTTTATTTCTAATTTAAAAATGATTATAAATCACATCCTCAATGTGTTTTTGTTTTAATTTTTTATATAATGATGTTTTTGGAATATTTAATAAAATAAAAAAAAGGAGCTGTGAGCGGGGCTATTTAAAATGTATGTCTGTAAATGTTTGCATGTTTTGTCATCAACGAACCATCATGTGCCACGAAATATATTCATTTGTTATAAATTCTTATTTGATCGCCGTCATTACGTTTTCAGTGGAACACAATATTTCAGCTCAGCGCCAGTATTTATCATAGTAAAAAAGTTTTGAAAAAAAAAAATTCTCACACACACACACAGGTTCCGTTTGTTATGCTCAGGTTCTGTGGCCTGTTGTTGCAACTTGCACAAGTTAAACAATCTTTCATGTGTTTTTAAAATTCATCTATATATTGCACCTGTTGCCACTGTGAATTCCCACGATCACAAAACACAATTTACGTTGTGATTTACTTTGAATGTGCTTCTTATTGAACTCCGTATACTACTAACACTATTGTCGTATACAAGAATTTAGCCTGTGGTTTAGTGTCTTTCTAGGTTCTGTAAGAGTGCCTGTTTGTTTTTGTTTATGGCCTGCATATAAAAATAAGTTATATGGCATATATAGCGGCATTTAGGAGCGAAAAATAAAAAAAGAAATAGTGTCGAAATGTTTACCGCACACAGTGGTTTTTTTGCGGAATGTTTGGTTAATAGTTTTATAAACTTTATTCTTTTTCATTGACCTATTTAATAAACCATAGAATACATAACCAAAAAACATCGCGCAAACACATAACCAGGGTTCATATGTACCCCATTATAATTTTAAATCATTTTCAGCTTCAAACCCGTGTAGTCAAAATCTAAAAAATTAATTTAATATTTTCTTATATTTTAATCAAATTTTTAATTGTTTATTTATTATTATAACAAATAACCAAAAAATACCACTCAAACATATAAACGGGGTACACTTGTAGCCCATTGTAATTTTTACCTTCACAAAAAAAGATTTATTTTTGAATCCTTTAATTAAAAGTTTTGAAAAAGTAATTAGATAGTTTAATATATTTGATTAAAAAGATCTGTGAACAGCCTCTTATTTGCAAATTTTTTCATATAAAAACTATTGGGTACACAGGTACCCCGGCTATGTGTTTGCGAAGATGTCATCTTTGGAAGATTTGGAACTGCTGAACCGAATTTCATAAGTGGTCAATAAAACGACTCAAAAAGACTTAATGCCATGTTCATATGACGATATAAACCACTTTTTGACTCTCTGAAACTAAATTGCCAAACATGCTGTTCATACGATTCATTCTTGTTTCATTTCGGCATTTTTTTTTTGTGGTGCTTGTGTGATTTTATTTAAAACACATTAAAACGTATGTAAAAATTAAAAATTTATTATTAAATACTTTTATTAATATTTTTATTTTATAATTATCACTTAATTTTATTAAACATCTATTTTATTTTGTTTTTATAATTTTTTTTGAGAGCTAGTTCAGATAAACTAACGATAATTGTTATCACAATTGGAGATGATCGTATATTTTTCCTGTTTCGCAAGTTGTTTCAATATGAAACGACCTGTTTCGTTCTCAAAATTTTGTATGGCAAAACATGCTGTTTCGATCATGTTTAGGGCGCGAAACAGGAATGGAAGAGCGAAACACGAATAATGCTGTCTGTGTAAACGTGGTATAAGTTTCCTAGAGCCAACGTTTCCATACTCTATTGGTATTGGTTTTGCAGCTAGAAACGTTTAAAGTTGCTAGTGGACACACGTACTCCCGGTTTTGCTTTCTACAGTTAAGTCTATTGAAAATTGCAAGGTTTAATAAATATGAAATGCTTTCACTCTTTATGATTTTAATGTTTTTTTAAAAGGCAGTGTATTTTTATAACTTATTGAAATTATCACACACTCTACGAAATAATTCGAACTAAGCATAATTTGTTGTATAATATTTAAAACTGATGATCAGTGTTCGAAAATAAACAGAACATTTTTTAGCGTTCTGCTCACACACCCAGGAACGATATCTAGATTTTTAGTGTTTGTGTAGATGAACACACCCCTTAATACCATTGGTAACTATTTCTAAGAAAGAGCCGAACATTATTGAGTGTTCTGTTCAGCGTTGAAAAACAGAAAAATTGTAGTAGTACTGTAGACAAACATTATACTTTAATGTTCTTTAGTGTTAATTTTTCTACATTGTTAAAAAAAATCAACAAATAAAAAATTTTTGCAATGACAGCAGCACGAACAGCTTGTTTGTGTATTGTGTATATGGTTTGTTTGCGTAAAATTATTTTACCGGCTTTTTGTTTTTTTTTCGTATGTGTATTTTGTTTTTGCAAAAAAATGTTTGGTTATTTTTACCAGTCAAAAGGGCGCTACGCACAAAAGAAATGAACGAACATAAATGAGCTGAACTGAACACAATGAAGTTTCTGGTTTTTTAAAAAATCCGAACGGAATTAAATGTTCTCATATTTTTGTTGAGTTGGATAAGAACAGTATTATTTTTGTGTACGAAAGATGACAAATGTTACTTTTTTATGTTTTTTTTTAATGATTTTTTATACAAACACTATTAGCGTTTGTGTTCTCCACAAATCTACCGAACTTAACACTAAGGGGCGGTATTTAATGCTTATTTCCGAACTCTGCTAAGGATGTTATAGTGGCTTGGTAGACGAACAGGTACATTAAGGTAAATTTTTCTCAGAAGAAGTGAGGAGCTTAACACAGCGTTTACATTTGTCAGTACTGGCAAGACAGTAAGCATATACATATTAGTTGGCAAAACAATGCAAAAACAAAATAGCTGTAATGGTGTTTATGTATTAGTGAAAAAGTTTGAATGAATTGCTACTGTCTTGCCAGTACTGGCAAATGTAAACGCCATGTAAACTTCATTAGTTTAAGAAGAAGTTTATAGCTTGATAACTGCTTAACGGCTTACTTCAGGATCAAAAGACAGAATAATAAAAATTGCGTTTAAACTGACTCGATTTTGCTTTAATGTTCTAAGTATTGTGGAATCCATATCACAGATGCGTACACTCAAAAGAAAAATCGATCCATCCGTATTCAAATCAATCCGAAGCGGTATTAATAGTACGGTGAGTATGGATTTTCTTGAATCAAGTACAGAAAGATTGATTCAAGTTCGGATTTTCAATCGCAAAATACTTTAATCATCCACTTATAAAATTATTACAGTAACTGATTGTGGGTTATTAAATTCGTTTTCCGTACTGTTAAAATTTAATAAAAATTTAGTTGTTTTACGAATAATTTTATTTTTTAACATTTATGTTTGTTATTCAAAAAACAAACTACCAAAAAATAATGTTTTTACGTATTTATTTTGTTATTTAGTTTGATTTTTGTCGGTTAAAATATATTTTTTAAAAGTAAAAACTATTCAATTTTAAGGAATATGCAGTTTAATAAATAAAAAATTTAAAAATGAATGTAAAAACCATTTGTTTTAAATGAAATGTAAATGATCCGTATTTTGAATGAATGTTAAAAATGAATTTTCGTTTGAATTTAACTACATAATATTTTGAGTGTCCATATTCAATCCCGATTTCGTACTTGAAATAAACCGAAAATGAGATTGATTAAAGTAAGACTAAGATTGAATTAATCTCAAAATGCGCTCGATTCAAGTAGTATAAAGTTGATTTTATCCCAAATTATATATATATATATATATATATATATATATATGTCCTTTATTTATTTAAATATGTACAGTACTTATACCTTAATATAACAAGTATATACTTAAATATAATGTTCACGAGGAACATAGGGCGTTAACGAATTCTCTCCAACTATTTCTGTCTCTTGCAAGTAGTTTGATTTGGTTCCAAGTTGTTTGTGCTGATTCAAGTTCCTTTCTTGTGCAACGTATCCATGTGTTGCGAGGTCGTCCTTGCCGGCGTTGACCTTGAGGATTCCAATCAAGAGCTTCTCTAGCAATATCATTTTGTGGTCTTCTAAGAATATGACCAATCCAAGTCCATTTTCGTCTTCGTATATCGAATTCGATTGGACAACAACCAGCCTGCAGCCAAAGCTCTTCATTGGATATCCAATTTGGCCAGAAGATATTTAATATTTGCCTTAAACATCGATTTATAAACGTTTGGATCTTTCCTATAGTAAGCTTCGTGTAGCTCCATGTAGTACATCCATATAACAAAACTGATTTTACGCTACAGTTGAATATACGTAATTTAGTCTTTTTTGAGATGTTCCTAGCGCGCCAGACTTTGTGTAGTTTGTGAAAAGTGGTACGTGCTTTATTAATACGATCATTAATATCAGCTTCCGATCCACCATCTTTGGTTATTTTACAACCGAGGTAGTTGAAGGTGTCTACATCTTCGATCGCAGTGCCATCTACTGTTAATGGAGTTGTTACATGAGTACCAATGCGCATAAGTTTTGTCTTTTTGAAGTTGATTCTCAATCCGACTTTTTTAGCGTTTTCGGAGAGTATTTTTATCTTTTTTTCAATATCCGCAAAGCGATGAGCCATCAAACATATGTCATCAGCATAGTCTATATCGTTTAAAAACTCTGTCATGTTCCATTGAATGCCCATAGGGGCCTCCCTGTTGGTTTCTTCCATTACACAATCTAATAGTAAAAGAAATAATGTGGGGGACAGGACACAACCTTGCCTTACACCAGTAAGAGTTGAAAAAGGCTGGCTTTCTTTTCCATTTAAGCGAACCTTACATGATGCATCTTTGTAGAGTTCACATATTAGGGTGACAATTTTCTCTGGAATACCTTTATTTATAAGGGCAGACCACATAGATGTTCGAGATATTGTGTCAAAAGCACGTTCAAAATCTACAAAGAGCAAGTAAAGATGTGTGTTGTATTCTGCTGATTGCTCTATTACTATACGCAACGTGTTTACGTGATCGGCACAAGATCGTCCAGGCCTAAAACCGGCTTGCTCTCTTCGCAAAATTTGTTCGACTACTGGCGAGATACGTTGTAGTATTAAAGTGGCCATTACTTTACCAATTGCGTTTAGGACAGTAATGCCACGCCAGTTTTTGCAAAGCGTTAAATCACCTTTTTTGGGAATTGTAACAACTACTCCCTCTTTCCAATCTGCGGGAATTTTGTTGTTAAGCCACGCATTTCTGGCGAGTGGAGTAAGAAACTCTGCTAGCGTGTCAGAGCCATATTTCAACAACTCTGCAGGGATATTGTCGGGACCGGGTGATTTGGAATTTTTCATCGTATTCAATGCAGTTGCAACTTCCGTAAACGAGGGGGGATCTGTTAATATATCCCTTCTCGGGTTGCGCCTTGTAGAGCTTGTTGCTGTTTCGGCCTGGTTTTCAGTAAAGGACTGCGTTAAGAAAAATTCACGCCAACGCTCGAGCTGTTCGTCGGTTGTTGTTAAGTCTGTACCATCATTAGCTTTCAGCGTGGCGGTGCTTCTGATATTGTTGCCGCTCATTTGTTTAATAGCGGAGTATACACCGCGGAGATTTCCCGTGTTTGCGGCCTTTTCCGTCTGTTCTGCAATATCATTATAATACTTTTCACGATCAGCACGAACCATATAATTTACTTTACGAGCGGATTGTCGGTATTCTAATTTTGTCTGTAATTTTAGTGTTGGTGTTTTGGCGCGGATACGCAGTTTATGAAGACGTTTCCGATTTTCTATCTCGCCCCAGGTTTCAGAGCTAATCCATGGCTTAATTTTTACTTGCTTCAGGCCCAAAACTGACTTTGCAGAGTCTTTACAGGCTTTTACTACGTCCGACCATGAATTTTGTTCGTTGAGTGCTAGATTTGATCTAAGAGTTTGATTATAGACAATCGAAGTGGTAGGGTCTTGAAGACGCGATGTATTAAACCTTTCGGCTTTTCTTCTAGTCCCATTTACTGCCGCAGGACGTAGCCGGAATTTGGCAACGAGAAGTTGGTGGTCACTTGCTATGTCAGCACCACGTCTTGCTTTAACGTCAAGAAGTGATCCCAGAAATAGTTTACTAACCATAATGTGATCAATTTGATTGAATGTTTGGCCAGTCGGCGATTCCCAAGTATATTTATGAATGTCCTTATGAGGGAATTTAGTTCCACCAATAAAGAGACGGTTGCGAGCACAGAAATCTACAAGTCTGTCTCCGTTGTTGTTTCTAGATGAACCTAGCCCATGTTTGCCCATTACCGCCTGTAGGTTTTTGTTATCATTTCCTACTTTGGCGTTAAAATCACCCAGAAATATTTTAATATCGCCAACTGGTAAGGAACTAATAACGGAGTCGAGCTGACTATAAAATTCATCCTTAAAGCTGTCCTCATCAGGCTCAGTTGGTGCGTAGCATTGCACAATGGATATTTTCCGAAACTTTGAATTGAATCTCGCAGTGATTATACGCTCAGACACTGCCTTATACTCTATTAGTGCATCTCTAGCTTTTGGTGATAGAAGAATACCTACGCCGTTTTTCAAGTAAGTGGTGTTGCCAGAGTAGATAAACCGGTGACCGGAAAGCAATTGTGTAGTACCACTGTTTAGCCAACGAACTTCACTTAACCCAAGAATGTCAAGTTTATAAGACACCATTTCCTTTCGAACTTGCTCGAGTCTGGAGATTTCAGAGAGTGTTCTAACGTTCCAGGTACCAATCATTAACCGTTTTTTGAAGCCAAAAGTCGTCATCGTTGGGGGATCATTGTTTGAATTAATTAACGTTTCTGTAATCATTTAGTTTAGGAATGATTGACTGATTAGGCCAATGCACCCGATCCTAGTGTTGGGGGTGCCAACAAACCTCTAGGCAGGTTTCCTGGCTGTAGAACAGCCAAGTGCCTGAGTTTCAGTGACTTATTTCCCGGTTGTCACCTAATTACCTGAGACGCACCAATATTTACGTGCCAAATTAGAAAGAAAAAATTATTATGATTGAATTACTTACTCGTATTACAACTTACAAAATGACAAAACACCAACATCATGTCCGATATGGTTTTTACGTTAATAATCTTATGTACATATTTAACCAAAAACATAAACTTAATGAGAGGCAAGAGTTTAAATAAACTTTTTAACCCTTCGAAGTTCACATGAGTCTCGCCAGATCTTTTTCAATGTGTAAAGAAAATCAAAACATGCGTAGGACGGAGGGTTACAACGAAAAGTTTAGTCTTTTTTTACTTGATTTAAGAATTTATATATTTATTTCAAGAAATTCCGGGATTGATTTCCGAAAGTAATCCCATTTAGGATTGTTTTGAATACGTTTGAGTGTTTTTCGTACTTGAATTTTTGAATACGACTCGTAGTTAAAGTAATCATTAAAAACTCGATTTATCCCGAGATTTTTTCTTTCTCTGTATTTAAGAATAGGTAGAATCAAAGTGGGTAACAGGTAATCGGTGACATAAGGATCTGAGAACAATTTAGACCACATTTTAATAAATCTCAGGTCACTAGTAGCTTCTTAAGCTGTTAATATGACGTGATTTCTCAAATCCAGTCTAGTTACTTCAAGTACGAATTCGGGATTAAGCCAACTTAGAAAGTCTTGAATCAAGCACAGTTTGAGATTAACTTTTATCTCACTTTTACTTCAGTCAACCCCAATGACTCCTCTCTCCGATGTTACTGAGTCATCGTACTGGTGACATTTTTCATTAAACTGACTCCAATTCGTCATTTATCTTAATGACATAATTTAAATTTTTGCCCTGTTGACAATTTGGACAAGTGATGTTAAGGCTGACATCGCAATGATGAAAATTGTCATTGGATGAAAAACGAAGACATTGTCATAGAACTGATATCAAAATATATCACAGCTATGACGCCTTTTCTATCAGTGTAGTAACTAAGACCTTTAGCTCGTTGTAGCGAAATATACCAGAGTCTTTCGAGAGAATCGAACACATAAACCTTGCACTTATCTACTAGTTCACTATCAATTAGCCTACCGGGACACCAGGACCTTAAATTTTATAAGGGCCTAAGAAAAAAATTGTTTAGTGTTTCACATGGTGTGTCAAACTTTGTTTACCCTTATTCGCCACCCGTGGTGTAGGTAATAGTAAATATTCCATTTGTTTACATTTAAAAAAAAATAGTTTTTATTTTCCACTAACTGAATAATCACATTTTATATAAAAACATATTAATTCCATTTAAATATTTAATTTCTATTTTATCCCTGGAGTGATAATAATTGGGTTAATATTTGCAATATTTTAACATTTTAGAGACTTTAAAAATGTTGGAGAATGGAAAGGAGAACTAGAGACAACAAATTGGAAACATTTGTAACCATTTAAACTTCTGCTATAAAACCACTGTGCACACAGGTTTTGTACAAAAAGAAAGAAAAAAAGTTTCACATGGCATTGCACATGCGATCATTGAGTATTTGACTGCATTCATTATAATAACTTGACTGTTTGACTGGATTCAATTTAATTTAAAGTGCAGCACTTGTAAGCAGGTTTTTTATGGCCACATGTACCCCATATCCAAAATAGGTACAATGCCTAAACACTAATTTAATATTCAACACGCTCAATAGTCACACAAAATAGTTGTTAATCGTACGAGTGAATATTGGCATCGTGTTCTTTTCGTGCCCATTGTGTTGGCCAAGTTAGTGTTGGCAATGTTTGTTTTACATGACTGTTGCAGTTACTGTTGCTTAAAACACAACTGCACTGGTTGCTCCTGTTGGTAGTTTGAAATTATTGTAATCTTGCTGGAAAATAAATATGTATGTATGTATATTGGGTATAAATATTGCACGATAACCGCACGAGTTGTCACGCATGTTATATGTAAATTTTTTTTATGTTTTTTGTGCCTTAATATTTAACATTTTCTTTTTAACGACCCGGAATTAATTTTAATTATAATCACACGTTAAGTGATTTTGTTGTGCTCTTAATTCGTATTGGTCATGTTGTGGTTTAAAAAATGTTGTAATGAGATGTTGTGCACAATTCAAGGTTAGTTGGGTGATGTATTTCATGCTGTGAAAACGAAAGAACTCAATAGCAGGTAGTGTCGTGAACATAATTAGATTTTCACTTTCGGTGTGTAAATCTGATTTGCCAAAGAACGCTTCAATTAAAAAAGAGTTTTAGAAGTGTCTAAGACAGAATTAGTTAAGAGATTTTGATTTTGAAGATGAAGTGACAAAAAAGCATTTACGCTGAAATTTCTCATGACCGAACAATTATAAGGGGGAGAAAAATGTATCCGTAAAAGGGTAACGTGTTCTTAAGAGAACTGAACCTTTTTTCTTTTCTCGCTTTAACTCTTTTCCCCCCTTTTTAAGTAAGACTTTTTCTATTTATTAGTTTTTTTTATTTTATCAATTGCTTTCATTTTGTTTAGAATTTTTTTACGCTTTCAAAATCACCGTTTTTATACAGGCTAGAATAGAATAAGCTATATGCTTAAATGGTGAATAGGCAATTCACAAAGTGTTCTGTTGTGTCATATTGGTTGTATTTGCTATAATTTAATAAATAAGACATTAATAAAAATATATTAAATACAACCAGTATGACACATAGAACAATTTGTGAATCGCCTAAGTATATTATTGGGGTTTTTTTTTTCAATTAGCTCTGAAAAATGATATCCTGTTAGTTATGTCCGAATTTTGAATGTGGGTTGGGAAATGGTTCTTTGTTTGTTGACAAATACTCTTTCTTTCAAATATCCCCACAGAAAACTGTCAGGAGCTGTCCCTTACCAAAGGCATTGTGGCACCTGATGTATGTCCTGTAACTCCATCTTGCAGAAACCACAACTTTGAATGGTTTTCCACAGCTGGCCTAACAATATTTTCTAAAATAATCCAATATGCAACACCTCTGACATAAATTGATACACCAATGTCATTTTCAAAAAAAAAAAAAAAAAAAAAAAAAAAAAAAAAAAAAACAAGAGTCAATTATCCTTTCGGACGATACTCTGCACCACTGATCTGATCTTTGATGCTGCGCAGCTCAAGTCCTGCAGTTTTGCTTGTTGACATAGCCACTTAATAGAAAATGGGCTTCACCGCTCATTATGATATTGTGAATAAAGTCTGGATTTTACTCTATTTTTTCACAGAAACGAATGGCATATTTAAGCCGTTGCTGGTAGTCTGTCGTCTTCAATTCTTACACAGGCTAAACTTTAGGAGAGTAGTCTAATATTCAAACAAATTCTCTGCAGCGACAGCCGTGATAGTGCAATTTGTGTCGAATTCCCGCTTGTTGATGTTGAAGAATTATGCTATACGATCTCCGGTACACGTTCAATATTTTGAGCAGTGTTCACGGTACGAAACACAGTACTTTTTTCCATATACAACAATAAGGTAAAACAATGTTGTTCCAATGTTTAAACAAATTACTGTACTGTATTCTTATCTTAATAAGTTACATGTAGGAAGAATCTTTTTTTATGTTATATGCGATTCACCGCTGGTAGGGGTCGCTAAAGTTTTCCTAATTTTTAATAAAATTGTACAAGAAAAATTAAACTTAATTCATGTACTAGGAAAAAAATTATTAAATATTTATTTTAAAGAAGTACCATAATATTTAAGTTAGTATTTGGTAAAAAAGACATTGTTCTTTGATATGAGCCCACACTTTATTCAAAGTAAGCATTAGTAATGCTCTGGATGAATCTTAAAAAAGTGTTGCCGTACCTAAAAAAAATAAAAAAAAAATTTTGATGGACAAATAAAAAAACTGAGTGAATACTTTTTTAAATTTTCTCTGCAGTTTACTAAACCAAGTGTCCGCCATCAAAAGAGAAACTAACCACATTTTAGTTCTAGCTTAGAGTTATAAAATCTTTTTTAGAGGCCCAAAACGCATTTATTATAATACACTTCACCACAGGTGGTGAATAGGGTATATATAAGTTTGTCATTCCGTTTGTAATTTCTATAATATTGATGTTAGACCCTATAAAGGATATATATTCTGGGTCCTTATGAGGAGCGAAGTTGATTTAACGATGTCCGTCTGTCCGTTGAAATGGATTTTTCGAAGACCCCATATATTGTGGGGGCCAGCTTATTATACATTTATCTCACATATCGTCCGGAATTGTTTGCTATTGAAATTCAGCAAGATCGGTCCACAAATGACTGAGATATGAGTAAAAAACAACGCCTGCCTCAAATTTTTTCCTTTAAAGGTTCAATTAGACGTGACATTACCATACCAACACTGTATTGCCAAAAGCGAAAATGATTTAACGATGTCCGTCTGTCCGTTGAAATGGATTTTCCGAAGACCCCATATATTGTGGGGGCCAGCTTATTACACATTTATCTCACATATCGTCCGGAATTGTTTGCTATTGAAATTCAGCAAGATCGGTCCACAAATTACTGAGATATGAGTAAAAAACCACGACTGCCTCAAATTTGTTCCTTTAAAGGTTCAATTAGACGTGACATTACCATACCAACACTGTATTGCCAAAACGACTTTGTCCATAACCAATACCATTCAAACCAATTCAATTTTGGTTTCTACGGTCATACAGTGGCTATGGTAATACAGGTAATTCGTAATTTGTTCGTAACTGGAAATTTTGTTTATTATTATCATATATACCTCTGTGCAAAATATTAATAGTCTGGGTCAACTCCTTCTATTTTGCACAATTTTGTTCTACATCAAAGTATTGTGCGACACCAGGAAGGGTTCTGTTCGATTAATCGATTAATTTTGGGCGATTAACTGTTCGAATATTTAAAAATTGGCTATATTCGATTAAATAATTAGAATAAATTATATCGAAAATATGTATTTTCACATTATTAGTTTCTTTATTAAACGCAAAACACAACAAGCCGGACCATTTTAAATACCCTTTTATTGTTTCTTAGCTCGATAATATTTCCTTCGAGTAAAATTTTTTTAAAATATAGTATAGTACAAAGAATGAAACCAAAGAGTTGAAGAATAATTTATTTTTTAGAATGTTTGGTACAGACTTTAAACACAATGATTTAGATTAAGAAGATGATTGTTTTGAGACGAATGAAAATATTAAAGTATTAAAATTGTTAAAAAATCAAAAAGATATTAAAGTGGTATATTGGAATACTACTAATTTTTCGAAATGAATAGAAAAAGACCAGATAAATTGGATATGCCTTGTACCGCTTTACTTTCAATCTCTCAATCGTCAACAATAAGTGAAAGAATATTTTCTAAGTCAAGTTTCATCAAAGTTTCATGAAAAATTATTTAAGAAGAATAGCTTAAATTTTGATGCTATTTTTTATTTAAAAAGTTATTCTCTTTTATTACATGAAGTATCTTTTGTTAAATTATTGTTACGTTTTTAATACAATTTTAAATTTAAAAAATATTATACAAAATTAAAATTAATCGATTAACCGAATAATATTAAATCGTTCGATTAGTATTCGATCAAATTTTTATTTCGAATAATTAATTAATCGATTAATACAAAATATCTATTATTGAATACCCTAGTTCTTACAGACCCCTGTTGAAGAAATTTGCAATCAAATGTTTTATTGCTGACGTGCATATAAAATGACTATAATTTGGACGCTGTGTGTTGGTTTAAAAAATTATATTCAATTAATTTTTTTCTACACAATATACTGAAAAAAAGAAAAAATAATAATTAAAGAAATTTATAAACAATTCAGACAATATGGCTCATTCTGTGCTACCCTGTATCCAATATTTTTTATCACCGATTTTTTTTTTACTAATTCACTTAAATGCTAAAATCGCGAATTTCTTTAAGTCGCAAATTTAAGAATTCTGAATCTCAAAATCTCGAATTAGAATCCCAATGTAAAATCGCGAATTCAGGAGCTCTAGTTAGCGAAGACGGTGTTTGTAATACCACACAGAGAAAATTCTCTCCATTTTTCAATTAAACCATTAATCATCTATAAATTCAGTTATAATTAAAAATTTAATCAACTGAATTAATCGTCTACTTGATTTAAATAACATTACTGCAGAAAATATTGTAAATATTTAAAAAAATATTTAATTGATACTATTAATTTGTTTACTGGTGCAAATTTATTTAATTTTTCATTTAATATCACAAATTTTTTAATTAAAATCAACTTTTAGTTTTTTCTCCACACATATTGGATCATCTATCTATGGCGTGATTTTAATAACCAACTGTAAAATTATTCGCGATTTTAAAATTCAGAACTTTGAAATATAGAATTTTCTTATTCTGGATTTTGAATTCCAGATTTTACGGTTCGCGCATACGAGCCCAACTCTAATAAGAAATCTCTCTTAAAGCAACTAGAAAGAAGAAATAATTTTCTTCGTTTCCCCCATTAGGATTCCTTAAAAATATTGATTTTTAATTTCGCCGATACTATTTTTAAAATTAATATTTTAATAACGATCTACCTTTCCATTTCATGTCCACTACATTAACGAAAATCCTTTTAAATTACTTCAAAAGTCTTCATATTTCCTAAGTACATAGTATGTACTTAGGAAATATGTACTTAGGAAATATGTACTACATACATTCATGGTAACAAAACTCCCAAAGCCTTTAAAATATTTAACGAAATAATAAAAAAAACATTTAATTTAATACCAAAGTAACAATTTGGCAGCTGAATAAGAGAAATAAAAAACGACTGTAACAATGTAACAATAGATTTATTATGCCACAAGTCTCAAACAATTCATAAACAATAAAAACTTAAACAAAAAATCACTCTGAGACCAAAACAATAAAAAAAATCAACAAAAATTTAAACATAAAAGCATGATCAGCAAAAATGTGGGTGTTTTTTTTTTGAAGAACATCGAGCAGTCTGCTAAATGTTGCTTAAACTAACGACTGCTGCTGCTACTGTGTTGTTGCTGCTGGTGTTTGTGCTGACTATTACAAACTGTGTAGATGAATGTGGCCTACAACAACAAAAACAGCCACTACTGGCTGATAGTATCAGATCAAAAAAAAAAAAAAAAAAAAGATGCTTAAATTAACACGATCTTATTACACAGTTGTTGGATGGTTGGTTGGTTGCCTGTTTGCTGGTTGCCAGCTTTAACGTGGGAACTAAATTTTGTAAATAGCAAAGCAAAAAAAAAAAAAAAAAAGACCGAAACAGCAGAAATAAAGTTTATGAAATAAATGTGATCGTATCAGACATGAAGTGAATAGTGAACAGCGCGTGTTGTAATAAGAAATAAAAATCTTAAGATAATCGTAAATTATTATTCATTTAATTTAATTTTTTTTTTCTTCAAGTTTTTCTTAAAACGTAAAAGTTGCATTAAATTAAAGAGATACCAATGTATGAACGAATAAATGAATAATGTGGCAAAAAACAATATAAATTAGTGTGCCAAAAACATGATGTCTTTAAGGAAAAAATGTGGTTGAAACTTCAAATGTAGACAAATCCATATGCAAGTTCTTGTTAACGGATCAGTTGTTAAGGGTTAAGAGCTTTTAACACTTTGCATGTTGCTATTAAGTATTTCGTAATGATACTTTTTGGAAAACAATTGACAGAAATTGAAATTCAATTATAAAATAAGAAAAACAACTGAAGTAAAATTGAGAATTTTGCTAAGAATTTCTATTGAAAGGGTTATGAAATTGTATATAAAATACATATTTGGGTATGTATGTATTTATAAAAAAAAAATATACAAACAAAAATCTAAATTATTTACATACAAACCCCCATTGCATTTTTGTCAAAACGCGAACTAGCACGAATTTCAAAAAAAGCTGAGACCCGTATTTAATTTTATCAACTTAAAATTAAAATATGTTAATTAGGCATTTTTATTACAAGCAACTCGAACAAAAACTTCAAAAAACCGTTCTTTTTTACAGAATATCCTTAAAAAATGACATGGATGATTGTCCTTGGACAAATTGTATAAACAGTTGGACGCGCCTTAAAAAAAATAACCATATTGTATATGTTGGTAAGGGAACAGATTCTCAAATTAACAATACATGCAAAAACATACCCTTTTTCAAAATGGTCCAGCTCACGAGAGGTCAAAGCTGGAGCCGAAATATTTTAAATGTCATCTTAAAAAAGTCCAAGGTATATTTTGAGGGCCGTACACCTCGCACGAATTTCGCTTCCATACAACTTGAGTCGCTCTAATGTATATATAGAGTTTGTAATTTTCTACAATATTTATCTTAAATCGTATAAAGTATTTATATTCTGGGTTCTTTTGAGTTGCAAAGTTGACTTCACGATGTCCGTCAAGGCGTCTGTATGTTGAAATGGGCTTTCTTCTACTTCCACCCATAAATCCCTTTTTTGTATATCTGTAGAACGGCAAGACCCAAAGTTTCAAAATTAGGAACAAACTCATGGATATCAATATAAGACACCCGACTAAATGTGGGTGGGGTTGAATAAAAGGGCGGGTTCACAATGTATGTTTATGTATATCTAAAGAACGGAATTTGTATAACTTTCTTATTGCACCATGGTGAAGGCTATATACGATTAGGCATCGCCGAGTACAGCCCTCTTACGTAATTGCCTCTAAAAATGGTTCAGGCTCTTTCTTTTCTTTATTAGAAATTTGATGCTTGTGTTGATATACGCATACCAAAGCGTTAAAATATGCACCGTTCTTCCCGTATTAAGGTCAACGTTGAGTCAGGCTATAATAATAAATGACTTGATGCGGTCAAACAAAGTCAATCAATTAACAAGATAAATAGTAGCCCCTTAAATGTATACCTGCCCAATAGGGTTAAAACTCCTAAATAAGGTTTATGCTCAGCAAAAAATTCCAAAAAATTCTCTACGACAAAAACTTTAACACTATTAAAAAACAACTGCCAGTTTCTTAATGTCAAAACAAAATAAGAGAAGGAAGGCGAATTCATACAGGCGACCGCCAGAATATCTCCGTCTTTTTAGCTTTCTGCAGTCACCTGTATGAAGTTGCCTTAGAAAGAAGAAAAATTGTTTGGCCAGAGCAAATATTAACACATCTTAGCGCTGAGTTTGATTATAGTCGTATGCAGTCCTAATAAACATTTTTAGTTCACTGCCTAATTCTGGCAGTCGTGATGGAGTACTTTCTCGATTCGAAAGCAATTTTATTTCAGTCGATACTGAACGAATCGAAATTATTTCTTCTGTATTGTGAAACTCAAATAAATGCTTTAAAAAACTGAAAAAATAATTCCGATTCGTTCAGTATTGACTGAAATAATTAGATATTAAATTGCTTTCGAATCGAGAAAGTACTCGATCACGACAGGCCCCTGTTCATTACACCCTATCCGAGCTTAGCCGGTGATGTTTGTGCTGATTTTTATAACATAAACTTTCTGAATTAATCATACGATGTTCGTACAACCCGCTGACCTGCGAATTTTTTTCAAAAACCGGGTTTCGAATATTCCAAATAGCTGATATTAAAAAAAAAACGGTTTTTGGTTAAGCATTTTAAAATAACTGGTTAACCGGTTTTCGGTACAATACATACAAATACAAAAATCAAATTAGTTTTTATAATAAAAAGTTAATTTTAATAAAAACAAAACAGTTCACAAAGGTAAGGAAGCAACAAAATACACAGATATGACTTAAGGTGTGTTCAGACCTAACAAATATTTGACGATAAAATAAAAAAAAGCATGACCAGAAAATTGATTAAACTTAAGCTTCGTACAGACGGTGGTACGATCTTATAATGTTGTAATTTTTCTGACAATGGTGCCATTGTCAGATGCATTAATTTTACACATCTGCCCAATGAAAATAAGCTTACAATGTTCACAAAGTTGCAAGACATTTTTAGGCAATTTTAATGACAACATTGTAAGATCTGACCACCTTCTGTACGAAGCTTTAAGCTTTAATTTTAATAATTTCTATTTATTTACTAATCTTTATTTCTAAGATGGTTATTGTATAATGTAATTAAGAAATTGTTAAATAATATTTGCTCTAGCCAGAAAACTAGTGGTTACGTGTAGGGCGTCAAATATTTAATAGGTGTGAACATTGCTTTAGCGTTTTTGAAAAACTTTGGTTTTAAAAAATTATTGGAATTTAATAAACTTATTATAGAAAAGAATAGTAATCTGAACATGCTTTTTGTATAAAATATCTGTCAATCGACCACAATTAAAACCTGCCATGACATTGTTTGATTCCTTCATTTTTGTTTTAAGTTCTTGGTGTTTTAATAAATAAAACTGAAACATTTTTCCATATCGTTGATTCCGCCGGTATGTTGTAGTTTTAAGCATGAATATATCCTAGAACTACTTAAGGCGCATATAGACGACATGTTTTTGTCATCTGACATGTCAAATTTTCAAGTCACATGTAATTGTACATGTCTGTCAAAATCGCTGTTTTACATAAGCTTTATAATATTCGGTCACAAACGTACATGTAATTTGCTTCTGACATTGTCTCTGTTTTTTTTCGCATTTTTATTGCAGAAACCAAAGTAGTGCTCGATTTCAAAATAGCTTGCTGCCGCCATGAAAAGTTTTATTTGCGCCGTAAAATAGTTCAGCCATCTTAACATTTTTTTTCTTTTAATTCAAAGATACCAATTTAGGATTTTATAATAAAACGGTTTTTATATATATATTCACATAAATTCTATTCAATGGTAAGATGATCAAACATATCTCGGTATTGTAAAAAATTAACTTCAGCCGGCTAATGATTCCGTCAATAGTGGACGCCGCTGCCGGTTTCTTGCCGGCATAGCTTTCTGATGTCAGATGGTTTGTCAGAAGAAAATAGAGCACGCTCTAATTGAAATTTTGTCAGATGACTTTGCGTCTGACTTTTACAGAAGCAAAGTTAAAAAGGTAACACACGACATGTATGTGTTTTGCAGTGGAAAATTTGACATGTCAGATGACAAAAACATGTCGTGTACGGTCGCCTTAAAGAGTTTTTCAGGCAGCATATTTTAGCAGAGTATTATTTGCAGTCTGTTAAGAACAGAGTCAGGTTTTACTTGGCGTATATTTATATCAAGCTTGTGGACTAATTAAAGGCGATTAAGAAGTCGTGACGCTGAAGAACCTTTGCAACTTATCATTTTAGGGCCCATTAAGCACCATTGTCTTTTAAATCAGTTCAAAATGAAAATTATGAGAATCTTTTTTTTTTTGTTTAGCGTTCTTAAATTATTCTTAGTTCTGCGGTTAATGCGATCACTTAAAATATTTCGACCTAGAGGAATTGGCTGGAATTCACATAGCTACCATACAAACTTTAAACTAACTCTTTAATTCAGCTGAGAAATATTTTATTGCAACTGTAATTGGTTCATATAATAGCTTTCAATGTCACAACTTTCTTATAAATGCTGGTATTGACATAAAATGTGCCAAAATTAACTTTGACAATATCTACTATATCGTGACCGAATTTTCCGATAATAATATTAGAATTTACCATAAGTCCGAAGTAAAAGCCCGTCACTTAAATATCTTTAAGAGAACCAAATCTCATAAAGATGTCTACGTAATATTTGGCACAAATACCCCTTTTACACATCTTTACCTCATAACATAATTTTATTCTGCACTGAATCAAAAATGTAAGTGGAGACAACGAAAATGTTCGTTAAGCAATCGAAAAATTTGTTAATTTTCGTCCAATGAATTTGTTCGCTGTAACAATGAATGACCGTTCTTTAAAAGATTTTATTTTAATAATTCAATAAACTGGTATATGATATAACGAACAATAATCATAAATTTATAATTATAATTAAATGAAAATTTTTTTAATTCAATAATCTATTTCGTAAACTTAGTGAACCTTTACATTAATTCAACGAACAATTTTGTTTATTAGCTCAACATAAATTTGTAAAGCAAAATTAAAAACAAATCCACAGAACATTGCCTCAATGAACTATTTTTAAAATTTCTTCTCTCAAATTATACCACCTGTCCGACAGTACTGTAACCCCTATAAAATAAAAAAGACACATAATTGAAAAAATGTATTTATTTATATTTTATTCTATATTTTTTCCTATTTTACAAAAATGTTTGAAATTTATTGTAGTACATATATTTATGTATGTATTATATACATTTTGTATACATATGATGATAAATATGTATGTACATACAATGTATGTATGTATGTCATACATACATATAGTTTACTTATAATTTTTACAAAGTTCTTTGAAAATTAAATTTTATCCAAGTATTGATTTTCAATAAATTATTTTTATAAAGAAAGGAATTTTCCAACATGAAATTAATTAAAATTTTTTGGATAATTTTTCATTGTTGACTGCCGTTGGGCTCGAAACCAGGCTTTTACGGACAGGTTACCCTTACATGTTTCAATTGCAACCACTTAATCGCTTCAGAGGGTTTTACCGTTTAACCCTTACAGCCATCGACGACTGCTGGCAGTCAATAGTCAAACATCAATATTTAAACCAAATTGTATTTAACCATTTGGTAGATCGAAATTTGCTTTGAATGGTTATCTATTTTAATTGATTTACATGTTATTCCTTACTTCTGTTTTTTCGTACTTTTTGTCAAGAATTCTTCTTGAAGTCCAAAGTACATTTTTCTGTTTTTTAATTTGTTTGTCTCTCTTATTCCTGTTGACCTTTTACAGTACAACTTGAATGCTTTTTAACAATAATTAGTATTGTGGTTATTTTGTTGAACTGTTTAATTTTGTTATTTTAATAAGGCTAAAGTTCATCACTTTTATAGTAACCTCGTTTGGTTTTCAACGGAACTTGTTGCCTCCTTTGTTAATTTGGAAGTCAATGAATCACTTGAAGTTGATCTTAATTAACTATCAGCAAATCCACCGCACTTAATTTTATTTAACACAGATAGCAAATCATTTTTCTGAATCGAACTTAACTCACAAATGTTCTTTTTCACTTTTATTTAATTTGATATAGTGTTTTTTACAGAAACGACAATATTTTTAATTTAACACTGCATTTTTTTATTTGCTTAAATAATATTTTAAGAAGAACCAGTTGGAATAGATAAATAACTGGAAATGCTCAAAAATGCTAAACTAACACCGCTTTTTAAAACCAATTTAACAAATGTTACGTCACCCCCATGAATTTTTATTGACTTCAACGTACGAGTTCGTTGAGCCGACAAATCGAATGTAAATTTTATGCGTGGGGATAACATTTTATTTAGGTTTCGTAAACTAAACGAGCACTATATCAATTTTAACGATCGAGTTCGGTATAATAGCCCAACGAACACTTCATTAATGTTAACGTTAGAGTTTATAAAATTCATTGGCATTTGTGCTATAAAGACTTAAAAAATGTTGCATTACTTCAAAGAACATTTTATTTACTTTAACATACATTTTAAATGAAATATTTAATAAATGCATGTTCATTGTGTCAATGAACAGTACATACTTAAATTTCATTACCTGGATAATTTAATTTTCATTGAGCCAACGAAAACTATTTTAATAATGGTTGTGCGATAATATTATGAATACTTTTTGGTTCAGAGTGTTAGGTCCCAAATACGGTACACTCTTAAAAACTTGTATGTAAATTCTGTGCTGTAGGGTATCACTATATTTCTGTCTTATTTTTAAAAATATTACGCTCCTAAAATTACAGAGCTCAAAAAACCAACTCATTCTTCATAAAATAACTTAATATGTATTTTACCAATCAACCTTAAAATGAAATTCTTTAAAAGATTTTTTTTCTTAAACATTTAATTTTTTCTGTTGTTGTTGTTATTTTGCTGTCACATCCGCAATTTTGCTTTTATTATCATTATTGTTGGTAGCTGTTGTTTGTTATTGCTGCTGTTATTCAAGACTTATTCATTCAACAAAATTTATCCCACGGGAGTCGTTGTCGCACAATCGTAAACGTAGGTCTTCAACAAAACATTCTACTACTCGTATATTAAGCAGCGTTGCCATATGAGTAAATTATTATGTTATTTTAAGTTTGAAGTGTTAAATTTTTTTTTTAATTATCTTGTTTAGGTAAATAATTTAAAAAAAAAAAACTAAAAATATTTGCCAAAAAAAGAGTTTTTATTTACTTATGAGAAATATTTGGCAACAATGAAAACAACATACCAACCAATTGTGTGTCTGTGTATGTTTATTCAAATACCAGCGGGAAAAAGAAGGAGTACAGATGCCTTCTATAAGGCCTCTGTACTGCTTCTTTTGGATTTACAAGACCTGCTCGCTCCATTCCATACTCATATATTTTTTACACACGTTGTCATTGCGGAGTAGGCCTTCCGCACTCGCTTCTTTAGCAGTTACATAAGAATGGTAACGGGATACAAAAAATAATTATTTTGCTTTTGTTACTCCTTCTCTACTCCCTTCTCATAGAAGCAAATGTGGAATGTGTATCTAATCCTTTATACATTAGAGAAGATGCCTTTTATGAGGCATTCTTTAGCAGTTAGATAAGAATAGTAAATGATTCAGTAAATGATTAAGCAGGTCTTTAAAAAGGCCTGAAGTAAGACCGTCTTTTGAGTTTTTCCGCTGGGAAGCATTAACAACGTTACAAGCAACAGCAACAAAAACATTAACTACGACCAGCAGCAGACTCGTATAACACAGATAACAGCAACAAAAAGTTGTTATTGTAAACAAAGTGAAAAATTTATTAAAACAAACATCATTAAAAAAAACAACAGAACATAAAAAACAAACAAAAATATCTTAACTTACTTTGTATCTGTTAAAGGCGAGAAAACAAAAATTCATAACTAGATTAGCGTTCCGCTAGTGTCTGTCAATTAGACCCCCCATTTGTCCGTAAATTTGACAACAATAAGTGACACAACTCTCGTCATCTGCAATAGCGGCATCATCATTCAGCCAAATGGTTATTTTAATACGTTCGTTCCTCTATAAATTTTTTCTAGGGAGTTAAATAAAGTTAATTTGCTTATTTGCAGTTTTCTTTTGAAACAGTAGCTTCTGTACAAGCAAAATTATCATTAACAATAGTATTGCACACAGGAATAACCAAAAATAAAAGAAAGATCTTTTTATATCTAAATGGACATTTTTTGAGTTTTTTTTTTTGCCATTTCACTTGGAAGGACTATAATACCAACTGCAGTTAGCGAAGAAATGTACAGAAATTAAATATATTTTTTTTTATTGCAACTTTAAAATTTTAATTATAACTTTTTCTTTTAATACATTTTTAATAAAAAAATTACGAAACAGTTATACAGTTTATAAAATATTTTTGATTTATCTTTTTTTCAATAAGATTGCTTAAACTTTGTTTTAATTTTATTAATTTTAATGTTTAATTTTTTTTTTGTGGTAAGAAAATGCGAAAAATTTAATATATAAAAAAATTTCGGTATCTTTCTTATCTAAAAAAAATTTGTATATAATTCCAATTAATTATTAAGCCCCTTTCACAGTATTTTACAAGTTGTATGATTTTCGCTCTCACAAAAGCGAATGATCAAAAAATCAAATAGAAAATTTTTTGCATTACATTTTGCGTTTATCACTAAAAAAAAAGAAAAATCTTTGTTTAGCATAAAAACTGTATATTTTTATATATTAAAAAATAAAATAACGTGATAAGCAGGGAAACCGTAAAAATGAAACTGCATGTTTTTCCTTGTGGAAGAACGAAAGATGAAACAATATATTTATCTGTTTTCAAACTTTTTGTGAATTTTGGCATCGATTTTTTAGGGCATATTTTTGTATATTTTATTTTAAATTTAAATTTTATATGTGTAGCACATAGAAAAATTTGTTCTTAACCCTCTTGCTAGTATACCGATTATCTCAGAATCAATTTCTGATTCGATCTAACGATGTCTGAACGTCTAGCTAATTGATTGTCCATGTTAACATTATGAGCAAAGTACATGTAGCAATTTTGGCGATAGTTTGAAATTTAATTAAGAAAGGTTATACGTCTTAATTGGCGCAAGGCCGAAGTCTATTGAAAATGCTGAAAGTCGATTTAAAGTTTTACATAGTACCCATACAAAGTTTTTCCCGCAATAGTGCTCAAACCCCATCCAATTTGTTAGTGTTTAGATTTAAGTCGGCTCAGAAATATATATTTAAAACTCTCCATACCAAATTTTATTAGACCCGGTTCATATTTTATCGTATAAATATCCCATAAAAATACCACTCCCGAAAATTTAAATACATACCCTAGGGGGAAAATAATTAACACCAAAGTTGTAACGTGACAGTTCTAAAGTGGTAGGGACCAGCTCAAGTTCTAACCCTTAATATAAAGCGGACTTGTCACTTTAACATGGCGATGTCCTAGGAGAGGGTTAATTGGTATTTTTTTGACACTTTGTTACAGGTCACTATAATAACGTAAATGGACACATTCAATTTCGCTTAATATAATGCCTGTCGTAGATATTGTCCCGAGTGAATAAATCACTAATCCAACCAACTATACTAGCCAAAGTCATATGACTAGTTTGTCCTCTGGAGTAACTAGCCTGCGGGAAATTTGTGTCAATTGGTCCAACAGACTGGTCCTGGGATTTGTGAAAATAGAACAAGTACAAAAAGAAAGAACTCACGACCAGTAAAAGGAGAACCAATCATTTAACTGGTTTATGAAAAACAGAAAGGTAGAAAAAGTAATGAATTACAGTACAGTCTTCACCGGTGGTGTGACACATTTGTTGGGACTTTCTAAAATTTGGTTCTTCGATTTAATTCAAGGACTTGTTCTTTAAAATAATATTTCATTGTAGTAACTGACACTTAACATGTTCATTGCGAATATATGTGTGACTGGTCAAATGGCGTCAATTGACCTAATTGACTCTAATGACAACCCCATGTAAAAGTGATAGGTCTTATTCATATAAAGTGTTAGAACTAGAACTGGTCTCTACCACCCAGACCTATCACGGGACTACTTTGGTGTCAGTTCGCTTCCCTCTAGGGTAACTACACTTTAACACATTATCACCAGTTGAGGGAACTAGCACCAAAATTTTCACGTGACAGTTCAAAAGTGATAGGGACTGGTTCTAGTTCTAACACTTTTTATGAAGGGAACTTGTCACTTAAAAATGGAGATGTCCTAGGAAAGGGTTAATTGGTACCTTTATGAGACTTTGTAAAAGGTCAGAGAAGAAACCTAACTGGACGCATTTAATTTCAGTTAAAATAGTGCCTGTCCCGAGTGAATCTCCTTTACGTAAAGTAATATAAACCAGGGAGCGTAAATAACAGTTATCCTGAAATATTAAACATAAAAACTCTTCATGTTAGGGCCAACGGAGACTTTTAGTGTCGTATATCAATAGATTCGTACTGACGAGCTCTTTCAGAATCTGTGGTGATCTTAAGAAAAGAAGAGTTTTATGTTTTCCGTCTAACTTATTTGAGGAGTTTAATTTTTTCCGTTGTTTTCTTTTTAAATAAACGATTTCTGTTTTTAGGACTTTTTTTAATTTTTAGGGCATATTTTCAAGTTTTTAATTCATATTTAAAACGCATAAACCACTTTTTTAGATCATATTTGCGGTTCGAAAACTTCTTAAATATTTAATACATTTCATTCTGATGCTGGCGGCAATTATTTAACACCAGTTCTGGCATATAATAAATAAAATAATAGAGAAAATTTTTAAACAAAATTTCAACTTTCCATCCCTGATTTCTACTGGTGCTTTTGTAAAAACCCAACTAATTTTTGAGAAAAATTTTCAAAACTGTTAAATTTCTTTAAGTTTTTTTTTGTGATTTCATGTGTGCAAAAATTTGAAAGTTGTTTTTAATAAACTTTTAGTATAATTTTTATAATTTTTTTTTATAAGATTCTGTATGATAGAATAATATTTGTATAATAAAAATCTTATTAAAAAACGACATTTAAAATTCTTGGAATCTACGTTTTCGATTTCCAGCACACCCCTGATAACAAATTGTTGCCACACTATTGTACATTTTGAATTTTTTTTGATTCTTTGATATGTCTAAAGTATTAAAGTGTAAAAGGGCCTTTATTTATTTTTAATTTTTAAAAACAACTTTAATTTTTTTTTAGCAGAAAATCGATGTATCTTAATAAGTAAGTATAGTAACTATTTTAAAAAATATTCGCGGTTTTTACAAAAAGTTTCAGTAGGCGAAATAAGGGGTGTTTTTTATAGAGAGACACAAGCTTAAATCATAATAAAACAAGGAAATATATTTTTAATATCAATGAAATGGGCTATATTGGAAAGAAAATTTTATGATATTAATGTTTAAATATGGTTTCTGTCATGTGGCCACCACGGGTCTGGCGCATAGATGGCGCACTATGGAAGACCAGCATCGTTTTTGAAGACATATGGGCCAATGACTTCGCCAGCCCATAATTCGCACCAAACAGATATTTTCTGTGGATGTAATGGTGTTTCGACAAAAGCTTGTGGATTCTCATCACTCCAAATCATAAAAATTCTGCTTATTTACGTACCCATTCAACCAGAAATGGACTTCATTGGAAAATAAAATTTGGATGGAAATTCAAAATCAATATAATTTGCGATTCAGCCCATTCGCCGAATTATTTTGATTGAAAATTTCAACAATTTGCTACGGTGTAAGTCGATTCATAATGAAATTTAAAAGCAAACTTAACAAAAAGCAACTATCAGCTGTTAAATGGGTGCTCAAATAAAGCAGTGATGCCAACTCAAAGTTGTGACACTCTAAAAAAACACACGTTAGTTCTTTTGATCTAGCAGAAATTGCTCTATCAAGAAATACATGGCGTTATATGAAGTGAAAACACTCTAAATTTTACTAAGCCATCTTTGGGTTTTTGTGTTCTAGATATCTCCTGCACTTTGTAACTTGACACTTTAAAAAAAAAAAAAATACTTTGCATCGCTATGCTTTATTCATTCTTTTCAGTTGTTTATTTGTTTTTGCCACATTTTTTTCTTTCAAAATAACGATCACACGCTACGAACATTTCTTAGGTTCAATAAAACATTTTTTTTTTTTTTTTGTTGAAAAAGAATTTCATTCATAAAATTTTATGCTTCACTACTCCTGTTACAGTAAATCACACTACAAACAAACTTAAAACCCCGTCATCACGTACTCCAAAATAAACTAGTTTTTAATACTCAATGGTCATTTTAAAACCCGAGCCGAAACTCTCTTTAGTGTTTTATACCACGATTTCTTATTGGCTGACAACGGGTGTCGTCATCGTATTTTAGTGGATCTTTCTATTTTATAATTCAATACGAACGAGCTCGTTACACTTGTGCTCGTCTGTGCGATCGTTTGTTGGTGCTGGCAGTGAGCGCGTGGCTTATGAACGAGTGTGCGAAGGCTTTAATATCATAAAAATCGGGTTGTTTATGGTTGGTGTACGGATGGGAACCAGCAATAACACCACTCTCGTGTTAATGTTGGATACACAACATTGTGACACTTTAATTCATTTACAAACACAAGTGGCTCTTAAAGGGGGGGCTCTTGACTTTGCTTTTTAAAGCGTGTAGTTATTAGTGCTTTAGTGGCTGAAGTGGATCTCAGAAAATAATAAAATTATTGTCTTTAGACAAGACAAGATCATTTCAAATGTAAACGTGTTGAAGTTAAGACGTAATTCTCAATTGTCTTAAAAGTTTGTTTTAAAAAAAATATCTTAAAGACGATAAATTAAAATAATAAGTAAAAAAAAGTACTAAAAAAAAGAAAAAGATTTTAAAAATTAAAAAAATATCATTGAAAATAAATAAATTTTATTAGCAATTTGTTTTGCGTTTAAGAATTTTTGTTTGTGTTTCTGTGTTTTTAAAAGTGAATGAATTTTACCGCCAGAATGCCACCCAATCATCAATTTATGTTGAATTCCCTACCAATGGAACCCGTATCGCGTACTTATCAGTATCGCAAGATTATGAAACCCATGTTAGAGCGTAAACGACGTGCTCGGATTAACAAGTGCTTAGATGAGTTAAAGGATTTAATGACCGGCACCTTACAAGCGGTAGGTCTTAGAAACAAATTGCAACTAAAGATCTTATTAACGATACAATAAAAACTACAAACGAAGGAATAAAAAAGTTTGATTTGTAGAAAAAATTGTGAAATTTGTACATTTCTTTTTCAAGTTTATAAAGTTCGGTTTTGAGACAAAAAAATTATAAGTTTATTTCGAAAGTATTAATTCATTGGAACAAACATACATATTTCAGATTTTGTTTTCATATTTAACAAAACAATTTGACAGGCAAACATTTTGTTACTTACAAAATATTTATAAACACTAAATGCACGATTTATGAACATCTCTTTATTAAAACTCTATTACAAGAGAGTTTAAAAAATTATTACTTCACAAAAAGAACATGCGTTTGTGGGCGTGTCGGTTAAGAGCTGTTTAACAAAGTAGTCCAAAAAGGGGCGTGAACAAAAAACTTGTAGGTAATGGTCAAAATATTTACTAAAAAATATAAAAAAAAATTTAGTATTATGAAAGCAGAAATAACAAATTTTTTAAAAGGCTCGATGTTTTTATGTCTAAAATATTAATTTACACTTAAAATTTGTGTGAAATTTTACAAATGGAGAAAATTCAAATTTTTGCAATAATGAATTCTATTCAATACTTAGTGGAGTGACATACTTCTTTTAAAGAAATAAAGTAACTATTACTAGATTTTAAACAAAATATTTACGACTCAATTAGCACATAAAGTTTTGAAATTGGACTTACTGACCTTAAAGATCAAAGTTTTTAAATATTGTTAAGTGATTTTGATTAACAAAATTTTTCTTTGACACAGTTAGCAACATTTCGTGGAGCACTTACTTTTAAATAAAGATCACGCTTTTATAATTATCTTATATTAACAATATATACATCAACGTTTCTGAAATAGAGATTCGTAATGGATTTCAGAAGGTTCAAAAATAAATTTTTTTTTAATTTGCAAAATATTCAAATACACTACACGGAAAGGGCAATCAATTTTTAATGCCATTTGTAAGGGTGCAGTTTTTATAATAAAAAATTCATGCAACATTTTAGAGGGCAAAACATTTTAAAGAAACGAACACCAAGTTGCATTTTTAAAATAAAATGTAAGATTTTTTTTTGTAGCAAAGAAAACACCATAAATTATTCGAATACTAACCTTTTCAAAAGCATGCCATTTAAATAAAGGCCCATTTACACTATCACACAAGTCCTTTGACGGAAATGCTTTCCCGATCTAATTATTGTTCTATTTTCCTCAAAATAAGTTGCACTTGTGTGATAGTGTTTTGCTCTCTTAAAGGGCTGCATGAATGTTTTATTCTAAAAACTTCTCCCTTACAAATTCACCGTATAAATCGGTAGTGTTCATAGCGCCCTGTAATTTTTATATGGGACTATTTTTCAACGGCGACGATTACCTCAAAGAGCAACAAATCTACTTGAAAATGTTATAGAAAAGTTTGCAAAAATAGTGAAAATTCAAGAAAATATTTAATAATTCAACCAAGCCATAGAATTGAATGAAAGTGCCTAAAACTCTAAGAAATGGCAAAAATTCTATAAAAAATGCTAAATATGCAGAATTTCGGAAAATTTTGCAAAGTCTTATATTTATTAAAAATCGTTAAAGCTGCAAAGAATCAGAAAACTTACAGGAAAAAATCGCTTCTTTCGCGAACATGACAAAAATTTGCGAAATTGGAAATTAGTTCTAAAATTTATTTAAAATCGCTAAATCGGTTAAAACAAAACGTCGGAAAAAAACATAAAAAATAAGCAAAAATAGCGAAAATTCGCGAAAATTTGCGATATTGGAAATTAGCTCTAAAATTTTTTTAAAATCGCTAAATCGGTTAAAAAACAAAACGTCGGAAAAAAACATAAAAAATAAGCAAAAATAGCGAAAATTCGCGAAAATTTTTATAATTTTAAACAAGCCATAACATTAATGAAATTTCCCTTCAAGTATAAGAAATGGCATAAATTCAATATAAGTTGCCATTATTCGGAAACTCGCAAACATTTTCTAACAGCGGTATGATTGCAAAGTCTCATATTTATTAAAAAATCGTTAAAACTGTAAAGAATCAGAAAACCTACAGGAAAAAAATCGCTTCTATCGCGATCATAACAAAAATTTGCGAAAAATTGCAAAATTGGAAACAAGCCGTAAAATTTATTTAAAATCGCTAAATCGGCTAGAAAAGAAATTTTAGGAAAATAAGATAAAAAGCTTGAAAAAATTAGCTATAATGATGAAGAACAAACTTTTCGCCAGGTGTTCAAAACAGGGCGTTCCACTTTTTCATAACTTGTGTTTTATTCTCGTCAAATAACAAAAAGCATTATTTCAGAGTTGGCAAGATATTTTACACCTTTTTAGAAGGTGATAGTTTTTGTGTTAAAAAGAAAACACCCTTAAACAGCGTTACCGTTGGTGCCACTAAAGTGGCAATTTGCCACTTTTTCGACTGCTTGGATACTATTTGGCCACTTTTACAAAATGCACCCAAATGTGGTACTTTTTGCGATTCTTGCCACTTTTTTGATACTTTTTACGCTAGGAAAATATACTTTTTCTCTTTCTGTTTTATTATTATAACCCGCAGCTTTAATATATGTAAAACTGTTTTAATATACATATGTATATATAAGCAAGTTTATATGAAATTTTTTTCTTGTCATGGTTGGTTAGCTGAAAATCGGTTTAAAAAACTTTCTATTAACCTGTTTTATTTATTATGAATAAGGGGATAAAGATATCTCACATATCGATGGTTTCTTCCGCAACCTCGTAACTCAAAAACAGCTACTTTTCAGATGACACAAAATACTTTTTTTTACCAAATATTTGAAACTTTTTGCTATATATTCTTTTATAAATCAAGAACTAGGAAAATTCCTATAAATATTTAAAAAGAATATATAGCAAAAAGTTTTAAATATTTGGTAAAAAAAAGTATTTTGGATTTCCTTAGAAGTCATGAAGCAGAAATCGAACTGTTGTGTACGGAAAACTTGTCTAAAATTTGTGTAATTGACATTAAAAGTAAAATCTAATTTTTTACCAAAAATTGTGTAATGAATTGATAATAAGAATGGATATAAAAAACAAAAAGCTCAACATATTGAAGTATTTAGACCAAATATTTAAAGTGTCTAATGAAGATATAAACTATTTCGAATAAGTTTCAGAGTTTAAAGATATTATAACTGACCCAGATGCATTCATACATGAATTTAAACTTCTAGAGAGTAAAGTAAATGACACGAGTTATAAACACATATTTAAAATTTCGAATGCTGAAGATTTTTGGCGTGAAGTAGGAACATTGAAAAATAGATTTGATGAATATACCTATATATATATTCAAACTTGTACAAATTGATCTCTTATATTTTTACATTGTCACATAGTAGTGCTTCTGCTGAGCGTGTTTTTACTAAGTTGGCTTTAATGAAATAAAGTAACAAATAGGCTAAAGCCATTTTACGAAAGTATGGAAGTCGGTTAGAACAATTAATTGTAAAATTTGTATGAAACTGACCATTAATAAATATATAGCACAGGACGACATTGAAAAAGTTTGTTTAACCATTCCAACTGATTCTTATATTTTTGGAATGCTAAAGACGAATATGAACACAGTTTTCTGACATCACGTCACATTTATCAGATACACCAATTATTGTAATTTCGGAAGATGTTTTACCAAAATTAATAACAAAATCCAGTTTTATAGTTTTGTTCTATAAACCTGATTACAAAAATTTGTAGCAATAATAGACGAAATTGGATAAAAACTGAATATGCTATAGTCAAGAAATTAAAACACTAGCACTTAAATTTAGTAGCATGTATGCATGCCGTGCATTTATTTGTATTAAAGTGAGGAACTGATTATATATAAAGTATTTGAAAAAGTGATATTTTCGTTTTTTTGTTATAGAATTTCTTGTTTTCATCCGATTATAGCTTAGCTGCCAGGCCCACGGTGTCGACAAGAACATTTATTTCGCATATTTATATTGAAAGCAATAATAAAAACTAAAATTTGTTTTTGTTTTCAAAACAAATATACGAAAGAAGTTTTATTGTCGACATCGTGGGCCTGGGCCTACAACTTTTGTAATTAGGTTGACTGTAGAATAAAATTATAAAACTATGGATTTTGTTATTAATTGTGGTACAAAACATCATCCGAAATTACAATTATTGGTGTATCTGATAAATGTGACGTGATGGGAGAAAACTGTGCTCATATTCGGCCATAGCATTCCAAAAAACTTAAGAATCTGGTGGAATGGGCAAATAAATTTCTAAAAAGTTTTTAAATGTCTACCTGTGCAATATAGTGTCTTAAATAAATCAAAGAAAATGTATTCAGAAGGAATAGTACAAGAAATATATTACTAAATGTATATATAAAACACATTACATAAATATCTTCCATTTGCTGCAACAATGTCATAATCCAAAAAACATGTTTGGCAGAAAACAAGCTTAACGTTTTTGAATTACCAAAACATTAAAGTAAATATTTTACAAAAATTACTTCTCGAGAAAAATATTTACAAAGTCTTTATACAAGTTTTTATACCATTTAAAATTATAATAAATAGAAAAAAAACGTAAAAAATACATAATGTAGTGTACTTATTTTAAAAGATGTGCCCCTTTTTTAGAAAAATCCACTTTTTGGTGCCACTTTTTTTCTAGATATCCCCTTTTTTTGGTACTTTTTGAAAATATCCGACGGTAACACTGCCCTTAAATGATATGTAATGTAAAACTAGCCAAGTTCTGGGGCCTAATTCTGGCAGTCGTGATCGAGTACTTTCTCGATTCGAAAGCAACTTTATTTCTAAATTTTTCAGTCGATCGAAATTATTTTTTCAGTGTTGTGAAACTCAAGTAAATGCTTTACAACATTGAAATAATAATTTCGATTCGTTCAGTATTGACTGCAAGAATTTGGTGTTAAATTGTTTTCGAATCGAGAAAGTACTCAATCACGACTGCCACAATTAGGCCTCTGATTAAAAATCTTGCCTAAAAATCCTTTAATTGATTTAACAAAGACGAAGTTGCTTTTGTGCAGTCCCCAAGTAGCAATATTTATTGTCACAAACTTCAAATTAATTTGCTCCATAAAATTTTCGACGTGTGGACCTCAGATTCTCATGAGTGCCAATCCATTGCACAAAGATTGCTCGAGCATTTGTAATTTTTCTGACATTTAATTTCTTTTTTACTTTTGTTTATTCACATGGCTTAATGTTTTATTCATTTATTGAAAAGTAATCAGAAAGCCAACAAAGTGATTTACTGCTTCAACAAAAAAAACAGAAAAAATCAGCCAAAGTGAAACAAAGTGATTAACTGCTTCAACAAAAAAACAGAAAAAATCCGCCAAAGTGAAACAAAGTGATTATCTGCTTCAACTAAAAACAGAAAAAAAACCGCCAAAGTGAAGAAATTCACCAATAAAATTTTTGGTACATAGTTATATACTAGTCCAAAACGCACAACTTCTCGCGGTGAAAACTGAAAAATTCTGGCAAAGCAATTTTATATGTTTTCTCCAGCAATATAATCAGCAACTATTGCTGACGTTTTTGCTTGTGCTCAGCAATATAAATTGCTACAAGGTGACGCAGAGTTACCAGGACGAACCAAATTAATGTAAAAGATCAATCAAAAATCTTCATATAACTTCTCACGGTGGAAATTGCTTATTTCAAGGTCACTTTTATATAAAAGAAATATCTATGAATATGAATCCATTGAGATAACGAAATATTGTATTTATAATAAATATATTTTTTGTTATATAAAAAGGAACTTTGGGCTTAAAGATTTATTGTAAAGAAATATATTGAAATTATTTACATTTTACTTAAAAGCTTAAATAAGCTTATTTATATTTTTATAAAAATATCTTTGTGTGTTATTATAAAAAAAAATTATTAAAGGTTATATTAAAGGTGTGCGATAGACAAAAGCCCGCGGTAATCTCTGCCCTACACCATAGATGGAGCGGGCATTATGCACTTGTGCTACTCTTTTATTGCACAGAAACAACGGTTCGGTTTCCCCATACGTTTTGTAGCCAAACTGCGTTTGGCCGTCCGCGATAAAATTTGTTGCTCAAAGGCTCCGTGAAGAAAATAAAAACACTGCTGTATAAGATATTTTTTTACATTTATTTATATTACAATCTATCCTAAGATAATGGGCAATTTAAAAAAAAAAAATATATAAATTGACATTAATAGATGTACTCTAGTAAGTACAAACATAAGTTCAGAACCATCTTTGGTTTCACAGTAAAAGATTATTTGAAGAAATTAAATATAAAGCGTATTTTCGACCCAAGGACAAGGTTCTTTTGAATTGGTAAGAAAAATCGGTCTATGACTTCACTTAGCCCACACACCAATGAACCCCAAAAAAAGCATGTAAAAGAAGTTACCGATATTTCAATTTTTTTTTTTTTCATATTATTTATTTATTGAATCTTCATAAAAGGCAAAAAGGTCTTAAGTCAAATACTGTAGTTTTTCTTAATGTTAAATAAAATATTATTTATTTAGTGTATTTCATAGACTTTTTTCCTAAAGAGAAGATTGTTTCGATTAGAAGCAGAAGCGGACTTAGGGTATTGATACCAAACGAAAGAAACAAAAATTATTAAAACCAATCAAAAACTCAAAATGGGTTTTTTTGGCGTCAAAGAAATATAAATTAACAATAATACTGTGCTCTAATTTGAAACTATTTTCTTAAAAGGTGCTACCAACTTTTTTATACTTTTGGGATCATTGTTCAATTTAAATCATTCCAACTCTGTTAAATAAAAATGTTCCTTATTTATTTCTTATTTGCTTTAAAAAAAATTTGTTTAAGGGAGTTGATAGATTTAAATTAAAGAAAGATTATTAAAAATATCGGCTTATGGTTACATATTTTTTTCAAATTGTGGAATGGGATTGGAATTATCTTGATATTGAATTGGCGCAATTGCTTCAAATAATAATATATCCAGGAATGCTTAGCATTAAATTAAGAAATTTTCAAAAATTATTTTTGTGGCGGCACAATACTTCCAATCAGTGTTCGAAAATGAACAGAACATTATTAAGCGTTCGGCTTTTTTTTGTGTTTGTGTAGCCGAACACAACCCTTAATACCGTTCTTAGCTATTTTCAAGAAAGAGCGGAACATTATATAGTGTTCTGTTTCTTGTTAAAAAAATCGAACAATTGAAGTGATATTGTAGACAACATTATAGTTTAATGTTCTATAATATGTATTTTTACATTGATAAAGAAATGAACAAACAAATAATTTTAGCAACGACCGCAGCACGAACAGCTTGTGTGTGTGTTGTGTATATGTTTTGTTTGTGTAAAATTATTTTGCTGGCTTTTTGTTTTTTTTTCGTATGTGTATTTTGTTTTTGTAAAAAATTTTTGGTTTTTTTTTAACACCCAAAAGGGCTGCACGCACAACAGAAACGAAGGAACATTAACAAGATGAATCGAACACAATAAAGTTTGTGGTTTTAAAAAAACTCGAACGGAATTAAGTGTTCTCATATTTTTGTTGAGTTGGATAAGTACAGTATTATTTTTGTATTCGAAGCTCACAAACAGAGAAACGTTGTTTTTTTAATGATTTACTACAGAAACACTCTTAGCGTTTTTGTTTTCCACAAATCTACCGAACCGAACACTTAGGAGCGATATTTTGTGTTAATTATCGAACACTGCTTCCAATGTTTATTTATTTTGTACTTGACTAAAATAAGATTTTATTTTGCGTTACCTCATATTCATAAAAAATATTTTTGATTTATAAATAGCTTATTAAACAAATTTTCATTTTTATAAACCTGTTATAAAACTGAAAAATTTTTTTTTTAAATAAAAATTAGTATTTTTTCATTTAATGAATTTTTTCCACTTTTGTATTTTTTTTCTTTTGGAATATATTAACAAAATATTCACGGAATATTCGCTTGAATTTGGCGAATACGAATACAAATGTCATAATATAGGCGTACATTCGGCGATACGTATACGAATATTCGTAACATCACTAGTTTCTACTATCAATAACACAATATCCAAATCGGTGTCTCTAATAGTCTACTTGGTAGTGAGCTAGTCTGCACCAAAGAGGGTTGTGGGTTCGATTTTGGCCAGAGACTGTAGTCTGCTTTATTTTGACGGGTTAAAGGTCTTAGTTAATATTTCTCAGTAAATTAAGCTAGAATATAATTTGTGATTGTAACATATCGCACCAGTTCCTTTCAAGGCGTCTACCCAAAAATTAGAAATTTAAAATTTTTTCAAAGAAACGATATACAGTAGACATTTCTACCAACTGTAAAAATTTTAAAGCATTTTCTCGACTCTTTTGCATAAAAAAAAAATACATTTGTATTCCCCTTTATTGTAACACAGTACAAATGTGTAAAAAACAGTAAAAATTATAAATTTGGAGTTTACACTTTTTAGAGAAATCGGCGCGAAATAATAAATAAAAAAAATGTATTTCAAAAAAGGTTGGTGTTAATTTTTTTTAACAATAGTCTAATTTCGGGAAAGAACATTGTAATTTCGTTTTTATTCAAGTACCGAAAATAAAAATTTTTCAAAAATGCAGCAAGAAGCAATTATCGGAGAGCCGAATAAAGGACACAATTTTGATCGTTTTGAACGTTTTTTTTTTTTAAATAAAGTAATAAATTGAAAATTCTTGATTTTTTTTGGCCGAAACAATTGTCACTTTTTAATTTGTTTTTTTTTTCGCAGAAACACTTTTTATATTTTGATTTTTTATTTTTGGTACAAGTTATCAGTGATGGAATTTTGAAAAGTCCTTACGAAGCCCGAAAATTATCCCTAATTTCCCTACGCGTTTAAAATATTTTCTCTACAAAAATCCCTTTAGCTTTTAAAAGATAAAATATCCATACAAATAAAACCATTTGTATTAATGTATATTAATTTTATTTAAAGTTGTTCCCAGCTACCATTTGGGCGATCATTATTTGTAAGACTCACCTAAATGAGTCTTCGCAGATCATTGTTAATGATTGAAAACTGATTTATCTCTTGAGCGATTGAAGAAGAATTCACATATTATTTATTGCCAAGAAAATAAAAAGATTGGCTAGAAAATAAGCCCAACAATTTACACCAATGATAGAAAAAAACTTTTCGCTATCTGTATATGCATGTGGCAGTGATAAATCAAATAGCTAATTTTGACTTAACGGGGAAAATTAAATTTTTATTAAAATTGTGACATTTCTTCAAAATTTTTTTTAATTCCCATCTTTAGCAAATTATCTATCTATTCATTGCACTGAAAAATTAAATTCAAAGCATCACCATTTTTAAATAACAGAGTTTCACAAATTTATCTCAAAGCCAAGGTTCAAATCGCGGCAAGCGTTCACTCAAAGAAATTTAACAATTTGTAATGTTGTCGTATCAACAATTTAATTAGTATGTTTTCATAAATCGAAAAATATTGCCAAATATATATATACAGCCACATTTTTTTCCCTTAGGCCATTTTTTAGAGAAAAATCCTTTCGACTCTTCACCTAGAAACCAAAAGGCCGTAGTTTTTGATTGATCATGATGTAATTAACCAAAATACATCATAGCCAATTAAACAATCGATTTAAGATTCTTTTGTTAAAAATCCTCGTAAATTTGTTACATTGTTCCTGGCAACCCTACTTCCACTACTAGTTAATGGGGGCATACTAAGTTTGGCATACCTTGTGAAACCTTTTTAATAAAGGACATATATCAATGGTCCTTTAGTAATTCTAAGTCTATATAGCTATGTCCGTCTGTCTGTCCTTCTGCTGAAAACGCGGTCACTTTTGATGAACCAAACAGAGAAGAGCGATTTTGGTTCAAATTGTTTTCGATTATCCTGAGCAGTTTGGAATCGAAATAACGCATAATTATAACTTTTTAACAATTTTTAAAAATATCAAAATTGGCGAAGCACAGTCCGATAGAGCATAAAAAACTATAAGAGAACGTGTATATATATTTGTTCGCTTAGTTCAAAAAAGTTGACACACCAACCGCGATGAAGTTTTGAAAATTTTTAATTTTATTTTTAGTTAAGAAAAATTAATAATATGTGTTTTTAAAACAAAAAATAGCTCAACTATGAAATTTCATTAATATTTAGAGATGGTAAGAGATTTTTCCGCAAACCAAAACGTATCTTTAACCTTTTTTAAGGAAAAAAATTTTAAAAATGAATAAAAAACACCGTATAAAATTATTAATACTCAATATTACATTGGTTTGGAAAAACCAATTGGTGCGTGAACTTTTTTGAGAAAAATTACAAAAGTTTATAATTTTCGTGGTTACTAGGACATGGTTGACCTCATGGTACTATGCCAAAAAATTGGTTATACACCTTATATACATACTTACATAAATATGTAGGTTTTTATAATTTTAGATTTTGAAAGGTGATTTTCAGTTTAAAAATTTGCCTTGGTTTAAGTACGTATGGATTGATTTTCTTTTTTTGTGACTATCGGCTATGTTCTGACAATCGCACGATTTGAAATCGCAAAACGCCAGATTTATTATATGGTGTTCTTAAACTCGAGCGTTTAGCTTGCGATCTGCCATAGTTTTTTACAAATATTCTAGACCTTTTTTGCAATTTGAACTCGCCAAACTTCTTGCTTTTGCGATTTACAGAGCACCAAATTTGCAATTTAAGTCAGAATCGCCAATGTTAAGTGTTTTATTATTTTTTTAATGTATAAGTTTAAATGAATTAAACAAATCATTATTTTTTTAATGTTCTTCACATACATATGTACGCTAAGCCTACACACAGAAAAAAATCAAGTTAAAAACGTAGAAAACAAGGTTGATTTAAAATTTTTCGGTGGTGATTTTGCTTTATACGTTTTTCATGTTAATTCAACCTGGTTTTACAATAACTGCGAACAACATTTTTTTTCTTTTAAAATAACTATAATTCATGTTAATTTAACATTGCAGTAAAGTTAGAGTAAAATGTCATTTATATTGAAATAACAATCCGAATCACGTTGAATGAAAGTTATTTCAAGTTGAAACAACGTGAATTTCATGTAGAATCAAATTGGTTTGAGTGTGTTATAACAGTGTGAAGAAGCATCAGAGACAACATATGCATTTATTTAAGAATAATTCAATACACTTACCCCTGTAACACATGTTTCACTTATTTTGAGTTCTCCTTTGTCAACAGAAGCATCAGCATCGCCCGATATGGATTTCGTCATCAATATACTTTGAAAACTTGATGCACTATTTAAGTAACTAATTTTAATTAAAAGAATACGGGAATTGTCCTCTTTTTAAGAATGAAAATAAAAAATGTACATACTTAAGTATGAATGCATGTTAATTTAACAAGATACACTTTTGATTTTAATATAAAACTGGTTTTTATGGATTCAATATTGAATCCATATTTATTTATATTTTAATATTTTTTTTTTTTTATTTTAACAGTGAATAATATTAAATAAACATGATTTAAGGTTATTTTATTTAAAATTATTAGGAAATAATGATAAATTTAAAAAAGGGCATACTTTTGCAGAAATTTACTATGATTCTCAATCAACATTTTTCCATGTTAATTTTACATTGGTATTTTTTTTTGTGTGTATTCAATAAAAATATTTTGATTTGAATATTTTGAGTTGAATGAATATATATATGTACCTATTTTATTAAAAATTATTTTACTGCCGTATTCATAAAATATATAATAATTTTGGTTAAAATTGTATTTTAAAACAACAGTTGCCATTTAAATTTTTCATAAAACACATTTAAATTTTAAATAAATTGTTTATGACTGCTCTAATCTGTTGTTTCCAAATGAAAGGCTATGGACAGAGTGCTTTTCATATAAATTTTACTACACATTCAATCGCCTGTCATTTGGAAACAGCACATTGATGCTTTTATTAAAAGCATTTGCGTACGGTAATTTCGTATCAAAAACGGTAATTTTTAGAGGTCCGTAGGGTAATGAAAAAATAAAAGTTAACATCACTGGCCTCCATACAAAGCGTACTTTTTAAATAAACTTTAATACGCCATAAAAAGTTTTTGCTGGGGTGTTCTTAATATTGTACGCTGTCAGGGCTGCCAGACTTGGGGATTTATTTCCATGCGAGCAAAAAAGACAAAGAAAGTAATTTGGAGATTTTTTTGAGGATTTAAAAAAAAATTCAGGGATTTTTTAGGGAATTTACGCATTTTTAATATATTTTCCCTTCTTTTATTATACGGTGTAAAGGGTCCTAATTAAGATTACAATTTTGTTAAGTGTGTAAAGGGTACTTAATAAACTTATATTATTATTCTTGAATTTGAAAAAAAAAGAACCTAAAACCGTTGACAACACATACAAATTTTAATTTTTTAAAGACCCTACACCACAGTATTTAAAAACAAATTTTCGAAAGTGTATGTCTATATGAATAGGGATCTATCAATGTTTTTAATTTCATTAAAGTCGGTTTGATAGTTTCTGAGAGGCAGACATTGCCCCCTATCTCCCCTCATGGCAGCACGGTTCGGCCCATTTTCAATAGGCTTGATGCTTGTGCCAAATAGTATTAAATTATCTCCATAATTGCGACCTGTACTTTGCGCACAAGGTTAAACGGGCAGCCAGCCAGCCAGCTAGCCGGACGAACATCGTTATATCAACTCAGAAAGTGATTTTGAGTCGATCGGTATGCATAAGGGTGGGTCTAGGACCAATATTTTAAGGTGTTACACACATCAACACAAATGCATAATTCCCTCTCCACTATTGTGGTGTGGGTATAAAAATTATTTGATATTTTTAGTTAGACTTGAGTTAGACTTGAGTAAAAATAATTTAATGAAAATTAAATTTGAACTTAAAATATAAAAAAAAAGTTAAAAATTAACAGTTCAACTAAAAAACCACAATTGTTCTTAAAAAAAATTACTTTATTTTTAATAAATATTAAACAAATTTTTAAACAAAAAAAAATATTGCCTTTTTAGGATGGTGAAAATGTATCTAAACTTGAAAAAGCTGACATACTGGAACTAACCGTACGCCACTTACAACGTTTGAGAGAGAAAAATGCCCTGTTTGTACGTCACAGTGAAACCATAAATATGGAGAAATTTTGGTCTGGCTTTCAACATTGTGCTGCTGAGGTAGCGCAGTTTCTTAATAAATATGATCAACAAATAAGTGGCGAGTTAATACAACATATAAGCAGCTATGTGCCAAATATTAGAGCAGCAATAAATCCAACCTCATCACCCGCAACCAATAGATTAGCCAATAGTTTTACAGCTCCGAGAGCGGTTTTAAGCAGAGAGTTGACAGCGTACAACCAAAGAATATATAATAAGAAAATTCCTGTAGCGGACATGATGCCCAGCAATGAATGTCTTGTGAGTGGAGTTGCAAGGGAATTGAAGAAGGAGATTATCGAAGAAGGCAATAACGTGTGGAGGCCATGGTGAAATAACTTTGATATATTAAATAATAAACAAGTATTTTTTTTTAATTTAAATTTAAAATTTATGTGTAAACCATGCTAAGGACTAAAGCTTTAATTATAATAAATTATTATTATTTTTACTACCTAGTAGTTTTTAATTCGGTTAATAAAATTGTTTTTCAAACATACTCACCTCTTTGAAAATAAGTGCTTAATTGTAAATATTTTTTTTAAATTTTAGTTTTGTAAGTTTATTTCAATATTTTTTCATAAATTTTATTTGTTTTACTTTTAAGTTTAATTTCATTGTTTATTTTAACATTTCATTTCAATCAAAAAACAAATTTTTGTATTTCAAAATCTTTGCAAAATAAAATTATATAAAAAAATTTTATAACATTTTTCAAAATCTTATTTTTTAATTATTATATTTTGTTATTTTTTTAAAGGACTTAGCCAGGCTTAAATTTATTAAACAAAAAAAAGATTTTTAACTTAAAATATAATATTGCTTAAATACAAATATTGATTTTTGTATTTCAAAATTTTTTTTTTATTAGGACTGAAAATGTGTTTTATTTTAATATTTGTTATTGTTGTATTTTGTGTTAATTTTTTTTTTTTCCTTAAATTCACAAAATATATATTATAATTTTTTTCCTTAATTTTTTAATGTGTTTGAAATTTTGAAGCAATAAATCGCATAGTTTTGAATTTTTGCTTTTTTTTTATTTCTTTTTAAAAAAAGTTCATATTTCGGTGTTTAATTTCATTGTTTTTAAATTTCTTTTATATTAAAGTTAAATATAATTTTAGTTTTACGAAATAAAAATATATTTACAACGTGGATTTTACTCTATTAAGTAAATGACTGAATTTTTATAGTTACTTCTTACAAAAAGGGATATTTGTCACAACTTTTTTAATTTTAACTTTAGAAGTTTTTGATAAACAAAGAATTTTGTCATCTCATTTATTGAGAATAGTTTGGAATTTTAAAATAACATTATATTAACAAGAAAGAAAGTAGAGTCCGCTTTATACCCTGCAGCACAACTAATTTTGCGGCCATGTGGACCAACAAATATCTTATATAGAAGCTATAGCCATGGACCGAGCCTACCAAGAGGTGTTAAACAGTGTTTTCACCACCAAAAATGGCAAAATTTTAAAAAGCTTAAAAAATTTTTTAAATCGCACAAAAGAGATTGTTTTTTTTTTTTTTTGTATTAAACATATTTTTGTAACAATAAAATAAACATAAGCAAAATTTTCGAATTACAGAAAACTGACGGCCAAATAAACTACACATGCAGTTTGACAACAACAACATGATGTTTATGTAAATATTAAAAATGTTTAACCCTCCCTACAGAAACTTAAGATAGTTACCCTCGTGTGTGGTTTTTCACACATATGCAATGTCTGTCTACCTTGCTGTGGCGCCACAGTTCGTTTTTAATCAAAGTCATGATTAACGTAGCAATTAATGATGTATTTATACCGTTGGTGATCAACAACAATCCATACAAAGGTTGTGTGTATTTTATATAAGCACTCAATTTATAAATAATAAATTGCACGCAATTCGCAACAATATCAAAAATATTCACACTTGCCGACAGAAAAGTTTGTCTCTAGTGCAAATTAGATAGAAACTACATATGTGTGGAAAACCACACACGAATGTTACTCACGTAAGTTCTGAAATATTTCGTTATAAAAAATATTTTTTAATTAAAAAATGTGTTTTCAGTACTAAACTGATATTTGTGATTTTCATGGCGCATATGTTAATTTTTTCGATTTTGAAATGTTGGCGCCATATTGCTTAATTTAAAAAGCTCTTTGCCTGGTTCTAAAAATTTTTGAAATCAGATAGACCCATTCCGATTTTTTATCTCAATTACAAAGTGCAAAAGGTGCACTACCTAGTCCATAGTTGGATCTAGAATGGGTTTTTCGGCTCTCCTGAAAAATTTTATTTTAAGACATACCCATGAAAACCACAGATATTGCTAACAAAGTCAAGAAGTTTTTTAGTACACCTCAACAATTTTTTTGTTTATCGTGTAAAAATTATTAATTTTGTGTGTCTTTTCACACAAGGGTGATTTGAAGGTTAAAATTCACATAAACCCGGGCCATCCGATAATAAGCTGAAATAAGATAAGATAATTATTGATATATTTACGAATACGGATCGTTTGACAACCGAAGACTGTATAAAAATACCTAAAACTAACTACAAAAAAGTGGTAGCTTAAGCCGTGACCAATTTTCGAGCATTACGGCGCGATTATGGATTTGCCAAAATTTTAAAGAAATTTTAAGAGGCCTGTGCATCATCGCAATGTACGAAAATGTGGCGGATAATACGAATTTTTTGAATTGGACGGTATGTGGTTTCAACAAGCCGCTGCCACACAACACGACCGATTTTGGATTTATAGTTAAAATCATATCTTAAGCTTCGTTCACAATGGTAGCAACATTTTCGTTTTTTCTTTCCCAAAGTAATATTTTGCTTTCAAAATTTACAAAAAGTTTCTTTAATTTAACGTCAAGTGAAATTGTGAACGAAGCTTTATTCTCAATGTTCTTATAAATATCGCTACTGTTAGTGAAAATGTAGCGAATAATCAGAATTTGTCGATTTGACAATTGGGCGTATCTTACGGCTATTTTTTTTCCTGCAATTCAAGATTATGTACTGAGAAGTTTCCAGAACACGTAATCCAGATCATGCGATTGGACGCGGTTAGGTTTTTATTGTGGGACTACGTTAAAGACCATCTCAAGGCTATAATTCCTTTTTTTTTTTGGCTGTTTGTGTCCTGCAATTGAAGATTATGAACTGGCAATATTTCAGAATGCGTAATTTACCGTTTCTGGCGACCTGAATTGGCAATGAATATCATGAAATTTGACGCAGTTAGATTTTTTAATGGGGCTTCTTCAAAGACCGTGTTTATGCAGATAATCACCTAACGTTGGAGCATTTGAAACCAACATTCGTCAAGTTGTCGCCGAGATACCGCCCGAGACGTGCGTCGAAAACTGCTTCAAAAGGACTGGATGGTTTTGAATTTGTTGTCCTTTTTGTAGCCTTTTTGATCATAACGAGTTGATAACACTGAAAGGTGCACTCAAAAAACTGAGTGATTTTCATATAAATTTTTCTACACAATCATTTGTTCGCTACCTGGAAATAGTACATAATTGTTAATTTAAATGTCTGAAAACAATATGCTTTTGAATTTTCTCTTTTAGAGGTAAAGGTTTTCTGTGATGTTGCACCTAAATTTGGATATTTGGGAATCGATACCATAGAATAATTTTGACTTTTACGTAAAACTCATCCCTGAGGGACCTGGTATAAATTTAAGGACTTTTTAAATACTATACACTGAAAGAAAAAATTCTTCATATATTTAATGAATCATTTTCATAAAAAAATTTTCATTGGTTAAATGAAAATTTTCATTGTCTAAATGGAATTTCATAGTTATAATTAAGTCTTTTCGTTAAAATCGCTTCATTGGATTTCGTAATTACGTTAAAAATTTTCATTGAATATATATGAAAACTTAAGTTTGTCCAAGTTAAACAAAAAATTTTAATTGGGAACATGAAAAAACAATATACAAACATGACTATATTCATAAATTAATACAAAATTATAGTTTCTTAAAAAAAATGTTTAATTGTTAATTAAAAAATGTAAGATTTAATTATTTCATACATCTAATGTTATATGCCATTAAATTTATGATATCAAAAATTTTTTTATAAAAGCAACATATTTCAATAATTGCCTTCATAAATATACATTTTCATTATGACAATAAAAATGTAATGAAACAAAAAGTTTTAATCCACTTTCAATCAACTTTGTTATTGTTGTTATGGACGTAGTTTTTTATCCAAAAACTACACTGCCCCGGTAGGCAAGCTGGTAGTGAGCTAGTCTTTCAGCACCGAGGTTGCGCGATCGATTCCCGCCAAAGACAGAAAAAAAAATAAAATATAAAAAATTAAATAAAAAAAAATAAAATAAGAAAAAAAAAATTTTTACTTTATTTAAAGTATTCATCTAATGAATAATATTCATAGATCTAATGTAATGTTTCATTAAATACATTTTAATGAAACAGGTTTCATAGATCCAACGAAGCGCTGCATAGGTTCCTTTTTAATGCAATTTTTCATGGGATTAATGTCAAAATTCATTGGAATTGCTAAGAAAATGCTTTCAGTGTAACAGAAAGTTCATAATATGTTTATTTTTTTTAATGTTTATCAAAGACACTAAAATTATTTTAAGAAAAGTTCAGCTCCATTATCTAAACAACCAGCAATAAGCTATTAAGTATCATTGGAATTGTTTTTTGTGTTTTATTTTTTGTATCTTCATTAAATTTATTTTTATTAAATATTTAATTATTTACGAATAAAGAGTGTAAAAAATTTAAAGTAAGCGTTGAAAATTGATTGTTGCAGCTAAAAATTGATGTATTTATATTTAAGTTTTTAAGTGATTAATTTTTTATTTAAAATTTATGTGATAGATTTGTTTGTGGTGTGTAAAAGTATTTACTTTTTATTGATTTTTTTTATTTAAGGCATGCTTAAAAAACGTGCTAAATAGCATTAACAATTTTAACTACAATTTCTTACGATTTACCTTCATTCATTTATTTCATGTTCTAACATTTATTTTAATTCCAACAACATTTTATAAAAAAAATTTAAGTAAAAAATTAAAGCTCTTAAGAAATTGTAGTTGAAAATCTTTTACTTAAATTTAAAATACAATTGTTGTTTCAAATTAAATAAATCTTGAACAAGTTTTACGAATTAAATGATTTATTTTTCTAACAATATAATAAAGTATTTAGATAAGTTAAGGACCTTTAAGATTTAAGATATTTTTAATTTGTTTATATTTTTTATTCAAATTTCTACAATATTTTCGAAAACTATTTTATTACGATTATTTTTGTTTACAATCCTTTTTAGTTGCTAAAGGAATATAAGTTTTAGTTTGAAAATAAATATCTTTAATAGAAAAATGTAAAGCAATTGTTTTATGAAGCAAAAAAGCGTAAAGAATGGTATTAAAGTCATTTAAGTGAAAAGAAATAAATTTAAAAGAAATATATACATAAATATTTATTCCTAAGGAAATAATAATAAATCCTAAAAAAATTGTACAAAATTTAAAAGCATCCTAAAATTTTTTGTTCTATTTTTAGAAGTAAGCGCACATAGATACACACATGGATGCAGTAAAGTAAGAGACCGAACTCTTAATAAATTTAAGAAAAAAACCATTTAATGGACTACAGCATTTCCTTATTACGAAGTAGGTTTTTAAAAGGGAGAATATTAAAAAATAACTGCTGCAACAAAAAATTGAGCTGATCGTTACTGTAACTTCACAAATGGTTACGAAGTACCCAGTTCATCGTTTGCAAAATTACAGAATGCTATATTAACCATATTCATCAGTCTACAGTTAAAATATTGTGGTATGATTTCTAGTCATATGGAACGAATTTGTGCATTTTGTAATTTGTAACCATATTATCAATTTTTTAGGGTGGTTGTTCTACATTTTGATTCATAGCTATTATCTAACTGAACCGATTTTGATGAATTTTAATGCCAAACTGCTTAAGAGAACTTTAAACAATTTGACACCAATATTGTTTTTGGCTTTTGAGTCGTTCGAAAGTGAGCGTGATTTTAACAGACGGAGAGACAGAAGGACATGGCTAAATCGACTTATAATTACTCAAGAAGCCAGAATATATATACTTTATGGGGTCTTAGATGAATATTTAAAAAAGTTTCCCACGGTATGACAAACTTAGTATACCTACCCACTCTTCGCCACTAGTGCTGGTGGCGAGTATAAAAATAATATCCAATAAAAATTAAAAAACGGCTCATTCATTTGCCGAGCAATGTTTCGGACAAAGACAATTGCGTTTGGTAAGGTAATTCTTGCATTTGCTGAATTGCATTTGGGACAAAAACAATAGCGTTTGTTAAAATGGTTTCTGCAGTTGACGAATTTTATTTTTGAATAAGCCGGATATTATTTGAGGACACAGCACTTTTGTAGTCCCAATAAATAGCAACTGTGATTCGAATACAAATTCTATTTGGGAAAAGGTTGAAATTATTTGCCGTTTCTACTTTTTTTTTGGCACTCGCCAGTTAAATGAAGCGCTATTTGCTTCAAAGAGGGAACTCACCGTATAAAAAAGGTATACTTTGCATTTATCCCTTAAAAACCTGCTACGCTTAGAGCTCTGCTGCGAAGAGTTTGAAGCCGTTTGCTTAAAGTTCTTGAAAAACTGGACAAAATCCAGTAGCATGTTTAGAGCAGAGACTCAGGTTTTATAGTTTTTCGAAGAACCTCATTAAGCCCAGCCAGATCAACGGGAAAGCGAAATTGTAAACCAAGTGTTGAAAAATCTTGAAAACCTTGTGACTTTTGCGAAACTGATTAAATTTAATCCTGAATATCTCGAAAGCTAATTCAAATAAATGTTGTCTTTTTTGAGCCCGTTGGACCTTACGAGCGGATTAGCTATTAATAGAACTGTCATACTGCGCTTGCTTTTTGACATTTCCTATCAGTATTCTCCGGCAGATCATCACAAATAACAAACAAATAATCCAAATGAAAAATTTGTCATCGATGTTTCATCGCAAACTTATGCTGAGCGATGAGACTGATTTTAGGCTTAACGGGTTTTTTATAAGCGAAGTTGCCGCATATGGACGTAGACCAATCCATTACACCCAGTCAAATGCACCAATTAATGCGGCTTACACGCCGATAACATCTTCGATCCTTATATCTTCAAAATTGGCCGATCACTATGCGCTTCGTCAAGAACAGCTGCGCTGTCCATATGCTCGATATTAATTTCAAATATAAAAGTCATGTATGTTTTGAATAAAACATTTCTTTTTTTTTTGTTATTTTTTACAATCTCAACTTCAAACGAGCTTAAAAACACTGTTTAAAGCAAGTAATGAACATTAACTTTAATGGCTTTATTTTTTTTCGAACTAGAACGTTTGTGGGAGAATATTGAACCAAATTCCATACCATACGAATTTGACGTAACAAAACTCTTATTCTTGTGTCGCTGTCACAAACAAATGCTGTAGAGAAGTGCAGTTGACGAATTAACATAAGTGTGTGAACGTATAGAAGATAAAAAACAAATTCGTCGTGCGGGTATAAAAAATACTGTCAAAAATTAACAAAATAATGAAAAATACACTCAGCAATGATAATGGGAACAAAAAATACACACATTCTTTATTTTTCTAATGTGAGTTTGGCTTATGTTTGTACAAAATATTTTGTATGTTAATTTCTTAAAAAATATTGCAACAACAATTCTTTGTATGTCCGAGTTTAGACGAGCAAACATTTGGAAGGAAAAAATCTGGAATTTTCTTTTGTTTTTTTCATTCGCGGTCACACAGCCAAAAACATTCCGTTTTTTTTTTCTTAAAAAGCAAAGTAAATGCCAACAAAGAAAATGAGAAAAAAGCGTGTCGCCAAGTTCCAAACACAAAAACCATTCACTTTTTTTTTTTTTTTTTTTTTTTTTTTTTTGCTTTGAATGCGTCCGCTACATACGACAGACAAGTAAGCATTACAAATTATTGCAGACTGCAAGATTCAACTTTCGAATACTTGGGGTATGGGACAAAATTTGTTACAGTATTGCAAGGTTTTGAAAGACATAAGTACTGTTAGTAGTGTATTTCTTTAAATTCTTGTACACTCACAATACTATTTAAATTGTGCGACGAACGCATAATAGTATTTGTCATTGTGGTTTTATTCAAACGTTTTGTACACACATTCGGTTTTTTTGAGTGTTTGATTTTTTAATACATTTATTTATGCAGACCTTTACCAGGTAATTACCAATAAGCCTATTGGGGCACTCTTGTTATTTAGTTATTGTCTTGGCTATTATCCCATAAACAACTAAAACACCTTAACCTGCAATTTTTATCTCATTTTGTGAGAAATATATCCCTACTCTGCACTTTGCTATAAAACAAAATGCAATCAAAAATAATAAAAAGTTTTGAATAAAAAAAGTTTTTAAATATTTATTCCAACCATTCGCTCTAAGCCAATCGCCTTTAGTTAAAAAGCACTTCAAACTTTTGCAACAGTTTTCGAGAGTAAAAAGCAAGCAAAACTAAAATTGAAAAGAAACAAGACGAAAAAGATGATGAGAAATAACAACAAAACAAAAAAAAAAAAAAAAAAAGCCGGCAACGCGCAGAACAAAAGATTTATAATCTTAAAAATTTAGTCTTATTTTTTCAGTTTAGTTTTATTGTTAAAAAACTGTACTTTTAAAATAACTACAAGTTAATACTTAAAAAATAAATAAAATAAAATTGTATGTAATATTTTTTTAATAAATATATTTTTATTTGATTTTCTAATATATTTTTTTTATTTGTTTTATCAAATTACGTATATAAATAGTAAAATAGAGAATAAAAAATTATTTATACATTAAATATACACAACAGAAAAACAGGTATAAAATTAAATTTCATTAAATAATTAACAATAAGTTTTATTAAATTTACAATAATAGAAAATGTTAATATAAACACAAAAAAAATTTAATTAAAAAAGGCTGGAAAACAAAATTTTGTTTTTTTTAGATTTTCCATTTTCTTTGTGTTTATGTTTCGCTTTTTATAAAATAATTAAGAAAATAAAAGAATTAAATATTAAAAAAACTTTTTTTTTTTTAAGAAAATAAAATTTTTTGCTAGAAAAAATTATTTCTTTTAAAGATTTTAAAGTAAAAAAAGTTTTTGAAATATTCCTTACAAAAAAAAGGAGTATAGAAAGCTGAATCCACATATAAAATTACAGAAATTATTTTAGAATGGTGATTAAATAATTGATTTTAAGTAAAAATAGTTTTTATGTGTTTTTATTTATAAAAAAACAAAAAGAAGTATTTTTTTAAATAGAAATTGATATTTGTGTAAAATTGTGTAAAATTGTGGTAGTTTAGGTATTTTACAAATTAAAACAAAAGCCCTCTTCACAATCTTGTGCATTTTAGATTACAAATTTAGCAATTGTAAATATATTTTTTATCAACTGCGAATGACATTTCCAGCTGATTGATAATTGGTTTGCTGAGCGTCAGCTGTCTGTCAGTTTGCAATTAAGTGTTGCATACATGCATTTTAACAAAAAAGTTGCGAGTACAATGCTGTATATTTTCTTGGTGTACAGCTAAAATATACTATACCATTTTCCAAATGCTACGATGCAAGACCATTTGCACAAGATTTTGAATATGGCTATTGCTTAGTGAAGAGAAAAGAGAGTATAAAAGCTGTAGAGATAGAAAAAAGTCTTTAAAAGAAACTTTTAATTGCCTTTAAGTGCAATAAAAAGTTTTAAGTTAAAATATTTAGATTATAAAGATTTTATTTATTTTTTTAAATAAAATTTAGGGAATATTTTGTTTAAGAATGATTTAAATATTTTTAAGTTAAAGGTGTTGTTTTAAGGATTTTAGTTTTATTTTTTTTTTTTAAACCAAGCTTTGGAAAAATAAAATTATTATTATAAAATTATATAAAAAAAAAATAAAAGAAAATCATGCATAGGAATATTTTAGTTTGCAATATTTATAAATAATTGAAAAAATCATGCCCAAATTTATTAAAAAAAAATTAAAAATAAAAGCATTTTTGTTTCAAGAAAATTTACCTTTTTTTTTTTTTTTTTTTGAAAACTCATCATGCGTTTAACCAAGAATTTGTTTTTAAATAAAATTTATTTTTTTTTTTTTCTTTAATTGTTTATTAATAATATTAGTGCTGTTTAAGAATTTGGAAAATATATGTGATAAAAAAATGTTAGAGGTAAAACAACCAATTGCTTTATTTTTATTAGTAATTTTTAATATTCGAATTTGTTAATATTTAATTTTTGATTTTCTTTTAACCGTCCAGTATTTTTTTTTTCAATAATTTTATGATTTTTTTTTTTTTTTTTTAATTTATTAAATGAGCCTTAACAACAACACTTATAACTACATATTTGTAAATATTTATTTATAGTTTTTTTTCATATTTTCCTTTTGTTATATTATTTTTTTTAATTATTTATTTAAAAAAGCGTTTAATTCTGTTTTAAATTGGTGTTAATATCAATTTTTTTTTTAACTTTTAAAAATTTCGTTTTATTGTATTATTTTTGTCGAGTGTTTTGAATTTTAACTATTGAGCTTTAAGTAGTTTCTAATTGAATTGCAGTTTCGATTTTTGTATTTCTGTGTACAAGTTTTTAAGAAGACGATGTAATCAAATCAAAAATATAAATAAATTTGTTATTTGTGGAGATCATGTCCAACTCAGCTCTTGAATATTCAACTTGAAAATAACAAAATAGTTGTATTTTTGTTTATTATTCTTTTAGCAAATACTTCTTAATAGTCCAATTTATACATGCCTAACACAGAAATTAATTCCGATGAAAGTGGAGTTTAAAAGTCTTAACAAATTTTAGCGGAATTGCAGAATTAAAAAAGTTTAGGTCAGCATGTGCGACAGGCCAAATAAAGTAAGTTTAAGAGGAATTACAGCCTGGCCCACGGTGTCGATCAACAACTTAAGCGAGCGACAGCAAATCACTTATTTTCGTTTTCATAAGTGCCCCACAAACTATCGATTTGTCGGTCGTTAGGTTTTTCGTTTCCAACGTAATCCATTTATTCATTGTGAAATCACTTTATTGCCACATCAAAAATTCTGCACTTTTAACACAACTTTGAAACTAAATACCTAGATTACTCTGTGCTACTTGATTTGCTGGAAATGATAGTGGTGTTGTTTTTAAGAAATTTTTTTATATAAAAAAATTTTGGTGTTGGTGTTTGAAGGAATATTAAACAAAAGTATTAGTTGAGTTCAAAAATAATTCCAAACGCTCTTGCAAAATAGCAAGTGCAAAATTTCATTGCGTTTTGCAAGACTAAAAATGGTATTGCTTTTTTGTATTTTGTGTTGCAATGTCATAAACACTGATAAAATCGTTTCATCCAAAAAAAAACTTCAACAAATAGATATTGTAAGATGTCTAAATGAAATAAGTGTTGCAAAATCGCGTACAACGGCGCTCACAATTAATGACAAAAATGTAGTAAATGCGAACATTTTCAATAAAAAAGCATCTTTTTTTTGAATACCGCTATTATATAATATTTTCGTTTAGTATTGAAACAAAATTAATCTGTCGACAATTAATTTTGTATGAAAGCTTTAACGTTATCGTTTGTTGTGCTGAAAATGTGGCTGCAGTGTTTGACGTTAAAAATTAAAGCGAGAGACTGTTAAAATTTTTAGTCCTTACTATTTTTTGTTTCTGTGGAGTTTACATATCATAATGGCAGTAAAGTGCCCTAAAGCAGTGATAGGCACATTCTTAATTTATCGGCAGGCAATGAAATTCTATACTAGACTTCAAGATAATAAAAATAATAATAATCATAAAAATGCTTTCGCTTTGCCATTGCCGCCTTTCAGATACAAGCGTCCATATAGCACACGTAAATTTGGCCACCACTGCTTTAGAAGAGCCCGGTGGCGTATTTGAGCGAAATCATCAATATGAAATTTTCATCGTCACAGAACCAGTATTAAGTCTTAGTTTGTACAAAATTATCGTAAATGAAAATTTCATTGATGAATACAATGACACAAACAAAGGGAGTTATGAATGAAATCGTCATAGAATTGTCACCGTATTAAAGAAAGTTAAAACTTAGCGAAATTGTCTGTTATGAGTCAATAACGCAGCAGGATCTTGTCTGTTATACGTCTCGGTCAATAAATGAAGCATAACCTACATAACCGTACCTAAATAAATAGACAAGAGCATCAATGTTGTGTCACGAACAGTAGTGTTAACATTCTTGTTTAATAGAAATGAAGATAAAACTGCTAGATTGACAAAAATTAGCTAAATTGCCATTATTTAATAACAATAGCAGCCTACTTCATGATTAAACGTGCTGACTAAATCGGATTTTCCAATTGCAAAGCGTTGAGGCGGCGCTATTAGGCATGCCAATTTTTGACGACTAGAAAACGCTTGTCGCTTTTGTTTTGGCACGGCTGTTACAAATATATTCGTCAATAAAGTACATACGTACATTCACCCACCACTGCTTTAGACCAGTGTTGCCTAAGCAAATATGATAATTAATTTAGTTATTAAAATAATTGATTTATCTTTTCTTTATAGAAATTTGCCAAGCAGCATTCGATAAATTTCTCAAAAAAGTCAATCAGTCTTAAACGCGATGATGATGAAGGAAAGATAATTGGGACAAAAAATATTAAAAAATTTTTAGACTCATCAAAGACTTTCAAAAGGACACTGCAAAAAGTTGCTATTTGATAAATATTTAATGTTGTTAGAAGGATGTATTTATTTTTTTCGTAAAGTATAATAAGCACCGATTTTTTTCTCGGAAAATGTTTTATATCCATATTAAATTGCCAATTTCTTCAGGAGTTTGATATTGACTGCAACTTTTTTTTATGGAGTAAGTAGCTGTGTTCAAATTCTGTATCTTGTCTGAAGCTTAAAATTGCCAGATCGCAGTCAAATTTGGTACTATAAGAAACAGCATATTTCCAGGACCTTAGAGTTCTGGACATGGTGGTTCCATATTGCATTAATAGAGATATTTAAGATGTTGGATTATTTTCTGATTTTTGTTCCAGTAAGGAAGTTTAGTTTGTCCTTGAGCTGGAGTAGCAGTGAACATTAGATATCTCCAGATTTTAAGATGCAGAGAGTCATGAATTTAAACCAAAAATGCTGGATGGTTTAAATATCTCTTAACTTCATAAGCTTTAGCCGCACATGTCTCAAAAGTAAGTTTTCCCCCTAAGGAACAAATTCATTTCAATTTTCTTAAATAGTTTATTAAGAATTAACACTTTAAGTTAAGGAGTTTGACTTGTTGAGATTATCTCTTTTATATATTTTACATGCCCATGACTGCAGACATTTAATAAGCTGCGATATGAAAATATCACTCGATCATTTTTAATGATATAACAAAATTATACCAATTTTAATATTTTTTTTTGTAATTCAACAGTCTTAGAATTTATCAATTCTTCCCATTTTGTTATAAATTCAACTGATTTTCAGAAATACTTTTAGTTTGTTAAGCTTATTTTAAGATTGATTTTATTAAGTTATTCTTTTTCCTTGGTTTCCTAAATATGTCTAAAAACTAAATTAGAGTTTTTTTTTTGGAAGAATTTTAATTTTCTTATCCACTCTTTTGTGTCAGTATCTATTTTTATTTCCGTATAATGTCTGTGTTAAAGGAAGATTAAGTAAATAGGAAGTTTTAAGAGTGTTTTTTTTTCAATTTTGCTTCCTTTAGAAGAAGATGTAGAAGAAAGAAACGCACCTTTATATTCGACCTTAATTTGTTAAATTTGTTTTTTCGTTAGTTTAAATGTGTATAGAAAAGTTTTTTTTGTAGAGAGTTCTTCTTTTTGTTTTTTTTTTTTATTTAAAACGTATGAATTTTGGGTGGGTGGTAAGATTTTCCTTTATATAGTTAAGTTATTTTTCAAAGTGTGTGTGTATGTGTGTTTAAAAAAGTATGTACAGAATAAATAAAGTTTAGCTTCTTTTGTTGGAATTTTACCTTATTTTTTTTTATTAAGCTTTTACTACTGCTTTTAGTTTAATTTATTGTTTTATTTTTTTCACTTTGTCCTAAAGATTATTTATAAAAAAAAAAACAAAGCAATTATTAAACTGTATCATCTCTTTTCTAAGTTAATTTATGTTTCTGTGTATGTCCTTTGTGTCCATGAATGTGTCTTTACGTGACTAAAATAAAACTCTGTCTGTGTGTGTATGTATAATGTAATTGTATGTATGTGTATGTTTTTCTCATTATATTTTTGGCTTTTTGTTTGTTTTTCTTTTGTGGTTATGGTTGTTTTTGTTACATTTTGTTTTCTTTTAATTTTTTTTTATCAGTTTAATTAACCTCTGAATTAAACTATGACTCTTTTTGTTAATCACCACCTAAACTTAACGCCTGTACTATACGTGGATCTGCTTTACTACCCTCACGAAATTCTTCTAATGTCAAACGATCATCATGATTTTTATCCATTTGATCGAATATTTTATCCACTCGTTTTTGAGGTGTATTCTCATCGTCTGTTTGTGGTTGTTGACCCTTGGAAAAAAAAGGAGAGTTAAGAAAAAAAGAATAAAAAAAAGAAAAAATTTGTTAGGATTTATAAAGATATACTCGTTATAGTTTTATATTTTTTAAGATTACAGTGCTCTGTGGTATTCTTGAAAAACAGCCTTTGACATTTTCTTTATAGGTGAATTTGTTTACATCCTTTGAAAAAACTGCAGTCGAAACCAAAAAACTGTCGAACAAAAAACGAACATTTGTGTACAACTTTTCGCATTTTGAGTTGGTTTGATAGAGACTGTTTACATTTAATGAATAAGAAGTAAAAGCAAGCGTTTTTTTTGGCTAATGACAAATAAATAAGTGGAAGAAGTGGCAGTTTGTTTACTTTGACTGCAGTTTTTTAAACGCTGAATAATAACACATCGGAATTTCAAGGAAAATTTCTGATAGAAGACTTATGGCCGTTTTCTCACTACACGATTATCTTTTTTCCCAACGAAAAACTGCACATTAAAGAAATTTGGTTTTCTCAATGTCTAATTTGCTTCTAATCTGTCGCAAAGCTAACCAGCCCTCATCTTACTTTCCTTTTATTTGCCGTACAGATAAATTCAATCAGCTGACTCCTAACTTTTACATGTATTTTGAGAGGAGTTGCCAACTTAAAAAAATGTTTTTTTTTTCAGTTTATTGAGAAAACTCAAAATCGTTAGCGGACAGTTTATCGGTGTAATTAATTTATGTTGACATTAAGTAACAGACAGTTTCTCGATACATTGAGAAAATGATTATTATAAAGTTGTATATTTACTACTTTTTTTGCTATTTAAGGCATACGGCTGTTACACAGAAGAAGAAAAAATTGATTTTATTTAAAAAACTAATTTAGTATGCATCAGTAAACAAATTAATAGTATCAATTTGATATTTACAACATTTTCTGCAGTTTTCGATTAATGGTTAATTAGAAAAAAAAATTGACGAGAATTTTTCTGTGCATACAAGAAGTCATTAGAATTTGTATCAAAAGTAAAGCAAACATTTAACCTTTATCTGCTCTGAATAATACCGATAAATTTTTATGTGGTCAAAATCGAAAATAAAACTGGCAATACTTTAAATATTGTTCTTAAAATTGAAATAAAAGAGTAAATTCTTATTAAAAAATTGTATTCAAATTTAATAATATTATGAAATTCACACATTCTGATCGGACTGTTTTTAATTTCGTTTAATTTCTTTAGATTCCAAACGATTTTGCTTTTATTAAAAAATTATAAAAATCTCTAGTTTCGTATAAAGAATGGCAGTTTTGAACATGACAAAACAAAAAAAAGCGTGGTAAGTAGTTTTCAAAACAAACAAGTAACTGTGATATACTCATCTGTGCCGAATCTTGACATTTAAACCATTTTTCTGTTACGTGTTTTGAATATGAGTATGTTTTCAACAGATTGTCAAAAACCCAGAATATATATACATACGTTATGAGATCTTAAACGAAGATTTCTTTGCTGTTCCACACGGAGCTAAAAACTTAATTTACCCTCATTCACCAGACGTAGTGATGAAGGATATACAAAAACATATATTTGATAATGTTAAGAAGCAGAACACCGAAAACGTTGCATACTGGCCATGTACTTAGATTTATTAATACCTACCACCATTTGATAAATAGCATCTACTATATTGTACATTTCCTCTCTCGTTATATAACCATCATTATCCACATCATACAGACGAAATGCCCCTGAAAATATTTAAAAATTATATGTTAAACCAAACACTCGCTAACTACTCCCAAACACACAAAAACCAAAATCAATAAATGAAATTGTAGTAATTTAAGTGTTTTCAATATTTTCGAAATTTATACAATAGTACATACATTGTAGTTTTTCATCCAAATTTCCTCTTGATGTAATCGACAATGCGCGTATGAACTCCTCGAATTCTATCGCTCCATCCTGAAAAAAAAAATCATTTAAAGTTTAAACACACAAAACGACAAAAAAATTAAAAAAAAAAATGTGAAAAGAAACAATTTTAAAATTTTCAACTACAATTGAGGAGGTCGATAACAAAACGCAATAAATACACCATAAAATTTTTTTGGATAAACGACAAAATATAATTTAAGTAAGTAGCAAATTTTTTTAAAAAACAATTATTGAGGTATTATTGTCTACAAAAAATAATATTAATCACAAATTAATTATTTTATTTGACAGTTTATTTTAAAGTTATTTAAGCTACGGTCACACTTATTAAATATTTGATCAAATAAGCGTAACCCCTACTTTTGTTTTTTTTTTTTAAATTTTTTTTTAAATTTTTTTTTTTAAATTTTATTTAAAATGGTCTTAATATTACAAAATAAACTAATTATACTACTAGACATAGCAAAAAACAGTTTTTTGTAAGATGTGGTATTTTAATCAAAATAAATATTGATATTAAGCGAAATGATTTTTAAGTTTGGTTGTTGGTCCCGTTTTTTTCGTCAAATATTTGATAAGTCTGACCGTAGCTTTAGATAGCAAATTTGGAACTATTGCATTTTGGTCCAATTCATAGTATTTATTACATTTTGCTTTCAACTGTATGAAAATATTGCGTTTTGATCTGAACTAGGGCTGGCATTTTTGCTTTATGCTATGAATAGATTTGTATTATATAATTTTGATTTAAATTGCAACCACTTGTAGAAAAATGAAAACACTTGTTTATGTGTAATTATTGCATTTTGCTCTGAACCATTACATTTGATATTGAGTTGCAGTGTAGTTATTGAGTTTTGGAATGCTTTATAAAAAAGGTAATTTATAAGTAGATTTCAATGTTTAGAATAGGATTCAATCAAAAATCTTGAATAATGTAAATATTGCGTTATGTTATGGACCTCCTCAATTTGTGTTGCATGACAGTTAGTGGAATATTTGGAGGGGAATGAAAAATGGAGACTTTTTGAAATCATGTAGTAAATTCAAATGTTCAACAAGAGATGTAATTGATTGTTGCGACTATTAAATTGATGATAGTGGATGGTTGATTGATATGAGTGCTTTGTATAGAAAACATAACGATAATAATGTTAATGATGATGATGATGGAACTGACGATAATGATATTGATGTTTGTGTTGATTGAGTGCAAGTGTTTTCTATTTGTTGTCACAATTTGCCGGAAAGTGTGACAAGTTGTTTGATAACCGTTACTTTACATTTGGAATAATATGTTATAGTTGAAATCTCATTTGTCATGTCATGTTCAATGGCGTTGGTGGTTGTTTGTTATTGTTAAAAATAGTACATATATTGATTTTTCAGTTCTCGTTACATAACTGCTGGTATACGAAAATACAAAATATATGCTCTTTGTAAGATTTTGTTAGGAATTGTTCGTTTTGTGACACTTCTTAACCCTTATGTGAATGGCAAGGTACCCGGGTACCTTTGGCATTTTCAACCTAATTTTTTTTAAACAAGTAGATGGTCCACATTTTTATAACTTCTTGAGAACTCCTAACTTTTAATAAATTTTAAATTATAATTATTTTTTAGCTTTAAAATTATTTTGAAAAGGCGTGGTGAATTAGTTTTCATCTTACACCCTTAACGGCATGGCAAGGTACCTGGGTGCCTTCATACATTAAATGTTGCCTTCACTAGATCAAAATCTAAGATAGACTAAAATAATACACATAAAATAATTTAACTACTGTATCTTTGCAATAAGGGATATCACCGAAGTAATATTTACAAGTTTCTTGTTTCACATTTGCTTACTTTGATATGCATAAAAAAATTTACACTTGCATATCTTATACCTTCACACGGACAGCAATATTCGAGTTTCGTTCTCTTATTCCTGTTTCGCGCCCCAATCATGATTGAAACGACTTGTTTACCCTTACAAAATTTTGTGAGCGAAACGGGTCGTTTCATTTTAAAACAGGCTGCGAAACAGGAAAAATGTACTATCATCTCCAATTTTGATAACATTTATCGTTAGTTTATGTGAACTAGCTCTCAAAAAAAATCAAAACAAAGAAAAAAACAAAGTAAAAATTGATGTTTAATAAAATAAAGTGATAATTATAATATAATAATATTAATAAAAGTATTAAATAATATATTTTTAAATTTTATTTACTTTTTCATCTATTTAAAAAAAAATCACACTAACAACACAAAAAAAAGTGTCAAAATGAAACAAGAATGAATCGTATGAACAGCATGTTTGGCAAACTAGTTTCAGAGAGCGAAGCGAGTGGTTTATATCGTCGTATGCACATAGCATTAGCATTAATACGGTTGCATAGCCTATACAAAATACAAAACTTTAAATTTTACTAAAAATTAAATCTTTTTTAAGTCTCAGAGTTATTTTCCGTGATTATAAACATATATTTCGGCAAAAAAATTTAGTTTCCAATACTAATTCCATATAGGTACCCGGGTACCTTGCAATGCTGTTAAAGGTTTTTTTTTTTTTTTTGCCATGCACATAAGGGTTAAACAAAAATTTAAAAACATACATGAATCTAGTGATTGTTCAATTTCGCAATTTCTTTTTCAACTTGTGTAAGCTGGACGTACAACTATTTGTTTCCGAAGCATAATATTCCAGTCATTTTTCTGTCGAGTAAAAACTGTTTCACTTTTATTGTTAATATCTTCTTGCAATTTAAAATCATTTGGTTTATTGTGATTCCCGAGGGTAAGGAATATTATTTTCCTCGTTAGATTGCTTTCCACCATATTCCTAATTAATGTTATTTATTCTTTAGGAATAGAGAGATTTACTAGTGCAAAAAACAAGTAAATTAAAACTTGATTTTGAGTAGCTGTCCACGAAAGGGTTAAAATTTTCAAACTTAGTAAATACAAGTACTTAAATCTTGCGACAAGCTTTTATATTATATAAATTGTGTAATGACGTTATAAGTTGATAGTTAAAGTTTTAAAGCAAAAAAATTATTTTGTTTTTCTTTTTAGCGCATTCAAATAAAAGCTTGTTTTTTAAAAAGGTTTTTTACTTTTAACTTATTTTAATGATTAAAACAAACCTAATAAATTCTTAAATTTTCAAAACGAATCACACATCTCCCAATGATACTCTCGAAAATCCCAAAAATTTGTTTTTTAGTTTTCTGGAAATATTATGCCTACCAACAGCGTTTAAAAAACTGCAGTCAAAGTAAAAAACTGCAATTTCTTCCACTTCTTCACTTGTCATTGGCCAAAAAAAACTGCAGCTTTTACTCTTGATTAATTAAATGTAAATAGTTTTTGGTTCCGACTGCAGTTTTTTTTCCAATCGGTCTAATTGTTTAAAAAACCAGAATTATAGTAATTTTTTATCAAAATCTCCCAGTGCGTAACGTTTATTGCATTTAAAAGATCTCATGACTTGTGATAGGTTTTTTGTTCAAATAAACTATATTTTGCACAAAAAAACATGGTGACCTCTAACAAGACAATTTTAATCGAAAAATTTTAAGCAAATAATGACTAATTTAACTATATTATTGTCAACAGCAACCATAAAATGGTTAAATTATTAGTCCTCCATCAAGAAGCCAAAACTATATTTTGGCTACATTCGAACAAGTCATGGTCAATAATAACAAACATATTGTTACGAAAGTAACTTTAGTTAAGAATTAGCTGTAGTTATATTTATTAGTTATCTTGTATTTATTAGTTGTCTTGTATTAATAAGTAATTTTACTAGTTTACATTGTTATTAAAAATTGTTATAATTTAGTTCACTTCAATCCCAATGTGCAGAAAGCCCTAGAAATGAACTTTAAAAAAGCTTCAGTATAAGAGGTAAAATTATGAAAACATAAGTGCTGCAATAAATCAAGTTAAAGTGTGGTGAACAGTAAAGCCTCGAACCTTCGAAAAACATTGTTGCCTAATCACCGAATTCGATATCGAGAAAACTACCGTATCGAGTAAAATATGGTATTTTTCTGCATACGATAGACACAGACGTGTCGAATGAAAACTCGAGAGATGTAATGTCTTTGGTTACCCGATATCGAATGCTATCATCTCAAATTACGATACATTTCATTCGATATCTTGTGTTATGATAACAAATTAAAATATTTCGATTAATTTTGCTAGATATCGTCTGCGGTGATTAGACTCCAGTATTGCAATTTCGATTTATTCAGTTATTTAATTTTGTCCTTTGAGCATAATTTATTTGCTTCTCGTTTCTTTCAAGCGAGTTTCAGGTTTTAAAGTACTTTGTAATCTTTTCAGCAAAGGATAAGAAGCAATTGGCTCTCGATATTTCTTTTTCCTTCTGTTGTCAAATTAATTAGTTTGGCTGTCTTCCTAAATGTCTGTATGCAACGTCAAATCAGTGTTTTAATGAGGCAATCATCCTTTAGATTACTGAAAGTCACAAGTATTTTCATTTTAAACTTTGCAAAACCATTGTCAATTTAAATAATGAGCTAGTTGCTTTTGTTTGCATATCAGCTACGAAACAGATGACTTTAGCAATGCAATACTTCCTCAAAGCTTGTACGGTTGCATTTGGGAATACGTGACGTTGTTGCACTACAATGCAACATGCATATAGGAAGGTAGCCTTTTATTTAAATATACATACATTTATATAATATGAGGGATTCTCATTTCAAATGCTTTTTTCGTGTCCATTGTGTGTATGGTAAAATATTTTAAAAAACAAACACATAAATTTGAAAATAAATCTGCTTTAGCGTGATTTGAAATGTTATAAAAAAGTACATAAAATATATGGAAAATAAATATTTTTAAATTTAGTGGATAAATTTTTTTTTTAATTTTCCTGTTTCTTTTAAATTTTTTTATAAAATAATTTCTTAGTTCAAAAGATTATTTTTGGATTTTTTGTGTCCACAAACCATCTTACTATGTTGGTGTTTCTATTAAATTAAATCCAAACTTATTTAATTGCACTATAAATGATCTTACCGAATTTTATTAAAAAAACAAACAGATAACCCTTTCAGACCCATGCTTTAAATTGCTTTCAAATTAACCTAAATCATAAAAACCAAACAATATATTTTTGTATTTTGTATAATATAGACCCATAAATTATTCTTACATGGTCCTTTTTGGCAAAAAGGACATCGCACAATTGTGCGGTCTAGGTCAATATCTGCAAAGTTACTTCGAACTGATAAAACATATTTTGGAACTTTTCTAACGTTTATTAAACTTAAAAAATACAGATACTTCACTACCTTATAAGAAATAAAGAATATAATCAGCGGAGTTTCAATTTGTTGTACCATCTTCTAATTTTTCATACAGGATCGTTTTTAAATTTCCTTGTTTCCCTTCTGTGCTAATCTCGTGAAGCTCTACGCTTATCTGCAGGAGACCAGAGTCTCTGGCGAAAATCGAACCAGCAACCCCCGCACTGATAGTCTAGCTCACTTCCAGCTAGCCTACTTGCTATCACTGCCTATATGTCCTTCCATTTCACAACAGCTACAATTTCGATATTGGTAAATTCATTTCTTTGTCCAAAGGAAATTTTACACTCTATTTGCCATATTTGTACCTGTTGCTACCAACCCATCTGGTGTAATGCTTCTAGCAGTGGCATTTGTTAAAAAAAAATCGGTCCGAAATATACATCAAGATATTTATGGATATAAACGGTCCATGACCAAGACCACAATTTTTAACTAACAATATTTTAAAGTTCACTACAACACCTCTAGAAGTAGCAAAGACAAGATTTATCAGCTAAACGGGTTGTGGTTTGGCCTTATTACTTCACGTCCAAGACATTTTCCTGTAAAGAGTATAAACTGCCCATCAATTGAGTAATTCGTGATTTCTGTTGCCAATTCATAACACCGTTTTTTTGTTGAACTTTCCAAAACTTATTTTTCTAGTGAGATGAAGAGTTATCTTCAAAATGTGTATTTGGACGTAGCTGAAAAAACTTTTCGCGGGACTTGGAGTTATAAACGGCAGTAACTTTGCTTCCACTCGCAAAATACATTCTTATCGTAGGGCAAAATTGAGCATCCCACCATGATTGCGCACCCGTCAAATCTTTTTATTTCTGCTGGTACATAACGCACTTTCTGACCACGTTTACTCAACACATACATACATTTTAGTTTATTTCACAACTTCCTCGATGTATTTCTGGAAAGTAGCTTTTAAAATATTGAATGAAGTTTTATCATATGTTTCATTTTGCAACTAGGTGGAATTAGAAGTTCTGTGTTCGGAAATGATAAACTTTTTAATATAACGTGCCTGTTTGGTATTTTGGATCTAAAAACTGATGGTAGTTGTGCTGTATCTGGGTGGTCCGAGGAGTATGATTGTTCAACTGATGTACTTGTTTGGTCATTCGTGTTAGGAAAAGGTGTTTTCATTACATGAGGTTTCATAACTTTCTTGTGCATCTGTATTTAGATTAAAAGGGATACATGCTTCATCAGCAACATTATCATCAACACTGAAGTCAGCATCAGAATTGTTAAGAATGTTTAAAACTGCCTGAATATTATAATTTTCATTCAAATCAAAAATTTCCCTGTAAAAATAGTAGATAGCACAAACGTGAGCATAAAACAAAATGTTATATTGTGTCTGATCAACACAATTGTGCTATCTGAATTTTCTTGAGCACTGACTCCTTGTTACTATGCACAATATCAACACTAACGAGCATAATTGTTGCAAAAACTCATTTTACAGTTACCACTACTAAGACTAAAAACGTATTTCAATATTACTTTACAAAAACACATTCCATGTGGACGCTTGTTTACACTTGTGGAAAGACACAACCAAACTTAAGCTGTAGTTTTTTAATTTCTGCTGGTTAGTGGTTTTTTTTTATGTTTTTTAAACAGAAACAAGAACTCACAATCATTGCTTGCCGGTTAATAGACAAAAAATTATTATTTCATATAATTTGAGGCAAACAAAGGAAGATCGCACAATCGATTTAGCTAGGTCTGAAAGGGATAAATTTGAAAATAAATCTGCTTTAGCGTGATTTGAAATGTTATAAAAAAGTACATAAAATATATGGAAAACATGGTATACTAATTAAGGTTTTTCTTTAGCTTTATTCTTTTTAATATGCTTCATTACTTAGTTAAGTTGTTGAAATCGCATTAACAATAGAAACTGAAATAACAGCGTCGGTTTGTCATTTTAAATGTTTAGAAATTTTGTGAATTTGTGAAATACTGAAATATTGTAAAAAGTTTTATCGATCGATCATGTCTTGTATCTTAAAAAATGCATTGAGGGTTATTCAAAATTTTTAAAATTAGTTGAAGATTTTTGTTGTATAATTCAGGATTTTATGATAAAACGCATCGAAGATTAGACACATCAATGGTTGTAAATTGAACATATAGTTTGTAATGTGAATGAATATGAAATTCGTGTATTATGCGTTACATTGACAAAATTTTGTATTACGTAAATTTGAGAACGACAAAAGAAGTTAGCACCAGCAAAAAGGCTGAAACCATAAATATTTTTAAATTTAGTGGATAAATTTTTTTTTAATTTTCCTGTTTTTTTTTTTAAATTTTTTTATAAAAAATAATTTCTTTGTTCAAAGGATTATTTTTGGATTTTTTGTGCCCACAAACCATCTTACTTTGTTTGTGTTTCTATTAAATTAAATCCAAACCTATTTTATTGCACTATAAATGATCTTACCGAATTTTATTGAATTCGGTCCCATACAAATACAGCTCCCATACAAATACTATTCCCGAAAATAGCTTTAAAGGCCATAAATTCCATATAAATGCTGGTATTGACATAAAATTGCCTGTCAATTTGAGCCAAATTAGTTTGATTTGAAAGAAGATTGGCCAGCTTTTCACTTGGTAAGCATTATTTTCAAAAATTTAAATTTTGAACTCTTCTCTGGGATACCAGATCAGATTTAAAAATAGTGATGAGTTTTAGTTTCCACCTACGATTATTAAAACTTTTTTTTATAGTTCTTTTAAACCCTATACATACTCACTTTTTGTTAACTATTATTTTCGTTAAAATCATTCCGAGAACAGTCGTGAGAGCAATTGTAACGCTCAAGACACAAAAATGTAAAAGTTTTGAAAAATTCAACTTTATTTCAGGATCTTTTTCGTGAGGCGTAAACTTTAATATGAATCTTACCTTCTAATTTATATTTAGACCTTGAATTACTAGCTGGAGCTTTCTAATACTTTTAATAATTATATTGGAAAACACTTATGTGAGCGCCAACAAAAACAATTTTTATTTCGCGGCCAGGTACCTGGGAACCTTTTTATTAAATGTAGTGTAAAATATTAAGGTGTTTGGCAACAGGTACTTAGTTACTAACTTAGATGGCATTTCAACCTGTTGTTGGTATCGTCCTGCTTATAAAAATTTTCTCCGTGTACTTTGATCTTTTGAGCGTTTTCTTCAGTTTGGTTCACTAGGGATTATACGCTTTCTTTCATATAGATTCCCGAATGCAACCGAGTTCATTCTTCCAATGTGACCCAGCCGGCGCAATCGTTGTATCTTTTTGCTTCTTACTATGTTCGCAGTAGAGTTATTCTCAAACAGCTTATGATTCATTCGCTGCCTAAACTTTTCGTTAACAAATATGGGTCCATAAATTTTATGAACTACACATCTCTCAAAATGACGGGTATTACAAGAAGTTTTCATTTTTCTGAAGCTAGCTTTACTTTATTTAAAAAATGCCTACTTGGTCCTTAATAACACCTGTTTGCAAGCGCTCTCTTTCGTTTTATTTAAAGGCTGATATTATTTTCTTTATTTATTGCGGATCCAAGTAATGATAATTCTTCTACTAACTCGAAATTACAATTTGCCGATATTTTTTTGCAGTTGCAATCAATATCTTTCTAAATTTTCTCATAGAAAGCAGTTGCCTCTAGCATATGTCTTTCTGTAATGTCAATATCATCTAGATAATCGAGGAGCATTTGACTTTTTTCATCAACGTTGCCTTTTTATTCCAACATTTTTTCATTATTAGTTAAAAAAAAACGGCCCGATAAGATTATAATACAAATTTTTTATTTGATACACGTAAACTATCATTAGGTTATGCAGAGCTAATACAAACATCCAAAAATATACATACTTACATTGGCCACATTCCCATATAAAACACGTATGCGTACCCGGATACCTTTGTGCGCATTTAAGGGTGTTAAGAATAATTTTTTCGCTCACGCAAACTAGAAAATTAATTTAAGCTGTGCGGCTGCATAATTACTAAGTTTTTTAAAAGTAAGTAGTTCTCAATAAGTCTCAGACATAAGGTACCCACTTACTTTGGTAGGAACATAAGGGTTAAAGAAAATAACACAAAATTTGCAATTGAAATCAGAATCGCACATGTATTATTATCAAAATGGGTACAAAATTCTTTCTCCTATATTCATAAACGATTTTTAAATTTAGCAAACATTTATTAAGTCAAACTTTCATACAAAATTTGTTTTGTAAGCCTTTATTAAATTTAAAAATTTTTATGAATACAGGCGTTTATCTTGAATTAATGATGTCAATATCAATATCCGAGGGTTGATATATTCTTTTTTATATCGTTCATAATATAAAAAAATAAACATTTTCTTTTTCTTAATTTCACTACAATAATCATTGGAATTCCTTTTCACTTTATATCTTAAAAAAAGTCCCATTATTTACAGCTGGTAATCCCATTAAATCTCAGCATCAGATTGCGTTTGACACCACCTTTTATTATTACACATGAGTGATTTCACCAACTGTTGTAATAATGGCGAAATGATTTTCCATTCGTATTCGTATTCGTGTTTGTATTTGTACAATGTACATGTTACTTTTTATCAATATTTTTTTTTTATTTTTTTTTTTTGTGATTGTTATTAAAAAGATTTAAATAATTTTCTTATTGATTTTTATGTTAACATTTGTATCACGTGCAACTAAGGATATTTCTGGAGATTTATTTATGTACGTATTGATGACATTTTTTTATGAAAGTAAAGAAAACAAGACTTAAAATAATTTTTTATGATTAACTCACATTATTTTCATCAAACACTCGAAACACTAATGAGGCAAATTTACTAGGATCTCCTTGGGGGAAGAATTGTTTGTAGATTTTGATAAAACCCTAAAATATATTGAAAGGAAATAATGAAAAATTCTTTTAGAAATTGTATAAATAAACAAGATTATTTATTTCATTAGACACGCACAACATGCAAATGAAAACAAACAAAAATATTTTCTTGTAATAAAATAGCAAAGACTATTTAAAAAAACAAATATGTATTTTTTTTAATCAACGACTTAACACAAGTTTAGTAAGAAAATAACAAATGCGTATACTTAATTTTAATACAAAACATTTCATCAAACTAATGACCACAGAAAGGATGAACATGTTGAAAGATAATTAAGTTAGTGTTAAAATAAAACTTCAAATTATAAAAATATTACAGACTCAAGAGTAAAATAAACAGTAAAAGAAACAAAAAATCTTTGATAATTTTTAGTTTTACTTTGAGTTTTGTGTTTGCCTGTGTGTATTTAAAATGTAAATGATAAATGAGTTTATGAGTGTTAAATTTGAGGCAAAATTAGTTTAAACATATACAAGTATTTAAGTTAAAAAATATGTATATAATATAGAGAATTAGATGCAGACAGTGCCGAAAAGTTTTAACTTGTTTTATACAAGATGAGCTGAAAATAACTACACTATAAGAAAAATCCCTGCCAAATTCTATTAAAAAAGGTTTGGCAAACTTTTATAGTCTTTCTTGCAATATGTTGTTGTTGGCTGTCTTCATAAACGCATCGTTGCAATGAAACACTGAAAGTATTAACTTGTTAAATTTCATTACTTTTCTGTAGACAATGCCTTGTGTGCAATATTGCATGGTAACCGTATTCACCGCACAACGGTTGCGAAATTAGTGCTTTGCATATGTTTTTAATGGTGCTTTGTAACACTGCGTTTATGAAGTCAGGCGTTTGATTCAGTGCCAAAAGTTCTGGCTACTTTTTAAGACTAATATACTTTAGCCTTAAACGTATAAGCCAATTTCGAATACCAAAATTTATTTCAGGAAGAGTTTTCTGCATTTATTGAAACCAATTGTAATCGGACGGAACAAAATCTGCACTATAAATCGGCGTCATTATGAAATATCAAGGTTTCTTGTCCAGGCGCATATCCCAGGCATTATCCTGCCAGTTCAAAATAAGCAATTGTGGGTGTTAGAGATTCCCTATAACCATCTGACCGGTTTTTGAGAGATCATAATAGTTGGATCCTTTCTAGACCCACAAAATAAAAACTATTCTCTTGGCGCCATCTATGTTCGCATTTGACATTGGTTTATCTGCTTGGCCGGGCTTAACATAAGATTTAATGCATTTGCAGTAATGGATAGCAATTTGCAATCAATAACTTCTAGCTAAAACAAATAACATACCAATTGATCATGAAACTAGAAGGTAAAAGTGGCGAAAAAAAGCTGTCGATGGAAACCACAAGGGCCTAGGAACCACGAACGGCCAAGAAAATCATGGCGATGCAACACCAATGGCAAAATAAATCAGCTTAACGAATTCTCGAGTGAACTTAGGAAACTATTCATAAATAAAAACTACTACAGATCTTTCGTTATGGCTCTACGCTTCATTAGGAGTTAAAGGAAAATTTATATTTTTTTAAAAAAAGTTTTTTTTACCTTGAGCTTGAGTATTTTTTTTTTTTCCTTGAGATTCAATATTTTTAATAATTTTATGCAAAAATTACTCTGCTTTTAAGTTCTAGAAGCATTTAAGACATGTAAAAATCTACTTTAACATCTGTTTACTTCAACTCGTGTGGTGCTTAATTTTACTTCTTTTGAATAAATCCTAATTAAGAGGCTCCTAATTGCTTTGCAATTCGATTTTGAGTTTGACAACACTTTTCATGTTATAGTGCCTCACACCTTTAACTATTTAAGTCTGGCCTGAAAAATCTTCGAACTCCTTGCCAAACTAATCCCTTCTAAACCGCACTAACAATAGCTAGCAGCGCAACCTTCCATAACGGACATTTTCCCTAAGCGGACACTACCTTTGGAAGGACACTATTACTTCGTCCCGACAGCGTTATAAATATAAGCATTAAAATCTTTTTACCCTCAAATCACCCTCTAAAAAACTTACGTTAGTTATCCTCGTGTTTGGTTTTTCACACATATGCAACGTTTGACTACTTTACTGTAATGCCATTGTTCGTTTGTGATCAAAGTCATAATTTACGTAGCAATTAATGGTGTGTTTATCCCGTTGGTGATCAACAGCAATCCATACAAAGCTTGTGTTTAATTTATATAAGCACTCACTTGATAAATCATACATTGCATGCAGTTCGCAAAATATCAAAAATATCCATACTTGCCGACCGAAAATTTTGTCTCTTGTGCAAATGACATAGATACTTCATATGTGTGGAAAACCACACCGAAGTGTAACTTGCGTTAGTTTTAAAATATTTCTTAACTAAACTAACTATGTTTTAATCAAAAATGGGTTTTCAGGGGCCTGATTCTGGCAGTCGTGATCGAGTACTTTCTCGATTTCAAAGCAATGTAATATCTAATTATTTTAATTAATACTAAACGAATCGGAATTATTTTTTTTTGTGTTGTGAAGCATTAATTTGAGTTTCACAATACTGAAAAAATAATTTCGATTTGTTCAGTATCGACTGAAAGAATTTGAAATAAAATTACTTTCGAATCGAGAAAGACTCGATCACGACTGCCAGAGTTAGGCCCCAGTACTAAATTTTTATTGCTAACAAAGTCAAGAAGTTTCTATAGTGTACCTCAACAATTGATCATGTTTACCATGTAAAAATGATTTCTTTTTTTTGGTTTTTCACACAAGGGTGATTTAAAGATTAAGAAAAAACTCCCCTTGTACAGACACAAATTATTGATCCCTTCGGTTTCTGTTCATGAGAGATTCCATTTTACTTCACGAAAATATAAATAATTTAGTTTTAAAAATTCATAAACATTTTTACATAAAACATTTTCCATAAAAAACTTTCTAAGTTTCGCGCCATGTTTCGTACAATGTTCGAAAGTTTTTATAAATATCAGCCATGTATTTTTTCGGTGTAGGAACAAAATGTGCTTCTGTTAGTTATTGCAAATACATACAAAGTAGTTTTTTTTTTTTTTTTTTTTTTTTTTTTTGTAAAATAACATTCTTTTAAAACTTTTGTATAATTTCATGAGAGCACAGTAATTTTAACGGATTCTTGTGTAAAAAAGGATGCTAAATTTTATATCTTATAGCCTTTTCACACTTGTCAACATTTAACATTTAACATCAATTTACGAAGATGTTGGAATTTTCCCATAAGAAATACATAGGGCTTAAAATCAAAATTTTTCAATATCTTTACAGAATGATTCTATCTCATTTTGTTCCCTTTTATATTTTTCGATTCTTTAAGTGTCATCACTAGAAAAGTGGCAATAAATTCTGTTATTATTGTGGCATCACTGACAAAATGGAAGTTGCTTTGAAAGCAGTGTTACCATTTCTCAAGTTTTTCCTTTTTTTGCAAGCTTTATTTTGCTTAATTTTGCTAAAATAATTAAACAAAATGAATTAGAAATACGTTTTGATGTTATCTTTTAAAATGTTGGCACTTTTGTAGAAAAAAGTGTTTAAAAAAAAATAAAAGTTTTTTTTTCAGAAATGGTGACATTTTTTCTTGAAGTAGATGTTAGATGTTCCAACCCGCTTGTTTTGCAAATAGTCAATTGTATTTTTTTATATCAATTGCTATTTTGTCAGAAACTTTTAGAATGGAAATTGGAAAATTGGTAAGTTTTATCAATTATACTACTTTTTCTCTGGCTATATGTAATGCAATAAGTATCAAATAGACTTTTTTAAGCATTACCTATAGCTCATTAAGTTACTAGTAGTTTACTTTTTTTTCGTCTCCTGTTTTTCTACATCATACATTACTATTGGATTTACAAATAGATAGATCAATAGCATGTTTTTTTTTTTGTACAATTAACGTGCAAAACAAAAGATCCGTTATCGTCGCTTCAAATATTATTCATTTTTGTAATTTTTCTTTCTTTATTTAGTATTTTTTACAGATTTAAATAAGAAAGACGTGCGGTGTGGTTAATTAATTTGTTAAAGTGATTTAAAACTAAAAAGGTAACAATAATCTAAAAACTTAAAAATTTAATAACATCTTTTTATTTTAGAAGCTGTGTCTCTTCAAAACGACACTACTGTTGGATCACCAGAAGAAAAAATCCGCAAAGCAATGCAAAGGCAGAAAAAACGCCAGTTTAAATATAAATGTGTTTCAAAACCAACAGCTAATAATAATAATAATAGTACCTAATACCATAAATAATTTTAATTTTTTTCTTCAAATAATGAATTTATTTGACAAAACTATTTTATTTTATAAAACTAATGAATTATTTTAAGTTTATTTTCTGATTTTTCATGAAAATGTATTATTTTTTTAATATTTCATCAAATTCGTATGAATAAAAGTTTTATGTTTATTAAAAAAATGCGTTAAAAGTAACTAATTACTATACTAGATAATTTGGGCCAATTAATTACTGAACAAGTAATTTGTATCTAGCAATTTAGCTGATTACTTATCACCAGAAGTAGCGTCAAATAACTAGTACTTTTTGAATACTTAAGTATTTGGTTATTGAACTAGATATTGGTAATGCAGAGAATAGCAAATTGACCCCCTCCAATGACATCGCCATGTTAAAGTAAACAGTATTTAAAGCTCAAAATAGATTTGGAGGTAACTAGATCTGGTTACTAAGTAACTAACGAAACTCCTAGTTCAAAACTATTTACCAGAACTAGCGGGAAGTGTGAACGCGTATTTCACAAATGTATGCAAGTGTACAAAGGGTTTAAGACGATTAAAGATATGAATGCCAATATGACAACAAAATATTTTTAAATAATTTTTTTTTTTCAATTTAATTAAAAAACTTTACGTACACTTTAAATTTTTATTACTTTAGTTGTACATTAGGGTAATGACTTTTTAAATTTTTTTTTGCAAATATCAAATTTAAATTGCCATAACCAAAATGCCCATAAAAATATAGTATTTACAAAGTTCCCGCACCAAACGATATGAAATTTCTACTATATTAAAAAAAAAATAAAAATAAACTATTTAATTTAATTAAAAGATAAACTCACTGTTTATTGTTGTTGTTTTTTTAAGCTTTGATATTGTTACAAGTAAACCTGTGGCTTATAATTCTTATTCGCTTAACAGTTTTATATGTGTAATATCTTTAGTTTTTCTAAAATCTTTGGATGACGTTTCCTGACGATCTGGTCTAACCAACCAGTGAAATGCGCATAGGAATTGCTTATCCCTTCAACAAAAATTTCAGTTTATCAATATTATGAAATGGGAATGTAGCACATTTAAACGAAACCTTGTTAATTAAATTGTTGAATCCCAAGAAAAACTTTGATATTAAATTTGCCATTGTCACAATTTTAAACGGCTGAAGTATATACATAGATTTAACAGAAGACCTACAATTTCATGCATTTGCTCTTTCATAACTCCGCTAATGAAGTAAAAAAAAAAACATAATATGTTTGTTGCGGAAGGTTGTCTGCCAAAAGGACCAGCAAACACGATCTTTATCACTTGCTGATAAATAATTTTTTTGTAAAAAATGAGTCACAACCCTATTGTACATGTTTTGCTTACTGCATATTACAATTAAAAAAATATCACGTTATTAGGTTAAGATTCATATAAAACGCCTTTTTGTAGAATATTATATAAATATAAAAATAAGTTGTGCTATGTTCGTTATTTTATAACTCGAGAACCACTCAACCGATTTTCAAACGAGTACATTCGTTGGAAAGTTCTACTTTCACTGATAATTTAAAAAAATAAAGTCCCGATAGGTGGCGCTGTTGTCGTGATATTTAAATATTTTTTTGATGGTAGATAGCACTTGCGTCAAGTTATTAACAAAATTCTCCAATATCTCGTTTTTTATTTTTATTTAGAAAATCCCGAGCAGCGCCGGGACGAAACAGCTAGTATTATGTAAAAAAATACACCTAGATAATTTTTTACTTCTTTAAGTGTTTTAAGGGTGCTGGTTTATATCGGACCAATGGTGAATTTGGGACATACCAGCACAAAATTTTGAAATGATTTTTATTGGGCACGTTTAAAAGACGTAACTGTTGCGCAGCCATTTAATGTTTGTCTTAGACACGCATAGTTAAGCAATTCCATTCAACTGAACATTAGCCATTTTTACCATCATGAAATTTTTTTGCTATCTTATCTCTACCTAATATATCTTGTCAAAATGCCACACAATTACAGGCTATGGCTATGGCTACAATATTTTTAAACTTTCCTCTATTTTGTTTAAAATCACTAATAACTAGTTCTAAGCTTTTATTTAATTTATTTTTTAATAAAAAAAAATTATTCGATTAATAGATTTATTCGTTATTTGAAAATCGCCATTTTAAAATTATTCGAACAAGAGTTTGGTTTTGTTGGATCGATTAATCGAATTATTCTTAATCGGTTGACAACTCTAGCAAACATGTTATGCTCAACCTCAAAAGCTGATCGAAGGTTGATTTTTATTGATAAAGCTAAGCTAATTAATTATACCCACAACACAATAGTGGAGAGGGTATAATGCAAATAGAACATTGTTGTCCTAAGGTAGCGTTATGCCTTGCTCTCTCTAATGCATAAACATTAAGAACGTGCCTTAGAAAAAATCATTGAAATTTAATAACTAAATTTGATTTTAGGCATTAACGTCAAATTGATGATTGTGGCTCCAACAAAAAACGTAATGTCTTAACGTATAAAAGTTTTCTTAGAGACTCCCCTAAAAAATATAAATATTATTGCAGGGTTATGACGCATTGTCTGAACAGTATATTATATATTCACAAAAAAGCACTTAATATTTACACTTTGGCTTATCTAAACGAATAAATTTTTAAAATGGTAGAATCACAAGAACCTCAAAGATTTTAAAAATCAAAACCTTTTCATACGAATTGCTTAAGTTTCATTCAAACCACTGTTCTTTCTAAGAAACAGATACGTACATATATAATCCATAAAGCAACGAAAATTCAAATTTATGCAAGCAAAAAAAATAGAAAACAAATACATGCAAACACATTTCAAAGTTTTTATTTGTATTACTTCTGCAACATCTTTCATCATGAAAGATGTTGTAGAAAAAAGCAAAGTTATTTGCCTGGTAGTACAAGTCAAACTTTCTCTAATTTTGTTGCCATTTGTATTCGGATTTAGTAGAGTGCAGAAATAAAAACTTTGCAAAATAAAAATGGCCAAAAAAGCAAACATTCAACACAAACTTTTCAAAACTTACTTGTTCTGTGAGTAAACCATTCGGACAGTCTTTTAGAAAACCTTTGTGCCTAAATAAATCGAGAAAAAAGACGTAAAAATGAGAAACAAAAATTAAAAAAAAAAAAAAAATAATGTTTACAACTGTATTAAAAGTGGTAATTTTTTTCTAATTAAACCAAAGTCAAGGGTTTCTTTTAATTAAAAATTCATAAAAAAAAGTTAGAGTTTGTGCAACTAGAAAAAATCACTTACCATTGTCTTATTTCTTTTTCGGTAACTGCAAGAATAAAGAAAAAAATAATAATATTAGTTAATAAAACAAAGAAAGCTTTTAAAAATAATTTAAACAATTTAGTTTTTTTAATTTAATTCCCAAAAAATCAACGTCTTTTGTTACTTAAGCCAAATCTTTCCAAATTGCTTGCAATGGCCAACAATTTTACATTAAGTGTTGAATCAAGCAAACAACTGATTTGAATTCCAAATTATATCTACCAATTGCCATTTTCATCAAATCGTAATGCCGCTGGAAAAACAGCAAACTAAAAATGCTATTAAAATAATAAAAACAAACACACACAAATAAATGTGCAAAAGACGTGCTGCTGCTCTGCTGTTGTCGCTTTTATTGCTCTGCTTGGAATTTTATCAAAGCAAATGATATTTGAAATTGATGTAAATAAGTGCATGATGGTTCTTTCTTTCTTTCTGTCTTTTGCCCCTTTTTAAACTGCGAGAATGTTGGAGATAAAATCTTAAAATGATTTGTTTGTCAACAAGATTTTTCATTTAGCATATTTTACATACAACTTCTCTTTTAGGAAAAAGGGTCACAATCACATCCTAAATTTATCTTAATCCCTTTTTTTACACAAAAATAAAAATATTTACATAGTTCTCTGGAATTTTAAATGAGAACTAACGGCCACAACTAAATCAAAAATCCTTGTAAGTTTGCAAAATATATGCGGTTGTTTAATAAAATATGTGGGCTTTTATAAAAAAAAATAGAAAAAGAAAAAAATATAAAGGACAGCTTGATTATTTAACTAACGGGTTATTCAATGAGAACCTTGTTTTCCACCAGGAGCATTTGGAAATAACGTGTCATATCAGTAGAAGACGCTTTGGCAGTTGTTACGATCACTCTTATCGTGGTTGGCGTAGGCGTGCTTAGAGGAAAACTTGTACATATACACTGTCGTCGTTACCGACAGTTTTTGCAACAAATACGCCATCCTCGATAACCTTTTTGTAAAAGATTTGAAAAAAGGTCGTATTTGTTGTCGTTTTTGCTCAACACGGTACCATTTTTTAAAAACGCCTAACTAAGAAAAATTAGTTTGCACTCTTTTTTACCAGCTTAAGTGATGATTGTTATTTTTTTAAATACCACTAAAAAAATTTAGTGATAGTCCAAATTTTTTCGCTATCACTAAACGCAGATTGAATACAAAAATCTGCACTCAATTCGAATAGTGCAAAATTTGGACATCCAATCAAAAACGCTGCATACAAATATTGTCTCACTAAAATTTAAAAAATTTAACTTTGTATGTTCATGGTTTTTGATTTCTTTTGAAAGCAAATGCATTAGTAATAAACATTAAACAAAATGAAATTTTGTCAATCATTTGCCAATAATTAGGCTTTAATCATGAAAAAACAAGTCTTTATTTTTGAGTTAAGTGCAACATTTTTAGTTGTTCTCAAATGAGTGAAGAGAAAAAAGTTACAATAAGCTGATGATGGCTTTTTTTAAATCAAACTATTTTTTTTTTTTTTGAGGGCAAAATTTTTTAACATCACTATCACTAATGTTTTGTGAGGCTGCAAATTTTCCATTCATCACTCAACATCAACAAAATGATTGCAATATTTTTGCCTTATCACTATGTGAGTTGAAATTGCAAAATGAGTGCACTACCCCCATCTATGGTAGATTCACTGAGTTTGAAAAAAAAACTACTTTATGCTATATTAGAAAATAAAAATTACAACTTCTGGACTGCTGAAAATTGAAAGTTATAAGTTATCTTGTTAGTTATAGTTTTATGTCATATTAGTAACTTAAAATTGTCATGTATAATTTTTAACACATCTGTATTACCGCCTAAAAGTGTATTTAGATCATAACAATAAGTCCCCTTTTACAAAGTGACAGACAGAAGGCAGACAGACGAAGTTTGTTGGTAAGGGGGCGACGCTGTATGCGTGACACTCTTTACTTTTTTCCTCTCTCGCCTACAAACTTCGTCTGTCTGCCTTCTGTCTGTCACATTGTAAAAGGGGACTTACTACAAGAATTTCCCAGTCATTTCTCGAAATGGTTTTAGAACATAATAAATTGTTATTACAGGATGGTTCGGGAAAAGTCTAGAAATAGTTATGAAATATAAAAAGGGGTGACTCATGAATAATTTGTTTAGTTTGTTTGGAGACATTAAACGGTTCGGGTCGAAACTAACAATATTGGATAAAATTGTGAACGTTATAATTAATTTCAATAAAGTTTGTTAAGTTGAATAAGTGTGTTTATTTATTTTGATTTGCAATTAAAAGAACTCAACGGTTTATTATAAAGGAAGTAAGCCGAAACGCGTTTATTTAAGGAAAAACGTAACAATATTAATAAAATAAACCTTTCGTTATTATTAGGAATGCAACATCGTTGTGAAAAACATCGGTGTTTAAAAACATCGATATTTCCACGATAAGCATGGATGTTATAAACAACTTTGCATTAACCCTTACGGACTGTTTAAATTCTTCTTTGCTACTGAAAATCTTGAAGTCCAACTATAATATGCATAAGCTTTTGTTCAAAAATTAACAAAAAGCCTGTCAAATGCATTTAAAAATACAAAATGAACGATAAGTTGTGCTTGAGGCAATTAAAATTTGTGTGATACCCTGGCAATATAACTTAAGCAAAATCCAAAAAAAAAGTACAACATGGCTTGAAACATATGATTTACATGTATTTGCCCAGTTACATAAGCCAACTTAAGCATATTACAGTTTGGCCTTCACACTTGCACAGTCTCCGAAATTTTCTGAACGTTTCTTTAGTTTGCTAAACGGGTTCCCCTTATTACATATAGTAAGTACATTATACGGCTGAGCTTTGAAATACACTTTTTTATATTTAAAAAAAAGGGTTACATTGACAAAATTTTAATTCAATTATAAAAAATTTAAAATAAATGAAAATATTAAATGAACAATGTCGATGTTTTTAAGTTATGACGCCGTTGTATCTTTCATTAAAGCATTGATGTATCGTTTGCATCCCTACACGCAGTGAAAAAACATGGTTGAAGTAGGTTAAAAAAAAAACATATTATGGCCTGCAATGGCAACAACTAAACTTTTGTTGTTTTTAACAAAACTTTTTTCACGATTAATAATATTTTGTTTCTATTTAACAATAAAGTGTTTACCTCCCTTTAAACTTCAAATATGGTTGAATTTAACAATATAATGTTTTAATACAATAAAGCTACAACGATACATTAAATCATATTATATTTGCCTTAACCATATTTTTGCATTTGCATTTTACAATAGTTGCGTGGTTTGCTTAAAATTCTCTCTCATTTTATTTTAACTACACTGTGCAAGAAATTTACACTTTTTTTTGAGGCAACCTAACGTTTTAGCCAAATTCGGGTACGCTGAATCCAGTGGTGCTCGCCGTATTTTTGATTGGCTCTGGTTTTCGAGAAATACCGTTATTTGGAAAATGGAGGAGGTAGCACAACGTATGTTCGCGTAAATCAAAAACGGTTTAGGTTATTGAAATTTCTAAAAAAATAAAACTTCCTTTTAGAAAATTAAACTTATTTTCTAATTTAAACATAATATGGTAACCTGCAAACATAAACATTTTTAAAATCTAACCATAGCATGTTGCTCTTAGAATATGGTTACCTCCAACCATATTTTTTTTTAATGTAGTTTTAATTGATGTTATCAGCATGAATATCAACATAGTGCTCAAGGCCATTGCAAAACTGCAAAACTGGTGATTGCGGATAACTTGGTTAAAAATCATAGACTGTAATCTGAGCTTTTGGACTCCGTTATAGACATTGATTACATTTTTAAACTTGTTACCATCAGACATTTAGCTGGAAACACAGCAGTAAGACTAATGGCTACCAGGGCATTTAAACATTACAACATCCTGACTTCACATCCTGGCATTACTTACTCGGCACCACCCTGACTTTTAGAAGTTCAATATGTATAGTTGTTTCACTTTCGAATAGCAAGCAACTTATCGCATATAAATTTCACCTTATCGCTAAAAAGAGATGGTTTAATGAAACCAAAAAAATCTGGCCTGCTATATATAGAAAAAGGACTCAGCGCAGGATAAAGCTTTTTAGATTTCACCTAAGGTATCTATACAGAAGAAAAATGAATTCAATAATGCTGTTTCAAACAACTTTTTTAATTGTTCCTATTAATTTGCCTTAATCAAAAATAAAATACAAGAATTCAAACATGTGTGTGGTTGCAAAAGAAATTGTTGCTCTATTATGAACACCAAGTGAAAAGGTTTTTTTTTTGATTGTGAACGAAGCTTAAAACTTTTAAAATAAACATTTAATCAAAGTAATTTTGGGTTACACAAAATTTTGAATTAATAAGATTTTGTTTGTCGTGCTGAATTCCCAATTTTTACTCTTGATAAAAACACTGAAATTTATTGTTGGGAATAAGCTACCCTACAAGAAGAGAATGAGCGAGTTGTCACTTTTTTCACGTTGGTGTTAAGAAAATGATAGAAAGAAATGACAGAAAACTTGATTTCGGTCATTTCATTCTATCATGATAGAAAGAAATGACAGAAAACTTGATTTCGGTCATTTCATTCTATCATTTTATTAACACCAACGTGAAAAAAGTGACTACTCGCTCATTCACTTCTTGTAGGGTAGTTTCTATGCGTATTTCACTGGTTGCTTAGGCCAGATAATCAGGAAAAATGGTCCCTAAACCTTTTAGAAAAGCCAAATTTTTTAGCAAACAAAACTGCAGAGTGAATGAGAATTGCAAACTCTGAAAAAGACTTTTTTGCAACGATATCGAAGCTTAAACAAAAGACCAACCATATCTTAGGATATATTATTGTACATTTTGATTTTTTTTTTTGTGGCTTTGAAATTCTAATCCAAACTTGACACTCAAATAGCGTACGAGTATTTTAAATACTATGGCATTTTCACAATAAAGCAGCCCATACACGATTCAATTCAATTGTCAAATGAGTCGGTTGTTGTCCAAATCAAAGCGTGTATGGCTTTGTCAACTGATTAGTTTGACGGTTGTCGAGTTGGTTGAAGAAAAATCAAAAGATTTTGATTTTTTTCAAGTTGACTACTAAGTCTTTAAATTCGATTGTAATGTGTGTGCTCAAGTCTCTTGATCAGCTGCCAAAACTATTTTTGTTTTTAAGTATTTTAAAAATTGTCTTTTATTTCATTAAATTTTAAAATAAATTTAGAATCTTTCAATTCAGTTGATGAAGTTGTCAACTGAGTTGAAAGACTCAGTTGACAACTGAATTGAACCGTGTATGGGGCGCATAACACTTTTTTTTATTTCACCTTTAACACTCTAAAGTTTTTGTTACATCTAAAAATAAAAGCAAGATTTAAGTCTTGAAAAAAAATTTACAGCATGATTACCACGCAGATCAATAAGCAATAAAAAGGGAATACCCCGGTTTTATCTCGATTTTAGTAACCCCCCGTTTCCACATGCAAGTGCAATTTCGAAAAACTCAATACACTCACACTTTTTCATTAACATTCACACAATTTTTTTACTTTCAGCCAATCGGCTGTTTTCTCGATTTTTCGTTGATAATACGTATACACTACTTGCAAGTAATTACTTGCATGTGGAAACGTAGGGTAAGAGTCAACCCACCTAGGGCAACCAGTTGGCGTTATCAAGTCTCACCCAAATTCGCTCTGAAAAAATATCTAGTTTTTTGTTGGCAAACGAAAGGACAAATTAGGAAAAAAAAACCGCGGAGCAAAAAATAGTCAGCAGCTCGAAATTCGCCTTGAATACCTTATAAAAACATTGATAAATGTTAATTGCGGCGAATTTACTACAGTGGATTGAATTCGCCATTGGCACTACATTGAACCAACAATAGCGTATCAAAAAAGGCGAAAAGCATACAGCGCTTAACAGCGGATATATTGTGCTTTTGTTCACAATTTTATTAAATCTTGCCTTGTTTGCTATATGTTTCTGCTATCGAAATTCAGCCAAAACGGCTGAGCAAAAAACCATGACTTCAAACACTTTTACACGCAAATCCCTTGCTGTTTTTTTTTTCTGTATATCTGGAGAACTGCAACGGCCAAAGTTTTGCAAATAATGTACAGGCATCTTGGTTATTAATATACAACATTTATATATAAGGAACGGTATTTATATAACTTTCTATTCTTATCGCATCATGGTGAAGGGTATATAAGATTCGGCGTAGTCGAATATATTACTCAAACTTGTTTGATTTTAAAACAGTAGGACTTTGAAAGTCTATAATTTTTATAAAGAAATCTTTAAAGAGTTTTGATTAAAATATTCCTATTTTATATTTATTATTCTATAATTTAATTATATTTTAAATGAAATAATAAATGATAAAAAAAACTATTACTTTAATTTATTTCTAAACTTATTTCTATATTTTTCTATTTGTAATTTATGCATACCTTGCTTCAAAATTTTATTCCGTATTCTTCCATATCCTGGATATCATAAATAACTAAATTTATTTTCGCCATCATAGTGGACATAATTCATAAAATGATAAAAAAATATTATGTAACAGCCCTACAGTTCTGAAGGCTGTACTTTTACAATAAAATTTATAAAAGAGCTAAGTCGACTTAACTCTAAACTACTAATAGACAATAAAGTGTAACAGTAAACTATGAAGTAACGAAATGTGGCATAAACTACTTTAACAAAACCATCTCTAGTTTATTCTTTAGAACTAGTGGGCAGTGCCACTGCTTTTTTGACATTATTTTTTTATTATTGTATTTTTCCTTTTTTGAGAGTAACTAAGCTAAAAACAAGCAATTTAATACTTGATGACGATTATGATGTTAATGACGATGATGAAAATGCTACTTGTATGAACTAACAACTCGTAAAACTGCATTTATATACTAGACTTGGTACTAATACTACGAGTATATACTGCCACTAATGTTGTTGTTGTTGCTGCTATAAGTACTTAGTTTAAGGGATTTATGACAGCAATTTTTTGTAGCTGTTCTTGATAAATATCATGGTTGCTGTTGATATAAGTTTTTATTGCAAATACACAGAGCGAATAAGGAAAAGTATCAGTAGCTGTTGTAGCAGCAACAACCCAGAGTGTAATGCAATTTATCGATTTGTAATGCAAGATTGTTCGTTAAGTTATTTACTCATTACACAATATTGAATGTTGATAATAAAATAAAAAAGTTAAAATGAAAAAAAAAAAATGGAAAACTAAAGATAAAAGACAGAGAACATTAGAAAAAAAATGTAAAACAAAAATTTAATAAGTTTTTTGAAATCAGTTAAATGGAGTCAAAAGAAAATAGTAAAATATTTAAAGTCAAGGTATAATTTTAATTAAAAACCGATTAGAAAGTATAGTCGGTCAAGCCCGGCTATATATTCAAATATTTCTAATTAAAAAACAACATATTTAACAAATTAAAACCAGTTCCATTTAACCCTTGTGTTAATACCCAACTTTAACCACATTGTTTAGCACCCGGGGTACCCGGGTACCCAAATACTATAACGTATAAATAATCAATATTTTTATGAAATAAAATTAAATTCTTAAACGTTTTAAAAGCGTATTAAATTAAATTTATGTTAAAATATGATTTTTTAACTTTGTTTTGCATAAGGGCTAAATTTTTAAACTTTTTATACAGGACAGTATTTTTTAGTATAACAGTTGAACATTTTTTGTCATACATGATATGTAAATGAGACTTCCTCGTATTATAACAATTACGCTTTGGAAATTAAACTTAAGTAACTGTATGATACAGAATTTAGTTTATTGCATTTTTTGAGCAGTTAAAACGTGTTTGTGTTATCCCATAAAGTGTATTGTATTGTATTGGGTACTGGGGTAGCCGGGTGCGCATGTTGCGATGGTTAAAGTTCAAGCAATTTTTTTGGAGTATTAAAGGAGCAAAAAAATAAATCTAGAATCTGAATTCGCTTTCTTTTAAGTTAAATAACGACGATCCAGAAGCTTGTTTAAGAATTTTAATTCTTAATACATTTTTTTCATGTAAATATATCTAGGTGGGTACCATGGTACCCGGGTGTTAACACAAGGGTTAATAAAAACAATCCTAAAGTTATCATCGGTAAAGCCCAAACACCATTGTATCTGCAGAAGAATTTTTGAGATTTGACCCTATTTCAAAACGATGGGCAGTCATGGGCTCACAGAAACAAAGTTATGTTAAGAGGTTAACATTTTTGGGGCGAATTTAATCAAAATGCAACATTATTAGATGGTTTATGGGCACAAATTCCAACATAAAGAGATGGTTTATGGGCACAAGGACACTATTTCGGAAAGAAGTTTGTATGGGGGTTTGTGGAATTATAGACCGATGCTCGCTTATTTGAGCAAGCTTGGTCCTTGGAAAAGAAACATATGTACCAAATTTTTTCAAATTATATTCATAATTGCGAATTGTACTTTGCGCACAAAATGTGCAGCTTGTACAGACAACCAGTCCGAATGGACGTTAGATCGAATCAGGATTATAAGTAGATCGGATATCGCTTTGGGTCTAAAACCAACATTTTTATATGTTACACACATCAGCAGAATCGCATTACATCTGTGTGGGTATTAAGGTTTCCAGCGGGAAAACTCAAAAGGCTTTCTTACTTCAGGACTTTTTAAAGGCCTGCTTAAAAATGGTGTTTCATTTACTATTCTTATCAAACTGTTAAAGAATGCCTCTTAGAAGGCCTAAGCTCTTTCGTTTCAAATATGAGATACACATTCCACATTCGCTTCTATGAGATGGGAAGGAGTAAAATTTGTTGTTTTGTTTTTTTTTCACAAGCAAAAACAAAATAATTATTTTTTTTTTATTCCGTTACTATTCTTATGGACTTGCTAAAGAAGCGAGAGTGGAAGGCCTACTCCGCAATGACAACCTGTGTTTAAAAAGATATGAGTATGAAATGGAGTGAGCAGGCTTTGTACATCCAAAAAAAAGTAAAGAGGGCTTCTAGAAAGCATTCGTACTCCTTCTTTTTCCTGCTGGTTTGGGACCATAGTAGTTGGTCGTCTGTTCAGTACTATTTACCCAAGGTCTTGAATACAATTTGTAATTGTTTTTGTAACAGTAATAAATAAATAAAATAATAAACAAAAATAAACCCTATTTATTTATTTATAGTAGTAATTTTTTTATTAAAATATTATTATAAATTAATAAATAGTTTGTTTAAAATCCATAATTTTGCCATTTTTAATGAGATTTTTTCTGCGTTATTGTGATATTTGCGTACACGTTTAATTGCCACTGTCATAAAAAATATGTTTAAAATAAATTAATTAAGTAAATGTTTTTATTATTCACATAAAATGTTTTTTTAATGTAATAACATATTGACAATTATGATGAAAAAAATTTCCTTTAAAGACTGTTTCATAACAACGCAGATAAAAAAATTTGCATTTATTTTAATTACCAGATTAAATTGAATTGTAAAAGAATTTAATACTTATTTTTATATTAAGTGGTTTTTATCATAACATTTTTTGGTTTTCTTTTTGAGTTTAAAGGATATATTTTAAAATAAGAAAAAATAAAAAAAGTCCATTTTCAACTGTGATACTGACATTAAGAAAAGTTTAAACTGTGATATTTTTTTATTAATTATACATTTATATTTTTGTTCTATGTGTGTGTTTAATTGTACTGTCTTTATTGTTTAAAACCACATTTAAGTTAAAAATGAAAATGTAAATACAAATTCAAGATTTTATATTTCAATAAAAATAATCCCTGAAGAGGTAGGAAAACAGCCTACGAAACGTCGGAGGAAAATATGAAATAAATCTTTTATTTACATATAGGAAATAATCAGACCTTGAAAGCCTATTTGGAAATCCCAAAAAACATTAATATAGTAGAAAAAGGTCAATAAATATAAAAAAACAATAAAAAAATTTTAATATGCTTTTGTCCAAAAAAAAAAAAAAAAAAAAAAAAAAGCAAAACAATCCATGACGTATTTTAGCCTACGAATATGCCGAGTAATTTTACCTAAAAAAAAATTATATATAAATTGTACACTTCACAACCGTGTAGTTTCGGCAATATTAATTTTTAACCCTAAAAAGTACACTTATTCTAGATTTTTATGAGAAGCGAAGTTGATTTAACGATGTTCGCCTGTCTGTATGTCTGATAAAATTGGATAAAATTTTCCGAAGACCTCAGATATGATGGGGACTAGGTTGCTCGTTATTTATACCACATAAAATTTGAAAAAGTATGCTATTGGAATTTAGCCAGAGCGGTCTACAAATGACAGCGATATTAGCAAGCAACCACGGCAGCCCATAAACCTGTAATCTCTACATATGAACGTTATCCATTTTAGGTCTTCTTATAATTTATAAACTTAATTTTTAAACCTGAATGAACTTTTTCGTGGAAGTGACACCAAATATATCGGTTCATAAATTACCACTTACTAGGCAAATGTTTGCATTTTTATATCCGGAATAATGGCTTTGGTAATAACTCGCATGGCAAATGAAATAGGAGGACCAAATTTGGGTCAGCTATTTTTCAAATAAGGAGTGTTTTATATTGAAAATAAGCCCATACAGAAACGGAAAGGTGTTTCGTATTATAGAATGTAACGCCTGTGTTGGTATTCAGGTCAATGATTTACGAAGTATCAAGTAATTGTTGACTTATCTTGAATCTTCATATATTAAATATGAACTAACAATAATTAATCAAATCTTATTCTAATTCTTTATTTATGTCCTGCCAGTGTCAGACAAAAATTTTCTTCATCACGGGTTCTGCTCACATATATATTTACTGGCGCCTTTGAATTTTTTCGATATTAGAGGCCGAGGCAGTGCCCCATAGTTGAATACCTGCAGATAGGCTTTAAGATAGAGTTGTAAAGTAGAAGCTTGCAATCGAGACTTAGGACAGAATTTCTTCCAATAAGCCAATGAATTTGAATGGCTTTTAGTTTCATTTGAGTTAATTTTACCTCTTATCGCCTATCCAGATGTATACCGAGATATTTTACATGCGAATGTTGAGGAATTATTTGATTATTGATTTTAATAGGGGCGCAAGATTCCCGGCGCAAGGTGAATGTTATATGTACGCATTTTTGCCCATTGACCATTATCCTCCATTGTCTTAACCATATTTCTAGTTGAAATATAAGATGCTGTAAGTAACGAGATGGTTCATAACGGTTTTCGTGCACGTTTAGAAAAGCTGTATCGTCTGCAAATGTTGAAGTTTGGGTGTAGTTGTTTGTTGGCATAGCCGAAGTATAAATTAAGTATAATAGAGGGCCCAGGATGCTGCCTTGTGGGACTCCAGCGCCAATTGGCTGAGGTGAACTTAAAAAATTTCTTTTTTTAATAATAAATTGACGAACGACTAAGTAGCTTTCTAACAGCTTGTGTGTGTTTGCTGGTAAATTTTGTTTCAATTTATGTAATGAGCATTCATGCCAGACTTTATCAAAAGCTAGAATTTTTCTTTTCCCGGACTTTTTCATTTCCCGGGAAAGCGGCATTTTTTTGAAATTTTTCGGGATTCCGGGAAATCTCGCTAAATACAAATCGATGCAAAATATTATTTAATTTAAATTATTTAAACAAATAACATTTCCTGAGATCAATTAAATAAGTTTATAAATGCATTCAACTTTCTCAAATTTCTGTGGCAAAACAGAAAAGTGCTTAATGGCACCTTAAGATCTTCATGGGCAAACTTTCAACAATTTTGAAAAATTAGTAGTGTTTAGGAATAAAAACTTAAAAAACTATAACCGCAGAGTACAGATGATTATATTAAATTCGGATAAAATTTCCAAAAGCCACCTTTAAAAATTTAAATTGTTCTCCTGTAAAACTAAACAAATAGACTTAAACACTTATTGCTACATAATTAATTCAAAGCCAACAGCATTTATAGAAAACCAAAAAAGTTGAATTATTTAAACAAATTATTACAAAATATTTCTTTTAAAATTGGATTTAAGCTCACAATAAGCATTTACAGAATCGCTTGAAAGCCTATTTTTAATTTTTATCAAGAAGACTTCAATGAGAAAACAATTTTCCTTTCTACGGATGTTTGCCTTTATAGTCGAAAGAACATTTTATAACCTCTAGAAACTTTCAGTTTTCTTAGCACTTCCTTCAAAACTTGTAATTCTTTTTTTAGAAAAAGTATTTTCTTCGAATCGAATAAGCGTTTTCGTTACTAATATCTTTTTTCATAATTTCTAACAGAATCTAATCCAAAAAATCTTTTATGCAGATGCAAGTGGGTACATCATTTTTTCGTTTTTATAGAATAACAGCCGTATTCATAAAAACTTATTGATGATTAATTGAGCGTTTTTAAGCAAAAATTGCTAAAGTTGTATTCATAAACGAAAAATGGTCTATTGAACCTTTAATAAACCATTGATAAAGTAGGAAAATTTATTGTTGGATTTGCCCTTCTTTAAACCAAAAATAAAATTAAATTTTGAAAGGTGTTTGCATTTTATGATATTATTTTTGTGAAATATGTTGAAAAATAATGACAAAAATGTTTAATTTATAACAACGGACATGTTAAATACATTTTACTAATTTTTTTTTATTTTAGACAGCCAATTTAAGGTTATATTGATATATTAAAAAAAAATGTATATGATTTAAATGAATATGTTCAGGAGCAAATGCAGCAGATATTCTCTTTAATTATTTATTAAATTATTGCAACTAGTTGTGTTTTTTTGTTTTAAACAACAAATTATTGTTCAAAAATATAAAAAAAAAAATAAAATAAACAAATCATAATAATAGTGATGTTAAAACAAAGTAAACAAACTTTTTATTCGATTACTTTCTTATCGTATATTTAAAAAAGGTTCAAACAAAATTTTTTATGATACCTTTCGGAAACATTTTGTTCAGAAACTAAAATAATATGTAGTTTTATTTTATAAGAATAATTTTGGAGGGGTACAATTAAAAAAAAATTATAAAAAAAATTTAAATATAGAATATCATGTAAACCGAATAGAAGTTTCGTGCATCACTAACAATAAAATGGCAGCCAAATAAAAAGAAAGTTGCCATACTTAAACAGAAAATCGCTGCAAACAGTTAATAGTAAAAAAGCTGTTAATGTACGTTTATGAATACAAATTTTTATAAGAGGTTTATAAGACAAAAAGCGTTTAATAGTTATTACATACTATAAGCTTCAAATAAGAACTTTTTATGAATATGGCTGTAAATCTGGGTCTTTGAACCAATTAAAAATTCTGTACTTTTTTACTCTTCTTCTTTTGAAATTTCAGATCATTAAACATGTAACATTGCCTTACTTATCGGTTATGAATAGACATCTGTAGTTTATCGATATGTTATATTGAAAAATATTTATTTGGTGTATTTTTTTTAACCAAAAGAAGATGATAACAATTAGAAGGAGTTGTGATGAACTAAAGTGATTTAAACCAAACAAAAGAACATTAAAAACATTAAAGCCAATCAAAAACTGAAAATGAGTTTTTTTGACCTAAGACCTTTATGCCTATCGGCTAACAGTTGCCTTAATCTTCTATACCCATCACCATGGTGCGATAGTAACAGACAGTTATAAAAATACCGTTCTTTAGATATTATTTAAAAAACTTTTTGCCACGCCCACTCATCCAATCCTGCCCACATTAAGTTTGGCTCTTGTCCTTCTGCAGATATACAGAAGTCTTTAATATTTTTGTATGGGAAGTACCACGCCCACTTGTCCGATCCTGCCCACAGAACGCCTTTTTAAATTTTTCGTTATACTTTTGGCATTTATAGTCCGATTTTAAAGTATGATATATTAAAGTTTTTGTCTTTAGAAGGTCAATGTTACAGACCAAATTAGAATAGCGTTCTTCGTTAAGATTTTAGGCAACCTTAAGTGTTTTCTGAGATGGTGCCTTATATAAGGGCCCATGGTAAATTATGTACCGATTTTCAAGAAATTTGATAGGGTTATTTCTAGTTTTATAAAACTGTGGCAAGCCAATAATTTCAAGACAAGACATACTTTAAGATGCGACTGTAGATGTTAAAGATATAAAGAAAAATTTAAAAAAGGTGAACCCTACGTTCGGCAAAAAAAATGAAGTTCTTGTTTCGAAACCGCCGTATTATAGGGGTATACAACGCACATATTTTTTGCTTGTAAGGTGGTACGCTCAAGTGTACATTATAATTTCAAGAAAGACCTATTTTTAATATTTTTTTTTTTTTTACTTCAAAGTCGATTATCACAAAATTTTTTTTTTTTTTTGTGGTATATGATGTTTTCACAATAAGCCCTTCATATGCATTTTATTGCTATATGAAGCTAACATACTAGAGAGGAACAGTATATTTTTTATTGTAATAAAAGTTAAAAAAAGTCGTTTTACCAAAAAAATAAAGTTTTTAGTTCACTAAAGCTATTTGATTAAAAATAATCTTTTCAATTTACAGAAACAACTTTTAAAAGATTTTATTTTCTCTTTTAAATTAATTAGTTTTTGCTTACAATACAACAAACCGTTGCCAGGGTACTTTACATGTGGATTTTATTTGTATGGAATATGCTACAATAATCAGATCAGGGATGGAAAATTCATAATTTAAAATGGTATCGAATCTTTACGAGACAATTTTTTTTTTTTTTTTGTGATATCAAGTTGTTTTTAAAAAATTTCAAAGAATTACTGTTATCGACTAAACACTAAAGAGCAATTTTTTATTCATTTCATACTTTTAGTTCGTAAGTTGAATAGAACAACTTTTTTTTCGCCATCTTTTGAGGAATACCCTGAGAGGCCTCTTGTAGGATTATGATTAAGATTTAACGCATTCTGATATTCAGAATTAGTAAATTGGCTGTACAGCTGGATGAACCACCGAATGTACCCTGGGGTTCCATCCAAAAAAGGACTTTCCATTATAGACATAGAAAACATACTTAAAACTTTAAAACATACCGTCCTCCAAAATTTTTCTCATTTTTAGAAATCTCATAAAATAATGATAGTTTATGTTTTAGGAGTACCACTATTAGACAAAATATATATTTTATTTAAAATTAAAATATCGATTTTATCGATAGTGCAACTTATCGTTTTGCAAATTTAGTAGTTATGAAAAGTTACTTTTTCGCTATGGGGGTACTGCGGTATTTTCTATCGTTAAAGATACTAAATAAAGTAGTAATTAAGATACAAAATTTTTCATGTCTGATTCAGATACATTTCGATGCAGTGTCGTCAGAAGTAGGCCATGCAATTCAGAAAACAATCATCCAAAATCATGAAAGTTAAGCTCGATTCACCCATGCGTTCCGAACAATAGTTTTGTCCGGAATTTTTTTTTTTTTATTGACGTCTTACTTCTGAGAGAGAGAGAGAGAGAGAGAGAGAGCAATTATTTTGTTTAGCAAGTTTTTTCTTGAATTGGTTTAATTTTTATTTTTTTTTAGAACAAAAAGAACTGAGTTGCCATTTTTTTCAATTTGTATATGAAGGTTAAAATTTTTTTTTTTTTGCTGAATAATTTATAAAAAAAATTATATAATTTAAAATAATAAAATCGCTATCCTTTTTTCGTCGATTATTTTTAACTCACTTTTAGAAAACAATTCAAAATAAGTGGTTTGCTAGTTTTGCTGCCATTTTGTATAATTGTTTACATCTGTAAACCATATGGCAGCTTTGCTTTTCCGGACAAATTTTTTGAAATGGGTGAGTCGCAGAATACTCTAAATAAAAAGTTATTCTTCGGACAAATATTGTTCGGAACGCATGGATGAATCCACATTTTAAGCCTTTTTTGATTTTCTGTAAATTTTGTAGGAATAAATGGTAGAGAAACATTTTTTTGTCGCCCTGAAAATTTCTTTTGGCAACACCGTCTGGGTCTCAAATTGTTTGTTTTTGCATGATTTTTTTGTGTCACAAATCCCTTTGAAAACCACTTAATACGGGGTACAAAAAATGTTGAAAGTGTAACAGAAACAAAAAAATAAATTCAAGTTTATTATTTAAAAATATATAAAGTGTGACCCACCAGTATAAATGCCATGTCGAATGTTGGTTTTGGTGTATAAACTTCTATGTTTTTCATTCAGAGAACAAACAGTATCATTCTATTGAATTAAGTTGTTGACAAAAAACAAGTGCTTTTTATGGGTAAGAACATAAGGAAAAACCACAACAAAAACAATATTCTTTGTGGAACATTTATTTTAGTGACATTTGTATACAGTTTTAAATTCTTTTTTTAAACTTAAATGAAAATTGTTTGTATACCCTCTACCGCAACTGGTAAATGACAGTATATTAAGTTGGCCAGTTTATGAGTAACACAAGGAAATAAATATTCTGTGATCTTGAGTAATTTTATGTCGATTAAAGCATTTCTTCTGTTGCTCACTTCCAAACTACTCAACACAAAAGAAGGATTCATGTGAAGAATTTTTTGAGCGATTTGGGATTGTTGCAGGTTATAACTGAATGCTTGAAAATGTATAATAAATAAACAAAAATGCTTTAAAATTATCGCAATTTTTCCTGATTTTTAATTGTTAAGCCGCAAAGAAAATATTGTCAAGCTTCCATAGCTTTTCTGATTTAGACTGTAGTCAGCCGCTTTGAAGAAAGGGGTTCAGTAATCGACCGTCCTGGAAGAGGTGCTTATAAGTGTGTTCGTAACGTGGAATATTTGTGGCAGAGCATTAAAAATTATTCATTCGTTTCAGCTCGTCGTCGTTCTAGACAGTTCGGCATTTCCAGAACTACATTGTAAAGAATTTAAATTTGAAATTGCAGCCATGCACAATTCAAATTGTGTCAGAGAAATTAGCACGCACAGGCAGGGAACGGAATGTATAACTCTCTGAATTATACACTAGCATTTGCTTAGAAACTTGAGTTTTTAACTGCTGCTGCGGCTTGGAAGCAAGCACCATCTGTTAAAACAGCAACAGCACCCAGCGACATCAGCCAGAAGCGAACTTTCCCTCAAGGTGAAAAATGAGCCTTTAAAGTCGAATTTTTAAGATCTCCCTTAATGGGTTCAAACCACAACCACCACGTGATCCGAAGGGGCCTCAACCAATGGTCAGACAGGGACCGAAATCTTAGGTCTACTGTAACCCGTGGTACCAGGTACTGTCTCTGGTCAGTCGCGAGCTCTTGATATCTGTAAATTTTTAACTTAGCCTAGTTTCGTGTATTGACTCTTTCTGTTTTCCTCGAAAAATGTAGCACCAATAACTGAAATATCCTCTGGATGACCCCAATATTAAGCCCACTTTTTTAATACACTTTATTATTCGTATGCCTTATATATTTTAAGAAGAATGGTATACTACAGCCTACTCCTGAAACATTTTTAGTAGAGGTTATCTAAAATTGGGTGCAATATGAGCAAAATATTCAAATATGAAAAATAAATAACATTTTAAGTTAAAAGTGTTTGGTTTTAAATTTTTTTTTTTTTAAGTTCTAAAAAAATTTAAATTCTTCTGTTCTGTATGTAACAAATTTTTTTAATTAAAAAGAAACCACAAAAAATTCTCATTATTACAATTGTTTTTTTTTAATTCACTAAATGGCTTTAGTTTTAATTACATATTTTAAACTTTATCTAGGCTTAATACAGCATTTTAAACTATTTTTACCCTTATCCTCTTGTTTTATGACATCACCTGAAAACAACCCTTATGACGATAAGTCTGTAAAAAATATTCGTACCTTTAATTTTATCATTTAATCCTTTGTAATTTAAGTAGTTCATTAAATGTGGGTGTGTATATTTAATAGCTAAATATGTAGAAGGACTTCATAAAACTTTATTAGGTCAGCGTATTTTCTCCCATATAATCGCATTGTAATAGTAGTTCTAAAAAGTATTTTATTATCCAGAAAAGACAAAGAACTTTTATTCAAAAATGTTAAGTTAGCTGAAACAACTAAACAATTAAATCCTTACAATAACCCTCACAGAGAAGTTATGTTCCTTTTATTGTAAGAGATTATATAATTCTGTTTTTACATCCTAAAGCTGTTCCTTTTTTATAAAATAACTAAAGAAGCAAAACGAAAGTTAATGTTTAACTACCGGCTCGCGCAAAACTTTTATACCACACAATATTCTGCGTTTGATTTAAAGTTAAGTTCGAAAAGACCGATCAATAAAAATGATTGCAGGCTTTGTTTTATTTTTTATAAAAGTTTTTTATTTCAATTTAAACGTATGTTTACTAAAAACATGTCTTTCCATCAGGGTGAACAAATTTCCAAAATGCATCATTAGGTTAGATAACAAGACGTGCGAGCTAACGTGTTCACATTATCTTCATTTTTTGATAGATAAAGTTCTTTGTTGATAGGAAGAAAACAGTAGCTTTGAACGTTTTGAAAGACTAAAGTGGGATTTGTCTAAAAGTGCTTGAACAAGTATTTAAGAATTGGAACTTTAAAATATTCTTACTTTATACATCAAATACATCTCTGGGAATAATTCCCTAACCCAGTCGTGACTGCGATAAATTAGCTTGATCCTTAAATATATAAGTTTTTTTCTAAGCCAAGCTTGGACGTCGTAGATTTGCGGGTCAACTCGGCTGAAAATATTATCAGTATGTAATTGCCAAGTCGTCACTTTGCTATTTGGGGACAATTCTGGCAGCCTTGCTTATAAAGGGTTCTTATGCGAATCGTACTTACTAGGGATGCCAAACGGGAAATCCCGAAATCCCGGGATTTTTCGGGTCTGACAAATCCCGGAATTTTTCAATTTAACAACTTTTGTGTATTAAAAATTTTTATATGTATAAAATATTCGTTTAATGGAATTTTTATACTTTCTTATTATTCATTGTTTTATGGCCGTTTTCTCATTACGCGATTATCTTTTTCCCTAACGAAAAACTGCACATTAAAGAAATTTGGTTTTCTCATTGTCTCATTTGTTTTCTATTATGTCGCAAAGCTAACCAGTACACATCTGCCAATTACACTATGCCACAAAAAAATTAACCTCAAAAATTAGATATTTTCTTAGCTAAATAGGTGCTGCTGAACACGAATATGGCATTGATTTATTTTTCAAAAAAAAAAAAAACCGTTTTCGAGATATACGCGAAAATTGAGTTTTTCTGCAGTTGTTTTAGGCATTTCGAAAAGTCTCAAGAACTGTTAAACTGAATTGTACAAGACTTAACATTTTGCATAGATATCTCTTTCAGCACATATCTATACCGTGTCGGTCGGATAAAGATTTACTGAGCTACAGGACTTTAAACTTGAAAAAATGTGATTTTTTTTATGTTTTTTCAAAATTCACATTTTTAATTCGCTCTAGTAATGCAACAAAAATATAAAAATTTTTTTTTTTTTACATGTATCTTAAATAATATTCTGATTTAAACGTAGTAAGCGTAAAATTGTTATCGTCGCACAAAAAATTAAGAAATAACGAAATAATAAAATAAAAAAAGCTTTCTTTTTTAAAATAAAAAAATACATATATATTGTTTATAAGAAAAAATTGTAAAAGAATTATTCTGTTAATTTTTATTTTTTTAAAAATTCCAAAATAAATAAAATTTAGTTAATTAAAAAAAAGTTGCTTATGAATTGTTTTGTTAAGTTTTCTTTTTTTAAATTCAAACATAAATAAATAAACAGCCTGTTCAATGAATAGTTTACGTTTACGTTCGAAATCGTTGAACAGGCTGAAAGTGTTGTTGTTGCTTTTTTAAAAAAAGTTGTATATTAAAGAGAACAAATTGATCCCGAAAAATCCCGGAAAATCCCGGGATCCCGCAAATCCTGAAATCCCGAAAACCCGAAAATCCCGGCATTTCGGGATCGGGATTTCCAAAATCCCGAATCCCGGGATTTGTTAAAATCGATCCCGTTTGGCATCCCTAGTACTTATTTACGTATGACTCGCATTTTGCTTCGCCTATACACATTGAGTTAAGTTGAATCTATATCAACCACTACATAAATGTTGCTTAGTATGAGTACGATGAGTAACATTAAACCTCTAAGTCATTGCTGATCTCCGCTTAAAACTTAAAATAGTGGTCAGCAATTGGAGAATTTTGGAAAAATTATACAATCTGTATATCGATTTTATTATCCAACTAAAATTAAACATATAGTTTAGTTCAATTGTATTTCACTCAATTTGCAAATAGTGCGTGTTAGTATAATCACAAGTTTACTTGACATATAAGCAATTGGAGAAATTTTTATAATTAAAAATATTTATGACTAGAGACCATACATTTTTATACCCCAGAACTAGTTGTGCAGAGGCATTATTAGTTTGTCATTTCCTGCTAAGCTTTTTTAACATTTATCTTAAGCCCCGTAAAATATATGCTTACAAATATTCTGTCTCCTTGAGTATTTCTAAGTCAATTTAGTAATGTCCGTCTGGCTGCTTGTACGTCTGTTGAAAACACGGCACAAATTCGTTCTTTATGACTAAAAAACATACAATTAAATTTCGTAAAATCTACTGAGAAACTACTAAGAAGCGGAGCTAAAAACTCGTAACATCCAAACAAGAGCAGTACAAACTATGGGAAGAATTTTACGAAAATAATTAACGCCATCTGTCCCCATACAGCAGCCAATATGCAACTGTAAATCACATCTAATTAATTATAATACATCTACTTAATGTCCGAACATTAGCGAAATATGCGAAGCAATCAAGTCTCTTAAAAAACAAATCGCCTGGTGTAAATAATATTTCTACAGAGATGTTAAAAGCCGACGAAACAACAAGCGCCAAAAACCTGACTGCAGTTATTACATACTTCTGGAGTCTATAAATTCTTAAGGCGAAATCGCTGAAGGAGGGTTTATCAACTTACTAAAAACAGGGATCATAAAGAAAACTGGAGAGAAACAGGGATCATAAAGAAAACTGGAGAGGAATTACCTTCATAAGCATAATAACCAGAGTGATTGCGCAAATCCTTAGCAAAAGATTATCAAGCAGCTACATGCCCGCGTTCAGAAAGGAACAAGCCGGTTTATAATCCCATTAATCTTATGCTGACCAGTCTACGAGTGATAATTAAGCATTCGGTATAGTGGAGATCGGCGCTTTACCTAGCATTCATAGATTTTGAAAATGCTTTTGACTTCCTAAACCACTATGACATTCGAAAACATAAGGGTCTCTACCATACTTCACTTAAGCAACCAAGCGATATTTTTTTTTTTTTTTTTTTTTTTTTTTTTTTTAAATTTCCTAAGCTAATCCCGCGAAGCTCTATGCTTGTCTGCAGGAAAGAAACCAGAGTCTCTGGCGGGAATCGAACCCGCAACCTTGGCGCTGATAGACTAGCTCGCTACCAGCTAGCCTACCGAGGCACTCAAGAAACAAGCTATTGAGTGGAACCCACAGGGAAACCGAAGAAGTTAACGACCCTCAGAAGCATGAAATTGGCAAGCCGAAGCTAAATATTTTCCGATGAAGTGCACTGGAAAACATTATTCCGGCCTTTTGCACCTCACAGGAGTAAAATGAACCGAAATATATGTTTATACAAATTTTGTAAAAAAAAATGCGGCATATAAAGGCCACTCTCTGAAAACACTTTAGTTCTCCTACAACCGTAACGAATAAAGGTAGTAAAATTTTGTCTGTCATAGTTTAAAAAGAATAGATTTCTTACCGCAAAAATACAAGAAGATCGCTTTATAATTTTCCATATTCGTTTTGTAGTAAAATTCGGTCTTAAGACCAAATTTGACGATGCACAGTGCTCTATTTTGAACTTTAGGTGACCAAAACCCCAAAAATTAACTTTAAAAAAGAAAAAAAGACATCAATGTTTTAAAGCAAACTATCCAATTAAGTTATTTCCATACTAAATTTAATTGGAACAAAATAAATAGGCTTAAAAAACTAAAATGATTGATGTGCAAAATATACAAAATAAAGCCAATTAAACATTTTCTGTGGTATATTTTTGGATATATTTTTTTTTTTCAAATAAATCTATAAATCTGTGGCCTTTTGACAAAACATCTTAAGTAAAATTTAAAAAGTTGAAAAAATGCTGTTTTTGTATTATAAACGAAATTTTTCTTTAATTTTGGTTTATTTTATTATTTGGTAAAAATGATTTTTTCACCGACTTTTTTTAAAACTTTTTTTGCTATCTTATCTCGACTTAAGATGTTTGGTCAAAATGCCACAGAATTGTTTTTTAGCAACCAACATTTTTTTTGTGTATTTTAGAATTAAGGCAATTTGAGCTTTTGATGGATATTTTGAGAAGCTCTTAACTAAATTTTTAAAATGAAAAAAAAAATGCCTGGTCCAACTTTTGAGATTTATGAGAGCTTGGGATTTTTGTTTAAAAACAAGCAAAAAAAATTGTTTGCCAAAAACTGGTTACACGTAGAAAAAAATATGGTTGGAGGTAACCATATTCTAAGAGTTGGCTGGATTTTAACAATGTTTATGTTTGCAGGTTACCATAGTTTGTTTAAATATGACCATGGTATGGTTAAAATCAACAAAAATTTTCCCAAAATCAACGAGAATATAGTAAAAATAAACCATTTTTTGCTCCATATTAACCATAATAATGGTCAAAACTAACCATATTAAGTTAAAAATTAACCATAATATTTAACCCTAACATGGTCAACACCTTCCAGAATTTTGACAAAAGTAACCATATTATGGTCGGAATTAACAATAATTTGGTCAATGTTAACCATATTATGGTTATTTATTTCATCCATTTTATCAATTTGTTTGTTAAGTGTCAAATTATAATTTTATTTTATTTTTTATATCTGATAGGTGTTATGTTCCACTTTTATAAAAAATCACTTTTGATTCATATTCCAGCCTTTGACGACCTTCATTACCATTTTTTTGTTCTACTATTTTATTCTACGTAAATTTATGTATTTTAATTAATAATTAAAATACAATGAATGAGAATTTTAAGCAAATCAAGCAACTTTTGTAAAAATCAAACGACCATAACGTTGTTGCTTTTTAAACATATTATTTAAAATTTAAAATTAAACATACGATATTTTAAAATGTTAATATTATATATAACATATTTGGAGGCAACCATAATATGGTTATAGTTTTTGGATGGATGAATGTTTAAGTGTTTAAGCTTTATTTTATTAAAACATTATATTGTTAATTTCAACCATATTTAAAGTTTAAAGGGAGGTAAACACTTAATTGTTAAATAGAAACAAAATATTATTAATTTGGAAAAAGTTTAGTTAAAAACAACAAAAGTTTGTTTGTTGCCATTGCATGGACCATAATATGTTTTTTTAACCATACTTCAACCATGTTTTTTCTCTGCGTGTACGCTGAACAAATTAAAAAAAATTTTGCCATTAACTGCCTACGCTGAACAATTTTTTAAAAATGCTGTTGGCACACCAGCCTTTGGGTTGACTAATAATTTGGCCGAAATAAAGCAATTAAGCTAAGACATCATAACTTGAGAACGACTAGTCTGTTTTTGTTGAAAACGAATACAGATAATTAAGAATAAAATTTTCTTTTAGTCGGCTAAATAACATTTTTTTTTATTTTCAGCTCTTTCGGAGTTATTCAGATATAAGTGACGATAATTTTATTTCATGCTAAAGAAGAAGTACTATTTTCTGTTAAAAAATGTATAAAAAATTATAAGGATACAATTTTAAATTTTTATCACTTTTAAAAAAGCTTAGTATAATACCAATAAAATGAGCCACATATAATGAAAATCGATGGAAAATGTAAATTTTATTCATTGTTCAATATTATGGGCATGAATAACATTTCGCCCGAAATAAGACAGTTATGCTGATACATTTCATTTTAACTTGAGAACAATTTATCCTATTATGAAAAAGCTACCAGCAAAAAATGTGAAAGGGAAATGCAAGAAAAGATAAACTCACTGTATTTCGTTGTTGTTTGGTTTGAGCTTTGATATTGTTACAAGTAAAACTTTGAATGTTTATAATTCTTATTCACTTACAATTTTATTTGTATTATATTTTTAGCTTTTCGGAAATCTTTGAAAAAAGGTTTCCTGATGATCTGGCTGAGGCAACCAATAAATTTCAATGTATTTATTAAAAATAAAAATTGGGAATTCAGCACATCATAGACAAATCTGATTAATAATTTGATATATTATTTCCTTTAAGTTGTTCTACCAGAATTTTTTTTTGTCTTCAATAGTTTCGGACATATTCACTTTTAAAATATTCTCTGTAAAGGGTATAAAAGATTCGGCACAGCCGAATATTTTTTGGAAACAAGACAGAAAATGAATGAGCTGTTATTAATGAGGTTGTGTATATTTTATTTTTTTTTTTTTTTATAAAATTTCCTAAAAATACTTTTTTGCTGCTTTCTAAATAAACCCAAAACATGTTTTAACATTCTGTTTTAAAAGTGCTTAAATTTAAAAATGTCCTTAATTTAGGGTCTTAACATTGTAAGCACGTAAGTTATACATTTCGGTTTTATTATGCCAGAGAATAAAAGGAGAAATAGTTGGTGTAATTGAATGTGTATATAAGTAGAATATTAAAATTTTACACAAAAGGTTACCTTATAAGAAAATCTTTTTTAAATTAAATGAATCTTTTTATTTCTCTAAAATAAATGGCATATTTCTGGTCACCTTTTTTCTCTTGAATCTGTATAGATTTAATCTTGTATGATTCAATGAATACTAAGTAAAAACGTAATGTATTTAGTTGTGTTTTACAATAGTATTAGACAGTTCCATACATCCTTAAGCTAATATACAACATTATCCCTACATACTAACTACGAGTAAATTACGTACATACCGACATTTGATTGTAGGTGCGTGTTTGAATTATTGTTATCCTGGAAACACCTATAAGGACGAACATTTTATATATTTTTTAAAATAAAAGTTAAGTGATTATGGGCATTTCCACAACTCAAAAAATAAAAGCCTCTGAACTTTTTTTTAAAATATGGTAGAAGCGGAAAAGAACACTCAAACTTTAGTATGCAGAGTTGCTTTACCATCTTATGCTAAGTTTCAGAATAAATGGATATATATTACAAAAAATAATTTTTTTAGGGTATTTTTGGGTCTCCGATCCAAAAAAAAATATGTTTAAGCCCATACAAAGAGTCGTTTACGTTCCAGATGAGAAAACATCAAGAAGTACCTTGAAACATCCTTGAGAATCTAGTAATAAAAACACATTTAAGTTTTGGGTATTTATTGAAAATTTAAAGTAATTAAAGATATTAAAAATATTCAATATTTTTTATTTTTCGAATTTATTCTATGAGTTACATTTCAGTTATGTATTTTATAAAGCTTTTTTGTAACAGTTCTATTCCTTAATACATTTTACCTTAGCTATACAAGAAAATACAATATAATAGTCTGGTAGTGTATAAAAGTCATTCCTAAAAATTTAAGGAATAGAACTATTACAGCTTTATAAAATGCATAAATGAAATGTAACTCACAGAATAAATTCGGAAAATTAAAAAACATTGAATATAATATAAAGTAACCTACGAAAGGAAATAATTCCCAGTTTTTAGATATTAAAAATATTTAGTTTTGTTTAAGATAATAAAAAAATAAACAATTTTATTATTTAAGCTACATAAATGAAGTTTGCATTTTTAACAAAAGCATTGTGTTCGAGATTGTTTACAATGCTTTTAAATATTTTAAGAGCTTTCGAAGCTTCTACAAATATTAATCTAGAACTTTAAGCAATTGCAAAAAATGGAAATTAATATGAATTAATTATATATTGGGCGTCAGTACAAATTTTGTAAAGCATGCTTTAAGGCAATCTTAGGGTTAAAGTTTATTACAATTTTCAAAGAGCCAATAATAAAAGTTTAAACTGATTGTCGCCTGCATTTATTTTCAGGGTTTAAATGCTATCGCCATATTAGCAAAAGCAGCCAAATTTTGCCTTTTTCCTATTACAAAAAAAAATCAAAAATAAAAAGCCGACAAGTTCCACTGCTAAAAACGCCCACACTTTTCAAAAGCAGCAGCAAAATAAACACACTGTTTTTGAAAAGTAACCTTTTAATGCACGCTGGCTTTTTTTCAACTATTGCTTTTTTAACAATAGCAAAAATTTCTTATTTGATGGAACTCAAAAAGCAACGGCAGTCCCTTTTATGTTGTAGGAAAAAATATGTAGGAAAAAGAATGAAACAAACAGCTGCTGTCAAACAGCCGCCAAATCAAAAACCAATGCATGCTAATAGCCGCAAAATAGGAGCGGGGTTACCGTTAGAAATGTTTGAAAAGGGTCACAAAAAGGCAGGGCTGTGGAGTCGTTAAGAAATAGTTATAACTCCCACTCCGACTCCTTTTGCTGAAATTTTTTAAGTACGACTCCGACTCCGACTCCAACTCCGACTCCGACTCCTACTCTAACCTAGCATTATTTAAGAGACTAGTTTTTATTTGACTTTAAATTCTTTTTTAATTTAGTACCTGTTAAATGGTTAAATATAGCAAGAAAATGATTCTGTAAAAATTTCAAATCGATATTTTAATTCTTACGTGCCGCGCATTGAGCTTTAACCTACTAGTTACTAACATATGAGTAGGAAAGCTGCAAAATATTTTATTTGGATTTTGGAAAAAATGTAAAAAACATATACCACCCGATTCAATAGACCAAATGAGTTGAACTTTATTAATAATAAAGTGTTATGACATTCTTGACTTATAACTCAACAGTTTAGAAATTTAAACCAACTGAAATATAGAAAAATAATGGATTTAATTTTGGAACGAACGAGTTTTGTTACGAACTTTCGAAAGAAACGAGTTTTGCTTCAATCCGTATGGGATCATTGAACTTTAGTATATTTTAAAGGTTATATTAATTTATTAAAATTTTGCAAACAGTGCTAAAAAATGTAAAAATAGTTCTGTAGGGAAGAGATAAACTACACCAATTCACATCTTTTTCAAAAAACGTTTTTTATACTGTTGAAATTTATAGATGTGTGAATTTCCATAAGTCCTATCTAATGTAGCTTTCGAGATAGAAAAGTTGAAAACAACACCAAGTCCAATTGGCTTAGACGTTAAAGGCATCAAGAACCCGCCATTGCATTTTTCCGTTCCTAATTCAATATTATTATTGTCCAAGACCGAAATTTGAAATTGCAAGTCTTTATTATCTCTCCAAATTTCCCTAAAGTGAGTAGATAAAAGTATTCTCAAATCATTTTTCGGGTCAATGTGGGGGATTGATGGGAATTATATCTGGAACAATGTCATGTATTTTTCCGAGTTCCGAGTTCCTTTTCCTTTTATTCTATTATAATTCACCTTGAAGGTTGGAACTTAAAATGTAGTTCACTTAATGCTTTCACCACAGGAGCTACAGCTGATTACAAGTCATATTCATGAACATGGCTACGAAAATATTTGTTAATATACGATAAATAAAAACAACATCTTTACAAATTTTATTTTTAAATTCCTTAATTCGGCTCTATTTCATTAACGATATCTTAGCGAAATTCAAATAGTGAACCCGCTGGTTTTTGTTACAGAAATTTAAGGTTTTATTTTGAAAAATATTGGAAAAATTTTAATGCAAAAAGGTCGGAGTCGGAGTCGCTAGTTTTTGTGGGTACTTCGACTCCGACTCCGACTCCGGTACAAAAACCTCAACTCCGACTCTTCAACTCCGACTCCGACTCCACAGCCCTGCAAAAAGGGGATTTTCCAGAAAAAGGGGTCAAAAAAAGGGTATTTCAATAAAGCAAGGGTCAAGTTTTTTTAAGCAGTATTTCTCATTTTAATGAACATAATAACATAAAGTTTTTTATAAACCAACAAAAAATATATATTTCAGTTAGGAAGTGCTCAAAAAACATATTTTTTTATGGAATGCCCCCCTGTCCTGTTTTTAACACCCGATAAAAAAGTTTTTTCTTTATCATTATAGCTAATTGTTTAATGCTTTTAATGTTATTTTCCGATATTTTCATTTTTTTAACCGATTTAGCGATTTCAAATAAATTTTAGGTTTGGTTTTAAATTTTGCAGTCGTTCGCGCATTGTAGACATGTTCGCGATTGAAGCGATTTTTTTCTAAAGTTTTCTATTTCTTTAAAGCTTTTACTATTTTTAATAAATATTAGACTTTGCTATCATACCGCTGTTAACAATTATTTGGAAATTTCCGCCAATTTAGCAATTTTCACCGAATGTTTTCATTCCTGTTAGTTTACGGGACTTTTAATCAATTTTATGGCGCTATTTTTGCAAATTTTTCTGAGTTTTTAGATTTTAGCGTACCTTTGTTTCTTTTTGAGGCAATCATAGCCGTTTTTAAAATAGCCCCATACATAAACCGAAGTCACCTATTTTACAGGGCACTGTCGATTCAAAAAAGGGCGATAAGTTCAATACCTTATGTCATTATTAAGGGTGAAATTGCTAGAATAAAACATGCTACTCTTAAAGAAAGCAAAAAAATTTTAAGAAACGAACACCAAATTGCATTTTTTGAATAAAATGTCAAATTTTTTTTATTTATTTATTTTTTTTTTTTTTATAAGAAACCACCATAAAAAAGAACAAATGTGCTTTTGGGGAAATTGTACTTTACTATCGAAAATCTTATTTAGAAGTCGTAAAAAATCTTTTAACGCAAACTTTTTAGGAATGCTAACTACTTTTTAGGAATGTGCGTTCTATATTTTGCTATTAAATCTTCACTTTAAGTCCATTCCTCCAGAAGAAAGCATGGAATTGGTAGTTTCTAGTTTGAGTATGTTCCATATCAATCAATGCTTATTTCGAAAACATTTGCTTAGCACTGCTGTTTCCTAGTATTAACAAAAAACAAAATGTTAGTACTATTTCCTAAAAAGGGTCAAAAAGGGTAACAAATAGGTGAAAATGATACAAAAGTATAAATTAAAAGAAAAGGTTATAAAAGGTATCAAGACCGTTGAAAAGGGGTCAAATTGATACTTTAGTATCACAAGGGTAACGCTGAATAGGAGATAAAAGCAGCGCAAAAGGCTGCTGAAAGGCACATGATTGCAAAAAAATACTCGACGACGACAAGTGATATTTTTCATGCAAAACAAACACAACAAGAATTTGTTATTGTTTTCTATACAATAAAATAATCAAATCAACGTCACAATTTGTGTGCTTTGCCTTTTACGAGCGGTATTTGTATGAAAAGTAAAACAAATTTTTAAATTCTTGTAATTTTGTTCTTATTTGCAATGTAAGTAATGATGACATTTCAACCTTACACCAAAGATGCCCAGTAGTGGCTGATATCAGCAAATTAAACTCACACGTATACTTACGCTCTTTTGTTTGATCGTCAATCAACCAATAGGAAATCAGCATATTGAGTGGAAGAGACAAACTACACTTGCAGAACTTCTGTGTCTTATTTTACATTTTAATTGTCATCGAGACTGCTGTCAGTGAACATATAAATTGAAATTATTGCGATATATTAATGATGTCAGCCGAAAAGTATTTTATGTTACAAAATGCTTTTGATGACATGCAATGTCTTATTTGTCATAAGACATTTAGATGTCCGCATAAAAATTATATATGTAATTACTTTCAATTATTTAAGCTTGAGGTCTTTTTATTTATAAAATATTCTTTTATTTCTTCAATATTTCGCTAACCTTTGGTTAGCATCGTCAGGAAATTAACAAATTTGAATACAAATAACAAAAAACGATAACAAAATTATGAAAAAATTTTTTGTCATAAATTAAATTCAAAAACCTATTTGTCATAAAAATTTTTTCAAAAACCATAATAACAAAAATAAAATATAACTAAAGTATAACAATTCATATAAACCGAAAAAATTTCCTATCTATAAAACCAATTCAAGAACCGTATGAACAATAATAATAAATATTCTGGCTAAAGAAAATTCCTATAACATATAAAAATTTTTCTAAACTACACTTATTCTTATCTTACATATGTACTTATAAAAACATTTTAATTATCCTTATTTTTATTCTTACAAACTAATATGTATCATGACCTAAGGACAAGAAGGTCAAAATTTCCATGTAATTTAATTGCAAAGTGAACCCTCTTGTTCCAAGGCTGTGATAGGTATATTTATATTAATATATCTTATATTCTATCTCCTAATAACTAAATTTCTATAATTATTCGCTATATGTTCTGTGTCTGCTTTAAAATTTATTCTCTGTGCTGTTGGTGTATTAATTATGTGTAACATTTCCAAAATATATCTGCGTTTGTAGTTAGTTTCAGTGTTTAAAACCGATGCTTCTTCAAAATTTGGATAATGATTAGATAGATGACAATGATGGCTTAATGCTGTCTTTTTAGAATTAATGTCCCTATATTTTTGATCGGATTTATGTCCCGCAATTCTAGTCCTTAATTTGTTCTTCGTTGTACCTATGTAAACCTGGTTGCATCTTTCATTTTGAAATTTCGAGAAAAATACATTTAAGTTTCCAAAAAGATACACTTTTTCCGAAAAAGATACGTTTTGAAAAAAATTTGAAAATCCATTTTTAACGTTTAATATTTATTAACATAACATTTTTATTTCATATTTAAAGAATATTGTAAATAAAATGATTTCGTGTGAATTCATTCTTATATTTATTTAAGTCATAAATATTAGGTACATATGTAATTTTTAAAAATACAGTAAGCAAACTTTAAAATTAATTATATGTAATTATCTTTGAATGTTATCAAAACAAATTCATTTTTGTAAAAATAAATATACGAAAAAATACTAAGGAGTTCAACGTTCATATTTATAAATTTCCTGCAAATAAAAAAGATGTTCATATTTCCTCAGAACAACTTTGCACTACTAGTAATCATCAATTTAGGTCTGTTGCAACCCCTTAATGTTTTCTTTCACCATTATTAAAGCTGCTATCAAGGCGAATTCACAAGAAGGTGGGGTCAAGTCAACATATGGATTTTTTTTCGGGTGTCGACTTGTCAAAGTGTGTATGCAAACTAATTGTTTATTCAACAATTCAACTAACCTTTTTTACTAGCAATATTTTTGACAATCCGACCACAGAAGCAGAGTTGTTGTAGAGTTGACCTTACCTTTTAGTCAATGCGCCTTGTATTAGTATTGATTCGGTTACGATGACCAGTCTTAATAAGTTTAAGTTGGCTAAAAATTTTCGAATGTTTTGTTTCTGTACATTTTGCGTACAGATTCAAAAGAAACGAAAAATGTCAGGATTATACATGATACCTGAAGTAGTCAAAAGATACGAAAAATGTATCTTTCGTATCCTAACGGCAACACTGATTACCAGCCAGAGAAGAATTTTTGTTTTTTGAATTTTAGATTTTTTTGGTTTGTCTTTTTTAACTAGCTCTTCTTTTAGGAAAAAGTAAAAAAGCAAAAGGCGAAATAATTTTTTTTAGCTTTTGCTTTTAAGGTGGTTGTCCATTTTTGTCGCTGGCTGGTAAAAAAGCAATTGTCAAAAAATAAAAATATACAAAATAGGAGGTTTGCTTTTTTGAAGAAACGAAAAACAAAAAATTGGCTATTGGAAAAAAATTAAAAAATTCAATAGCAGTGGCAAAAGCAAAAATAAAAAGCATCCAGCTGATGGGTGCTTTTAAGCCCTGTTTATTTTAAGAAATTGCAATCAACTATTGTCACTTTTGTGGCAATTAAATTCAAATATTGGTAATATCTCAATTATGCTTGAAAATTAATGTTACAATAAGAACAAGAACAAGATCCATGAGGAAAGATAACGATATATTTTTTTTGTGGATGCTATTTTAATGTCACGTACGTTGTGCAAAAAGATCAAATGTGTACGTCATTTGTATTTAATCTGTCGTAAGTATTTCAAAATTAAAGATCAAGGCAAGATATTTGTCGCAAGCGAATATTAAACTAATTTTTTTTAAATTGGTACGCTGAAGGAATTATGCTTCATAAATCTAATGAATCAATTTCATTAAATTTTTTTCTTTAATCCAATGAAAAATTTCATTGCGGGAAAGAAATTTTACAGAAATAATGAAGCAATTTCATTACCACTACGAATTTGAGTTTCGTTATTTGGTTAAAATTTTCATTAGATCAATGACAACTTAATATCTCTTTCAAAAGAAAATTTCGTTATACATTATTTCAATAGGTTTTTTAAGATTAAAATATCTATCAGTTAATGAAAAAAGTGTAACTTCGTATTATCCATGAAAAATGTCACTAAATCAATGAAAACAAGATAAAGTTATCTAGCTTCAAAAAAATTATAACTAGAAAATATTTTCTTCCTATAACTGCTGTAAAAGCATATTTTTAATTTCATTTTAAGCGATAGACATGAAAATATATGAACAAAATTGTAAATTTCAATGTTTCATAATAACTAAACACTGAATTTAGCTAAATGTTAGTAATAGGTTCAAAAACATACAACGAGAAAAAAAAAACAAGAGCAAACAATTCTCACATTCTTTTTTCTTTAATTGTTAATTTAAATACACAAAATTTAGGTAGTAGTACAAGCCAGCAAAATGGAAAAAACCAAGATGAAGGTCGCCCCGGGCTGGAAAATGAATTAAATACAATTTACTAAAAGGTAAGCTTATACAATTAGAGCATAACATGATGTAACAGAAATATATAAACGAAATAAAATTAATATAACTTGATGAATTGAAACAGGAAAAAAAAAGTTCACAACAACTCAAAACGCATATTGAAATGGCTGAAATAAAAAACATATATATATATATATATGGTCATAAAATGACCAAATTTAATCATTTATTTAATGAAGTTATGTCATTAAACAAATAAAAATTCTTATCGATCTTATGAAACATTTCATTAACGGGGGGCTAATGTAACATTCTTCACTAATCCCATGAAACGTTACATTGGTTGAATTTTAATGTAATTTTTCATTGGATTAATGTCAAAATCCATTGGATCTGGGAAGAAAACTCTTTCAGTGCAGTCTTAATCATCTTACCAAATTTTATTGGAATAGGTCCATATTTGACCATAGTTCTTTACAAATACTACTCCAGAAAATAGCTTTAAGTGGCATTACTTCCTTAAAAATGTTGATATGGGCATAACATTTGTTAACAATAACTCCTATGATAGCTTCTTTGTAATGATAAAATGCTGTCCTATATAAACCCTCCACCGAAGATGACTTTAAGGCAAATAAATCTCATATAGATGAAGATCTCTTAAAAATATTCGTCACAAAGAATTTTTAAATGAACCTTAACCTCATAACATTATTTCGTTAGGCGTGTTCAAGATTGCCCATAGGTCCCAAATTGGGTACAATCTCGAAAATTAGTTTTTAAATTCTGTGGTGTAAGTTATGGTCGAGTTTGACCGCCTATACTTTCTCACTTTTTGTTTCAAGTTTTTGTATAAATATTTTAAAAATACATATTTCATTTCTTATACATACTACAAGAGATAAAATCTGTCACGTACGGTATGTCCCGAACGATATTAATTTTGTTCATCATCAAAAATAATTTTTTTTTTAATTACAGATTATAAAGAAAAACATATTTGATAAAATGTTAGAAATTAAAAAAAAACTCCTCCCACAATTCGAAGATTTTTGCATATTTTTACATTCAAGCACGATGTGCACCCGTTTTACTCGATATTTTGTACAACAGGGTTCCGAATGTGAAAATTTTAATTTTCAAATATAGTACCCTCTAAATGAAATCATTTTCTAGTTACCACTATTTTTATAAAATCTCTACCTCTCTGAAGGCGTACAAATGGTTCGTACAATGACATGGAAATGCCCATATGTGTGTGTTTGTATATTATCCCAACAAACACAGAGGTTTGATTTCAAATTGAAAGTGGTTTGATATCAAACCTTTTCTCAAAAGACAAACGTATGATAATGACTTGAAAATTTTTTTAAAATTTATACAAGGGGAAATTATTTTCAAATTGAGAAACGCATTTATTTTCAACAATGTGAAACATAAATAAAAATATTTTTTTTTTTAATTTAAATTCATTATTTATTTAAATAAACTGTGAAATAAACATTCGGCACCATAACTAAAAGATGAAATAGTATTCTTTCCGTTCTCTAATTTTTAAACAGGCAAAATACTTGACACCTTTTTGTTTTGAGGATTGTCATGACGTAGCACCGCGATCGCACAACAAACTTATATTTTCTTCACTTTTCCGTTTTATTTTTATTCACATTCATTCACTTTGTAATTAATTTTGTTACTCAGAAATAATTTATGTTTTTTAACAAGAAATCAAGGTTTTTTTCAAGGCGAATTCACTTCACTTAATATGTAACTTTTCTTTAATTCTGCAACACATTTCACTTTAATCGCCATTTTTTAGTGTTTACATTAATTTTCGCTTCAGTGTTGCCAAGTTATGTCTTTTATTAGAGAATAACATTTGATAACAATTTGACATCAAACTGATAAAACCTTGTGTGTCAAATGTTTATATTCAAATCATTATTAATTTGAACTCAAATGTAAAAATCAATTGAAAAACAATTGAAAATTGATAAATTGATTTCATATCAAAGGTTTGACTTCGTGTTTGTTGGGATCTCTTTTAATCTATACATCTGCTACAAACGTCTATATTTTAATTTGTTCTTTTACGCACGTACTTTGAATTTTAATCCAAGATTTATCATTTTTGTAATAGAAAATTTCAAAATGAAATAAAATTTTATGCTGCATTTATTGAATTTGTAAGATTATTTGAAATTAGTTCTGGTTTTCTAGAAATTAAATAAGAAACATGAGTACTTGTGTTAGAATCTCATTCAAAACAATTAAGAGTGCTTTATTTGGCTTTGATAATGGGTTTTTATTATTGCAGCTTCTCTGAAATCGGTTATAAGAATTTACGGCAAAAATGTTCTGTTAATTATATATGAAGCTTTAGGGTAGGCATTCAAAATTATTAAATACAAGCTTCACCCGGTGCGTTTTGCCATTTACATTAAAAAAATATTAGAACATATTTTAAGCACAGATCTCGAAATGTATCAAAATCAAACTAATACTTTTATCCTTCTCCAGATATTATAATATTTTATTGCCCCTATTTGGCGGTTGAACGCTCATTTTTCTGGTTCAGCCTGCTTTTTGACATATTTTCTTGTATTGATAACCAAATTATTTGTTCCTAATTTGGAGATATTAACTGTAATCATTTCGTAAATCGGGATGCGAAAGTTGTTACAATTGTTCTTGCTGTAAGCACTATTTAAAAGCCAAAGGAATCGAGTACTATTTCGAAATTTCTCTATTTTATGACATTAAACAAAAGTATTTTTAAAATTTCTGTTTAGTAACCAAGTGTTTTTACTATTTTGTTTAACTGAATTTGACTGCATTTTACTAAATTGCGTTGGTTTATACAAAACACAGTAAATTAGAGCACCAATTTAGAGCGTAAAGTGGCAGTTCTTGACTGAGTATTTACATATTTTTTTTAGCGAAATTTAGTAAAACAAAAAACATATGATTAAAAAGATAAACAAAAAACGTAAGCAAATAAAAAGCATACAAATTGCAAATAATAAGTTAATAAATAAAGAATGTTTATGGCTCCATAAAAACTTTTAAACTTCTTTTTTTAATTTATTGAGTTGTAAAAGTGTAAAGAATTTGGGTGTTAAGTAGAAAATAGCAAAACATGTATTCATGTACTTTTGAATAAATGTAGACAGACACTAATTGGAAAACCAGAATATTTGTTTCTTGAAATTTTCAATAACAACCAAAAACTTTTACTGGGAACAATTTATCGGCCAAATAAACAAATACAAATTAAGCCATTGTTAGATAAACTATCCATGCTTACTCTTGGTTACACAGATGTTATTATTACTGGTGATTTCAACGCTAACATACTAATAGATAAACGTTTAATAGAGGATATGAATGCCATTGGTATGATTTTGATAAATAATTTAACACCGACACATTTTACATCCACCGCCAGTACACTTCTTGACCTTTGTTTTGTAGATAATCTTAATCGAATGCTCTTATTTGACCAACTTTCTGCCTCTGTTTTTTCAAAACATGATCTAATTTTTATGTCTTATAATTTTGAAGCAATAGCGCAAGAACAAACAATAACATTTCGAGATTTTAAAAAGATAGATCTCCAATCCCTGAAAACGGAACTAACAACAATACCATGGAACCAAACATTCTTAATGCCTACTGTAGATGAACAGGTAACTTTTTTGCATTGCAATATACAATATTTATATGAAAAGTATGTGTCTGTTAAAGTAAAAAAAATAAGAAATGAGAAGCCTTGGTTTTCAAACGAAATTAAAGCCTTAATCAATGAAAGAAATAATGCGTATGCACGATGGAAAAGATTTAAAACCCCGGAACTCCATAATTTTTTCAAGATATGCAGAAGAAACGTTAATTTAAAAATTAGAACTGAAAAATCAAAATTTTACGAGGGAAAGTTCCAATCAGCTGTTTGCTCAAAAAAGAAATGGAGGGAAATTCGTACGATGGGTATCGCTAACAATTGCATGAAAACAGAAAACGCAATTGATGTTAATCAACTTAACTTAGAATTTGCCAATATACCAATGCCAGCAGCAAATCTCAGATATTACAACTCTACAAATGCCTTTAACAACGCTAACAGTCCTAATCAACAACTTTCATTATGTTTTGATTTCATACATGTTACTCTGGACGATGTTCTTAAATCTATGCTTAGTATTAAATCTGACTCTTTGGGAACTGATGAGGTTCATCCGAAATTTATTAAATTGATAGTTACATATATACTACAACATATAACACATTTGTTTAACACAATGGAAACAAGCAAAGATAATACCTGTTCCTAAACCTGATAAAAATTACCGGCCAATTGCGATTTTGCCCTATTTGTCAAAAGTATTTGAAAGGTTAATACATACGCAGATGACTCGATTTTTGTATGAAAATTCTCTGCTCTCTGAGAGACAATCTGGTTTTAGACCTAGACACAGCTGTATTTCTACTCTCATCGATGTTTCAGAGGAAATACGGTCAAAAATTGATAACAATATGATATCGTTTTTGGTTTTGCTTGACCATTCTAAGGCGTTTGATACCGTCGAACACACAATACTTTGCCAAAAACTGAAATACATGTGCCATTTTTCAAACACAGCTGTAAAATTACTTGCTTCATATCTTTGTGATAGAAGTCAATTCGTTTCTTTTGGTTCTAATAAATCAAACAGCTGCTTAATGACAAGAGGTGTTCCACAGGGCTCGATACTTGGCCCTCTATTATATTCAATATACTCCAACGACTTGCCGTCCAGACTCAACTACTGTGGTATACAGATGTATGCAGATGCCGTTCAGCTTTTCATCAGCTGTTCCCCATCAGGTATTATTGATTGTATCAGCAAATTAAATCACGATCTCGATAACGTATTAAGATGGGCGTCAGTGAATGGCCTTTGCCTTAATGCGAAGAAATCGAAGGCAATGCTTATAAGCAAAACAAAATATTTACCGTCTAGCTTGCCGCCAATCCAAATTGGACATTCTACTATAGAAATTGTGAAAAGTGCAAAAAACCTTGGCGTTATTTTTAACAACGATCTCACCTGGTCAAATCATGTAAATGCCATATGTGGAAAAACTTACGTTATGTTAAGAAATCTTTGGATGACACAGTATTTTACGCCAATTAATATCCGCATGCTACTCGCTAAGACATATCTACTACCCACTTTATTGTATGGATGTGAATTATTTTCCAGTTGTGATTCAATAAGCAAGAATAAGCTCAAAGTGACCTACAACAACATTGCCAGATATATATATGGACGTACAAGATATAGTAGTATAACTCAGTTTTCAAAACAAATCTATAATGTATCCTTTGAAAATCTATTAAAATGCCGAACACTCATATTTTTACATAAACTTATATTTAATAGACAACCTACTTATCTCTACAAAAGAATAACGTTTTCAAGATCGAATCGGGGCAATAGAATAAACTCCATAAGATACCGTAAGCAGATATCTGAAAGACACTTTCTCGTTAACGCCATCCGTCTCTGGAATGAACTTCCTCCTAATATACAGATAATAAGCAATGCAAAGCACTTTAGATGCGAAATATTTACCCTCTTGGGTTAACGAAAAATCACATACATAATTAAACATTTTTTATTGTTATAATTATAACTTTCTTTCGTATAAAAATCTGTAACTCGTAACTAATTAATTTGTTTTTAAATTGTTCTTAGTTTTAAGATAAACCTTTGTAAATGTTATAATCTAATGTGCCTTTATCTCCCCAGTACTATTAAATAAGATTAAGTCTTGTTGTACTGTTTATTTTTCAAATAAATAAATAAAAAAATAAAAATAAAATAAATAAAATCGAATAAAATCGATCTTCTTTTAAGCGAACTAATTTAAATGAAATGAATTCCCACTTGGAAGCACTACTTTTTTCCTATCTGCTAAAAACAATTTGATGACTAATTGCGTAGTAAAAAAATTTTATTTCGATGTTCGACTATATTTAGCGAATGGTCGTTAACACATTTTAAAACCATTGTAATAAAACCTGCTTCCATGTAAGGGAATAACAGAAGCACTTAGAACTTTGTTGGTGAACGTTTTCTTTAAAATAATGATTTTAATTTTTCACTTACAACCTGCTTACTTATAAGAGATAATGCGAAGTTATTATATCAGTTTTATTTAATTAAATTAAAATTTCACTTCAATGGTATTCGCTTCTCTGCTGCATATACAAGCGCTCATGTACTTTTCTTGCTTCCAGAAACCTTAAAATTGCTAACTGAGGAGTTTACAACTTAGACATGACTTAATGTTTGTTAACAAAATGTATATCCTTAATTATTCTTATACGAGTACATATTCAGATCTTAATATAATATAAGATCTTTATATAAGTACTAACATAAGAACGTAGTTAAGGCTAGTTAACACTAGTATACTTTGTATTGATACATGTCAAAAACTCAAGTACTATGTAAAAGTGTTATAATGTGAATGAAATGTGATATAAAAATTACAAGTATCACGAAAAAAAATTTGACATCCCATACGGCTTCATCGTTTTTTGAAAAATTTCTAAACAAATAACAAGTTTTTATTTGTCGTTCTTAATTCCTAATTTGTATTCCTGATAAAATCACTGAAATTTATTGTTGATGGGATAAGCTATTCGGTTAACAGTTTATTTGTATAATATCTTTAGTTTTTCTAAAATCTCTGGTTGAGTTTTCCTGACGATTTGGCCTAAGCAACCAGTGAAATGCGCATAGGAATAGATTATGCCATCAACAATAAATTTTAGTTTATCAATAGTATGAAATGGGAATTTAGAACATTTAAACGAAAACTTTTTAATAAATTTTTTGAATCCCTAGAAAAACTTTGATAACTTGCTTAATTGTTTTCGCAAGAAAATCAAAAAAAAAAAGCAAGTTGCCAGTTTAGTTTTTTTAGCCGTGCACTTGCCAGTTTATTATCAAAGTAATTTTTGGGAAAACAAAATTTTCCCATAAACAAGATTTCATTTGTCGTGATTAATTCCTTATTTTTATTCTTGATAAAAACCCTGAAATTTATTGTTGATGGGGTCCGCTACTCCTATGCACATTTCAATTTTCCAAACAAGAATACTTTTCAATTGATCAGGGTGGCGTTTGAACGAAAGCATTTATATGTGTCATAGTGTGACTACAAACTTTAATGTTACGTTGTATTTTTTGTCAGTCGCAACAAAACTCCTTAGATCTCTATCTCACAAAGTATTATGGAATAAGTAAGAGTTGTGTGAAAGGATTAACAAGCCTATAGTACACATTAACGTCAATGTGTAAAGTACCTACTGTAAGTATAAGTGTATTCGTGATAGTGATAGTGATGTTCGTTTCAAGAGCATTTTTAATACAAACTTTAAAAAAAAAATTTAACACAATTTGACTGAAAAAGTACAGTTTTTCTTAAAAGTTAGAACAATTAAACATCTCATTTCGCAATTCCCCAGCAAAAACTTAACTTACCAAGTAAGTTAGCAAATAATGTTGGAGAAAATAAACACTACTTATTTTTCGGCTGAATAACTACTTATTTTTGTTCTAGGTGTCCACAGAATTCAGTACTTACAATACACTTACTAGAAGTCAAAAAATATCTAGTTATTATTTAACTACTAGTAAGTTGAATTGTAAGTACTTACAATATACTTACCAGAAGCCAAAAAATCACTAGTTAATAGACCTAATAAGTAATTATTAAGTGCGTTACCAGTAAGTAAATATTCAGTACTGAAAACAACACAAGTAATAAGTAGTTATTGAGCTGATTATTAGTAAGCAAATATTCAGTAGTGAAAATAATAGAAGTAATAAGTAGTTGTTGTGGTCATTACTAGTAAGTACTTATTAAAGTTTTCAAAATAATGACAATTGTAATGACAACTAATTACCAGGTAACGTATGAAATAACTACCACCTATTACTAAAAATCAAAAAGTTTTTCCTGGGTCCGACGCAAATAGCTGACCGTACAGTGTGGTGTATGTGGTGTTTTACCATGCTGCCATCGTTACGGTGTTTGACGTTGCTTTGTTAGCGTATTGATTGTTGCGTTCTGTTTTTTGTGGTTTCATATACTAATGATAAGTGAAGTAATGATGCGATTTATTTTGCTTTCTTGATATAAAAGATGCCACGCCTACCAAAAAATTTAAGAAAATATTTAGAACCTATTAACACAGCCCCGCATAATTATAAAATTACCGTGAAAACTTCCGGCAAATTGGCTTAGTAGTTTAGGAATCTAAAGGCAACAAACAAACTCACACACATAAAGAAACGTTAGGCCTCTTAACTATTTCCTTCACCCGCTGGGTACTTGAATAATAAATCAAACTTAATCTTTGACTTTTTAATTGTTTTTCTTATTAAACAACTGTTTTTTTACTTCACAATAAAACCATAACAGGAACTTTGTGTACTGCAAAATAAATTAAAATTTTTTAATTCAGAACTTTATAGATGTACAAAACAAAATTAATAATGTACAAAGGAACTCAATGAAACTATTAATAATAATCCTTGTTGTGTTTTGTGTCAAATAATTCACATTATTGTTTCGTTTTAAACTGAAAAAAAATCTTCCATGTCTCCTTCCTTTCTCCCTCTGGGGCATAATATTCCAAAGCAATCTTTCATAAATATACACAGTTGTTGGCCATTAACTAACAACAAATGATTGAATTCTTTACTCCATCACTTGAACGAGTATTTTAATACTGCCTGAAAATTTAATCAGAAAAAAAAACTTACGGAGTTTAACTTCTTTAAAGCATTTAATAGGCTTAATTTCTTTATATTAATTACGTATCTGGGGTAAAAGTTTAAAATAAATAATGATTATAAATTAGCTTAATTACTTGTAAAAGATGTAGATGACAATGATAATGAAGCAGGGGGAGGCAGCAAATAAAATTATTAATGAAACTTTTGTATTTATTAAAAAAAAAAAAAAAAAAAAACGGCCTGCTGCTGGCTTAAATAAGTAACAGAGAATTGATAAGAAAAATGCGTTAAAAATTATTGAAAAAGGAGAAACATATTAAGAGCTATATGAGGAGTTCCATAACTAAACAATGTCAAGAATTTTTTCCTAATTTAATGCTCAAATAAGGATTTCGAACCATGAACGAGAGTTTTCTGTAGCTATGAAATTGACAGTTTTGAAATGAAATTAGAGGAAATAACTTACGATTATATCGTAAACTAAAAACTTAAAGACCGTCGACGACAAGAAACTTTAAATTGACTCTTAAGTATATCGTCGGCTTAATATGCAAACCTGCTAACTCCTATTCAGTAAATTTTCCGGGGAGACAAAATAAATTAAGAATTTCGACCATACAAATAAAATTCTTTAATTTGTCCCCTGCAGCGCGTAGGATGCTCCTAAATGGGACGAATGTGTAACCAACCCCACTTTCTTATTTTTAGCGGAATTTCGGTTTTTTCTAAGTAATTTCAATAAACTTAACCGTTTTTAAGTTACGCGAACATATGCTGTGCAACCTCCTACGTTTTCGAAATAACGCTATATCCTGAAAACAAGAGCTAACCTAAAAAAAGGGTAGCTCCACTGGATTCAGCGCGCTCCAATTAGCTTAAAACGCCAGGTGCCGGGAGCGCGCTCCAATTAGCTTAAAACGCCAGGTGCCGGGCATGTCTGTTTTATGCAACTAGCACAGTGTACTTTTTGCACAAAATGACCATATTAAAATTCTATTATTATATGTTAATTTTTTAAAGGTTGCAAAAGAAAAAAAATCGTATCTTAAATAAGAAAAAACACCTCCTTTAAAGTTGTAGAATTTTTATATAATTTAAAATTTTTGTTTTGTTTATTAAAACCAAATTTCATTAAAATCTAAAAGGGTCGGGTCCCACTCTTGGTCGATTTGACATGGAATTACCTACCCAGTTGGTTTAACCCAGCAAAAACTTTGCTTACAAAATAAGTTGAAAAAAAATGAGAATATGACGAGACGACTACGTACTTATTTTTGTTCGAGCTGTCCCAAAAGTAATCCTTTATAATTTGGCCAATTATAACCTAAAAAATAATATGTTTTTTTGTACTTAAAATTTTTATAAAAATATATAGTTACAAAAAGAGGCCAACGATAAGTTATTGCAAATTAATTCAAAAAGGTTAAAACACACTAATTAAAATTGTTTTTATATGCATGAAAGAGTACACAATAAAAAATTTTTCGAAATGTAAGAAAACATTTAATAAAGAGTGTTTTGCTGCACAAAATCATTTATAACTCTAATGGCCGTTTTCTCATTACATGATTATCTTTTTTCCCAACGAAAAACTGCACATAAAAGAAATTCGGTTTTCTCAATGTCTCATTTGCTTCTATCCTGTCGCAAAACTAACCGGCACTCATCTGTCAATTATTTATTTTCCTTTTATTTGCCGTACAGATAAATTCAATCAGCTGACTCCCAACTTTTACATGTATTTTGAGAGGTGTTGCCAACTGAAAACAATGTTTTTTGTCGGTATATTGAGAAACCCAAAATTGTTAACAGACAGTTTATCGGTCTAATAAATTTATGTTGACATTAAGTAACAGACAGTTTGTCGGTATATTGAGAAAATGGCCATAACACTGTAACACAAATGTGTGTAATGTAAGTGTTATGTTGTTCAAAAAACATCGTTTGCATTAGATCGATGTAACTATTTGCATATGTAAATATCTGAATTTTTAAAACACAATAACTTCCCTATTTTTGATCCGATCTTGAATTTTTTTGGACTCAGTCACTAATTTCTTATGTTTCGTGGAAAAATAGGAAAAAAATTAAAAAAAAGTTAATATTAGATCCATTTTTAGCCATTTTATGGAAATTTCTTTATTATTTGGCACTATTTACATTTGTAAATTTGTTAAAATTACTACTTTATTTGTATGTAATTTAATTTATTTTATTCTATTTCTACAGAGAAAGACAAACAGTAAACGAAAAAAAGATAACTATTATTTTAGGCATTTTCACAGGTATCTTTTTTGCAAATTTGAATTCAGCATTTGAAAATTTTCAGAAATGGGTGCTGCTTTATCTGTGAGAGATCTTTAATTTCTCGCAATTTGCTGATCAAACCGAATAAATCTTGAAATATTTAAAAATCTCTTTGAAGAAATAGTTGCTCGATACAGCAGGAATGCTTTAATTTGCCAAAGCACTTCTAGCCTTTCGCTGTTGGAATGATGAGACCCCATTGTAATTAGTATTCCAAAGTATGCACTAAGCTCTTCCTGAGTAACATACATATTTTCTACGAATCATTTTACCGCATCTTTTTAAAAATATTTTATACCTTGTATTTTGGCTCGCCGCTCTGGACTTTTCTAAATTTTCATATACAGCTTTGCCTTTTCTATTGGTGTAACGATAAGTAATTGACAATATTGTTGGGTGCGTTAGAGCAAAAAAGGTTTCACTGATGCACAAGTTCCTTGTGTTTGGATTGGGACCGACAAAACGGCTTTCGCGAAAAATATTTTGCTGTCGTATACGCTGCAGCTGTGGAACAGTTTTGTTCCACTTTGTTCCATCCATTGCAAGAAAAAAGTTTTATCCTCACAAGGGCAAGCTTCCGCTAGGTCATGCCCCTCTTCACTTGCAGAAACTTCTACCTCATCGTTATTGTCTATGCAAAAGTCATTGTCTGAGTCACCTGCATGCCCCATTTCTACTGGATATGCTGAGACTTCAATATCAGAGTCATCAGCATTCTCTGGGGAATAAGATATTGTAATATCAGATTCAGCATTAAGAGAACTAGGGAGTGAATCTTCTTATGTTTCTTCCTCTTCGGAATCAATGTTCTCAATGAGATTTTCAAAATATCTCATTTGCTTATCCAAAGAAAGCATTAAACAATAAACTCAGTCTTTAACAATTTCATATGCGTAAATATGTACAATATTCTTACCTAGCCACAGAAGCTTAACTCAAAATTTTAAATTTATTACTTTCCATTTTAACCGAACACTTAAAAAAAAAAAAAAAAAAAAAAAAAATATAGGTTTTGCCAAACTTAGAAAACATTTTTTTCAAACTCTCTCTCTAATATTTAGATTAACTGGATTATAAATTTTATTGGAATTCTTGTGTTGTGCTTTAAATGTAACACTAAAATAATATGTATTTTAGAAAAGTCGATTTCATCAGTATAAATAGCTTTTACCACTTTTATAAAGAATACTTTCACCTCTTTAATTCTTGAAAACCGTCTGCAGATACACCACATTTTAATACAATGACCGCTTTTTAATAGAACCTTATGTATACGGTATATTCTATGTAGATATCAAAAATATTTTTGCTGTAATACCAAGGCCACCTCAAGCAAATACCTCATATAAGTGAGCTTATGTGTCTCGTTTCTAAAATTTTTGTGTATAATTAAAGTTCTAGGCCAAATTTTTTATTCACATTATGCTAGGAACACAATTTGATCGTACGTTGTCAGAACGAACACGCGTCATTTACCCACAATTCCGTCCTAAACTTAGTTCGTTTTCCTTTGAAGATAATATTTGAATATTCCAAATTTATTTAAATTGCTGTTTATTGGTTATCCTTTTAATTTTTTGTTTTCAAATATGCAATTTAAAAACACAAAAATAATTAGGCAATTCTCAAAGTGTTCTTTTGTGTCATATTGGCTGTATTTGCTAGAATTTTATTAATGCGATATTTATAAAATAATAGCTAGTGCAACCAATATGACGCAATAGAATACTTTGTGAATTGCCCTAATTTCATTTTATATTAAATTTTTTATTCTATAGCAATACGGTCTGAACCGGCGTATGAAATAGAATAAAATCTATGTCGGCATACGATTTAGATATGCTTTAACATTTTTGCCAGCTATTGTGTGCCTTTGTGTAACATATTTTAAGTTTTAGTTTGACAGTTTATCTATGTCTTGCGATACTACGTTGATACGCTGAAATTGTGTTTCTATTGCTATTCGATATATGGAAATGAACCTCATAGCACGGATTTATGGAGCCACATTATTTATCATTTCTTGCTATTTTTTTTACAAAAAAATGGTATTTATTTTATTATTTAAAATGAAAGTTTGTTTTTTTTTCTATATAACAGTATATTTACATTTCCTATAACTCTTTTAAAAATAAATTATGCTGTTTTTTAGGTTTTATAGCACGTTTACAAAACATTTTCTTTAGGGTTTCGCTTGGGGAATAATATCTGGTAATATTTTGTTAAAATTCTACGAAACTTTTAAACGAAATTTTTTGGGAATGTCTTGAAAAGTTTTTGATTAGTTTTTTTTCGTGCTTAATTCTCAATTTTCATTTTAGATAAATGCACTGAAATTTATTGTTGGAGGATAAGCTTGTTAGTGATTTTATTAATAAATTAAAAAGAAAATTAAAGAAGATTTTTTTTATTAAAAAAAAGGGATAAAATTAAATGAAAGAGTGGTAGCACTGTTGAGAGAAGCACAGTGCTTTGTCCCATACCCTAAAATCAGAAATTCGCACATCTGCCGATTTTGTCGGTTACTTTTTTATTTTGTCGCAAAGGGGCAAATTGGATTTGCGAAGCTTCAGAAAAAGCTGTAAAAACTCTACTTTTTTAAAAAATTTTATAAAGTTTGGGTTTTTTAATTACTTATACTTGCTTTACACTATCACACTAGTCATACTTATTTTGAAAAAATTGAAACCTGTCATGATAAGTTGTTATTTTTAAACAATTATTAGATCGTAAAATACTTAAGACTTTAACAATATTGTTAATAAAATAGAAACAAAAGATTATTTTTTTTTTGTTGTTGTATAAAATAAAATGTTTAAATTTATCAAACATTGATGGAGTATAAAAAAATAGATATTTTTTATTTCAGTTTTTGAAAATATATAATACTAGCCGTGCCTTCGGCGTTACCCGCCTAGAATTAATTTTTTTCTAACTGTAAAAAAAAATTTAAATAAAAATATAAAACATATTTTTAAAATTTTATCAAAATTGTTAATAAGTTTCGCATAAGCAGAATTTGCCAATATGGCCCCAGTAAAAACTTTGCCTACAGAATAATGTGTTGAGTAATCAGAAAAACATAAAAGCACTACTTACAATTCTACTGAAAAAACCAATAAATTTAACAAGGATTGTCCCAAAATTAACGCAGAAAAAGGAGAAGAATGCTACTAAATAATGAGTGAAAGAAGCTATTCATTTTAAAAAAGTAGGCAAAGTTTTTACTGGGTCCCTTCATATTTCTAGCATTGAAAAAATATTAGCCCAGTGTGTTTTATTTATCCGGATCTATCTATGATTAAAATTTCATCAAAATTGGTTAGATATTTTCGGATAGGCAGTAACTGTCCCTATGTCCCCCTCTTGGTCCTAGTTTTAAAAAAGTAAAATTTCATCAAAATAGGTTTAGCTTTTTTACCGATAAAACGTAGCAAACGCAAAAGTCACTTTTGCATTCGGTCAGGAGATGGTCGAGCGGGCAGATAGACTGGAGGCGGAATGGAGGGTGAACAGCGTATTCACGTTAAAATGGCTCTGTTTTTCTTTTGAGTACGAAAACTATTGCTTAAAGAGATTTCTTGTAAGACGATAAATTATATTTTCTGGGTATAGGAGGTTTGTCGCCACTGGACCCTATTCTAAGTACTTAAGTGGAATATAGCCTATGTCCGTTAGTTGGTTCCATTCTTCATTTTGTAGAAAAAAAAATTTAAAAATGGATTGGCAGCTCTGGAGCTTTTCAGCTTTATAATATAAGTATAGATATTCTAAGAAAAATATAGAAAAAATTAGAAACGACTTTGTCCCACACTTATGTAATTTTGAAATTTCAATAATGTCTAATTCAAAGAATTTTTCATAAAATTCACTAATATTGTATTGTTGTATTGTATATACCAGAGAATGACAACAAGTACCCATAAGAATAATATACAGAGGTATTTACCCACGCTTTTCGTTATTGTGTATGCACATATTTATAACGCAAAAAGTATGGTTATTACTTATACTTATGCACGGCAATATCTTCACGCAACCATATTCAGTAAACAAAAATACATGAATGTTATGCAGATATTATTCAATAACCATGAATGTGTTTTGGGTATCTGCCATACATTTAAAATATCCATGTTAAAAAAAATACCTTCAGTATTTTTGGCACTTCTGTGTAAAAATGAAAAAATTTTTTTTTAGCAAAATTGTGCTTTGATCACTTGGCAGGTATGGGACTATGTAAATATTTTTTATGATACATAAAATAAATTTGTCATCAGCATTGCCTATGTTAAACTACACATAAGCTCTATATTTTTATAAAAAATAGGACCATGAGGGATGGAAAGGGGCAATTTCTGCTCTCCGAAGCTATCTAACAGATTTTATTGAAATTTAAAACATTGATAGATCCATATTTATATGGACACATAAGCTTTGTATTTTATAGAAAATAGGACTAGGAGGGAAGCTCGGGGGTATTTTCTGCCTCTGCAAAACTATCCAACAGATTTTAATTAAATTTAAAACATAGAAAAGGGCCTACTTATATGGACACATAAGCTATATAGTTTTTTAAAAAATAGAACTTTCTTAAAAATTTTAATGAAATTAAAAATAAAGATACACAGTAGCTATGTATTTTTTTTTTTCAAACTAAGACCACGAGGAGCAAATTACATTACGTTTTGGATTGAATATTAAAAAAATTTTGTTAAACAGCAGTTTTGACACACATGCAGAATAACATGTGACCTAAAAAGTTGACAAGTCAGATGTAAAAAACATGTCGCAAACGCTATAAAAACCAATGTAAATAAATGTATTGAGTGGTTGTTTCACTCTTTCTTATTAGCACAACATACAAATCCATACTTAGAAGCATACATAAAAAGCCATGTATGCCTTCTCGTGCCACTTATCTATGCTTTGCGGGTGTGACAGCGACAAGTGCATGTGTATGGTAACTGGGTTTATATTTTAACAACTACAGTGTGTAAAATAAATTATGGTAAAATTAAAAAAAAAATAATTTTATTGGCTTTACGAAACTGTCATAAAAGCATACATGTAGAAGATTTTATTTGAGTTTTCTTTGATACAATTCTTGCTTTAATTTGCAAAACATTATAGCAGTTCACACTGAATTAAATTATTTTTTTAATTGATTTACCTAAAATAAGGAAATTTTTAATACATACCTATTGTTTTAAAAAAATTTTTAAAGTCAAAGTTTTAAATCAGTTTAAAAAATTAAGTATGAAAATTTAATAGGTATGTTTTAAATTTATTTCCAGCCAAAACCATTTATTGTGATTAAATGTTAATAAAAATATTTACAATTAGTTTTTTGTGTTTGCTTTAAAATTCTCTGATCAGTACAGTTGCAAAATTTTTTTGACATCAATGTTGTAGATTCTTTAGAAATTGTTGCATGCCCATGTTATACTCACACTTGTTTGTTTTACCGTTAAACATTAAGCAAAAACACAATTACACAAGCATGTGTATATCGTTAGCAAAAACGTAAAAAGTCGTAACTAACAAAAAATTAAAAATCAGCTTTTTGATTGATTATTATGAATGCCATTAAAATACATGTCTGGACACTTCTTCGATCAAAAGTGACGCTTTTATTAACAAAAAACAAAGGGACGTAACTACAAGTGTGTTTATTTTCTTAATGCAAAACCGCGTAATTACACATTTTTTTCCAACAAACTATGATGAAATAATGAAGTTTTGTTTGTTTTTTAAATTATTTTTTACTTTGCAATAAATTAACTTTAGTTATAAGAAGAATATTGATAACTTTGTTTTTTTTTAATTACTTTTATTTTTTATTTTGCAATAAATGTTGTTTAGTTTTAAGAATAATAAATGAATGTATTACTATCTTCACTACACATTATTAAAAACATGATTGAATTAAAATTTAATTTACAAAAATAAAAATAGCCGTTTTTTATAAGTATTTTTTCCCTGGTCCATATAATATAATCCATATAAATATGGATCTATCAATGTTTTAAATTTCATTAAAATCTGTTGGATAGTTTTCGAGAGGCAGAAAATACCCCCGAGCTTCCCTTGTGGTCCTATTTTTTAAAAAATATTTAGCTTATAGGTCCATATAAATATGGATCTATCAATGTTTTAAATTTCATTTAAATCTGTTAGATAGTTTTGGAGAGGCATAAATTGCCCCCTATTTCCCCTCGTTATCCTATTTTTTAAAATATATATAGCTTATGTGTTCATATAGAGGTGGATCTATCTATGTTTTAAATTTCATTAAAATCTGTTAGATAGTTTTGGAGAGGCATAAATTGCCCCCTATTTCCCCTCGTGATGATATTTTTTAAAAAATACATAGCTTATGTGTCTATATAAATATGGATCTATCTATGTTTTAAATGTCATAAAGATCTGTAAGATAGTTTCCTCGGTAAAAGTACCCTTTTCTGACGCATGTATTGGTTTGTAAATAGGTTGAGTAGTTCTCGAGTTATAAAACAGCTTAGTCAAATCATAAAATGCTTTAAAATAATCTTGATATTTTTCTGAATTACAACACACAAAAACTTTTGCCTAGTTTCTAAATTTTTAAAATTGCATTTGCCATCTCTGCTCTCTCTCGCGCTCTGTATATTTACGTTATACTTACGGTAATACACATACTTATATGGGTATTGCAGATAGCTAACAGAAATTTTATTTATATATGTACATGCAACATTCAAAAAGAAGAATGAATATGCAAATACACATTGGCAGCGTATACCTATACATATTCAACTTTAGCTTGTTATAGGTATTGGTATGTGTGTGTATGGTTTTGATCTTTACTCATGCATGTCCATACATGTTTTTTCACTAATATTGAAAGAGTACTTAAAATGATACTTTTGTCATTCTCTGGTATATACGTGAAGGCCACGAGCACTACGACCCAGAGTATCTTTTGTGCAGCCCATGTGTCTTACCATGTCAGTTTTAGGCTGCGTATAAAGCCCAATACCCGGCCCAATGCCCGGTGAAAGATCCTAAATACCAGTCGGGCCCACTATTTGCCCCCCGAAAAATTGCCGCCTAGAAGTCCCCAAGGCGGGACAGCAGCAGAGCAGATGTTCCGACGTTTCGTCATCCATCTCACAGAATCTGCATATTTTGGTAGATGTATTACCCAATTTAAGCTAGTGGTATCTAAAACCACAGTACCCCGTGAATAGGCCAACAAGCAGTCTAAGTTCCACTTTTTCAAGCAGCAGAAACCTGCCTTCCCTGCGCCGGGACAGTGTCACAAATCTTCTGGACTGTCTTAATCGATAAGTGGACGTCCATGCATGAAGGAATTCACCCTCGGACCATTTTTGTAACGTCCCCCTGATGTCATCCACAGGGCCTATATATGGCCGCAATCAGCCCTTTCATTGCCCTCATGGTCGGGAATCCAACACAAATTCAATTCATTGTGTTTCCCTAACTCATTTAGAGACGCAAAACAGTCCATGACCAGCCTGGAAAAAAATTCACTAATAAAAAATAAGAAAAATTTTAAATAATTTGAATTATCACTTAATATATTGGGTGATTTTTTAAGCGTAGTTTTTTTAAAAATCTAATAAAACACTCAAATTTGCATTATATTTTCAAAATTTTTATTGGAATCGATAAATTGGTCTTTGCCATTTACTTTTTAAAAATAACTTCATGTAAATGTTGCCTGCGGCTCCAGTTCAAATGGTCCATTCGTAAGGCCCAATTTTGCACCACTTTTTCGAGCATTTCGGCCTGTATTCCATGAATAAAACGTGTTATGTTATACTCTAAGGCTTTAATTGTGCTTGGCTTGTCCACATAGACCAACGACTTCACATAACCCCACAAGAAATAGTGAAGAGGCTTCGAATCACATGATCTTGGCGACCAACTCACAGGGCCATTTCGAGAGATAAACTGCTCACCAAATTCATCCCTCAATATGTCCATTGTTTCACGAGCTGTGTGGCTTGTGGCACCGTCTTGTAAAAACCACATATCAACCAAGTCCAACTCAGCCAATTGGGGCAAAAAAAGTCGCGTATCATGGCACGTGGTTGAATAGCACATGTCCAATACCTGAGAACGGCGAAGAACTGACATTTCACTATCCTCATAAACACTGGTCGCTACGGCTGCAATATTCTCTTCGGTACGCAATCAACGAATGCGAGTCGGTGGTTTAATGTCAACCAAAGTGAATTTGGTGATAATAGCATGAATTGTTGATTCACTAGGTCAATTATGACGACCATAAGAAGTTCGTAACAAACGATGGACATTTCTCACAGAGCACGAATTTTGATAATAACTTTTAACGATTTGCAGTCGTTGCTCGTTTGTAAGTTTCTCCATCATGAAATGACAGAGTATACTGAACACTTTTCACGTTCACAGACGTAGTTTGGACACAATTACCAACCAGTGCTGCCAGCCCAAAAACTTAATTCATAAAATATCACACTTTATAATACATTTTACAAGGAATAATTAAAATTTGTAGTCAAAGTCAGATCCTTTTTAACCGCAGACCCTTTTAATACCCTTCACTTCAGATGGAAAGGGTATGCAGAAGTTCGTTTTTTTATAAGTACGTAATTTTGTTTGAATTTCTACAGTATTTTATCTTGGACCCTAAAAGGAAATATGTTGTGGATCCTTCTGAGTAGCGAAGTTGATTTAACGATGTCCGTCTTTTTTCTTCTTGGAGCATGTGCGGTAGCAGCGGCCTTTGGCCGATTTTTTTCAAAACTTGAATTTTTCTTAAGTAAGGTAAATATAACTTCTATTTTAAAGTTCGAAATCCTGCGCCAACTCCTATTGCTGTCTTATCGTCGTGCGGCGTCTGTAAGATTTTATTGTCTGAACTCTACAAACAGTTCCCTTTTTACCTAATTCAAGAAGTTCTACTGCCTTCAATTACTTTTTAACGAAAATTTCGTTAATGAGCTTCCGAGACAAAAAAAAATTAGAAACCCTTGTCAGGAAACCACCACGGAGCTGCTTATTAAAACAAACAAAATTATATTACAAGTTTTTTATTTTCCATTTTTAACATTAATTTGTTTTTGTCTTATCTTAACGCATTTTTGTTTTGCTCGTTTAAAATTATACATTCATTTATATTATTATGAGAATTCATGTTTCCTCTTCCTTTGCGACCTTTTTCTCTGTCTTTTTTTCTTTTAATTACTAGTTTTGCATGTGTATTAGTACTATATATATATCTGTTTATGGAAGTGTGTGAATTTATGTATTTGTTTTATGGCTTTTCTCATTGTTTCCTTAATATTTGTTGTGGTGCTTTTTTACCTTGTGGTCGTATTCTCTATAGAAATATTATTACACACAGTATTATTCCATGGGGTAAATTTATTATGTTTAACAGTATTAAAATCGTGTAGTTAAGGTATGTACGAACAAAAACATACACATATTTTTAATATAGTATTTAGAGGTCGGGAAAAAGTGAAAGGGTTTATGGTTAAAGGCCTTTCATAAACCTTTGACATAAATAACTTTTTGTAATGACGAATTGAAAAGCCAAACTGCGGTCTTTTTGTTGTATAAAAATATAATAGTGTATAGTGCTTTTCCAATGTGTTCTAGGCCACTTAACTACTTTTGCAGCAAAACGAGTGTTTTGCTACTACATACTTTTTTCATGTTCGAAAAACTCAATCAAAATTTAGTTTTGCCCCAAAACATATCGGAAATTGTTGAAAATTATAAATACAACTCGGGATTATTCATATAGAATTACATATTTATGTTAAATGTTTTATTCAATTAACAAGCTTTCGTTTTTCATGCTTAATTCCCAATTTTTATTCTTGATAAAAACACTGAAATTTATTGTTGATAGGAGAAGCTATTCCTATGCGCATTTCACTGGTTGCTTAGGTCAGATCATCAGGAAACTTCATCAAACGATTTTAGAAAAACTAAAGCTATTAAACAGATAAAACTGTTTAGCGAATACGAATTATAAGCAACAGTTTTACTTGTAACAATATCAAAGCTTAAACGAAAACAACAACCATAAACAGTGAGTTTATCTTTTCTTACATTCCTCACTACAATTGGAATTCTCCCAGCATTAATTGTAGTTGTAAGTAGGTTAAGAAAAAACAAAATAAAAACAAAAACAACTTGCGTTATTGTTTTCGCAAGAAAATCAAAAAGCAAGGTTCCAGTGTTTTTAAGCCGTGCACTTGCCAGCTAATTACCAACGTAATTTCTGGGAATACAAAATTTTTCAGTTAACAAGATTTCGTTTCGGGAGTTTATTTAAAAGTTATAATCGAAGAGAACAATATGTGCAAATAAAAAAGGTTTTTGCCTTTTTTAATTTTTTAAATAACAGTTTCATTGCACAATTCTAGCAACTCTGTTCAGAAAAATTTGTCCGCGCTAATTTTTTTTGTCAACTCTAAAAAGCCGCTACAAAACAAAACTTGTCACTACACGGGTTCAGTGTACAGTTTTACAAACTCGAGCTTATGTATATTAAACTCGTTTTAATTTTTACTTAGTTCACTGCGTTAAAAACAAAACCATCCGCATGCACTATACAAACGCACTGCACAGTGCCAGACTTGCGGACTTATCTTGTGTAGTGTATGGCCGGCATTATTTAGCTTATATAGTAAACAAATATATAAAAAATAGTTATTTCTGTACGTATGCAAAGGCTTTAATTTTTTGCTTCTTCTTCTTGTGTTCTGACGTTCAAAATACATAAGACACTTGGAGTTCACAAACAAATAAGCGAAAAGTGTCTTTAAAGCTTCGTTCACAATAGGCAGCAATATATTCACTGGTGTTCAAACTACAGAAACAATCTTTTTCACAAGCTCACAAACTTTTCTTTAAAAAACCGTTTGCAAATTTTGCCCTGCCCTCAACAATATTACTTATTTATTTTTATATTTTAAAACGTTTGGTTGAAATTTTCATTAAAAACTTAATAAAATTATTATACGCGTAATATTCTATTTCATACAAATTGTTGCTGACGTAGAAGTAGACTCAACTTTTTTAAAAAACTTTCGTTACAGTTTTGTTCGAAAAATTAAAGGAATATATATGAAATACTTTGTATTAAAATGCGGTCCCTGGTTTTAACTCCTTCCAAAAATAACTATTTGTTTTCTAAACTGGCCTCTTATTCTAAAAATCTTCCAAGTTTCTTTTAACAGAAACTTCGAACGCTACACCTGTTAATTTTTACATTTATACATTGAAAATATTATTTTGTTTTTTTTTTTCGGAATTAATGAGACTGAGTATAAATTTAAGTGTGTTTGTATGGGTTTGTTTCCAAGTAACCGTAAATATACATACAAGTATGTATGTCTGTGTATTTACGCATTTTCATGACTTTGTTATGATGGATGAATTTCTCTTTTATATTTAAAAGGATTAAGAAGATAACTTTTCTTGTTCTATTTATTTTTTTTATATTATTTTATTTTCTGACACTGCTTGACATTTACAATTGCTTTTAATTACAAGTGAAAATTTGAAAAGTGACAAAGAGTAATTTTAATGAAAAAATATGAAAATCATTAAAAATTAAATTGGATTCCAGATGCTTCGGAAGCCTTTTAAATTTATTTTCGCATAATTTAATTACCCCAATTGTTATAAAATATAATAAAATAATTAAATCATAAATAAAGGGAAATGTTTGTTAAACAAATTTTTAATGGCACTATGACAAAACAAACTACAATGTTGGTTTTAAAAAGCGGACCATTTAAAATTTACTAAGCATTTTTGCTTATATAATTTAAGGCCGCTTCACACTATAATACAAGTCTTAAGTATGTGGGATGAGCGTAATGAAGATAGTATAAGACAATGACTGACGGGTAATTGCGTATTTGAGTATTTAAGTTCTTACAACACTAATCTTTAATCCTCTTTTACAATTTGTCTATTGTTCGCTAAGGTAATGACGAATGGTCAAGAAAGTGAGTGTCAGTTGAGTCGTTGAGTTGAAAGGTCGTGGTATAAAGAGAACCGTGCGAAGACAATCGCTAATGTAGTGCACATTAGTTATTAGTGAATCTGTGCTTATAGTTAAGTTAATCTTAAGAACTAATAATCAGTTTGTTGCCTGAATTGTTAATAAACAAACTGAATTTAACTTTAAATGTTCATTCGTTTCGTTTTAATTGGCTCGTAAAAAGGTAAGAACCCTACAAAATTGGGGGCTCAACCGGGATTTCTTCAACATTTTACAGCCAAAGTGAGTGAAAAAAAAAACAAAATAAAAAACACACCAACAAAAAAAAAAGTGTCGTTGCATATCAACTAAAATCAAGATGTTAGTTGTGTCACAAAAAATGTATCAATAATAAATGAATAAATTATAAACTAATGTGCTGAACTACAAAAAAAAAAACCCAAGTGAAGAAAACATATATTCATACCAACAACAAGTGAAACATTTTAATTACATACATACTATGTACAAAAGCAACAACAGAGAACAAAACTTTTAAAACTTAAAAGAACTAGCGGTCAAAAAAAATATACTTTGGGAAAAAATACAAAAACAACTAAAAGTGATTTGAATATGTGTAAAAAATTTAATGAAAAAAAAAGAAACAGTTACTTTGCAAAATACAATATGCGTTAACATTTTGTAATTTTTGATTTAAAGTGAGAAAAAATAACTCAACTGAAATGAAAAAAAACTGTTGCTAAGGAAAAAAAGGTGATATTATAAAAAAAAAGCGATCCATGCCGAGGACGCTTGTGTGAAGAATTTGCCGTGATTTGAAGAGTAAAATAAAGAGAGCGATCCATGCCGAGGACGCTAGTGTGAAGAAGAAATTGCATTTAAGAGTATATGGTGCCTAAGTGTATAGCAGAGTGACGGCTGCCGACAAATAGCAGAGAGCTGGAGACGTCGACCGCAGTCAAGCAACATTATTATCAACGTAGACAGAGAAGCTGCAACGAGCTGTAGAATAAGATAAGTGGTTGTAGTTTGTTGATTTTATTGTATGCAATTTTGAGTTTTTATAAGGGGCAGAGAGCCTTTTAATTGTGGAAATATTTAGGTATAGAGGAGAATAAATAAAGAGTTAGGTGTTTCGAGCGGGGAGGAAATCGTTGGTGGTAGAGTTATACGGAGTGAGGTTGGGGATATTTGAATGGTTGAGTTTTGATTTAAGTTAGTTTTGCTTTTGGTGTTATTTTTATATTTTAAATATTTTTGATTTTTAATAATTTTGCTTCGCATTAAGACATTAGGGTGGGGCAAAAGTATTATTTGAAGTTGATAGAATTTTATGTCGGTTTAAATTGAAATTAATTTGAACTTTCTTTATACATAATATTTTCTTATTTGCCTTGCGATATTCGGGTGGTAGAATATTTGTAAGAAAAAATCTAATAAAGATTTATATATTTGTATTTTTATAAATTGTAGAGTATTTTGGGGATACATTATATAAATATTTAAAATTTAAATTTTTGCGAATTTGTAAAACTTTTGTGCACTGTCATGGAATTGCGTGAGATTTTGGCTTTGACGGTGGAGGATTTGAAGACATACGCAGAGGGCGCTGGACTGTCGTCGACTGGGTCTAAAACGGACTTACAAGAACGCCTCATTCGTCATTTTTGCAATCCTGGTGCTACTGACGCTGACGAAGCCTCGAATTTCGGTGATGCAACTTCAGATTTGGGTCGCGATATGGCAGAACATTCTAGTTTTACCCTAAAAGATATTCAGGATTCGCTGACATCTTTTTCGGGAGAGGGTGCACCCGATGTCGAATCGTGGATTCAGGAATTCGAAGACTGCTCTCACGTTGTGAAGTGGAATGAATTACAATGTTATATATATGCCAAGCAATTGCTGACGGGCGCAGCTCGAATCTTTGTAAGGAGCCAAGCTGGCGTAAGAAATTGGGGTAGTCTTAAGGAAATTTTAAGAGCAGAGTTTGGTACTAAATTGTCATCAATTGCAGTTCATAAAATGTTAAGAGGTCGCCGAAAGAGGGCGGACGAGTCTTTCAAACAGTATTTGTACACTTTAATGGAAATTGGCAGTTCTATACATCTAGATGAAATTAGTATTGTCGAATATTTTATTGAGGGTATACCCGATTCCAAAATTAATAAGTCAGTTTTATACCAAGCGAGAAATATTTCAGAGCTAAAAGAGAAGATAATTGTGTACGAAAAGATTGGGGCACCTGCGAGATCGTCAAATTTCAAAGGCAGCGAACCGAGAAGCGAGAAAGTGGTTGCGAGTGTAAAGACCGAGGGTACAGTAAAATGTTTTAAGTGTGGAGATATGGGCCATTTTTCGAAAAATTGTCGTTCAATCGATATAAAATGTTTTAAATGTAAGGAGTTTGGCCACAAATCATTAGAGTGTGGTAAACCGAAACGGGTCGAGAAGCCTAAGGACGAAAAAATTAAAGAAGAGAAAGGGGTTGTTCATACACTGACGGATGATGTACCAGCAGTTTCGAGACGAATTTTTAAGGAAATTGAGGTTTTAGGAAAAACTGTGTCTGCTTTAGTCGATACTGGGAGCGATATAAGTTTAATACGTTATGATACGCTTTTTATGTTAGGAGATGCAACTTTGGAATCTGGAACAAAAATTCTATCGGGTATTGGTGGGAAAACTATAACGACAATGGGTTGTCTTAAATGCCTTGTTAAAGTAGACAATGTTGAGCTAGATATTGTTTTCTACGTCGTAAAAGAGAGTGATATTTTATATTCCGCCGTTATGGGGAACGACATATTTGACCAAGTTGACCTTATCATCGATGCAAAGGGTGCAAGATTTAGGAAGACGTTTAAGCCTGTTAGTATGTTTGACGCAAGTTTTAGCTCATCTAGTTCAACAGAAAACGCAGAAGATTCTTTTCAGGAAGCAAAAGTTACTTCCGACAAACATATGAATACATTAGATGTCACACAAATTGCAGCAGTGCAAAATGAATTTCGTGAAATCATTCATTCTCTATCCATAAATCAACCACTTCGCGATATTTTGGAACTGGATCATTTAGGTAAAGAGACGCGTGCAAAGGTCGAAGATGCTATTAGTTCATACAAGTCATTCAAGCCGACAACGTTTCCTATAGAAATGAAAATTGTATTGAAAGATGATATTCCAGTCGCAAGCCGCCCTAGAAGAACATCGTACGTTGACCAGCAGGTGATTGACAAACAAGTCAGAGAATGGCTAGATGAAGGCATAGTGAAGCCAAGCTTGTCTGAGTATTCCTCACCGGTGGTACTAGTTTCTAAAAAAGATGGTACATACAGACTATGTTGCGACTATAGGCGTCTCAATGAAAAAATTGTGCGCGATAACTTTCCGATGGCTGTGGTAGATGACGTCGTTCAGAGGTTGCAGGAGGGTAAAGTGTATACTACAATTGATCTAAAAAATGGTTTTTTTCACGTACCTATGGAGCAGGGATCGCAAAAGTATACGGCATTCGTTACACATAATGGGCAGTATGAATTTTGTTTTATGCCATTTGGTATTTCTAATTCTCCAGCCGTATTTTGCCGTTATATTTCAGCAGTTCTACAGGAGTTGGTTAGAGATGGTACTGTAATTATATATATGGACGATATCGTAATTCCTTCAAAAGACGAAGAGGAGGGCCTCGACAAGTTGAGAAAATTCTTAAAAATCGCGTCGTCAAACGGTCTTGAGATAAAATGGGGCAAGTGCCAATTTTTGAAAAAAAGTATTAAATTCCTAGGGTACAGGATAGAAAACTCGTCAATATATCCCACAGATGAAAAAATCTCAGCGATTAGAAACTTCCCCATTCCTGCTAACGTGAAAGCATTGCAAAGATTTTTGGGACTTACGTCATTTTTTCGACGCTTTATACGGGAGTACGCATTGGTAGCTAAGCCGTTGTCGGATCTTCTTCGTAAAAACGCTAGGTTTAAAATGGGCGATGAGGAACTGCTTGCGGTTCAACAATTAAAAAATGCACTTACGAGTGAGTCGGTTTTGAGACTTTATAATCCTAGAGCAGAAACGGAAATTCATACAGATGCTAGTGCGCTTGGTTATGGTGCTGTACTTTTTCAGAGAGATTCAGAGGACATGCAGCTACACCCAGTTGAGTACATGAGCCGAAAGACGACACCAGCAGAGGAAAAATATCATTCGTATGAGTTGGAGGTATTAGCTATCGTCGAAGCACTAAAAAAATGGAGAATTTACGTTATGGGCCTCAAATTTAAAATTATAACTGATTGCAACGCGTTCGCGATGACCATGCGCAAAGAAGACGTTCCGGTTCGAGTTTCGCGTTGGGCACTTTTCCTTCAAGATTTTGACTTCGTAATAGAACATCGATCGGGTACGAAAATGAGACATGTAGACGCCCTCAGCCGTATATCGTGTCTGATGATACAAGAAACTCTACAACATCGCATTAAAGAAGCTCAGAAAAGTGACGACCGACTCAGTGCTATTCGCAAAGTTTTAGAGATAAGCGAATATGAGGATTATTTCATTAAATATGACATAGTTTGTAAAGATGTGGGGAAAGAACTCATCGCAATACCAGAAAACATGGAAAAAGAAATAATTGAAATGGCACATCGCCAAGGACATTTCGCAACAAAAAAGACCAAAGACTTGGTAGAAAAGCAGTTTTTTATTCCAAAATTGGAAGCTAAGGTAGATGCAGTTGTAAAAAGTTGTGTGGAGTGCATTATAACAGACTCTAAGGCTGGAAAAAAAGAGGGATTGCTTAATCCCATAGACAAAGCAGATAAGCCTCTTTTAACGTACCATCTAGACCACGTTGGTCCAATGGATAACACAAAAAAGTTATACAATCACATTCTGGTGATTGTCGACGCCTTCTCCAAATTCGTGTGGCTCTATCCTACGAAAAGCACAGGCAGCAAAGAAGTAGTGGATAAATTACAAAAGCAAGCAGCTATTTTTGGGAATCCAGTGCGCGTTATCACCGACAGAGGTACAGCATTTACGTCGAAAGAGTTCGAAGAATACTGTAAAAAGGAAGATATTCAACACTTATTAATTGCTACCGGAGTGCCCAGAGGAAATGGTCAAGTCGAGAGAGCACATCGTGTGGTCGTGCCCATGTTAGCTAAAATGTGCGCCGAGCAGCCGAGCAACTGGTACCGGTACGTAGATCGAGTCCAACAAATCCTGAACAACACCCCATCAAGAAGCACGCAGAATACCCCATTTAAAATTTTAACAGGCATCGATATGAGAACAAAAGATGATTTTAGAATGCAAAGAATATTAGAGAACCAAGCAATTGAAGAGTTGCATATTGAACGTGATCAAATTCGTGAGGACGCCAAGGAAAATATTTTAAAAATACAATTGGAAAATAAAAATACTTTTAACAAGAAAAGGATTACTGCCAAGCAATACAAATTGGGCGATTTAGTCGCAATAAAACGTACTCAGTACGGTACAGGATTGAAACTGCGACCAAAATTTTTGGGTCCGTACAAAGTAGTTTCAAAACTAAACCATGAGAGATATGAGGTGGAAAAAGTTGGCGAATGTGAGGGTGCTAGAAGATGTCCGACCGTTGCCGAATTCATGAAGCCTTGGGATCCGACTTCGGGGTCGAAGTCAGCGTCAGGATAGCCGAATGTGGGATGAGCGTAATGAAGATAGTATAAGACAATGACTGACGGGTAATTGCGTATTTGAGTATTTAAGTTCTTACAACACTAATCTTTAATCCTCTTTTACAATTTGTCTATTGTTCGCTAAGGTAATGACGAATGGTCAAGAAAGTGAGTGTCAGTTGAGTCGTTGAGTTGAAAGGTCGTGGTATAAAGAGAACCGTGCGAAGACAATCGCTAATGTAGTGCACATTAGTTATTAGTGAATCTGTGCTTATAGTTAAGTTAATCTTAAGAACTAATAATCAGTTTGTTGCCTGAATTGTTAATAAACAAACTGAATTTAACTTTAAATGTTCATTCGTTTCGTTTTAATTGGCTCGTAAAAAGGTAAGAACCCTACAAGTATGTTGTTGAAAATGCTTCCCTGAATTAATTTAATTTTGTTTAAAAACTGTTACTAACTGAAATAATTTTATAACAAAATATTAGTAAACAAAATCTTAGCCAAAAAAATCATAATATTGGATATATAGAGGTATTTCTGCCAAAAAGACATAATTTACAATTGTCACACAGTGTTATTTTTGAAATTGAATTTTTATATGTGCGTGTATGGCATTTACATGTTCATTTTGGTTATTTTCTTGTTCTTGATAAATGCTTTAATTATAATATTTACAAAATTTTAAAAAAAAAATATGTATTTCTTTTGCCTGTTTCTAAAATCAATAAATTTTTAACGTAGGAAAAAGAGTAGAGAAAATGTTTTAGTTGTAGGGTAAAAGCGATTTTTTTGCGGTTCTTATATAAGAAATTTTGTAAAATCTTAAAATCTGAATGAAGTGAATAAAGCTTTGTGCACACATATTAAATATTTGACGTCCTACCATAATCACTAGTTTTATTTAAAAATTATTTGCTTTTGCAAAACGCTTTGCTAGATCAAACATCATTTAGCAGTTTCGAAACTACATTATACAATTATATTTTTACATGTTAAGCTTAGTAAATCAATAGAAATGGTTAAAAATAAAGCTTAAGTTTGATCAAATTACTGGTCACACCTTTTTAGGATTTCTTTCGTCAAATATTTGCAAATATTTGTCTGAACATACATTAAGAGTGATTTTGTGGCGATACGTTTATTAAAAGTTCGGCCAAGAAAAAATTTTTGAATACATCAGCATAAACGCATAATAATTATTATTGGGGGTATAAAATAGACTAATCAGACTCATCGAAAAAAAGTTTTTCTTAAATCCATAATCTGCTTTTACCAAAACAGAACAACCCCAGTTTACTTCTTGTGCAGCGTAGTAAGATGGGATTTAACCTTCATAAGGTCTTCAAATTTGCTGACGTTAACGGTCTTCGGGTCAAATTTGACCAAAATAGAACATTTTATATAAAAACTCACTTTTTTTTTCAATTAAGTATGTTTGATATTTTATTTCTAGATTTATTCAGTATATTGCAGCTGAATAAATATATTGTTAACATTAATTGCGAACACAAAAGTACATTTAACATAAAGTGGTTGTATATGTTTTGTAACATAATTGGCACCGACTTATTTTTGACTGGTATACATATTTTTTCCTAGGTTTTGGTTGAAGATGACGGATGCTGTTCCTGCTCAGCTACTTTATGCATTTTTTGCAATTTTTCGTGACAATTAGTCTTTGGGTAATGTTTTTGGCTGCTTGATATAGGGCGCGGCAAGTTGAAAACCTAAATTTTCTAAGAAATGTCGACGTTTGGCAAAACAGTTTTCGTTTTAGTCATGTTTAGCTGATGTTAATGATAGCCTTTAGTTGCCAAAAGCTCTCGTGGAAATTCAATCTTGTTTTTACATATACATAATTCCTACTAAAGTAAAACAATTGTCTACAGTCATACTGTTATATTTCAAACCAACTGTCAAATCAAGAACTACATGCATACATTTGTTTATTTGTAGGCAAAGTTCCTATTTATTTGCCTGTATATGGTTGCATATTTCAGGCATAACTAATCAACCCACAGATTTCAAAGCTTACGTATCGGCGTAAAATTCTCTAATATTTGGCCTTCACTGCGGGTATCCTTGTTGTCAAATCTTAGTACCCTCGAAAGGTTTTTTAATCTGTTCAACGGCAAGATTGCTCCAAAAATGGGGTTTTTCTTCCACAACATCCCACAATCTGTCTGTAATTTAATTTTATGATCTTTACAATTCAGCGAACTAGAGAACCAATAAATATGAAATTTTGGTGTCGCCACTTCAGTCCAATCAAAACCATATACAAATTACCCGCATTATTAGTAAACTTCAAAATAACGCATGTCACAGGAGGTGAAAAAAAATAAATAACAACTTAAAATTTCTAACGAAAATTCAAGAATTTTGCTACCGGTCAAAGACCTTAAGTGCAAAAAATTTTATAAATCTTTTTTTCGCCCATATTTTTTTCTGAAAACTTAACGTAGTTGTTGGCATTTAAAATTAAATAAAAGTCATAAAATATAAAAAAGATAAGTCACTCACTCTTAGAAAAAAATTTAAAATGGGTCAGATTTGACCCGAAGACCTTATGAAGGTTAAATAAAGTGAATTAAACTGTTTAAAATATTTTTTATACTTAAAGAGACGTGGAAATGGTTAAACATAAAATTATTTGAAAGCTTGTTCAGCAGGGGCCTAATTCTGGCATTCGTGATCGAGTACTTTCTCGATTCGAAAGCAATTTTATTTCAGTCAATACTGAACGAATCGAAATTATTTTTTCAGTATTGCGAAACTCAAATGAATGCTTTACAATAAAGAAAACATAATTCCAATTCGTTCAGTATCGACTGAAATAATTAGATATTAAATTGCTTTCGAATCGAGAAAGTACTCGATCACGACTGCCAGAATCTGGCCCCAGGTTTATTAATTGTTTTTTTTATAATTTTATCCACTTTTTTAAAATTCCATTTCACGTATCGCACTTGTTCAACAATAGTGTATCAACTCAAAATTTTAATTTTTACATTTTTTGGGAAAAAAAGGGATACGTACGATTCATATCTACCCGCTGTAAAATTACATGCTACTTTTTGGTAATGAAACGGTTGGTTTAAAAATGCCTTTTCATACGCCTATAATGTAAAGTTAAAAATTGTTTCGATTCTACTGAAAATTTTTAAATTTTGACTTAATACAGTATTGTTTAAAAGAGTAGTAACAATAATATAGTCTGCATACATTCATTCGTTGTAAATGTAACGCTTTATTATCATCTACTTTTTAAACTTGTCCGTTTAAAACGATTTTATGTCAGTCCGCTTTGTAAAATCAGAAGCAAAGATTTTATATAAATTTTTTCTTTTTATTCTTCCTTTAACTTTCACCACATCTTTTACAATAGAACCATTTCATTTTCATGCCTTTTATGAATACCGAAATAGCCAAAGTAGACAGTAGAACAATGGCTTTTCATTTTTTTTTACAGAAAATCTTTTCTTTCTATTATTTTATTTCTTTTTTTTTTTGTTCTTATGTTGTGCCACATAAAGGCAAACGATTGTGTCATTTACATAATACGGGAAAAATATTTGTTGGATAAATGCTTTTGTATAGAAATTGTTTTTTTTTTTATATATGTAAAGGGCAAAGGATTTAAATGAAAATGACATTTTTAAAATGAAGGCTCAGGTCAGAGACAATAATATGACCATTAGTTTTGTTGAGGGTAAGTGAGCAGCATTGGGGAAAATTTATATTAAAAAATATAGAGATTAACTTTAACAGTAAATTAAAAAAGGAAAAATATAAATTTATTAAACAAATTTCAAACTGTGTTCATTCTTATATGTATGTTTAAGTGGATTTTTTAAATTTATGTACACTTATTTTTTTACAAGAAATTGCATATCACCACTTGATAGTCAATACTAAAATAGTAATAAAAATCTTGTTGGCTGGTCATTTTGTCAGAATAATCTTCCGCACCAAATGCATTTTCTAAAACTCCCAGATAATTTTTGTATTACATTAGGGGAGTTCATAAAGAGCAAATGCATAAAATGGTAGCTGTAGTTTTAAATCTTACAATATAATAAATAAACTTACCGTTAGATTTCATCAAAGTGCTACGATATTCCTGAAGATTGCTTGACACTATCACACAAGTCTTAAGTATTTAAACGAAAATGCTTCTCTGATCTAATTATTGTTTGAAAATTTTCAAAAAACAATCACCTTAATTCTAGTTGTCGCCGTCTTTTGTTTTTTCCATTATTATTTTTTGTTTTTTAATAATATTTACTTCAAATTAACTCAAAACAAATTTTTTTGTGGAATGCAAACCAAATTGTTGACAGCAGTTGTAAATTTTTGATAGCGACAACAATTTTTTATATTGGTGTTGACAACTGGAATAAGTTAAAATAAGAACTTGTCATAACAGCGTTATATTTTCCTTAAAATACGTAAGTCTTGTGTGATAGTGTAATGTACCCTTAAGCTGTTTAAAACTGTGAAACAGAAAATTTAACAACTTGATTTTATTTTAAAGACCAATTCCAACTCAAAAAAACGTTGACGTTTCTTAATATTTTTTAATAGCTATTTTGGCTAAAAATGTAAAATTTGATATTAAAAAAAAAAATTAAAAATTCATCACCCTAATGTACAAACATACTTATGTTAATATAAAAAATAAAATGTATCTTTAAATGTTGCGGTCTCCCTAAAACCCCAACAAATGAACTCTATTAATGTAAATACTATTTACTAAACATTTTGCCAAAAAACTGTCAATTAAATTTATTCGTCGAAATGTGAAACCTCTTTAATTACATTTTACAATAAAACTGCAGTTTAAAAATGTATTTGTGTGCTGTCAATGGTCTCGAATGACTAAATATGAATTACTGTTAAAACATTTATATGCTTTTATTAACATCAAGTAAAGGGTGTTTATTTTAAGTCCGATAGAACTTAAAATTAAAAAAAGTTACACAAAAAATTAAATGTTAATAAAACAAAAATTTTTTGTTCGAAAGATTAATACATGCAGTGTTACTACCTGCAAAATTTAAAACTACACTTGAAACGAAAATACATTTTTGTGACGATTAGAAAACATTAAAGGAGATGTTGCCAACGGTCCCACAGTTTACGAATAGGAGCAAATTTATTGCAACTACGCATTTGTCGTCGACTCAAAACATCATCGAAACGTATGGCACTATTAATCATATGAAATGTATCTTCAAACATAATGGAGTGGCACACCAAACCATTTTATTTTTAGCAATAAAAAAACGGATCAACAGAGCTAGCTGCAGTAAGGGCAGCTAGCTATTTACTATTTGGAAGAAATTGTTACGCCATTTTCTGAAATAAATCAATTTCCGAATCTGAATTATCAGAGTCACTTTATGCATTGAACAGTTCTCGTATCACATCCTTACACAAGTTTGCCAAACTTGTCTGAACTAATGATAACAACACACAAACTGAAACAAGCAATGCAAATATTTGTGTTTCTTTACAACAAAAGTCAAAAATGGGGGATTCCACAGTTGTCTTTTACATATTTAATCTACGGGGAATCCATACTTGTTTTTTACATTAGCATTTTTTACATATGGACCAAATGGTCCGTTTACCTAACATTCGTTTATTTTTTTTTTTAGCCTAACAGCAGGGTTAATCGCATTACCAGCATTTTTAAACGGCTTATGGGCACAAAGACTCTATTCCGGAATGAAGTTTGTATGGGTCTATCCGAAATTATGGACCGAGCTGTAAATTTTTTAGATCCACAATATCTTAAAATTTATAAATTTAATTACTAAAATCAAATCCTTCACTCAAAAGAAACATCAATCCATCCGTACTCAAATCAATTCGAAGCGGTATTAATAGTACGTTGAGTACGGATTTTCTTGAATCAAGTACAGAAAGATTAATTCAAGCACGGATTTTCAATCGCAAAATGCTTAAATTATCAATATTCAATCCCGATTTCGTACTTGAAAAAATCCGAAAATGAGATTGATTAAAGTAAAACTAAGATTGAATCAATCTCAAAATGCGATTTGTTCAAGTATTATAAAGTTGATTTTATCCTGAATTCGTGCTTGAAAAAAAACCAAAAAATAAATTAGAAAGAAAAAGTTATTACGGTTTATTTACTTACCTGTATTACACATTACAGAATGATAGATGAAAATTATTAGAAATCCAAAAATAAAAACTTAATGAAAAGCAAAAGTTCGAGTTTACTTTTTAACCCTTCGTGGTAGACATGAGTCTGGCCAGACCTTTTTTCAATGTGTATAGAAAATCCAAACATGCGTAAGCCGGGGGGTAACACAACCAAAAGTTTTATTTTTTTACTTGATTTAAGAATTTTTTACTTATTTCAAGAAATTCCGGGATTGATTTTTGAATGTAGTCCCATTTAGGATTGTTTTGAGTACGTTTTAGTGTTATTCGTACTTGAATTTTTGAGTACGACTCGTATAAAGTAGTCATAAAAAACTCGATTCATCCCGAGTGTTTTTCTTTCTGTGTTATAGTATTTATTTTAAAACGAAAGTATTTTAAATTACAATCTACACTTCAAAGAAATTACCCACGCTCCACCAACGACGGTAAAAACTACCCACAAAGGGGCAGCACTGAACACATGGCATTACCATTTTGAAATAATTAGGGGGTCGTCCAATTTTGGGTCTTTTTTTTTATTTGAATATTATTTACATTATTTCATATAATCTATTTCCGCGAAGACATTTGACTTAGCTGCAGGCTATATCGATAAAGGTTCTTTTGTTTATTTTTCCTACTCCAAATACGACAATTTTGTTTACTAAAAAAACCGGTAAACCAAAACCATAAGTGGGGCGCAAAAATGGCTGACTTCCAAACTAAATTTAGATAATTGGGTAGAGTTTTTCAAGCGTGAATCTATTCCGGATGATTTTCCAGAGTATACTGTGAGCGTAGTATGACAGCTCGAATGACAGCTAATCCTATCGCAAGTCTAATATGGCATAAAAACACCCTTTACAATTTGCCCCTAAAAATATACTTCATTTCAACTAGAGCTACTACTTCCACTGCTGCTACTACTTAAATAGATAAACTTCCTGTATGCATGTGTCTGTGTTTTTGTCACAACCAAATTAGCGTTGGCGTTATTACGCCAACAATGCGAGGTACAATTTTTTTTTTATTATTATTATTTTCGTTTATTTAGGCGTATTTTGGTATCTCTGTTGGTGTCATTATCATAAATTTTTAAAAGTGCAGTACATATTTGTACATTTTTGACAACTGGCGCAGCGGAAGTTGTGGCATCATTTTGTTTAACCGTTAAAAATGAAACAAAAAAAAAAAAAATTCAAAACAAAAATAAATACGTATGTTGATAATGTCTGTTGAGACAAGAAAATGCCAACACATTTCGGAAATCGATATTTTGGAAGTGATAAGCTGTTAATATATTACTAAGCTGTTAATGACAATGTGACTGTATTTATCAGGGCTGTCAAGTCGTTAAGAAAAAGTTATAACTCCGACTCCGACTCCTTTTGGTGAAATTTTTTAAGTACGACTCCGACTCCGACTCCGACTCCGACTCCGACTCCTACTCTAACCTAGCATTATTTAAGAGACTAGTTTTTTTTTTTTTGACTTTAAACTCTTTTTTAATTTAGTAGCTGTTAAATGGTTAAATATAGCAAGAAAATGATTCTGTAAAAATTTCAAATCGATATTTTAATTCTAACGTGCCGCGCATTGATCTTTAACATACTAGTTACTAACATATGAGTAGGAAAGCTGCAAAAAATTTTATTTGGATGTTGGAAAAGTTGAAAACAACACCAAGTCCAATTGGCTTATACGTTAAAGGCATCAAGTGTACTTAGTGTTGTTTACCACAATATTAATAGAGGCAAAGGACAGTCCTTTTTTGTAAATTGTGAAGTGAGGTCTTTTGTTTTTAATATACATTTTATTTATTAAGTCAAATCATTCTCAGGAAAATTTTATAAAGTTTATTAAAACATGCATATGCGCCTTCAGTTGTTAGTTCTACAATTTATATAACACATTTTGAAGAGAAATGTAACGTAAAAAAATGTTGTTAGCCTTCTATTATTTTTGGGAAATAGCACCCCTTTTGTTGTTGGACTTGGTGCTGTTTGTCTCAAGGCATGAAACAGTACCATAGAAGGTTACGAACCTTTTATGACGTAATTTTTTATGTATATCATCGACATAAAAAATATGTTAGGATCATATAAAATATTCGTACAAATGCACATTTTTATAACATAAACATCATTTGCGATTATCAACATGTTTTCGCGGTCTGCTGTAAAGTTTTCAAAATGTGGCTTGATGTAGTTTATCTCCCACCTGCAGAGTTAAAAAAAATGTGAATTTTTAAACTGCTAAATTTAAATCTTTTTCTTCAGTGTACTCGCCATTGCATTTTTCCGTTCCTAATTCAATATTATTATTGTTCAAGACCGAAATTTGAAATTGCAAGTCTTTATTATCTCCACAATTTTCCCTAAAGTGAGTAGATAAAAGTATTCTCAAATCATTTTTCGGGTTAACCCCCACATTGATGGGAATTATATCTGGAACAATGTCATGTATTTTTCCGAGTTCCTTTTCCTTCTATTCTATTATAATTCACCTTGAAGGTTGGAACTTAAAATGTAGTTCACTTAATGCTTTCACCACAGGAGCTACAGCTGATTTCAAGTCATATTCATGAACATGACTACAAAAATATTTGTTAATATACGATAAATAAAAAACAACATCTTTACAAATTTAATTTTTAAATTCCTTAATTCGGCTCTATTTCATTAACGATATCTTGGCTAAATTCAAATAGTGAACCCGCTGGTTTTTGTTACAGAAATTTTAGGTCACATTAAAACATAGAAAAGGACATGCTTTGATACAATCTATATAACTATTCTTATAAATTGTCAAAATAAGATGTTATCTCAATTTTTTTAATTTTTGAAACTCACCTACTCATATGAAAAGTATACTGGTCCTTATTTTCTGACTTCACAATTTCAAAAAGCAGACCCTCTTATGGCCAATTCCACTAATTTATTAATATATCAATTTATGTTTAAAATTTGTTTTCTTATGTCAAATAAAAATAAAATTATAAGAAAAATTATATTTAGTATATATGAATTGGTATTTAAAAAGAATTGGAGAAATTGGTCATTAAAATTTTTTATTTTAAAAAATATTAGAAAAATTGTAATGCAAAAAAGTCGGAGTCGGAGTCGCTAGTTTTTGTGGGTACTTCGACTCCGACTCCGACTCCGGTACAAAAACCTCAACTCCGACTCCGACTCCACAGCCCTGATATTTATGTATGTATTTATTTATATAAAAAACAAATATACTTTTTTATGGTTCACACCAGATTACGTACGCATCTTTTCACATGGCTTGTGTCTCAAATAGCTTATATGATAATATGAAAGGAAAACGTCTGTCATTTGTTTAGGAATAAATGTTTAAATAGGGTTTTTCTGTTACTTTAATAATGTCGGTTGCGTGCTATTAAAGCTAAAGTTGCGGGAAGTTTAATTTTACTGCTTTAAATAAAAAATGAAGCTTAAGCAAATCGCTTGGTATTTGAAGTTTTTCCTTAAAAACTAAGATTTTGTTTGTCGTGCTTGATTCCCAATTTTTATTATTGATAAAAACACTGAAATTTATTATTGATGGAATAAGCTATTCCTTTGCGCATTTCACTGGTTGCTTAGGCCAGACCATCAGGAAACTTCATCAAAAGATTTTAGAAAAACTAAAGCTATTAAACAAATAAAACTGTTTAGCGAATAAGAATTATAAGCAACCGGTTTTCTTGTAACAAAAGCAAAACTTAAACAAAAACAACAACAATAAATAGTGAGTTTATCTTTTCTAACATTCCCCACTACAATTGGTTGGAATTCTCCCAACATTAATTGTAGTCGTAAGTAGGTTCAGAAAAACAAAATAAACACAAAAAAAACTTGCTTTATTGTTTTCGCAAGAAAATCAAAAAATAAAGCATGTTGCCAGTTCATTTTTTTTATGCCGTGCACTTGTCAGTTTATTTTCGTTAATATTTATCCGTTAATTTAACTTTCTACACAGAAAGAAAAACCCTCGGGATAAATTAAGTATATTATACTTACCTTAAGTACGAGCCGTACTCAACAATTTAAGTACGAATAACATTAAAACGTACTTAAAACAATCCGAAATGGGATTACTTTCGACAATTAATCCCGGAAATTCTTAAAAAAAGTACAAAATTCTAAAACCAAGTAAAAAAAAAATTATTAAAGTTTTCGTTGGTTGCCATTCTGAGATTAAAATTACAAAGTGAGCGTTTAAATCTCATTTTACTTATTAAAGTTTGTTGCAGATCCACAACAACACCACACAAGTAGTTATAAAACGATTTGCTTGTTGTGTGTAGAAACAACAAAAACAGCAGAACAAGACGAAAACACGTTATTTTCATGTTTGAAAAGTAAGATTGAGAACTATTGCTTCTCATTAAGTTTGTATTTTCAGTTATATGTGTACATTTAGTTTTCAAAGTAAAAACCATATCGGAAATGATGCTGGTGTTTTATAATTAAAATTCTGTAAGCTGTTAAACGGGTAAGTAAATCAATCATAATAATTTCCTCTTTCTAACTTCTTTTTTGGTTTATTTCAAGCAGCATTTAAAAAACTGCAGTCAAAACAGATAAACTGCAATTTTTTCCACTTCTTCATTTCTCATTGTCCCAAAAAAAACTGTTGATTTTACGCATTTTCGTTTTTTGTTCGACAGTTTTTGGTTTCGACTGCAGTTTTTTAAAATCTGATTTGAAGTACGAATTCGGGATTGAGTCAACTTTATATTACTTGAATCAAGCGCATTTTGGAATTGGTTCAATCTTAGTTTTACTCAAATCAATCTCATTTTTTGATTATTTTAAGTGCGGATTTGGGATTGAATATGGATAAGTTAATATTTCTCGATTGAAAATCCGTACTTGAATCAATATTTCTGTACTTGATTTAAGAAAATCCGTATTCCTATTAATAACGCTTTGAATTGATTTGAGTACGAATGGATTAATTTGTCTTTTCAGTGTAGAGATAGTTTGTGCTTAATAGAAGTGGGGGCTTTGACAGAGAATACATAAGCCGCTTATAATAGCCAATTACAAGTTCGAAATAAGCCATTTGTTGTGGCTCCTTTATAGAGGACCAACTTAACAAAAATATGGTTTTCGGTGACAACAATATAGCTAAAGTAACTATGTTTAAAACTTTTTTATAAAAAACAGTTTTTTTGAAAGTCGGAAAATGTATTTTTAAATAACCAATTTGCCTAAACTTACTTTTTTTTTAAGTTTAACACCCATTATCAGTTATTATTTCTGCGGCAATAAGGAAAAGCTCTACTTTTTAGTTTTGCAGGAAAGCAGTCTAAAGCTTAAAAGTTTATTTTTAAAAATATATGTTTATTCTACTAAAATCGTCACTTCTCTTCGGTTAAAGTTTTTTTTTAGTTTTTTTACATAAATATTTCTAACGTTACATATCGGAAGTAAACTTAAGTTGTTATTCTAAATGTTGTTGCACATTGAAAAAAATAAGCAAAAAGTAATTATGCTATAAATTCTAACAACTTGATTGAAACTTTGTCCGTGGGTACTTTTAAATAAGGAGATTGCATAGGAGACATGAACTCAAATTTTGCTTAAGTCGATTTAACCACTTTTTCGTTTTTGCCACAGATATGTATATTCTTAAACCGAAACTTTTGCTTATCTTTTGAACTTTGGAGGTTTTTTCTGTGTGGAGGTTTCTAAATAGTTCTTCTGATAAAGTCTTCTTTTAAATTTTTACAAAATTTTAAATTTGGCTTTTATTACACTGTGTGTAATTTTTTAAGTAAGACACCACTTTGTGATAAAAGACCAAAAAAAAAAGACCCGTGTCTCCCAGTTTTGCAAAAAAGTGATCATTTTCTCACGCTCATATCATGCAAACCGTTCGGAATTTTGCTCTTGTAGCTCTTGCCATAAAGAACAAAAATTGTGAACATATAAAATGAAAAAAACTCCATCTTCAAGATCAAAATCGCAAGAAACTTTAAAAAATTCGATTTTTTTACCTTTTTCCCCCTGTTCAGGTCCAAAGGTAGCAAGCCGTTCTAAATTCAAGGAAACAATCAACTACAAAAATGTATCTAAGATCTCAATAAACAACTTTCTAGAGCATATGAACTTTCCAGATTTGAGTGCTTGTTCGCAGAAACTATCTTATTATGCTGTTATTTAGATTTAATTAGGTTCATAAATACGTTATTGCATCCTAAATGGTCATACAAAATGTTTTTAAAATCGGTCCATATTTGACTACAGCTCCCAAAAATAGCTTCAAATGCTTTGATTGGCTTAAAGTATGGCAACGATAGCTTCATGGAATGTTTTTGTACTGGTAGGTTCAGAATTGATCATGGGTTCCACAAAAATCCCTCTCTAAAATCGCTTTAATAAGAACAAATCTCATATAGGTATTGGTATCTGGATAATTTTTGGCCAAAAGAATTCTTATTAACCTTATGCCCATAACATAATTTTTTTTCGCCGGATCATGACTGGCAAAGGATCCAAAATATAGCACACTCTCGAAAATTTGTCTGTATATACTGTGGTGTAGGGCATAAAATAGTGGTCGGGCTAGACTGAGTGTACTTTCTAACTAGTTTCTTTTGTCACCTCTAGCAGAATGACCGGCTGGAACTGTGTTATTTTACACAGAGCTTTTAGACTTAAATCAATGGTCTCGGTCAAATATCCTACCAAGTTCAGCAAAGGACAAAAAAGGAATGAGTTTAAATATTTCATAAGTATTTAAGTGTGGCCTCTTAAAAGTGACATAAACAGCAATTAAATTTTAATAAACGAAATAAAACGCTATTATACTAAACCATTAAAAACTGTTCGTTCTTATTTTTTCATTTTAAATTTTCGCCATTGTCATGGTCATAATGAAATAAAAAGATAAACAAAAGCTCCTTTCATCCAGTCTAGTCTTCTGAAAGACACAATGAGAAGAAATGCGAAAAATAATTTATTTTACATACATTTCAATGGTGTTCACAAATTTTGGCACACATTTAGTTTGTGCAAACATCTTAACTCTCTTTTGTTTAAATTAAAGTTCAAGGACTTTTTTTTACTTTTCAGTTTGTAAGAGAATATTTTAGGTTTAACAAATGCAAATAAGTATCTTATTGTGTTTTTTATCTCGTTTTTTTAATGCATTATTAAGCATAAAGAATAAAATTGTTAAAAGACTAACTTTTGTGTTTCTTGGCCAAGTTTTCTTTTTTTTTTCATGCAAAAAGAAAAAGGCAAGTCCTTGTTGTATCATTAAATTTCCGATTATAATTTAAGTGGTTTCATGAATTTTTTTTTTTTAAGAAAATAAACATTAAATTCGAAATAACTGTTAATAGTACTCACAGTATGTATCCGTTGTTAAACGATCAATTGTGTCCTGCTTCAATTTTGAGTTTTTCTTGCCCATTTTTGTATTTTGTTGAAACTTATTTGGAAGTTTTTTATTTTCTTGGAAAACTAATTTATATTTTTTGTATAATCTTAAAATTTTTATTTATATTTAAACAATTTTTTTGTTGTATTATATAATGCACTTTGTATTATGTTGAAAAAAATTTAAATTTATTGCTTTTATTGTAACTTAAGGCTTTATTTTTTTATATAATCTTAAAAAAAACTCTCTTAAAACCACACAAAGAATAAAATTTGAATTTATGTATCACTTTTAATATGCTTCTTTTGTAACGCAAATGAAAACCTGCAAAGATAAAAAAGATAAAAAAACTTTTTATTATATTATTTAACGCTTATAGACAACATACAGGCAGATTTATTTTATGATAAAAAGATTTAAGTGGAAAACTTTTAAGTCTATTGCCATGGTTCATAAGAAGAATTTTTTATGTTTTTATTAAAATTTATTTATATTGATATTGCCTGCAGATTTTTGACAAATTTCTATTTAAAGTTCTTAATAAATAAACTTTGCCTTTTTATGAATGCAATTATGCTGAATTACCATGTGCTTCACAAGAAATATTTAGGGGTTCACAAATTATTCTTTTGTTTAAACTTAACAACCCAGCAAAAACTTAACTTACCTGGTAAGTAAGCAAGTAATATTGGAGACATATTAACACTTATACTTATTGTTCTTATTTTTCGGATGAAAAACTACTTATTTTTGTTCCAGTTGTCCAAGAAATCAGTACTTAACCTTCATAAGGGGTTCGGGTTAAATCTGACCCATTTTGAAATAAAAGTTAAATTTTTTCTAAGAGTGAGTAACTTATATTTTTTTTATTTTATGACTTTTTTTAATATTAAATTAAAAAATATTTATAAAATGATTAGTATTGTGGTTATTTTGTTGAACTATTTATGGTTTTTAATCCAAATTTTTTATATTTTTAATTAGGCTTAAGTTCATTAAATTTAATTTTCATTAAATTATTTTTATGAAGAAAGGAATTTTACAACATGAAAATCAATTAAAATTGTTATTGATAATCTTTCATTCTTGACCGTGGCCGGGGCTCGAACCCGGGCCGGCAGGTTACCATGACATGTTTCGATCGCAACCAATCGATCTTCTCAGATGGATTTGCCGTTTTACACTCGCAGCCATCGACGACTGCTGACGTCAATAGTCAAACATCAATCCTTAAACCAAATTGTATTTTAACCTTTGGTAGATCGAAGTTTGCTTTATGAAATGTTTTATCATATGTGACCGGTAGCAAAATTCTTGCATTTTCGTTAGAAATTTTAAGTTGTTATTTTTTTTTACCTCCTGCATTGGATTTCGTAATTACGTTAAAAATTTTCATTGGATATATGAAAACTAAAGTTTGTCCAAGTTAAACAAAAAATTTTAATTGGGAACATACAAAACAATGTACAAACATAGTTTCCTTTTAAATATGTTGTATTGTTAATTAAAAAATGTAAGATTTAATTATTTCATACATCTAATGTAATATGTCATATGCAAAAAAAAAAAAAAAGTTCTCCATACAACTAACGGCCACGCTAATGTACATACCTAAATACATTTAGTATGTACTTAGTAATAAGCACATAAATGTTCTTCTTTAAAAAAAACACACCCTTATTTTAAACTGTTGTCAACCAAATGATGTATATGAAAAAGCTTGTTCTCTCTTTATGTGGTCTTTTTTATTATGCGTTAGCAAGAAAAATCAACGTTGTTATTGTTGTTATGTTGTGACAATTTAATCTCATACTTACGCTCTTAATTGAGTAATGGCAAAAAACATAGTTTTTTTATTCAAAAACTACACTTCCCCAGCAGGCTAGCTGGTAGCGAGCTACTCTATCAGCGCCGAGGTGTGGGATCGATTTCCGCCAGCAACTCTGGTAAAAAAAAAAAAAGTTGAATAAGACAACTTTGATTAAAAAAAAAATTTAAAAAAAAATGTTTTTAGTTTTTTGAAAGTATTCATCCAATGAATAACATTCATAGATCTAATGTAATGTTGCATTAAGTACATTTTAATGAAGCAGGTTTCATTGATCCAACGAAGCGCTGCATAGGTTCCTTTTTAATCCAATTTTTCATGGGACTAATGTCAAAATTCATTGGTATTCTGAAGAAAATTCTTTCAGTGTGTGACATGTGTTTTTTTGAAGTTTACTAATAAGGCAGGTTAATGTGTATTTTGTATTGATTGGACTGAAGTGGCGACACCCAAATTTCGCATTTATTGGTTCTCTAGTTACCTGAATTGTATAGATCAAATAATGAGAGTACAGACAGTTTGTGGAAGAATAAACTATTTTTAGAGCAATCTTGCCGTTGAACAGATTAAAAAACCTTTCGAGAGTACTAAGATTTTACAACAAGGATGCTCGCAGTGAATGTAAAATTTTAAAAAGGTTTGTACCGATACGTGATCTTTGAAATCTGGGGGTTGATTAGTTATGCCTGGAATATAAACCATATACAGACAAATAAATAGGAACTTTGCCTACAAATAAACAAATGTATGCATGTAGTTCTTGATTTGACAGTTGGTTTGAAATATAACAGTATGACTGTAGACAATTGTTTTACTTTAGTAGGAATTGTGTATATGTAAAAACAAGATTGAATTTCCACGAGAGCTTTTGGCAACTAAAGGCTATCATTAACATCAGCTAAACATGACTAAAACGAAAACTGTTTTGCCAAACGTTGACATTGCAAAAAATACATAAAGTAACTGAGCAGGAACAGCATCCGTCATCTTCAACCAAAACCTAGGAAAAAAATATGTTTACCAGTCAAAAAAAAGTCGGTCCCAATTATACTACAGAACATATACAACCACTTTATGTTAAATGTACTTTTGTATTCGAAATAAATGTTAACTATAAATACAGCTTCAATATACTAAATAAATCTAGAAATAAAATTTCAACTTTTAAAATATACTTAATTGAAATAAGTGAGTTTTTATATAAAAAAAAAAAACAAGAATTTTTGTATTATACATTTTAAAACTGTTTATATAAATTCTTCCTTAAAAATGGCTTTCATAAAGAGATCTAAAGGCTACAAACGAAATAAGAAATATTGGTCAGACAGATCCACAAACATAGTGACAGATTCAATTCTTATATTTAACTTAATAGTTATTTCTGAAAAAGTTTTTTGTTGCCCCCTGCATCTCTTTAATGAAATACTTGCGATCGGAATGTAACAGAGTTGTTTGTTTTGATCCATATTATATATTTTTAATATTGGAATACTGTTCCTTTATTTCGAAAGATTTTTCATCATCATGGTTTATAGCGATTTTCAACATTTGTAAAAGTTGAGATTTGAATTAAAAGCGTTTTAATTGTTAAAAATGTTTATTTTACTTATAAGAAAATAAAATTATTATTTTAAAAGAAAAACGTCCAAAAAAATTTTATGGCTAAATATGTTGAAAAATGGCTAAAAAAATTGCTAATGGATTTACTCATTTTTTAATGGCTAAACAAGGTGAAAAATGTCTAAATCTAGCCACTAAATGGCTAAATTGGCAACACTGCTCAATTATGAACACCAAATGAATTGTGTACGAGGCTTTAAGCTACGTACAAAATGGCAGAAATATTTTCACTAAGTGTGCACAATAAAGTATCAGTTTTTTTTTTTTTGCATAAGAAAGAAGCAAAAACGAAAATGTTGCTGACCATAACTGTAAATAAGAAATTTTGATGAAAAAATTTTTTGAAAAAACTAACAGAAGGTCATAAATAGAGGTCATAAGTGGAGGGTATAAAAAAGCTATATCATGAAAACTAGAGCTGATAGAGACAAACTGATTACAGATTTTAATTCAGCGCACCCAAATTAACTAGAATCAGTTGATAAATTCAAAGAAGCAAACATTTTTTTTAATTTTGTCGGGCTGTGTAATTCATTTACAATCATAGGGATAGAAGCATATCATAATCTTTAATTGACATAACAAATCGATTGGTAGTCAAATTGGCAAATTAAAGCTGAATTAAGCAAAACAAAAATTTTAAGTACTAAAATAATAGTAACATAAAATATTTGTAACAGTTTTAATTACTTAACAAATATCAAAAAGGTTGAAAAAGTATTAATTAAGAAAATAAAAATAAAAAAGAAAATGTATCTATTCAAATTCAGTTGGATTTAGTTTTTTATATTTCAAACACTTTTCTAAGTATCTTTAAAAATTTATGAAGTTTTGTTTATTTAGCAAATCAAGTACTTCATTCTAGCAAAGAAAAGGGTGTTCAACCAATTAATTCTTATTCGATTATTCGAACAATTTATACGATTAATTATTTGAATTATTTAAAATTGCTAATTTCGACTAACGGATTAATCGAAGAATTTATACCGATTAATCGAATAATAATAGTATATAGTATTTGTGTTAACTGTATAATTTTTTTAAAGTTTTAAGTCGAATATACAAACAAAAATTATATGCTCGATGGAATTAAAAACAGTCATGTTTAGTGAGTAATTTAGCAAATTTTTTCAACTCAATTTAACTGCCTATTTCACGATGTCACTCGAACGCTTTCGTTCGCACAAATACCATGCAAAACAAAAACAAATTCACAAAGTTTGTTTTTGTTTTACATGTAATTTGTGCGAACGAAAGCGTTCGAGTAACATCGTGAAATAGACAGTAATAATTAATTTCACAAAAGAAAAACGACAAAAGTATAATACCTCAAAGATTTATATTAATTTATCGGGTATGTTCTAGAAATCGAAATAAGATGAAATTGAAAATTAACGATATTTTAAATTCAATTATTAATAACAAAATGACCGCAGTTTTTTTGTGGTTTTAAGTGTTGTTCTTGCAAAAATAATAGATAGATAAAATGGAATATTTTTATAACACTTTCAGTACAGGGTCGGTTTTAAAATTTGCTCGATTTTAAAAGCATGTCATTTCGATTTCCAGAACACGCCCGTATTTTTTAAAAAAATAGTTCATGGCGTTTCTCTCTTTAGAATGAGTTTAATTGAAAAATATTGTACGAAGGATAAATCTAATAATGCTTAATGTAACAGGTGTCCAAAAATGTATGAACGTAAATGTTCTTCAACAGCAACGCCAATTTACCACTTACACAGTGACTATAGCATAGTACTTGAAGAAGATGATCCACCAACAAAATCAAAAGGGACTACAAGTTGAAAAATGAATAAATATTTTACACAAAATACTTCGATCGATTTTCTAGAGGAAATTTTTAGCATGGAATGTCCGTGAAAAGTGTCAAAAAGTCCAAAGTTATATTGACTCTTTTAAAATCTAAGAGCCCGAAGTGAAGCAACAATTTGGACCTACATTAAAAAGAATGTTTATTCTTTCAAGTACTAATTTTTTCTAAAATTATCGAAAAAAATCTCGTAATATATAAATTTTCTGGATTCAGAATTATTCGAATAATCGATTAATTTTAAATTTTATTCGTTTAATCGAATAAGTTTAAAATGCAAAAAATCGATTAATCGATTAATCGTTTAATCGAAGAAAAATAAAACCTGATTAATTTAACACCCTTATAAAGAATGATGCAGCGAAAGTGTTAAGTCTAAATTCTTTATAAATCGCACAAATTCCAAAAAAATGAAAAGGGTTTTCGACAGTTGTCGAAGTTATATTAGGAGCAGAGGCCTAATAAAAATTCAAAAGGGTCTCGCATTGAGGACTTAGATTCCACCTCTCATCCTGATGGTTAAACTTGCAACACGAGACGAAAAAGACGATATCGATAGAGGTTTGATGTCATAATTGAGCTCAGGAAACAAATCGTAGAACAGCAAACGTCTAGCATCAGAAGTGATATTAAAAGATATAGGATTGTTAATGAAAATGAGCCTACTGGGATATCGTTTTATGGTTCATTAGTATAAAATATATTTTTTTGCGTAAATCGCGAAAACAAGCGCTTATATCGGCATATCACTAAAACCATTAAATTCAGCATAATCAAATTAGCTTTACTAGTAGGGTGCCCAGCTTGGTAAAAAAAGCGTATAATTCGTGCACACCGTAATTAAGTAATGTAACTTCTACTTATTTCCAAGAAGGAAATGTACGTTTAACATTGATCTACAAGGAAAGTATCCAAGCTTTTAAAAGGAAATTTCTATGGTGAGGTCGCACCATTTACGAGTCGCGCAAATTTAAATTTTTTGAAAGAAAAATGAAAACATTTTTACAGAACTTTTACTTTATGACTGCTTCAGTGGCACGAGACGTTTTGAGAAATTGAGGGCTTTGCTTGGATACTTGGATTTTGGTAGACAGTTGAAAGATCTTTGGCTAAAGTAAAAGAAATTAGAAACGAATTAAAAATAAAAAAACGACATCTTTGATGAGTTTACATAAGTAATAAATTACGCTAGCGCCGAAAAATAGAAATATGTATGTAAAAAATCCTAAGTAATTCCTCATAAAAAGTAGGTTGAAATTTTAACCCATATTTAAAAGTTTAAATATTTCGAAAACGGAAACATTCCCTTTAAAGACATACTTATGTTAGCAGATTTTTCATTTATTCTGCTTGCTTCTAAATAATGCGCCAACTGAAAGAATTTTTTTTCAATATCTTAAAATATTGAGTCTCTCGTTAGGTTCAAATTAGAAATAAGGAGTTCTAAATTTTTAACATTTTTAACGAATATACCTAATGTGCTAAAAAATTTTACATATAATAATTCGTATAACATATCGCACTTAATCAACTCGAAGTATTAACTCGAAATTTAAAATTCTCAGTAGAAGAAAAATAGTTTGTAACTTTACATTAAAGGCATATGAAAAATAATGTTAAATCAACCTTTTCTTTATCAAAAAGTAGGCAAAATAGTTTGATATTTTAACAGCAGGTTAATATCAATATTAATTGTCGATTTTTTTCCAAAAAGTGAAAAAAAAAATTTAAGTTAATACCCTCTTGTCGTGTGATTGTCGTGAATTTGTATATTTGCATCAATGTAGTTTTGATACATTTCTGTTAAATATTATTTTTAATAAATGAGTTGACGATCTGGCCTAAGCAACCAGTGAAATGCGCATAGGAATAGCTTATCCCTTCAACAATAAATTTCAGTTTATCAATAGTATGAAATGGAAATTTAGCACATTGAAACGAAACCTTGTAAACCGGGTACCCCGGTACCCCTTTGTAGATTTTTGCACTTTTATATTAGAAACTATTGTTTTAAGTCCAATCACATATAGATAGTGTTGCAAAATAGGCCAATAATAAATTTCCGTATATAAAAATAATCAAATAATGTAGATTTTTGTTTTAAATCGCTTTGCTTCACTTTGTCTTCTGTCGCGAAGGCATTTGTAGCTATCAAAAGAAGTCGCTAGATTATATACATAGCAATTTTTTTAAAATGTTTGTTGCTTTTAAATACAATAAGCATTTGCTTGTTGCTCTTACATATGCATGTAGGTCCGTTTATAGAAGTATCGCTACTTCCCTTGTAGGTATAATACAGAAATAATTAATAGAGTTTCAACAGAACATTTTATAGCGCTTGTGGAATTTTAATTTAAAATTAAGTAAGAATGTCGCGTAAAGTGAAGTTCCTATTATAAAGACAATACAAACATTTATCAGACGAAAAAAAGCTAAATATAACTTATTCGCTTTGGGGTTTTATTCGTATAATATTTTTAGCTTTTCTAAAATCTTAGGAAAAGGTTTCCTGATGAGCTGGCCTAAGCAACCAGTGAAATCCGCATAGAAGCTAGCTTTCCCTCAACAATAAATTTCAGTGTATTTATCAAATATGAAAAATTGGGAATTTAGCACGTCATACGGAAATCGTATTAATGATAAATTTTGTATTCCCGTAAATAACTTTGATAATATACTTGCATGTGCCCGTGCAGAAAACTGAATTGGCAAATTGGTTTTTTTTGTTGTTTTCTTACGAAGAGAATAGAATGAAACAATTTGTTTTTTAATTTTGTTTTTTCTTTTTACCCACTTACAACTACAATTCGAGTCGGAAAGAACCCAACCAATTGTAGGGGGATGTAGGAAAAGATAAACTCACTGTTTATTGTTGGTGTTTTGTTTAAGCTTTGATATTGTTACAAGTAAGACTAAGTGTTTAAAATTCTTATTCGCTTTGGGGTTTTATTCGTATAATATTTTTAGCTTTTCTAAAATCTTAGGAAAAGGTTTCCTGATGAATTGGCCTAAGCAACCAGTGAAATGCGCATAGAAGCTAGCTTTCCCTTAACAATAAATTTCAGTGTATTTATCAAATATGAAAAATTGGGAATTTAGCACGTCATACGGAAATCGTATTAATGATAAATTTTGTATTCCCGTAAATAACTTTGATAACTGATCTGTTTTGGACGATATCGTGGATGATGAACAGTTAACTGAAAGAGTAGACGGGGAAACACGATATACTGGAAATGTAATTTGGCTAATGCTGATATTTACGATGAGTCTTCAGATGAAAGTGATGCCGATCAACGGATTTGCCAACAAAACCACCACTTAATTGGAAATATGTAACAGTAAATGAAATGTATGCCTTTACTGACATTTTAATAATGACAGGTGCAAATCATTCATGTAATGATAATACAAAAGATTTATTGGCCATCACATCTTACCCTCTATGTTGAGCAACAATGGCCATTAACAGACTCTGCTCACTGCAACGTTTTATACGACTTGACGATGTGACGAGAATTCAGCCAAATTGCAGATAAAAGTTTTGTGGATTTGTGATGTAAAAAACTCTTATCCGTTCTATGACCAACTATATACCGGGAAATCACCAATGGGTCCTGAGATACGACAAGGAAAAAGAGTGGTTAAGGATCTAAGATCATTTCCATGGTAGTTGGCGCACCATCACAATAGATAATTTTTTTACCACACTTGATTTAGCGGAACATTCCAATTACTCGCCACTTTTCATCACGATCTACTATTAAATGCTGTCTACGCAAGCCGATACCCACATATATAAAGGCCCAAATACATTGGTCAAATTCCCATCCAGCATTGTGGTAGTATTAGTGAAAATGAGTTTGTATGTGTGACACCGACGATGCTTGATGGGAAATCAAAAAATTTAGATATTTAGCATGCTTGACGAGTGATTTTGATGAATGTATTGGCGTTACTCTTCAAGCACCCACACACTTTAAACGTGATTTCAAACCGAACAGTCGCTAAAAATGTCGGATGAAAAAAATGCTTTGGAAGAAAAAAAAAAAATTATGGAATTATGGAAAACTTTTTAATTAATAATTTTCTTCTTCTTTTCTTCAATTTTTGTTTTTATTTATTAAAAAGCAACAATTAAACACAATTAAACACTTTAATCTATATTTTAATATTTGGTTGCTCCTGCTGTTGTCACTTCAAAATAAAATGCAAAATGAATGCTTGACTGCTGATCCAGCAAATGTATGTTCTAATGTCAAGCACACGTACACGAGCTTGATGTCAAGCATTTGACCAGTGTATTTGGGCCTTAACATTTGTACAATAAAAAGGTTGTAAAAAACAAATTTATATGTTTTTTTAATCAAAGTCAATATAACAGTGATAATTTGTAAAAAAAAAAACTAATAACACTTGTAGTGGTAGCGCTGTACCCGGTCATTGACTCGCGTAGGTGTCGAATATTAAACGGCTTTAAACAAAGATCTGGCTATATATATACTTTTTTTTATAATGTTTCTTAAGTCCTAAATAGTGACGATTTGGAGTTTCATCGCCACATCTTCATTGTGAAAGAATTGCGAGCATTTTTAAGTTGAAAAGGTTACCCTGGTATCCGGTTTTTGACCGTAGGGTTAATTAATTTTTTGAATCACAAGAAAAACTTTGATAGTTTTGTTATGTTTTTAAATCCATAAAATGTGTACACTATTTTTCCATGGAATTACTGGTCGCCGTAAGCATAAGTAATAACTAGGGCAACCAAAAATAAGCAATTGCTTTTTTTTTTGTTTACAAGATAGAAAGATTTTGATTGAACAGAAATTCCGATCATAAAAAAACAAAGAAAATGAGCTATATTTGTTAGGGCTTTTTTTTGCTTATTTTGGCAATATCGGCTTTTTTTTAGTTATTTTTGCGATATCGGCTTTTTTTTACTTATTTTGTCATTTTAAGATAATTTTTCATTTTTTTCATACGAAAAAAAAATTATTTAATAAATTTTTGCAAAAATCGTTGTTTTTTTTTTTTTTGATGTGACAACTTTTTTTATTTGTACTAACAAATTCACCTTTTTGTCAAGGCGAATTCATGAAATCGCCTTACTTTTTGTGCTGCTACAACTCTGGTTGAAAAAAAAAACGTTTAAATCAAAGTAGCCAAGTTTTTACTGTCAACAAATTTACATTTTAAAAATTTCATTGAATTGTTGAAAGCATAACATTTTTAAAACTTTTTAAAGTTGTCTTAGTTTAAAAACAGATAAAATTACCTTCATAGCCTCTGCGTTTTGGATGTAAGTATAAATTTTTTTTAATTTATTAAAACCTTTGTTAAAATTGGTTTATTGTTTTATTATTTAGAAAATGCCTAAAGTCAAGGAAAGCAAATCGGTTTACTTGAGCAAGCTAGTCAAACAGTATCCAGATTTAAAAACTGATGGATCAGCTTTAGTGTGTAACGTGTGCTCAAAACCTTTATCTGTTGATAAAAATTACAACATAAAACAACACCTGGATTCAAAAAAGCACGAAGATCTAAAAGAAAGAGAATCAAAAGAAAATTTACAACAAACTTTTCTACAAAGTTCTACAAGTTCATCGGCCGCCGATAAATTTTGCATTGATCTCTGTGAAGCCTTTGTATCAGCAGATATACCATTATACAAAATTCGACATTTAAAAGTACAACATTATCTTCAAAACTATACATCATTCCATATTCCATCTGAATCGTCTCTTCGAAACAAATATACAAAAATAGTTTATGAATCTACAGTTAACAAAATAAAGGAAGAAATACAAAAACATTTTATTTGGGTCTCTATAGACGAGACCACCGATGCGTCGAACAGATTTGTGGCAAACGTTGTTGTGGGTATACTGCATGTGGATGAAAATATTTCAGAAAAAAGATTTTTAATAAAAACAGCTGTATTAGAAAAAGTCAATCATTCCACTATTGCACGTTTGTTTGATGATTCAATGAAAGAATTTGACCTAGATAAACAGAAAATTTTTCTTTTTGTAAGTGATGCCGCACCATATATGGTGAAAGCTGCAAAGGCCATTGCTGTATTTTACCCACATATAACTCACGTAACCTGTCTTGCACATGGAGTTCACAGAGTTTGTGAACATATAAGAGAATACTACTCAAATGTAGACAAATTTATTTCAAATGCTAAAAAAACGTTCCTTAAATCTCCTCCAAGGGTTCAAATCTTACGAGAAACAGCACCAGATATACCACTACCTCCACAACCAGTGATAACTCGATGGGGGACGTGGATAATGGCTGTAAATTATTATGCCAAATATTTTGATAATTTCGTAGAAATTTTTTCAAATTTAAACTCTACAGATTCTTCAGCAGTGCGTATATGCCAGGCTTTAATGAATGAAAATAATTTGCGCAACCAAATATTGTTCATTTCTGTAAATTTTGGGTTTTTACACGAAGTAGTAACCAAATTGGAAACAAAAAATCTTTCATTGGTTTCCCAAGTGAATATAGTTATGGACACCGTAAGAAAAATTTCCGGTGTTCCAGGGGATATAGGCGACAAAGTGAATAAAAAATTTGAATCTGTTTTATTAAAAAATGAAGGATTTTCGGTACTAAAAGATATTGTGGATATACTGGGAGGCAAGCGGCATTGCGAGTTCAATCGTATAAAATATACCTCAGAGCAAATACTCAATTTTAAATATGCTCCCTTAACATCTGTAGACGTAGAAAGAACTTTTTCTATGTACAAAAGCGTGCTGACTTCAAATAGACAGGGGTTTCTTTTCGAAAATTTATCGCATCAATTTATAATTTACTGTAACAACGCATTCAACGAATAAAGTGGAAAATAAACCATAAATTTTAATTGCTTTTTTTTTTTATTTTAACAGCTTATTTTCATGTTTTTAAACGCTTTTTTTAAGAGCTTAAAACTGTTTTTTTAGTGCTTATTTTTGGTTGCCCTAGTAATAACAAATATTATACCGAATTAATTAACACGTATACGCTTAGGAATTCATATACCGGTAGTAAGTGGAATATTCATTGATCCATATACGACAGACATACAAATCTTTTTTAAATGTTGCAAAACAAATATTTTTCTGCATAAACTAAGCAACAAAGTTAAATAATTTAAACAATTGAAAATATGTAGTCGGCGTTGATAACTCTTACCAGAAGTAATTGAATTTGAATTAAACGTTTTTTTGTAATAAAAGCAATTTTTTTTTTATTTTTTTTACTCCCACAAAATTATTCAGATTTCTGTTTATAAAGAAAGTATTTTTTATACGATATATATTTTAATACGATACCCAGATCTAAAAAATGTTTAATAAAATTTTTAATACACGAAGCAACTTTTGTCAAATATTATTGAAACTAAGCCCAGTAATTTTATCACAAGTATATAGTACAGGGAAACTCAGACAAACATTAACAACAAATTTATATTATCTTAACTCCTTTATTTGAAATAAGGTTATTATCAGTACTCTCTTGAAATTGTGTTTGTTAATTACGATTTTTCGGATATGCTAATCACAAACACTTTTAAACAAACAAAAATAATATAAACACTAATCAAAAATTCGTTAAAAAAATCAAATAAAAACACAATAATTGGTTTCCACGTTTCTTTGATCATTTATTGGCTCAGCGACAAGAAATTGCAAATAAAAATTAAAAAGTAAAAAAACACCTTTAAAAACAAAAAGCTCCTTCTTAATTAAAAACCTTTTTTTAACAAAAAACCCTTTTTTTAAGCAAACAACTCCTTTGAAAAAAAAATTTTTTTGTTATTTACAATGTACAATTAACGCTGAGTATTTTCCCTATTCTGTTTTAAAGATTCTTAGAAAATCTTTTCAAATTCATATATATTGGGTGATTTTTTAAGAGCTATAGGAAAGTTAAAAAAAAACCCATTAAATTCAGAAAAATGCATGAAATCTTTATTTGAATCGATAGTACGGTCCATATAATTTAATGTTTGAAGATTATTTCATGCAAATGTTGACCGTGACTGCGCCTCAAATGGTCCATCCGCTTAGTCCAATTTTGGCATACTCTTTCTAACATTTCGGCCGGTATCTCATGAATAAATGCTTCAATGTTGTCTTCCAATGCGTTAATTGAAGCGGGCATGTGTGTATAGACATGAGCTTTAACATAGACCCACAAAAAATAGTCTAAAGACGTTAAATCGCACGATCTAGGCGGCCAATTGACCGGTACCGAACGTGAAATAAAATGTTCACCGAACTCGCCTCTCAATAAGTCCATTGTTGAAGCCACATGCCATGCAAGTCAAGCTCTTGCATTTTAGGCAAAAAAAAGTTGGATATCATCTCACGGTAGCGCTCACCATTCACAGTTACGTAACGATCCGCATCATCTTTGAAGAAGTTCGGTCTAATGATGCCACCAGCCCATAAACCGCACCAAACTGTGACTTTTTCTGGATGCATTGGTAGCTCTTGCAATGCTTCTGGCTGATCTTCACTCCAAAATCGACAATTCTGCTTATTAACGTACCCATTGAGCCAAAAATGAGCTTCGTCACTGAACACAATTTTTCGATAATTTTTTTGATAATAAAATTCAATAATTTGCAAGCGTTGTTCGTTTGTAAGACGATTCATGGTTAAATTCTTGACCAAACTGAAGATGTTTGACAGTGAAACAAAACACGAAACTTGCGTCAGCTGTTTAAACCAGTGTTGCCAAAAGATAATAGCTTAAAAACCACCCGATAGATTTTTTTCCAAGAATTTTTTTAATCAGATATAAACAATACCACTGTGTTGTTAATCAAGCATCATTAGAAAGCAATTAAAAATTCTTACAGATACAAATAAAAAACAGTGGCAATCGCTCAGAAGTACGAAAAAAATGCCATAAGATTTTTTTTTATATAAATCCTAATAAATAAGTATAAATTTAGCTCAGAAAAACTTTATACTGTTTTGACTCAATTACCACTGCTTTTGTGAAAAATAAAAATCTATGTTACTAAATATGTTTTTGTTTCGACCTTTTAAATTTTAAATAAATTAAGTAAATAGTAGATGTTCCTGAAGATGCTTACCGATAGTAGTCGAAATAGTGAATAAATAAATAAAATATTTTAACACAGACCTCGAGCCAGACTATTTACTTAATTTATTTTAATATAAGTTACTTTTCAACTTTCCTTTATAAAGCATTTTACATATATTGCACGAACTTTTGGTCTTCGAAGACCCCTAGTAAAAGTTGATGCGGAAAATATTCGTAGAGCATTTTAACCCTCTCAACTTCTGTTTTGGTATACTTTTGTCTGAAAGCTGGGAAAAAGGACAACAATGACCCCTTAAAATAAGAGTTAGAGGGTTAATTTGTTCTAAGAAAAGCATCGCCATACAATTCTACTGAAGACATCTGAAATAATTTTTAGCTCAAAAGTACATTTAGTATAGTTTTTTTTTTTGTTTGACTTATACCAAGCGCCCTTTCAAAAAATTCAATGCCCAAAATTTCGAAAAACCGAGCTAGCTTTTTAAAAGCCTTCGGCAGACTTGCTCTACCAGAAGTCTTGTTTAATTTCGCGTTGCAATTATAAAGGCTGGCGGCGATGACTCGATTTATGTTGCACTGTGTAATGTATAAATTTTTATTTATAATCCAAATTTTCTTTTAATAATTTTAATTAGGCTTAAGTTCATTAACCTGCCGGCCCGGGTTCGAGCCCCGGCCACGGTCAATAATGAAAGATTATCAATAACAATTTTAATTGATTTTCATGTTGTAAAATTCCTTTCTTCATAAAAATAATTTAATGAAAATTAAATTTAATGAACTTAAGCCTAATTAAAATTATTAAAAGAAAATTTGGATAAAAAACCATAAATAGTTCAACAAAATAACCACAATACTAATTATTGTCAAAGCTAGGGCACGAGCTCTATGTATTCATTTGTCCTTCAAGTTGTACTGAAAAAGGTCAACAAGAAAAAGAAAGACAAAAAATTAAAAAACAAAAGATGTACTTTGGACTTCAAGAAAAATTCTTGACAAAAGTACGAAAAAACACAAGTAAGGAGGAACATGTAAAGTCAATTAAATGGATAATCATTCAAAAAAGCAAACTTCGATCCACCAAAGGTTAAAATACAATTTGGTTTAAGGATTGATGTTTGACTATTGACGTCAGCAGTCGTCGATGGCTGCGAGTGTAAAACGGCAAATCCATCTGAGGAGATCGAGTGGTTGCGATCGAAACATGTCATGGTAACCTGCCGGCCCGGGTTCGAGCCCCGGCCACGGTCAATAATGAAAGATTATCAATAACAATTTTAATTGATTTTCATGTTGTAAAATTCCTTTCTTCATAAAAATAATTTAATGAAAATTAAATTTAATGAACTTAAGCCTAATTAAAATCATTAAAAGAAAATTTGGATTAAAAACCATAAATAGTTCAACAAAATAACCACAATACTAATTAATTTTTATTTATTAAGTAAAACGTTCATATAAAATTGGTTTATTAAACCTTTATTAAATTTTAAATATTTTTATTTTTTTAAAATGTTTTCAATAACACGTAGTTTTAACTCAAACCCTTTCTATTCAGTCTTCGTATAAAAGATGGCATTTTTTCTTCTGCGGAAAAAATTACAACAATCTGAAAAACTTCACATTTAAAAGCGAAAATAAAACAAAACAAAAACGAATGCCTATCCATGCATCGTCCTGTAACTTTTTCAATCCATTTTCTTCTCTACACCTCTTACGCTCAAACAAAAAAAAATCCTTGTTTAAAAAAACGTAAAATTTAAAACATCAGGGGCCAAATTACGGCATTCGATATCCATCGAAATTTCCATTTAAACTGTATTATAATTTCGATCGATAATATCAAATGCCGTAATTTGGCCCCAGAACTCACTTAAACAAAACCAGATTTATGAACAAATACGTAGTAGATTTATAATCATAATGAGAATTAATGCTAGGAACACAATTGGATAAGAACGTCAAGCACATGTTTCTGGCCAGATCTGTGAAGAATTTAACAGTTGTTTAAATAAATTTCTAATTCAGCTAGGTGTTTGAGTCTCCAGGTACCCTCTACAAATATTGTTAGTTATCGCTTTATGAAAAAAAAAAACATTAAAAAAACAACAAAAACAATTTATGTGGATTTTTTTCATCTACACATCAGATACACTTGTATTTTGTATGAAGAACAATGTAACTTATTTGCATTTTTTGTTTTAGTTTTGTTTTAATTGCTTGCTTTTTGAAATTTACTTTATAATTTTTTAACTACTAGTTTTTGAATAGAAATTAATCGAAATAAACTAAAAAAAAAATTATTTTTTTGAAATTAAAAAATTTTATTTCTTGCTAATTTTTTTTCTGGGTAGGTGGTTTAGCATGTAGTAAGAAAAAAAAAACAAAAAAAAAAAGAAAATATGCATCTGCCTGGCGTGCTCAAAGTATAACAATGTAATATTATCACTAAAATAGCTTTTTTTTCATATAAAAGTATTGAAATACATAGTGTATCTGGCCAGATACATGCGCTACGTATGTGAATACCGAAACAAGTGCATAACGGAGGGTTAACGCCGTGAATTTCTTATAACCCGCTTCATCATTCCACAATGTCGTCGTAAACGCATTTTGTTTCCTTAAAAAATAATATAATAAAATTCCAAAATTTTTTTTAAATTGCTATTAATTTTTTGTTCTTAAATTTTATTTTATATTTTTTAATTTGAAAACATATACATTATTTTATTTTATGTGAAATACCTATAGAATAAAGTCTATGTCGACGTCCGATGTAGAACTTAGATAGACTTTTACGTTCGCGCTAGCTTTTGTGTGGCATTCTATAAAATAAAATATGTTTTAATTTGACAACGTATCTAAGTCGTCCTCTACTATGTTCATACACCGCAATTGTTTGCCTACGCATAGAAACAAAAACATAAGAGGATAGGTCAATAAGTTCGTGACTTTCTTAGAATAACACTGGTTTTTGGATAAAAAGCCATCTATTTTTTCAACGTGGTAAGTCTCTCTTAAGCTCTATAAACTTTCTCCAACGTTTCTCAAATTTTTGTTCTGCCTTTCATAAAATAAGATTTGTCGAGGTTTTCAAAAAAGGTATTTGTTTAAAATGATGTCATCGGTGTTCTTAAATTCTCTTCCGCCATTCTTTTTTTCAGTGTTGAAAAAAGGAAATAGTCGCTCGGGTAAGTTCGGAGAAGTCATTTTTGCCATGGAAACATGCGTACAATCTTTCATAGTCCTGGCGCAAAGAATTTTTCTAGGCCAAATGTGGTCGTGTTTTTTAAATACACATTAAATCGAATTAGTAAGTTGACAAAATATTCGTCATTAAAATTTTTTTACCCTTTTGAAAATAATTAATGTGGATTATACGCAGTGCTTCATAACAAACGCTCGTAGGGACTTTATTGGCTGTCAAAACCTTTGACGCTTATTCAGCCTAAAAAATTTACAGTTTTGACTACAGTTTAGTCTCCAGTCTGTTGTGGTGGATCAACGTTTCGTCAACGGGTACGAAAGGGTGCAAAAACTGGTCCATATTGCGGTTGAACATCTCCAAACACTCCTGCAAAGTTATAACATGATTGCGTTTGTGGTCGATTGAGAGCAAATACGGTACCCATCTTGCGAAAAACTTAGTCAGACTCAAGTGATCATTTAAAATTAAAACCACAAAGCCAAGTGAGCTACCAATAGCTTCCACAATCTCGTGCATTTGACCATAGATAATTTCCTTAATTATATCGGGAGTAGAAACCTCAACTGGACCTCCAGGGGCCTGATTCTGGCAGTCGTGATCGAGTACTTTCTCAATTCGAAAGCAATTTAATATCTAATTATTTCAGTCAATACTGAACGAATCGGAGTTATTTTTTCAGTGTTGTAAAGCATTAATTTGAGTTTTACAATACTGAAAAAATAATTTCGATTCGTTCTTTATCGACTGATATAAAATTGCTTTCGAATCGAGAACACGACTGTCAGAATAAGGCCCCAGAACGTATGCTTATATGGCCATAAAAAAATACAGCAAACCACTTTTTACCATTGAAATTGATAGTGCAAAGTTGCCATGGTATTTATTAAGCTTATCTTTGGTTTGTCTAAGCTAACACTATGAAAGTTTTCTTTCATAAAGTCTAAAGTAACGGGACAAATATTTGACTAAAAAACGTGACTAACAGTTAAACTAAACTACAATTTCAAAATTTATTTTGATTATGATACCACATCTTACAAAAAAATATTAAAGTAGTTTTTTGCTATATCTAGTAGTAAAATTGGTTTATTTTGTGTAATTAACACCATGGTAAATCGCACTAACTATTTACAAAAGTAGTGGTTACGTTTATTTGGTCAAATATTTAATAAATGTGACCTAAAGTTCAATGAATAAAGAGTAGAGAACATGTTCTCTTTCCTTCTAACAAACTAACTTATGTGGTGTTTAAAGGTGACAGGCAATTGATTGTGTACAAAACTTTATATGAAAATCTTTCAGTTTTTAGAGTACTTTTCATAAACATTTTACTACACAATCAATTGCTTGTCACCTGAAAACAACACATTAGACTTTCAAAAGTAAAACTGGGTAAAAAATAATGCTTAATGAACCAACAGTATTCTTTTTTTCAAATAACGCACCTTATTAAAATGTTTATCGGAGTCAACTGACCGACACCAGAAGCAGTAATGCCCTTTTTAAAGTCACGGACTCATTGACCCTGCCTCATATTTAACCAAAACTGCCGTCTATAGCAAAAAGTAAATTTTTAAAGAAACATTTTTTTCAATTTTTAATTTGCACAAGAAGTTTTAAGACAAAGAATATTTAAAAACCATAAACTCTTTTTAAAGAAAAAATTTCGTTTTTTTTAGCAAAATGGCCATTTTTAAATCTAAATTGCAAAAAGGTTTTTTTTTGTTAAACAGAACAAATTTTATTTATAAAATTTTTTACGACTTAATGCAATAACAAGGCATTTCTGTAAGGGAGCATTAATTTAAGTTTTGTATGAAAAATTTTTCAATAAACTTCAATTAAAACTGCCAACTGATTCAATGGAATTTTATCAGTTTTATTGGAAAATTATTCCATTTCAGTTTATTTTCACAGCAAGCATGTTCGGCAATTAAGTCAATAAAAACAAAAGAATCAGATACGTTCTTGTTCTTCATGTGAAATAAATTGAGTGGTGAAAATAAATATTGGTCAGTGGAAATATTTGTGGGTTTGAGATAAATATACTGGCAGCTGAATTGAATGAGAAGGAATCGCTGCACAATAGGAGAAATGGTTTTTTTAGCGGCGTTTTAGCAAATTTTTTTTTTTTTTTGATAACTCTTCGTTTGTTTTGACTTCAATATTTTTTCAGCTGTGAGCTTTCAAACAGAAGAAATGTTTAAACAAGAGCATCATTTATTTTTGCTCTTTTTTGTTCTGCAAATTTAGTAGCGTCAAGGAATTATATATGTATTTATTATTTTAACAGCATTAGTTTATTTATTTATATTATTAGATACTTACCTAAATAAATAAAAAATAATAAAAAAAAACATATTTGTAACATGTGCTGGTATGCGTGATGTGTTGAAGTTGGAAGTATTCGACTAGATTCGCTTCAGTTTTCAACTTGATTGTTTTTATGAAATATTATCTATCTCATGTTGGAAAATGGCCACCAGATTGGCCATTTTTTCTCACTGAAAGAGGCGGTCGGAACAAAAACTAAGGATTCCCGGAGTTACAGATAGAACCATACGCGAAAAATCTTAAGATTTCACACCATGGAAGACTTACTTCACGCTCTATTGGCTTTGTTGGAGCCTCTCATACCATCGACATCAACAATCACTTCCAAGTATTCCAGAAAGCCCCTACAAATAGATGATGAAGCCAAGCAGATTCTTTTAGATAAGAATGAGTTGCCTGCTTTTTTTAATTTTTTTTTTTTTTTCAATTCAAAATTTTATGTTTTTAGACTTAAGAAAATCTTCATTTCAAATAAAGAACATGTTTTTCTTTTAATAAATTTTTTGTTTTTATTAATTTTTTTTTTTTTGTTAAAAATATCACGTCTTTTTTAAAAACAAAAAGATGTAAAAAAATATTTTGTTTATCAAAAATTTCTTGTCAAATGAAAAGGAGTCAAATTAACCACCAGACTAAAGTTAAAAAATGTCACCACAGTAGTAAAAGGTTAACAAAGGTTCACCAGATTGCATATTTCTCCCACTGTGCGCTGTCTTGTTAATGGAAAAGCCTAGAAGGCTTAAAAGTTTCAATTCATTCGTAGAAGGTAAATTAAAGGCAAGATTAAAAGTAAAATAAATAACTTAAAAAAAACTGCTTAAAGAGTTGCAAATTCATTTTAAAGCACAAAAACATTTTAAAAATTGTAAAGAAACTGTTAACCTAAAAATCCCTTTGAAGCCATTTACCGTTCAAATAAGCCTTTTTAGTCTATAAATTTGTTTTTTAAGCTAAAATTTTCCCTAATCAAAACAGCTATTCAACCAAAAATATCTTTTAGGGCATTGAAATAATTTAAAATTCTATTAAAATATTCGTGACATACATTAGTTTCATAAAGGCATAAAAATTCTATTCATACCAAAATCTACCTACAAAACAGATTGGATTTTCTTTCTATATTTTTTTTTATTTAAATATTCACATTCAGAACAACTTGTACATGGCTGAATTCTAAAGAACACCTAGTTAGAAATTAAAACAACATTTTCATAATAGAACTGACATAATAAAGGAAATATTTTACCATCGCTGCCAAGAGGGAACCACTGTATTACTGCCACCCAGTGAAATAACCTTAAGGGTGCTCTGTTGACTGTGAGGACGTGCTAGTGAAGAGGAGATGCAGTGAACTAGCAGAAATTCCATAAACATAATTCTCGTGCACGTTTTAGTTCTAAGTACGTAATAATAGAAAAACTAAAATAAACAAATGAGAACATTGGATGCTGTTGTGTTCTGCAATCACTTACATGCATCTAGTGCTACATTTTTTAATTTTTTTTTAGATTTTGTGTGGTGGTACTTTTACTGCAGTTGCAAGGAAATTATTAAAACAAAGAGATAAACGGCAGTTCATTTGCTCTTAAAATTGAATTTTTTACATTTTGCTCATTACTAAAAGTGAGTGGAAATTGTATTTACAGAAAATTACTTTTTTGAAAAATTCGATTAATATCGAGTTCTACAAGCAGAAAAAAAATGGCTAGAAACCCATATTTTGGTTACAGCAATGTCCACACACAAGTTATTGTTGCTCGTAACATTAGTATTGTCACCATTAATACATGTTAAAATTTGTTTAAACTTTTTAAGAAAATTTAGCTACAACCATTGTTGTTACACAATACAATAATAATACAAATTTTCAAACAATTAATGTTAAATTATGAAATAATCATCAAATAATTTTTGGGTATACAAAGGTTTTAATTTATAAAATTTTGTTTGTCGTGCTTAATTCCCAATTTTTATTCTTGATAAAAACACTGAAATTAATTGATGATGGAATAAACTATTCCTATGAGCATTTCACTGGTTGCTTACGCCAGATCGTCGGGAAACTTCATCCAAAGATTTTAGAAAAACTAAAGATATTAAACAAATAAAACTGTAAAGCGAATAAGAATTATAAGCAACCGTTTTACTTGTAACAATATCAAAGCTTAAACAACAAAACAAAAATAAACAGTGAGTTTATCTTTTCTTACATTCCCCACGACAATTGGTTGGAATTCTTTCAACATTAATTGTAGTTGAAAGTAGTTTAAGAAAAAAAAAATCAAAAAATAACGCAAGTTGCCAGTTCAGTTTTTTTACGCCGTGCACTTGAGAGTTTATGAGCAAAGTAATTTTTGAGAAATAATATTTTTTTAAGTAACAAAATTATGGTGTTTTTTTCCCTGCTGTGGTTAAATGCTTCTCAATAGCTTGCTTTGTTTGCTTAAAATACTCGAACCTTTTTTCTTTTAGTTGCTAATTATATATATAAAATTAAGGTTGAACAACCGAAAAAAATTCTGAATTATGTCGTCGAGGACTGGGAAATTGGTTGCAAGAAATTAACTAAGCGGTCAATAAAAGTACATAACATAAAGGGGAATGAGAAAAAACGAAAATAAGTCACAAAATATGTCTGTAATAATAATTATAATTTGATTTATATCGAGTTTTGAACCATATTTTGGTTAATTTTGACCATACTTTTTTTAATTGAGATCATATTATGGATAATTTTGATATAACAATGATTATTTTAGATATTATTAATAATTTCGACAAATTCTGGTAAGTATCGACAAAAATAAGCAACGTTATACTACTATTATTGAATGTTGCTTATTTTAAAAAATGGTAACCTCTTATACCCCTGACAGACATATAGTTTCAATACCATGGTATTAATACTACAGTAGTATATAAACCATCAATATACCACTTTGTTTCATGATTTAATTGTAGTTTAGGTTGACACCATGATAGTTTAGTATACAAATCCTATGTCTGTCAGGGGTATGTATTTCCATACTTTTTCTGCGGGTTTTTTTTTTTTGGAAAAAAATAATTTGCTTGTTTTTAATAGCGAAAAGGGTCGGTTTTTTTACGTTAAAAAATAAAAACGCTATTAAAAAAAACAAATTTCGAAATTTTGTTTTTGTTTTAAATGTAAGTTAAACGGACAAGTTTTTGGCTCGTGTTCTATAAACCACACATAAGTTACGTATTAAATTCCATGATTATCTGCTTCTGCGAAACATAGGAAGACATTCTCTTTTTATCCACTTTTTTTTTATCCACTCACATCCACTCAAACACAATATCGACTTATATCAGAAACACTACACCACTCATCAATACGCACTCACTTTTGAAAAATAAACAGAAACTTGCACGACCAGTTGTTATTGAGCACGTCTTTAATATGAACTCTATTAATTTAAATAGTCAGTGAAACATTGTGCACTTTCAAGTAATTTTTTACATCACAGTTTAAATGTATAAAAAAAATATTTGTTTGAACTTTTATTCAAAATTGTAATAAAAAAATAAATATTAGAAAACAATAGGTGACAAATAAAAATTACCTATCAGAAATATTCATTAAGAAATGTCTTAATTCCTGATTTCTTCACAGAAAAAAATTACGACAAATCAATTGTCATATTGAATACAATATTCGTCAATACAATTAACTTTTTAATTGAAAAGGCACCAACAACTGAATTTGTAAAAACAAAAAACTATTTTGTTAATGAAAATTGTTAAAATTCAACAAATATTTTTTACAATGAAATTGTAATATTGAATAATATATTTGTTACCAATTAAATATAAATTTTTAGTACAAAATTGTCATACTAATAAAATATTTTGTTACTAACTAAATTGAAATTAAAAATGTATTTAAAAGTTGTTTTCATTAACTTTTTAGTAAAATTTATTAAAATTACATCACAAAAACATTATAACTGATTAAGGAACATATATAGGCCTGTATGCAATGCACTATAAGTTTCCGACATCAACACAAAACGGAATCTTGCCATCATATATAGTATTTTTTGGAAAACTAGAATTTATAGAAAACCCGTTTAAATTTCTTTATAAATAATTTAATAATAGTTTAACTGACCGTATAAATTGGTAAAACTTTAGAAAAATCGCCACTTCGTTCATTCTTTTAAAGATTTAAAACTGAACATACAGAATTTTTTGTTTTATGTTTTTAACTTTTTGACACAAAATATTTTTTCTATGATATACACATTAATTTTCAAAAAAAATAAAAAAAAAAAACAAATTGTTAATATGACAATTTACAAACATGTTAATTAAAAAGAATTGTTAAAAAGATTTAACAAATTTTCTTTAATAACTTAATACACGTTTGTTATTTTTTTCTGTGTTATAGAACAGAAAATGATTTGGTTTTAGAAGTAAACACATTTAAATGTGTCTTACAGTCTGGCTCACGATTTCGATCGATAACTTCAGTAAGCGACAGCAAATCACTCATTGTCGTTAATATAAGCGCCCCACGGACAGCAATACTCGTGTTTCGCTCTCCCATTCCTTCGCACCCCAACCATGATTGAAACAACATTAAGTAATAATTATAAAATAATAATAGCATTATGCCGCAAATGGTTTTTCTGTTTATAGAAAATGTCGGACTTTTATGTTTAAACTTTAGTCAATAAATATTTATTATGAAAGCAAAAACAAAAAGATACTTTACAATAATTTTATCCATCACTGTAATCCAAAACCACCAAAAAAAAACAATGCATTTTAAAAACTTTGAAATCTGTTAAAAGTCACGTTTTAAGTATTTCCCAGAAAACTGTGAAAACATTTTCTTCATATTGTTTTTAGTAAATACAATAAGTGTGTTTATTGTGTAAATTCATTTGCAAATGAGAAAAATTCTAAACATGAATGACATTATAGATGAACAACAGCAATAATCTATAATTGTGTAAATTCTTTGTTAAGTGTTGTTTCTATTTAAAATTTAATATTTATATGAGCATTTACAAAAAAAAAAAGAAAACAAATTGCATTTATTAAATAAACAAAATAAAGTACACCAAAAACTTTTCTTTGAAACGTTAAATACATCAGCTTTCTTTAAAAACTTTTTTTTTAAATTCCAGACGAAAAATCTTTCTAAAAATAAATTAAAAACATGATGGACGGACTTATCTTCCTGCTTGTAGAAACCTCTAAACTAAAACTACATTTCCTAGTTTCACAGCTTTTTTCGATTCCCCACACAGTGCATTAAAATTTTCTCGCATTCCCGGGAATTTTTGGAAATTCTTTTATTAAGAATGATTTAAAATGTATATAATATGTAACCACAAAAAACTGACGCAAAGTATACACAGGCCTGTCTTAGAAATCAATTCCGATCGAAAGTGATTTCGTTTTATGTGAAGCAAGGTACGAAATCATTTTCACTTTCGATCGAAATGGATTTCTGTTACAGGCCTGATAATATAGAGGACCTAGAACCGAGCCTTGGTTCACTAGAATATGGCAAGGGAAGTTAAAATTTCATTACTAATCAATACACTAAATGAAAGACTTAAGAGAAAATTTTCTATAATTTTAGTCGCCAAATCGAATTAATCTTTATACCAAGCCATAATGCCAGACTGAGTCAAATGTCTTCTCGATATCTAAACAGATCATACCAATAGATTCTTTTATTTATTAATTAATTTATTTCTATAGAATTGTATTCCTTGCAGAAAATTTAAAAAAATAATTGATTACAAAATGATACACATAAAAATAGCATACATAACTAACAATAAAATTACTAAGTGTTAAGAAATGTGATTACTTCCCTTTTTATAGCATAAGGATTTGATAAAAGGTCGATAAATCTATATAAGTTATTAAATGCATTGCTCATTCTCCTGAGAGGGTCAGCATAAGCACATTTAGCTCTAGCAAATGTAACTGATAAAGGTATGTTATTCCGTGATGGACGTTGAGGAATGTTGAGAGAATATCATTAATCAAAAAAACACAGCAGATGTCACCATTAATAACATTGAATAAAAATGACACCTTAAGCATAGCTCTACGACTTTTTAATGTAGGAAGTTTAATAAGAGCAATTCGAGCAGCCTATGAAGGCAGATTCAAGGGATTAAAACGTAATCGACAAAGACAAAACAACAGGAATTGTTTTTGGACCGATTCAATGGCATTGGAATGGATCAAGAATAGATCGAACTAGTGCCATGAATAATATTTTACCAAAAACATATAATTAAACTCTTTAGCCCAACGTTTTATATAACCCGGTGTTTTTTTTTATAAATTTTGTAATACTTTTAAGTTGCTGTGTTGTATTATAAAAATGCCCAACAATGTTAAAAAAAAACAAAATAATGAGATAAGAAAAAAAGATAATTAGTATTGTGGTTATTTTGTCGAACTATTTATGGTTTCAATCCAAATTTGAATATTCTTAATCAGTGTAAGACGGCAAATCCCTCTGAGGAGATCAAGTGGTTGTGATCGAAACATGTCAGGGTAAACCATGTTGTAAAAATACCTTTCGTCATAAAAATAATTTAATGAAAAATTAAATTTGATGAACTTAAGCCTGATTAAGAATATTAAAATTTGGATTGAAACCATAAATAGTTCGACAAAATAACCACAATACTTATTATTGTTAAAGCTAGGGCACGAGCTCTATGTGTACATTTGTCCTTCAAGTTGGACTGAAAAAGGTCAACAGGAAAAGGAAAGACAATCATGGAAAACAAAAATGTACTTTGGACTTCAAGAAGAATTCTTGGCAAAAAGTACGAAAAAAAGAAGTAAGGAAAAGCATGTAAAATCAATTAAAAATGGATAATCTTTCGAAAAAAACAAATTTCGATCTACCAAAAGTTAAAATACAATTTGGTTTAAGGATTGATGTTTGACTATTGACGTCAGCAGTCATCGATGGCTGCGAGTGTAAGACGGCAAATCCCTCTGAGGAGATCAAGTGGTTTTGATCGAAACATGTCAGGGTAACCAGCCGCCTGGGTTCGTATCTCAGGTCAGTCAAGAAAGATAAATTATCAATAACAATTTAAATTAATTTTCATGTTGTAAAATTCCTTTCTTCATAAAAATAATTTAATGAAAAATTAAATTTGATGAACTTAAGCCTGATTAAGAATATTTTAATTTGGATTGAAAAAAAGATAATTGTAAAAGTTTATCATCTGAAAACAATTTAATCTTTATCACAGTGATGCCTGAACTTGATGACCAAAAATGGCTAAATTTAAGAAAATTGTATTACAAACATATGCAAATTTACCAACAACACAAAAGATAAACTCATTGTTTATTTTTGGTGTATTGTTGAAGCTTTAATATTGTTACAAGTTAAACTTTGGGTTTTTATAATTCTTATTCATTTTACAAATTTATTTGTATAATACTTTTATTATATTAACCATTTTTATTTCATATAATTTATTTATTTTTTAGTTTTTTTTTATTGATTCCATTCGCTGTACAACAAGACTGGGTCTTATATTTAAAGCACAGGAACGTATTACGTTACAAAACAAACTTGATACAAGAAAAAACAACAATAATGATATAAAGAAAAAATACAATTCAAAAAATTATAAATTAAAAAAGTAAAAAATATTATTTAAAAAAATTTAATAAAAAATGTTTGAAACAATTAGCATTGCTGATTAGTTGTTGACTTTGTGAAAGCTTGTTCCAAAGACGAGCGGAATGTACATAAAACTGTAAATGATGTCGAGGTATTACAATATTTTGATTTCGTGGCGATTGAAAAAAACGTATTTTATCGAATGTATATTTAGGTGTTTGAATGTTGATTATTTTATGTAAAAAAGTAAGAGGGCGAATTTTTAGCAGACTTTCAAAGGATACTCCTTAAAGATTATTGGCAACAGCAGAAACATGTTCAGACCGTCTTACAGTATGTTCACATTTGGCTTCTTAAACGCGTTTAAGCAGTTCGAACGTGATTAAACTCTAATCACTTCAAAATCGAGATGATTACCCATACATTTAAGTGATTTGTTAATCACTTCAAATTGACATGATTACAACTAAATCACTTCATAAATCACATAGAATCCACTGAACATACCTCAAATGTAGAATCGCCAACATGATCGTGTACAACCGGCCAAGATTTCTGCTTAATGTTTTTATTTTTTTCCCTAAATAATTCATAAATTTTCACAATTTTTATCATTAAAATTATTAAAATAATCTTCTAATAACTTTATAAATTTGTTTTTATCCATTTTTAATACTTTAAAGAAATATAAATTTGTTTGTTGTTTTTTTGTGTGTTTTTTTTTCTTAATCATCTCAAATGTAATGTGAACGGCTTTGATTAGCTAAATCAACATTTTGTTTAAACGCGTTTAAAAACCTAAGTGTGAACTTAGCATTAATCCATACACATATCTTATTATGTTATCGAACAAGAAATTGAATTTTCTCTTACTAACTGAGTAACAGCTTCCAAATAATTCACACTTTAGATCAGGGACGGAATCAAGTATAATTTAGTAAATATTGTGTGGACCACGGAGCTCGTAACTTCACATAAGTTTGACCAACCAGTAAATTTACATGATCAGTCCAGGTCAAATTGCCATTGAAAATTATGCCAAGATTTTTCGCTTTGTTAACAATTTAAATTTTCTTGCCATTTAAAACAATATCCTCCGAAATGGAGGGAATTAAGCTTTTTTTACATACTACAATACATTTAGATTTGTGAGGATTCAAACAGAGACCGTTTGCATTAGCCCAAAGGTAAATTCTATTTAAGTCGTCATTTAGGTAGGAAATCCCCGACGCAATATTTTGAACTGGGCTAGCTTTTCTAAAATCTTTGGAAAAAGGTTTCCTGGTGATCTGGCCTAAGCAACCAGTGAAATGCGCATAGAAACTAGCTTTTCCTGAACAATAAATTTCAGTGTATTAATAAAAAAAATTGGGAATTTAGCACGTCATAGGGAATTTAGCACGTCATAGAGAAATCTTGTTAACAAAAATTTAATATTTTGTTATATTTAGGCCCAGGCCCACGATGTCGACAAGAACATTTCTTTCGTATATTTGTATTGAAAACAAATTTAAGTTTTTTTTATTCTTTTCAATATACATAAATTTGCGAATGAAATGCTCTTGTCGGCATCCTAGGCCTGGCAGTTAATATTTTTTATTAAAAATACATTTGCTTCTCGATATGTTAGAAAATTCAGAGCAGTATAACAGTTTGATCGCCAACTTAAAACATTCTTTACATTAAATAATTTCGCGTTCAAAAAGTAAGTACTAATATTGCGTTAGGCCTGCAACTCAACTGAATATTATATAAACAAACATTTATTGTACATGTATTTAATATACTAATAGTATTATGTAAAAATTTCAAATTCACCGCTTAAATAAATTTTGTATTTTTAATACACAACTTCAATGTATTTTGTATATCAAATATCTCGTTTCATGTATTTAAACAAAACTTTGACACAAACCTAGACAAACAATGCAAGAGCAAAAAATCGTCATCTGGCGTAGTGCTGCCACCTGTTTATTTCACAATGCGTATGAGCTATTTTGAATAGTGATGAACTGAAAAAAAACTCATACGCAGTGTAGAACAGTTTAATGATTTTACACGGAAAGAAGTTTATTTTCTAAAGTGATCAATTTCGTTTCTTAAAACAAGAAAATCCGAAATCTAAAAATAATTTCTGGATTTAAACTTAATAAAATAAAGAAACGTTTTGCTTAAACCAAGCCACACATATTGCACTGTATCCTCTAAAAGGTGTTAACTCAACATCTATAAATTTTCAGTGGATTAAAAAAACTGTTTTCTTTTTTATGTATTATACTTATACAATTATATTTTTTTTTTGCAGTGCGTAAATATGACCACTGTACATCGATTTCTTGCAAAAAGTGTAAATTGAAAAATTATGAGTTGACTCTCTTTAGAGGAACCAGTGCATATATTAAAAATGAGTAATTTTTGTCTTGGACGAAAAAATTTTTTGGTTCAAACAAAATTTAATAAATAATTCTTTCCGTGTATAAAATAATTATCTTTGTTCAAAATTCATATTACTGAATGTGTTTTAACAAAATTTTTTTTCTGGATTTTTGTTTTTTATAGAAACAACTTAATTTTAAATTTGCTTTTTTAACAAAAATATAAAAAATATACATGTATACAATATATATATATATATATATATTTACAATTTAAACGTACATATACTTTGCTACGAACCTTAAAATAGTTTTCTCGTGTAGAAATTTGTTTTTGCACCATAATTTTTTCCCACTTTGCTGGCTGAAACATGACACATGTGTTTTGTAAAATAAACACTTTAGTTAACAAATTATTAATATTCATAGGAAAATGCTGCATATGAATTCATGAATAAGAATATTTTTTGTTATTTTAACCCGGTTGTGTTGTGTATGGTTGACCCATCATACTCGTTATTATTTATGTGACAGCAGTGACCAGAATTCAACAAAAACCATAATTCTCCCCCTTTTTGGTTTTTCTTTTTTTTTTTGCAAAAAACGAAAACATTAATATTCAATCAATATCAGAATGAATGTTGTGTAAATGGGAAAGTAAAATAAGAGAGAGAGAGAGAAAGAGAGAGAGAGGAGTTAACACAAGGATTACAAAATAGAAACAAATATTCACTGTGGGTCAAGGCAAGGAGAGATTATTTATATGTTTAAGTAAATGTTGTTGAAGTTTAAGGGTGACTAAGCAAAAACTATATTTAAGATATTAATTGGTTTATAAAACTGAGAAAATTGTATTTTACAATAATTTGGGTATCAGTTATTCAGACACAAAAATCATATAAAAATTTAATTTTTATTAAAAATTTAATTTACGTTTAGAGGCTATCTTTTATCTTCCGCGTGCTGGTAAACCAAGTTAAAAAAAGGATGGAAATTGCTCAAGAAATGAAAAAGTATTTAAGGAACCCCGAAATCTTTCACTAGGCGACCTTTTGAGCAATTGGAATAATAGAGGTGGTCTTTGCGATGAACTCTACGCTTTTTTTCAGAAAAGATGCAATTGAATCACGAATTTAAACCAAAAATACACAAATGCTAATTTCAAATAGTTGCCATTCTAAAGAGCAAGTTTCACCTATATGGTTACGTAAGTATACAAAATAACACTAAACGCAACCACGAAAATGCACAGAATCGTGTAGATTTACTTAAAAACTTATCAAGCTTCGACATAAAATAACAGGCAATTACACTTTAATGGCCAATTTTCAGGATTGATATTAAAACATATTTATGTTTAAAATCGTTTTAAATACAAAATTCTCTTCTTCACTAAATACTTAAATCAAACTTAATTCACCGATGTGGTACACTTAATTTCAACTTAAGTTTCTATTGTAATATTTTAGCAAGGTAACCTCAATATTACGACAATATAACAACAAGAGGCAAAGCAATAACAATCAGCTGTTTTTTGAGACCACCTTGTAAATAATTATACTTTTTATGATATTTTTTTGTATTTAGTAGTGTTACCATACTTTTATCTTATTTAAATAAGACTTTTCAAATAAAACTCAAAAAATCAATCTGTATTTAAATACGATTTAAGTTTTTATGAAAATTAACTTAATTTAGATTTAATTACTATCCTGAAAATTGGGCATAAGTGGGTGAAAGTCCCACACTGACATTAGGCTTTGAATGATTTGCCCCTATTCTAAAGAAAAAAAAACACTTTAATTATGATTTTATTTGAATTTTGCTAGATAACTTACAGAAAAAAAAATGATGAAAAACTTATATTCCAGGGTCCCGCTCCAGGCAATTAAAAATACCACTTAACTTTATTACATGATATTTACTTACTGTTGATCGATAAATGAAGCACAGCCGCGAATAACGTTGTAAAAGCCACTTTTTGCAAAAAACTGTTTTTTTTTGCAGATGACCGTTAACATTACTCTCTTACACTGTTTAAACCTTAAATCACCCAAAATTTTGCACCTTAACGCCTTTAAAATTACATACAGAGAGCCAACTAGTGGAAGAACGTTGTAAGTTACTAACAAAATGATACAAAGTAAATGGTTTTGAAACGTGGAATAACGTTTTAAATGACAACGCGATTGTTGATATGAAACGTTTTTCCACTAAAAAAAGTTATAAACTGTTAATTTGCATGTTATTAGAATTTGAAATTTCTTGATATTTTGCATAAACGTTTTTATTATCATTATTTTTAATAATCTTAAGAAAAACTATTAAAAATTATTAATCTTGCCTGTTAAAAATGTTTTTTTGCTCTCCTGAAAAATAATTATTTTGTAACTTAAAACGTTATTCGCGGCTGTGCTTCAAATCTTAATTTCTAGTCCTGACCCGGCGGGACACGTATAAAAAACAAGTTTGCAAGGACACAATTAAAAAATAATTTAGAATTGATGATTCAAAAAGATAGAGCTTTCGCTCGCACAAATGGCCCATCCAGCTAGATTACTCTTGCTTAACATTTCTAGTAATTGCCTTTTATTGATTTTTGGTTGATTTAATGATTACCGATTTTGTTTCTGTGGAGTACATAAATGGTAAGTTCTGTGTCAATAAGCCAAGCAGAAGCAAGTTAAAGTCAATACCGGAGTGAAGGCGCTGGAAACGTAAAACCCACAAGTTATGGAAAATGATATGGAAAGAGCAAGTTCGAGGCAAATACTGAGTACAATTTGAAAGGCATTATCCCCAAAATATAATCTTAACATAAAGTATGTAAACGGAAATTTTTTTACAAATTGGAGTGCGAATTTTGCGATCAAAACAAGCAATGAAAGAAACGTTCCGTTAGTTTGAAAATGTAATAATTTGTAAACAATGGCATGCAAATCACATTTATAGTTTTTGGTCATTGATTATGGCGTCAACATCAAAATTAGAAAATCTGATTAAACAAATTGTGGAAACTTTTTTGCAAATAGAAACTGGGAATTATTTCCTTTCATAGGTTACTTTTTATATTATATTGTATTACATTCAACTTCTTTTATTTTTCGAATTTATTCTATGAGCTAAATTTCAGTTATGTATTTTATAAAGCTTTTTTTTTGTAATAGTTCCATTCCTTACATTTGTAGGAATGACTTTTATACACTACCAGACTTTTATATTGTACTAGCTGGACCCGGTCCGCTTTGCTGGCCCTTAGTAAAGATTTAAAATTTTATAAAATATGAACGTATTGATTTTCAAAACAATAAAAAAAAAATAAAATAATAAATGTTTTACTTACCAGCCAATGCTATTAGATTCTTCATGTTTGTTTAAAATTATTGGATACCCTAACCGCGTATTTGAAAAATATTTATGGAAGTGAAAATAGACTTTGGTAAACTAAAATTAACATAAATGTTTGGAATAAAACTGGCTATTAAACCATATAAAATTTTTTTTTTTTTCATTTTGGTGATTTTAGCGTATTTTAGTGAATTACCGCTGAATTGATAAATGTATATTGATAAAGATTTAGTGACATACCATGCATCTAAATTTTAAAACATTATGTTTAGCGATTACGACGAAAATAACAAAAATATATAAACGTGGTGCCATCTATCGGATAAATACGAAACTTCACAGAAACACTTCTCATGCCTCATGCATCAAACACACAAATTTTGGTCAAAGTCGGTGCAGTAGTTTTTGAGTTTAGCGATTACAAACAAACACGTCTCTTTTATATATATAGATTTTCTTGTTACATTTTACCTTAGCTATCCTTCGGATAGCAATGAAGTTTATTGTATTGTATAGCCTGGCTATAGCTGCAAAAGGGCTTACCAAAAAAGTTTCCAACATTTATTATTTTTCGAATTTATTCTTTAAACTAAATTCCAGTTATGTATTTTATAAAGCTTTTTTTTTTGTAATAGTTCTATTCCTTACATTTGTAGGAAGAACTTTTATACACTACCAGACTTTTATATTGTATTTGCTTGTTACATTTTACCTTAGCTATCCTTTGGATAGCAATGAATTTTATTGTATTGTATTGTTATCCAAAGGATAGCTAAGGTAAAATGTAACAAGAAAATACAATATAAAAGTCTGGTAGTGTATAAAAGTCATTCCTACAAATGTAAGGAATAGAACTATTACAATAAAAAAGCTTTACATAACAACATAACATAACTGAAATTTAGCTCATACAATAAATTCGAAAAATAAAAAATGTTGGAAACTTTTTTGGTAAGCCCTTTTGCAGCTGTAGCCAGGCTAACGGGTACGTCCCAAGCGACCCAGTCTATTGAAAGAAAAAATGGATCTCGTCCAACTCCCGGATTTGTTGATAAAAAATTGGCGTAAAAAATGAGGAATGCCCTCGTATCTAAACAAATCATGTCGGTTCGAGATTTGGCATGAAAATTCAACGTTTCTCATATAAATATACAAAGAGTGAAGAAAAAAATATAAGCCAAGGTGATACTAAGTAATAAAAGTACCAAATAGAAGTGATAAAGTTGATGCAAGGGCAAAAAAGAAACGAGCAAGGAAGCTACTGAAGGCAGTTCTAAGTAAGTTCTAACATCCAGCCTATTAATGGATGATGAAACGTATGTCAAAGAGGATTTCAAGCAAATTTTTGTGTATCAATACAATACAGCATTTATGAGAGGAGGTGTAATGAAAATTTTTAAATACAGATAAGAAGGTTGACAAAATTTGCAAAAAAGTGCCTAGTGTGGCAAGCAGTTTGCAGCTGTGGCCAATGCACTAAGCCTTTTGTGTTACGAGGTACATTGAACAGGCAAATTTTTATAAAAGTGTGTTTAAAAAAACGTTTGTTTCCTTTGTATAAACTCTATTCTATACCGGCAATATACTGGCCTGATTTAGCAACAATTCATTATTCCAGCGAAATTCTCGACTGGCTAAGAAAATATAATGTACAAATTGTTGAAAAGGGGTGCAATCTACCAAACTGCCCTGAACTTCATCCAGTAGAGAAATTTTGGGCTCAAGTAAAATCAATACTTCGGAAAACATCCAAGGTAGCTAAAACTCAAAAAGAATTTTACTTTAGATGAAATAAGGCGGTAAAGAAAAACAATTGGTAGAAAAGTTGTCCAAAACTTATGAAGGGCTTAAAGGGTGAAATACGCTCCTACGCACTATCCCGTAAAAATGTAAAAATATTTTATTTACATAATTTATGTAGCGACCTTAGGACAACAAATTCTATTCGCACCTAGACTACATGTAAGATATGATAGATGGTTGCCCTAAGTTGCAATGTAAAGGGTGGTTAAATTTCAAGGGCCGATGTTGGTTTTGAATAAAACACAAACTATTTAGGAAATTATTGTAATTTTATTTTATTATGATATATTGGTATTACTCAATTATGTATGGAACAAAATATCGGCCAAATGGGCGCCGCGACCACGGCGGCACACCTCCATCCGATGGTCCAAATTTTCGATGACCCTGAGGCATAATGGAGGTTCTATGCCGTTAATGTGCCGAATTATCTCATCCTTTAGCTCTTGAATTGTTGCTGGCTTATCGACGTACACCTTTTCTTTCAAATAACCCCAAAGAAAAAAATTCAACGGTGTCAAATCACATGATCTTGGCGGCCAATTGACATCGCCATTACGTGAGATAACACGGCCATTGAATTTGTTGCGCAAAAGAGCCATTGTTTCGTTAGCTGTGTGGCAAGTGGCACCGTCCTGCTGAAACCACATATCGTCCACATCCATATCTTCCAATTCGGGCCATAAAATGTTCGTTATCATCTCACGATAGCGAACACCATTCACAGTAACTGCCTGACCGGCCTCATTTTGGAAAAAATACGGCCCGATGATGCCGCCAGCCCATAAACCGCACCAAACAGTCACTCTTTGTGGGTGCATTGGTTTTTCGACAATCACTCTAGGATTATTATTCGCCCAAATGCGGAAATTCTGCTTATCGACAAATCCACTGAGGTGAAAATGTGCCTCATCACTGAAGATGATTTTCTTCGAAATTTATCATCCATTTTCATAATAAGTCTGGATAACTTTAACACGTTGTTGGATTGTGTATCTCTCCATGGTTCAAATTGAGTAAGTCTGAAATAGAGAAATGTCAAATAAAATTCGGAAAAAAACTTGGCGTTTAGGTGTGGTTCACATTCAACATCGGCCCTTACAATTTAACCACCCTTTATTTCCAAATTATAGTCTTAAATAAAATGAATCCTACCGTGAGTCATGCGGCAGCCTAAATTATTATATTTCATATTTTTTTGCATTCCAGATAATCCTCTTAGCTTTAATGCCAAAGCTAAGCACTAAATTAAAAAAAAAAAAATCTGTGAAAACACTTTAAGATCAGGTCAGCTTTGATGAATACCCTTGAAAATAAGACTTTTATATATTTATGTATGTATAAATTTTTTTGAAGAAATTATGACATTCAGAATCTTGATAAAAATGATAAAATACAATCTCCAAGACTCTGCTGACAGTGGCACCTACTGTATCCTTTGTATAATAAAGTCCTTGTTTGTTTGCATATTAAATAAAAACTTTATGAATATTTAATGCCTATGTCATTTTAATTTGTCGCTTTTTTCGTTTTGTTGCTAAACACAAACACATAAACTTATTTTATATTCATGTAAAATACACAAAATAACAAAAAGTAAGTACCGAATTTTAACAGAATTATTATGTATGCACTGCATAGAACTCACAAAACAGATTTTTTAATGCCACATATAACACACATGTACATTCTGAACAAAATGAATAAAAAATCTATCAATATGCCACAAAAACATGGAGAAAAAACAGTAGCAACAATAAAGCAAACAGCAGGTGTTGCACATGAAAAAAAAAACCAGTAACAATAATAGAAGCAAAATATAAGCATGGAGGGAGGGGGCTTTGCCAAATAAGAAGATATTTATTAAAAAAATACTATGTTCAGATTGGACAAATGTTTGTCAATTTATTACCATAAACACATTTGGAGGAAATTAGAAAAAAAATACCTAAAACATGTAAAGAATTTAAGATTCGATACTTATATTGACAAAGAATATATCGAAGTATCGTTGCTACAAAGTGATATAGAAACTTCTTGCACCAAATTTTATTCAAATGAAATTATTAATGATATTTAATGAAATTTTCGCAAAGTAATTTTTGGGAAGACAAAATTTTTAATTTTTAAGATCTTATTTGTCGTGCTTAATTCCCAATTTTTATTCTTGAAAAAAACACTGAATTTTATTATTGGGAGATAACCTGGTTTTTTTGCGCATTTCACTGGTTGCTTAGGCCAGATCATCAGGAAACATTCTCCCAAAAAATTTTAGATAAAGGGTGGTTAAATTTTAAGGGCCGATGTTGAATGCGAACAACACATAAACGTCAAGTGATTTTCTACATTTCATTTGACATTTCTCAATTTCCGATTAATTCAATTTGAACCATGGAAAGATTTGGTCGTTCAAATCAAAATGCATATCGTGCACTTCGTGATTTTTTGGTCAATTTAATCGTCCAAATGTGTGTACAATCGGAAAAATCGTGCAAAAATTTTAGCAAACCGGGTCTGTAGGAGATGTAAAAATACCAGTGCATGCTCGTACAGCTCTTACTGCAAAAAAAAATTGCTGCTGTTCGAGATAGTGTGGCTGAAGAGACGTTCACCTAAACTCGCCGTCGCACAGTGGGAAATTTTACGAGAAGGCGGTCAAAATTCCATAACTTTTGACTGGATCGGTATTTTTTTATGCGATTTTTTTTTGCTCGATAGGTGCGATGTTAGGCTTTAATTTGCGCTATAAAACGTAAAATTCGACTGATAGGAGCAAAAGTTATGGGGAGTTCAAAATGCATTTTCATTTTTTTGTTGAGTTTCGGTGTAAAAGTTGAATATTTCAAATATGATTTTTTTATAATTTATCATTATTTCTCTTGAATTTTACAACTGATACTTATTTTTTATTGTCGAACTTAGATCCTGTCAGAAAATGCCAATATTTGGCCCCTGTAAATTTTTTAGTCCCAATATTCACAAGGGCCAAAGGTTGGCGTTTTTGGGAAAGACGAATTGAAAAATGCCCAAATAGCATTCTTGGCTATCGATAACATTTAAGGTAATTCAACTTTTATTTTTGGTTTGAGATGTATGTGTATTTTATATTATTTTATTGGTTCGCTTTCGCTGTTCTGTATACTGATTTTTTGTCCGTTTTAAATCCAAAAATAGTGCAAATGCTTCTTCTGGAGTAAATTTCATTTCTTCAGTTGGTGTAGGCATACTTTTTAAAATCCTCTTTGTGCGTTTAGGGCTCGCTTCCACTATTTTTTCAATTATTGCAATTTTTGTTTTCTTATTTTGCGTTGGTTGAATTTGATGCAGAAATGAATCCTTTATCATACTATGAGAAATTTCTTCTTTGATATTTGCAAGCTTGCGTCTTCGTGATCTTTTACTGCAATTGTCAATTTTTTGCGGGCCGACCCTCTTTTCCAGTTTCCTTAGCGGTTATTGACAGCTTCTTAAAAATCAGATAATTTGTTAGTCATTTTTCGTTGCGTAAGTAAAACGTTTTCTTGTTTCTAGAACATTTAAGGTACCGTTTTCTTAATGTTAATGAAAAATTTTTAATTTTTATCTTATAAATCTTATGAAAGAATGGATTATTCATTATGTGTAACACAAAATCTTTTTCATCTTTCTGTTGAAAATATATATCTGTTTAAACAATAATGAAGGTAAAATTATGAATGCATGCACTTTTATACTCTTAATAGAAGTTTTTTTAAATGATCTTTTGTTACTACTTCTTTAAAACATAAAAACCCTTTTTTAAATACAAATTTAATCTTTTATTAGCATTTCTTTGAAACATAAAAAACCCTTGTTTTCACACTTTTTAAAAGGATAACATACCGGCAATAAATTAACAGGTAACATGTAGGTAATTTTCACGTAAAATATAACTGCGTGCTAGGTTTTTGACCATTTACCTGTTCTTCCATTTTTTTAAATTAATTTGCAATTTTCAGTTAATTAAACTATGTAGTTTATGTTGCGGCTATTTACTTATGTTTAACCTTTTAACTTACTCAGAAATCTAACGTGTTAGTCTATTTATGTCGCCTATTCGTTTTGCAGCATCCGTTCACCCACAATAAGTTCATAACAATGGCAATACCTTTACCTTCTCCAAATTAATTGATAACCTGACGTGCTAGATAATTTATGTGGCCTGAACTGCTTTATTTGTCGAAAATTCTTTAAGATTCACCTTCTTTAATTTCAGTAATGTTTCCTTGCAGGACTTATTTTTTGAACCGAATATCTTACCTTGGGTCACAGAAATTGCTGTAGTTCGCAAGGCCGTATCCAGATGTGCGTACAATGGGGTATAGAAATGTAGGTTAGATTCTGGACTACAAGAGAGTATAGGTTTTTTTTGACGCATTTTGACGCTCAGGACTTATGCTCTATAAAGTAGGAAATTTCCGGGAAATTTTGACATTAAAAAAAAAAAAAAAATTAAATAGTTCTAGAGGTCGCAGAGTTTAATGCTTTAAACCACGTATAGCTAATAAAATAAACTAATACACAAAACTTATTCTGTCAAAAAATCTTAAAAAACAAAAAAGTTATGAGCATTTCAACTTCAAAAATTGACTCAGAAATTCAAAACTATAACCAAATATTGAGAAAGTCCATTTCGGACCACCCTGTTCTCAATGAAATAGTTGAAATAGGGTTGAAATTTTTTGGCTCCCGAGGTTCACTAGTATTTACTTTCACATGAATAAAAAAATTTTAAAATCGGAGAACAAAAAAAAAAATAATTTTGGCCGCCTTCTCAAAATATGAACCAGTGTGCGTCGTGCCCAACAATTGCACTTCTCACGCTCTTCTTTGATAAACATTATGCATAAAGACGTCGTCAATAGTCAGAATGGTGGCAAGAAATGGCAACAGTGGATGATCAATTTTCGAAGAAAATCATCTTCAGTCATGAGGCACATTTTCACCTCAGTGGATTCGTCAATAAGCAGAATTGCCGCATTTGGGCGAATGATAATCCAAGAGTGATTGTCGAAAAATCAGTGCACCTACAAAAAGTGAATGGTGCGGTTTGTGGGCTGGCGGCATCATCGGGCCGTATTTTTTCCAAAATGAAGCCGGTCAGGCAGTCAGTTACTGTGAATGGTGTTCGCTATCGTGAGATGATAACAAGCTTTTTATGTCCCGAATTGAAAGATATGGATGTGGACGACGTGTGGTTTCAACAGGACCTTGCCACTTGCCACACAGCTAACCAAACAATGGCTCTTTTGCGCGAAAATTCTATGGCCATGTTATCTCACGTGGTGGCGATGTCAATTGGCCGCCAAGATCATGTAATTTTACACCGTTGGACTTCTTTCTTTGGGGTTATTTGAAAGAAAAGGTGTACGTCGATAAGCCAGCAACAATTCAAGAGCTAAAGGATGAGATAATTCGGCACATTCAACGCATAAAACCTCAATTATGCCGCAGCGTTATCAGAAATTTTGGACTTGCGAAACATGGCCCCAGGAAATTTGAACCCAAAAAATAAATGAAAATTGACCCCAAATTTGGGGCTATTTTTCATAATGCTATATGACCCCATTTTTTTAAGGAAAAATTACCGCAAAAAAATGAAAAATAACCCTTAAAATATAAAGAAATATGAGTTTAAATTTGGGGTAATTCTTCATTATGAAAAATCACCCCAAAATTTTTAATGAATTTTAAACCCAAAAGAACACAAAGATAGTTATATTAAAAACTTTGGGTGGTGTTCATATGCTCGAAACTAAAAATCTCATATTTAGAATCCCGATTTCAAAATTCGAATAATCATACAGTTTTGGTTTTAAAAATTGTACGACTGATAGCATGGTTGGGCTTTCGGCCATGCGCAAGGATTTTTTCCTCTATGGTATAACAAATACCGGCTGCGCTGACTAAAGCATCCCCGCAGAGCCGGTCTTCGGCTATCGGGTTTTTTTTACTATCCCTAAAAACTTTTACACCAAATCTTATATGATTTTTGTAAAAATGTTTGGGGTGATTTTTCATTTCTTAAAATTTGCATTTTTTATTAGTAAACGAAAAATAACCCCAAAATACAAATTGTGATTTTATTTGGGGCCATTTTTCATTCCTTGATATTGGGATCATTTTTCATTCCACTTAAAATGCAAGAACACCCAAATGAAAAAATTAAAAAATAACCCAAAAAACCAAAAAAATTGCCCCAAAATTGCGTGTTGTTGTGTCTCATATAAATTGTTGGTGCCGTTCTTCATTTTCTTTTTGGGGCCATATTTCCTGGGGTCATTTTGCGCACCGTCTTAAAATTTAACCACCCTTTATAAGCAAATTAAACTGCAGGGTGAATGAGAATTGCAAACACTCAAAAAGTCCTATTTGCATCGATATCAAAGCTTAAACCAAATACCAACCATATACAGTGAGTTTATAGTTTCTATTTATTCACTTGGACACCTAATTTGGTAGCACAAACTGCCACCTGGGCCTGGCTGGGAAAACTTGTATTTTCTACGCAGCTTTTTTGTGGCTATCGCAAAAACTCACATTAATCGAACTCCAGGGCCTGGCTGGGACCACTTTTACAGGTATGAAGTTTTATGGCTTTACCAAGAACATTTTGTTGTCAACTAGAATAATTCTTCGAAATAAAAATAAAGAAAGAATTCTTGTGAGTTGCGTGTGTTTTTTTCTACGTTTGTTTTTGATTTTATTTACTACAGTACAATATATAACAGATCAGCACCCGTCTAGGTTCAGGTGGATGCAATATGCACAAAATTTTCATAAGCCTTAAATTTACACTTTTTTCGCCTTTTCTTCACTTTTATTGAGGAAAACATAAAGTTTCGTTCTTATATTTTTAAAAATTATACCTGGCCAGGTGCAGGTATACACTTAAAGGTTTGGCTGAAATTAATAAAAAAAAAAATGTATTTCGTCCGATTTGTGGCATATTAAAATCTTTTCACAAAAGTACTTTAATAATGTGGAACCTTAGGTGCAAATAACACGGTAAAGCAACTTATTATTTTTTTATCGTTCTCTTTTTAGTGAAACAGATTTTAAAATCATCCTGAATTTGAGTATACAGTCGACTCTTGATAATTTGAAATTCCGTAATTTCAATCTCGCGATAATTTGAACTGTTTTCCAGGTCCCTTAATAAACATTTAATAAATTGAAAAAATTCTATGTAATTTGGTCCCCTCGGTAATTTGAATTTATTTGAATGGCATATTTATCGCCGACACGCTATAATTTGAATTTTTTGGCTCTACGCTCTATAATTTGAATTATTTTAATGTGCTGTGTTCTATGCAAAATTTAAAATAAATAAAACAATGATTTATTTTAGTTTATATGCGCTGCTTTATAGAAATGACTTCTTGCCCGACACCGTTCTATAAATTGAAGTTTTGGTTTTTACACTCTATAATTTTAATTCGTAATATGATTTTTTTTCTTTTTTAAAACAAAAATTAAAATTGTTTGCTTTTAGCATACACAACACACCGACAGTTGCTATGTTAAATAAAAAACAAAATTCCTTTGCTTTTCTTTTTGCTTTTGCTCATTGCTCGTTAATATGAAATCTCGATTATTTGAACTTTTTCTCTGGTCCCTTGAATTTCAAATTATCAAGAGTCTACTGTATTTCATTTAAAATAAGTGAATTTTACTTTTTACACCCACACATTCATAGAAGAGATGTTACTATGCGTTAAAGATGATGTGTGTGTGTGCTACACTAAAAACTATTAATCCTAGATCCAATTTTTAGTATACCGATGGAAAAAAAATCACATGTTAAAGGATCACACCTTGTCCACAGGTCAAAACTTTGGATTTGGTATGTGCGTTTGAATAGTCATAAGGACAAGCCTATTAAAAATTATGAAAATCAATCCTTAATTTACATAGGCGCCACACGAGCTATTTTCGGGAATGGAGTCCTTCTTCTAATAAGCCATCTTATTATGTTGGTATTTAGATTAAATTTCTTCCAAGCATATCTTTGTTTCAAATTGGACTGGAACAACTACCACTCCCGAAAATAGCTTTTATTGCCGTAACTTTCTTACAATCCACTATTGCAATCAAAAATTGGTGAGAATAATTAGGTCCAAAATGAACCATACGTCCCATATACTTAAATACCCTATCTAAAATCACGCTACGACGAAAAAATCTTGTATAACGTAACATTCAAAAATAAACAACTTAAAATTATGGTTCTTTATTTTACAAAGGTTTTTGTGACTTATCACCTTTTCTGTTAAATAGTTTGTACTTCTTATGTGGACTTAGCACTTTTTCTTTGACTTGTTTTGAATTTTATATAATATAGCTTAAATGTATTTAACTAAGAAAAAAGTATATTACAGAGTTGTCAAAAGGAACCTTCTGTCTAAGGCTTAGAAGTGTGCGTGGATTGGAATGACATAGGCCAATTGAAGTTTTTCTAAAGCAGCTTAATATGTAATTCTCCATCTTCTGCCTACTGAGCTGTATGCGATGGAAATAGCAGCTAGAAGTCTTGACTGAGAGAACTGGGACTATTAGGAAATTTTGCGATAGACCGCTTGCGCTTGGATGAGATTGGCAAATGGTCAAAATTTAACTGAATCGGGCAACTCTAACCCGTGTGACACTGGGGTCTAAGTTCTGATTAAATGAAATTCAGCAAACTATCTGCAATAAATCAAAGAATTAGAGCAGTTCTATTTAGCTCAAATCCCCATCATTTAAGTTTAAAACTCAGTTTAAAATAATAACTAAATTAGTCTTAAGCTCATAAAATAATTTAGTTGTGGCTAGTGTTTACTTCCTCTTTAAATACAGTGGTGCTATGTATAATGGCAGTGAGTGTTAAACGGCAAACCCCTCTGAAGAGATTGTGTGGTAACGATTAAAAAATATCAGGGCAACTTGTCCGTGAAAATGAGGGTTCGATTTCCAGCGCAGTCAAGAATAAAAAAAATTATCAATAAATTTGAATACATAATTAGCCCGTAAGGAAAACAAAAAACCTCAATAATAATAAAATTTTAATTCATTTCATGTTGTAAAATTCCTTTCTTCATAGAAATAATTTAATGAAAATTAAATTCAAAAAACTTTAGCCCGATTAAAATATTAAAATTTGAATTTAAAATGTATTTATCATTTGGTCGCATTTGACCGTCTTTTCATTTCCACTTGCTGGTAGTTGTTTTTTCTAACTGGTTGGTAAACAGCTGAATTATATATATGGTTCACTCGGGACCATATTTGCGACAGACATTATTTTAACCGAAGTTGAATGTGTTCATTTAGGTTATTTCAGTGACTTGTTACAAGGTGTCAAAAAGGTGCCAATTAATCCACTAATAGGAAGTCGCCATGTTACAGTGACAAGTCCCCTTCATAAAAAGTGTTAGAATTAGAACGGGAACCTACGACTTAAGGACTGTCACGTGACAAGTTTAGTGTTAGTTCCCTTTCCGCTAAGCTTATTATAATAAAATAGCGGTCAATCGAAACCAGGAGCCAAATCGTTGCATTCTTATTAAAATAAGGTTCGTTTCGAATAGCATTTCGTGACGTATCGAAAACCGGATTGCAGCATTTGATAAAATTAAAATTTTTGTTTCGCTTTTAAAAAACCTTTTGAGTATCTTTACGATAGCTCTTAACCTCTCAAATGGCACTTCTAGAGAAGGATTTCGATCTAATACGCGTTACCAAAAGCCATAATCTGAAATTTCGCCAAGAATTTTTTCAATTTATTTATTCAAGTCCAAAGACTTTTGACTTACAAATTATCCTTACAGACTATTCGCTTATATTATATAACTTATATACTAAATAATACAATAACAAAGAGCACGTTCCCTGAGAACTGGAGGTATGTGAAAATAATTCCTATACCTAAATCTAGTGTTGATTTTCGTCCGATTGGAATTCTTCCATACCTATCTAAAGTGGTATTATAAGCAGATTTACAAATATATTAATAATAATAACTTAATAACTGAAATGCAATCTGGTTTTCGACCTGGACATAGTTGTGTCTGTGCACTTATATGTATGGTTTAAGGAGATTTTATCTCATATCACATGATATGCAAGTGACTTATATGAAGTAACTTTTATCAACTTATTGAAAATAAGAACATTGACTCTGTTGCACAAAATTATTAATAAACGTTTACCTATGTATCTTTATAGGAGACTCTATATAATTGTTTTCTTAATTTTAACTATTTCTACTATTCTTTATTATGTAATTATCAAATATGTATGCAATTTTAAATTTTGTTAAAACTTTGTTAAAGTTTTGTTAAATATAGTTTTGCAAATTTCCATTAACCTTTAACTGTTAAGGTGGTGGTAAATTTGACCCTCTTCTTACGTTTTTTTGCGCTCTATAAATTTGATTCTCTTAGTATCTTCCAATATCGTGATAGTTGTTGTTCACTTGTGTTTTGGCCACAGAATACTAACAGAACTGTCACGAGACGGAAGATTTTGCGTTTTTTTTGTCTCTTTCTAAGAAAGCTGCCCTTTTTGCATTTCTCTTTGCATCATCTTTTATGCCGCAATACAATGAACACAAATTTATTTAGTTGAGATTTATTTGCAAAGCTTTTGTAAAAATTAACTTTTAAGTTTACCACAACACAGTTAAATAATATTTAAGTAAATAAATAACATTATAAAACAAAAAAAGTTTAATAAATAAATTTTTTTGCACACAACACAACGTTTGTTGAACTAATGCATTTGTTTCACGTGGTTTGTGTTTTGTTATTTTTGTTTTGATCACGCCATTTGTGTTGATTGTTGCTGCCTGTTTTTACACGTTGCCACTTCACTACCAAAAAAACCTTTCTGTCTTTTTCTTCGAAAGCTGCCCTCGCAACTGATTTGGGCCTTTTTCACACGTCACTTTTTACAGTTCTGTTAGTATTCTGTGGTTTTGGCCGAGCTCGACTTAGCACGAGCGGAGCTACGGACATGCTGGTATAAATATATACCACTCGTCATTATTTACGTAGTTTTTTCTTTGAAAATATTTTACCACCACTTCAGAGTTAGCGTAAGGTTTTAGTAGAAAAAAATGTACCTCACATCAAAATTAACGTAATATGTTAACACTTTGACTGTCCCCAAACAAAAACTTTTTATAGCGTACGTCCACGTACATAATCTAGTAAAAATGACATGCATCACATATGATACACGGACCAATATTTCAACTTTTTATTCTTGAAGCGTTCTATGCATCGCATATGATTCATGCCAGTTTTAATAAAATTCAAAAAAAATAACCTTCCTAAGTTCCTTTATAACTATATAATGAAATTATCTTAAGTTTTATTTTTATTATTATTTTTTTGTTATATTTTTAAAGTTTTTCAACATGAATAAAGTTTATTTTCTTTGCAAAAAAAATATTTTTATCCTGGAAACTTGCAGTGTTCGTTCTCCCATACAAATATTCAGATCTTATATGGAAAAAAAAACATTGTCTACACGCCCAGAGCGTTAAATAACTTTACTTTTCATAAGTTCAAACAAAACTTTGTTAAAGGAAAAAAGACATATTGTGCATCAAATATGATGCGCAAGCGTATCAATCATCACACCTGTGCATCACATGTGATTCATTGGACAGTCAATGGGCTAATGGATACAAGCTTATTAACTCAGTGCACTTTGTTACCTTTATTAAAATAATATAAGTAGATTTAATAAAAAAAAAAGGTCTCGTGAATTGTTTAGGAAGCTGTTTTTACCAAGTTTGAATACTCTTGCTATTGTCATTCTTCAGTTATACAGAAGTCTATAATCTCTTTGAATAGGAGGTGCCACACCAACTTCTCCAATCCCGCACATTTTTGTAGAGGCGTTGTGTATTGATAACCCAGCTGTGTGCACCAAATATGGACAATTTTTCTCTTGCCGTTCAGTACATACAAAATAATTTATTTTGTGCCACGCCAAATTCTCTAATCCCACCCCCATTTTGTCGAATGCTGTGTATTGCTAACCAAGATGCTTGTACCTAATTGCGATACTTTGACTCTTCTTCAGATATATAGAAATCTATGAGGTCTTTGTATGAGAGTTGCCACGCCCACTTCTCCCGCCCAGATTATATCAGATGTTGTGTATTGATAACCAAGATATTTTGACCAAAGTTGAAAGCTTTAGCTCTCGCCGATTTGTCTGCAATGTAATGAGCCAAAGGTATGTGATGCAGATTTTAATAAGTAAAAAAACTTCCAAGAGGTTGACCTGTAGGTTCTACACCTTATTATTTTTTTCATGACCTCCTTTATATCTTAAACTGTATACATTTGGCTGTGAAACAATGCCCTTTAAGTTTTTGTTTTTTTAATTAATATTTTTTTTTGATAAGTTTTTGATGTATCGTTTTTTTATGTTAAAAAAAAGGTTTGTGAAGCAAAGTACCTGTTTTGTTTAAACAAATAAACATAATTTTTGGTTTCTTTATTTTTTGTGATTAAAAATGTAGTTCCTTATTTTTCAAAAACAAATAATTATAAAACAAGTAAGAGTGCTATATTCGGCTATGCCGAATCTTATACACCCTTCACCATGATGAGATAAGAACAAAATGTAATATACATAAATAACGTTCTTTAGATAGGTATAAATAAATATTAGTTGAGCCACGCCAACTTTTCATTTCGCCATGCCGAAGAATATAAAAAAAAACAAAAACTTTATATATGTACCTAAGCCCGTTTCCTCTTTTGCCAAAGTTGATGTTTGAAACTCGTTTTATAATCTTAAAATCGTTTTTTAGAACATAAAAAAATAAAATAAAAAAAATTTAAAAAAAAAATATTTTTGGGATTTCAACTGGCAATATCATCAGTGCCAGGAGAGAACTTAAGAAACCGGCTACGAACGCTTTTACTGAAGAAGCGTTAAATTAAAATATATTGAGTCTATGAGATTGTTTCTTGTTTTGAGCAGCATATCATGTACATGCATTAATGTGTTTGTGTATGCGTAAAATTAAACACATTACAAATAAAATCCACCACTTGTAGTGAAGGGTATAAAAAACAACAAAAAAAAAAAAACACATTACCAACACTGTATTACCATAGCCACTGTATGACCGTAGAAACCAAAATTGGTTTCTGTATTGGTAATACAGTGTTGGTATGGTAATGTCACCTTTAAAGGAAAACATTTGAGGCAGTCGTGGTTTTTTACTCATATCTCATCCGTTTGTAGACGGATCTTGCTGAATTTCAATGGCAAATAATTCCGGACCATATGTGACATAAATGTATAATAACCTGGCCCCCATCGTATATGGGGTCTTCGGAAAATCCATTTAAACGGACAGATGGACAGATGGACAGACGGACATGTTAAATCAACTTTGCTCCTCATAAGGACCCAGCATATATAAACTTTATAGGGTCTAACATCAATATTATAGAAATTACAAACGGAATGCCAAACTTATATATACCCTATTCACTACCTTTGGTGAAGGGTATAAAAATATGTTTTACTAATTTTTTTTAGTAAAATTTAGAGGTGTAAAATTTACTACCACGTCATTAAGTATGTCCCAAAATTTCACCTCAAGAGTTAAAGATTACCTTTTCTAATCCTGTACTGTAATTATAAGACTTAATGTCTTGTTGTACATTATACCAATATGATAAATAAATAAATATTAAATTTAGTTAATTAGTTTTTTAATAATTTTTTATAAAACTTGCTTAAAATTTCGCCTATAAATATTTATGAAAATTTGTAGTACTTTAAACGAAAAATATGAAAAATTTATTAAAAATTTTTCTTTTGAACTGAAAATCTTAGTTAAATTTTAATTCTACGCTATCTTCCTCTCCTATTTATTTGGGAATTATCCATATCACATAACAAACATACACACTTAAGGGGGAATATTATTAAAAGTAACATAAATTTTCTATAAATTATGAAAAACTCAATTTGTTCTTTATTTGTATTTTCTTTACTGAAACATATTTCATCTGTGGTTGAAAAAACAAATTTGTTACTAACACCATCATTTTATTATGTACTAACAGTATGTACAATAAAACGTACATGAATACATTAATAACCGAAACTTTTATATTAAATCATACATGTACATGAAGGAATTCAATCGGAAATGGATTTAGTATGCTCTTTGTCCGTCGGCCACCCGTCTGTATTTCTTTCTGAAGGCTGTTAGCTTTTGTTTTTTGTTCAAGCAAAAGTCATCATGTTTGACATTTGTTACAATTCATAGTTTTATTAGTATTTTTGTTTTGTTATTCTTTACAATTTTCTTCTCTACAAATCAATTTATTATTATTGACTTAAACAAAATGTATTGAATACGACAGGTATTGGAATTATTTGCCTTTAGATATTACTGTAATTTATACATTTTATACTTAAGCTTGGTTGGCACAAAACAAAATCGGTTTACATTTATTTCATGTTTTATCAGGGGTTCGAGGTATCGAGCCATTACGAGTCGTTTACCCAATTTAAAAATGTTCATCCCCAAAATTTCCCAAAATAAAAAAATTGTACTATCTCTTTTATCTCCACAACACTTTTAAAATTTTATTAAAAAAATTAGTAAAAAATTATGGTTTGGCAAGCCCGACTTTAGGCACGCAAGCCGGTTCATATAATAACCTGCACATTTGACTAATCCCTATGTGAGACTTTTGGGCAATTATGGACCAACTAGCATTAAATTTTATTATGAAGTTAAGAATATTTTAAGAGATTTATGCCAAATTATATCTTCAAGAATTTCATATCAGTAAAAGCAATTTTCGAAAGTCATACTTTTATGGAAGCTAAAGTCACAGATGGATCAATTTCCCTAAAATATTGTTACGCAAGTACAGTTGCAATAAGATATATGGTCGGTTCAACCAAAACGCACAATGTTAATTGTAAAAAAAAAAAAAAAACTTTTCGGAGAATTATCTTAATAAAATTCATGAATTAAAAATAGCGCCTAACGTTATGGATCTTTTATTATTTTCAACCTACTGGGCCATATTCTTGGACTAACAGATGTGAAATAGGTTAACGGCTTACTTCATGATAGAAATTGTACCTTTGGGTGACACACTATGCGTTTAACAAATGTTGTAAATTGTGAAAGTTAACAGAACAAAGAAGTAGCCATTTGCTTGAATAACCCGGCAGCTTGTTTAGGAGCTGTATCTGTCTAAGCTCCGCTGCTTAAAGAATAACCAGTAGCATATGTTTAATAGAAACAGCACCTGGGGATGATTCGTCAGTAAAAACCGAATTTTAACAAGTCAAAGCACACATGTATTTCAGGAACTTCCCTCGCGTGAATTTTGGTTGAAGCCACAGCCACAACGTGGTCCCCATGAGAGCAGCACTGATTGTGAAAAAACATCGTTCTCTGAAACACACATTTCCACACCAACGGCTCTCGACACATCGTTACTACCAACCCTTAGTCTCACCACTGCCACCAACGCGCACCTAATTAAACTAACTAGACTAACAAAAGCCTACGTACACGCAGAGAAAAGACATGTTTAAATATGATCACCTCCAACAAAACTATTTTTAAAAAAAATTTTAAACATAATATGTTTAATTTAACCATATTTTTGTCACCGACAACCATATTATTGTTAAATTAGTCCTCTGTCAAGAAGCCACAACCATATTATTTTTTTCCTTGCGTGCAGAATATTTTACCCAGAATTTTCTATTATGGTAATTTTGTAAATAAAATTTCTATTTTCAAAGAATTTTTGTCTAAAATTTGCAATTAAATAGGGCATTACAAAAAGTAACCTAAAAATTAAAAACATTCCCCAATCTTAAAATCAAAATTTGTATTCTCTTTTTTCTAATAAAATCCCCAATTTTCGGTCGAATCCTGCACTCTGACAGCACTGGTTTTAATACGCTTGTCTGCATATCTTTTGTTGCTGTTGCTGATTTATGGTTGAGTAAATTTTGTGGGTTTCTTTAAAAAAAAATAAACAAAAAAAAAAAAAACAAATTACATATTATTAAATGTAAATTTGATCCTTCTTTTCTGCGGGATTTTGTGTTGTTCATTTTAATCTTACAAAATTTGCATAAATATTTGAGCTTCTTTTTCATTTTGTGTTTTTTTTTTTATTTATGGGTTTCATGATTTATTTAAAAATTTATAAAGCAGTGTAAAAATTTTCTTTGCATTTAATAATTCAAAAAAAAGAAAGAATCAGTTTGCTATGATTTTCTATTTATCATAAGTTCAAGCTGTCAAGCAAATGTTTACGCACTTATTTTTTAGATTAAATCAACCTTAACAGGCTGTTTTTTTTTTTTCTTATTTTTTTTTTTTTTTGAATCAGAAATTTCATAAACATTTTACGTTTTTGTGAATCATGGTTTTTATACCCTTCGCCGATAATAAAAGGGTAAATATAAATTTCTCATACCGCTTGTAATTTTTACAATATTTATTTTAGACTCTATAAAAAATATATATTCTGGGTCCTTATGATTAGCGAAGTTGAGTTAAGTATGTCCTTCTGTCCGTGTGTATGGTAAAATGGCTTTTCTAAAGACCCCAGATATGATGGTGACTTGATGGTTATATATTTATGTCACATATACTCCGTTTAAGTTTGCTATTAAAATTCAGACAGATCGGTCCATAACTGACTGAGATATGAACAAAATACCACGACTGCCTCTAACTTTACCCAAAAATCGCTTGTTGTTGTTCAGTTTATTCCTTTCTTCTGCATATCTGTAGAACGGAAGGAGCCACAGTTTCCAAATAAGGGACAAGGATATTGGTTATTAATACACAACCTTTTTAAAATTTTGAGCGGGAAGGCAGAAACGGGCGTGTCACCTCCCGTAAAAATAAATTATAAGTTTTTGTTTATATTTTTATCTAAAGAACTGTATCTATCATCCATGTACAGTTCCGTTCGGAATGATTCTATTCGGAACCGAAGACAACATATTTTTTTATTGATATAAAGTGTATTTTGATAGTTTTTTTGGCCTTACAGATACAGAAAACTTCCATTCCGTTCATAAAAACATAAATGAAAAATTAATTTTTTGAACCCCAAAAAAAATTTTGATAAAAATGTTTTCATTCCGAAAATTTTTTTTGGCATTTTCTGAAGCACCAAAATACGGAATGAATTCCGTTTCCGAACGGAATTGTTCTCTGTGACATGGCTGTATGAAATAAATTTCTATTCTTATGCACCATGGTGAAAGGGTATATTAGATTCGGCATTGCCGAATATAGCACTCTTACTTGTTTTTTAATAAATCATTTCATGTGAAAATTGATACATTAATTTTCCAAATGTTAACATTTAATTTGTGAACGAAAAGAAAGCGTTTTGCAAAAAGGTTTTTATTAAAAAGAAATTTAATTTTCAGTTTGTAGAAGATTTTGCAAAAAAAAAAAGGATTATGAGAATTATTTATTTGAAAGGAATTTTTTTAAAAAATTTTCTTTTTTTTTAATCCAAATTTTTATACTTTAATCAGGCTAAAAAACCATTCATTGAATTTTAATGTTCATTAAATTATTTTTATTAAGAAAGGAATTTTACATCAAGAAATGAATTAAAATTTATTGATAAGTTTTCATTCTTGATAAACTGGGAATCGAACCCAGGTTTTCTTGGACAGGTTACCCTGATTTTTCGATTGTGTACACACTATCTCTTCAGAAAGTTTTGCCGTTAAACACTTACCGCCATTGCCGACGGCTGGCAATTAATAGTCAAACATCAATCTTTAAACCAAATGGTATTTTAACCTTGGAAGATCGAAATTTGTTTTTGAATAATTATCTGTTTTAATTGATTTACATTTTCTTCCTTACTTCTGTTTTCTCGTTAGATTTGTCAAGAATTCTTCTTGAAGTCCAAAGTACATTTGTCTGTTTTTCATGTTTGCCTTTTTTTTCTTTTTGACCTTTTTCATAACAAAAAAAAAAAAAAAAAAATTCGATCTACCAAAGTTAAAAAACAAGCAAGAAAGTATAGTCGGTCAAGCCTGACCACAGTATTTAAAAACAAATTTTCAAGAGTGTATGGCTATATGAATTGAAATCTATCTATGTTTTAAATTTCATTACAATCGGTTTGATATTTTCTGGGAGGCAGAAATTGCGCTTGGTCCCATTTTTTTAAAAAAATGCATAGCTTATTTGTCCGTACAAATATGGATCTATCTACTTCTTAAATTTTATTGAAATCGGTTTAATAGTTTCATTAAGGCAGAAATTGCCCCCTATCTCCCTCGTGGCACTAAGGCCCATTTTCAATAGGCTTGATTCTTGTGCCAATAAGAACCTATGTGACAAATTTTATTTAATTATCTCCAAAATTGCGACCTGTACGTTGCGCACAAGGTTACATGGACAGCCAGCCAGCCAGCCAGCCAGCCTGCCAGCCATCCGGACGGACATCGTTAGATCAACTCACTGGTTATTGATAATCTTTCATTATTGACCGTGGCTGGGGTTCGAACCCTGGCCGGCAGGCTCTGAATCGATCGGTATACTTTAAGGTAAGTCTATGACCAAAATTTTAAGGTGTTACACACATCAGCACAAATGCATAATACCTCTCCACTGGATTCGATTTCCAGCTCAGTCAAGAATGAAAAATTATCAATAAATTTTAATTCATTTCATGTTATAAAATTTCATTCTTCATAAAAATAATTTAATGAACATTAAAATTCAATGAACTTTAGCCTGATTAAAATATCAAAATTTGAATTAAAAAACCATAAACAGTTTAATAAATTAACCACAATACTAATTACACTGTGTCACAAATTTTCAACAAAATCGTGACCAAATGAATCTGACACCTAATTTAGAAAGTAGAACAGTTTTCAAGATATTCCAAAATAACCGTTATTTGTGTTTTTAAAAGGATAATGTTACTTAAATGTAAATTATATTCATAAATATTTAGCGGATTATATATTTCTTTCTTTTTAGAGAAAGGTAATAAAATTAATAAAATAACCATGGCTCGTTTCTGAAGAATAGTCTCGAAAACTGTTCTGCTTTTGACAATTCAGATTAGATTAGGTGTCAGATACATTTGATCAAAAAACAGTCAAGTAGTGTTATTGGAAAAATTTTTATTTAAAAAAATTTTTTTTAAAGTAATATTCGACTTTTTAGGAAAATTCTTAGAAAATTATTTGTATTTCTCTAGAAAAAATTTTCTTTTTTATTAGGTGATTTTTTAAGAGCTATAGGAAAGTTTAAAAAAAAACACATAAAATTCAGAAAAATGCATGAAATCTTTATTTGAATCGATAGTACGGTCCATATAATTTAATGTTTGAAGATTATTGTATGCAAATGTTGACCGTGACTGCGCCTCAAATGGTCCATCCGCTTAGTCCAATTTTGGCATACTCTTTCTAACATTTCGGCCGGTATCTCATGAATAAATGCTTCAATGTTGTCTTCCAATGCGTTAATTGAAGCGGGCATGTGTGACATGAGACATGAGCTTTAACATAGCCCCACAAAAAATAGTCTAAAGGCGTTAAATCGCACGATCTAGGCGGCCAATTGACCGGTCCCGAACGTGAAATAAAATGTTCACCGAACTCGCCTCTCAATAAGTCCATTGTTAAGCGTGCTAAGTGGCATGTGGCTCCGTCTTGTTGAAACCACATGTCATGCAAGTCAAGCTCTTGCATTTTGGGCAAAAAAAAGTTGGATATCATCTCACGGTAGCGCTCACCATTCACAGTTACGTTACGATTCGCATCATCTTTGAAGAAGTACGGTCCAATGATGCCACTAGCCCATAAACCATACCAAACTGTGACTTTTTCTGGATGCATTGGTAGCTCTTGCAATGCTTCTGGATGATCTTCACTCTGCTTATTAACGTACCCATTGAGCCAAAAATGAGCTTCGTCACTGAACACAATTTTTCGATAAAAAAGTGGATCGCATTTTGATAATAAAATTCAATAATTTGCAAGCGTTGTTCATTTGTAAGACGATTCATGGTCAAATTATAGACCAAACTGAAGATGTTTGACAGTGAAACAAAACACGAAACGTGCGTCAGCTGTTTAAACCAGTGTTGCCAAAAAGATAATAGCTAAAAAATCACCCTATATATGAAATTTCGCAAAAATTTGTCACATTACGGAAAATCTAAGAAACGCCTTTTATATAAAATCATAAAAAAAATAAATAAATTATAATTCTATATTTGTAAGTATTAAGATTATTTCATCGTTGTAATAAATTTTTATTACAAAGCAATTTCTTTTCCAAAAAATCCTCTTACAAATCTTCTTTTTCTATTACGACAACATAAATCTAGATTTATCCATAGACAATCTTAATGTTTAAAAAACGATATAAAAAACCAAATAAAATTTTGTTTATTTTTATCTAACCGATAGCTTTTTTGCCAAAAACAATTTAAGTGAATTGGCAATTGTAAGTAAATGAGTGTATTACGAAGAATTCTTATTATTAAGCATATTCTGCCTTTAAAGAAAAATCACAATATTACGAAATAACACCAAAAACGATAAATAGGAAAAGATATTGTAATCAAGGCCAACTATAATTTTTTTCTTTTTTGTTTTTGTTGAATTGTTGTAAGGCGCTCACACTCAAACATACACCCACGCGAGCACACCAAATTCATTAATGTTCTAATAACAAGCAAAATATGTGTATTATACTTTAGGAAAAAAACAAGGCTATAAAACTAAAAGTTGTAGTAAAATGGCATTAACTTTCAAAAAATAAAAAAACTAACCTAGGGGTAGTGAGCGAGCGGCAAATGTTTTAGTGTTATAATAAAAGATACAACAAACACGACCGAGTACCGATACCAATGCCAACAACTACAATTCAAACATTTTTCAGAGTAATTCTAAAATGGAAATCATGCTTAAGTTTGTAACTTTAGGCATACAACTGTGGACAAGAACTTATAGTGGATAAGCAGGGAAGGGAAAAAAACCAAATGAAATGTTGAAAAGCACACTCCTACAAGGATGTTGTCACCCCAACTTTTACGTTTGTTTTTTACTTCTGTTCTCTGTCTCTTCCAGTGTCGCGTTAGTTTAACGAAAAACAGATTTGCGACAGATAAAAGTTTAAAATGCAGAACGAAAAAACAGAAACACAACAACAAATTAAAAATTAATGCTAGAGGCTTTAATGAAAAACCATCGAAATTTGCACATTAAAATATTGTATAAATTATTAAATAAATATAGACACTTAACAACGATTTAAAAGAACAATTTGCAGGGAGCCTTAAATTGAACAAACAAAAATTTTTATGTGTTGCATAAGGACTAAAGTGGGGAACAGACTACCGAACTTAAGTGACAGTCAAAAATTTCATCAGTCAACAGCAAACCACAAAATAATCTGTGGTTGACGGTTGAGTGACGAAAGTAGCGTCTACATTATTAAACAAGAGAAAATTTTGGGCAAAACTGTCATCTATATTCGATTGTGTGTACCTTCCTTAAAGCATAGGATATATTATTCTATGGCATAACTTTAATACAGTCAAATAGCGGACTAAAAATCAATATTTAATATTGATTGTTATAAGGAACTTAACGAATTATCCAACAAACACGAAGTCAAACCTTTGATATGAAATGAATTTATCATTTGCAATCAAACACAAATCTCAAACGTTTTTCAAATGTTTGATTTTAACATTTAAATTAAAATTGATAATGATTTGATGTTTTATCAATTTGATGTCAAATTGATATAAAATGTTAAATTCAAATCAAAACTAAATTTGGCAATACTTAAGCGAAAAATAAATGTGAACATTAAAAATGGCGATTAGTTAAATTTTTACTTCGTGGTAAAATTTGTTTTACAAGTGAACGATTTATTTCTTGTTAAAAATAAAAATTATTTGTGACTATGTAGTTACAATATATTCGTTCGTTTACTTTTCCAGTAAAATCCCAGTAAAATCCAGTAGGTGAGTAATATGAAAATTTTACAAATTTATGTGTACGCGAACGCATTTCAGTAAAATCCAGTACAAATTTGTACAAATTTTGGGGTACGAACGCAGCTAATGATTAAGAATACGAATTAAAAATTAATAAAACGGGAAAGTAAAAAAATTATAAGTTTGTTGTATGATCGCGGTGCTACAATCCTCAAAATAAAAGGGAGCCAAGTATTTCGTCTGTCCAAGAAATGTTTATCTCACAGTTTATTTAAATAAATAATAAATTTAAATTAAAAAAAAAAATATTTTTATTTGTGTTGCACATTGTATTACAATCCACATTTGAAAAAAATTTGAGAATTGCGTTTAAAAGCAAGTTGAAAATAAAGGAATTTTTCAATTGGGAAAATAATTTCCTCTTTTTGTTGAGAATGCTATGATTTTCAAATGATTTTCAAATCATTATCAAACGTTTGTCGTTTGAGAAAACGTTTGATTTCAAATCATTTTCAATTTGAAATCAAACCTTCGTGTTTGTTGGGCATTGCCTGTCTGTAGGAAATTTTGTGGAATTTTTCTATCCTTTAGGACATTTTCTATTTCATAGCAAATATTTCAAAACTTAATTTATAGGAAAATATTTTGCACATTCATAAGATTTAACTGTTGCGCAACCGTTGATTACTTTTCATACAAAAACAAAATGTGTCCAATTTAAAAATTTGTTATTTTTAGAAAATGTATATATGCCAAAGTATATTTTTCAGAATTTAGCTTCTTGCAATTATACGAAATAATACAAAGTTAACACGTTGGCCTTTCTTGCAAGTTTTAAAAAGTATGTGTTCTATATGACACTACTTCAAGTCACGGTATTTCAGAGTACACATTAATAACAAAAAAGAAATAACAGAACAAGTCCTTGAATAAAGTTCAAGAACTAAATTTTAGAAAGTACCAAAAAATGTGTCACAGCACCGGTGAAGACTGTTCTGAAATTCATTACTTTTTCCACATTTTTGTTTTTCATAAACCAGTTAAGGGATTGGTTCCTCTTTCACTGGTCATGAGTCCTTTCTTTTTGTACTTGTTCTATTTTCACAAATCCCAGGGCTAGTCTGTGGGACCAATTGACACAAATTTCCCGCGGGGATGACACTCACTAAAATAAATAAAACGGCATTGTAAAAGTTATACTATACAGGTTTGTTAGTGCGTGTGTTTTCAGAACAACAAGAATATCAATAGAAAAAAACCAAAATTGAAATAAATAGACTGTAAAATTTACAGTATGATTTACAGTGTAAATCATAGCAAAAGCACCGAGTACAATGTAACACACACAAAATACGTAAAAATATTAAACAGCAGAGTAATTGAATATGTAATTGCGTTTAGGGCAGTTTAAAGAGAACACACTTCCTTATAAGCATCAATCTTTGGTCATAATTATCAAATAAAAACCACTAAATGTTTCTCTCTCTCTCTCTGGAAATTTGTTATTGATCTATGTCTACAATCAAAACATTCAAAAATGTTTTCAATATTCTATTTTAGTTTTAATATTCTTTTTCGTCTTTGCTCTGATTCAACTTTATTTTAATCCAACATCATTCCATTTTCCATTCCATTTTAGTTTTGCTCTATTTCTCAATATTTTCGTAAAGCAAAAGAAATATTTTTGGAAGTGTAGCCAGCGGTAACAAGAATGAGTAAAGAGGCCTTATTTAGCAGACACAAGCCGTCCTCGCCTCATTCCATACTTATTTATTTTAAAACACAGGTGTCATTTGGAGCAAGCCCTTCCACACTCTCTTTAACGACAACTTCTCACTCTTCCTAAACAAAGGAGTAAGAAAGGTCACTAAAATAAAAATTTTGCTATTTTTAGAAACATTTTCAAAAATTTCTTATTAATGATTCTTGTAAAGACTTTAACGATATCTGATGATTAATCTGGATGTATGTCTTTATAATAAGAAACATGTGGCAACAAAATGCTAACAATATAAACGTTTGCTGTCAATTTATTTAAAGGCTTGTCTTCCATCAACTCTTAAGGATTAATCTGTATCATTCTCATAAGATGTTATTAAATATTTTTCTTATTCTGGTAAATAGTTTTTGTTGAACTTTTAATATCATTACAGCAATCATTTATACATATAAAGATAGATACATATAAAACATTTAGAATGCCGCAAGAAACTATAATAAGAAAAAAACTAATCCATAAAGAATTTGGTAATAAAATTAAATAATTTTTAATAAATTCAGTTTTCATAAAAAACAAATCATTAAAAAATATAAACCGACATATTAATATTTAAATATATATTTTTATTTTAGATATCGTCGGCCTAAACTTACAAAGTTGGTAATGAAATTAAAAAATTTTTAATATTTTTTGTTAAATTACACTATGCAACAAGAAAAATTCAAAGCATAAAAATATATTATTTTTATATTTATAAAATTATAGCAAATACAACCAATATGACACAATAAAAGACTGTGAGAATTGCCCAACTATTTTTATAACATTATCTTAAATGAACATACATATATTTCAAATAAAAAAAAGCTTTATTTCATGAAAATCGATGGATATTCTGATTTAAGCAAAACCTTATTTTTGAAGATTGTGCTCCACAGATTTTTTTATAACTAGAGACAGGTTCGTACAATTTTGTTTGTTTGTCCGTGCTCACACTATAAGAGTTTTCTTTCAGAAAGTCTGAGTTTGTTAGCGAGAGGGGAGATTAAAGTGGCATATTCTCTTCCCCTTTCACCAATAACTCAGACTTTCCGAAAGAAAACTTTCATAGTGTAAACCCAGACTTTATTAAAAAAAAGAAAAAATTTTTTTTTGTGCGACATTGAAAGTTTTAAGCTTAGTCTAGACGATATGTTGAATCAGCAAATTTATGTTGAAAAATTTGCTTATCAAGATTTCTAGCTCATCGGCAAACAAGAAACAAAAAAATGCATTTAGAAGTGCTTTGAAAATAAAAATGTTGGCCAACGAACTTTGTTTTTGAGTTATAGACCATAAAAGTTGATAAATTCTTAACCAATATCTCTTGAAGTATAAATTTGTTCTCAGCAATATGGGTATCGCTGAACGGTCTTTCCACATACGTTTCACGTGGTTATAAAACGTGCCAAAATATTAACCCATTAATAACCAATTTCAAAAAATATTTTTAGTAACTAATGTAGTTTATCAAAATGGCTCCAATCTCATAACTTTGTTGATATTATGGTATTGTTTTACACATATTTTTTAGAGAACGCTTCAAGCTTTCATATAATATAATGCATGGTACGGTAGCGTATAGAATTCTGAAGTTATTAAAGTTAAAAATGTAAATTCTTATAAATGCGAGCTAGTCCATCAGCACCGAGGTTGCGGGTTCGATTCCCGCCAGAAGCTCTGGTTTCTTTCCTGCAGACAAGCATAGAGCTTCGCGGGATTAGCTTAGGAAATTAAAAAAAAAAAATAAAAAAAAAAAAAATATACTTTATGCAATTGTTGCAATATGGGTATTATTTAACTATGTGGAATGACAAACACCAGCTTCGCTTAATAAGGGTTCTAAATTTAATAGTCTATCAAGCACCGACTTCGCTTAGCTGAGTTAATTTTCTTTTAAACCAGAACCCCAACACACTTAAAAATTGATATTTCTGAACTCGTTTTCTACGACTAGATATTACACACAGAAAAAAATGCCAATGTAAAATTAACATGGAAAAATGTTGATTGAGAATCATAGTAAATTTCTGCAAAAGTATGCCCTTTTTTTAAATTTATCATTATTTCATAATAATTTTAAATAAAATAATCTTAAATCATGTTTATTTAATATTATGCACTGTTAAAATAAAAAAAAAATATTAAAATATAAATAAATATGGATTCAATATTGAATCCATAAAAATCAGTTTTATATTAAAATCAAAAGTGTATCTTGTTAAATTAACATGCATTCATACTTAAGTATGTACATTTTTTATTTTCATTCTTAAAATATGTTATAAAAAGGGGACAATTCCCGTATTCTTTTAATTAAAATTAGTTACTTAAATAGTGCATCAAGTTTTCAAAGTATATTGATGACGAAATCCATATCGGGCGATGCTGATGCTTCTGTTGACAAAGGAGAACTCAAAATAAGTGAAACATGTGTTACAGGGGTAAGTGTATTGAATTATTCTTAAATAAATGCATATGTTGTCTCTGAGGCTTCTTCACACTGTTATAACACACTCAAACCAATTTGATTCCACATGAAATTCACGTTGTTTCAACTTGAAATAACTTTCATTCAACGTGATTCGGATTGTTATTTCAATATAAATTACATTTTGCTCTAACTTTACTGCAATATTAAATTAACATGAATTATAGTTGTTTAAAAAAAAAAAAATGTTGTTCGCAGTTATTGTAAAACCAGGTTGAATTAACATGAAAAACGTATAAAGCAAAATCACCACCGAAAAATTTTAAATCAACCTTGTTTTCTACGTTTTTAACTTGATTTTTTTCTGTGTGTACATTAAGATGATCGCTCCATAATTTACAATAGGCCCCATGTAAAACCCATTTTCGGAACTACTTAAATATGCCTAAGACGTACCGAATAACGTTATTATAGTAAAATTTGGTCTGTCATAGTTTCAGAAAACTAGAAATCACAGAACTAAATTTGGAGAAGATCCGCCCACAATTAACCATATGCTCCACATAAAGCCTAATCTGGAAATCATTTTAATAGGCCTTAAACCGTAAAAATATCGATATTGTGATAAAATATGGTCCAATTTAGCTTTAAATAGCTAAAAATAACACGATGCAATTTTGTGATAATCGGCATACAACTCACTAAAGGTCCCGTAGATAGCGGGACTTTAAAACGGTTAAAAAACTTGTATAATTGTATTGAAATTAGGTCTTATTTATGTTTTTAATACTAAAAATTAATCAACCGACCAAAAATCCCAAATATCTCTTTAATACGGCTAAAATGATACAAATCATGATAGTTTATTCAAATTTGGTCAAATTAAGTTATATATGATAAACAAGTCGGCTTAGTCCGGTCATTTAATACCCTATACCACAGAATATACAAGCAAGTTTTGAGAAATTATGGACCGTTCCTCACAGTTTTTAATTACAATAAATAATTAGAACCAAATTTCATCAAATAATTGCGACCTGTACTTTGCGCACTACAAGCTGGACAGCCAGCCAGCCGCCTGGACGGACATCCTTACATATACTCAGATAGTGATTGAGTCGATCGGTATACTTAACGATAGGACCAATATTTTAAGGTGTTACAGACACTATGGTGGTATGAGTATCAAACGAATCCATAAAACATTCTGCTGGTCGGCACATAATATACCATAGAGGTACAACTGCAATAAATTAATTAACTGTGAGGCCTTATTAATAATTTTTAGATCAATCCAAACCTTAAATATTTTAATTTTTTGCGGAATTGACCCAGCCCAACAAAGCACTCTTACTTATTAAGTATTAATATGCACTAAAACTATTCATTTTTGCACTAAAGCGACAACTGATAAAACAAATTTAAATTAAATAATAAAAATAATTGTCAAATTAATTTTTAATTTTTAAACAAATGTTCTCCTTACTCAAAATACATAACAACATACACAATTCAACATATCGTATAGACACAAAAATTTTATGCTAACTTGTATGTTGAAATATCATTTGCTGGCATTTGTTGAATTTGAAAAATTTGGTATTTTCAGCATATCGTCTAGACGCCTAACATATAAAATATGCTGATAGAGGCATTTGTTATTATTTTTAAGCATATGAGTGTAAGCATACATTTGCTGATTCAACATATCGTCTAAACTAAGCTTAATACAATTTTGTCTTTTTCAAAATTCATAAAAAATAATAAATAAAATTTAATTTAATTTAATATTATAGCCCAGAAGATGTTTTTCAGTGAAAAACGAAATATCGGTACAATTAAATAAATTATTTAAAAATAAGAATAACAAAAAAAGTTTTTTTGAATAAATCGATTAATCTAATTTTAATAAACAAGCTCGAGGCCATAATTGATTTAAAATTAAATAGATTCACATACAGTTGTTTTGTTCTTAATGAAGTGAAGCAATCTGTACCCATGTTCTGTAACTTTAGTGAGAACTTTTCGCATCAAAGCATGTGAAACAAAATATTCTATCGTTTATCGAAAAGTGAGTAAAAAGTGTGTCTGTAACTCATGTCGAAAACTATCAAAAGAGATTACGTCGTTACGTTATTAAATCATAACATTGCATTCGAAGCCGATGTGAAAATGCAGACGTTGAGAACGCCAGTCACATATATCGTTGACGGCGACCAAAATTTACTAAAATTGAAAAATTTTCAACGACGGCGGCGAAAATACAACCTTTGGCTATACCAAACTACGTAAAGTGCTATTTTAATGTTTTTTGTTTGCAAACGAACTTTGAAAACATTCGTATGTTTTATAAAAATGTTAAAAGCAAAATAATTAAACAACGAAAAAATGTGCCAAGAACAAAATAGTATTATTTTTATTCATTGCATTTTGCATTTTTAATATGCTTTTTAGTGCTTAAATTTTTTCTCATCCCATTTCTTTTCGTTAGTTTATTTGACAGTTCAAAGCGGGAACTTTCTCACACAAATTTTACAGACGCACTTTTTCTATAAATTGGGGAGTAATTTCCTTACGTGACACTAATACTCGCCAAATATGTTACAGACGCAGGTAAATGAGAAAAACAGCTGTTTGCTTTATTTTATGGCATTTTTGCTTGATTTCTAACAGCCATACCTAAACAAGAGCGGAAAGCGTTTTCTAGCTATTGTTAATAAATAATGGCAATTTAGCTATTTTTTTTTTTGTTAATCTAGCTGTTTTTGCTCTTCTTTTTATTTCTATTATGTGGGTTCTATTAAACAAGAAAGTTAACACTACTGTTTGTGACACAACGTTGACGCTTTTGTTTAGGTATGGCATATCAGCGTAAAAGCTAAGCGGAAGAAAACGTTCCGCCTTCCGCTCTTATTTAGGTACGGCTGTAACATTTTAATCGAAAAGTTTCTCGACGCGAGAGTTACAGACCATGGGCACTGTTTTCTGTATAAATGTAGAATACATATTAAGGTTACACTGTAACGAGCAATAAACGTTTCTGTGTTTATTAAATGATGGTCGTAATGTTGGAAATTATTGAAAATAATTGAAAAGCTTTAGAAGAGATTTGGCTTATTTGTTATTTTTATTATTTTTTTTTTTCTTCAGGCCTTTTTTGTTTGTAGGAACGATACACACTTCATCACTAGCGGGAAGTGAAGGAATACTTAAGTTTGCCATTTCGATTGAAACTTTTTTAATATTCCTCTAAGGCTCTATTAAATAAATATGTTATGTTCTGAGTATTTGAGTAATTCTAAGTCGATTAAGATATGTCCGTTTGTCTGCCCGTCTGCTGAAAACACACTCACTTTCGAATAACTCAAAAGAAAAGAAATATAACAATATAGAATTGCTTCTTGTTATCTTAAGTAGTTTGAGATTGAAATCCAGTAAAATCGGTTCAATAGGATAAGATTAGTGAATTCAAATGTGGAACCACCACCCTAAAAATTCCAAAAAACTAAAACTGGCATCAATGGTGGCGAAAAACTCTAATTGATGTAAGATTTATAAAAGCAGATACCGATACAGATACCGATGGCTGAATGGTGTGCAAGAAGTCTGCATAGGAATTAACATCGCAGACTGGAAGAAAGTAGCGCAAGGTAGAGAGGAAAATAACAATGAACCGAGTTAATGCCCACCCGGGGCTGTAACAGCAAAAGCTGATGATGATGATATAAGATGATATATGTATATAATAGTATTTCTGAAGCAAATCACATTTTTTTTTAAATACAGTCAAGCAAAGATTTATATGACTATTTGGAATAGACGTTAACCTGAAACCGCAACGAATTATGATACTGTGAAGCCAGTTTTGGTTTATAGTTTATAGGTGGAGGGTATCAAAGATTCGGCACAGCCGAATATAGCTTTCTAACTTGAGTTTTGTTTTTTCGTTTTAAATATAATATTGCCAAAGACGTCAGTTGGAAAATAATGACCAAATTTTTAGCAATTTAATTAAAATTCCTCCTTTTGCAATTAATAAGACACAATAATGTTTATAAGTAAACATGTTTAACATTTAATATATTCTGCTGACACAACTTGTGCTCTTAATAATTCATATGTTGTTGCACACTCATAGTTATTAATTACTGTTGTACAAGACAAAACATAAAGCATGTCCTTTTTCCAATTTTTTTTTTGTCCTCTCTTGTAAAAATGATAATTGTGCAAAGTTTAACAATATCACGTCTGGTATATTTATAGTCTTTGTACGCCAATACTTTTTACCATCTTTAAGTTTTTCATATTTCAAACTCGGCTAGCTGGACATACCTAAGCAGTGCACATCTACAAGAACAGTACACAGCGTTCCTACTGCATAGATGTAATGCCGTTTAGGATGTTACATGTTGGCATTTTATGACAGTAGTCCATAACCAAACACAAAACTTCTATTTAGTGCCAGTATTTTAGGAAGAGGTAGAAAAAGAAAACTGATGTAGTAGGTATTGCTTAAGTATTAAGAAACTATGTTGTTCTGTAGATTTTATTATAACAATTAAAACAAACATCTCAAGATTGTTCCTGTTGGATGAAAAGTTATCTCACAATAGTAAATTAGTTTTAACAGTTTTGTTAGGAATTTAACAGGAAACGAATAAAGTTTAACATTCGTGCATGTATTTGATAGCTATTGATGAGGGAGGTTTGTTTCCTTTTTTTACTCTAGGGGGAAGAAATATATAGGAAAATTATGTTAAATGTAAAGGAAAGTTTTGCTATGGTCTGTGCACAATGATGTAAAGGGATTTGAATAAGGAGAAGATGCTATAATAGAGTTAAATTTGAAGAAAAAAACTATAATTTAGCCCTGGGGAACCTAAAACAAATAAACGAATTTTCCACAAAATTAAATCTAATTAATTTCATTCTTATTTAGGTCACAGAAGTACCTAAACTGTACTTGAATTTGAATTTGGTATAAGTTCCAAAAGTTTATTTTGTGAAATAACAGCTTAAGGGACTTTTGTGTTATATTTAAATGTCCTTGAATTACACCATCCTGCTAAAGTCATAATGTTTGGCATCCTTTAAATGAAGCAAGTAAGAGTGCTTTGTTGGATTGTTAAATTTTAAGAAAAAATGTTTTGTAAGTTTTATCCTCCACTGGTGGTAGGTATGTGGGTAAAATTTGAATAATGTTTCGTCGCCTTAGAGTGTAAACCTGCTAACTTACTTCTAGGAAATTTTACAGGGCAGACAAAAATCTTCTAGGGTTTTTTATTTCTAGCTTAAGAAGAAAATTTATATATATTTGATTTATTTTCTAATATTCTAAAGAGTCCCAAATTGAAGTTAATGTTCTTATTAGTCGATGCGGGGTCTCTTTATTTTTCCAAAGGTATTATAATATCATAAAGTGTAAAAAATTGTTTAAGCAGGTTTACACTCTAAGCCGATGATTCCACCTTTTGCTGTTACATCCTCCGTGGAAATCGGTCAATACCTGAAATTCGGTAGATTTCAAAATTGACTGATTTTTTAAGATTGCGGCTGGTCAGAGATGCTATCTTTTAATACAGAAGTCTGCAACCCCCAGAGACAAGGCTGTGTGCTGGGTATTGGGCCATTTGGGAATTTGGCCATTTGGGAATCGCATGATAATTGCGGCTTATACCTAAAGTCGCTGCAAGGGTGATCGGTGACTCACCAACAAGGGACGAGTATTATTGTAATACACTAAAATTACTACCTGTATGGGCAGGTTGAGCTCACTCACAGGAGCCGTTCGTATACGGTATGTGTTTAGGACTTTTATGATATTAGACCTACCCGGCAGATGCTTATAACTTTTCCACTTCTGCAAGCCATATCCAAAGCTTAAAAATTCTTTAAAGTTTAGGTTATTTTTCTGATATATATAAAAACTTTAGGTAATATATTAAACACTCGGCAATTTCCAATGTTTTTTTTTCACTCTCTAGGGGAAAAAACACTCTCTATTAAATAAAATAAAAAATCGTTTTAATAGGAACTCCTAAACGCCACTTTATTCTAAAAAATCCGTGATTCGGAAGAACATTTGTATTTGGACTAGCTAAAATTTTAGACCTTTTGGATCCATTGTTATTAACAAATAGAACAAATATAATCTAGTTCTTCTCTTCAGATTGTATCGAAACCCCCTTATTTCGGTGAGGACATTTGCAGGGGTACTAGGTGAAATAATTGATCGATTAAGCTCATTTTCAATATAAAACCAAATTTTTGTATTAGGACGATTAAAACCGAATTTCATCATTCTTTATCATGCTTTGTCGGTATTGTCAAAAAAAAATCCTAATATCCGAAGGATAAAAATATAAGAAGAATTTATTTACATGAGAAACATTTTTCATCGCCATTATTTTCTCACAACTATTAAGATTCCAACTTGCACTTAGCGCACAAAATTCACATGGGCAGGCCAGACGGACGGTTGTGGTTAGATTACTTTTAAAAGTGATTCTATATCTATATTCTATATTGATATACCAGATTTCTATGTGGATGACAAAATTGAAGCAACACGTTGGTTATACAGATTGACATTTAAACCAGAAAAGCCAGAATTTGGAGAAAAAATGCAAGTGGCAGTGTTAATAAAACCGAACTGGCAAATTAAAATAAAGTGGTTTGTTTTTTTTTTTTTTTTTTGTTTTTTTTTACCCACTTACAACTACAATTAGAGTTGACAAAAAATTAACCAATTGTAGTCGGGACTGTAAGAAAAGATAAACTCACTGTTTATTGTTGTTGTTTTTGTTAAAAATTCGATATTGTTACAAATAAAACTGGGGCTTATAATTCTTATTCGCGTAACAATTTTATTTGTATAATCAGGTAAGTGATGAAAATCAATCGATTTCAAAACGAACGTTTTTAAAAGGTGTGATGAATTTCGAGTGCTTTTAAAATTTTCGAATTTTTGTCTTAAATTTTGGTTCAGAATACACTTCAGTCAACATATCGCTCATTTGCTGCGAGACCGGCATAACTCAAAAAAATCCATTTCGAGATAAACGCATTTAATGTTTTTGATTTGCTCAAACTACTTAGAAAAAAAGAAGACACATTCTCTTGACACTGGGAAAGTATAAATGATATAAAGATGAATTTAATACACAATATAAAGAAAAACAAAGCGAACAGTTCTGCATTGCATTTTTTGAGTTATGCCGGTCTTGCAGCAAATGAACGATATATTATATAAAATTTAAAAGAATAAAGACTGAAAAACAAGTATTTTAAATACATTTTAAGATACTGAAAATTATATTTTCGGTTTTAAGTCGTTTCGTTTTTAAAATCAATTTCCATCACATACCTGAATATCTTTAGTTTTTTTTTTTAAATCTTTGGATGAAGTTTCCTGACGATCTGGCCTAAGCAACCAGTGAAATGCGCATAGGAATAGCTTATCCCATCTACAATACGTTTCAGTTTATCCATAGTATGAAATAGAAATTTATCACATTTATTTTTTTATTTATTTTTCAAATAAATGATATTGTATCAAAATATGCCTTCAAATATGCAAAATATGCGCTTCAAACTTAAAAAATGCTGAAAAAAAGATATTTTAGCTAAATTGTGCAAAAAAAAAATGGTGCAAACAATAAAATATGTAAAAATATTCAGTAACAAATCGACGCCGAAATCCATACAAATCTTTAAAACGGATCAATATATTGTTTCTGCCTTCATGCCATTGCGTATTTCTGGTTTCCCTGCTCATGACAACATGCGATACAAATAAATGCACTATAACTTAGTCTCTATCATATCTGGGCTCTTTTGAAAACCCATTTCAACCAACAAAGAGACGGACATTATTTAATCCACTCCATTTCTCATTAGGACCTATATTTTATATATTATTATTTATTAAGTCTTAGAACAATATTTTAGAAATTACAAACGGAATGACAAACTTAAACATACACCTGTGGTAAAGGGTACAAAAAACAAAAATCACTAACGGGTCCGCCATCTAACGTTTTTTTTTTCAACTAGTGCTTATTTCGTGAACGGTAACATATCATATCTTATTTGAAAGTTAATTAGTTTTATCCTTCCGCTGAACGAATATGGTTGTGTATACGCTTGAACAACGATGGGAAATATTGTGACATTACTTTGAAAATCAGGGTAATATTGCAGAATGCAGAATGTAAAAAAATCATCTTTTCAGATGAAGCTCATTTTGATCTTGGCGGGTATGTAAACAAGCAAAATTGTCGCATTTGGGGCACAGAAAACCCGCACGCATACATTGAAAAGCCGATGCACCCAAAACGAGTCACTGTTTGGTGCGAATTTTGGTCCAGAGGCATAATTGGGCCATTTTTCTTCGAAAATGAGCAAGGAGTGGCCGTTACAGTCAATGGCGATCGTTATCGGCCCATGTTGAACAAATTTTTGTTCACAAAAATTGAAGAGGAGGATATTAGCAACATTTGGTTTCAACAGGAAGGCGCTACGTGCCACACAGCCGAAGCTACACTCGATGTTTTGCGCCCTGTTTTTGAAGATCGCATTATCAGCCGAAGAGCTGATGTCGTTTGGCTACCTCGGAGCTGCGATTTGACACCGTTGGACTATTATTTGTGGGGTGCCGTCAAAGATAAGTGTTACGCCAACAAGCCAGAGACAATTGACGCTTTAAAGGACAATATTCGTGAAACCATTGGTGAAATACAGCTGCACGCAATCGATAATGTGCTTAAAAATTGGACCGAGCGTGTAGGCTACTGCATGGCCAGCCGAGGCAGCCATTTAAATGAAATTATTTTCCATTATTACCCGGAAGGATTGTACTTTCAAATAAAAAAAGAAATTTAAGAAAATATTCAGTAGTTTTTATTTATAGCATTTTCAAAAAAAAAGTTATTTGGCGGACTCTTTATAAAGTAATTTTTTATTTTTTTAATTTTTGTCATTGTTCATAATTTAATTAAATTTGTTGGGAGTTGTTATATTACTTTAAAATTTTTCTTTTCCTTTCACCTATTAAACTTTCCATATTTTTAAATGACAAATTTCTCTTTATACTTAAAATTTAATATGTGCAAAAAATAATTTTCATAGTTTTTTTATTACTGCAGCCCTTCTACAGAAGGAATTTTCAACACACTCTTTTAGTACTAACCTTTAGAAACTAAAGAGAGCAACTGCTTCGATAGCAACAAAAATATTGTAAGTACTTAAGGTTTACAAGCTTGTGATTTAATACGACTTTTATTTTGCTGACATAATATTATGAAAAAAGCTATATATATATATATATATACATACATATACTTACATACATAAATACGAATATATAGAATATAGAAAACGAATTTATATAAAAATTATAAGGTAAAAAAGTACACAGAGTGAAAATAAAATATGAAAAATTAAACTTGGAAACAAAACAAATTTACGTAAGCTCCGCTCGTTTTAAATTTTTTTATTTTTATTTTACAGAAAATTTTTGATAGAAAGTAGTAAAACTAAAAGTGGAATTTTCTTTGTCTATAAGTACACTGTCCAACAAATTACGACTTTTTGATTGGAACAGAATATCAACACTATAATTCGGAATGGCGTGATAAGGCTGGGTTTTTAAGGTCTCAGTTACACTAGGTTAAGGTAATCTGAAAACATATTTGTGCCGCCATTACCAAGTTTGTTTACAAAATTTTGACGGAACAGCTTAATTTTGCTTAAAATGTTGGTCTTTAGTAAAATAATAAATTAAAAATCACATTTCTCCGGAAAAATCCTAGTTTCAGACTACACTAAAAAAATTTTCATCACAATACCAATGAATTTTGACATTAATCCCATGAAAAATTGCATTAAAAAGGAACCTATGCAGCGCTTCGTTGGATCAATGAAACCTGTTTCATTAAAATGTATTTAATGAAACATTACATTAGATCTATAAATATTATTCCTTGGATGAAAACTTTCAAAAAAGTAAAAAAGAATTGTTTTTGTATTTCATTTTTTTTTTAAATTTATTTTTATATTATCAAAAAGTAATTTTTGGAAATACAAAATTTTTATTTAAAAGATTTTGTTATTCGTGCTTAATTCCCAGTTTTAATTCTTGATAAAAACACTTGAAATTTATTGTTGATGGGATAAGCTATACCTATGCGAATTAAGCACGAATAACAAAATCTTTTAAATTAAAATTTTGTTATCCCAAAAATTACTTTTTGATAATAAACTGGCAAGTTCACTGCCTAAAAAAAACATACCTGGCAACATGCTTTTGCAAGTTGTTTTTTTGCATTTTGTTTTTTCTTAACCTACTTACAACTACAATTAATGTTGGAAGAATTCCAATAAATTGTAGTGGGGAATGTAAGGAGAGATAAACTCACTGTTTGTTGTTGATGTTTTTGTTTTAAGTAGAACTGCTGCTTATGGTTCTTATACGCTTTACAGTTTTATTTGGTTTAATATCTTTAGTTTTTCTAAAATTTTTATGAATATTTCCTGATGATCTGGCCTAAGCAACTAGTAAAATGCGCATAGGAATAGCTTATCCCATCAACAATAAATTTCAAGTGTTTTTATCAAGAATAAAAACTGGGAATTAAGCATGAATAACAAAATCTTTAAAGTTATTTTTATATTATTTTTTTTTTTAATATTTTTTAAAATTTTTTTTTTTAATAATTCCGTTAATTAATACCGCGGAGCTTTACGTTTGTCTGTGGGAACCAGTCTCTGGCGGGAATCGATCCCGCAACCTCGGCGCTGATAGTCTAGCTCACTACCAGCTAGCCTACCGGGGCAGTGTAGTTTTTGAATAAAAAAACTATGTTTTTTGCCATTACTCAATTAAGAGCGTAAATATGAGATTAAATTGTCACAACATAACAACAATAACAACGTTGATTTTTCTTGCTAACGCATAATAAAAAAGACCACATAAAGAGAGAACAAGCTTTTTCGTATATGTACATCATTTGGTTGACAAAAGTTTTAAATAAGGGTGTGTTTTTTTAAAAGGAGAACATTTGTTTGTTCATTATTTATTACATGCTATATGTAGGAAGGTATGTACATATTAAAGAAAACTAAAAAACATACATATTTATGGATTGAAAGTTTTTGTTTCATTACTATAATGACATTTTTCATTGTCATAATGAAAATTTATGAAGTCATGCTTATTCGAAATATTTTTATACTTTTAGTTATTGAGACTATAGAGTTATTTGAATGTTAAAAATTATTTTTTTTTTTTTCAATTATTGAAACATGTTGCTTTTTTAAAAAAATTTTTGATTTCATAAATTTAATGGCATATTACATAAGATGTATGAAATAATGAAATCTTACATTGTTTAATTTACAATTAAACATTTTTTTAAGAAAACTATAATTTTGTATTAATAAAGGAATATAGTTATGTTTGTATATTGTTTTTTTATGTTCCCATTTAAAATTGTTTGTTTAACTTGGACAAACTTAAGTTTTCATATTTCCAATGAATATTTTTAACGTAATAACGAAATCCTAGAAAGCGATTTTAACGAAAATACTTCATTATAACTATAAAATTCCATTTAGACAATGCAAATTTTCAGTTAACCAATGAAAATTTTTTTATGGAAACGATTCATTCAATATATGAAGCATTTTTCTTTCAGTGTATTTTAAACAAAGTTAAAACTTCTAAAACATCTCAAAACCCCGGCCTAAGTAGATCATTTTTGTAGAATAAACTTATATTCCAGCTTGTTTTATATAAAAATTTTATATAAAAGTGCCTCAAGGTTTAATTTTTTATATTAAAATTAATGTCTGAGGATCTTTTTCGTGGAAGATCTTTACCCTCTTGCTTCTCTCTTTATGTGTTAACTTGGCCTTTTTTGATTATCTAGAAAATAAGGGTCAAATTGACCCATAACTACAGGTCTTCGTCAATATTTGCCTTCGCCGAATCCTTAAAATATTTTTGCCTCAAACTACAACAAATTCTGGGTTATGGTTAAGCGCGCAACCAAATACAGATGGTTGGAAACCCCTTGATTACAGATCTTCCACAAATCCTCATAAAATTCCACAATATCAATCTGGCAATTAGAGTACCCTCAAACATCAACTTATAACATTCTTTCATACCAGCTGGGCTATAAGTATATTCTACAAAAATTATCTACTCAACATGCCCTTTCAGAATTTTAGGGTCGCTATTCTGATCCAAAAATGCTGTTGGGTACACTGATAGAAAAATTCATCTTCGTATTGATGATGCCCTTACATCAGAATTGTGCCATCAATGTTACTACAAATGGCATCAATGATGCAAAAAGTAACATCAATCCAATGACTAACGTCTTTGTACAATTTTGTCATTTTTTACGTGTCATTTATTTTATGACTATAGTGACATCAATTGGATGCCACATTTTGTATATTATTAACATTATTCCATGATTACAATGTATTATAAGAACCAAAAATTCCTATATTCTATTTTTTTAAATTATTTAGTTAAATACATCAAATTTTCAAAGCAGAATGATTACGAAAACCTTATGGGGCATGGTGCTGGTGTCTTGTTATTGAGAGTTCTGCTTTAAACAAAGGTCGTAATTCAACAAAAGTGAAACGAACACCTGTAGCGGGTAAGTAAATAATAATATTCTTACACTTCGACTTAAGTCAATTCCAATGACTTTGACTTAATGACAAACTGTCATTAAATAAATGCTACTGTGTCCTTTCTCCGATGTTACTGCGTCATCGCACTGAGGATATGTCCGTCATTTCTATGATGCCGATGTGTCACCCCATTGATGACATAATTTCATTTTGACCCTGATGGCATTTTGGCCAAGTGATGTTAAGGTTGACATCACAATGATGAAAAGTGTCATGGGGTCAAAAACGAAGACACTTGTCACAGTACTGATGTCAAAATACATCAGCGTTATAACGCCTTTTTTATCAGTGTAGTGTTATTCTATTTTCTTTAAAGTAAAATTATATTTAAATAAATTTTTGTTATACTCGTAAAATAATTATAAAGGACTTTACACGCACACATTTACACATACGATAGACCATTGGAGGACATATAGACTTACCCAACAAGCAAATAAAAGTGGAAAGATAAAATCAAATCTTTGGAATTGTAAACATTTGTGATCAATACTTTTGCTAAAAAAATCAGTTATGTTTGTAATTAAATATTTCTGTTCAAAAGAGTTTATTTTTCTCCTTTAATTTTGTTAAAATTTTACTAAAAGTCTCACCCCAATATTCAAAACCTATTAGTTAATTTAATCAACATTTGTTATGTAAATTTGTGTTGTTTAGTTTGTTTTGGAAACCTTTATTAAATTTAAAATATTTTTATGAATACTGACGTTAGAGTTCGGTGTTGAAAGTTAAATGTTTGCTGGGCTCATATGGTATAGAAGACTTGCAGTTATGTATGTTTCAATGTGTGATTTAAGTGCGTTTTTAATTAAAATAAAATGAATAGTAATGACTTTTTGTTCTAGTGTTTTTTTGGTTTCCATAGCACGGATTTTCTTTAATTTATGTCTGTATGCACATTCAATGTAATTATTTAAATATGGCCTCTAAATAAGCGATTAAAATCAAATTTAATAAATTTTAGTTTAGTTAGTAAATTGTAGTTTAATATAAAGAAATTCAACAAACGTTTACTAAGGAAAACTTTCATAGAAAACCTGATTTGTAAAAATTTTTAAATTCATAATATTATCAATACAGACATTAAACATTTTAAGGAAGAATATGGTCTTTCCTAAAGGTGGTTAGGTTAGGTTAGAGTGGCCGGTCACAAAGACCCCGCATAGACCAAATAGGTCCCTAGCGTTACCACATTGTACGATAACCGCAGAAGAAAGCCAGTAAAAAAAAGGTCAGTCAGATGTGATGGTACCCAGAGTACCCCACACTCTCTTGACGAATGCCAGAAGTCTCATTAGCCCAATTCCAGAGATTTCCCCTAGATCTTGGAGATAATGATCTCCCAGACAACTCGCCCTGGAGCGCACCCCACAAAATCTGCAATTGTCACTATTCAACCGCCCCGCTCTATGGGCGTATACCGCAGTCCAACAGTGACCCGTCATAAAACCTATCAGAAGTCTACAGTCCCTTCTCGATAACGATAGAAGAATTCTCGTCGACTCCCGATCGTACGATCCCCACATTACCTTGGAAACCCTGCACGTTCTAGTGTTTTCCTAAAACGCCTCTGATCTCCTCCGTATAGCAGAGTCCGTATCTCTCCTTAAATTCCGAATTGGAGCCGGGATGGCCATCATCCTATCGTATGGTAAATGCACCCCCCCGTTTCGCCAATTCGTCCACCTCCTCATTGCCCTCTATGCCCTGGTGACCGCGAACCCAGTAGATATGCACTCTCCTATTGGCACAGAGTCTATCTATCGAGTCCCTACACTCCTGGACGACAGAGGAGTATGAGTATTCCTAAAGGTGGAAAACTATCTGATTGCTATTCACTTGGAAATATAAACCAGAAGTGAGTCTTGACCCGACATTGGACATCTGAATGTCACGTTAACAAAGTTGCCTCTCAGGCAAGTAGGTGTCGCAGTAAGCCTGCCAGAGGCTGTTGGCAGCCCTTGCACCAATCAGATATTGAGACCTAATCAGTCACCCATCGTAAATAGCAGATTATCCCAATCTATTTTGCTGGATTCCGTCCACAGAAGTCTTCCACTGATAATGTCAACACCTTGCAGATGATTGCGAAACAGTCTAGAGAGTGGTGTATTTTCTTTCCAATCTTTTAGTGTTGCAGTAAATAAAGTCACTTTTTTCTTTAATAATTGTCTTTTTTTTTAATTTAAGCATAAATATAAATTCAATAACCACTTTTAAAATTAATAATATTTAAATAATATTTTCAATAAATGTTTTACTTTTAAAATGGTCACACTATCATTAGCCACAAGTAAACCAAAATTTACTTAGGCTGGGATCACACTATAAGTTTTTTTCAGAAAGTCTGAGTTTATTGGTGAAAGGGAAAGAGAACATGCTATTATTCTCTCCCCTCTTACTAATAAACTCAGACTTTCTGAAAGAAAACTTTTATAGTGTGAACCCAGACTTACAAATTTATTTTATTTATTTATTATTATCATAAGCAGAGAAATTGTCATCGAAGAAGTAAAAAAAAATTAATGCTTATGCATTAACGGCGTTTGTAGCAATTTCTGCTTGATGGTATACATAGGTTTTCCGAAGACACCATATATTATAGTCCGCAAAAGTGGGTTATTAAAATTCAGCCAGATCGGTCCACATATGGCTAAGATATGAGTATAGTTACCAGTAAAACTTTACTTTTTGAAGTCTCCTTAAAATTTACAACCTTTCGCATTTTGCATACTTTGCAGAATACTGTTAATAGAAATTACCTCAATCTGCTTAAAAATAAGCGAGTTACAGACATATAACTCTCTGTTTCTTCCTGAAAAAATTATTAAAAATTTGCAGCAAAAGCTTTCTTTAACTCTTTTTTAAAACAAAGTGCACTTCGTCTTTCCCTTTAACCATCAAATCAAATTAAATGTTTTGAAACAAATGTTTCATAATATGGACGAGAACTCAAATATATTTCTTATATGTTTACGTATATATAATTAATCTATAATATTTACGGCCATATTAGATTAAAGTATGCGATTCCTTTCAAACGTTTTTGTCTTGTAAACCCCATATAAAAGTTTGTATTCATAAACGTACATTTACAGCTTTTTAACTATTAACTATTTTTAGCGATTTTGTGGTTTTCTCTATGTTTTGTTGTAATTTTATTGCTAGTGATGCATGAAACTTCTATTCGGTTTACATGATATTCTTTAATGAATGTATTTTTTTATAATTTTAGATCTTAAAAACTATTCTAATAAAATAAAATAAGTATTCAAATAAAAAGTTTGTTTACATTTTATTAACATCAGTATAAATATGATTTGTTTGTTATATATTTTTTTTTTAATATTTTTAAACAAAAATCATAATTAATTTAAAATTTTTTTTTAATATTTAACTTTAACTTTAAACTTGTTGCCAAACATAAAATATTTTTAGTAAATGTATTTAACATGCCCATATTAATAAATAAAGCATTTTTCTTTTATTTTAAAACATATTTCACAAAAATAATATCATAAAATATAAACATTTATCGAAATCCAACAATATTTTTTTTACTTTATGAATGGTTTATTAAAGGTTTAATTGACTATTTTTCGTTTATGAATACAACTTTAGCAATTTTTGCTTAAATACGGCTAATACTGTGCTAGTTGAAAAAGTAGACAAGCTGGGCACAGGGCGTTTTAAAATTACTCGGGTACGCTGAATCCAATGGTGCTAACCGTTTTTTTAGGTCGAAATAGAGGAGGTTGCACAAGATATATTCGCGCAACTCTAAAACGGTTTAATTTATAAAGATTACTAAAAAAAAACCGAAATTCCGCAATAAAATTTCTTTTAAGAACGTTAAAACTTTTTTCTAATATGCGCAGTCGTTTTAGAAACATTTTTATCAAAATTTCGAAATTTTTGTTTGTTAAAAATTCATAAAAAATTGGAAATGCAGCTATGCTTTTAATTTTTTGCAGACATATAAAAAACGAAGCTGAAAACAAAACAAGCCATAACTGATTTAAGTCTGTTAGCAACTTTTTATTCACAAAAGTCGAAAAATTTAATTTAATTTAAAAATTTCATAAAACGCAATATTTGTATGGGAGCCCCCTAAGAAGTGGTGATAAGGGGCAAGGTCGGTCATACATTTTATCCCATTAGGCACGACTCCTGAGCATTTATGGGACTTTTTCTTCAATATATTTCTAATCTGCATTGAACATTTTGTATGGCAGCCCCCTTAAGGAATGGAGATAGCGGGTAGGTATGTTAATAATAAATGATTGAGATAAAAAATAAAGGGGGGTTGGTCAAACATTTGACCCATCCAAATTTTACACTTCTGCGGTCAACAATGATATTTTTATTAAGAAAATCAAAGGGACGTAACTACAAGTGCCTTTACGTGACGACGTAATTACACATATTTTTCTAACAAAATGAAATGGTTTTCTTTGAATATTGTTTGCAGAATTCAATGGACGAGTTATCAATGCATGTTTTTCTGGCATGTTTGTAGTTTTTATTTTACAATTTTTTTTTGCTTCTCCTGTAAAATTATATTTCTGTACGCTTTTTTGCATTTTTAATATTATTAAAGTTTTCGTAACCTCAAAACACCCATGGTTTTCTCTACGTGAATAATGTGGCATGTATTAAATAGGTTATTCCAAAGTAAAATATTTATGAGTGCTCTAAGCTTGTCTTTTACTTACATAAATCCAATATTTAATGAATATTTGGTTGTTAATTTATGAACCCACCTTTAAAGAAAGAAACAAATAAAAATTAAATAAGGTAAAAAATTTATAAACGCTATTAAATAATTACAAAAACACTTAAAGAAAAGCTCTGAAAATTTATTACCACCTGTAAAATCTGCTAAATCCTTAACCCAGTTTTCATAGATTTATCTTAACATGGTTATACAAAGTATGTATTCAGATTTTGTAGAATCACAATATAATGAAATTCTCTTCGTGTTTAGGAAAAGTGAAAAGAAGTCTGTTGTTAGTATATTTTACGTTTACAGAGATAGTTTAAGTAAAATCAAAGCAAAGGTATTAAACAGCCGAGTTAAAAACAAAAAAGCTAAAGGTTACATTTCTACAATATTTACAAAAACAACATCAAAATTTCCTAAGTTGGTTTTGGTTGTTTTATTTAATTGTTTAAACATTTTTACACCTTCTATATATACTGTTAGTGCTACCAATGTTTACTTTAAAATACACCTCTGGTGTGAATACATAAGTTTCTAAAATTGTTTAGAAAAGATACATTTACCGACAGCTTGTTAAATTTTATATCCGTATTCTCTCTAACTCAATACATTTTACTTGTGATAAGATTTTTTTCATTCTACAAAATTTTTTGACATGTCGTAATAAATAACATGTTTTGCATTGTTAAGATGCCTTAAGCCATTATTAAATTTAACAAACTTTTATATAGGAAAATATTTAAAGAAAAATTTTTTTTTGTTAACCTTTATTAAATTTAAAATATTTTTATGAATACAGGCATAAAAATTCTAATTTTAAATAATTATTTTTAATAGTCAAATAAATTTTATAACACAAATAAATATTATTATTAATTATCTAACATTTAATGTTTCGTCTAAATCTTTGTTAACAAATTTCCTAAAATTTATTTTCATTTTATAAAATGAAAATATTAAATTTTATTTACTTAAATAAAACTTAATTACTTTATAAGTTGTAAAATGTTCTTTCACATTGGGCATTCCTAATTATAGTACACCTACAACCCTAAAGCCTCATAAACAAAAACAACAAAAAACACGATATATTTGTTATAATTTTTTAAGTCTAAATTTAGAATATTTTCTTTTCTTTTATTGAATTTTTTCTAATTTTTTCTAAACTTTTCAGCCTACACACCTCTTAGTGAAAAATTAAAGTTAAAACGAAATTTCCACCCCTGTAAGCCAAAAAAGTATTGAGGAAATTTTTTTTAATAAGAAAAAAGGTAAAAGATTATAAAAAAATGAAACACAAAAAAAGTTTAATGACTGCACTATAAACAGCCAACAATCAACCATTAAAAGTTATTTGAAAAGAGGCCAACAAATTGTAGAAAAAAAGCAAAAAATAAATTAATGTTACCGCCAGAGATAGTGGAGAAAATGTCGTGTAAAAAAACTGTCTCTAATGAATGACAAGCAGACATAACAGTCTTTTTTCTCTCTAGCATTTCACTGACTACATTGCGGATGAAGGTGATAAGGACAAAATAGTGTCGTTTTTTGTATGAAAGTTGCTGATAATCAACAAAAAAAAGTCAGGCCGTTAAAATAAAATTGTAGTGGGTGAAAGTAAGAACGAAAATAAAATTGGTGGTTTATAAATTACTGTAGTAAATTTTATTTTTTTATTAGTAAAACAAAAAACGACGATTTTTATTGTTATATTTTTGGAGTATAAAGTTTGTTGGCTTGTCCCCAGACAGTCTCAAGAAAATGTACATATCGTCGTTCGTAAATTATTGTGTTTAATAATATATGTAAAATATTACGATATAGAACACAATAATTTACGAACGACGATATGTAAATAATATTAAAATTGCTTGTAAATGAGACTGTCAAATGTGTCTAGTCAGCCCAAAGTTGGCATTTTAGGGAGTTTTCTTTCATTTAGGGAGTATAAATTCTTAGGCGGAAAATTAAGGGGGAAAAAATTTATATACGGAAGGGAGTTTTTAGAGGGTTTAACTATTTGCTTCTCTCAAGAACCGCTGGAACGATTGAGACCAAACCGGGAAAATAAATTATTTTAGTCGTCAGCCAGGTTTCTTTTAAGTTTAAACCCGATATGTAGCGGCCTTGCTGTCAGTTAATATACGAATGCTCCCGATAATACCTCAGCCAGTTTGCCGCCCGTCTTATAGCCGAGATTTCCGCTTGCAGGACACTACATTCATCCGGCAGACGAAAGGAACCTTTTATATCCAGTTCCTTTATGCAGAAAACTCTTGATCCATCAGTATATACAACTGGGCTGGTCCAAGGAAAGTGCTTACGACCAACAGCACAGCAGCAAAGATCCATCTGCCTGGCCGTGATGTGGAACGCATTGATCCCGTGGTTATCAACTCGACCAGTCTTAGTACTTTCTCAAACATTGCGCGGTGCCGGCTCTAGTCATGCGCAGTCCACCATACAATGGCCCCGTAATACAAAGTCGGCTTTGCTACAGCCTCAAAGATCCAATTGACACACCTCGGGCACATAACATAGTTTCTGCCGATGGCACCTCTACACGCATATATAGCCTTTATTGCCCTTTCGACCCTCATCCGGCCATTTGGTCCCCACGACAGTTTGATTTTCAGAACCACACCCACATACTTGGCACTGTAAGAGATCCGAAGCTCAGTTCCATTTAACCTCAGAAGCCTAAAGTCCTCGGTCCTGTACTTCCACGTAAAAAGTAGCAGTTCCATCTTAGACGAATTAACACCCATCCCACATGATGCGCTCCAGGTGCTAAGTACCTTCAAATCAGTCTCCATACACTGAGACATTATATTTTTTATTATGTGTCTATAGCTATTGGCGCAGTTTTCCGTGTCTGTTTTATAATTAATTCTCCTCTCCTTTGGTATATTTATTATATGAAGCATCTCTAAAGTATACCGTTTATTATATTTCGCCTCTCTTTGTAATATCTCCACATTTTCTAAGTTTGGTGTATGCAGTCTCTCTGCACAGTGGGATGCGAGTGCAGTTTTTTGTGTTGATACTTTATTAATGTTTTTAAAATCTGATTTATGTCCAGCTATACGAGTCTTAAGTTTATTTTTTGTAGTACCGACATAAACTTGATCGCATATGTCTTGGTCATTTCCTGCACAACTAATCTTATATACTACGTTAGTGTTATCCAATTTGTCAAGTTTACATTTGTTGTTTGAGAAAAGTTGTTTTAATGTATATGTCGATGTGTGAGCAATCATAAATTTGTCCTTATTATAAATGTGAGCATTCTTTATTCTCTCTGCGATACTTGGTACATACGTCATTGATTTATATATTTTCGTATTCTCTTTATGTTCCCTAGGTGGTTTTAAGATATTTTATAAAATAAAAAATATTCAAGAAACCTTAGAAAAAATATTTTTAGAGGAATTTCAAGATGTTAGGACTTTCTTAGATAAGAGGATTAAGTCTGGGTTCACATTATGAAAGTTTATTTTAGAAAGTCTTAGTTTCTGGGTGAGAGAGGAGCGAAGAAAAGCATGTTCTCTTCGACGCTCATTAATAAGCTCAGACTTTCAGAATTAAAACTTTCAGGCTAAGAGCGAAATATTCATGCAAACAAGCTGGCTACTGAATATTGGAATAGAACTACGCTAGGTAGCACTTGGAAGATAAAAAATTTCGAAATTAATTTATCCTGGCGTTTTGAGTTGCTAGATAAAAAAAAACTTTTTGGCAGTTAAGTCTTTGTGTTACACATCGAGGAAGTCTCTGTAAATATCGTAAGTCAAAGAACATTTTGTGATCATATATATGATTACATCACATTGCTTCAATAATTCCACCTAGAAGAGAAAGGACTTCGTTTGAATAAATGTTTATGTAAATATGAAGAAAACATAGTGCATCTTAGTATAAATATATGAATTTACATGTTTCGAGCATTTATTTTTTCCGTTTTAGTGGATCGACTTCGCAGCTCCCTCTTACATATTCTTATTCACTCAAGATCATGCATGTGTAATTTTACCTCTATTCAAAAAGAACCAGATGGAAAACAAAAAAGTTCCAACATGCACCAATAATATTGTTTTTAAGTTTAATATTAAAGAAAATTTAAAAAATGATAACTTAATTTCCTGTATTTCTCCATTTTGATACTTTTTTCTCCCAATTGAGGTTCGGTTGACAAACAAAGGAAGAAAGCGTTCTTAAATGGTTTGTCTGTATAAGATTTATGTACTTAGTCGAAATAATCTACCACCCTATTTTTTTTTTTTTTATTTGATGGAAAAAACTTTGTGAAATTAAAAAAAAATTGTTTAGTACCAAATTTGAACGGTTTTTAATCCGAAAATATTAAACAGATTTTAAAAAAATATATTTTAAACTTCTGTAAGTAACTACCTTTCAAACGGTGTATTTTTTGTTCAAATCGGTTGACATACAGAGGAGGAAAGTGTTCTTAACCGTTTTGCTTTGCCGAATAATAAATATGTACTTACATAGATTGTTAAAAAATTTCTTGCATTAACTATTGTATTTCACGCTGTTAATCCTCTATTAGGAATTTCTTATTAACATGTACATAAATATTTATTATATTTATTATCCTTACTATAAAGGAATTTGCATATCTTATACATTATTTGTAGTCGTGCAATACATATTAATGCAGTTCCTTCGATACCCTTCCACCTGCTCTCTTTCTATCACATTCTGTGAAATTGAAATAGTTTTCTTGTTGCTTTTTGCAGGCCAATTTAATATAAACAACAAATGAATACTTGTGCAGCCAGCTGCTCAATCCGACTGAATGACGACTGGCTGTTGCACAATAAAATCCTTGGAAATGTTACTGCAAACGACTTAAGCTTTGACTGTTTACTCAAGTGTATTTGTTGTTGTTGTTCACGTATTCGTTTCTTTAGTAAATGTGTGTAAATAAAATATCAAACATTGTTTTGACAAGCCCAGCGGGAAAAGGAAGGAGTAGGAAGGCCTTCTAGAAGGCCTCTGTACCCCTTCTTTTGGATGTACAAGGCCTTCTTGCTCCATTCCATACTCATATCTTTTTTACACACGTTGTCATTGCGGAGAAGGCCTTCCGCTCTCGCTTCTTCAGCAGGTACATAAGAAGGGTAACGGGACCAAAAAAAATTGATTTTGCTTTTGCTTGTGCAAAAAAACAATACAAAAAATGTTACTCCCTTCTCATAGAAGCGAGTGTGGAAGGTGTATCTTATCTTTTATACGAAAGAGCCGAGGCCTTCTATGAGGCCTTCTTTAGCAGTTAGATAAGAATAGTAATTGAATCAAAAAATCTTTTAAGCAGGCCTTTAAAAAGGCCTGAAGTAAGAAGGTCTTCTGAGTTTTCCCGCTGGGAGGTTATAACCTTTTACTTATGTATATCACAAATACATAGACATTATAAACATATCCACCCATAGCCGTATGCCACACAAACATACATACACTTGTACTATATGCCTATACTCGTATGAGGAGGCAGCAATTTAGTATATCTGATATTTGTTTAGTATCATGTATAAAAAATGGAAATAAACATTAAAGAAAAGTTAAGCAAATAATAAAATTTTATATATCTGAACGTGTTTTCTTTTTTGCGAATATACGCCGATGCGGATGAAGAAAGGAATCTCAAATAAAATGCTACGTTGCCCTTTATATCCTTTTTGACATAGCAAAGGGTAACTTAAGTGTTGTATTTTTTTTCTCTTAATGATACTCAATTTTTTTTTGTTCAGATTTTTATCACAAACAAATATTTTGGGTTTAATTATTGACCTTTTTTCCAAGAAGCACTTCAGCAAACTTGTGTTGAAAGGAAGTTATGAGTTTGTTGCGGAAATCGATACTTAGATGTTGTTATATTGATTTGGGTACTATTTTCTCGATTAGGTCTTATCAATAAAAAAAAAACTTTTCAGATAAACATTTTGATTTTTTTGTTCAATAATGTATTGCCGATATAAAAAAAAAACGATTCTTTTGAGTTGGGGTTATGAAGGGGTTATATTTTTGTTGATATCAAATTAACAAAAGTAATTTTGGGAATACAAAATTTTAATTTAAAAGATTTTGTTATTCGTGCTTAATTCCCAGTTTTTATTCTTGATAAAAACACTTGAAATTTATTGTTGATGGGATAAGCTATTCCTATGCGCATTTAGAAAATATTTCATATTTTAGAAAATATTTCAGAAATTTAATATTTAAAGGAATTTTATTGGAAATTTAATGTATACATTTCTTTGAATAGCCTTTGTAACTAAATTTTAGAAAGCCAAAATTATGTTTAAAAATTTTCTTAAAAGCCGAGGTTTCAAATTGAATTTTATTTCCATTAGCCCACTTTTTCTCTACTTCTATGGACATTCTTGATATCGACCTATATCTAGTTTCAAAAGATATACATTTTCTGTTTTGCGGCGAATGCTTTTAAATTTCAAGATTATTATTTTAATTATTTTAATTGTCAATTATTCGCATTTCAACTTAATTCGAATAATTCAAATATTGTTTTAATCACAAAAACATAGACATTACAAACATATCCACCCATAGCCGTAGAGCAACCCCAGTCTTATGTATTTCTCCATTGTACCAAGTTCGACATTTTTTGATGTCGTCGGATTATCTTCCACTATGTACATCGTTTTCAATGGTATTTTTGTGACACTTACGCAAATGGTAAAATATATATAATTTAAAAAAAGGATAATACAACAACAACATTTTCTACTTTCATGATATGATTTATATGTATATGCAAATCAGTTCTTTATTTTCTTAACCTTTTTGTTTATTTCTAAGGTTCTTCACCCAAAATTGAAAAACCCCCTTTCTTGAAAAATTTTTTTAACGTTTGATTTAGAAAGAAAACCGTTGATACAATTTTTTGTCAAAGTTTTGTTCTATAAGAACATAAAATACATTTTTGAAAAACATACTATGAGTACTCAACAGGTTTTTTGCTTAATAAAAATTGAGATTAATTACAGTCAGGGCTATGGCTACAATATTTTTTAACTTTCCTACATTTTGAAAAAAATCACTAAAAACTAATGATGATAAATCAAATTCTAAGCTTTAATTAAAATTAATTTTTTTATAAACAAAATTGTTCGATTAATCGACATTAATTAATCGATTTATTTGTTATTCCAAAATCGCCATTTTAAAATTATTCCAACAAGAGTTTGGTTTTTGATCGATTAATCGAATTATTCTTAATCGGTTGACAACTCTAACATATACCCACAAAGAAATCTTAGATAAATTGGTGAAATTTTAATTTTTTTTACGATATTAAGCCCAGATCCTTTAAATAGAAAATGGCAAGAAAGTAGTGCTCTAAAAGCATCTATCTTAACATATGTATCAGTGGCAAAGTGGGTTTAATTAAATATTGTAAGACCCCTTTGAGATTAAACGCACGGAACAAAACGTTTGGATGACTTCTAAAATCTCAGTTGAAAAGCAATTATACAGAAGTCTTGCATTCGAAAACGCATCCGTAGAAATAGAAATTTACAATGTTATCTGTCGTACCAAAACAGTTATCGATGCGTATACAATACGCTAACTGTACATCGTTAAACTTGATTATACATTTTTGACTTAAACTACAAAGTATTAAGATGTTTTGGAAATCATTTTAACCAGAGTTGAGCAGATTTAAATATCTCGGTACGATGCGAAAGTAGCAAAGTTTTGCTTGTGCCTCGTAGATAAATATACGTGCACTCAAAAATTCTATGTTTCTTTTTGGTTTTCACAAAAATTAGAAAAACTCCAAAATGCTTTTGTTTCGTCGCAATTTTTACAATGAAAATCTACTGCTAGATTACATGTAGATAAGATAGTATCGTGGATCCTTGAGGATCGAGCAAACACAATTCGATAATATGTTAGTATGTACATGCCTATACAAAGGGTAGGACTGTTGAGACAGTTACCCACTCATTAGTTGGATCTATTGAGATCGATATTGAGGGGACCTTCAACAACGTCAGTCCGGTCTTCGCTGTGGCATTTGTGTGGAGTCTGTGAATTGATGATGGCATATGTGGATTCATCAAATAATCTACTCAGCAATAGGTTCACTTGTTCTTTTATAAGTGAGATCAGTATACAAAGGCTGGTATACAGGGGCAGTCCTCAAGGAGGAATGATATCTCCACTATTATGGAACCTGACTATGAATACCATGTCAATGAAGATGAATGACATGAGGTGGCATATGCTGGCGATGTTGCGGTGGTTATCATGAGAAAGTGTTTGAACATGCTTTAGTATAGGGAGGCAGCTTTAAAGGTCCTGCAGACAAGCATAGAGCTTCGCGGGAATAGCTAAGGAAATTAAAAAAAATATGTCTTAGACGGAACTGTTACTCTTCACGAGGAAGTATAAGACTGAGATCTTCAGACTTCCGAGGTTAAATGGGACTGAACTTCAGGTTTCCAATAGCGCCAAATATCAGAGCGTTGTTCCGGGGAGCAGGCTGTCGTGGGGACTTATTATTCGGTGAAGAAAGGGCAACAGTTGATAGATAAGGGCAGTTATCGTGCAATACTTGAAAAGTTATACAGACGGGTCGCGCTGATGACCATTTTTTGCTTGGCTAATGGCTCGTGTTAATGGAAACACCAGGATAATAAAGCATTCGATTATCCCTGACGGTGTGGACTTCTGTACCCCGGAGTCTTTTTTCGGTGCAGGATACACAGCGCATGCGACAATCTGTTATGATGCTGTCTAGTGAGGGGAATTTCCGTGGACTGTCCCTAATGGTCTAAACTGATGGTCTAAACTGATAAAAGTAGTGCTGGTAGGGGTTTCTTCCTAGAGGAATTGTTTATTAAATTTCCCTTTCGACTGCCGTATGACTGTTGAGATTGCGAAGCACTCGAAGGTAATGTAATGTGGGTGCCAAAGCATGCGAACTGGCAACCGGATGGTAGATATTTTGTATTTTGATACGGTGAATCATAATCGATCAAAAAGTCAATTTTGAGTTTTTTTGGAATTTAGGTTTTTTTAAAGTTATATGACGATATGATCTAACAAAAAACGATTCGTTTATTATTTGCATACAGTTATAAGAATCACTTTTTGAATAGATCAAACAATATCCGCGTACCCTGCTGAAAGTCTATCTAAGCGTTATGCGCTTAGCAATTTTGGAGACAACTTTATGAAATTTGAAAATTGTGAACGTCGGCCCATTATTTCTCACAGCGCCCATGCAAGCTTCGTTCAGGATTGTACTCTTTGTGCCCATACACCATTTTATTATGTTGGTATTTAGATTAAATTTGGTTCAAACTTATTTTATTACAATCTACAATTACAATATCAAATTAAATTGAAATCTCCCATACAATTACTACTCCCGAAAATAACTTCCTTACGGACTTTGGTGAAATTCTGCGACAATAACTTTTACGATAGCTACTATGTCTTGGTAAATTGCTGTGCTGTTAGGTCCAGAATAGATCATAGGTTCCATATAAACCCCTCCCTAAAAACACTTAAAACAAACAAAAACCGTCATATATCAGTGTAGACCTCTAAATAAAATTTAGCGCAAAGAACTCTTATAAGAATCTTAGCATCATAACATTTTTTAATTTGTCGGCGTTGAGCGACTATACTTTCTCACTTGTTTCCCGCCCTGCTCGCTATTTGAAATAATATGTATGTATATCGCACTGGTTTCTCTAAAGAGAGTCAACTCGAAATTTTTCAATTGTCATTTTTTGAAAGACATCGATGAACAGTGATCATATTTAACCACTGTAAAAATCTTACATCATTTTCTCTAATCTTTCGCCAAAACAATTAAGTTGTATCCCTCTGTTGATATAAAAGTAGCTTCTCCAGAGTCGACTAAACAGAAGTACTTTAAGTTGTCCCAAAATGTAAGCTGAACTCATATCGGTCTTGCTTCATAGTTAAAAATTATTTTCTGTCAAAAAGCTTAAAATACAAAATAAAAAAATATCTTTGGGTCAAAATCTTTAAAGAAATAAAGGATATTCATATACTGAGAAGCTAAATCAATCTACAGGGTAAGTAAAGTTATTATTTAAATCGTAAAGAAATTTTGACGGGTCTTTTATATGTTCTAGTATTTTAACTATTACCAACAATGGGGCCAAAAATTCGTTTTGTGGTGATGCGTTGCTGAAAAAGTTATTTGTAATGCGACCTTTAATATATTTTACTAAAAAACTAAAAAAAACAATTCTTAAATGCAATTTCTCATTAAAATTAATTAACAATAAAATATTTTGTTAATATGATTTATGTTTAATTTTTAACAAATATTTAATTCAATATAACAAACTCATTCACGCAGAGAAAAAACATGATTACTAAGTGTTCACTACGAACATTTTTATTCATATTTGCCTAATATGTTTACCCTAATAAGTTTATTATAGTCCTATTATAACTTGAAAAAATATTTTTTGTCCTTAACATTTTTAAATTCACAATTCACACCTAAAAAGTTACTCTGATCTAGCTAAACATATTAAGTTATGTGAAATGTTTGCTACTTTTATATATACATACATATATTTTCAACTATACAATTAAAATCATTTAGCACGTCATACAGAAATCGTATTAATGATAAATTTTGTATTCCCGTAAATAACTTTAAAATCTAAATATAAGTTGCACACAAATGTTATGTTTAGTACCATAATTTTTGTTTGCTATAAAATACATTCTCTAATCGAGCAAATATTTATTGTCAAAACAAACAATGTTTATTTAAAAAAAAATAAAATTTTCTTCACGTCATTAACGTCTGCGAGCTTCAGTTAATCGGACAACTTGGATTATTACAAAATAATTTAAACTTTTTTCAGGAAGAAAAAGGCCATGGCTGCCTTGCAAAACTTATAAGCTTTTTAAAACAGGTAAGTAATTTAAATATAATTATAAAAATACATACACACATGTATAAACGTTGTCTTTCTTGCAATCAAAAACATCGACAGCATTGAAAAAAGTTGGGAGTCAGCTGATCCGATTTATCTGAACGGCAAATAAAAGGAAAATAAACAATTGGCAGATGAGTGCTGGATAGCTTTGCGACAGAATAGAAGCAAATGAGAAATTGAGAAAACCAAATTTTTTTTTAATGTGCAGCTTTTCGTTGGAAAAAAATAAAAAAAGGCCATTAAATGTATGTACTATTTAATTTTATTTGTAAATATATGCTTTATGTACATACATTTGTACTTTTAATAAAATATAAATTGTTGAGAAAAAATTTGTTATTGTTTTTATTGTGAGAACCATATAACATGTTGAGAAAGACATTTTGCATGGTTTTGAGAAATATAGAAAATGGTTGGAAAGGTCGTTTGCGTTTTTCTTCTGAACATTAGAAAACTTGTAATTTTTCAATAACTCCTGAAAAAAATACATAAACCAACACCGTTGTATACTTCTTACTCGTATTTCTTTTTAATGACGTAATTGTTTTCAACTTATATTGCAAATATTGAAAAAAGAAGTATTTTGTCAGTTTTTTGCCTTTACTGAAAATTTGTACATTTTGAGTAGACTCTCTTTAGAAGAACCCGGAACACCTAAGTGTTTGTCCTTGTGTCCGAATTTTAATTAAAAAAAAAAACTAAATCGTATTTGAATGGTACTGTTTTACAATTAAGAAAAGAAATTTATCGATCTAAAACGAAAAACACAATTTGGCAATACCAAATTATAGCAAATTTGAAGAATATTTGTAGAATTTATATATTTACAATTCTTCCTCTGCTCGTTAATCATTTATACCTACACAATAAAACCAAATTTTCATTCCTTATTACCAAAAAGAATCTATATGACCATTATTTTAACGAAAGCTAGTACTGTGTTATTTATATTTACAAAACTATCTGAAGGATGTGTGGCAAATGGCAGACATTTATTTGAGCCAACGACGTTACCGGTGGCGGTCGTTCAAGGTAATTCCATTAAAATTTATCTATTGCAACAAATTTCAGAAGAGCCAAAAACTAAAACATGTTATACAACATTTTGAATTTTCATTGTTGGTAATATAGAAAAAAAAACTGCGGAAAAACTTCATTTATATTTCAATATATTCTATAAATAAAAAGTTAAATATTTACTTACCAGCAATTGTTTAATACAACTTTTGCTGGTCAACAAAATCCTTTAATGAATTGCAAATATTTGCCTAAATCTTTAAAACAACTTAACACCTAAAGGCATTTTAAATAAATAGCAATGAACAAAAAAATAATAAATATTAAATAAATGACGTAGGTGCATGACGAGCATGATGATGATGAGTGTTCATGACAAAATCCCTTATACGTTTTCTTTATGTTTATGGTACAATTTTGTTCCATATAAATGTCAAGTACTTTTTTTTGATTACTTGGGGGTATAAATTCTATTTCCTTTTTCAAAAGTTTTGCTTGTAATGATGACATTATTTTTTAACAATTTTTGACCTTTTTAGCATAGACTTGGAAGTATTTTTTATGTACTTTAGAAAAAAAAACTCGAAAAAGATTTTCCTTTTTAAAATTTAAGTCTCCATGAAAACAAAAGTATTTTAAAGCTTTTTTCCATTATTTCGTTTTAATCCTTTTCTTCATCAGAAGGTTAAATACTGATTTTTTGTTCGAAACAAAAAAAAAGCTTGTATATTTTTGGGGTGTTGTTGGCAGTACTTAACAGTAAAGGGTAAAATGTAAGCATAATTTTTGTTACAGAAATAAGTATTTACATGTTTAATTATCTATACTTATATAATAACAAGTTAGAGTGCTGTATTTGGCTGTGCCGAATCTTTGCTACCCTCCACCGACAGTTCGAATACTTCAGGAGTGATATCTATATGATATCTATTTATGTTTTTATAAAGATAAACTAATACATTAGCATTAAAATTGGTTGCAGTGTAGACTTTTATTAAATTATTGACCGACAATCAGAAAATGTTATGCTTTTTTTTAGAAATTTGAGCTAGTTTGAGTTAAATATCATGAGGTAAATATCATTCGTAACAGTTTTAGCCGAATTAAAATGATTTTCAGAAAGGGAAGGGAATATTGGACCCATTGTAAATTTTAGACCATCCTCTCAAAATTCTGTAGAGTGATTTCTGGTATTGAAAAACATAAATTTCAATACTGCGGTGAAATAAATTTTAGCGTTTACAGAGAATTTCAGAAGGCTGCTTAAAATGGGATCTAAGGTAAATTATGGACCGTAAACCACAAAACTGCGTCACATTTTTTCGGGTCATATGAAGCTTAGTTGGAAGAAATTTTACCGCAATATCTATATATGTTACGGTTTTAGGCGTACTTACTGTGAGTGAGAAATTATATTGAAAACAACAATAAAAAACGAAAATTTGTTTTTGTTTTCAATATAATTTCTCACTCACTCGCTTGTTTACATTTTCTTAAAACAGGCCGTTAATTATTTAACCAGAGTGGGCTTAATATGGGGCATATGGCAAATTATGGATTTTAACAGTGTCATTTCTAGTTTTAGGCGTACTAAATAATTTTCCGGGAGTAGGGTTTATAATGGGCCTAGAGTAAATTATGGACGGATCTTCACGAAATGTTGCAGCGTGGTTCCCAGTCGAAAAAAATCTTATATCATTCCGTGCATTGTTGCACCATTTATGTTAGTTTTTGTAACAAAATCATCAATTTTTTAAGGTGGTGGTTCCACATTTTGATCCATAGCTCTGATCCTACTGAACCGATTTTGCTGGATTTCAATCCCAAGCTATTTAGGATAACTACAAGCAATTTGACATCCATTTCTTTTTATTTCATTTGAGTTTTTCGAAAGTGAGCGTGTTTTCAACAGACGGACATGGCTAAATAGACTTAGAATTACTTTATGCGCTCTTAGATGAATAATAAAAAAGTTGCACACGGAATGACATACTAAGTATACCCTCTTCACAACTAATTGTGGTGGAGGGTATTAAAAGGTAATTCACGTATGTTTGTTTGTATTTATAACAAAATCTTCGTAAACCGATTCTTATGAACATTTTACAATATATTAATGATGGTCTGGGAGGTGCTATAGAATATATTTATTTTTTTGAAATTTTAAGTGGAAGGGGCGACTTACATACAAAGACAATTGGGCTATTCACAAGGTGTGCTATCAAGTCATATCGTCATAATGTCCTAAATAATATCTTACAATTGTTTAAAAAAAAATATTGTTGTGTTTGAAACAAAATAAAAATTTTATGCATAATTTTATGGATTTTTTAATATAATTCATTTTTGAATTGCAATTTTGATGTGACTTCTGTTTTCTATTTTCTTATACATCATATAAATGATCAGGGCCAAAATGTATTATTATAATCTAGATTAGTAAATTGGTGCCTAAAAATAAAGGGTCCTTTTTTATTCGTTCTATAATTTACCATAGGTTCTTTATAAAGCACACTCTCGGAATATCATTTGTTACGCCTAAAACCCTAAAGAATAACGTTATCATAATATACATGTATAGTAAAGGGTGTTTTTTTATGGAGTAACACAAGTTTCAATCATAATAAAGCAAGGAAATATATTTTTAATATCAATGAAACGGGTTTTATTGGAAAGAAAATTTTATGAAATTAATGTTTGAATATGATGTCAGCCATGTGGCCGCCATGGCTGGCTCGTAAAAGACGCAATCTGGAACACCAATTTTCAACAGCTTAATGTAACATTTGCCTTTTGGAAACAAAAAACTTTGATATATCATACTTTAAGAACGGACTATAAATGTCAAACCCTTCTTTATGTAAGGGGGTATACGGGGTTTTTGTTTTTGAGGAACGGTCTAATTACATGTATTTTACATTTATTAAAAATAGACCATCCTGGCAAAAATTGATTACGGTGTGGTTATTTATAGCAAAGCTGTTAAATCTGTTTTCATGACTATTGAAATCACACTCCATGGCGCTATTAGAGCCAGCCTTAGAGCATTTAGAATGACGCATATTAAAAATCTTCTAGCTGAAGGTGGATTTGAACCGCTTCAAATTCATGCAAACAAACATCACTTACGATTTACACATGACATATTTTGCACCAATTCCTCTCTGCTCCACAAACATATCTCTTAAAAAAAAGGAAAATTGAGCTCAAATACCCATCAACGCTAGCACATACACAGAAAAAAATAAAAATTGATTTCAATTAAAAGATTTGTGATATTAATTAAAAAATTAATTAAATTTGCACCAGTAAACAAATTAATAGTATCAATTTAACCAGTTAATAGTATTGATTAAACGCTTAATTCACTTGATTAAACGTTTAATTCACTTGAATAAATTTTTAATTAAAACTGATTATATTTTTAATTAATGCTTTAGTTGGTGAATAATTTTGGATAATTTTTTCTGTGTATTTTTAAAATGAGTAAGAAATATTATATCGCAAAATATAACCCACCAGTGGAAAATTCTCCTCCTTGGCAGAAAGTGTTTTTTTGAAAAATTTACAAATTTACAATAAAACCAATACACCTCATATTTTTTAATCTCTTTTCAACGAAGTTTTTACAACATTAAAAAACGAGAATTGGCAATTCATCTTCACAGATGGTTCAAAAATAACAAATCGTGTTGGATTTGCTGTTACCAACGAAACCGGCTCAACACTTATAACGGAACATATCTCTAAAAATTTGTAAATCCAACCGAATGAGAAACGTTATCTGCACTGATAGCCGCTCTGTTTTTGACGCCACGCTTAATAACTGAAATAGAAATTAAAGAATTGTCACTATACAGCAGATGCTTATACAACTAAAAAATAGGGTACAAATTATATGGATACCAAGTCATATTGGTATACTAGGGAACGAGGCTGCATACAATGCCGCAAAAACTACCTGTATACAACCACCATACTTTTACATACCCCATACAAAAAATGACATCTCAAGATCCACGATAAAAAATTTAGAATACACCATTCTCCAAAAATGGAGCAGATATACTCATCTTTACCAAACAATAAACCCTAATAGAATACCAGTCATCCCTCCGAACTCAACAAACTGCCATAAAAATAATTGCTTTACAAGACTTCGCCTTGCACACACTACCCTGCAAATAATATTGGAACACCTGATCCATTTTAATAAAATGGACTTCTCCATGGACTGGTCCGATGTAGTGCAAGCATGGACCATGTCTTAGTTAAAAAGTGTTTGTAGTGAGTATACCATGGAGTTGTTTTAAAACTACTCCTTTGTAGTCCAAAGCTGGGTTATATGGTCCTGCCATAGGACATCGTAATGTTAAATAGACCATGTTTTTTCCATACGTTTGGGTTACTTTTGGACTAGTCCTAGTCCCTTGTGGGCTACTCTTTACACGCGTGTTTGGACTGTTCCTATTATTTGCAGGGTAGGCTCACACACCAACACTTGATATCAAAAGATCCACAATCTGTTTGCGTTTTTTGCAACAACGCAACATTAACAACAATTCATCTGCTATCAGAATGTCAGGCTCTTCATAACACCCGGTTAATGAATATGCTACTGTCACAGTATTACAGGTATAATCAAATGTCCTTCAGAGGATAATATAAATAATACATTTGATTTCTTACAACATCTTCAGCTACAAAACAAAATTTAGCGTTCGCAAAGGTTTTTTATACTAATCCTTTTTGTATGAAATTTTTTTTGTATATAAAACACAAGCCGATAGCCTTAGTTGCTAGTGTTTTAGCTTTAAGATTTATTGTAATTTTATTTATAAAAATAAAAATAAACAATAAAAATAGAAAAAGTATTTTGTGTTTTGTTTTTTAAATACACATCTTAGATGTTTTTTAAGTTTGTATTTTAAATACAAGACGTTAAAGTATTTTGAATTTTTTATATACGAATTGAATGTATTTTGTATTTCAAATACAACAAGGAATATATTTTGCCCAACTTTAGTTGTGAATTGGTCTTACTCCATATGCGGTAATTTTGTTTGCTAAGAAACACGTTAAGCCAATAATGAGCCTCATCAAAATTGCGCAAATAAAATCGCGAAGTCTTCTTTAAGGTGCAAGAATCGCTGCCAAATTTTTAAGGTTAATTTAGATATTATGGTAGCGTTATTTAATTTTGTATATGGGCATTTCCATTTTGACGTATCGTGATATTTGCACCACAAAATGTAAAAAATTATATGAAGAAGTCAAATTTGTAAAAAGGGTTTATATAAAAACAAAGTAATGAAACAGCACTACATTCAGAAAAAAAATTACAGCAATCGACGCTAAGGATTTGCAGATATAAGCACAAACATGCGCTGGCGTGACGGTACAAAAAAACTGAATAAGACTGCGTATGGAGCAAGATGTTTTGTATAAAATCTTTTTTTAGTAAACTTTAAACCAGATTCATTTTTCAAGCTATCAGATTTAAAATTTGTTGCTCGTTTTAAGGTACATATGGGCATTTTCAGCGAAAAGTCTACTTTTTTTAACCCTAGACGTACGCTTTTTCAATTGTGTGCTCTTACTTTCACATATGTTAACATACAACTTTCTCACGTTCAATTATCTCAGTTGTTAGCAGCACCTAGTTGGTGGTGGCAGTTTTTTTGTTGTAAGTTATGTATTTTTTGAGAAATAAACACAACATATGTCTGAGAGACGTATCGTTATCTTTAGCGTTATTTGTGTAGCGAAGATATCTTTGTGTTTTGGTTGAATTTTAAGGTATTGTTTTAAAAATGTATTGTAAGCGCCGTTTGGACGACGCAGAAATTGACGCTATTTTGCAAAGCGTGTTGGAGGTCTCGGTTTCACCGGAAAATGTGAGCGAATCGGAAGACGAATTATTGGACAATACACTTCAAAGTGATGCAGAAGATGAGCTTTTGACATCCTTGATCCTGACGAGAATATACCACTGATTCAGGAAAATCCTCAAGTACCTGAACATTTTACAACTTCTTCCGATAGCTGCGTTATTACGATATCTCGACCCACTTTAAGAAGTAAAAGTAAGTGGGCTACATCGAAGGGCCAAAGTGATGGCCGAGTTTCTTCAATGAATAAAGTTCGTACGGCAAGAGGACCAACTGGGGAATGCAAATCACTGTACAGCCCAATTTCATGTAAGAAAAGATAAACTCACTTTTTATTGTTGTTGTTTTTGTCTAAGCTTTGATATTGTTACAAGTAAAACTGGGGCTTATAATTCTTATTCGCTTAACAGTTTTATTGTATAATATCTTTAGTTTTTCTAAAATTTTTGAATGAAGTTTCCGGACGATTTGGCCTAAGCAACCAGTGAAATGCGCATAGGAATAGCTTATCCCTTCAACAATAAATTTCAGGGGCCTAATTCTGGCATTCGTGATCGAGTACTTTCTCGATTCGAAAGCAATTTTATTTCAGTCAATACTGAACTAATCAAAATTATTTTTTCTATATTGTGAAACTCAAATGAATGATTTACAATAACGAAAAAATATTTCCAATTCGTTCAGTATTGACTGAAATAGTTAGATATTAAATTGGTTTCTAATCGAGAAAGTACTCGATCACGAATGCCAAAATCTGGCCCCAGTTTATCAATAGTATGAAATGGGAATTTAGCACATTTAAACGAAACCTTGATAATTAATTATTTGAATCCCAAGAAAAACTTTGACATGCTTCGATATTTTTAACTACCGAAATAATTTCGGAAATTATTCAATGGACCAGTGCTGAAATTTCCATAAAATGTTCAATTTAAAGGCTAGAATTTCTTATTTTATCGAAAACTTTGACCGACAACATTGAATTAGTTTTAAAAGATGCAGTAACCTATGGTTGTGGTTCTAGTAGAGAACAGCGTGAATTAAAACAGATATAATGCGGTGGCTTCTGTCCATCAGAAATTAAACTTATGTCCAAAATGGTGTGTCAAATTCGGTATACCTGTATGTGGCAACCACAAAACTTAAATTTGTAAATCTTGCACATAATGCTATTCAAATTTTTGTTTATATAAGTTAATACTGATAACATTATCTACACAAAGTACAAAGAAAATATTTATTTAAATTTTTAGAACCGAACTGAAGTCCTTTATAAAAACTCTTTAATTTTTGATAATGCTAATTGAATTTTATTTTTAATTTTATTTTTATTATAATTTTCTATAAAAAAATTATATTTTTTTAAAAGAATTATAATAAATAAGTGTTTTATTATTTTCGGTGATATCCTTTTAAGGATAGAAACAAGCATACGTCTTTCAGACGTGTCGATATCTTTTCAGTACAAAAAAATAACGTTATCTTTCTAGGGTTAATGTAACGCCAGAATGCAAACAATGTTGTATTTAAGGACCATGTTGTTCAACCTTTATCCCTTTTGTTACTTAATGTAGAGCTAGTTGCGCTTAATATAATAAAGTAAACTATACATATAAAATTGTTTGAGAAACAATTTAACTCTTTAGACTTTTCGCTGGAACTGCTCATATATTACAGATGGTTTGCCAGTGTATACTGACTATCCTTTATTACCAAAAAGTAAGCTTAGAATGATAGTTCGTATAAAAAGCTGCTGAAACTCTTGCAGTTTCTATTCGGCTAAAAAATGAAACCTTTTATGTAAAATATTTTTTATTTTAATTGTTAAAATGTATCGAACTCACAATTTAATGTCAGTAGTAAGACAAAATTTGGCAACAATTTTTGACTATCAGAGATTTTTTCCACGATTAAAATGTAGTCGTTAGTGCAAAAATCATTCGGTGATTTTCAGTATTTGGTGCAAATGTCCTTGCGAAAGAGCAAATGCAAAATATCGTAGATAAAGTTTTGTTACGAAATTTATTGAAAAATTGCACTTCTATAGAAAAATATTTCATTTTCCAAATATCTTTCGGTACAAACAAAAATTTATTTTTTCAAGCAAATAGCTGAAGGAACTTGCCCTGTTGATAAGTACACAAATTTTCAAGTGTATTTTAAATATTTTAGATTGTTATACATAAATTTATTACATGAAATTTTCATGAATTTTTAAACTGCAATGAGGATAATTTGTTCCTGTATCGCCGATTACAAAAAAAAACTATTCAAATTTATGGATCGATTAAGGAATCGCTGTTGTCAAAATAAAATCTTTACTTTTATATTTTAGCATCAGCGGCGTTGCCTGATTTTGCTGCTGGCAACAAAACTTTAGTTATGTTGCCATCCGTAATCAACCCATTACTTTATTTTGTAAAATACTGCATACGTTTCTAAAAATAAATTGCATGTTTTAGTTATTATTAAAACTCTCACAAATTTAAAATGGTCAGTGTATGTATCATTATAAAGACACGATTCCAAACAACTAACATGTATGAGTCAGTGGAAATGTCGCCATTAGAGTTATAAAAACATATAAATGCTATAATTATTTGCCGTTAGGAAAAAAGGTATAAAGTAAAAAACATGCATTTTAAGTTTTTAATAAGTCTGTATTACATTTTTTTTCTCTTTCGTATGGTACCTATAACTGAAGTCTAGCACAACTGCTTCCGATCGTAATAATTTGTCCTTTAGGAAATACATCAATTCAATAAGACAATTAATTTAAATTAACATTACGAAAAACTACAGTTTCTAACTTAAGACATTTTTGCCTTACTTTAAAGAATTATACCCAGAACCTTTTACATAAGCTTTTTTTCGCTAAACGCATAAAGTCACATATTTATATAATTGTTGCAAATTTTTTCCAAATTTCTTTTTTTTCTAATAATTTTTTTTTCTTTCTTTAAAGCAGGCACAAAAAGTCACGCACACACTCTGGGAGTCAAGCTTTCATGCAGCACAAGCAAAACACCGTGCTAAAAACAACAGCAACAACAGAAAAATATAGACGAAAAATATAAAAAAGGAGCAAAATTATGTTTGTGTTAGTGTATGCTTTTAAATCCTTCTACCGTTTCCTTTATATTTATAAAAAAGTATAAAAATAATCAAACCAAAAGAGTTTTCTATAGAATTTTTCTTCTTCTTGCCTTCAATTAGAGGGGTGTATAGCAAATGTTGCTGTTATTCTGCAGACACTTCAGTTGTTGTATTTTCTAGCTGTTAAAATTGTTGTTTTAGTTATGTTTATTATACTTATTTTTGTTGCTGATGGTTTATATTATATTTGCAGACTGTTTAACATTTTTTATACATGTTTTATTTTTAAAAATTTTTCAAAAATACATTTTTCAAAAAAAAAATCACCAACAAAAAACATTCACTTGTATTTGATTTTTATTTAATTTTTTTTTTTTTTTTTTTTTTTAAATAATTCAAAAAAGAAACAGCAATTTTCTTTTAAAAGTATTAAAAAATAAATATTAAAAATATTCTACGTAACTTCGTTATTTCAATTAACACACACCTTCAATACAAAAAAAAAAAAAAAATATTTTTTTATTACTATTCTTTTGTTTTTAATTTATTTGTTATTTCTAAATTCTCTAAAGAATAAATTTTTTTGTTTTTTTTATTTTAAAGAAAATCCATCTTTAAGACAAAATTTTTAAGCAATTTTCTTCCTTATGCTTTATCCGTTTTTCCAAAGGACACGTTTAATTTGTTACGAAATCTAAATTCAAACTGAAAAGCTTTTTCCATATATTTTCTTAGATGAACTTTGACGCAACAGTCGTTGAACAAGGATAAGAGCTTTTTATTTACGTCTTTGGTATGAGCGATAGCTTGTTCTCAAATAAGAGAACATTGAGAGTGTATTGATTGGTAAAAGAGAGTGGTTTTCCATAAAATTGTTGCATATTTACCGGCTTTTCATTATATTTCATTTTGTTTTACCAGACAGAGAGAGTACAAGAAGAGGGTGGCTTTTAGAAGAAAATATTTTTGTTTTTTTGACAACTCAATTTTTTGAATCATTAACTATTGATCTAAAAGAAAATTCATCATTTATCTTTTAAAGTAACTCATATAATGTACGTATTTTTAGACTATGCGCTATTGGTTTTGCAAATGCATTTTAACTTTCTCAAAGATTTTTAACAATATTACATTTTGCTTGAATTGCGTTTGGTTTAGGAAAATATAAATTTGTATAATAAATTTAAATATAAGAGTCTTACCGAACGTTTGGGCTTGTTTTCTGAGTTCATCGAAAGGAAATGTTCGGTTAAACAAACTTTTACCTTGTAATAAAAAAGTTATGCATGTCGTGGGTGATTAGTGGTAAGATGCGTTGCTCATTTTGGTCTTAATTGGATAATATATATATATATATATTTCTTAATGATAACTTCATTGTTTTAAAAGCGTAAGTACCAGTAAATAAAAAAAAAATACATGAAAGGTTCACCTTAAAGAACATGATCCAGCACGATATTTAGAAGATCCAAAAGAGCTTGATAAAATTGGTGATAAAGAAAATAGAATTTATTTTACTAAGTCTGAAGGTTGAGGTCGAGAATTCTTGTTCATTTATAGATCAAAAAGTACAATCAGCACCACTGAATAGCGTTTTATTGAGCAGCTTTCAGTGCTGCTGAGTAACTTAATTTCGACGAACAAAACAATATGTAGAGGCATAAATGCAGAAACCATAAAAAAATCATCTAATCTCTTTTGGTAAAAGCTAACATTCGACTTTTTTTGTTGTTACAAATTTACTTTTTAATAAAAAAATACTCATAAAAGTTTCAGATTGTATAAAACTTGTGTTAAAGGAAAACAATTTCAGGAAATTTTGTATAATACAACAGACAATTTTGTTTTATTAATACAAAAATGATTGGGAATCATTCAAAAACTTTTATTTCCATACGGAATGCAGCTAAGAAACGCAAATGTTCCATTCGAATTTGCTGCTTTAGCTGCTTTAGAAAATAATGTTTTTATCTCTTTGATTGAAGTTATTATTTTAAATGGGTTTGTTAAGCAAACAACGCCAAAGCGATTGTAATTAGAGTATAAGCGTGTAAACCCTATTTAAACTGAGAGCCAAACAAATAATTGATTCCTTCGAAAAGATCTTGATCAACAAGAGGAATTAATTCAAAATATTTTTCACTTTTTGAAAAAATCGACAAGTATTATTAATTCATATTGTATATAACTCAATAACACTAAATACTTTCAATTGTTTTTTTTTTTTAATTTTCAAGCAACGCATCAAAAGCAATTACTGCTTTTCTATAAATTTGGTGTTTAATTTTTTTTAAAAAAATATATTATTTTTTTTAGATTTTTTTTTTTTTTTGTTTACTTTGAGCCAACACTCAGGGAATGCCCCACAATACTTTGATGTAAAACAAAATTGTGCAAAAATAGAAGGAGTTGACCCAGACTAATAATATTTTGCATGGAGGTATATATGATAATAGTACACAAAATTTCATGTTTTGAAAAAATTCCGTCAAAGGACTCATGTACCTCCCATATATCCTTTTTTAAAAAAATTCGGCAACACTTTTTATGTTGAATTGTTGAAATTTACCAAATCTATCTAAATATACTGTTAAAATTGATGTACTTTGTTTTTTATAAATTCTAGCAAGGATATTTTAATGATACAAACAATTAAAATATTTTATAATTAAAATATTTCACACAAAAATAAAAAAGAGTACAATTTGGTGTTCCGGAAAAAGCACAAAAAATTACACTTAAAATTAAAAATGCGGTAAATTGTTTTCTTTACATCAATAGTTAGGACAACGGAGCATATATTCTTGAAAAAAAACTGAAAACACGGTGAACTCAGTTTTTTTTAAATTTAAAGTAAATATTGACGATTTTCATATTTTTTGCAAAAACAACCTGCATTTTTTTTTCTTGAAGTTAATTTCTTTAGAACGTTCATTTTTAAATAGGATAATTTATTGTACAGAAAAATACTTTTAGCTTTTAATCTAAAGTACTAAATTATAAAAAATAATATATGCGTTTTGGGCCTCTAAAAAATATCATATATCTCTAAGTTAGAACTAAAATGTGGTTAGCTTCTCTTTTGATTCTTAATGGCGGACACTTCGTCAATTAACGGCAGAGAAAATTGAAAAAAGTATTCACTCAGTTTTTTTATTTTTTTTTTAGTTACGGCCACACTTTTTTAAGATTCATCCAGAGTATTTCTAATATATACATACTTTGAATAAAGTGTGGGATCTCTGCAAATAATAGGACTAGTCCAAACACGCGTGTAAAATGTAGCCCACAAGGGACTAGGACTAGATTAAAGTAACCCAAACGTATAATATAAACATGGTCTATTGACCATTACGATGTCCTAGGGCAGGACCACATAACCCAGCTTTGGATTACACAGGAGTAGTCTTAAAACTACTCCATGGTATACTTAAGAGGATTAGTTTTGAAATCGTTTAAAAATTAAAACATGTCGTTAAAAAACGAAGACATGTCGTCTCACTACAAACACTTTTTAACAAAGACATGGTCATTACATTGGAACAGTCCATGGAGCAGTCCATTACATCAAAATGGATCAGGTAGTCCAATATTATTTGCAGGGCTCATATCAAAGAAGAATGTTTTTTTTACCAAATACTAACTTAAAAATTGTGGTACTTCTTTAAAATAAATTTTTTCCTAGTACATGAAATAAGTTTAATTTTTCTTGTAAAATTTTTTTAAAAATTAGGACAAGTTTAGCGACCTCTAGCAGCGGTGAAACGTATTAAACATAAAAAAAGGTTCTTCCTACATGTTATTTATTTAGATACGAATACAGTAAAGTAATTTTTTTAAACTTTGGAACAACATTGTTTCACCTTATTTTTGTATATGGAACAAAGTACTGTGTGCCACCTACAAATGCAATGCATTGTGTTGGTATTAGGAAAATAGGTTATGAGGAGATGGAAAAAGGGTGTAGTGTTTGTGGACATTTAATTTTAATTTTTCCAAATTGTAGACGAATGGGAAGACTTCTGTCGGGAGTCTATATCACATACGGCTAGTTCGACCATAAAACGAATTTTCTCTGTAATGCGTTGTGCAAAACATTGGACAGTCGACAACCAACGGATGTGATCTGCTGGAAAGGCGTGTACTACGGACGTGTACCCGCGTCTCAGGGATGAGTTCGCTCATCAGTCAATAGAGCTGGATACGCTACTGTCATTGATGAGCTTTAACGCCTTCCTTTGCATCCGATGCAGAAGTCCAAGATATACCTTGAAGCCCCTGCCCAGTATGGGAGTTGTATTTGAATTTCGGTCGGATATAGGCGGTATAAATAATGAGAAGATCAGAGGGAGTGAAGTAGCTCTTGTACCGTTTAAAAACACCAAGACACTTCAATGCTTCTTTCAGCACTTGAAAAACATGTTGGTTTCACCGAACATCACATTGAATATTCATGCGCAGAACATCAAGATTGTCCGATTTCTCAATACCTCCCATTGATACAGATGACGCTGACTTCACAAGACGTCTGTTGGTTAACATACAACCTTGGGTAAGGTCATGATTGAGTGTGTCGTTCATATTCTGTCTCATTGCTTCAAATTCAAACAAAACGCTTTGGAAATATCTTGAGCAACCAATTTGCTTTCTCCAAATAGCACGAACATCACGACTCCAACATTCCGTAAGGAATGCTAATAGGTCTCCCGTAGAACGACTTCTGCGAAAGCCATACTGTCTATCACACAAAAGTTAATTAGACTCCAGATAATCGACCAAGTGGTGATTGTTCATGGCCTTCGATAGTGTGGAGCAAATTTCTATTGGTCGGTAGTTTTCATGTCTCATAGGCTTCTTTTCTGTCGCAAAGCTAACCAGCACTCATCTGTCAATTATTTATTTTCCTTTAATTTGCCGTACAGATAAATTTAATCAGCTGACTCCCAACATGTGCTTTGACATGTGTTTTGAGAGGTGTTGGCAACTGAAAACAATGTTTTTTGTCAGTATATTGAGAAACCCAAAATCGTTAAACGGCCAGTTTATCGGTCTAATAAATTTATGTTCACATCAAGTTACAGGCAGTTTGTCGATACATTGAGAAATGGCCATATTGTCAAAGTTCTGTTGTGGACTTTTATGGGGATCATTTTTAAGGAAGATCTTCATACGCTGGATCCAATATTTATGGTTCATTTTGAACCCCGTTTCGTGAAAATCAAAAATGTCCCATCACAAAGAACATTTATGGATTTAATTATTCTAAAAAAAAATTTCTGTGGGGCACCCTTTGGTTTTAACCCTCTAGCTCCTCTGTTTATGGGTCAATTTGAGCCTTTTTTTAATCAAAAAGTCCTTGAAAAGGGACATTTAAGGATTAAAATGTTCTACGAAAATTTTTGCCGCAAATTTTTAGTGGGGTCATCATTTGATCTTAACCCTCTAGTATCTTTATGGATCAATTTGAGCCACTTCTTAGAAGGAGTGTAGGGTACCATATGTTCTGTCTTCCCCGACTATATTTTCTGACTTGTTTTTGCTTTAATAGATTAAATCGAATTGAATTTCCCAAGACAGCAGAGGTGTAGGGTACAATTAAGAAATTTACTTTACGGATGACTTCCGTAATTGCCTTTTTATAACGTTAAAGTTATATAAAAGTAAATATATTATCTAATATTTAAAATGCAAGAAAATTAACTTTTATAAGAGAAAAGTGCATTAATAAAGAGAAAATATATAATTTTTTAGAGAACATTACAAAAACAAAAAAGTATTAACATGTTTTTTTCATATTTGTGTTTTATCTTTAACATTGCAAAATGTTGATTGTCTTTAACATAAAACTTTTTTGATTTAACTAACGGTGCATGTTAAAAAAGCTTTCAAGATGAATACTAACCGTTTCAAAAGAATTACATAGTGGTGATTTGATAAAAAAAGCTTTCGTTGAAACTGTTAAAGAACTTTTAATTCGAAATAAAGTTCAAAACAGAGATTTCTTAAAAAAATAAAACAAAAAAAACAGATACATACATACTTACATACATATTCAGTTGAAAAATTTTTAATGAAAATTAAAAACCATATTTTCTTTTATATTATTTCTTTATTTATACAACTCTAGAATTTTTTTGTTTAATTATTATTTTATTAATTTATTATAAATATCAATGAAAAGTCCCTTTTAAACGAACTTGGTAGGGAACTCATTTAATCGGGCTTAGCTTTTAATCGCTCAATCGTTCGATTAATTAACCGAGGTTTTGGTATAATCGGTTAATTTTGTTATTGATCATTTAACCAATTAATAAAATTTTGTTATAAATAAAGGTATTTCAATAAATAAAAATGCAAAAATTATTTATTATTTGGAGTTTTTTAGTAAAAAAAAAAACAATAACATAACAAACAAAACAATTCTTGAACTAAAACGAGCAAACAAAAGAATAATTCATAAATATGTAATATGAATTTTTTAATTAAAACATAAAATGTTTTTAATAAAAAATAATTTATAAGATCATTTTAATAATTGTTTTAATAGTTTAAGGAGGAAAAATAATTTTGGCTTGAATTTTTAGGATTCAAGTGATGTTTTTCTTTAGTTTTGATAAAACTTGACTTGGAAGTATTCCTTTCACTTATTGAAGATGTTGGATAATTTGAAAGCAACCCATAATACAGAATATCTAAAATTCTCAATCCTTTTCCAGGATATCTCTAAACATATAAAACCTTCCATCATGCCATTAGAGTACTGTTTTAATTTTTAAAAATTGTTAACACTTCTAATTGTTTCGGTAAATTCTGTTAAAAGTTTGTTTTTGTTACTATCGAGAGTTTCTTTTGTTCTGAGATCATCATTTGACTCATCCTGGCAAAGCTCAGCGCCAAACACCGAAAAAGTTTATTGCTGAAGTCCTTAGTTTCTGTTTTTATTCTGTATTTTTAAAATGCATTGCTAGAAGGAAGAAAAGCGTGTTTTTAGAGTGTCACAACTTTGAGTTGGCATCACTGCTTTATTTGAGCACCCATTTAACAGCTTTTTGTTAAGCTTGTTTTGAAATTTCATTATAAATCGCCTTACACCAGAGCAACGCGTGCAAATTGTTCAAAGTTTTAATCAAAACAATTGTTCTATTCGTCAAACTCATCGTGCACTTCTTCCATTTTATGACGTACATAATCTTCCTTCAGAGCGGCTAAATCGAAGAACAATAGATCGTTTTCGGACCACATTTACTGTTACTGAAAATGTGCATCCCGTTAGACACCGAAGAGTGCGCACTAAATAAGTTGTAGCCGCTTTCAGCCGTATTCATCAACTGGGGTTGAGTCCTTTCACCTGATGGAAGATTTTACGAAAGTATTCAAGATTCAAGATCCAACTTGTGCAGGAATTAAAGCCAAACGACCATAGTTTGCGCCGCAAATTCGGCGAATAGGCTGAAGCACAAATTGATATTGATTTGGAGTTTCCATTTAAAATTTTGTTTTCCGAAAAAGCCCATTTCTTGTTGAATGGGTACGTAAATAAGCAAAATTGTCGCATTTGGAGTGAGGAGAATCCATAAGCTTTTGTCGAAACACCATTCCATCCACAGAAAATTACAGTTTGGTGCGCTTTATGGGCTGGCGGCGTAATTGGCCCATATGTTTTCAAACACGATGATGGTCAAAATGTTACTGTCAATGGTGAACGGTATAGAAACAATTCAATTCAATTCAATTTATTGTTTTTAAGTGAGATTTACAAAATTTACTTACAATAGTATATATGTACATATTTACAAAGAGTTTAAGGATTTTTCCTTTTTCTACTTAATAATTCAATTTCGTTTTATTGCATGTATAATTTTTAATATAGTATTTAAGTTAAGGTGAAAATTTTCAAAAAACCTTGTGAAATTTGTGTTATGATAAAACTTAAAACTACTTAACTGACCGGTATAGAAACATGATTCGAAATTCGTACCTCAATTACGTGGCATTAAACTTGCTGATAAGTGGTTCCAACAGGAATGAGCCCTATGCCACACAGCGTTTGCTACAATTTATTTACTCAAAGAAACTTTTGATGAAAAAAAAATTTTACGCAATGAACCAATTAATTGGCCACCAAGATCGTGCCTTGAGACTTTATTTGATTATTTTCGTTGGGGTTATGTTAAATTACTTGTATACGTCGATAAACCATAAACAATCGGACACCTGGAAATCAACATTCGAAAAGCTATCGGCGAAAAACGGCCGCAAATGCTGCGAAAAGTTGTTGAAAATTTGTGTTCCAGATTGCGCCTTCTACGAGCCAGACGTGGAGTGGCGACCACATTTCAGAAATCATTGATATAAAAAATATATTTCATTGTTTTATTATGATTTAACACGTTCGCCACTCAGCAGTTTTTTGCGTTTTTTGTGCGAAATCAGGAACATGAGTTTTGCAAAACATTTTCCTAACAGAAACTGTGTGTCACATATTTGTGACATACTTATAAGTGACATGAGTTTTAAGTTAAATTGGTGTCACATATATGAGTCAATACATATTTAAAATTTTTGGAAATAAAACACAAATTGATAATACTGACGAAACAAAAGTCTTTCTCTCCACAAAAGGAGAGCTTCATCCAAGGATAAATTCTGAGAAGGACTGTAAATTTTATTTATATTTTTAATTATATGATTAACGACATTTTAAATTTTGTGGAGGCGATTAGAATTATCATTTTCTTTAGGGTTATAGAAGCACAAACAACGAAGTATATTCTCAAACTTAATTCGGCTCATATATTCTCCAAAAATCCTTTGAAAATAAATGGGATCTTTGTTCCAAAACATTTCAGGTTTTTTGTTAAGAGACATTAAAAGACATAAAGCAATTACTTTTTTTATTTCTTCAACTGTAACATTTTTTCATCTGAGCAGATTAGACTTGGCCCCTAGTTTTTTATTTGAAGATAAAATAGTAGCAAGTGTATTAGTCCACAAAACTATTTTGTTTAGTAGTTCATTGTTAAATATCTGTATAAAATAACGTACTGGCTTTGCATTAGGTGGCAAATTTTTTGATATTTTTTCTACCCCTGTGAATTGAATATTACATTCTTCTGGCTCTACATAAATCCAATCGTTTTTATTTCTTATGTTTTCATTATGATCTCCATCTAAAAAAATATTTTCTTTGAAAAATTTCGGGAAATACCCAAACTAAAAGCTAGTTTGTTAAACAACTGCTCACCCTAGACACAAACCGCAGCACTTTTAGTTATGTTACATTGTAACAGAGACTCAAACGCACAAGAAAATTACTTTCAAGAAACATTCACGAAATAAGAAGCAAATACATTTCAATAAAAACAGGACACTTATATGTGACATGGGTTTCTGTGAAAACTCGCCCGACACATATATGTGACGCTGAGTGGTGAACGTGTTAAACTTGTGTCACTCTATAAAAAACACCCTTTATATTGTATGAAAAATTATTTTCTAAACACATACCTTTTGTATATGAGACGAAACGGATAATTAAAAACACAAAAAAATATATTATAATACTGCAAAAAATTAAAAATTGTGTTACATCGGTTAATTAGTTAATCGACAGAAATTAACCGGTTTAATCGTTAATCAAAAATGGTCAGTTTCATATTAACCGATGAGTTGATCGTGTAGTAATTAATCGGTTAACCGATTAATAATACTAGACTTTTACTTTTCAATGGAGAAATTATTTTCTTGTTTATAATGAAAAAGGGGTTTCACAAACATTTCCTAGTTATTATTAACCCTTAGATGTCCTTAGATGGTATGGTCAATATCTTTTTTTGTAGCAAAAGTATTAAGAAATTTAAGAAAGAACTCTACAAGTAAGTTGTCCTGAATCAAATTAAATAAATTTGGAATTATAAGGAGCACATTTGGGGCACAAAAACCCTCCCACAAGAAAAAGTTAGCTAAGTACACCTCATGGTCTGGCTGGACCACAGGTACCTTTAAAATACATTACAGGACCAAAATACTAACTCTCAATCCGATTATGTACAAGCGGTACCGTACCCGTAAACTTTAACTTATTATTGTCCGTTGTGCGTTATTTGTGAAACCAAAATCAAAGCTCACAGAAAAAAAATCTAATTTTTGCTGTGGTAACTGCAACAAAGCTATGTGGCTTCAACATGGCAGAGAGACAAAAACGTATATTATAAGTACAAAATTTGGTTTAGTATACTTATTTGGCTGGGGTTTCCAATCTTGGTCCGGACAGACCATGTCGTGCACTTAGTGGTACTAAGGCTATAGAACATCAAAGGGCTAAGCAACGACAATGTCAGGTACAAGGTATATTTATAGCAGCTAGCCGCGAGATTACAACAATTGTACAATAAAACAAACAACAGTGCTTTTATTGCTGTTATGTGATACGAACTGTCAAAAAGCAAAGGGGTTGATAAGAGACAAAAAAGACAAAAGATAAAGACAAAAAACTTGTTTACTATACAACATTTGACAATTCGTATCACGAAACAAGCAAATAAAAAATAAACAGCTGGCTTTCTGAGACTACCTGCTATAAATATACCTTGGTCAGGTAATAGCAGAGGAAAGAGGACTTAAAGTGTTCAGTTTATCACCCTCCAGAATTAAAAAACCTATTAAACTAAATAACCGCACTAATAAATATATCAGCCAGCCATGGTTTAAGGATTACAAGGCTAGAAATTCTCTTTAGGTTATTTATTAAAATAAGTAACAGGGAAAACCTCAAAAGTTGCAATATAAATTTTGGTATGAAGAAAGAAGCAAAAAATTTCAACTGAACAAAAAAAAAAAATAAACAAAACATTAACAAGTCGTGCATAAAACAAAAGATGGTGGTAATTTTTGGTATTTTTCCTCACATTTTCGGACAACTTTTTAAATTAAAATGTATAAAAGAAAAAAAAACATTAAGAGACAGCTGAAATAAACTAAAATACAACTGTCAGTTTAAGTTAAAGTAATCAGTTTAAAGTTGCAAAACAGCTATAGGAAAAAAAAGAAAAATTATAAAAACTCTTGCAACAAATGAACAACAAGAAAAGTAAGAAAAATGTATTTTTTATTGCACTAAAAACGGGGAAAGAGCCAAAAAGGAAAAGTGGAAAAATGTTGGAAGTATTAAAATAACAGTTTTTTGCTTTGGGTGTTTTTAATATGACGTTAATTAGCATGCAAGCGGATATAACAGTTAAGTGTCGAGTAATTAGAAGCAGCTGAATTTGACTTTAAATTACTTAGTCCATATACTTAAATATTGTACATTTGGCTTATTCTTATGGATTTTTGTTGTAGTATTAAATGCTTTTAATTGTTGCAACTTTTGTTATTTTTATTGGCTGGTTTGTTAAACAAAGTTGATTTTAAACAGTTCGGTTGGGTTTCTTTAAGTGGAAAATGTAGTTGGAATTTTTTGTTTTTTAAAGAGCCTTTTAAAAAGTTTGAATAATTAAAGAAATTAACACAATGTTATTTTACACAGCAATTAAACTATAAAATTTAATTATTAAATTTATATTTGGATTGGTATCGCAGTAGGCTAATTGGTAGTGAGGTAGTCTATCATTGTAGGAGGCCGAATGTCTACTTTGCCATAGTTAGCTAAATTTAGTTTTAGTATAAGATTTTCCTACATTCAATAAATAAATAAAGAAAAATAAAATTTGGATTTGGTTACAAAAAAAAAAAAGAAAACTATCGGGTACCAAGGTCACACCTTTAAGGATTTTCTACAGAAAATCATAGGCTTTTACATACATTTTTTCAAACCATTTAAAATATGGTGGTGCAAAAATTTTCAGTATTATACCCACACCAGCATAACTGCGTATGTGATGTGAGTGTAGAATATTGGTTTAAGACCGACCCCGGTAAAATACGCCACTTAAAAATTAAAGACGTAGTGGTGAGAAAATCTGTGTAAGAAAACTGCGGGAGAAAAAAAGCTGATGCAAGAAATATTTTGCCATCACCAAAAATAAAAATACCTATAAAAAATTTTTTTATAAGAAATAGATTTCCTGTAAGAGTAAAAACTTGTATTAGAAATAATTTTCTTATAAAAAAATAATGGCTTAAAAAAACACTTATAAGAAACATTTTCGTGGCATTTTTTTATATTATTTTTAATGGAATAATATTCCTTTTAAACTAAATGTTTTTTTTTTATAATTGTATCACATCTACATTATTTTAGAGCATTGTAAATATCTGTTTTAAGCCAATCATGAAAATATACTAATATGGTAACATTAAAAGCACAAGCGCCTTGTGCGAAAGGTTACGTGAGACTGAATACACTTAGGTGTGGGATCAAAAGAGAAAAAGGCAGGTTTTAGTAGTTTTGTCGGAGTCACTTTCAGACCCTCCCAGTGTGACCAGATTTTTAAAAAAATATAAAGCTAAATCATGTTTGAAAAAAGCTAAGAAGTAGATTTAAAGCTAATTTTTTTATAGCTTCTTGTAGTAACTTTTAGTTATTTCAATATTTTTCATAGATTAAATAGTGTTTAAGTAAGTATATATGAGGCTATCAGCGCATAAGTGGTGTAACCCACAATTTAAGTTCGTAACGGTTTTAGTGTAAGATATTTTTTTTGCACTGTTCTTTACAGTGCAATAGACGAGTAAACCAACTGTTTGTATCCAAAACAGATGGCGCTAGAAATATAGTATTTGCACGGGCCGTTACAACCAAGTACTATAGTGCAAGAGTAGTGTTAACTCCTCATTATCTCATAATAAGTAGTCTGGTGTTACACCACTTCTGCGCTGATAGCCTCATATAATATCCTTGGATTTGTTCTTAAAGGTCAATACCAAAATACTCATATTTGAAAAAATTGCATTTGAAATGTTTATAAAAAAGTTTTTTAGCTATATGTAGCTGAGAATAATTCCAAACTTTACTTTTCAACTTTAACTTAGACATATGTATAATAGGTGTGTTCATTTAATAACAGAAACATGCAACTAGAGAGTAAATTTTAAATTTACAAAATTTGTCTCCCATTTACTCAAAAAAATAAAACAGTAAATGAACTCTTTCCCAGCAAAAACAAGCAAGTTGACCATATCTACACTATTCGGATGTAATTAAAGAGATTATTTCGTTATTAATTTAATTATTTTTAACTATTTGCCGGAGAATATTGTTCTTAAATTTTAGAAAAATCAATTTTTTATTTTATAAATTTTCATATTAATTCGAGTGTGTATTCTAAGTCAAATTACAATTTTAAAAACTTTTATACTTTAATAGTCTTATTCCTTTAATATTTTCCAGGAATATTTTTTATGCACTATGAGAATTTTCGTTTGTATAATTCTGTTAAGAGGAGGCTTACTTAGAATCATAGTTGGGCACATTCCAGTACCAGTAAAATTTCAATTACCAGTAAATTGTTTTACTGGTAATTGAAATAAACTTCAAGTACCAGTAAATTTTTAATGGTAATGAAAATGAAATTCTATTACAAGTAAATGTTTACTGGTAATTAAATGAAAATTCCAGTACCAGTAAATTTTTACTGATAATTAAATGAAAATTGCTGTACCAGTAAAAATTTACTGGTAATTAAAATAAAATATGCATTACCAGTTAATATTAACTGGTAATTAAAAAAAATAGCAGTACCAGTAAAAATTTAATAAAATTAAAAAAAAAATTATGAATATTCAAAAAAAATATATTTTTTTAGAAGTTTATATTAATGTAAATTATATTGAGACAATTCAATCAAAATTAAAAAAAAAAACAGAAAAAGAAACAAAATTACTTCAAATTTAATCTCACACAGAAATATAAGTTTTGAGTACACGTTAAATGCGCCACTATGTGCTATTTGCTTTCCTTAGAACTAAAATTTCAAAGTTCGTATCACTTAGCTTTTGTCTACGTGAACGATTGACGATTCCTGCAAACGAGAAAAGGCGCTCCACTGGAGCAGATGAGGGAAGAGCCGTGTTGTACTTCATAAAAAGCTTTTTTACAATTGGGTGATTGTGAAGGGATTCAATGTTTTAATGTTCATCGGTAAGGTAAGCTGCTATTTCTGGCAACATCATTCCTGCTCCATTTGAAATGTTTTCTATGTCATTTTCTAGAAGGCAGTATCAAAGTGTTATCGAAAAGATTAATCCATTTTATTGAAAAGAAAATAATAAAAGGACATTACCTTCAGACTCTTTACCGAAATCTAAGAATGACAGTTTTGTATTTGAAAATTTTGTACCACATCGATTAACATTGTCGTCTGATTTAAACTCTCTCGCGTACTCGTTTAATTTTAGCCTAAATTCATCTTCGGAATGCGGTACTGCAGTTTCCAACAACGTTTTGACAAATCTTAATTTAATGTTTGGTATAACAATTGCTGCAATAACTGCGTCAGCAGTAGTACAAACGTAATTTATTTCGCTGATCTTATTTGCCAAAGTATCAACATTTTCCAAATGGCTTTCAGAAAGAAGTCTTGTAATTGATTGCCTACTGGGTATGTTTTTCCCTGGAAACAGTTTTTAAAAACTTGGGGCCTCTAATATTGAAAGTGAGGAACATGTGTGGCAAATAAAATTAAGCAAGTCCCGATTAAATGTATTTTTCCGGCCTGCGTTCTGCCGACATTTTTTTTTCTGGCTCTGAAACTCTAAAAATTTTTGCGGGTGCTTATTTTTGAGGTGTTTTATATAATTAGAGCTGAAGCCAAGGGACCCTTTTACACGTTTTGAACATACTTGGCAAATACAAATTATCCCACCCATATTTTTTTGATGTGTCGTTCTGCGAATCTATTATTAAAATTTTAATAATGTCAAAATTAAAATTTTTATATACACTTTGCTGCACTGCTTATTTTAGCAGCTATGGTTGCGCAAAGTAAGTATACTTACCTTTTCAATAATCGTAAAAAATGTGCCATTAAAAAGCAGTTTATTTACACCCAGCAACTCGTGCTCATTCGCGAGATTTGTTAAATCACTGTAAAATTAATTAATTATTTATGTTTACTAATTAAAAAGAAAAAAAAACTTAACTACCTTGAACTTTGAGATTCTATAAAAGCACTTTCTTTTGAACCACTGGGAACATCATCCCGAGAATCGTCTGATCTATCATTTAGAGAATAATTCTTTGCATCAACTGTAGGATTATATGATTCATCAATCATCGAATCATCCTCATCAAAATCACTTAAATCACTCATTTTTATTTATTTTTTTTTTTAATTTTATCAAGACTCTTCATTCAACAGGTATCACTTTAAAAATTGGAACTCAACTAATACTCAAAACAACTTTTCAATTAAGTATGAAACGACAGCTTCATTAGCAGTAGCGTTAGAATTACAGTTTATCACTTGTTGCATTCACTGATGCCAGATTTGACGAATTATCTTAATTTTGATGATTTTTTTTATCTTCCAATCTGGCAAAAAGTGGTTGCATTTATTAAAACATCAGAAAAACACGGTAGGCACGTGTCATTATTGGATAAGTCCGACCATATGATGCCCTTCTTTAGGTTATATGAATACGAAATTGCAGTACCAGTAAAAGTTTATTCGTAATGGAAATAGTAATGCAGTACTTTTTTAATGGTTTTTGCCCATCTATGCTTAGAATACACATTCCAATCAATATGAAAATTTATATAATAAAATGTTACTCACCATGAGAAATAAATTCCCAAATAAATATTTTATGTTATTGATAAACTGTTAATAAACTTTATAGCAACCATAAAATGGTTGTGGCTTCTTGATGAAGGACTAATTTAACCATAATATGGTTTTCGGTGACAATAATATGGTTAAATTAAACATAACATGTTTAAAATCTTCTATAAAAATAGTTTTTGTTTTTTTCTCTGTGTGTACCCCCTTAACAAGCGCTTATATGGAACCCATTCATCAAAGTGACCGAGAATGTGTTTGGCCACGTAGAACATGGAGACGTCAACAGAAACCGAAATAAAGCAACTGGGATTGTCTAGGCATGAATTGAGACGGTCTATCTATATATAAAAATCGAGTTAGATGTAGATCGGCTGTTATTGCCACCCTATTCTTTAGCGGGAGCTAGAGCAACATATATCGCTTATTTGCTTAGTTTTACAAAAAACTACTTTAAAGTTTTAAATTTACTCACATCATAATGGAAAAAGAAAACTCTTCTCTCAAGAGTGGAGTTCACAATGTCTTCATCATAATAACCACTTCACAAAACATCTGACTTAGTATCCATTAATGATGTTGGGTCAACATTTGCGTTTTTTACTTATGACGTTTTTGGAGCCCTAACTTACGAAAAATTAAAAATCAACTTTTTTATTGATTCTGAAGTATATAATTAATATAGTTAAAATATTAATCAAAAATAAAATCAGGTTTAATTAAAAATGTAATCAAATGAATTAAACTTTTAATCAATTTTATTGAACGTGTAATTGATACTATTAATTTGTTTACTGGTGCAAATAAAACTTTTTAAATAATATTAAAAATTTTTTAATTGAAATCAATTTTAATTTTTTTCTGTGTTTCGACCAAAATTTGTGATTTTATAAACAAAAAACCAACAACCAACAAAAGATTATACGATAAACAGTTTGTTAAAAATATGCATCATTGTTAACTGTCAAAATAACTGATAGGGCTTACAAGAAGAATTAATTATAAGCAGTTTAATGGCCAATTTTGAAGCTTGATATTAAAGCACATTAATGTTTAAAATCGTTTTAAATACAAAATTCTCTTCTTTACTAAATACTTAAATCAAACTTAATTCACCGATGTGGTACACTTAATTTCATCTTAAGTTTCTGTTGTAATATTTTAGCATGGTGGCCCCAATATCACGACAATACAACAACAAGAGGCAAAGCAATAACAATCAGCTGTTTTTGAGACCACCTTGTAAATAATTATAAATACTTTTTTATGATATTTTTTTGTTTTTAGTAGTGCTACCATATTTTTATCTTATTTAAATAAGACTTTTAAAATTAAACTCAAAAAATCAATTAGTATTTAAATACGATTTAAGTTTTTATGAAAATTAACTTAATGTAGATTTAATTACTATCCTGGGCATAAGACAATTTATCAACTTATCATTTTTTTCTGCTCCTGAAAAATTTTCAAAATGTTTGATATATTTATATTGCTGCAAAATTTCTTTATATCATCAAAGTAATGTTTGGGAATACAAAATTTTTAATTTACAAGATTTTGTTAGTCGTGCTAAATTCCCAATTTTCACTCTTGATAAAAACACTGAAATTTATTGTTGATGGGATAAGCTTTTCCTATGCGCATTTCACTGGTTTAGGTTGCTTGTTTTTGTTTAAGCTTTGATATGGTTACAAGTAAGACTTCTGCTTTTAGTTCTTATTCGCTTAACAGTTTTATTTGTTTAATATCTGTAGTTTTTCTAAAATCTTTGGATGAAGTTTCCTGACGATCTGACCTAAGCAAATAGTGAAATGCGCATAGGAATTCCTTATCAAGAGTGAAAATTGGGAATTAAGCACGACTAACAAAATCTTCAAAATTTCTTTATATCTTCATTCATATTTAAAAAAAAAAAATAAAATGTGCTTATTTGTGTGTCCCTATAAACTCCTAAGCTACTGAACCGATTTTCCTAACATTTTCACAATAATTTCCTTATTACCCGGTGCCGAACATAGCCTATCAACATTTTTAAATTTTCTCGTGGACATGGCATCTCTCATACAAAGACAGCAAAATAAAATCAACAGCAAGTTCTCCAGAGACTCATCAGACGATGGCAGAACCAAAAACAGCCAGCAGATCAAAAAACAACACGCAAAAGTCAATACGCCAACATAGCAATGTTAACATCAACATGTAAATGACAGCCTGGCAAAACATCAAACACATCACACTGTACTATATACTACAGTGTGTCACAAAAAAAATGAACCATAAAAATTATATTCTTCTAAGTTAAATTAAGGAGGCTCAACACGAATGTGGCACTCATTTATTTTCCTCAAGAAGCGTTTTTGAGATACTCGCTAAAAATCGTGTTTTTCTGGAGTCATAATAAATATTTTCAAAATCCCTGAAACTTTTCATGTTTGTTAATACTGTGTTGATTGGATAAAAATTCACTGAATTACAGACCTTTAGATTTGAAAAGTCTTGAGATTTTTCGAAATAGCTAAAACAACTTCAGAAAAACGCGATTTTCAGGAATATCTCAAAACGCTTCTTGAGAGAAATAAATCAATACCATATTCGGGTTCAGCCGACCCGATTTATCTTAGAAAACATACCTTTTTGGAGGTTATGGCAAAAAGTTTAAAATTTGTTAACTATTGACAAAACAGTTAGTGCAAAAATTTCCGAAATTGGAAAAAAAAATTTTGTTTTCAATACAGAACATCTTTTAATAAAGCAAACTGAACTGGAAAAGAAAGACGAACCTCCCATACGAGGCCAATATAATTGTCTAAATATCTGGAAAATGGTAAAAGTAGAAATTTGAAGTTTTGTACAAATTGCTTCGTTATCAATCCAGTAAAAATTTGACTAAACTGCCGGCCAGGTGTGAAAAATTATCAATAACAATTTTAATTAATTTTCATGTTGTAAAATTCCTTTCTTCATAAATATAATTTAATAAAAATTAAATTTGATGAACTTAAGCGTAATTAAAATATTAAAAATTTGGATTAAAAACCCCATAAATAGTTCATCAAAATAACCACAATACTAATTATTGTTAAAGCTAAGGCACGAGCTCAATGTGTTCTTTTGTCCTTCAAGTTGTGCTGAAAAAGGTCAACAGGAAAAGGAAAGACAAACATGGAAAACAAAAATGTACTTTGGACTTCAAGAAGAATTCTTGACAAAAGTAGGAAAGAACAAAAGTGAGAAAAACATGTAAAATCAATTAAAATGGATAATCATTCAAAAAAGCAAATTTCGATCTCCCAAAGGTTAAAATACAATTTGGTTTAAGGATTGAAGTTTGACTATTGACGTCAGCAGTCGTCGATGGCTGCGAGTTTAAGACGGCAAATCGATCTGAGGAGATCGAGTGGTTGCGATCGAAACATGTCATGGTAACCTGCCGGCCAGGGTTCGAAACCCGGCCACTGTCAAGAATGAAAGATTTTCAATAACAATTTTAATTAATTTTCATGCTGTAAAATTCCTTTCTTCATAAATATAATTTAATGAAAATTAAATTTGATGAACTTAAGCCTAATTAAAATATTAAGCATTTAGATTAAAAAACTCATAAATAGTTCAACAAAATACTCACATTACTAATGAATTGGGTTAAGCTTCACCTTACTTAAGACATATTTTTTGATAATATTTTTTTAATTTTGCGTTGTAAGCAGATTTACCCTACTTTAAATTAACTTATGATTTTTATAGCAGAAACATGCAGGTATTTAATATAATTTAAAAATAAACCTGAACTCAATATTACCAAGAGCTATTAACACCTGTTTAAATTTTGTTATTTTAGTACTGTGCTCAAATAAATATTTTAATGCTAACAAAATTGTACGCATTAGTTTACGAAATAACATAAACCATTCGTAGAAAATAACTTTTCTCACAATTACCTTGAGTGTTGTTTTCCCCATTTCTGTTTATCCACCACAACTACCGTAACATCTTTATAAGTGGCATAAACATAAATAAGTCTATATCTATAACTGACGTTAGACAAAAACAAAATTATAAACTTATTATATTTTGTTTGTATTTCATGTCTAGTTTTGTACAATTTACTTTTAAGTTTTTATTAAATTTGTACGAATTCACTTGATTTCGTTTATTCACACATTTAAAATTTTATAAACAATTAATTACGTTAAAATTATTCTTTTTAAACAAATTTGGTGCTGTTTAAAGAAAAAATCAATAAAATTTGGAACTAATTGTTTTGGTTTTTCATTTTAAGTTTGTGTGATTCATTCAATTAATTATTCTAAATTATTTAAAGTTTAATCATTTTACAAATTTCTGCTTAAGTGGCGTCATCCTCTGATTTCTTTGGTTCTCACAAATATCTGGGGCCTGATTCTGGCAGTTGTGGTCGAGTACTTTCTCGATTCGAAAGCAATTAAATATCTAAATTATTACTGAAAGAATCGGAATTATTTTTTCAGTGTTGTAAAGCAGTAATTTGAGTTTCGAAATACTGAAAAAATAATTTCGATTCGTTAAGGATTGTCTGAAAGAATTACGTCCCTTGAGCCAAATTAGGGCATTCCATAACGACCGAAATTCAGTTATATTGTAAATTCGTTGATATCGAATGCCATAAATAGACCCTTTATAAACGGGGTTGTCAGATGTGGCGATTTAACCCCAAACGTGGCGTTTTTTAAACTTGTTTGGCGACATAATTTTTATTTGGCGACATGGCGATGTAAAAAAATAGTTGGCGATTTTGTTGGCTATTTTTGATGAGCTATTCAATAAGAAGAGAAAATATTACTTTTATTCTAGTATTGAAATTTGGGGCATTCATATGTATGGTCAGTATTTTAAAGTATGTATGTTCAAATTGCTGATGAAGATAATAAAAATCTTCGAGAAAATTGTTTTTCGTTTTTAAAAATGCTCTTGAAGGAATCAATAAATAGAATTCTAAAGATCATGAATATATTCAACATTTTTCATTTTTTCGAATTTATTCTATGAGCTAAATTACAGTTATGTATTTTATAAAGCTTTTTTGTAATAGTTCTATTCCTTCAATTTTTTCAGAAATGACTTTATACACTACCAGACTATTATATTGTATTTTCTTGGTACATTTTACCTTAGCTTTCCTTTGGAAAGCAATGAGGTATATTTTATGTACAGAAAATTTACAATTATTAGATACATAACTGTAATTTAGCTCATAGAATAAATTCGAAAAAATGAAAAATGTTGAATATAATATAAAGTAACCTTCGGAAGGAAATAATTCCCAGTTTCGATCATGAATATATTTAAAGATTTTTATGAATCCTACCGTATATTTTGATGTTTTGGGTTTTAGCCCAATATTTTATAGCTATTTGGATACGGCAGGTACGTACCATTTAAAGGAACTTGCTTTGGCTGTACTTTATAAGCTGGTAATTACAACAAGTGCAATACTTGTTAAAATTATGAACTCCACAAAAACTCGCCTTCGAAGTAAAATGTATTACGAACTTCTAGACGCGTTATTACGAGGCTTAAATTATATGAATGTGAATAGTACATGTTGCACTTCTTTTGTACCTACATTGAATAAATGTAATTCCCTCACAATGTATTCCAAAAAAGAAGAAGTGTTGCCAATGAAGCGTTTTAGATAACTGCAACTTATAAACAAATGCATATCCAATATTTGTTTAATACTAAATGCAAAAATTCTTTTTTGTTGCTTTAAGTAGACTACTATAAACTATTTTATAGTAAACATTGTACCTCTTTTGTGTTCACTAACTATTTTTACTGTGTTCTAAATAAATATTAAACAAAACATATATTATGGCGATTTTTTTTTAAATTTTTGGCGTATTTTAGCGATACTGTAAAAATTTTTTTTTTAGAATTTATAAAAAATATTTTTAATCACCCCTATGGTGAATAAATTTTCCCTCGTAATTTTTCCCCTTTTCACATATTTGCGATCATGAACAACTCCCATGAAAAAAAGGTTATTCAAATGAGAATAATAACGTGAAAAAATGTTCACGGGAAATAATTCCCCTTATCGTGAAAAGATTTTTCCCTCGTAATTTGTTCACATTTCCCTTAGATTTTCTCACTTTATTTTTACTAGGGAACAGAACATGTATGTAAGTAGTTCATCCTATATATCGAATATTAAGGGCTAGATCCGTTAATAAGGCACAAACCGATATATTGGTTAACCAAATGCAGAACAACAAGTTGATTGCCTGCGGATCTGTGAAGTTTTCGAAAGACGTGGTGGCAGAATTTTGGAAAATATTTTACTATGTACATAAAATTTAAAAAGTGCAAAAAACCAACGTTGCAATCGACTATCCCTCCAATACTTAATATTTTGCTTTATAATTTTATTTATTTATTTATCAATTCATATTGTAATACAAAGCCATTTGGGCCAAAAAACGTATTACACAGCAAAAACAATCCCGAGTATAGTACTTAACCTAATCTATAAAAATAACTTACATTTATTAATGTAACTGCACCCATTGAAAAAAGTACTATAAAAAAGATTCAGTTCAGCAATTTTAATCTGGTATTTATCACAACTCTTATCAAATATGTATTATGAATCATAAAGAAGTTAAAAACAATTTGAAAGCTACTTTACAGAAAACAAAAAAAAAGTATCGAAAGAAACTTGAGAAAAACTTTAAAAGCTTAAGGCGAAAGACATTATTGGATTGCGAAAAAATACGCAATTCATGCGGTAAACTATTCCAGCAGCGAGCAACCAAACAAAGAACACCTAATTCTAGGAATAAGATATTTTAACTTTTCTTTAAAATATATACATACGTGTATATTTTGAACAAAAATTTCATTGATTTTTAATTTTTTTAATCTTTCTTCTTTTTTACATTCACTAGAACTGATAGCGTGAACAATTTTTCACATGAGATTCACGATTGCTTTTTTCCCTTCGAGGGGAATAAAATTTCATGGGAACAAAAATTTCACTTGTTATTCACGATAGGGGTGAATAATTCTAAAGATATGTATTTTATTGTCAAAAACTGAATTTTGACATTGAATTTGGCGAAAAAGGTCAAAATCATTCTGAAACCCTGCTTATAAACATTATTTTATCTTCGTTCTTTAAGTGCTTTGTTGCTTTTTTTTTCTTTCATAAAACTAACTTTCGGTTAGCTTACACATACAGTCGTAGATATTATTGTATGTGTATTGTCGACCACTGATTAAAGTAATACAGTAGGTAACGGATGTAGAAAAAAATGCCACGAATATATTTCTTAAGCGGCCCATACACTTGCAATAAAATTGTTCAAATTTACGTATTGTACAATTATATCGCCTATGTGTATGTGATATTCGAAGGTAGTACAATATAATGGCAACAATCAAAAGACTTTTGATTTTTATTGCACAACGAAAAGAAAGTGAAGTGTGTTGGCAACATTGTACAATGCTATTTATGTTATTCCTATAGGTTATGTTCACCATTTTGTTGAATGAATGAAATCATGGTGCGGCTTATTGCATAATATAGGACAAAATGGAAACAATACGGCGAATATCATATACAATAATATTGCAAGTGTATGGGCCGCTTTATAAGAATTTTTTTTTATTAGAAATTTATTTTTAATAAAAGTTTTTGTTGAGAATTATAAGAGTTTGTTTCATGATTATTCATTCATATACATAATATTTACTTGTTGTTTGAATACATTTTGTTATTGAAAACATTTTAGTTTTGAAAATGTTGTTAAATGTATTTTTTATTTTATATCAAATTGAAAATAAATTTTTGTCACTTTATCACAATTTGTTAAACCAACAACACGAAACTTTTATTTTATTTCTCTGCTAACAGTTTTTACTTTAATAAGAAACTTATTTTTTATAAAAGTTTATACTTTACTAGAAGAAAACAAAAACTTGTGGTTAAAGACGTGCATTAAAATGTAAACACTCAGTTGGATATTTTGGGCAAGCAAGATATTTTACGTAAACAAATTGCAATGTTTTCTTAAGTAATACTCTTAATATTATTAGTTATATAAGACATATATCCGATTTCTCAATTTGTCGATAAACTTCCGGTTACTAAATTTGGACAAACATTTTTTAGACTGATAAGCTGTCCGTTAACGAATTTGGTTTTCCTTAAATACCGACAAAAACAATTCTGACAATTTTTAGAACCCAGGACAAATTATATATTGTAAAAAATAATTTTTCTTTGCTTAGACTGGACTAACAGCTTTGCCTGTCTCGAATTTGAATTTGTGTTGGCAAAATGTATATGAAATTCGGGTTAGCGTGATACAGTGTTAAAAAATTCAATACTTTAGTACTTTTTCGTATGTTTTAATTATTCTTTACTCTTTATACTTTTTAACTTTAATTGTGTTAGCAACATTTCCAACTCAGCGCTAAGCTAAAACTGTGCAATGTTATAATTTCGAAAGTAGACTTTGGTAATTATGTGTTTGTTTATTAAAAATAATTAACGTCACGACATTAATATTGAAATAAGCGTTGCCGTTGTGACACTTAAGTATAACTTTTTACCCTTTTTCATGCCAATGACACTTTTTGTGACCCTCTATTTAATTTATCCCTTTGTATCATTTTAACAAAATTTAAGACACCTTTTGAACCTTTTTTACAAAATAAGTATCAGTTTCCATATTCCTTACAAAAGTTCTCATGAGTTTTGTGAAAATACATATAAAAATTAGTAGCATGTTATAACGTCCAGTGTCATAGTGTCCACGGACACTATTTACAAACAAACTTAATATAGAAACTTGTGAGTCTATACTTTCCTCTCTCAATTTGCTCAAATCGTAGCTGGAAGAATGGACTCCAAATGAAGAATTTAATACAAAATATAGATAAAAACCTTTGAAAAAGTGATCAACATTATCAAAGGTTTTTATAAAAGTTACTTCTTTTTTTTGATAATATGACTAATATTGGAATGTACCTGTAAATTGTTTCTTAGTTTTAATATTGATTTATAATTCAGGTATGTATAATTACTTTAATTTTAGTCTATTGTATTTTATTAATACATACTAATGAACTTGACCCTATTTTAATTTAAAATACCCTTTTTGACCCTTTTTTCTTAAATATGCTTTTTGTGCCACTTTTTCGAAATTTTCAACGGCAACCCTGATTGAAATGCAAAGCGAGGACGACATGATTCATATTCTTTTCTTTAGCATGGAATATTTGTTCTTACAAATTTTATTAAAAGCGATGCATTGGATAAAATGTTTGGGGAAAATTTTAATTTAAATGAAAACCGTTTATCTTTGAATTAAATTTTTTGTGAAATTCGATAAATATGTCAATTTATAGAAAAATGTATACAAAGTTCACAAGGAAATTGTTTATAAATTGAAAGAAACTGCAAAATCATTTAATTTAAAACTTTTCGAATTATTAAGAACTAAATTTTGTTTTGATAATAAAACCTAAAAAATGATAAGAAGCTTCCCTCCAGAAAATACTGTTTCCGGGAAAACCAATAGCATAATACCATTGTTACTAATGTTCAATCAATATCAATTCTCAATTCCGTACACTAGCGAATCTTCCGGAAATAAAGCATTTAAGAACTGAAAATATTTAAATTTTTGGAAAAAATATAGTTAAAATATAAAACGAAATTGATTAACTAATGTTCTCTGACATTTCACTTTATCGAAACCACATTCCTCAGCATCAGTTCAACGCACATTTATGATGCAAAATGCTGTAAAAAGCAAAGGAAGATATCGTTTACACGTTGAAACTGTTTCAAGTTTGATAAAAACTAAAAATCTATTAAAATCAAATAATAGTTGCTGTTGTAGTCATAACATTTCTTTGATAACACTGAATTATTTATTTTTAAACATAAATGTTTTATGCCTGTATTCATTAAAATGTTTTAAATTTAATACACGTTTGATAAAATTAATAATCGTTTATGAATACGGGGGTTTAACTTTATTTTAGAAAAAAGTTTTAAGTATGTACCATATGTAAAAGTCTGAGTAGTGTTACTTTGCAATAGTTTAACAGCCTGTTTTTAAAAATGAAAATATTTGTTCGTTCTTAAAAAAAACGAACAAAATCAGGTTTAGGTTTTCATAAAATAAATAAACATTTCCGGTGAGTGACAAAAAAAGTTTAATTTTTTTCTACATATTTTTGGATTTATAAAATAAACATCTTCGTAATAAATGAAAACAAAAGTAAAAGTTGACGATAAGTAAAAGACATTCGTTTAAAAAACAAATCACAAAAAATGGAAAATAACTGGGATATTTTAAAGAAAGAAAACTAAAAAACTAATACTATTATAAAATATTCTATAGAGGTTCACTTATAATTACATAAATATGTGTGGATGTATTAACAGGTTCACAAATTCTAGAAGCTCAAATATGTGTATGTATGGGCATTATATTATAGTGGTTCGACCTCCATACAAAAAAAGATTGTGCCATTCAATTAAAGGTATACCAAAAACGGCTAGTTTTTTTTTTGCCTCGCCCCCAGCTTTTTGTTTTTTTATAAAGCGCTGCCATTTATAGCCCTATTTCATCATGAGTTTTGAAGTTCTTGAATCTTAATAAAAATACCTTTTATTTAAGAGCGTCACTGGTGGAAATTTATACTAAAAAATACTGTCCTGAATACAAAATTTAAAATTTTACATAGATAAATAAATTCCAATAAAATATTTGTTGTTCCTTTTATATTGATAAATGAATGTTTTATTTTTTAACAAAAAATACCATTTGGTGGGGAAAAAATATCTTTTATTTGAAGCTCAGTGCCATCTCAAAATTTCAATTTTGCAACACTGCACATCAGTGTTGCCTAAACTTGGTGACCAAAAATGGCTAAATTTACAAAAAAAAAAATGGCTAAAAAATGGCTAAAAATCGGCTAAAAAATGGTTAAAAACTTTTTTAAATAAAAACACATTGAAATTCAATAACAGAACAAATATAAACCATTAGAAATGTTTTAGAATGAAATTTTAACCTAAGATTAATTTTCTACATAAGAAAAAAAAAAGTAAAAAATAGAAACTGGGAATTATTTCCTTCAAATAATTCCCAGTTTCTATTTGTTAAAATAGTTGAGTTAAATACATTCAATTTATAAAGTATCACTATCCAGTGTGACACAAAGAATGCTGACGAAGGCCGTAGCGGGCCAGAAAATGCATTACATTCTGCTGGTGTCTAATAATTGTAAATTTTTCTGTGCATACAATATACTTCATTGCTATCCAAAGGATAGCGTAGGTAAAATGTAACAAGAAGATACAATATAATAGTCTGGTAGTGTATAAAGTTATTCCTGAAAAATTGAAGGAATAAGACTATTACAAAAAAGCTTTATAAAATACATAACTGAAATTTAACTCATAGAATAAATTCGAAAAATAAAAAATGTTGAATATAAAAAAAAGTAAATTAAATATTCTGACATTTAAAAAATTAAATCATCGGTAAATTCGATGTCGTTATCGTTCATAAATAAAAAGGTAAACCATTATCATGACATCCTTTACCCAACCTTTTGAGTCCAAATCTACATTAGAAAATACAAAAAGATAAAAAATATTTTATTGGTAGAGCCAAATTTTTTACCTAATTGATAAAATAGAATTTACGGTTGCCTATTTCTCAAGTTACTTTTAAAAATGTTAACTTAGCTATATACTCAATTTACTTGAGCAACTTTACAGAAATACTAAAATTTCTAAAACTTCCGACCAAAATGAAACTGTTGCTTTTGTTGGTCCATTTTATAAATTGAATATTTTAATATTGTTTCTTTTATTTTACTACAAAAACGCCAAAAATGGCTAAACAATTTGAAAAATGGCTAAAAAAAATGGCTAATGTCTAAATTCATTTTTTAATGGCTAAACAAGATGAAAAACGGCTAAATCTAGCCACTAAATGGCTAAATTGGCAACACTGCTGCACATTGACCAGTGTCGGGCCAAAAATGATTTTTTTAAAACATACAACTCATTTAGTATCTTGGCTCTTGGATAACTATTTTCCTGTTAATACTGGAGCAAAGTAGATAATTTTTTTTCTTACAAATTTAAGGTTTTCAAAATGGATTTTTGTACTTTGAAATAAAAGTAAGCTATAATTTTTCCTTTAAAGTTTTCTTTGTAAATAGGCACGTTATGCTTAAACCGTATTAGTAATAATAAATTCCATGTGATAATTGCAATTTTATGCGCGTTATTTTTTCGGATAAGTGAAGTGATTGTGAGTGACATTAAAAATAAATAGAACCTAAAGTAAGCCAAATTAAAAGAGACCATAACAAAAAAGGTGGTTCTAGGGGAGGTTAAGTGATAATTATATCTAGAACTGTTAAGTATCAAAAGTAAGTACTATACATTTCAGCTGCCACCACCTGCCACCCCAGTAACCAGATCATTTTTAGTAACTTCATATATTTTTATAAGATTAGCGTATGTGACTGGGTGATCAAACAACGTAAGCCAGACACATGAAATTTTGTATGTAGACTTTCCTCCCAATGTGTAAATAAAAAAAGTAGAGACTTTTGGAAATTCAATCCATAAGGGGCTAGAAATGGGTAAAAACGGGTAAAATCAGTATTATTATATCTCGTGATCTAACAGAGGTAGACGTAAAATTGCAAAAATATCATTATTGAATAAAAAATTAAATTGTCTTGTGTTTGGTACCTTTTTGAAATTTGCACATTTTGGGTATAAAAAAGGGCAAAAATATAATTTTGATACTTTTTTGATAAACAATGTATCTTCTTAATACCCCTTTTACAAAGTGACAGACAGAAGCCAGACAGACGAAGTTTGTTGGTAAGGGGGCGACGCTGTATGCGTGACACACTTTAATTTTTTCCTCTCTAGCCTACAAACTTCGTCTGTCTGCCTTCTGTCTGTCACTTTGTAAAAGGGGTATAAGTAATAAAGATAAAAATAACATTTAAATTTTGTTCTCTTCTCTTTAAAAGCTCTCATACAAATTTTGATAGCTTTTGGAAATTCGAATATATAAATATCGTTGGTACTTTTTTCTATTAAGCTATTTTTTTTTTATACTGAATATATGCCCAAAATTTGAATGCCAGATTTCAGCTATTTACTGAAAGAACAGATATTTGTTATATATAGTTATGCAGTCGCGAGTACAAGGGAAGAAAAATGAATTGGTACTCATCCCAACCCACCTCAAAATCTACCCACCTTAAATGGAAAAATATACAATTTATATGGTCTTTCCAAAAGAAATTTTGCAAAATGCTATGTTTCAGTTGAAAATTCCTAAACAATAGCCACCCTCACCCATCCCACATGAGCACAAGTCGGCTCCACGTCTGAGTTATGTAAAGATATATATAAATATGTTTATGTACATAATCACATAAGTTTATATATTATATTATAACCATACATGATAATTTCTACTTTTATCTGCTCAGGTAGGCGAAAAGATGGGGACAGGAGATGAGCATGTATATATATTCCACAAACTATTAACGTAACCGCTATATACGATCATATTTTATTACACCTCCAAAGCCCTTATTTAATTTTGTTCGATACTTTTGGGTCGTCAATGATAACCTGGCCAACACCTGTATTTTACGTGTCCAAAATTTTACCTAGGGATCAAACATGCTATTCTTAAGTTGGAGGCCAAATTTTAGCCATTTACGTAAAGAAATAAATTAGTTATGGATTTTGGCCGGAATTGACCACTGTGCACCGACGTAATATAAATTAGAAATGTAAAACCTATCTCGAAAAATAACTTTTAAAAGTTACAAAAATCATATATAAGGCAAGTTCTATTCAAATGTGTGAAAAGTCGAGCGATTTTGGCACGTTTCTTTCTATAAACGAATTTAATTGTATCATATAATTGTTTCCCATTTAATTGTCTTTACGAAAATGCCAACTACGCGTGGGTTTTTTCTCTTTTTGCTGAAGATACAAATGATACACTTTCCTCATCTCTTATTTAAACCATTATTTGAATTTCTTTAACGTGCATAAGAATTTTATAGGAAATTAAAAATTTATTGCTGATTCGCTACTGTAAACAAATCACTGACCTCGTTCTATTGTTTTGCTGCTCTTTAAGTATTTAAAATATAACAGAATGTGCAAAAATATATTAGCCGATACATTAATTCGATTTGAATTTCTTGTAAATAACAAAATTAACCAGATATTTTATTTGAAACAACATTTCATGCAGAACAAATTTATCCAATATTTAACACTTAAAAGTGTTGAAGATTTAACATTTTATAACGAATCTTTTATTTATATTTTAAGTGTGTGACGGAACAAGCGCCTGTATTTGTCAGCTTGTCAGTCCGTCTGATTTTGTATGTGTGCATGTGTGTGTCTGTTTATAAATTTGTCACTATAATAAATGTTTATTATAATAAATAATTAGGGTACTCGTTTAAACTGCTAACATTAGCAAGCCTTAAATGGTTTGAATTTAGCAACAGAAGTAAACGAACCCAAATCGCAAAAAACACTACAAATTATTTTATTTAAGTTTTTATAAAGATGCCGAAAATTTTGTATTAATTAAATTTTTATTTAATCTCTCACTCTTACTGTTTTTTTTTTATAAGCTACTTATGCCTAATAAATCACTGATGGTTTAAACGCTGGTTTAGTTGAACTAAACTTGAATTTATATGTAGTTTAAACTCATCAACCATAAATCATAGTCCCATGTATTACATGTTGTTAAAAAAATAACAAGTGGCAGCACTACGACAAATGTTGGCAAATTCATATGATTTGTACTGGTAGTTTAAACGCCCAATTTCATGCGTTTAAAGATGGTTTATATGTTTAATGATTTATAGATTTGTTGGTTTAAACACATTTTAAACCAAAAAGAGAGTTTAACTTGCTCTGATTTTTTAGCCCTTAGAATCTTATCTCGTTATTATCTTCAACATCGATCAACATGAATGCGGCAAAAAATGGGTTAAGAATTATTTTTAAAATTTTTCTGTTTTTTTTCCAACACAACATGGTTACAATGTTGCATTTGGGTTAAATTTTGAACCCACATAATATATGATCATGGTATTACAAGTTTGGAAATATGTATACATATTTTAATAGCTCTATATAAGTATATATAAAATTTAAGAGGTATTTAGTAGATTAAACGGGTCCCCCTAATGTTTTCATATTATGAATTTTAAACATTTAATAAATTATAAGATAATTTGGACAGGCAATTGGTACGTGTTGAGATGTTACAAAAATAAATATTTAATTTGTTTCTTTGTTTTGATAGATTCTTAAATTAATAACGAAAAGCGCATAATGTGTGGTTAAATGCTACACAGAAAGAAAAAACTCGTACAAAATTAAAGTTTTTTCTACTTACTGCTAGCAAGAGTCTTACTTTATTCAAGTTCGTATAACACCAAAACGTACACAGCAAAAATTAAAAATTGATTTCAATTACAAAATTTTGTGATATTTATTAAAAAATTTTTTAAATTTGCACCAGTATGCAAATTAATAGTAAGGGTAATCACGATGGTCATTGTGCAAATTTGCAATTTGTTAATTTGAGTGCATATTATGATTGATCGTGAACACACCAATTTTATTTTTTGTGCAAATGTGCTATTTTTCTAAAAATTTATTCTGGCAACACAAAAAACTTCTGGCAGCACTGTAAAAAATCTGCATTTGTTTACAATAGGTCTGTCTACGTTTTTGTTTACATTTGTTTGCAACTGGGCAAATATGCACTACTAATTTTGCTCATGGTTTTTTTAGTACAAACGAAGTAAAATAGAGCAAATTGCAAACACGTACATTTTGTTGTTGTTTTGTGCAAATGTGTGTATTATTTCATTTGCACACTTTGCACTACCCATCGTGATTTCCTTTAGTTTCAATTAAATATTTTTTGATATAAACAACATTTTCTGTAGTAATGTTTTTAATATACCCAATAAAAAATTGTACTTCAAACAAAGCAGGCGCCTTATTCTGGCAGTTGTGATCGAGTACTTTCTCGATTCGAAAGCAATTTTCTTTCTAATTCTTTTAGTCGATACTGAACGAATCGAAATTATTTTTTCAGTATTGTGAAACTCAAATTAATGCTTTACAGCACTTTAAAAAAATTATTCCATTTCGTTGAGTACCTATTGACTAAAATAATAAGATACTAAATTGCTTTCGAATCGAGAAAGTACTCGATCACGAGTGGCAGAATCTTGCCCTTGGTTTGTAAGATTTTCGCTTACAACCTCGCTTACGGAAAGCATAAATTGTATATGGTTAGTTCCCACTTTGAAGCACTACATTTTTGACACAAAAAGCGCATTATTCAACACATTAAAAAAAACTTGTGAGTGTAGCTATCAGATTAATACACTGAATGCTTTGTTATAGTTATTTTTTTGTATTCTCCCTAGAAACCTGCTTCGTACTAAGGGAATATTGTGTCCGCATGTCTTATTGCGTAGCGCTTAATTGTGCTCCTATTTTTTTAAATGTACCATCTCATTAGTGCTTCGCAAAATGATAAAAATTTTTGTTTGGGTAAGTAAATGTTTAATTCACTTGATTACATTTTTAATTACAAATGATATTATTTTTGATTAATGGTTTAATTAAATAGAAATTTGCGTGAATTTTTTCTGTGTACTAAAAACAATTTAAAACTGGATAACTTTCGAAAGCCAATATTCGTGCATACGCATGTGTTTGAGAAGGTTAATATTATTTTACTAAAAACGTTTTGCTTGTTTTGTGTAAAAGCAGCAGAAACTCTTCAATAAGAAAAACATACAGGTATATGATGAAAATCGATCCGGGCACCTCTAATTAATTGAAATTAATTTTAGTTAAAGACAAAATCTAATAGATTTTTTATGCAATAAAAAAGTTATCGGTCATCAGTTGAGTCGCCGATTATTCTAGTTATTTATTTATTATTATTTTTTTTTTTTTGTTATATTTAAGTTATAAATAAAATTTCAAATTATCCAGGGTTACCCATTTAGTAGTTTCAAAACCACATATCTGGCAAGGCTGTCAGCTGTTGTAACATCTATTATCAGAAGTGTCATTTATTGAGTGACAGGTTTTCCATTTACGAATATGAATCGTTTAACAATCGCGGAATGCGTAAAGATAATTAAAACTTAAAACAAAAGTGGTGGTTCAAACGTGGCCAGTTGATTATCGATCTAGTGTGAAAAGAATTGGCAAGAATCTAAAGAAATTTAAAGAGACTGGTAGCGTTACAGATGTGGTCAGGCCTGTGCATCATCAAAATGTGCGCACTGCCGAAAATATCGCTTCTGTTAGTGAAAGTGTGGAGGTTATCGTCAATTCAAAGTACTATGGCCGTATGATAACCGACTTTTTTTAAGCCTGTGATTGCAGATTATTAACTGGACGTTAGGTGGTTTTAACAAGACAGTGCCACGAGCCAAACAACACGACCGATTTTGCATTTTTCCCACACGCATACTTTAAAGTCTTGGCGACGTTAATTGGCCACCAAGATCATGCAATTTGACGCCGATAGACTTTTTTTGTTGGGCTACGTCAAAAACCGTGTCAACGCGGATAATTCCATTAAGTTGAAGCATTTGAAACCCAACATTCATAAAGTTATCGTCAAGATACCACCCGAAATGTGCGAAAAATTGCCCAAAACTCAAAACGATCTACTGCTGCCAACAATCTAGAGGCTTTCATTTAAATGGCGTTGCTTTAGGACAAGCAATATAATGAAATAAAAGTTCCGAAGCAATCGTAGCTTTATATGCGTTTTACTAAACTTTCCTTTTGAATCCGAAAAATGGATAGCCCGTTATTACAACTTAATCTATCGATTTTTAGTAACGTATACCTTTAGCCGGTTTCAAAAGAGCTGACCAGAGTTTCTGACGTGAATTGAACCTGCAACTCTCATACTAAAATAACTCCGTATTTTTTTGCACACTGTGCTTTTTAAAATTTGAAGGGTTTTAACATTTTCCAATTTTTTCCAATATTTTTTTTTGTTGCACTGGGAGTGCTGTCATCCTGAAGGATTCCAAGATCGTCTTCGAGAATTGCAGATGGAATTTCAACAAAAGTAATATATAAGTTTTATTTTGCACAGTGCTTTTTTTAATAAAATTTTCGCTTCGACATTTAAATCCCCACAAAAATATGTAATCCATTTTCTAAAATTTGATAGAGAAGTATAGTATTCTACAAACGTATAATACTTAAAATTTTAAGTATTAGAAAATTTTCTCGTATGAAAACTAAAGCAAATATAAAATCTACTTTAATCCCTTAATGTCTCTACAATACTCGCATTTAAAAGTTTTTATTTATAGGAATTGCACATGCAGCAACGTCTTAGTCACAGACTGCCAAAAGTATAAAAATATGCAAAAAAAATACCTCAAAACTACTACAAAAAGTAACGTAAATTTATTCGAAAAGTAAAATCATGATCTTAAAATTAGAAAAATTTGTATGAGGAAATAACAAAAGATTTTGTTGCTCTACAATCTACAGAAATGGACAATATTTTTAGTAATTATTTGAATAGGTAAATACCTGTTGTTCTTTTATAAAATATAGCAACAATTTTTAAGCAGCAGTTTTGTGTTTTTATTTTGATAACAACACTTTTTTTTAAATAAAGTCAAATAGGTATTTAAATTTAAGATCATTTATTTATTAACTTTAAATTACATTTTTAACAATATCTTTAAAATATTTTTTTTTGTTAATTTCTCCAATTTCAAAACTTTTTTGATATAAGATTTTTGTTTTTTTTCTGTTTTAATTTTTATACTGCGTTTTTATATTTATTTAGTAAAAAATTATAAATTAGTATTGCTCCCGTTAATAACAAATTAACAACTTTTTTTCTTTGCTTAAAAAATTTTGCGTTTTTAATTAACTTTTTAAATTTTTTTTTGCTTTATTTTTCTTTGCCGTATTTTTGTAAAACTTTATTCTTTGGCCGGTTTTCACTACTAATATTTTAACATAATGTTTTGCACTAGACGCCGATATGAACATCTGCGAACTGAATAGTGAAAAAAGCAAATGTAGCGTTAAGACTCTCTAGCCAAAAAAAAAATTAAAAAACAAAACGACCTGTAGCCAAGAAACAAATAACAGCACCAGAAACAGCTACAGCAAAAACAATAAAATTAGCAGCAAACAGAATATTTTACTATAAAAGTGCCGGGTATAAATATTTATTCTATTACTTAAATAATATTCTTGCATACAGTGGGATAAAATTGGTAATTTTTTTGAAGATTCTTGGGTTTTAAGATTTTACAATAATTGTTAATAATTAATATTAATAAATTAAAGATTTTTTAGAACTTTTTTATGGATTTAACTGCCTGTTTTCAAGTTTGAATAAAAATTTATTTAAGTCGAAAACAAAAACAATTTTGAAATTTGTTTATTGTTGTTTCAATATAAATTCTCAAGCGAAATTTTTATTTTATTTTGAAAAACAAGCAGCTAGTTTTCTAAATTTTCTAAATTTAAGTTTTTGTTACGAAATTAAATTTAGTTTAGAATTATATAGCAGTTTTACTTTTTTTAATTTTTAAACTGGTTCCCTTATGTATATAAACGTGATACTGGGGTGGCCACCAGCCACTATAGTTCAGTAACATGTATATTTTCGATTCATAGGTATAAGAGTTTTAAGACAAATTCTGTATTAAATTTGAGCAATTTTACTTTTTTCTAAAACACACGGCATTTTTCAGTAGTCGGCATACGATCTACCAATCCTCGGCATGTAATGATCCTATTGTCGGTATGGCTATTTTTTTTAAGAAAAAACCAATTTATACAGGAACTCAATTGCCATTTATTGAAAATTAAAGCTTCTTACTTTCTAAAATGCTTAAAATAAACATTTGTACATTTATATAGGCAATACACACAGAGAAAAAACATGTTTTAATATGGTCACCTGCAACAAAACCATTTTTAAAGATAATTTTAAAAATATCATGTTTAGTTTAACCATATTATTGTCTCCAACAACCATATTATGGTCAAATTAGTCCTCCATCAAGACGCCATAACCATATTATAGTTGCCTCAAAACATGTTGTGGGTTAATATAACAATAATTTGTTTTCAAATTAACAATAGTATTTTCTTCTTTTGCAAGAGCAACATGCTATGGTTGGAAAACAACCATGCTCATATAAGTGTTAAACATATTTTAGTTATTATTAACCATAACATGTTCGAAGGATATGGTTGTGGCTTCTTGATGGACGACTAATTAAACTATAATATGGTTGTCGGAGACAATAATATGGTTAAATTAAACATAATAAGCTCAAATTTTCTTTAAAAAAAGTTTTGTTGGAGGTGACCATATGTAAACATGTTTTATCTCTATTTTTAACGAGACCTCCAATACGTTTTATGGTTAGTTTAACCATGTTGTTGTAGTCACAACCAACTAATAGTTCGATTATAATTTAACAATAGTATTTTACTCTTTTCCAAGAGCTGCATGCTATGGTTGAAAATTAATCAAGCTATTTTAAGTGCTTAATATATTTTTGTTATAACCCAAAACATGTTCGAAGGCAACCATAATGTGATTGTGTCTTCTTGATGAAGGACTATTTTAACCAAAATCACCGGTGACAAAATTATTGTTAAATTAACCATATGATTAAGATTTTTCTCTTAAATTAGTTATGTTGGAGGCAGAGCTATAAAAATCTGAAATCAAAATGATTTCAACCAAACTGATTTCATTCTTTGATTTCGAAATGATTTTAGATTTGTAAGATTGCAATACTTTTTAATTATCAGAGTCAGGTTTATTTCTAGAAGAAGGAGTGTTTCATTTGAATGAAACGAAGGTTTTGATTCTGATTGCATTTTTATTGCAATTACTGAAATTGAATGCAATATTTTAATTGCAATCAATTAATAAAAAAATTTAAAAAAAAAAATTTTATTGCATTCAACATCGGAAAATTAATTGATTGATTTCAAATTAAAATCTTACATATGAAAATTCAACCATTGGGACTTGATCAATAAGATGGTTTTTAAATCAGTGAAACAATTGCTGATGCCTTCTTCAGGCTCGTCCTTTACTAATTGCCTTTGCTTTCTTAACAGCTAAGCTTAAATGTCGATTCCAGGGCGATAATTTTTAAATGGTGTGGTGCGTCCATCTTTCTTTATAATCGCTTACACTGTGTTCAGAATGTAATCTATTTTTACCGGAAGTTAGCATTTAGCAAGTGCCTCCATTTAACTAACTTTTCCACTTTAGCATTTGACTAAACTTGTGTTCTGTCCTGTAAAATGGAGCATGGAACGCAACATTTCTGAATGGCACCTAGTAACTTTACTGAAATAAGTATGTAAAGCAAATGTTAATAATTAAAAGTCCTTACAAGATTAACTAACCGTTAAACTAGAAATAAAATTGCTGCCGACTTTAGGACAACACTTATCCTATAGTCGGCAGGTCATGACGTACTCAAAAGAAATCATGCTGATTACTGGGTAAACTCGTTTTAAACTCATTTTCTGAGGCAAGAGGCACGATTGATGAACAATTTACTTAAATTTGAGTGTAATCGGAGAAAAATACTGATTTGCCAGTGGTCGGCACCAAATGCCGACCAAAGGAAATTTTGCAAATTTATGTTCCTAATGTCGGCACCCAACAAAATTAATAAAATATTTACTTTTTGTAAATTTTTTTACTTTTACGACAAAATTTAATAGACTTTTTACCTTTTTAAGCTTTACTGGTAACATTATTCAAATAAATAATATGACTATTTGCCTTTTTAGGTTAGCTCTAACACAATTTTTTTTTTTTTGAAAACAAGTGTCACCTCACAAGTTCAATAACTTGTTACTCAAGACTTCAAAATTTGTCAACAAATCTAGCATCCTTCAGAAATAAGATATATCCCATCGGTAGTTTTTCTATGACAACAATATTTGCCGTGAGTATATATTCTAAATTAGAAGCCCTAAAATCTCCAAGTTCAGAGTCACTAGAATTAATTATCGCAGAGGTTTCATCTTTCTTCAGTCTACCGCCAGATTTGTTTTTATTTATTCTTCAGACATGTCAATTGTCTTATATATGTTTACCAATGGAATAATACATCCCATTGATGTGAGTAAAAAACCAGTGGGATCTTTTATCCAAAAATTGTAAAAAAACCGCATTCACATTTCATTTTAACATAAAACCCTTTTATTATTTGCATTAAATTACATTAAAAGGAAAAACACTTATTCTCACTGAAAAATTGGAAACCATTTGCGCAGCCAATAGAGGTTGCCAACAAATAAAAAACAATATAGTCTCTAAACACACTCGAAACAGCTTATTTTGTAGAAAAAACAGTTAAAACTACCAATGGCACATTATTTTATTATTGACATATGATTTTACTTAACTTCAATAGCTGTACAAAACGGGGCAAATATAAAAAAACTGTAAGCTTTGTTTTAAGAATTAGTATACTTTTTTTTTCAAACGAATTTATTGCATACAATTTCCAATATATAGTCATAGTGTATTTCTAGGCTAAAAGGCTTGTAATCAATTTGAATTTTTTAATAAAATAGAAATAAAAATAAAAAATAAAATAAATAGGGTGTAAATTGTATTTTTGACGATTTTTTAAATTTCGCCTGGGATGCATGATCCCCAGGTAGTGAAAATAAATAAAGCCGAATGGCAAAGGTAGTTGTCATCTAGAAAAAAGTATATAGGGTTGAAAGTTTGACATAGGAGGTCGTTTAGACAAATAAGAAATAGAGTAGGAGAAATAACGAAGTTTTGCGGCACCCCTAAATGAATCTTGAACTCGTTTGAAGAAACCCTATCTATAAGAATTCGCATAGTTCAATCTCTGAGAATGCTCGATATATATCGATACCTAACCGCGAAAATAACGTAAGCGACGTTATTTAAAATTTTTGTTTTTTTTTAATAAATGGCTTTATTGGCAACACTTGCATCATCTCCGTAAATGTCATGGTCACATAAGGTACCGTTATGGTTTTATAGCAAGAACAGTTTTTATCGTAAGCGACAAATTTTATATAAAATTTATAATTTATATGAAATAAAATAAAAAAAAAACTCTCTCCTGTAAAATTTGATTTTGGCGCTTAGGGCTCGATATCGAGAGAAATTATCGCCAACAAAATATGCAACAAGTTTTGCCAAGAGTGCACCATGCCAGACAATGTTGAACGCCATAGAAATATCTAAAGCAATTACTCTACTTTCGCCAAAACGGTGTTCCGGCACCACTTTTCCGATAACAAGGCCAGTAAGTCTGAGTTCATACGGCTCTTTCTTTATTGAAAAGATTCTTCCTTTTTCTTCTTTAAACATGAATTGGTGTTCAAATGATTCATGTCATGTCGACGCCATGTTTTTTATTTTGTATAGTCGTGCGTATGAAAACAAAAACAAAATTAAACAACGAATAAGAAAGCAAAACGTAAAGACAGTACAGGCATGTGTGTACTCGTTTCTTTTCCCCTCGCCCCTCTCACCTATAAAGTAGCAATCTTTTCAATAAAGAAAGAGCCGTATGAACTCAGACTAAGTCTCCAGTAGGGCGACCTCTACGTAAGCCATTAATTTGAACCTAAAAATTTGACACGATGGAGACTTAGAAATTTTAACTTTATTCAGTTTAAAATTTCTACGAGTTAAATATTTCCTTTGTGTTTTGTTACTTTACGTCGTTTTATTTCACCTAATGGCGGTTGGTATAACAGATTTAGCACGGCCAATTATAACCTTTTCAGTTGTTCTTATATTTGGTTTTTATACCCTATTCCACAGGTTGAAAGGGTACATATAAATTAGTCAGTCCGTTTGTATTTTCTACAATGTTGATGTTAGACTCTATAAAGTATATAAATTCTGGGTCCATAGGAGTAGCGAAGTTGATTAAACGATGTCCGTTGAAATGGGTTTTCCGAAAATCCAAGATATTATTGGGATAAGGTTTTTATATATTTCCATCAAATATAGTCCCGAACAGTTTGCTACTGAAACTCATCCCGATCGGTCAACAAATGGCTAAGATATGAACAAAAACTACGACTACCCCTAATTTTACTTTTTTTGTATATCAAAAGAATGGCAACAGCCAAAGTTTCTAAATTAGATACAAGCATCTTAAATATCAATAGACAACATCCGACAATTTGAGGGTGGAATTGAAGAACTGGGCGTAGCATAAACAATATTTATGTATAACTAAAGAATGGGTTTCATTAATGTTCTCTTCTTTTCACACCAAAGTGAAGGTTGTACATATAAGACTCGATACAGCCGAATATGGCTCTTTTACTTGTTTTGACTTTCGTTAAAGAAAAGTTTTTCTTATGTGTATAAACAATTAACACTGTACAAAAAAAGAAATATATATTTATTAATATGTAAATTTTTTATCAATTTGCTACCGCCATCCCACTGTGCCTACGTATATCTTTAATGTAAACAGACAAATTTCAAAGAGTTGCAACTTAACAACTGTTTAAACAACAAAAACTAATAAAAACAGAACACACTGTCTACTTAAAAAGCCAGACCGAAGAAATTTTAATTATTGTCTAAATCGGGTGTGGAAAATGAAGTACTGTTGTACTATTTTCAGTTTTTTTTTTTACGACAGAAACTACTGCAGTACTTCGTGATATAAAAAGTACTAAAAGGTAAATTTTTCAAAATATTTGGCTGGAAATATTTTTGAGTTCAATTAAGGTTTTGATTTTAAAATTGTTTTCTCTTATTGCTTCGAAACGATACAATTAAAAATCGATAATTTCGTTTTTTATTTATTAAAAAATGTATGTCTAATATACTATGCTGTTATTGCCTGTCTATATTTTACATAATTCTTTATTATATTTGTTTATTATACTGCATTTTGTGAAAAAATAAGACTGTAATTCAGAAATAGATTCATCTTTAAACGATCATCTTAAAATGGATCGATTTTCATCACAAACAACACTTAATAAAATGGACTTTTTGCCTTCACAAATTCCTCGAGGGTGTTAATTTTTTGAGGTTTCTATAATGTTACTGTTCGGGAAAAATTGCCGGGAAAATGGAAAATATTTAAGAAATTTCCCCGAACTTAAGGAATTTTTCCTCCAAGTTTATTTTTTCTAATTCGGAATAGTTACACGTAAAGCTTTTTGGAGAAAAACATATATAATTCAAGGTTCCCATACCAATATTATGAATGAATCATGTATTCGTTGGTCGTAATTGCATCTAGTGTTATAGCATAAAGCAACCAGAGGCGAAAAGAGTGACGTTTAAAAGTTACCCAAATCGGTTGTGAGTAGGCTTGCCACATCGAAATTGGCAAAAAGCTTGACATTCAAATAAAAAAGCTTGATTTTTCTTAACAGTTAAAAATTCGGTTAAATGTACAAACAAATTTATATTGTTGTTATCGTAGCGGAGCTGATTTAACAATGACCGTCTATCCGTCCGTTGGTTTGTCTCTCCGTGTGTATGTTGAAATGGGTCTTCTAAAGAAGATATTTAAATCGCGTATAGTCTGGAATAGAAATTCCGCCATATCAATTCATAACTGGCTCAGTTATCAGCAATTTATTATGAACGCCTCTTATTTCTACACATAAATCTTTACTTTTAAAAGTCTTGTTATAATTTAAGAACTTTATTTTTTTGTAACTTTCACATAAAATAAACTCGTTAGAATACTGGTAGTGAAAATAATAAAATCGTTCTATAAATGAACTACATTGTTATAGATAAATAGCAACCTTATTCTACCAGAAAACATGGTTTTCGCCAAATATAAATAGCAGTATTTATAATGGTTATTTTATCATGATTTTTTTTTGACAATTTAATGAAAAATTGCTTTAAACTCCGATTTAGCTTGGCAAATTACATTTTTCTTGATTTTCCGTTTGGCAACCCTATTTGTGAGGTCAGCTTTCATTGAAAGAGACAGAAAGCGTTTTTTTTGGTAGTGAAGTAATAATATGTGCGTTCGTTTACTTTTCCAGTAAAATCCAGTAGGTGAGTAATATGAAAATTTTACAAATTTATGTGTACGCGAACGCATTTCAGTAAAATCCAGTACAAATTTGTACAAATTTTGGGGTAAACGAACGCAGCTATTGTGTATAAGCAAGCCGCTACATTCAGTCCAAATTTTGTGATCAAAACAAAATGAGCAAAAATAGTATCTTTCTAAAGCAGCCCATACATGTTTCAATTCAATTGCACGCTGAGTCGGTTGTTGACCAAATCAAAGCGTCAAAGTTGTAGAGTTGGTTAAAAAAACATCAAAAGATTTTGATTTTTTCAAGCTGATTATTAATTTTTTTAATTCGATTGTACTGTTTTTGCAAAAAAAGTTAAGTATTATAAAAATTGTCTTTTATTTCATTTAATTTTAAAACTAATTTAAAATCTTTCAATTCAGTTGATGAAGTGTGTGGCTAAGGCATCAATTCAGTTGAAAGACTCAGTTGAATTGAAACGTGTATGGGGGGCGCATAAGAAAGAAACACTACATCTTGTGTCAGGGCACCTCTGCGCACCTTGTGTTTTTTTTAGCAAGATTAAGGAAACTATGATATCTTAACAAATTATATACCTACATGCAAAAAGAAAGACGATCTGCTAAATTGAAAATTTGAAAAGCTTTTGATATTTGAAATAATAGCCCCGACATTCATAACAAAGATTCTTCGGATAGTTTTAAACAGTATTTTCTGTTAATATTGATAGATATAAATGCGTCGTCTTTATCATAATAATATTTTGATACATTTTTCACCATAATGTAGAGAAACATTTCAAAACCTCAATTTTCAAACCCTGATCTAAAAAGATTTGTTTAAACGATGTTTATGTTTCAGTATGAAAACCAAACAATAAACATACAAATATAAGAAAAAAATAAATTAAAAGAAAATTACTAAATAAATTTTTCATATTATTCGAATGTGTATTCTATGTCAAATACATTCCCCAAAAGCTTTTATACTTTAATAGTCTCATTCCTTCATTATTTCACAGGAATATTTTCTAAGCACTATCAGAATTTTTGTTTGTATATTTCTGTTACGAAGCTTACCTTAGCTATCCTTTGGTTAGCAATGAAGTAAATTGTAAAGAAAATTTATACAACTATTAGATACCAGCAGAATGTAATGCATTTTCTGGCCCGCTACGGCCTTCGTCAGCATTCTTTGTATCTTATAACTGGATAGTGCCTATTGTAAATTTTATGTATTTAACTTAATTATTTTATCAAATAGAATCTGGGAATTTATTTCTCATGGTGAGTTACATTTATTATATAAATTTTTCATATTATTCGAATGTGTATTCTATGTCAAATACATTCCTCAAAAGCTTTTATACTTTAATAGTCTCATTCCTTCATTATTTCACAGGAATATTTTCTAAGCACTATCAGAATTTTTGTTTGTATATTTCTGTTACGAAGCTTACCTTAGCTATCCTTTGGTTAGCAATGAAGTAAATTGTAAAGAAAATTTATACAACTATTAGATACCAGCAGAATGTAATGCATTTTCTGGCCCGCTACGGCCTTCGTCAGCATTCTTTGTATCTTATAACTGGATAGTGCCTATTGTAAATTTTATGTATTTAACTTAATTATTTTATCAAATAGAATCTGGGAATTTATTTCTCATGGTGAGTTACATTTATTATATAAATTTTTCATATTATTCGAATGTGTATTCTATGTCAAATACATTCCTCAAAAGCTTTTATACTTTAATAGTCTCATTCCTTCATTATTTCACAGGAATATTTTCTAAGCACTATCAGAATTTTTGTTTGTATATTTCTGTTACGAAGCTTACCTTAGCTATCCTTTGGTTAGCAATGAAGTAAATTGTAAAGAAAATTTATACAACTATTAGATACCAGCAGAATGTAATGCATTTTCTGGCCCGCTACGGCCTTCGTCAGCATTCTTTGTATCTTATAACTGGATAGTGCCTATTGTAAATTTTATGTATTTAACTTAATTATTTTATCAAATAGAATCTGGGAATTTATTTCTCATGGTGAGTTACATTTATTATATAAATTTTTCATATTATTCGAATGTGTATTCTATGTCAAATACATTCCTCAAAAGCTTTTATACTTTAATAGTCTCATTCCTTCATTATTTCACAGGAATATTTTCTAAGCACTATCAGAATTTTTGTTTGTATATTTCTGTTACGAAGCTTACCTTAGCTATCCTTTGGTTAGCAATGAAGTAAATTGTAAAGAAAATTTATACAACTATTAGATACCAGCAGAATGTAATGCATTTTCTGGCCCGCTACGGCCTTCGTCAGCATTCTTTGTATCTTATAACTGGATAGTGCCTATTGTAAATTTTATGTATTTAACTTAATTATTTTAACAAATAGAATCTGGGAATTTATTCCTCATGGTGAGTTACATTTTATTATATAAATTTTTCATATTATTCGAATGTGTATTCTATGTCAAATACAATCCTCAAAAGCTTTTATACTTTAATAGCCTCATTCCTTCAATATTTCACAGGTATCTAATAGTTGTATAAATTTTCTTTACAATTTACTTCATTGCTAACCAAAGGATAGCTAAGGTAAGCTTCGTAACAGAAATATACAAACAAAAATTCTGATAGTGCTTAGAAAATATTCCTGTGAAATAATGAAGGAATGAGACTATTAAAGTATAAAAGCTTTTGAGGAATGTATTTGACATAGAATACACATTCGAATAATATGAAAAATTTATATAATAAATGTAACTCACCATGAGAAATAAATTCCCAGATTCTATTTGAAAATTACTAAAGAAACATTCGTTGAAATCTTTAGGGGATTACATATCGTATAGAATAAAATTGCTGCTGATATTTTCGTATGAAATGTATTTGTTTTTAGATGCAGAATCTTTTTAATTCAGATAGTTTTATAAGAGAAGAGAGAGAACATCCAACAGGCCACCAACAATGTGCTAAACCAAAAATTTTCTTTTTTTGTGTGTTTATTTTTTTTTGCTTCTCAATTTTGCTTTTATTTCTAACCCAATAATAATATCTGTGGTATTTTGACAAAACATCTTAAGTCAAATTTAAAAAGTTGAAATAAATGTTATTAATCATACGAATTTTCATTCAAAAAACATTAAGCACATTAAAACTAAATCTTATTAATGACATTTTTTGATTTCCAAGAAAACCTTTGATAACAAATATGCAAGTGGCAGTGCAAAAAACTGAACTAGCAACAATGAAATAAAGTAATTTGTTTTTATTTTCGTTTTTTCTTTTTTTTTTCCCCTTACAACTACAATTAGAGTTGACAAAAAACCAACCAATTGTTGTCGGGATTGTAAGAAAAGATAAAATCACTGTTTGTTGTTGGTGTTTTTTCTAGGCTTTGATATTATTATGGGTAAGACTTTTGAGTGGTTATAATTCCTATTCGATTAACAGTTTAATTTGAATAATATCTTTATCTTTTCTAGAGTCTTTGGATAAAGTTTCCTGATGGCCGGATCATCATTAGCAACCAGTGAAATGCGCATATGAATATCTTATCCCACCAACAAATAATTTAAGCTTATCAATAGTAAGAATTGGGAATTTAGCACATTAAAACTAATTATTATATAATATTAATTTTTTATAACGTTTTAAAAATTTGGTTTTAAAAACGAAATTTTTCTTTAATTTTGGTTTATTTTATTAATAAAAATTTTTTGTAAACATTTGTTTGCTATCTTATCTCGACTTAAGATGTTTTTCAAAATGCCATAGATATATAAAAACAATTTACATATAACTAGAAAGCTCATAGTATTCATATAAAGAGCAGGAGACAAAAACTAATTAAATAATAAAAGAAAGACAAACAAAATCTAAAGGCATGAAAAGAGAATTCTTTGTGGGAGATTTTATTCGCAAATAATGGGATGGATGAATAGCCGGAGAGTAGATTAATTAAAATAAAATATTTTATTTGTTTTTCACTTGATAGCCGTTCTTCATCGAGCAAAAGTGCCAATAGGTCTAGCAAAATGATTTGCGGTTTTTTTTTTCTTGTTTCCTAGTTGGCGACATTACAAAATATTTTTTGTTTATTGAGAACTGCCTTTTGGAATTTGTTTAATACTTTTTGCAAATCAATCCATTAGAACGTACTAGTCACTTTGCGAATATTCGATTCAAATGATTTTTATTCGCTTTGCAATTAAAAATAAAGTAAGAAAAACATATAACGGGTCCGCCATCTAACGTTTTTTTTTTCAACTTGTGCTTATTTCGTGAATGGTAACACTTAGCTCATGTCTGATTTGACAGATAATTAGTTTTATCCTTCCGCTGAACGAATATGGTTGTGTATACGCTTGAACAACTCTGGGAAATATTGTGACATTACTTTGAAAATCATGGTAATGTTGCAGAATGCAGAATGTAAAAAAAATCATCTTTTCAGATGAAGCTCATTTTGATTTTGGCGGGTATGTAAACAAACAAAATTGTCGCATTTGGGGCACCCAAAACGAGTCACTGTTTGGTGCGGATTTTGGTCCAGAGGCATAATTGGGCCATTTTTCTTCGAAAATGAGCAAGGAGTCGCCGTTACAGTCAATGGCGATCGTTATCGGGCCATGTTGAACGAATTTTTGTTCACAAAAATTGAAGAGGAGGATATAGGCAACATTTGGTTTCAACAGGACGGCGCTACGTGCCACACAGCCGAAGCTACACTCGATGTTTTGCGCCCTGTTTTTGAAGATCGCTTTATCAGCCGCAGAGCTGATGTCGTTTGGCCAACTCGGAGCTGCGATTTGACACCGTTGGACTTTTATTTGTGAGGTGCCGTCAAAGATAAATGTTACGCCAACAAGCCAGAGACAATTGACGCTTTAAAGGACAATATTCGTGAAATACAGCTGCATACAATCGAAAATGTGCTTAAAAACTGGACCGATCGTGTAGGCTACTGCATGGCCAGCCGAGGCAGCTATTTGAAAAATTATTTTCCATTATTAACCGGAAGGATTGTACTTTCAAATAAAAAAAGAAATTTGAGAAAATATTCCGTAGTTTTTTTTTATAGCATTTTCAAAAAAAAAGTTATTTGGCGGATCCTTTATATAGGCTGGATGGATAAATTTTTGTCATTCCAGTCGTTCCTTCAACACTTAGTGATGTAGGCAAACCTTCTCAATAATTGTAAGACAAAAGCCAGACGTTATAAAATTTCAAATTTATTGGAAAATCGGACAACAAAGGAACCGACTTTTACTGAAGGAACAAGCCTTTATAAGTCTGGAAAAAAAATGCCGCAAATATTGTGAAAACTATAGATTCTTCTCCAACAAAAGCATCGAAAATAAAAATAATGAGCGTTTCTCCTAATAATCCAATACCATAAACAAATGAAGAGGCTTTAGTTTTGTAAATCTATGGTGGCTAAAAAGGCTTACCTCTGTATATACAGTGTTGTCGGAAGAAGCGCTAGCATCTTTTAACAAGGACTTCAGAAATATACGAGAAAGGTTCCGTGAGAAAACAAAGCATGATCTTCAGCTCCTTTTATAACTTCTTTTTCCGCAAAGTATATATATTCATTCTCGCTGTTCGGAGCCTTTTGGAAAATAGTTATTACGTTGCTTTTAGATGCGTCAATGCCAGAGCCGCACCATTATTTATTCGGATTCAGACAAAAGTAAATATTGGGGATTCACACGAAATTTGTTTTAATTTTTCCATAAGAAATATTCCACTCCCATGTAGTATATTCGCCCACTTATTTTTTATTTATATTTATAAAGTCTATGAAAGTGCAACGTTTCATGCCGGTACGAGTTATTAGTTTTTTTTTAAATGCGAATTATTGGTTTTTACCGGCAAGATTGAGCACTCGGATCCGGCTATGCAGGCTTTAGTTAGCACAAGTATTTTCTTCTCTATGGTATGCCATTACTAACTTCGCTAACTAAAACTTTTCTCTGCATAGCCGGCCTTCGGTCGGGGTCGTATTTCCTGCAGCCCTGTTACGCAGCGCCAAGAATTTTTCACCCAACCATAGAAATTTACAAATCTATATATATAAAATTGTAACGTTACTGACTCACTGATTCATCATCACACAGCCTAAACGCCTGAAGCTAAAAACTTGAAATTTTAGGTAAAAAAGGGTAAATTCGGAAACATTTAATCTCCAAAGCTAAAAGAGATACAAAAAAACTGTAATACTTATCATTGTTCTTTTGAAAAATATGAGGACAGGTGTCTGGTACTTTTTTGATATTCGGCACTTTTAGGGTGAAAACGGGTAAAACCTGAATTTTGGTACGTTTTTGTCGGCCCATCTATCTTTTGAACCAATAAACAATAATTAAAATAAAGTTTATACCACATTCGAAACTTATCAAAAAAAAAAAAGGAATACTAGTTTGGTACTTTTTCGATATTCGTACGTGTAAGGGGTGAAAATCGTAACCATTTTTGGTACTTTTTTCAAAACATTTTGCTTCATTCATTAACATATTCGTACTAAATTATGGGCACCCACTAAAATATGGCAATTTTTGATACTTTAATGGGAGGAATAAATAGTACCAAAATGGGAAATACGGGATATTTATTATCTTTCTTCAGCGTTTTGGATTTACTACTGGTATTTATTAATTATCGTTAATATTGGACCTTAAAACATAAAATTCAACATGCAATGTCTTGAGTGGAAATGAATCTATGAGGGAACTTTTTGATACTTTTTTGTTCTTTAACTGGTACTTTTTGAATTTTCGAAAGTATTGGACCAAGAAACATAAAATTCAAGATGCAATGTCTTAAGAAAGTAAACGCGTACATATTTTGAAATAATACGAGAAATTTACGTTCTTTAATTTGCTTTTGTGTTTTACGAGAGGTACTTTTTTAATTTTCTATACTATTTAACTTAGCAACACAAAATTATAGGTTAAAAAAAATATGTTTATAAAAGAAAAGACCCGATAACAAAGTAGTGGGTTAAATGCTAGAATTAAAACAAGTTAAAACCTGGAAAAATAAACTTTGGCATATATATATGCCCACGAAGAAAAAGGAGACGCTAACGAAGTAGCGGGTTAAATGCTAGTATACCATAAAATTAAAATGGATTTGAAATGAATTTTAAGAAAAATTTGTATGAAAAATTTGCCTTAAAACATATATATATATTTATATATCTTAGGGATTTAGTTCATTTTAAAAATTGGGGAGTTGTTGCATTATGAACTAACTTCCTAATTTTTTTCTGTTTTTAGGGTTTAAAGAATTAAATAAGTCCTTTTATAAAGTTCTGTTTTTTTTTGTGAATAAAAATTTGGAGTCTAAGTTCATTTTGGCTTTTGGGACTTAGTTCATTAGGGACTTTGTTCGTAGCGCGTGTAAATCCTTTGCCTAACATGTCCCTAAAATAACTTCAAGGCAAAAAAAAAAAAAAAAATCTGATATTTCAAAACATGGTATAACATATATTAATTTGTATATCATCATTTGCGATTTCCAATTGAACCCAAAAATATGAAAAACCCTAGCTTATTTGTCTGTAAATACTGTTGCGTAGGGAATCAAAGGTCGGCGTTGATCAACTACACTTTCTTACTTCTTACACATTGCTGTTGTTATTGTTGAGTAAGTTCTATAAAATTTGCATTTAATAAAAAAAACAAATAAACATTGTGGGAACAAACATTTCTATCTTAACATGTTTTGTTCAAATAGATATTTTTGTTTTAAATTGCAAATAAGTTTTCTTTAACCAACAATCACTTTATAAATTAAAAACATGATGATAGTGTCGATATTATTTAAAGAAAATTTATTTCCAAAAATTAATTAAAATGCAAATCTTAATTGTGATAAAAAAAAAAAACGAGAAAACCATAAGATTGCAACTAGAATAAAAAAAAAGAAAATACTTGAAAAGCACGTTCAAAATGTTCATATGAGTATGTGTAAACAATATTGTAGGTGTGAATTTAAATGCACTTAAATGTACCAGCCAGAACATCATGAAACTCATGCAATTTTTCTGCAAACATATTGCTGTTTTGTTAAAAAGAAGTAATTGCACATACATGCATGTTTTAATATCATGTCAATTTTGTGCATTTTATAAATTTTTTTGGTGTTTCTCAGAAGAAATTCTGGTTGAAGTGTTTGTATTATATCTAAAAGTGTGACGTGTTGGGGATGATTATGATGATGTGATGTGAAGTCTGTTTACTCGCTTCGTGCTGTCTGTAGACTTTTTGAATACACAATATTTCATTTTTAAGTAATAAATGTTTTTGTTACTGTCATCTGTCCATCAAGACAAACATCAAAAATCATTTATTAAAAAGGAAAATTTCGGTCGGTAAGGAGGAATTTTAGGCAAATTTAGGATGTCCAAATTGTAGACAAATTTTGAAGAATTGTTTTTTGTGGTAACTGAGAAAAGAAAATAGTTTTCATTGGTTTGGAGCTTAAAAATCGGAATATATTCCTTCCGCTACCACACCACAATAGTGGAGAGGGAATTATGCATTTCTGCTGATGTTTGTAACCAGCGTTTAAAAAACTGCAGTGAAAGTACAAAAACTGCCATTTCTTCAACTTCTTTATTTGTCATTGGCAAAAAAAAAACTGTTACTTATACTTGGGACTCATTAAATTTAAACAGTCGATGTAAAACAAACCCAAAAAGCGAAAAGTTGTACACAAATTTAGGTTTTTTTGTTCGACAGTTTTTGGTTTCGACTGCAGTTTTTTAAACCCTGTTTGTAACACCTTAAAATATTGGTCCCACATTTAAGTAAGTGGTCTGAAACTATATCGATAGTTTTTAAAACTAACAATATTTTCTACAAAATACAAAACATTTATAACAAGATCTGTAAGAGACTTTTAAAAAACAAAACTTTATGCAATAGAATACGTAGAGAACCAAGTAAATCGTCCGAAACCTTGTTTAATTAAAAATTGTTTTGCTTCTACTGCAAATTTTTAAATTTTGAGTTAATGCCCTCTTTTTGATTATAATCCAGATGAAAATTTTATTTTTTATCATTATCATTATCGATATAATAAATCGATAGTTTTTCGAAAAATTTAAAAAACCGATTTCACTATCGTTATTATTAGAAATTATGATATCCAAAACGATATCATAATTTAATGGAAAAACGATATTTTAAGGAAAGAAAACGATCGTTTTCGATTCAAAAACGACGATTATCACTTGTGATACTTTCTATTACCTATATGATATTGTTACAATATCGCTTGGTTTATTGGGTAAGTGCGATATGTATATAAAATAAAATACTTGAATTAAAAACAAATATTAAAAGTAAGACAATTTTGTATTCGTATTCGAAATTTAAAAAATTTCACGATATTTTACAGAAGAACTGGCCAAAAACCAAAACCAATGTTTGATTACTGAAATTGAATAAAGTGCAAATCAGTGAGGTTCAACTTCAAGAATCGTTCAAAAAAACTGTACGAAGGGTATGTATCTAAGGTCTCAACATTGTTTTGTAAAACTTCCTTACAGTTATTTTCCAAATAGCAACATGCAACCATGTTCTGGAAATCGAAATCGAATTCGAGTGAATGAGCCAATTTAGACTAGACTAATTTTTAGTCGGATTAACTTTTTTTCTTTCAAACTACACTGGATTAATTATTCTGGCACAAAATGGTATACGTACACGCAGCTTTGTATGTGTTAGTATTTGTTTGCTTATTTGACGTTTGGTGTTCTTTCGCTGTAAACATAAAAACATTTCGTTTGTTGGCGTGACAACCACCCTCTGTTTTTATATTCATGTTTACACGACGGCGAACAACTAACGATTAAAATCGCTCTGCAAAAAAGAAAACACTGAACCTGTTTTTTCATAAGTGTGTATGTATTGGTTTTGTTCTGCTAATGCGGGGTTGAAGCTGGATTAAAAATTATGCCAACCAAAAACGACTCTCTTCACTTCTTTCGCCTACAAACTGTCGTTTTCTGCCAGAACAATTAGTCTAGTGACTAGACTAGACTAGACTAGACTCTAGTCCATTGATGCCCACGGTAGTAGTATTGGTGAGAGTGACGAAATAACACTGGAAGAAAACAATTTGCTATTCATTTTATTTAGTCGTCAGCGAGATTGCGACGAAAGCACATGTGTGACGGGTGTTGTCATTTTTTTTCTGTTTCTTTGTTTAACAAAAGGGAAATTTAAAATTAATGAATGTACATATTTAAGTAATACACTTGGTGAATGTATTTATTTTAGTAATTCTCTTGATGAATGTATTGATTGGTATATATATATCTATAATACATACATATATAATTTATATATGCGGACATCTGGATAATATGATATATTTCGGAATAAAAAGATTCTTCGAAGTGTTTATAAATTTTACAGGGGAAGGTTTTTTTTAAATAAAATCAGTTTGAATAAATAATATTTACATTATAAATTTTAAAATAATGGCTTTTTTCAAACTGATTTTATTTAAAAAAAACCTTCCCTGTAAAATTTCGAGTTTGTGGCATAAAAAAGTAAGCAATAAAAATAGTGCGAAACCAACAAGTTTCATTAATACATCAATAAAACACATCTTCTTACCCAAAAATTTTACCTGCTGTCACATTTGCTTTTATGTGTATAGGTTTACACATAAATTGTAGGAAAACAAGACTTTTTTTAACTTGTTTTTTAAATATTTTTACTTACTTAAGAAAAGTGTTTTCAAAGAAAAAAACCCACCGACGCGATTGGTACAGAAACAAAAATATTTTTACAAGCACAAAATACCAACAAATTATTGTGGCTATTTTTTCTTAATAATTTCTGCATTTAGGTACGTCTTTTTAACGAAAGTAAAAGTGACCCTTTTCAGGTACAAAGAATTTTTTTCACAAACAAAACACATATCGTTAGCTTAAATGCAAAACAATGTAGATATTATTTGAAAATTACAAATTAATAGAATACAATATTTTTTCCTTAATTTAGTAATACTCTTTGTGAATGTATTTATTTATTTATTTATTTGCAAATAATTCATGTCTTTGTGAACATCTTCAAAATGTTTTTTTAAATTATATTTCTTAGTTTTTTTAAATGTCTTATGACAAATAAGACATTGCATGTCATCAAAAGCATTTTGTAAAATAAAATAATTTTCGACTGACATCATTAATAAATCGCAATAATTTCAATTTATGTGTTAACTCACAGCAGTCTTGATGACGATTAAAATAAGACACAGAAGTTCTGCCAGTGTAGTTTGTCTCTCGCACTCAACATGCTGATTTCCTATTGGTTGATTGACGATCAAACAAAAGAGCGTAAGTATACGTGTGAGTTTCATTTGCTGATATCAGCCACTACTGGGCATCTTTGGTCTAGTCTAAATTGGCTCAATGGCACACATTTTGAAAATTATCCGGTTTCAATGTTCGTAAAAATATTTCCTTCTATATACTTTCAGTACTACTTATCTCATTTAAAAAAAAAAATTTAAATTTTTAATTTATTCAAAACAAGTCTTAAAATATTTTATTCGCATAGCCGCGAATAACGTTTTAAGTTAAAAAATAATTATTTTTCAGGAGAGCAAAAAAAAAAGTTTTTAGCAGGCAAGATTATTTATTTTTTTTAATTTTTTTTAACTTTAATGCAAAATATCCATAAATTTGAATTTTAAATTATGTACAAGCAAATATACAGTTTATAATATTTTTAGTGGAAAAACGTTTTATATGAACAATCGCGATTTGACTTAAAAGGGGTTTCCAATACGCAAGCGGATTTTAAAACGTTATTCCACGTTGCAGAAGGGGGTAATGTTAACGGTAATCTGCAAAAAACAGTTTTTGCAAAAAGTGGCTTTTACAACGTTTTTCGCGGCTGTGCTTTATTTGTATTTTATTCATATCTTTTTACTTAAATTTTTTTAAAACAAATGTTCTTTCTTGTTTAAACATATATTTAAATAAATTTTTGTATTTAGGTATTTGATGAAAACCGGTCGATTTTGAAGCGATTGTTTTTAAAAGGTGCATTTCGAGTGATTTCAAAATCCATTTCTGATTTATAGGCTTACCTCCTTATGCAAAAAAAGTTAAGGTTTACATTATTAACTCAACACATTAAGCCACTTTTGTTGGGTTTATCGCGCGTAATAGCGATTATCTAACACAAAATTTGCCATTATTTAAAATTTTCCAATGTTGGTCTGTTCTTAAGGTTTTCCGGGTCAAATTGGCAATTTTTTGCAGCAACTGGAAAATAACGGTACATTTGTGAATTTTCCAAATATGAAAAAGAAAAAAGTTATATTTTGTGAAGAGTCTAGTTTGATATATTTAATAAATTAAGCTCTCTCAATAGTATTTACTGTAATCTTAACTTTTAAAAGACTGCAATCTGAAAATTCAGTATTATATCAATGCTATTTTTTTCTAGAATATTTAAATAGCAACAAATTATATTGTTTATTATTTAACATCGTAATAAGAACTTTCACATAATATAAATTTCCTTTGAATATTTTCTATTTCTATTTTTTTTTTTTTAATTTATTTATTTCATCAAACAAATATAATTTTTGATTAAAGAATCTAAAAGTATTTTTTCTATTTTATATTTTATTCATTAAAACGTTTATTATAAAATAAATACAAAAAATGTCACAGCATGTGATGCAAAATTAAAAAAAGCAAAAAATAAAATGCCGACATAGACAAACAAAAGTATTGTTATTAATTTTTTTTTCTGTAACAATAAAATAAGCATTTCAGATACAAAATTTAATTCTAGTGTTATTATTGTTATATTTGACATTTGAATTTTGCTAGCAAAAGCAATCATTTAGGTAAATAATGTTTGTTTTGTTAAACATTTTAAATATGTGCTTAAATAACTAAAACGGAATAAAATAATTTAATTAAAAATATGTTGTTTTTTAATAATGTTAATGTATATTAAAGAAAATTAAAAAAATAAAATAATTGTTTTGGTTTTAATTTTAAAGCATTAAAAATACATTTACTTAAAATATAGCAAATCGTTTGCCACTCGGCTAAAATCAGTGGCGACAACACACATTCTACGATATTTACAATTGTGTGTGTAAACCGGCATACGATTTGCTTTAAAGAAAATATAACAAAGCAACAGCAAAACGAAAACAAGTGGATATTTTTGTCATCTATGTTAGAAAAGAACCCAGGTAAGGATTTCAATCGGTACAGAGCTTTGTTGCCTGAGTACCCTTTCCATATCTGATTTAAAACACAAGCTTGCAATTAAAAAATAAAAATTTTGTTTACGCATGGAACAGTAAACCGACATGTTAAAAAAATTGGCGAATTAGTTCATTTTTGATTTCGGGACCTAGTTCATTGGGGACTTAGTTCATAGCGTAAGCAAAAATGCTCACATTGGTTTAATGAGCTTCTATTAAATAAGATGTTAAGAAATAACTTGTTTTTCATAAGACTTAAAAGAGGTTTATTTCAACTAAAAATATAAAAAACTGCTTTTATCTCCAGAATGTGTGTTAGATAAAGAAACGGAGTTCTTAAATACACCCAGAAAATAAATACGGTTGAGGAATTGTTAGAAAAAATTATTTTGATCCCCGCATTGACCACAAAGAAACTATTAATGGTTTTAACATTTCTATAGTCTAGGTTGAATACCTTTAATCGATGTTTTGTATTAATCGCACGAATAATTATGCAAGGTAAAAATTTAATCGAATAATAATCGAACAATTTAATATTATTCGGCTAATCGAATAATTTTATTTTTAGTTTAGAAGTTTAAAAAATTGTTTCCAACTAAGCTTAATATGACCAGAAACAATTTCATGCAATTTTGTGGCTTACGGTCCATAATTTACCTTAGATCCTATATTTAGCAGCCTTCTGAAATTCACTGTAAATGCTAAAACTAATTTCACCGCTGTATTGTAATGTATGTGTTTCAATACCAGAAATCACTCTACAGAATTTTGAGAGGATTGGTCTATAATTTACAGTGGGCTCAATATAAATTTCCCTCCTGAAAATCATTTTAATTTGGCTAAAACTGTTATGAATCATGATATTTAACTTAAACTAGTTCAAATTTCTAAAAAAAGCATAACATTTCCTGATTGTCGGTCAATAATTTAATATAGGTCTAAACCGCAACATATTTTAACGCTGACGTCAGTTTTTATAACGATTAATTAATATTAAATATATATCATATAGATATCTCTCCTAAAATATTCGAACTGTCCGTGGACACTGTAGCACTTTAATTTGTTTTAAATGTAATTATTAATTTAAATAATAAATTAATATAATATATCATTCGATTAGTGTTTTAAAAGCATATTTAATGCAAAAACACTGTTTAAAAATTTTTATTCGGTAGTCCGGATAATTTGATAATCCGGATTAGGGTCTGTAATTAATTAAACGGATTATCAAGCTAGTAATATATATTTAAAAAAATTGTTACTTCGAAGGAAATGTTCAATAGTTAAGAAGCAATAAAACGGCATTTAAAACGTACCGGCTTGTTTTTTTTCATTATAGAAAAAAACTAATACTGTAAAAAACAAATTTTCGATTAATCGATTCATCGGTATAAGTTATTCGAATTATTTGTTAATCGAAAATAAGAAATTTAAAATTATTCGAACGGTTCGCCTAAAAATAATTGATTAATCGAAAAACGGTTAATCGTTTGAATACCCTACTATTATCCCGGTTTCAGAAACTTTATTTTTTTAACCTTTAAATCAGTCATAACCACTCCATATATATAATCGTATATAATCGTATTTTTATATATAATCGTATTTTTCACACAGACACGGTCGGCAATTCACATGAATACAACAATTTTGTTCGTTTCAAAACATCAGTCTATCATCAGTCTCTGCTCAAGCTTTGTGAAAGCAACACCACGCACGCACGTTTGGTATTGTTTTTGTTTTTTTTTTCGTAATCAACACAAAAGCACACAGAGCAACAAAGTTTATACTTTTTTTTAAATAAATATTTTACACTAGCTGGCCCGGTTACCCGGCGTTGCACGGGATCCAATAATTTTATTAAAAAAAAAAATATATTGAAATAAAAAAAAACAAAAATAAATGACAAAAAATTTATATAAAAATAAAATTGTATGAGAGGTACCACGCCCCTTTGTCCAATCTTGACCTTATATAGCATACTTGTCTTTCTTGGTCGACAGTACATACTGTGAAAATTTCATGAAGATCGGGTCAGTAGTTTAGACGGCTATACGGAACAAAGATATATACATTCAGTTTTATGTATTAGATTGTTACACAGTGTACAATTCGGCAGTGACCGCAGCTTCTGTTTGCGACCGCACACAAGCACATAATATCTTTGTGTACGTGCGTTCGGGGCTTGGTTAACACTGCTTTAAATGTTAACCTCCCATGAAACTTATAATATTGTTGGATTTTATGATATAATGTTTAAATAACCACAGGTATTATAAAATGCAACAATAATATGATATTTTTTTAAACATTGTTCCCCGTAATCATAAACGATCATTAAATTAAACAAAGGTTTATTAAGAATATTTTTCATAGTAAATTTGTTTTTTAAACATTTATTAAATTTAAAAAAATTTTTATGAATACAGGCATGTATGTATGTTAAATTTTAATTTTAAGTTTATATTGTTTGGTCACTTATAAAAGTGGACTTAAATAACACATAAAAAAAGTGTTGGATTAAAAAAATGGTATATGGTTAAAATTGCAATAGTGTTGTTAATTTTGAACAAGTTGTTGATAGCTTTTTAACAAATTATGGGTGTTCTTGACCATATTGTGATTACTTTTGACCATATTATGGTTAAACTTAGCCATATTGAGTGAAATTTTGACCATGTTGTGGTAAATTTCCACCATATTACAGTTAGTTTCAATTACAGTATGTTGCTGTTAGAATATAGTTATTTTCAATCATATTATTTCTGCATGTAGCTTTTATCTTTTGAAATATGAATTGGGTAAAAAAGGCAGTTCAATATGGGCACTTCCACATAAGTGTCACGTTACGCCACCAAGCAATTAATCTTGTATTTTAGACCCATGTTGTTAGAATTTTTCCTTTCTTTCAATAAATTTTGCTATACGCCAAAATACAAAAAATTTTATTATAACGGGTCCACCATTTAACGTTTTTTTTTCAACTAGTGCTTATTTCGTGAATGGTAACACTTAGCTCATGTCTGATTTGACAGATAATTAGTTTTATCCTTCCGCTGAACGAATATGGTTGTGTATACGCTTGAACAACGCTGGGAAATATTGCGACATTACTTTTAAGATCATGGTAATGTTGCAGAATGTGTGCGAAAATTGCGTACGGATTTTGGAAGAAGAGAAGCACCGTCATCTCCGTATGTTCGTTATCTTGTAAAAAAAGTGAGAGAAACTGGCATCCTCATCGATAAACCAAAGCGTGAAAAGCCAAAAACAATGCGTGCACCCGAGAATATTGCTGCTGTGGCAGAAAGTGTGCGTGAAGCGCCATCAACATCAATTCACCGCCGTTCTTAACAATTGAACATTTCGGAGACATCATTGAGACGAATTTTGCATAAAGACCTTGGTATGACGCCATACAAAGTCCAATTGGTTCAGGAGTTGAAACCAACTGACCATCCAATGCGTTTTCGCTTCGCTAAGTGGGCCTGCGATCGACTTACAGAAGATGCCGATTTTGCCAAAAAAAATCATCATTTCAGAAGAAGCTCATTTTGATCTTGGCGGGTATGTAAACAAGCAAAATTGTCGCATTTGGGGCGCACGCATACATTGAAAAGCCGATGCACCCAAAACGAGTCACTGTTTGGTGTGGATTTTGGTCCAGAGGCATAATTGGGACATTTTTCTTCGAAAATGAGCAAGGAGTGGCCGTTACAGTCAATGGCGATCGTTATCGGCCCATGTTGAACGAATTTTTGTTCACAAAAATTGAAGAGGAGGATATGGGCAACGTTTGGTTTCAACAGGACGGCGCTACGTGCCACACAGCCGAAACTACACTCGATGCTTTGCGCCCTGTTTTTGAAGATCGCATTATCAGCCGCAGAGATGATGTCGTTTGGCCACCTCGGGGCTGGGATTTGACACCGTTGGACTATTATTTGTGCGGTGCCGTCAAAGATAAGTGTTACGCCGACAAGCCAGAGACAATTGACGCTTTTAAGGACAATATTCGTGAAGTCATTGGTGAAATACAGCTGCATAATGTGCTTAAAAATTGGACCGATCGTGTAGGCCATGAATGAAATTATTTTCCATTATTAACCGGAAGGATTGTACTTTAAAATAAAAAAAGAAATTTGAGAAAATATTCAGTAGTTTTTTTTTATAGCATTTTCAAAAAAAAAAAGTTATTTGGCGGACCCCTTATATAAATTATTCTTTAAGAAACCATTTAAAATACTTGGTGGCATATCGTGACAAAAAGTTGACTTTCCTGTGGTAATACCCATATACGATCAGTAATATTTAGCACAATAACCAAACTTTCTAAATAAACTCCTATAACGGGTTCTCCATTTTGCTGTTTCAAAAGTAAACGTAAATAAAACACATATAAAATATTTTTTTTTCATGATATTTCTTTTTTATTATAAAGTTTAAGTTTACGTAATTATTTTACCTCCTAAATAGGCACTTTTGCCTTAATTTTTGTCTGTTTTTTTTTTAATGTTAATTATAAATAAATTAAAATTGTTAGTTATTATTTTGCTTTTTTATTTTTTAATAATTATTATTATTGTTTAAATTTATGATAATGTTTACATATCTATAAATATGCCAAATAACTAAGCAATACTTTAATATAAGACTAGTTCTTGTTGTATTGTAATTACATAAATAATAAATAAATAAATAAATAAATAAACGTTGACATTATGTGTGAAACACTATATCATTCAAATAACCACCACGCGAAGTGTTGCAAGCTTGATCTTTTGAGGTAGTTTTGGACCACTTTTTGACACATATTGGGCGGTATCTCAGCCATAACTTGACGAATGTTGGTTCTTAAGTGCTCAAGAGTTAAAGGTTTATCTGCATAAACACGGTCTTTCGCGTAGCCCCACAAAAAAAGTCTAATGGTGTCAAATCGCATGATCTTGGTGGCCAGTTGATGTCGCCATGACGAGAAATAACACTGCCAGGAAATGTCTCTTGTTGAAACCAATTATTCTCCTAGTCGTATTCTTCAATAGCAGGCAAAAAAAGTCGGTTATCATACGACCATAAAGTCCTAATTCCTGAGAACGACGAGGAATCGACACATTCGGGTCTTCGGCAACACTTTCACTTGCAGCAGCGATATTTTCAGCGGAACGAGCGAAACGATGATGCACTGGCCTTACAATATCTGTAACCGCTCCAGTCTCTTCAAATTTCTTCACAATTTTGCCAATTGCTTGCGTAGTTGGACGATTATGTAAACCATAATCTCCTCTTAAAGCACGATATGTGGCTGTACCAGAATCACCAGTTTTGTAGTATGCTTGCAACACTTCGCGTGGTGGTCATTTAAATGATATAGTGTTTCACGCATAATGTCAACGTTCAAACTAACCTAACCTAAACCTAACCCGCAGCGCTTTGCTATCTCCATTGAAATTAAATTAGTACTTAAAATGGTCTTTAAACAGATCTCGTGTATTAATAACGAAGGAATTGGTACCAAATTTTGATACTTCTACTGATATTATTCTTTATACATATATTGTATAGAATGCTTTTGCAGTTGAGCTCGCTGTTTGGCAGATGTTTTGTATTAATAACCAAGCTATTAGTTCCAAATTTAGAACCCTTTAATGTAACCAAACGTTTGTATACATACTTAGTAAGGCCTATCCTGGAATGCGGTTCTTTTACTTGGGATCCATGCACTGATTATCACAAGAAGCGCATTGCATCTGTTCAAAAACAATTTCTTTTATTTTGTCTGGGAAATACAACATGGAATGCAAATGTGCATCTTCTTCCATACCCTGCAAGGCTCTCTATAATTAAGTTGCCGAATTTAGAAAGTAGACGTGTCATGCTTAACGTAACTTTTTTAGTAAATTTATTAAATGGTTCAATTTGCTTAGAGTTCCTTCTGAAGACAATTTACTTCAATTTACCTCTTAGACCCGGAACTTCACACCACTTCATCGACAGTGTTTTCAAACTGATCATGCCAACCTTGACCCCACCCTTTAAGGAGATTATGAAAAACTTTTAATGATTTCTATTATTTTATTGATTACCCTGTAGATAACACTACGTTACAATTTTTTGATTAAATAAATTTGACACCTAATCCGAATATGAAGTCAGAATTGTCAAAAGTAGAACAGTTTTTGAGATATTCCAAAATAACCGTTATTTGTGTTTTTAAAAAAGATGATGTGACTGAAATGCAAATATCCAAAAAACTAAATTTTAGCCTATTTCAATACGAACATTTTGTGCCCAATAGGATCCAGATCGGTGCAAAAATGACAAAGTTACAGAAGATTAATTGAATTAACCCACAACAAATAAATATACAAAGCTAAATTATTAGTTACAATAAAAATTAAAAATTGCTTGAAACTACTGAATTTCTATGTGGGTTAATTTACTAAATCTTCTGTAGCTTTGTCATTTTTACCAATCTATGTCTTGTTAGGCGCAAAATGTTCATATTAAAATAATCTAATGTTGCATGCAATAAAACGTTAGGACTTTTAAATCACTGGTTTAAAAAAAATAACTTGAAAAGAGTAAAATTGAACAAAATCAATGAATTTCAATGAAGCTTGAAATTTTGTCCCCTGTTACTCTATCATTTCTTGACCAATCTACACCAGAAATCCATGGTTATTTCAAAAACCTTTCACTAAAAATAAAGAAATACATATTCCGTTTAACATTTTTAAAGATATTTGCATTTCAGTCACATCATCTTTTTTAAAAACACAAATAACGATTATTTTGGAATATTTTAAAAACTGTTCTACTTTTGACAATTCTGACTTCATATTCGGATTCAGCTGAAAATTTTACATAAATATTACTTGTCAGATTCATTTGGTCACGACTTTGTTGAAATTTTGTCACGTAGTGTAATTAATAAAATGTAGATTTCGTTATTGGTCTGTAAGGATTTTATTACATAGACCGTGATTAAATAAATAAAATAAAAATAGAAAACCAACCTCAAAATAGCTGATCGTACATTGCGGTGTATTTGGCGTTTTATCGTGCGGTCACCTACCTGGTGGTATTGACATTTTGGCATATTAATTGATTTTTACGTGCTGCTTTGGTGCTGCCATCTTCCGGTATGTTGCCACAATTGGTTGGTGTGGTTACTTTTGCTGTCTTTGGATGACAGTTGCCATATTTATATCATTTGTTCAGAGCCGGATAATGAGGAAATTAATTTGAAAATCGGTTTAGTAGCTTAGGAGTCTATAGGGAACGAACAAACAAACGCAGTTTCATTTTACTTTATGTATATAGCTAAATTAAGTAAATAAAAGTCACCCAATTTGACCTAAAACAAGTAGAAATAACTTAAAAGACATAAGTTTTTTATATAGCTCAAATATTTATGTATATTTCGAGACACATAATGTTCATTAAAATAAATATAAAACCAAATTTAATCAAATTAACTTTCGAGTTATAAAATACTTATTTGTGAATAAAATGTATTTTAAATGGTCATTTAATGCTAAATATTTACTTAAAGATGACAATTTATTACAAATAAATATTTAGAAAGGCAAATCAGACAACAAAGTAATTGCTCTATTTATCGCTTATATCTTAATATTAACTTACAATTGATGTCTACATATTTCATTAAGGCAATTATTTTATAACAAAAATACTTTTGCCATGCTTCAAACAATAATACAAGATAATAAATACGTAAAAACCTATTCGATTTAAAATTCCTTAAATTACAAAGCATTTATACTCTTAAATAGCATTTAACAACTGATACTTTTAAATCATTTATTATCTAAATAATACTCTTATACAATGGCATTAACTTTTTATTATCTAAAGTAAAAAACAAAATATAAATACCCCTTAACTTCCTCCCAGACACATCAAAGTTGAATAATTTATTGTTGAAATAAAATAAAAATTAAATAAATTAAATTTTTAAAGACACAATCGAAAAAAGAATTATATCGTAAAATCTCCCAAAGGAAAGTTTACACCACAAAAATGGCAAATTATTTTAATACTGCAAAAAAAAAAACAAGAAAATTATTGAAAGGATTTAAAAAAAAAGATGTTTTGTGGGTTAAAATTTGTGTAAAAAAAATTAAATAAAAATTTTGCGCAATTCTTAAGCTACGGTCACACTTGTCAAATATTTGACAAAAAAAGCGGGACCAACAAGCAAACTAAATAATCATTTTTTTTAATTCCAATATTTATTTTGATTATAATACCACATATTACAAAAAACAGTTTTTTGCTATGTCTAGCAGTATTATTAGTTTATTTTGTGATGTTAAGACCATGTTAAATCTCACTAACTATTAACAGAAGTAGGGGTTACGCTTATTTGGTCAAATATTTTATAAGTGTGACCGTAGCTTTACACTCAAAATATTATGTAGTTAAATTCAAACGAAAATTAATTTTACTTCACTTAAAATTCATTTGAAAAACGGATCATTTACATTTCATTTAAAACAAATGATTTTTACATTAATTTTTAAATTTTTTATTTATTAAATTGCATATTCCTTAAAATTGAATAGTTTTTACTTTTAAAAAATGTATTTTAACCGACAAAAATTAAACTACATAAATAAGAAATAAAATTATTCGTAAAATAACTATATTTTTATTAAATTTTAACAGTACGGAAAACGAACTTAATAACCCACAATCAGTTACTGTAATAATTTTATAAGTGTATGTATGTGAAGCTCGATCAGCCAACTGAATTAGTTGCTGCGATCCGTATAGAACACAAGTTATTTGTTTGAATAGAGCGCTGCCCGCAAAGCGGTTATATTTCATAATGTGGTTTTTCTCTTGCTCTGCCCGACTACACGGACGGAATTGTTTACTTAATCACCAGAAAATATGGCTAAACCAAGAAAATTTTACATGATCTGGTTCAAGCCAAAAAAAAAAAAAAAATATTCGAAATATATCGCACTGGCTCTTATGAAGGGTTAACTCAAAATTTATAAATTTTCAGTAGAAACAAAAAAAAAAAAAATTTATACGTACTTTTATATCGCAAAGAGAAATAAAATTGTATTTTTTTTTTTTTTTTTGGTATAATCCTAAAGAAATTGACCTAAAATTTTAACAGTGGGCAGATATGATCACTGTTAATCGTTTTCCAGAAAAAAGTAAAAATGTGTAAACTTTGAGTTGACTCTCTTTAGAGGAACCATTGCGATATGGTTGGTTGGTTTATTTGAGAAAATTTTTCTGAATAGGAAGGAAATAATTTAAGATTAAGAAATTATTATGAATTTTCTTTTTTTAAGAAATGAATTGATAACTTTAGAAAACAAACTTCTTTTCGAGTAGCATTTGCATTGATCGAAGCAGAACAGTCCTTACGATTCACTTCAGAGCAGTGTATCAGAGATTAGCGTAATTCGTTTTTGGCCTCAAAAATTAACAGTTCTTTTGTTTCTGGATAGATCGGAAAGGGTCATAGCTAACGATAAACTATAGTTTAAACAAATTTGTATTGTATTACCAAAAATATTATAAATTTGCTTACGCCCCTTTTTTTAAAAAATTGTGTTTAAAAAACTAAATTACCTAAACATTTTTTTACTTATTAAAATTTTTAAATATTGTACTTTTTACCATGGTGAAATAATAAAGGTGGCAGCACTACGCCAGATGACGATTTTTTGCTCTTGCATTGTTTATCTAGTCTTATGACAAAGTTTTGCTTATGTTTACAAACAGTCCACGTTTTGTGCTTTGACTATTGTATCTTATTAAAGTTTTTGATATTTTAAATTGAAATAAATAAGATATTGAACATAATTAAATAAAAATTGGCTAAAAATTTATTTATTTCATCACGTTCAGCGGCACGCTTTGACTTTTCTTTAAAGTATTTTTTGACGTAAACGGTGATATAATTTCCATTTTTGTTGTAATATTGTATTTGTTGCCGTAACGATGCCACCTGCTCATTCCACCATGCTTTTTACAGTTACAAGTAGCGGCAGAAGGAGCAGTTGTCTTGTTTAGTACCATTACCTTTTTTAAATTTACTGTTACATGCAAAATGTAAAACTAGAAAATGGGGTAGCAGCAATAAAATTAAAAATGAAGTAGCAAGAAAAAAAATTAAAGAAATTTCTATTGGTTTGATTGAAGTTTTCGTTGTATAACTGCTTCTACATATGGAGTATTTTTCTATGACTAGCAAATTGAGGTAGTAGTAGAATAATATTGAAGTAGTATGTTTATAACATTAAATTATATTACTAAATAACGTTGAGGTAGCCATAAACAAAAATAAAAGGCACAACTAAAAACCAACAATGAGTACGTGTGTGATGTTGTTGTTTTATGGATTCATTAACAGTGTTGTTCACTCGTCGCTTTTGAAAATTTGTAAAATGTTAAAATCATTACAAATACCGTAAATTTAAATATTGCTAAAGGCTACACTACACTATATTTTTAATGCATTGTTCAAGTTTTGGAGAACAGTGCAAATAAAACGTAATAGAGAAATTTACCAAGTGCAAAGAGTTCAGCTGTATTAAGATTAATAGCAAACTGTCAAAAATTTTATAAAAGTTATCGATAAAAAATAAATTTATGTCAAAAAAATGTTGGAAATGCTGGAAATATTAAAAGTGTTGCTGAATCAGCGGTTTAGGGGCAAATTCAGCGATTTACCGCTCTTTATTTGTTTTGATTTTATGTTTCTCATAAACAAAAAGGTTACAACATTTAATAAAATAAACAAAATCATAAAAAAAAAAAAACTGAAAAAAAAATTTTTGTTTACATTTTTTATAGTTTGCTCTTTCCAACAGTAACTGTTTCTTTCTATCAATTCTATATAATCCAATGAATAAAAAATGTAGTGTCATTAAAGCACTTTTAAAGTTAATATAAAAAAATAACCTCCATATTCATAAAATATAGATTTAGAAAAGGAAAATTTTAAATATAGCCATAATACTAAAAAATTTTACTTATTCACTTTTTTAAAAGCGTTTTATCGGATTTATTGCTTTGAGAATTTTTGGCAAATGAATAACCGCTGCTTATAAACAATCATCACTTTAATTCGCTTCACACATTTATGTTCATGCCTTTGTGATTTCCATGTTTTTACAGACAATGTTTATGACATTTTATTAACATATCGTAGTTACGATGATGTGGCAACAAATGTGCGATGTTAAATAATATAAATTTTTAATTTATTCTATTGATTGGGCCAAGAAAGAAAATGATTCGAATAACGATTAATAATGCTGTTATAATTAGGGAAAATTACGTTTAAAAAAAGTTGTATACAGGGGTGTAATGGAAATCGAAAACGCAAGAACTTGAATTTTCTTTTAACAAACTTTTAATATAATTTTTATAATTTTTGTTATAAAATTTTATTTAATAGAGAAATATTTGTCATAAAATTCTTTATTACAGAAATCTTATTAATAAACGACGTTTAAAATTCTTGCGTTTTCGATTTTCAGAACACCCACGATAGATCATTTTGACATTTAAAAAAAAATTGATCATCTCAATATTTTAAATAAAAACATTTTAATTTAAAAAACTTGAAATCGATAAATTTATTTAAAGTTAACAATTATTGTCCCAAGTCTGTTTTAAGCTTAAAAAATTGGAGCTTTATGTTTTGGAATGGAGATTTTATGTTGACATAGCCAAAAGTTTTCTGGCAACACTAATTATAACACACGTACTCTTCGTTTGTTCTAATTTTCCTGAAGATTTTACTTTTTTGATTATTTCTGCTGCTACCAAAATGTTATTTTATGACTGCTTCGATGTTATTAACATACTACTTCATTGTTATTCTATAACTGCTTCAATGTTATTAAAGGCTAGATTACACTATTATACTTTGTATTAATACATGTCAAAAACTGAAGTTATATGACAAAGTGTGATAGTGTGAATGCAATGTGTCACGAAAATGACAAGTATTATGAAAAAAGTTTGACATCCCATACGACTTAATCGTTTTTTTAAAAACTTCTAAACAATAATACTTTTCATTGGATCAGTAGTGCGATTCACTAACTTTTAACACTTTAAAAAGTGTTAACTTAAACCACACATTTTGATGTTTGCACTAACCACTATGTGATTCACTAACTTATTTATAACAATGGTAAACAGTTTTATTTTTCTCTCTATGCAAATTGATATATCGTGGCAACTCTGCCAAGAGAAACATCAAAATAGGGTAAAATAACAAAGAGAAAATAAAAAAAAACAAAACAAAAACCTTTTAATTTATAGATTTTAAATGATATTGTGCAAAGTGCGTAAAACATTACTAATTTTTATTATTTTATTAATTATTTTATTTTAGTATTTTAATTTTAATTAAATTAAATTTTTAGTTTTGAGTTAAATTGTTGGTTTTAGGATAAATAAATAAGAGGCTCCACGGAAAATTGGTGTGTGACAAGAAGTGGAAAATTTTAGGCTAAGTACCCCAAAGCCATAATATTAATCGACTTTATAGTTACAACGAAAAATAAACTTTTTTCTTAGCGGATTTAACCACACCAAAAATTTTGGTGTTAATAAACCACAATTTGTTTTGTTAAAAATAACAGCTGACTGAAACAGCTGGCTTTAAACAACAGCAGATGTCGTTAAAAGTGTTAGTGAATAGCAAAATGGTTAATTTTGTGGTTAACATTTTTAAACGAAACAATTGTGGCTTAAAAAGCATAGTGAATCGCACTACAGGGTTGCATTTTATTTCATGTGTGAGTGTTTATGCTTTATGTGCTGGTGTGAACACAAACTGTCATGTTAAATTAGATTTTTTGACAGTCGCAACAAAACTCATTAGATTTCTATTTCACAAAGTAAAATGGAATACGTAAGACTTGTGAGATAGTGTAAACTAGCCTTAATGTACCACCTAAATGTCATTCTGCTGCTACTTCAAATACTAGGTTATCTGATCCTTCTATAGCTACTAAAGTAAGTAGTAGTAAATAAAGCAACTTTTAGTGCTACTTAAACTTAAAGGTAGCGAGTGCAGTAAAAATATCTTACTACGCTACTCCAATTATTTTCTTTTTCGCTACTACTACAACTATCGCTACCAAAATGGGACGGTAGCGAAAGTAATAGTAAATGAATGACTACAACTAGACTATTTGTGTTTTTTCGATTCTAGAGCTGCTTCGAGTCTAGTTTTTTAAGCACGGATTATATGTAGTAAAATAAATGAAAATAATTTATTTTATTGATGTACGAGGGCAGGTCAATAAGTCCGTGGCTTTTTAAAATTTTCCCTTCTTAACTGAAAGGTGAACACTGCTCAGTGAATATCCAAAAAACTACATATATTGTACAAAAAGTGGCTCCAAGCAAACCATTTGCAATTTCTTATACTTTTAATACAAACAAATTAAAATTCATTTGTTGTGTCCTGCTTTCTTTTCTTAAACTGCGTCATTTGGTTTATTTTTGACAGATAAGCGCACGATTTAAGCAGAAAATTGTAAAAAGTCAAAATTAAAAAATGTATGAATTATGCTACGAACTGCTTTTTAAATTAAGTCCCGAGTTGCTATTTCTTGATTCCAAGGAGTCAGCCGTTTCTCTTCCTTACAAAACTGCTTACCAGTAAGCCCCATTTTTTACGAGGTAGCAACTGCAGTTCTTTCACAACTGTTGATATTATTGGAAAACTCAATAATATATGCCAGATCCCATCCTGCAATTTTTGAAACTCAATGTATATATAGAAAATATATACTCTATTTAGGGAGCACTTTCAAACAAAAAACATTCCATATATTTCCAAACAATTGATCAAAGCAAAACTTATTTAATTACCTACAGTAGATGCTTCCATTATTATATTTTTAATTTTAGAAGACTTAATACAAAACACTAGCACTCGAATTATCTTAATTTTTAATTTTAATCCAGCCACAAATATTCACTCAAAGCAGTAATTTTAGCAGTAGTGATGTAGCTTTTTAGCAACATTCACCTAATACCCAACTTGACTGTGAAGGATAAAGGTAAGCTTTTGAATTGAATCTAGCTTATCCAACCGTGCGACGCAGTGTTATGTCTCACCACATTTTCCAGCAATCTGGTGTCGAATTTGTGTCTTGTAGTTTCGTTTGGTATAATTTGCTTGAAAATGAGAAGTTTTGACACAAAAAACGTTTGCTGCTTTTATTAAGGTTGAACTTTAAATTAAAACTAGACTTAAATTTAACTGTAACTTAAAATTCGACTTAAATTTATGGAAGAAATTGTGAAAAAAGTAATGTGGGTCACCAGAGTCTAATTTGAATATAATGAGACATACCTGAATATCGCTTGTTAACTGCAATAAAGTCATAATTCAAAGAAAACAATATTGTTCAGAAAAGCTGTAAAAAGTTTTTAATCAAAAATATTGTTCTAACACAAAGTGAACTTAACCATAAGAATAGCCTTGCAAAACTGAGAGGTTTCATTGTTATAATTACAAAAAAGCGTACAAAAAAAATGTTTTTTTTTCACAATATCAAACTTGACATTGCGTACATTTCTGTAACTTTGATAAAAACGTGCTTTTTGAGTTATGCCACTATTTTAGTAAATGAGCGATATGTACATTGTACATAACTACATAAGGTAAAGCATAAATTTCTCTGAATATACATAAATACATATGTACATACATTTGTATATATTATATCTAATTAATCTAATTATACTGTCGCCGTCAAATAGCATGTCAAATTAAAGTATAGAAAACAAAATATTTCAAAAAACTATTATCCCAATAAAAGAAAAAACAGAATGAATATTGTTATATTTAACTAAAATAAAAAAATTTACTTCCCTTAATATTTCTTTCTTTTCTTCATTTATTATCAAAATATATTTATTACCTTCTTACATGTAATTACTCGTGTACACCTTTCAGCGAGATATTTTATATCCGGGCCAAATAATAAAACTTTAAGATAAAAACTTTTTTATACTCTGCCCAATAAGTAGTGGAAATGAGGGTATACTACGTTTGTCATTTCGTGCGAAACTTTTTAAATATTAATCTTAGACACCATAAAGTAAACATATCGAGTCCTAACCGCGAAAACAGCGCCAAAATTCAAATTTTACAGGAAAAAGTTTTTTTTATTTCATATAAATTTTGTGTAAAATTTGTCGCTTACGATAAGCGACCATGTGACCATGACATTTTAGGAGATGATGCAATTGTTGCCAATAAAGTCATTTATTAAAACACAAAAATCGAAAATGATGTCGCTTACGTTATTTTCTCGGTAAGGGTTCGATATATTCTTTGTTCTTGTCCGTCTGTCTATACACCCAGAGAAAAAACATGTTTAAATATGGTCACCTCCAACAAAACTATTTTTAAAGAGAATTTTAACCATATTATGTTTAATTTAACCATAATATTGTCACTGACAACCATATTATGGTTAAATTAGTCCTCCGTCAAGAAGTCACAACCATAATATGGTTGCCTCCGAACATGTTATGGTTAAAAATAACTAATATATGTTTAACACTTACAATAGCATGGTTGGTTTTCAACCATAGCATGTTGCTCTTTAAAAAGAGGAAAATACTATTGTTAATTTTTAAACAAATTATTGTTATATTTAACAATAACATGTTTAGAGGCAACCATAATATGGTTGTGGCTTCTTAACCATAATATGGTTGTCAGTGACAATAATATGGTTTAATTAAACATAATATAGAATAATTTTTCCAAAAAAAAGGTAAAGAAAGGATTCTTATGTTTTTAATATGCTTTTTAATATGTTTCGTTTTGATTTTATGTACTACAGTACAAATATAATAGGTTGGGTTTGGATATGCACAAAATTTTTATTTGGGCAATTGCCACGCCCACGGTGTTTAAATTTATACTTTTTTCTCAATTTATTGTAAAAAACATTTTGATTTAAGAATATATACAATTTCGTTTTAATATATTTAATAATTAAATGAAAAAAACTAGAACAAAGTCAATTAATGCCTGGCCAGGCCCAGGTATTTCCTTAAGGATTAAGAATGAAAACAATATAAATGCAAGTTTTTTATTTTCTTAGGGTAGGTTCACAAAATATATGTATATTTAAAATAAGGTGGGTCGAAAAAAGTTGAACTATACAGCGCTTTTAGTTTTATATATATTGCTTCGCCATTTAAGGTCTGATCTTAAAACATCGTAGAACATTCTTAATGGCTTGACCATGGCTTCATGTTTGACTAAGTTCCTTTTTGATTTGACTTCAAATTCTATACGGCACTTAGTTCATTCAGGCTCCTTCCCCGATTTTCCAATTTTTGCACTTGCCAAGATAGTCGTTCTTCAACTTAGTGTATATGTATAGCATTTAATTTACTCACTTCTCTGACACGCCTTAAAATTGAGATTCTCTAAAAAATTAGGTAAGTATATTTTTTTTTTTTTTTATTTTAAATTTAAAAATGTTTCTTTTACTTTATTTAAAATTAATGTATGTTAATCGTTCGGCAATAATTTTTTTTATAAAATTTGCCAATAAATTTATGTACATAAAAAATATTATGCATTTTTCAACTATGGAAAAAATGGAATAGTTTCATCCGAAATACGGCACCTTATCATCTGAGAAACTCATCTAAAAAATACGTTTCCGTTTTTGGTAACTACTTATCGCTTAAAACTTTAAAAATATGACCACTTTTAGATTTTACTGTTTTGCAAAGATTTTTTTATAAGGATTTACTAAGAGCCCTATGGGTAAAAACATATGAAATCAACCGAAAATATTAACATTTCTGACCTCAGCACCTCCAAATTTGATAAGATTTTGTACACATGATCTATGGATCGGCACAATAATATTTGCCAACTTTCAGACATATAGCCTTCTAACTTTCAGAATTATGGCCATACCAAGTTGGCAAAAATCAATAAAAATGCACTCAGATGCCTTAACACAATTTTTAATATCTCGAAAAGTATTCATTGTACGTTAATAATAAAGGGCTCATTTTACATACAAAAACATGCGCCATTCCAAAAAATTTTTTTTTTTAATTTATGATCAAGGATAATGTAAATAAAAAAAGGACTAAAATTTCCAAAGGATATATCTCGAAAATCAATATTTTTAAAAATTTCAAAAAAATATATGTTGATTCTTATTATGTTTTGTACAAGTCTGCCAAATTTCAATGTGGAGTCTTTATTACAACATGAGTTATTAAGAAAAAAGCAGGCGAAGGTTTATGTATTTCATGAAATGTACCAAAATACAAAAAGGTGATAAATTACAAAAAGAAGGACAAATCAAATGTAACGGAACTTTTTCGACTTTTCTTTGCTTAAACTCTTTTTCTCCATTGCTAAACCTTTAATAAAAAGTACAACATAATGTATTATCATTATTAAACACTTTATTACAGCATATTTATTTATTTCTGAAGGATTCCTATTAAAAAATCTGCATCTGCCGAGTAACGCTTGACTTTAATTTTTTTTTATCTACAGGTTCAATAGAGTCCAGCTTTTGAGTTCCGGGAATAGTACGCAAATCTTTAAAACGAATTTGAAGGAACCGTGCTTTTTCTTCGTGGTCTTTTAGAGTTAAAAACTCGAAATTACAGTTCAAAAGATTTTGCAGGCACCATTCATATAATTGTTTTGGAGTAGTTATTTGACCTTGTAATGGACGCTGTAAACTAGCTCGACGTGCCTCTCTCTTTACGGTACCTCCAAGACCGTCACTTGGGCCTTTTCCATGGCTTGTTGCAAAAAAATGCCACTCAGCATTACATCCAAAATCTTCCAAATAATAACATAAATTTATAAAGTTTTTTTTATTTTTAAACTGGGCAGCACTACCGTCTGAAAAATTCGTGATTTTCTTCGGGGTTGTTTTAAACTTTTTTCTCAAAAGGCGATGGAACAGGTGAACAGCTACAGAATCGTGTACAAGACAATCAGATATTATTATGAAGTTTGTATGTTGTGTTTTTCCATCTGATTTAAAATAAATAGCAATTGGGTATAAAGTGGCCTGAGAGTTGTTCCAGTGAAATCCCTGGACTGCATCCTGAATAGTAAAAGAAGCATTTTCTGAAAAATCGCAAACTGCTATATACTCATTTTCTTCCAAATTTGATTTTCTTTCGCTCAGATATGCTGCCTGCTGTTTTGCAATAAATGAATGAGGTAATAGAATTTGAAGCTTTTCACACAGGGAACCCACAAAAACGTCGGCTTGGCCAATCATGGTCTCCAAATTATCCCTATCTACACTAACCCATTGTTTATATGTTATTTCATCTATATCATATTGCTCTAGTAATTGATTTAGTTTTGCTTTTAAATTTTCAATTCCTGGACACTTGTTACATTTACGTAGGTGACACTTTGAAGAAGATGGAATGCATGTCATTTGTTTCAAACAATCTTTGTTACATTCAAGCTGATAATTCGGAATACCAGTAGTTAATTTTTTTAAATTTATAGCATCAATCATCAGCTTCACATTTTGATGCTTTGAACAAACACGCACGTTATGAGATCCACTCGCATTTGCTAGAATTATATTCCTCGGACGAAGTTGGCAAAACTTGGAAATACCTATTTTTATTCCATCATGTCGTTCCTTGAATAAGGCGTACATTTCTCTTAAGTTTCCAAGCAAAAGTCTTTTATTTTTCCTGACTTTTGTACCATTTTCAAAAACAGACACGAAATCTTTCTGTCCAGTCATACACCTGCTGACGTCATCGGATTCATAAAATGATTTTACTAAACTGCTTGTCACTGGTGAAATTTGACTTCCCAGTTTTGCGTTAGGCGTACTCATCACACCCTTTGTTTCAACCAAATGCTTAACTTTTCGCGTGATATAGTTTGTAACCAGGAATTCTTCCTCAATTTTATGTATTGTCCAGCTTTTTGGTAAAATTGTAAGCAGTTGGATTTTCTCACTATTTTTTGTTAATGTTTTAAACTTTTCTTTTAATTGTTCTATTATTTCGGATTGTGGGGGCACATATGCAAAGTTGATTGTGCTGAACCGTGGAAAATTTTGTCTTGAATCGAATCACTTATTTTCCTGAATTTTGCATCTCTGTACCGTTTTTCATGTAACTTCTTCTTCTTTATCGGAGATTGTTCCAGATACGGTAAAGATTGGTTTGATTTTGAAATAACAACTTCTTCCGTGCCTGACGCAATGTCATCGAAAGTATCTACATTTTCGTTTATGTGTGAACCTTCTTCCAAATTAGATTTATTAGATTTCTTCACATGCGAAAATTTTATTCTAAATGTCCCACAAATTTTATTTGAGATCGAAATGTTTTTATCCTAAGCATACTGTAGCATCCATTCTTGGACTTGTCATAAACTTTTATTGCACCCAGTGTGACCGGATTTTTTAAAAGGATTACGGCAAAATGTTGAATTGAATGGCATATTTTTTATTTAAATACCACAACCGAATGAATTGTGCACGACATTTTTGTATTGACAATAATTATAATTTATTTAAATATTTAGTCTCTTTATTTTGCCTTTTCAAACGATCAAGTCACTTTAACACTATAACACTTTGACGTTTAGCACTTATGAAATCTAGTATTCAACTGAAGTTTGACTTAGAGTCTCTGAACTATTTATACTGTTTCAGGTAAAAAATAAACGCCTTGCTTTTCTTCAATTGGAAAATTTGCGTGAACTACGGGTCATAAAATGTTTTTTAAATAGGGACTGAATTTGCTACTGCCAATAAGCCGGCCGCAGGTCATAAAATATTTGTACATTTTTTGTGTGAACAGGCAATAAATATTTCGCCTAGGTTATAAAGTCGAAAAAGTTCCGTTACTTTTGATTTGTCCTTCTTTTTGTAATATGTCACCTTTTTGTATTTTGGTACATTTCATGAAATACATAAGCCTTCGCCTGCTTTTTTCTTAATAACTCATGTTGTAATAAAGACTCCACATTGAAATTTGGCAGACTTGTACAAAACATAATAAGAATCAAAATATATTTTTTTGAAATTTTTAAAAGTATTGATTTTCGAGATATATCCTTTGAAAATTTTAGTCCTTTTTTTATTTACATTATCCTTGATCGAAAATTAAAAAAAAAATTTTTTGGAATGGCGCATGTTTTTGTCTGTAAAATGAGCCCTTTACTATTAACGTACAATGAATACTTTTCGAGATATTAAAAATTGTGTTAAGGCATCTGAGTGCATTTTTATTGATTTTTGCCAAATTTGAGTGGCCATAATTCTGAAAGTAGGAGAGCTAAGACACTGAAAGTTGGCAAACGCTATTATTATGTTTAACTTTCCCTTCGGACCAAATTTCATCCAATTCGAAATCGGTGCGGTCAACTCATTGGTTGATTTCATATGTTTTTACCCCTATGCTCCTTAAAAAAACTACAGGATTTAATATATCGGAGCAATACTTTTTGGAATACTTACTTTTTTAATTCTTAAATTTCTCTGAAACTAAAGATAAATGCTTATTGTACTGGTTCCTCTTAAAGGGGTGAACTCAGATTTTACGAATTTTTACTTTTGTTAGAACATTATAAATATAAAGATCATATCTAGCCACTGAATAAACGTACATAAGCGTACAAATTAAAAAAAACAGTTTTTTGGCCCTACTGACAATTTATAAATTCCGAGAAAACGGTGCAATATGTACTTGCTCAGCATTCGATGGTTCCAACGGATTAGTTTTATCATAAAATTGAGTTCTTTCGACGCGAAGAGAATTATCATATCAAATTATTTAACGAGACTATAAAATTGTTGTCGTTTGTTTTGATATTTCACAACAACATTACTGAATCAAATATTTAGTGCTATTTAGAAATACATAATAGAAAACAAGCATTATTTTCAAGAAAAAGTAAGAAAATATAATCGGTCACCACATTATTAAGAACAAACTTTCGAGAGTGTACCCTATTGGCTCCCAAATAGGGTACACAATCATGGAACCGCCCGAACAAAATTATGTTATGAGGTTAAGATTCCTGTAAAAGATCTTTGTGCCGAATATTATTAAGATATCCTCATCTACATTAGATTTTTTTGTCTTAAAGTAATTTAAGGAAGGGGGTTTATATAGGACCAATGCACGCAGAGAAAATATATGGTTGGGCATGGTTACGGCAACTACACTACATTTATTGTAACAATTTATTGTTGTAGTATACCAAAAATTTATATAATCAAAAGTAATTTTTGGGAACACAAAATTTTAATTTAAAAGATTTTGTTATTCGTGCTTAATTTCCAATTTTTATTCTTAATAAAAACACTGAAATTTACTGTTGATCGGATAAGCTATTCATATGCGCATTTCACTGGTTGCATAGGCCAGATCGTCAGGAAACTTCATCCGTAAAGATTTTAGAAAAACTAAAGATATTAAACTATATAAAACTGTTAAGCGTATAAGAATCATAAGTCTGAGTTCATACGGCTCATGTCTTATTGACATGATTCTTTCTTTTTCTTCTTTGAACATGAAATGGCGTTCAAATGATTCATGTCATGTTGACGACATGTTTTTTATTTTGTATGGTCGTGGCTATGCATGTGTGCTTTTTTGATATTGAAAACAAAATCAAAATTAAACAGCGAATGAAAAAGCAAAGCGTACTGACAGAACATGCATCTGTGTACTCGTTTCTTTTCCCTTCGTCCCTCTCGCCTATAAAGTAGCAATCATGTCATTAAAACATGAGCTGTATGAACACAGACTAAGCAACAGTTCTACTTGTAACAATATCAAAGTTAAAACAAAAACACCAACAATAAACAGTGAGTTTATCTCTCCTTACATTCCCCACTAAAATTGATTGGAATTCTTCCAACATTAATTATAGTTGTAAGTAGGTTAAGAAAAACCAAAAAGCAAAAAAGAACTTGCAATAGCATGTTGCCAGGTATGTTTTTTTAGGCCGTGCCAGTTTATTATCAAAAAGTAATTTTTGGGAATACAAAATTTTAATTTAAAAGATTTTGTTATTCGTGCTCAATTCGCATAGCTTATCCCATCAACAATAAACAAGTGTTTTTATCAAGAATAAAAACTGGGAATTAAGCATGAATAACAAAATCTTTTAAATTAGAAATTTATATATTTATTTAACGTATGCAATATTACAGTTAATGCAAACATTTAAATGTTTATCGCAATTATAAATTTGAGTATTGTTGAAAAAAAAAAATTTTTATATCATAACAACTAAGTAATGATAACTTTGGAAACATATTATATTACTCACAACCATTTCATGACATTAAATAGCCATGACATGAAAACTTTCTATACGTGTAGTCATAGTATGCTTAAGATGCAAACAAAATATCTTTACTCTAATAATATTTTGTTATCGCCATTTGTAAAATAATTTTGCATCAGTTGAGTCGTTTGTTTTAATTATGCCTATCGAATTATTTGTTAGTGAGCGGTTAAACAATTTAAAGAAAAATTCCCATTAAAAAAACAAGTTAAAAGAAATTAGAAAAATAAATTTATTGTACTTAGTTTAAGAAAAATTTTACAGTGCCACAAAATAAAAAATCGATGCAAAAAAATTTTAAATTATTGGTATTGTTCTGAAAGTGGTGCTGTATCATAATATGATTACTTCTAAATTTATTATGATTAACATGATATAAATATGATTACTTTTTAACTTATTATAATTAACATGACAATAGTATGATTGCTTCTTAACTTATTATGATTAATATGATTAAGGGAAAAATATTATGATGTAATATTACGGATTTATTGGTCATAATATGATTCGATAATAATCTTAATATGGTGACTACAATCATGAATCTCATCATAATAATCATAATCTTATCATATATTACAACCATGTTTTTTCTTTACGTGTAGCTCATTTTTGCCCTACCGGCACAACATTTTGGCCTGATTTAGTAACTATTGTTAAAGTTATTGTCGCCAATATTTATGTTAATATCAGCATTTATAAGGAAGTTATGACATCAAAAGCTATTTTCGGGAGAAGGATTTGTATGGAGCTATAGGCAATATATGGACCGGTGCCTTTAAAATTTGGTAAGATAATCCAGATTTCGATTAGTTTGGAGCAAATTTTACCCAATATATTTATAATAATAAGCCCTATTCCGGAAAGAATATAATAATAATAATAGACCGACTCACCCCATTTTTAATAGGCTTGGTCTTTGTGCCAATTAGAACATTTGTTCTAAACTTCATTTGTTTCAAATTATCTCCGAAATTGCAATCTTTACTTTACAAACAAGGTTTGAATGGACAGTCAATTAGACTGGCATCCAGTCAGCCAGCCGGGCAGATAGACATCTTTATAATGACTCAGAATTCGGTGGGTCAAGGATCAATATTTTAAGGTGTTACAAATATGAGCACAAACGCATAATATTCTCTCCACTATTGTGGTGAGGGTATAATCAAAATCAAATATGTAGAAAAGAAAATTCGTCCAAAATAGTCTAACAAGATATGTAAAACTTCGGTTGCGAATATAAAACGAAGTTGTAAAAATTTACCTCTTCTTTTTGTAGCGACTTTTGAAAATTAGTAGCGAACGAAAATCATTCTTATGATATATTGCTAATATAATCCCAGCGGTAACTAGAATGAGTAAAGAGGCCTAATAGAAGGCCTTATTTAGCAGTCACAAGCCCTTCTCGCCGCATTCAATACTTAATTATTTTTTACATACTGCCCTTAATATCAACTTGGATCCCTTCCCAAAGAAGGGAGTAACGAAGATCACTAAAAATAAAAAGGAAATAAAACTGAACAACTTCCTCTCTCTCTTCTTAAAGAAGTTTATACCTTCTAGAAGGCATACTTCTGAAGGCAGGATATCATGAGAAGCGAGTCTTTTAGAAAGGTGTAAAGAGGCCTTCAAAAAGGTCTGCCACTTGCGGTCCTTTCAATATTTAAAAAATACGTTTTTTAAATAAAATTTTTTTTTAAATAATAAATTCAATGAAGATTGAATAATGACTATAAATAACAGCTACAATTTTGTTATTATCATATCAAGTGGCCTTCCGAAAAGCTCTTTAAAACGCAAAAAAAAAAAAAAATTTTAAATTAATTGAATTTTTTGATAATCGGACCGATTTTACGATTTACCATATTTCTATTATAAAATATCATCCTGGGAATCACTTTGTAACGGTTAAAACTGAAACAAATCCTGATATTTTTTTTCAAATGGTCAAATTGAGTGTTATACAATTGTCAATGACTTTTTTCAACTATAATGCGCTTAAAACCTTAACGAGCACAATTTTCATTAAGATTGGTTCATAAAATATGAACTCCATATTCAGAACACTCCTGAAATATTCGAGCTGTCGGTGAAGGGTACTAAAGTTTCGGTACAGCATAATAAAAACCTTTTACTTGATTTGTATTACAATATGATTTCCTGATTTTTCTTGACGTATATTTTATTATTACGAGCATGTCTGTATTACGAGTGTCTTATACATATGTGTTTGGCCTTAAGTTTTTTTTTTAATTACGTTCTATACGTAATTACTTATGACATTTTATCAGCAACATTAAAAAAGCTACAATATGATACCAAGAAAACGTCAGGAAGTTTGGCTGACAATGTTGTGTAATAGTTGAATGTTCAACTATTATCTTATGGTTTTTTCTAATTTTTTCTTTTCTTTTGTAGAATAGAGGAAGCCACCACAAAGAAAAGTATTATTTTTTCCCATACTGTTCAGGTTAAAACTTTAACTTAAGAAATTATATAATTTTGAAAATTATAAATGTTTATGGCTTTTAATACAGGAAGGATATGCAGATACAAGAAAAAGTTTCCAAAAAATAAAAGAGAAATAAAAAGAGTAAAGATAAACGCTAATGCATGGGAGGTGAAAAAGATTGCTTGTGTGTAGCGGGGTTTTAAATTTTGTTTTAGTTTCAATTTAAAAACGTATTTTTTAGCTTTATAAATTAAGCAAAGATTTTTGAAAAGATAATATGAAATGCTATAAAACTGGTTACGTAAAGTATACACTCTACAAAGCAAATTTTTATTACTAAAGGGTCATCCGAAAGGGACTTGCGAACTTTGACAGTTGATAGAAACGATGCTGTTAAATTTGGTGTTATATATTCATTCTGCTTTGTCAAAATTTCAAGAAAATGTTAAAAAAAAATGTGAAAACCTTTTTGCCTGCTTCTTTAACACAAGCTTTAGTTTTTGTATAAAGCTTTTTCGCATTCTAGTTAAAGAAAATTTTAAAATTTTCATTGAAAAATTATCCTCAGCGATAAAGTTATGTTTTTTGAGCACTTCCTGCCTGAAATAACTTTTTTAGTTTGTTTATAAAAAACTTCTTATATTTTTCTTCAAAATGCACTTTTTGCGACCCCTTTATTGGTAAATACTGCATATAAACAAACCTGACCCTTTTTACTTTAAATTGCCCCTTATTTGACCCCCTTTATGTGGCCCTTTTAGAAAATTTTTAATGGCAGAGCTGATTATAGTTAGCTGTAAGTTTAGTTGCCGTAAGTGTTGTGTGTGAAAATGGAAAATTGTGTGCAGTATAAGAGTGCTATAGTGCGCTCCTATTTCGTAAGGCTTAAACAAACCGCAAACATCAATAAGTAGTTTGTTGGCTTTTATGCGAGAAAAACTACAAGTAAGAGTGGTATATTCGTTTGTGCCGAATCTTTGATACCCTCCACCGAACAGTTCAATTATTTCAGGAGTGGGATATATATGATATCTACTTATTATTAATTTATCTTTATAAAAACAGACATTAGCATTATAATTGGTTGCGGCTTAGAACTACAATTAATTATTGACCGACAGTCGGAAAGTTTTATGCTTTTTTTTTAGCAATTTTAACTAGCTTGAGTAAAATATCATGAGTCGAATTGAAATGATTTTGAGAAGAGGAATTTATATTAACCCATTGTAAATTATAGACCAATCATCACAAAATTCTGTAGGGTGATTTCTGGTATTGAAAAACAAAAATTTCAATACAGCGATGAAATTAGTTTTAGCGTTCACAGTGAATTTCAGAAGGCTGCTAAATATGGGATCTAAGGTAAATTATGGACGGTATATCACAAGATTGCATGACATTTTTTCTGGCCATATAAAGCTAAGTTGAAAGAAATTTTACCGCAATATCTATATCTGTTACGGTTTTAGGCGTATTAAATTAATTCACCAGAGTAGGCTTTACATGGAGCCTATAGTAAATTATGGACCGATCATCACGAAATTTATTACTGTTATTTCTAGTCCTATAAAACTGTGGAGTGTAAAATTTTATAGCAATATTTATTACGATTTTAGGCGTTATGACCTGTTTCACGGGAGTAGGGTTTATATTGGGCCTGGAATAAATTATTGACCGGTCTTCATGAAATTTCACAGTGTCATTTCTAGTCCTATAAAACTGTGACGTGCCAAATTTTGTAATGATAGCATTATATATTACGGTTCAAGGCATTCTTAACTGCTTTCCGGTAGGAGGGTTTATATGGGTCTTATAGAAAATTATGGACCGATCTTCATGAAATTTAACAGTGTGATTTCCAGTCGAAAAGAACGAATTTTTGCAAAGTCCTATATCATTCCGTGCATTGTTCCACCATTAATGTTAGGTCTTGTAACAAAATTATCAAGTTTTTAGGGTATTGGTTGCACATTTTGATTCATAGCTCTGATCCTACTGAACCGATTTTGCTAGATTTCAATCCCAAACTGCTTAGGATAACTAGAAGCAATTTGACACCAAGTTTGTTCATTACTATTAAGTTTTTCGAAAGTGAGCGTGTTTCAACAGACGGACATAGCTAAATCGACTTGAGTTACTCAGCAAGCCAGAATATATATACTTTATGGGGTCTGAGATGAATAGTAAAAAAGTTTCACTCGGAATGACACACTTGGTATACCCTCTTCACAACTAATTGTGGTGGAAGGTATCAAAATCAAAATATTTTCGAAGAGTTAAAAAAAGAAAACCAGTGTACGATTCTTAATTTTACACAATTACAAAAAATATATAATTCCTAATGTACTAAATAGAGTTGGTAAAATTGTCTTTTTGGATACTATTTGCGGCTTTAAAAAAACTTTGGATTAAAGGTCAGCTTAGGTTGGTAAGCATTAAAAACATTTTTTCCTCTTAACAAGTTGAATAATTTCGTAAATATTAATTATAAGTGTTGATCGACCTTTTTTGATTACTTTAAATCGTTTATATAGTTTCCTATATGCAGGCTTTCAGGTCATTAATTTAGTGTAAATAAAAGATTATTTATTTCATTCTCAATAAAATCCGACGTTTTGTTGGTATTCTTTCCAACTTCTTCAGGGATTGAGTTTTTATTAAAATAATAATCTGTTTCGTCAGTTTACATCATTAATAAATTATATCACAGTATTTTGTAAAGGTGACAGCACAAAACAAAACTTAAAATAAATGTATGTAAATATAAAAATTATCACAGAAAATTTGTCCTTTTTGATCACAGTTGTTATTATTACATATAAATATTAACATAAAAATATTTTATTTTGATAATATTTTTTTAAATAAAATAAGTAAAATTGTTCTTTCAAAACATCTCGTGTGTGGTAGTGCCATGCCTACAGTTACTGTTTTCCTCCACCACTCTTTTGCCTAAGAGAAAACACGAAAAAATTAAACCAATTTAAACAAAAAAATGTATTACTTATTAGAATAAAAAGTATACTATTGCAATCAGTGGTGGGAAAAATACATGTTATCTATCACATTTGTGCTAGGCAATGTTTAAACATTTGTATATTTCGAGTTTAACTTTTAATTATAAGAAACTTTGGCTTAAAGTTTACCTTATTTTGTTTCTCTTTAAGTGTAAAAAACATATTTTCTTCTTTACAAATTAAAAAAATATTTCAAATTTGCATATTTATATTAAATAAACTACAACAGCCGTAAATTTAACTTAAAAGTTTTTATTACGAAATTTATTTTTGCACATGAAAACTCCGGTGTCAACTTATGTCGCTGCGTAAATTATTTTGTGAGCAAAAAAAAACATATCTTACATTTAAAAAATACAAATTCGTTGCAGTTTTTATATATTTCATAAGTAAGTTGACGGAGGAAAGTTAGTTTAAAAGCAAAGAAAAGAAGTTTGTAAAAAATTCAAGTTAGACTTACACATTAACATATGAATATGTGACATTGATATTAATAAACTTAAAGACTGTTATATTTTGCAAAACTCTTTAATATATATATATATATATATACATAATGCAAAAAAAAACTGTAAAATAATGACTTACATTTGAATGCGTTATTTTGGGATATCCCTTGTTAAATTCATCGGTTCTTTCAGTAGAATTGTAAGTGGTGCTTTTAGATTTTTCTGTTAACAAAACACATTATTTTGTAGGCGAAGTTTTTACTGGGAATATCAATATTTTTCTATGAATTTTTACATAGTTTTGCCTAAGCATCGATTTATTGTGCAGTTAATTTAATTGCCTGCACGATAGAAGAGATGTATAAACCTGGATGTTAACACGCAGAGCAAAAACATGGTTAAAGTATTATAAAAAAAACATATTATGGTTCCTGCAATGACAATAAATAAATTTTTTTTAACATTACATTTTTCACAATTGATAATTTTTTGTTTTTATTTAACAATAAGGGGCTTAAATCCCCTGAAACTTCAAATATGGTTGATTTTAACAATATAATGTTTTAAAAAAATCAAGCTTCAATCATACCCTTTAACATATTATGGTAACTTTTTGTCACCGGTAACCATATTGTGGGTAAATTTATTCATCCAAAAGCAATAACCATATTATGGTTGTCTATAAACATGTTATATTTAATAACAACAATAATACTTTTGAAATTAGAATATTTTAAAATACTGTATGTTTAATTTAAAATTTAAAACAATAATTGAATGTTTTTCAATTACATAATTGCTTTGTTTGCTTAAAATTCTCATTCATTTTATTTAATTATTGATTACAATACATAAATTTACGTAATAGTATTAATGTTAAAAAGAAGAAGTGCTTATTAAGGTCTTCAAAGGCTGGAATATTATTTAATGGGATTGTTGATAAAAGTGAAATAAATTATAACTTGACACTTAGAAAACCAAGTGAAAACATGGATAAAATAAATAACCATATTATGGTTACATGTTAAATGTTAATTCTGTCAATGTTGAATTGTTAATTTTGACGATAAAATGGTTACTTTTGTCCAAATTCTAAAAAACTTTGACCACATGATGGTTAATTTTGAACGTAATATGAATAATTTTGACCATTATTATGGTTAATATTGACCAAAATATGGGTGATTTGAAGCAAATTATGGTTAGTTTTGAACATCTTATGGTTGATTACGGGCAAATTGTTGTTGATTTCAACCATATTATGCACTTATAAAATTATTACAGTAACTGATTGTGGGTTATTAAATTCGTTTTCCGTTCTGTTAAAATTGAATAGAAATATAGTTATTTTACGAATATTTTTAATTTTAACATTTATTTTTGTTATTTAAAAAACAAACTACCAAAAAATAATGTTTTTCCGTATTAATTTTTTTATGAAGTTTGATTTTTGTCGGTTAAAATATATTTTTTCAAAGTAAAAACTATTCAATTTTAAGGAATATGCTGTTTAATAAGTTAAAAATTTAAAAATAAATGTAAAAATCATTTGTTATAAATGAAATGTAAATGTACCGTTTTTTAAACGAATTTTAGGTTGTTTAAAATGAATTTTCGTTTGAGTTTAACAACATAATATTTTGAGTGTGGTAATCTGCAAACAAAAACATTGTTAAAATTCAACCGTAGTACCTATGTTGCTCTTAGAATATGGTATTTTTCCGGCATGAATGTACGAATCCAAATTCTGAAAAATTATTCTTCTTCTTTATTTGCAAATTCATGGTGCGAATGTTAGCGAGCATTCCCAAATGATCGGGATAAAAATAAAAATTACAAATTATGGAAATCTTTTATTTTAGCTTCATTCGAGCTTTTCGTAGCACATCAGCCGTCTGGGCGATTTCAAGAATTTAATTTTTTTAACCAGAAATTTTCGGGATTACGTCAATTTATGTACACGGTGCCAGCAATACTACAATAATATAAGAACAACAGAGACGTGTTTTTAATTACATTGCCAGTGCTTACGGCTCGAAATGTCAACAATTTGTAAACAAAACATTGTAATACCAAAGCAAACGGTACCAACTGTGAAAGTTACTCTGTTTTCTCTGTCACTTTAAATAAGTTCGTCTTGCATGTTCAAAAGTAAAGGCCCAACCGGAATATACTCAGGCCAGCTTAAGCTTCTATCAAAAAATACCGAAAAGACCGTCAAATGTATTTAAAAAAAACAAAAAAAAAGCAAGTAAGACTGCTATATTCGTCTCTGCAGAATCTTATATTACCTACTTTTCCAAAACGATAAAAATAGTTTAATAAAAAATCGAAGAAGTTGTAGACAAAAATTTATTTATAGACTAATTTTTTAAGGGATTATTTTCGAATTATTTTCGAAAACTTTAATTCTATTTATGTTCCATTTGATTCTTCTATAAGCCAATGACGCCTTTCTTGCCCTATTTCACTTACTAAATAAAACAATTTCTTATTTTCCAATTTATTTTAAATACTGAAAAATTACTTGTATTTTCATAATTACTATCATTTAAATTGTAAACATTGTAAACACCACGTATAAGTAATATAAATTTACAATTAAATAACACTTATACGCAAAATTGACTACAAACGCTAATCGAGTATTTAAAATATAAAAGCAAAACTGAAAAGAATTTAATACAACAAAATCTATTAAAATTAAACACAGTTTTTGTAACAAAAGTTTAGAAAAAATAACTTAATTAGATATTGCAAACTGAAAGTATTTAATTTAAATATTTATTCTAAAATTTAAAACCAAATAAATGTATGCACCAAGAACTTTGGCATTTAATTTTATATTTAACAGAATTAAAAAAAAAACATATAAATTCTTAATTTTACCCATTTGAAACAATTGCGTTGAGTAAGCAATATGCTTTTATTGTTTAATTTTTTTTAATAAATGTAATTGCATTAATTCTATTAAAAATTATTTACAATCACATACAGGGTAAAGCATAAATAACATAACGATTAAATTGAAATTATTAAATTTATATAATAAGAAAACTAATAATCAAAAAATAAGCAATCGCTACAAAAAGACTGTTTTGTTTATATTTAACCATTAAAAAATATCCTTTTAAACTTTAAATTATGTTGAATTTTACAGTATGAGGTTTTAATAAAATTTAGCTACAACAAAAGGTATTATATAATACAACAATTAAACATTGCCCACCGTATTCATAAACCTTTGCTAAATTTAACAATCTAATTTTCTAGATTTTATCCACCTCATACTTCTTTTCTTTACTTTTCTCTTTTCTACTTTTTTCTTTTTATCGAAGGGATTCACAATGGACCATACCGGTTTCCGAGTGGAAGTATGCCCTTGGGCACATAACCCTTCTTTACCTAACCTAACCTAACAATCGCTTATTAAGGAAAATTTTCATGCAGAATTTATTTTATAAACTAAATCAAAAATATTTTTGTTAATACGGCAGTGTATTATGCTTAATATTTTAAATATTATGCTTAAAAGTAGTAAAATTATGATTGTATTGCTCATAACAGTAGACTAACGCTTTTTAATCAGTTGCTTAAACTGGTCAAAATTCTCGAATTCTTTTTCTTTCAATTCTGGCTTTTAACAAATGAATTTTTCGAAGTAGAACAAACCCAAAAAATAAAAAAACGCTGACGAAGACCGTTGAAATAAGTTACATGCGAATTGTTTTACTGTCAGTTTAATGATGGCTTATAAAATTGAACCATAGTTCACATGTAGTAGGGGTAAAAACGACGAAAAAACTACTGCTTGACTGCAAATTTGATATATGGCTGAAATAAATAACCATCATTTAGTTTAACAATGACCATTTTATATACTTAAGACCAAATTTTGGATAATTTTGACCATAAATTGGTTGATTTGGATCAAAGATTGGTTAATTTTGACCAAAATTTGGTTTATCTTAATGGTCATATTTAACCATAATATGGTTACCTGCAGAAAACCATATGTTTGGCGCGCTGACTTGAATAGTGGCCGTGCTTGAACTAGAATTTTGTAAAGTTTCCAAATTTTGTACAAATGGCTTAATCACTACGTAACAAAATTCAAAAAGGATTGGACATTACGGGATTGGATAACTGAGCGTGAGCGTGACAGAAAAAATTAAAAACCAATAATTAGTATTGTAGTTATTTTGTTGAAATATTTCTGGTTTTTAATCCAAATTTTCAATATTTTTAATTAGGCTTAAGTTCATCAAATTTAATTTCATTAAATTATTTTTATGAAGAAAGGAATTTTACAACATGAGAACTCAATAAAATTGTTATTGATAATCTTTCATTCTTGACCGTGGCCGGGGCTCGAACTCTGGCCGGCAGGTTACCATGACATGTTTCGATCGCAACCACTCGATCTCCTCAGATGGATTTGCCGTCTTACACTCGCAGCCATCGACGATTGCTGACGTCAATAGTCAGTTTATCAATAGCAATTTTAATTAATTTTCATGTTGTAAAATTCCTTTCTTCATAAAAATAATTTAATGAAAATTAAATTTGATGAACTTAAGCCTAATTAAAAATATTAAAAATTTGGATTAAAAATCAACTTCAATTAAAATATTGGTAAGAAATTTGTACTATTCATTAAAATCTGTACTGGTTTTCCGTTCGCAAACAAATTGATCAGATCTATTAACATATCTGCCAGTTTGAACTTTTCTTGCTTTTGAGTTTCAGTTAATAGGTTTAATTTAAATCAAAAGCAAACTTAACACAAGATATTGTTTTAACAAATTAATACCATAATTGTTTTTTTATATAGTTTTTGAAAAAGTCCATTAATTGACCCAATTAAGTAAATAATTGAGTTTCACAATTTTTAACAAAATTTGTTAATTAACCTGATTAAAAAATAATTGCTTTTCTATTGATTTTCAATTAAATGTGATGATTAACACAATCAAAAGTGTGACTACAATGGTGACTTTTCTCCAAAATTGTTGTTTCCCATCTTTAGCAAATAATCTATTTTTTGCTCTAAGCAGTTAAATTTAAGACGAATTCATTCTTGTTAAGAGAGTTTCACCAATTTACCTTTAAATCAAAGTTGAAATGGCGGCAAGCGATCACTCAAAGAAATTTAACGATTTGTAATGTTTCCGTATCAACAATTTTATTAGTATCCCAGGAAAAACTTTTTGATTTTTAGTAATAGGTGGTAGTTATTTCATACGTTACCTGGTAAGTAGTTGCCATTACAATTGTAATTATTTTGAAAACTTTAATAAGTACTTACTAGTAATGACCACAACAACTACTTACTACTTCTATTATTTTCACTACTGAATATTTGCTTATTAATAATCAGCTCAATAACTACTTATTACTTGTGTTGTTTTCAGTACTGAATATTTACTTACTGGTAACGCACTTAATAATTACTTATTAGGTCTATTAACTAGTGATTTTTTGGCTTCTGGTAAGTATATTGTAAGTACTTACAATTCATTAAATAATAACTAGATATTTTTTGACTTCTAGTAAGTGTATTGTATGTACTGAATTCTGTGGACACCTCGAACAAAAATAAGTAGTTATCCAGCCGAAAAATAAGTAGTGTTTATTTTCTCCAACATTATTTGCTAACTTACTTGGTAAGTTAAGTTTTTGCTGGGATGTTGTCACAATTCGAAAAATATTGCCAAATATATATAGGTTTGCCACATTTTTGAAAAGTCGCTACATTTTAATGATTTTAAAAAATCTGTATTTTTCCCCCTATGGCCATTTTCTTAAGAAAAAAATCCCCACGAATAGGGATTTTTCCCTACGTATAACAAAACTGGTTTAAACATACCTACTTAGTTTTATGGCGATTTAAAACACTTTTTATTCGCATTAAACAACGATAACAATATTCACAAACAACAATTTAATAACTTTTAACTCTGGTTGCAATTGAAACATGTAAGGGTAACCTGTCCGTGAAAGCCTGGGTTCGATTCCCGCGGTAGTCAAGAATTAAAAATTAACAATAAATTTTAATTAATTTCATGTTGTAAAATTCCTTTCTTCATTAAAACAGTTTATGGAAAATTACATTTGATGAATTATTTTAGGTTATCAAAAATATTTAAATTTGGATACTCCTTTTACCTAAGAAATATGTGATTATGGTCGTCCTAATCGACCTACTATGCAAAGAATCGGCAATATATTAAGGAAATTGCAGAGATCGAAAGCGTTACAAATGTGGTCAGCCTGTGCATAATCGCAGTGTGCGCATTGCAGAAAATATCGCCGAAAATAGCGGAAGAACCGTTACTGTGAGTTCAGAGCACTATTGCCGTATGATAACTAAGTTTTTTTTGCATGTTTTTCAAGATTATGAGCTGGACGATATATGAGTTCAACAAGACGATGCCACAGGTCATATAACATGACCGATTTTGGCTTAATTGTATGGGTAAGTTGCCAGAACGCGTTATTTTACTTTTTGGCGACGAAAAAAAGATCTTGTGATGTGACGGTATCAGACTTTTTTTGTAGGGCTATGCCAAAAACCGTGTCTACGAGGATAATCCCCTAACGTTGAAAGAGTTTAAAACCAACATATGTCAAGCTATCGCCGAAATTCAAAAAGGAATGACAAACTTATATAAACCCTTTTCCACATGTAGTGTAGGGTATAATAAAGAAAAAATTAATCTTTTAATAGATCGTAACGCTTCTTAGGCGCCACCCTGTATATTCTGTAACGTATGTATATTAATTTAGCAATTTCATTAACAACCCTGAGTGTTGGCTTCAAACATATTTTACAGCAATTTTCCGGTTTAAATTAAATTAAGGATTTTTGTGTGCAACAGTTTTTAATTAAATCTGTGTGCGTGTGTGTATGAGAAGAGTAATTTAATTTTTAGCCTTTTATTTATTCAAATGCATTCCAATTGAAACGTTTGTGAATTAAATAAATTTAATATTTCTTTTTTATTTTCACAACGTGATTCTCATAACCAGGGGCATAAACTAAATAAATTAAGTTTTAACTTGTTTTTATTGCCGAACAGAGTTAACAATTTATTTTATGGCATTTCAAGTGGTACTTTATGGCTTTTTACTTTTGTTTTTTTTTAATGCACTCACTCGTTTAACATGTGTTTGTGGTAGATTCATGCTAATGTTAATTTTTTTGTAGTTTTTATCGCAGAAAATTATAAATTATAATTATATTGTTTGCTTGTAAGCAATAATTAAACATTTTCTTCTTTATAATAAATTTTTTATTTCTTTGAATGAATTTACATATCAACAATACATGCCACCGTTCTACAAAATTTAACATTTGGTTGGACGCATGGAAAAAAATAGTGTGTTTATTCTGAATGAGAGGGAAAAAATAAAATACACGTGCCTCGGTAGGCTAGCTGGTAGTTAGCTAGTCTAACAGCGCCGGGGTTGCTGGTTCGATTCACGCCAGAGACTCTGGTTTATTTCCTGCAGACAAGAGTAGAGCTTCGCGGGATAAGCTTAGGGAATAAAAGAAAATAAAAAATAAAAAACTAAACTTTTTCTAGATTAATTCGTTGATTGGCAAAAAATGCATGTTTATATTAAGAAACATATTAGTCATACCACCCGTATTATACATTACAAATTTATCAAAATCCCTAACACGACATCATTTTCGGATATTAACTTGTTTGTTGATAGAGAGCAGAATGCATTAAAAAAAAAAATATTTTTCGTTTGAGAATTAACAAATTTATTTTACATCTTCTAATGCAAAATAATGTACATAAAATCATAAAAGAAAATTTTCTCTGCAAAAAATTAATTAAATTCATTTAATTACACTGTGCAACAACAAAAAAAAAACAGCCTCAATACTTGCAACGCGGAATGAAACTGGATTAATGGTAGAGCAAATCTGCCAAAGGGCTTTGAAACGTTAGCTCCGGTTTTCGAAACTTTGGGCCTTGAAGTTTTTGATTTTTTTTTTGGAAAGGCATTTGGAATAAGCCAAAAAAAATATAATTAATGTTCTTCTAAGCGAAACACTTATTTCAGATGTCGTTAGTAGAATTATATGGCGATGCTTTTTTAGAATATATTAACCCTCTTACTCTCATTTCAAGGGGTCATTGTTGTCCTCTTTCCCAACTTTCACACAAAAGTATACTGTACATATTTGCACAGAAACTATACATGTGTCAATACCTAATTAAATATATATATTTATGTATGTATGTGCATACCATAATTTTGTAAACAAATTGTTTTTGGTTTTAATATAAAATGTAACAAGACAATGCACAAAATTTTTGAAGTTGTTTTATTATTTAATTGAATAAAGAACAAAAACAAATTATTGTTGTGTTTGTTTTGCATAAAAAATATCACTTGTCGTCGTCGAGTATTTTTTTGCAATCATGTGCCTTTTGCGCTGCTTTTATCTACTATTTTGCGGCTATTAGCATACATTGGTTTTTGATTTGGCGGCTGTTTGTTTCATTCTTTTTCCTACATGTTTTTTCCTACAACATAAAAGTGATTGACGTTGCTATTTGAGTTCCATCAAATAAGAAATTTTTGCTGTTGGTATAAAAGCAAAAGTTATAAACAGTTTCTTTTCAAAGTGTGGGCTTTTTAATATTGTTTTTTTTTTTCATTAGGAAAAAGACAAAATTTGGCTGCTTTTGCTAAGATGGCGATAGCATTTTTAACCCTGAATTTCACTAGGGGTCTTCGAAGACTAAATATACATGCAATATGCGTAAAATGCTTTATAAAAAAAATTTAAAAGTAACATATATTTTTATTTTTCACAAAAGCAGTGGTAATTGAGTCAAAGCCGTATAAAGTATTTCTAAGCTATATGGTATATTATGATTAGGGCAACCGAAAAAAAAGCAAATGATTATTTTTTGGTTTATAAAATAGAAAGATTTTGATTGAACACAAATTCCGATCAGAAAAAAAACAAAGAAAATGAGCTATATTTGTTATTATTAGTTATTTTTGCAATATCGGCTTTTTTTACTTATTTTGCCATTTTAAGAAAAAAAAACTTATTTAATAAAATTTTGCAAAAATCGTTATTATTATTTTTTTTATGTGCAATTTTATTTTTATAAATACTTAAAAATCAACAATTTCTGTGCTGTAACAACGCTGGTTAAAAAAATCGTTCAACGTTATGGTAATATTTTGTGCTTCCCTTGAACAATATCAATCCAAAAACCTATATTATCTCTTTATGTTATTAAAGATACACTAAAGAGAGAGTGGAGAGGGTATTACGCATTTGTGCTGATGTATGAAACACCTTAAAATATTGGTCCTAAAGTATACCGATCAACTGAGAATCACTTTCTGAGTCGATCTAACGATGTTCGTCCGGCTGGCTGGCTGTCCATGTTACCTCGTGCGCAAAGTCCAGGTCGCAATTTTAAAGATAATTAAATGAAATTTGGTACGTGGGTTCTAATTGGCACAAGGGCGAATCGGTCCATAATTTAATATAACCCCCATACAAACTGCTATCCCGAAGAGGGTCTTTGTGCCCACTATCAAACCAATTTTAATGCAATTTAAGACATATGTAGATAGATCCATATTTATATGGACACGTAAGATATGCATTTTTTAAAAAAATAGGACCACGAGGGGAGATAGGGTAAATTTCTGCCCATCAGTAACTATTTAACCGATTTTAATGAAATTTAAAACATAGATAGATCCCTATGTAGCCATACACTCTCGAAACTTGTTTTTAAATAGGGTCTTACTTGATTTGTATGCAACTCTGTCTTAGCGGTACTGTAACGTATTTTTTGGTATAATTTTTTATTCAGCCTTTTTATCAACTTATCTTATTATTTGCTGGTTTAAGTTCTTTTCTCTCGAAAATTCCATAGCTGTATTCTTACGATCAAATTCCTCAGTCTGTAACGTCTTTTACCATCATACTTTGTAACGTCTTATTTCTTTTTAAATATAGTCTTTATATAAAGTAACGTCTGTTAGTTCCCCTTCTTTCTGTTTTTTTGCTTTTTTAATATAGTTTAGCTATTATATCAAATATTGTTAATTTATGCAAATTTTGGGGTTTTACACGAAGTTGTAACAAAATTGGAAACAAAAAATCTTTCATTGGTCTTCTAAGTGAAAATAGTTATGGACCATAAGAAAAATGTCCCGTGTTCCAGGGGATATAGGAGACAAAGTTAATACAAAATTTAAATCAGTTTCATTCAAAAGTTAAGGATTTATGAGTCCAATCCTATAAAATATACTTCAGAGCAAATACTCAATTTTAAATATGCTGCCTTAACATCTGCAGACGTAGGAAAACTTTTTCTATGTACAAGAACTTGCTGACTCCAAAAAAAAAAAATAGTTTGCTTTTCGAAAATTTATTGCATCAACTAATAATTGACTATAACAACGTACTTAACGAATAAAGTGGAAAATAAACAAGTTTAAATTGCTTTTTTTTTAATTTTAACAGCTTATTTTCATGTTTTTAAACGCTTTTTTAAGAGCTGTTTTTTAGTGCTTTTTTTTGGTTGCCCTAACTATGATTTATCGAAAAAATCTTATGGCATTTTTTTAAGAAAACTTAACCCTGTATCTTCATTTTCTGGGAGTTTTTTTTTGTCCTGCTTTAAAAAAAAAGTCAGAAAAAATTTGTTAACGCCCAATAAAAAATGGAGCTTCCAACGTAGCAGGTTCGTAAGGGAGAAGTTTCGCTTACCATATCGCTTACGGAAGACATAGCGTTTACATGGTGAGTTCCCACTTTGAATTAAAATATTTTTGTTGTTATGTAAGTTTCTTATAAAAAGTTAATAACTTTTTATTTGTTTATAGATTTTTTACTTTTGTCAGATTATATAAATATCACCTAGAAAATAAAAAATGGAGAGATTCATGACAAAAAAGCAGAATTTTTTTATTTAAATCAGTGATCAATTATTATTGCGCAAAGAGCATATCGTAGACATTTTAAGGTCAAAATTTAGCTCCCAGAAGCAATAATTAGTTTAACGCCACCACCAACATGGCACCGTGTGAGATTTGCCTCTAAACGGTAGACAACGTTTAATTCGCTCTGCGGAAAAAATTGAAGGTGTAGAGCAAAGGGCTAACAAAATACCAGAAGGCGTTTTGTCCAGCTAGGAATGGCTCGTACGTCACTTCGGCGCATTTTAGAAAAGGATTAACTATTATTCCCTTATAAGGTGCAACTGTTGCATATAGCACTATTTGGATATAAGCCCTCGATATAAAGGGTGTGTTCTATAGATTGGCATAAGTTTAAATCATAATAAAACAAGGAAATATATTTTTAATATCAATTTAATGGGATTTATTGAAAAAAAAATTTCATGAAATTAATACTTAAATAAATTTCTGCCATGTGGCCAGTACTGGCACGTAGAAGACGCAATCTGGAACATAAAATTTCAACAACTTTTAGCAGCATTTAATGCCACTTAATTGAGGTACGAATAAATTTCAAATCATGTTCCTTTACCATTCACCATTGACAGTAACATTCTGACCATCATCGTTTTTGAAGACATATGGGCCAATTACTCCGCCAGCCCATGAAATGCACCAGAAAGTGATTTTTTTGGATGTAATGGTGTTTCGACAAAAGCTTGTGGATTCTCCTCACTCCAAATGCGACAATTCTGCTTATTTGCGTACCCATTCCACCGGAAATGGGCTGAGTCGGAAAATGAAATTTTGAATAGAAATACTAAATCAATTTTTGCTTCAGCCAATTCGCCGAATTGTTTTGATTGAAAATTTCAACAATCTGCACCCGTTGCTCTGTAGTGCGATTCACTAACTTTTAACACTTTAAAAGGTGTTAAGTTTAACCACAAATGTTGCTGTTTGCACTAACCACTATGTGATTCACTAACTTATTTATAACCAAAATAAACAGTTTTATATTTTTCTCTTTTTAAATTGATATATTGTGGCAACTCTGCCAAGAGAAACATCAAAATAGAATAAAATAACAAAGAAGATAAGAAAACAAAAAACAAAAACCTTTTAATTTATAGATTTTAAATATTATAAGTACCTAAAACATTACTAATTATACCCACACCACAATATATCATTTATGCTGTTGTGTGTAACGCCTTTAAATATTGATTTTAAACCTTTAAGTATACCGATCGACTCAGAATCTCTTTCTGAGTCGAACTAGCGATGTTCGTCCGGCTGGCTGGCAGGCTGGCTGGCTGGCTGTCCATGTACCCTTGTGCGCTATCTACAGGTCGCAATTTTGGGGATAATTTGATAAAATTTGGGACAGAGGCTCTTATTGGCACAAGGACCAAGCCTATTGAAAATATGCCGATTCGTCGGGCTTGACCGACCATACTTTCTTACTTGTTTTTATTATTTTATTAATTATTTTATTATATTAATTAAATTTTAATTAAATCATTTATTTTAATTTTATTCGAGTCAAATGGTTGCCTTAAGGATAAATAAATAAGAAGCTCCACAGAAAATTAGTGTGTGACAAGAAGTGAATAAATTGTAGGCTAATTACCTCAAAGCCATATTATTCATTTTGTATATAGGTACAACGATAAATAAACACTTTTTCTAAGCAGATTAAGCCACACCAAAATTGCTGGTATTTATAAACCACAATTTGCTTTGTTAAAAATTACACCTAATTGAAACAGCTGGTTTTAAACACTAGCAGATATCGTTAAAAGGGTTAGTGAATAGCAAAATGGTTAATTTTGTGGTTAACATTTTTAAACGAAACAATTGTGGTTTAAAAAGCATAGTGAATCGCACTACTGGTGTGAGTCGATTTAAAATGACATTTCAAAGCAAACTAAACAAAAGGCAACTATCAGCTCAAGGTATATTTATAGCAGGTAGCCGCGAGATTACAACAATTGTACAATAAAACAAACAACAGGGCTTTTTATTATTGTTATTTGATACGAACTGTCAAACAGCAAAGGGGTTGATAAAAGACAAAAAAGCCAAAAGATAAGGATAAACAACTTGTTTACTTGTTTACTATACAACATTTGACAGTTCGTATCACAAAACAAGCAAATAAAAAATAAACAGCTGGCTTTCCGAGACTACCTGCTAAAAATATACCTTGTATCAGCTGTTAAATGGGTGCTCAAATAAAGCAGTGATGCTAACCCAAACTTATGTTTGATCAATAGCTCTGTAAGGATTATATTCCATGGTAGTGCTGGGATACTATCGATATTTTCCACTATCGATATTTATCGATAGTTCAGATTTCACTATCGATACTATCGATATTACTATCGACTGAATGTTTGTAATTGTGCAGGAAAACTTTAACTAGTTCTTTATCAGGCTACAGTTTGTTGTTTTTATCACTTTATTGAACGTATAAGACGTATGTATGTACGCACGTTATTTTAGATGACAGTTTTTAAAAAATTGATAAGTACATTTCTGAAGGAGCCGAAGTAGAAGGGACTATAAGATATTTTATTGCAACTTTAGATAATTTTCTAAATTGGTTTTGACTCTCATCTAATGGTCGTTCATGGTTTTTTCCTATGCTCGTAATTGCAATTGCATTTGCATTTTTTTTTTAAAACATTACAAAAATATTTGACACTTTAGTCCCTATGTAAACATGTACAAATTTCGAATTAGTTCTCTAATTAGCAGTAAAAATGCACAGCTAAGCAATCCATACCACCTGCCATTCTTGTTGCTTGTATTTATTGCTGTATTATAGCGCGAATTAACAATAGCAATTAAAAACTTGCGGCTCAAAACTGTGTGTGTATAGCTGCTGTATATAAATGTAAATAATAAAATAAATAATAATAATAATATCGATATTGATATTTTTCCTATCGATATTTTCGATATCTTAAGACTATCGATAATATCGATATTACTATCGATAGTTTCCCAGTACTATTCCATAGACAAATAAATAATAATACACTCGCAAATATTACTCATACGTACAGATAGGCTTAGTAAAGTCCCAACTATAATTTGCTTAACCCTTCTGCACTCCTTGGGTCAATTTGACCCATTTTTGGTTTTCAAACGCAAAATTTGTCCCTTTAAATATAAAATATGGACGTGAAACCTTAATTTATCCATTACAGGGACGAAAATTATAAATTTAAATGAAAATAATAAAATTTAAATTTTTCCTCCCCCCTCCATATTTAAAAACACGATTAACACACATTTTATATCCTTTGGGTCAATATGACCCAACAAGCGATACTGCAAGTTTAATTCCGCTTTAAAATTTTTTTCCTATTGAATATAATTGAATTGAGTTCATCTTCATTCAGAATCATCGATCAATAATTTTTTCAGTCAAATAATCAATAGAATCGCTTTTATTATTAATATACATAAATATGAAATGTTGTTTACATTTTATTGTTGGGTCATATTGACCCGAAGGATCATAGCAAGGGCACATATCCAAGGGATGCAGAAGGGGTAAGTTGGCTTTAGCAATTGTGCGATTACATGTGATTCATATGTTAAGAACTATATTAAACTTAAGAAAACTTTATGTTAAATTTTATAAAACAGTCATTTGCTTAAGCATAGTGCGAAACTGATCGCACTTTCCGGAATTAAATATTTTTTGATTTTGTTTTTGTGTTTTTAAATATATTTAATAGGTTTTTTTATTAATTTTTGACAGTAGCATAAGCAAACTTTTTCATATTATAGTTAAGCCTTAAATGTTACTTTCCAACATATTTTTTATCCATTTCAAATAAATAAATAAATAAATAAATACTTATTTAAAAATATTTTTAACACCACGTAGTTTTATAATATTTTGCTGTTTTATTCGTTTATGTTTTATCGTAGATTCTTTACGGTCGAGTAAAGCCTTATCACTTGCTATTTATCACAAATTCTTATTGAACAAATACTATAGAAAAAAAACATTATTATCCCTTAAAAATATGTACTTATGAAGTGCCGCTTAAGTTTGCTTTTATGATTATCCCGTCTACAGACATTCAGTCTAAAAATATTTGTAAGATTTTATCTATTTCTCTTGGAGCTTAAATTTTATCACTTCTCCGACTTTCTGTATTTAAGTAAAACATTTCGCACTTAGTACATTTTTATGTAGTTTTTTTTTTTTTTTTTTGCGGGGACAATAGAAAAGATTTACTTTTTTTGTATTTTTGCTAATATTTTAGGAAAGCTTTATTTAATAAATTCTACAATATTAAAGAAATTTGTTTAAGGCAAAAAGATCTTAAGTTAGAAACTGTAGTTTTTCGTTATGTTTAATGAAAAATACTTAATTGTTTTGTTTAATAAATTTTTTTTCTCTAAAGAGCAAAAGCTTAAGACTGGAAGCAGTTGTTCTAGATTGAAATTTTTGATACAAAACTAAAGAGGAAACAAATTAAGTTAAAGCTAATCAAGAACTCAAAATGCATTTTTTTTGACTTAATACCTTTTTTTGCCAAACTTTAAAGACTTAAAATAGATTTATTTTCTTTAAATTAACCAAACACTGTTATTGAACAAAAATTTTTAACTTCACAGTAAATACTGATAAAAAAAATCAACAAGAAAGAAAATAACTTTATATTTTATACACCATTAAATTTTTACCTTTCTTAATTTTGTGTACCCTCTTTTATCTTTTTTTTCACTTAACAATTCACGAATGAAAAGTTTGTTTCAACATTATTTAAGAAAGATAAAATCGAAGGACATTTTGGAAGTTGAGCACATGCAAACTAACCTACACCCATTACACACACACACACACACACACACACACACACACAGGAACACACTCTCTTTTTTGTAAACTATTTAAAAGGAAAAGTCATGACATGATGACAATCGAAGCAGCAAACAATTATAATTTCATCAAAAACTTTATGCTTTTTAAGGTCCAAAAAAAAAGAAAAATAAAACAGATAAAAGGAAATTAAAAAATCAACAGGAAAAAATAAGGTCTTGCCATGAAAGAATATGTAAAATAAAAAAAAACGTAAGTATGAAAGTTAAGTCGGCCAAGCCCAACCATATGATACCCTACGCCAGGGTATTCAAGCTAAAGTTTTTGAGAGCGTACAGTATTTGCGATGAATGTGGGTATTCATAGGCCCATTAGAACATTTTTATTTTTATGAGGCTAAAATTCATATCAGAGTTGAGTGTGACAAATATTTCTAGATATGAACCTCTTTGTAAAGGGTGTTTTTTTTTAGAGTGTCACAACTTTGAGTTGGCATCACATTTGAGCACCTTTTAACAGCTTAAGGCCATGTCAGATAAAACTTTTGCTTCGCGTTACGTTAGAGATTTGCTTTGACATCCAAGATGAAATATTCATACTTATACGAAACATGTCACATAAAGTATTTTTAACGCAGAGCGAAGCGTAAAGTTAGGCAACTCTCATCTTTTTGCGCGCTTTAACAGTCTGCTAGTATAATTATTTTTTATTTATTTTTAACAAACAATTCGTGTGTGTTGTCAAAGTGTTTATTGTGACATACACCTTTTGCGTTACGCTTTTCTGTTAAAGTTACAAACGTAACGCAAAGCGATGAAGTTTTATCTGACATGGCCTTTATAGTTGCTTTTAGTTTAGTTTGCTTTGAAATTTCATTTCATTTCCTGTTCTGTAACTTTAGTGAGAACTTTTCACATCGAAAAGATGAGAAATAAAAGTCAGAAAAAAGTGTGTCTGTAACTCATGTTGAAGAAATAAAAAAAACATTTTACACAAATTATATAATATTTTATGTAAAATTTTTTAGGGATAGTATAAAAAACCCGAATTCTTATACCAAAGTGGAGAAAATCCTTGCCGGTTATGCAGAGATGCTTTAGTTAGCGAAGCTGGAGTTTGTTATACCATAGAGGAAAAATCCTTGAGCCCGGCCGAAGGCCGGCTATTTAGGGAAGCTTTACTGAGCGAAGCCAGTGTTTGTTATACCATAGAAAAGAAAATCCTTGCTACCGGCCGAAGGCGGCTATGTATTATAGCCAGTTTTCGTTTCGGCCGAAGGCTGTCTATATAGAGAAGCTTCAGTTAGCGAAGCCAGTGTTCGTTTTATCATAGAGAAGAAAATCCTTGCGCCCGGCCAATAGCTTTAGTAAAGCAAAGCCAGTGTTCGTAATACCATAGAGGACAAAATCCTTGCGCATGGCCGAAAGCCCAACCATGCTATCAATCGTGCGATTCTTAAAACCAAAACTGTCTTATTTTTCGGATTTTGAAATCGGGATTCTTAATTTGCGATTTTCAGTTGCGGGCATATGAACTTCACCCAAAATTTTTAATATTACTTTCTTTGTGTTCTTTTTATGGGGTTAAAATTCATTATAAGCTTTAAGCTGATTTTTCATAATGAAGAATTACCCCAAATGGGGTCATATTGCATTATGAAAAATAGCCCCAAATTTGGAGTCAATTTTCATTTATTTTTTGGGGCCATATTTCGCAGCGCCTTAAATATGTTGCGAAAATAAATGGCAAATTTGTTCCATTTCTAACCCCCAGTTATAATTGATGGTGTTTTCTTTTCTACAAAAAAAATACCACATTTTAAAAGGTGCATTTATAAAATGTCTTGCCTTACATGTAATAATGCAATTTTTTATTTGACGAGAACAAAACACAAAATTGAATCGCCCTGTTTTTTACAGCTGACAAAAAGTTTGTTCTTCAATATATAAAAAATATGTACATAAATCAAAAAGGATGTTCTTCAAAATATAAAAAAAAAATACACATAAACCCAAATTTGTTAATATATTAATATTAAATAAATAAATAAATGAACAAAATGAATGACCAAATTCCAATTTCTTTAGTTTGTTTTTCATAAAATATGTAAACAAGAAAATACCTTTGCCAGATTGCGAATTTATTAACACCAAGTTTTTACGATTTCTTGATTTGACGTTTTTTTTCAAAAACAATTTTTTAACACCGAATCCATTTAAATTTTATGTCACTGACAACCTACCATTAATAATGTTATGCTTTCTTTTGTTTTTACTTTAAAATAATAGACAAAATTACTATTAAAACTTAAAAATTTTACTGTCCTGATTAGAGGCGATTTTTTTCCAACTTCGTCTGGCAACCCTATATATAAACAGAAGCCATCTCTTTACAGGGCATTACCAACACTCTCGATTTATACGGGGCGTAACGTGCAATCAATGCCTTATGCCATTTAAGGGTGAATTTTTTTAGAATAAAACACGCTGCCCTCTTATAGAGCAAAGCATTTTTAAGAAACGAACACCAAATTGCATTTTTTTAAATAAAATGTGACATTTTTTGTAGAAAAGAAAACACCATGAGTGTGAGATAATACGCTTTTTTGCATCTGCGTTAAGTACTTTTTTATGCAAGCAAGTATTTTCCTTATTTACTTTTTTTGGGTTTGCGTACAAATTGTGTTATATTGTGATTTTTGGTTACATTGTGATGACAATTAATCCTTTTGTTTTTCGTTTGTTTTACTTTTATTTAATCATTTTTTGTTTTTTTAAGCAAAATGTTTTACCGCAGCTGAATTTAATTATTTAAAATCAGTGCTGTTAACGCTTATTGGAATTCAAAGAAAATTTATTGTTGAAAGTCGCTACAACCGTGGTGAATATCGGTTAGTAGCACAAACTTTGCATTCAATATTTAACACGCTAAATACATAAAAGTGTTGCGTGTAAAGAGAAGATATTATTTTGTTCCATTGCAATTTAGGAAAGTATTACACATTTATAATGCATTATTATTTTTTAGAAAAGAAAACACCATAAGTTAAGGAAGATCCATGAACTTCAAAGTACTTTAATGTAAGGTGTAGAGAGATCAAACAGCTTTTATTCGACCGGTTTTAACCGGTTATTTTAGTTTTGCCCAAACCGGTTATTTTAAAATGTACATTTTTTGAATATCGCATAAGCCGGTTATTTTGTTGTAATAAACCGGTTATTTTGTTGTAATAAACCGGTTATTTTAATACTGCGTAATTTATATTCTTTTTCCTTACTTTTGTTGTATATGTACTTATGAAGAATGTGAAAACAAAATGTAACATAACTTAAAAAACAATATGAACTATGTTTATGCAAAATGTTTATAAAAGCGTGTATTCTTAAAAAAAAGTATATAAAAACCATTCAAAATACTTCAGTTCAAAAGGTAAATAGACATTTGTGTTAGAGTATTCTAAATACTAAATAACGTATTAATCATGGTGCTTAAATTACAACATATAGAATATATTTCTTGTGTACATGGTTTATGTCTTTAATAACTTACATGACAAATTGGAGGGCAGACATTTACTTTCATTTAAGCATTACACAAAACAGTAATTTTGCTTGGAAAATGTCGAATAATATCCAAGAGAATCTTAATTAACGAATTATTTTGCTTGGCTTGTTTGATTAAAAAAATTCAGCTAAAGCACCGAATCTAATTCTTAGTTAATTCTATCGATTTCAACGTGCATGAGAATGCTTGTGTTGTTCAAAAACTTTAACTTTGGCACAGAAGGAATAGACCGGCCGGCAGTCGTATTCTGTAATTCGCTTAGCTAAAGCTAAATCTCGATCGCTAAAATGCCATAGAGAATAAAAATCGTAAACATTTTAGCGATGATATTAAAAGCTTAAATTGCGGCGAATAATATTTTTTCTGCATTGCCAACTTTAGCAATGCACGTTACAGTATTGCATTCGTAGCCAAAATTCGCTAAATCAACTTTATAGATTTTTAGCGATAGAGATTAAGCTTTAGCGAATTACAGAATACGGCCAGAGGCCAACCAAAAAAGTTAAAAAATGATTATCGGTACTCCATTAGGATTGTTGTTTAACTCATGAATAAAATGCAAAATTCCATGACACAATTCAGAAACTTTTGCGTGTATTCTTAAAAAAAAGTATATAAAAACAATTCAAAATACTTCAGTTAAAAAGGTAAATAGACATTTGTGTTAGAGTATTCTAAATACTTAATAATGTCATCTCTGGAGATATTTAGAACGGGATATACAAAAGTTGCAAAGGTTCTTAGTCGTCTCCACTTATTATTCGCCTTTAATAAGTCCACAAGCTTGACATAAAGGTGTACCAAATAAAACTTGAATCCGTTCCCAGTAGTTTTTAAGAGATAGTACAATAAAACATTACTAAAATACGCTGCCAAAAATGAAAAATAGAACGGACTGCCCATTAAGGCACTTAAAAATTTTAAGGGCCATTATCAAAACTTGCATTTAGTTAAAGGTAGGATTTAGGCGTACTTAAGTGTTTTGCAAGAATGCGCTTTATATGGGTCCTATTAAAAATTACGAACAGATTATTACGAAATTTTGTGATTTGATTTTCAGTTATACAGAACGATTGATTGCCAAGTCGTATATTAATATAGTGGCATTCCGCCACTATTTATGTTAGTTTTTGTAACAGTCAGGGATGTCATAGAAACAAAAAAAAATATGTTGGCGTCATGAAATCCATTTTGTTCGAACTTAAATTAGTGTCGGTTTTAGGTGTCACAGAAACCAATATTGTCGATTTTTTATTGAAAACAAATCAAGCAGCTTACAGCTTTGATTTTTATTGGATACTAGCTGACCCGGTTCGCGTTGCTGGCCCTAAGCAAACATTAGTGTTGTATTACCAGACGATTTAAATTGAGCTTTCAACGAAATTTACGGCCTTTAAATACAAATCCTTGGAATACCATGATAGGTATTTTTTTTACAGAATAACTTACATATGGTGTAGATATGGGCTCAATGAAAAAAAACACGTATATTTAAGGCAAATTGGAAAATATATTTGTTTATTACTTCATCTTAAGGCCAGCGGATAGACAATGTTTTTTGTTTTTTTATTTGGTGTAAAAACGTATAAATTTTTTGGGGTGCCAACTTTGGAGCAAGCCACATACAACTGGCCGTGTGAAAAACATGAATTTTCCAAAATTAAGCCAGCAATAGTCAATGATTGGCCTTGTGCTTTGTTGATGGTAATAGCAAAGGCAAGATGCAAAGGGAATTGGAGCCGCTTGAATTCAAATGGTAAATCGTTGGAAATCCTGAATTTCACCTGCTCAGATGTTGCGCCGTATTTCTGGCCATTTCTGTTGAAGACAGATACGCCACGGTGAAAAAACAAACTAAATGCACTAACTGCCTGGGAACATCTCACGGAGCTAAGACCTGCCGAAGCAAATACACCTGCAAGGTGTGTAGGGGAAAACATCATTCGCTGCTTCATCGCGTAGACGGGAGGAAAACCCCAGTTAATAACAATACCGTAAAAAATATCCAAGTTCATCAAACTAATAACCCCCTTCCCGTTTTAGATGTGCCCACTTCTACTTCGTCACAAGCAGCAAATAGAACGCTGCAATCGTTTTCAACTCACCTTGAACCCACCACACAATCTGTAGTACTCTGTACAGCGTTAGTCGACGTCTACAATAACGACCTTAAATGTACTGTTCGTGCCCTAATCGACTCTGCCTCGGAGGCGACATTCACTTCAAGGAAATTGCAAGGGAATCTTAGTCTTTATACTCGGCCATCAGCAGCCCAAGTCCACGGGTTAAGTGACTCCGTCACTGCAACCTCAACCCAAAGCTGTCACGTCAAAATTAGATCCCCGGTTGACAAATGGTTTGAAGTCTTTTCGGATGCCTTAATCATAAGCAGACTTACCGGCCACCTTCCCTATTACCCCTTATTGGAATTAAAAGATAGCGATTTCTCCAATTTGCGATTGACTGATACTTATCGTCACAGTTGTCGTGAGATAGACCTACATCTTGGTGCAGATGTTTACCCAAACACTATTTTGGACGGTCTACAACGAGACACACAACAATCTTTGCTAGCCCAACACACAGTTTTCGGGTGGATTGTTACAGGGAAGGTTCCAGCACACCCGTGCAGAAAGGCGGTATTATCATTTTTTAGCGCCATAGAATTGAACAATCAACTTCAGCGGTTTTGGGAGATCGAGGACATCCCGAGGAGGAAAACGTCCTCCCCGCAGGACACATACTGCGAAAATTTGTACACATCCACTACGTTCCGAAATAAAGAAGGCCGATACTTCGTGTCACTCCCTTTTAAGAAAGATTACCCCGAAAAAGTAAATATTGGCCACTCTCGAAAAAAGTTTCTACGAAACGATGCGAGATTAATCAAAAAACCCCAACTTAAAACTGAATACGATCAGGTTATCACAGAGTACTCTACTCTGGGTCAAGTGACCAAAGTAACCCCCATAAATGGTGACAGCGGCACATACTATCTGCCCCACCATGCTGTGTTAAAACTTGCCAGCACCACAACAAAATTGCGCGTGGAAGAAGTCATTAGAATAATCCGTGCACATACAACTGTAATAAAGCAGGACGATATTCTTGGGAACTTTTCAGACCTACCTCGAGCGTTTAGAGTCATACTTTATATTTTCCGGTTTTACCACCGCACGAGAGCTAAGTTGACAGCAGAAGAGATCAGTCGCGAAGAGCTGCCGGCCAAGGAAATAGCTTTCGTCAAAAATCGTCTAATAGTCGCCTGCCAAAAATCGCACTCTAGCAGAGAATACTCACAGTCATCTGAACGAAAACAACTGTCCCGAAAAAGCTCGCTTTTAACCTTTAACCACTTTCTCGATTCCAACGGAATCATGCGAATAAATGGTCGGTTGGCAGACTCCCCTACCTTGCGCTATGGAAAACGTTACCCCATTTTACTGCCTTACCATGCGCGCTTCACCAGACTGTTTCTCATGTATTTACACAAACACTCCCTGCACGGTCAAAATGCGCTTTTACACCGCCGGACGAGACTACGTTACTACGTCCCTAAACTCAAGATGTTGATACAAACATTGATGAGTGATGATCAACTTTATCCTGGGAGCAGATATTTACCAACGCATTATACGAAGCGGCATTCAACTGGCATCAATTGGCTCTCCAATCGCCCAAGACACTGTATTCGGCTGGGTTATAATCGGGAAGTCCGGAGTTTAACCAGCAACATATTTTTCATCAAAAAACATTTATACAACTTTATGCATCTTAATTAATGAAATTATATTTATACTTATCCTGAATTATATTATAATCTTTATTTATATTTATCTCATTAATATTACTATTGAATTATACTCAAATGAATTATTTGCATCTTTACAGTAGAACTCAACTGCCCGTTGTTAAGAATTTAAGGCCTGACAAACCTAGCCTCATTGTTATCTTAGATATAACAAGGGGGGCGGGATGTTTATGCACGGAAACCCTACATGGTTTGCGGGATGCAAGGCATGAAAACCCTACATATTTTGCAACAACGAGTACGTTGACTCGTTATGTTTTCCTTTTCTCTATTTTCCTTTTTATTGAACTTCAACAGGCAGTTGAATGCTCTCTTTACTTTTTTGAAGAATCATTCTAAGTAGTGAAAGCAAACAGAACAGTTTAAATCCTTTGACAAGTTTTATACTAGATAAATTTAAAGTGTAGTTTAAAGATTATTATCAACAAATAAACAGTGCTTCTTAAAAAAGTGAAATAAACGGTGTTTTTAATTGTTGATATCAAAATCCAAAGTGCAGGTCTGTGGTTTCAATTAGACCTCTAACCACTTTCCAGCCAGTGAGAACAAACGATCTGTTTAGTGCCTGGTTATTGTTGACAAAGCTATCCACCGATTAGCTAAAGGGCATTGCGATCCTGTATTTTATACCTATAACGATAACCGACCCAGGAACAATAAAGTGCTTGTTATCCCCACCGCAAACAACTGGAACAGACACAACGTCCCAAACCAACGATAAGGCCTCCCGTTGTGAAGTTTACCGACTATTCTACACCAGCACCTGTAAGTACCCCCAACTTTTTATAACCCTATATATCTTACCCCCGTAAAAAAGTAAGCATGGCACGTGAATAGACGTATTTTTTAACCGCTTGTGAAAAACTATTATTTCTTAAAAACAAAAGCCTATTAATAACTCGCTTTTCAGTATGTTGAAAATGATATTTAAAAAGTACATTGTGAAATAAAAAATTTATCAAATAATTAATATTTTCTGATAAAATAATTAAAGAAATTTTTGAAAGAAATGTGAACTGTATTAAAAACACAAACAAAAAAGATTTAATCCAACAAAAAATAGAGCATTTACATACATACTCGTACTATGCAAATATATTATAAATCATAAAAAGGGATTGAGCAAAGTGACTTGATTTAAATTAAAATAATGAACTAATATATAACTTATTAAAAGAAGTAAAGGAAAGATTTAAAAAAAAAACTACGAATTAAATTATTTTGTAAATTAAATGAACAAGAAATAGTGCTAAGTAAGAGATTTTTAGCTTAAACTCTCTAAATTAAACTCTTAAAAAAAAAAAAAAAAAAAAAAAAAAACTGGTTTAAGTAATCGATTTTGGTAGAATAAAAGAACTGCAAGAATTTTTTGACGTTTTCTTTAACAGAAAAATACATACTAAACATTTCTCCCATCAAAAAGATAGCCATAAAATGGATTGTTTGCTGTGTGGACAAAATTGTTCTAGAGGTTATATAGAATGTTCTGTATGTGGGAAAAAATTTCATGCCAAATGTGTAACAGATAGTTTACCAAAATCTGCAGTTTCATTATCGGACTCAATTAAGAAAAGCAATGGTCACCTGGCCTACAAATGTTCACAGTGTATTAAACTACCAGTTGGAGATATTCGTGGTGTAAATCAAGTTAATGAACAACAGTTTAACACCAAAATGGATAACCTAGAAGAAAAGCTCCAAGAAATAACAAACATCCTTTCTAATAATGTTATGAGTGATTTGACGTCAATAAAATCCGATCTCAAATATTGTATGGCTAGACAAGATAATTTTGAAGAATCAACTAATTCAAAAATAGAGAAGCTTCAAATTGAAAACAACTTTCTGCATAATCAAATCAATCGTGGAAATATAACAATTAGAGGGCTTCCAGAGAAAGTAACGAATGATGAGTTATATACAACTATGGAAAAGATCGCTAAAGTTTTAGATGTAAAGTTGCAGCCGTATGATATCAGGTTTTGCACGTGGACGAGGAACAAAAAAGTAGCCCTTGTTATATTTAATTCTATTCATAAACGTGATGAAATAATGAAAATGTATTTTAAAAAGCAAAACCTTACCATAAATCAAATCTTTGCTGATTTCCATGATATTGAGTCCAGGGTGTATATAAATGATCATTTAACTCCAATGTCGGCGAACCTACAATATAAATGCATGAAACTTAAATATGAGAAAAAAATCATCAAGTTCCAAATAAAAAACAAGATATTACCAGAGGCAAAAATATTCCTTCCTGACGGCAATGTCAAAGTTATTAATGCTTCTGAGCTCCAAAAGATGACTTTTTAATACAATTTATTTTTATTCTTGCATACATACATACTTTTATTTTTTATTTTTTTATTTTTTTTTATTTTGTTTACTGTAAAATTTTCTAAATTTGTTTGAAGTTTTGTTTTCATTATTTATATCATTTAAATTCTTCTCTTTTTATGCTTCTTTTAATTAAGATTTTTTTTTTTTTGTATTTTTTGATTTTATAGCAAAACATAATTAAGAGTGATAAGTAGAAAGATTTAAAATAAATGATAATTTGTACTTAAAGAGTTTCGATAAATTTTTTTTTTTAAAATGCTCTTAAAAGTCGCAAATTTTTTTTTTTTGATATGTAGCTCTTTATGTGTGAAGATGTGGTCATACTTGGCAAATATTTGCACTGATCTTTATTAATAACTAATTACTATATCGATTAGCACTTTATTTTTCTTTTAACAATATCGATTTTCATTGTTTTTTTTTTTTTAATAATAAAGTTTCTATCGTAAAAATGTATTGAATATATTTTTCACTTATATACTTATATAAAGATATTTTAAATTTTTCAAACAAATTCTCATATAATATAATGAATTTTGCCACTCTTTTTTGGAATAAGATCTTGTAATGAATTAATATCTTAAATAATAAAATAAATTATTTTTATACTGAAGACTAAATAAGCTTGAACATACAAATTTTTGAAAAGTTTACTTTATTTATAATAGTTTTGGTTGAGCGAAAGTTATTTTATGTCTTTATGGTAAAAATCGAAATTCAATGTTTTCATATTAGATTTAAGTTAAATAATATTACATATATAGATCTCTCTTTAAAATCATGGTTATGGGTGCTTTCTTTAAATAACAATGAACGATAACATTGGACCCATCATCACCAAAAATGGGGTACAAAGTTTGAATCTAAATAAGCATAATCTCAATATCATACATTTCAATGCTCAGAGTTTATCTCCAAGGGAAAATTCTATAAAATTGGATGAAATAAGGAATATTTTTAGTAATAAATCCTTCGATGTAATTGGAATATCGGAGTCTTGGTTATCTGAAAATATATCAGATGGAATGGTTTCTATTGAGGGTTACGATATATATAGAAGCGACAGATCTTTTAGAAGGGGTGGGGGCACTTGTATGTATATTAATAAAAAGTTCAGGACTAAAACAGTGACGAAGATCATGGAGGAGGGTTCAGTAGAGGGTATTTTAATAGAGATATACTTAATGAGTGGAGAAAAGATTTTAGTTGGTGTGATCTACTTGCCGCACGGGACAATCTCCAGTGGTGAGGATATAATTGCTGATTATACTAGTAGATATAATAATGTTATCCTAATGGGGGATTTTAATATTGACCTGTTTGAGAATAGTATCAGAATGAGAAATTTATGTCAGCGAGTAGGGTTGAATATTGTGCATAATAGCCTTCCAACACATTTCAGCATAGGCTCTAGTAGAACTACATTATTAGACTATTTCCTAATATCGAATTACATTCAGGTCGAAAAAAGTGGTCAATTTGATTTCCCAGCACTAAACTCTCATCATGCTATTATATTTTTATCAACAAAAATAAGACCGGCAATAGCTTCTGATTTAAGAATGACAAGAGCATATGGTCAATTTAATATCGAGGCATTTCAATTGGATTTAGATTGTACTGATTTGAGTAATATATATAATAATGCGAATGTTAATTGCCAAGCCGAGTTCTTTGGCGAAACCATAATGCGACTATACAACAAACATGTTCCGTTAGTAAAATTAAAAACCCATAAGAATGTTGATTGGATGAAAAATCCAGCTATAATTAGTGCAAGACAAAAGAGAGACCTGGCATATAAAGCGTATTTGGAAGCTAGATCTATTGAAAGGTGGAAAATTTATTGCAAATATAGAAACAAAACAAAGACAGTCATTAGAAAAATAAGAAAATTTCATTTTGAAAATATATTTTCACAAAGCTCACAAAAACAATTGTGGAGAGAAATGAGGAATCTAGGAATTTTAGATTATAATGAAGAAAACAATGGTAACATTGATGTTGAGGGTTGTAACGATTTCTTTATAATGCCCGGTATCGGAAATATTGTACCAGGGTTATATCGAGAATATATTAGTCTGGATAATATGGAAAGATTTTCCTTTAATTGTGTTGACGAGGGTGTTTTATGGAATGCCATACAGAGAATAAAATCTAATGCGGTAGGGTCAGACGGCATCTCTCTTAAATTTCTAAAAACAATTTTTCCCCTAATATCAAGGCACTTACTATATATTTACAATAATATTTTTACAACTTCAAGCTATCCAGACTGCTGGAAAGTAGCAAGAGTAATTCCTATTCCAAAAATAAAAAATCCACAACGTTCATCTGATTTCAGACCTATTAGTATCTTGCCAGTTTTTTCAAAGGTATTAGAAATTATAATGAGTGACCAAATTCTTGAATCCACGGGTTTTCAATCATGTATTTCAGATTATCAATCAGGCTTCAGAAAACACCATAATACAACGACCCTTCTAACAAATTTGATAGATGAAATAAGACAGAATGTAGAAAGGAAACATGTTTCAGTTTTAATCAGCTTAGACTTGAGCAGGGCTTTTGAGTCAATATGCCATGATATGTTACTAAATAAACTTACCTCTTTGTTTTCATTTTCTCGTAGTGCCTGCTCATTAGTTAAATCTTTTCTACTTAAAAGGAGACAATTTGTTCAATGTAGGTCAAGAATTTCAGAGATAAGGGATGTTGTGCGTGGTGTACCACAAGGGTCAATTTTAGGCCCCTTGTTTTTTAATATATACATTAATGATATATTTACTAACTTATCTAACTGTTATAACCACTTATATGCGGATGATCTCCAGTTACTTTTCTCTTGTCAACATAATAATATTAGCTCCTTGATGTCGAATATTAGGCATAATTTAAATAGCATACAAAACTGGTGCAAGAAAAACTATATTGAAATTAATGTAAAGAAGTCTAAAGCTATCACGTTCAATACTTGTGGAATAAATATGCAACGGATTCTTGTTAATAATGAAGAAATAGAATATCATTGTTTCCTTAAAACACTTGGCATTATTATTGATCAAAACCTGACCTTTGATTTTCATTTAAACCATATTTTTTCAAGATTATCATTTGGATTGCGTAAATTGTATTGCATTAATTGTTCACTGCCGTTATATATTCGAAAACAATTGGCTCATGCTATACTTATGCCAATAATAATCTATGGAATTGAAATTTATTCCGGCACAACGGATTTCAATTTGAATAAATTAAGAAAATATTTCAACCGAATAATTAGATTTGTTTATAAGCTCAGGGTGCATGACCATGTTACTACCTACGTAACAGATTTTTTAGGTTGCTCATTTGAAGATTTTGTGAAAGTTAGAATAATGATGTTATTTTATAAAGCGTTGAAATATAATTCGCCTATTTATCTTTCAAACCGTTTTGAATTCGGAAGTTCGTCGAGATCACACACGTTAATATGCCCTCGTTTCAATACGCTAATAATGCAACGTTCTTTTATTGTAAGAGTTTGTAGAATTTGGAATAATATCTTACCTTATCCGGATAGACACTTTGCTTATTCATTAGAAAAATTTAAAAAGAAACTTATTTCAGTTCTCTAATTTGGTGGTGGTGAACTAAATTTTTATTTATTTTTTTTTTTGGAAGAATTCATACCCATGGTTGAGAGAGATTTAGTTTATAAGTATTAATATACATTTTAAAAAATAATTAAGTAGTTGTTAATATCAATAATTATAGTGTCACAAAATATTCTACTGTAATCAGTTTGGCCTTTTTATGGCTTAAAGATTATAAAATAAATAAATTGAAATTGAAATTGAAATTGAATTCGTCGAATAAGTACGTCTTCGCCTTTGAATCTGTCACCGATGATTGTTTCCTCGATTAAATTTGGTGAACAGTTTTTGATGGTCAATCTGGTTCCGTTGCATAACTTTGGTGCGTTAAAGTTGCGAATAAGAATTACCGGTGATCCAACCTTTAATGTTAGTACATGCGGTGGGATTCCGGGTGGTTCCAATGAATTCAAAAATTCAGAGGGATAATTGACGGCTTGTTCTTCAGCCATTACTGTGTCTTTTAGTTAAATCGGAAAAAGTGGGCGGAGCAAATTTTTCTTTCCGCCAGAACCTAAGTTGGACCATAGCGATCATTTTAAAGAAAAAATCGTCCAAATCGGTCAAGCCGTTCTCAAATTATGCACTTAATAGAAAAAGTGGGCGTAAAAGTAGGCGTGGGAAATTTTTTTTCGATTAAAACTTAAAATGGATAAATACGAACATTTAAAAGAAAAATTTGTCAAATCGATGGAGCTGTTTTCTGATTTTAGGTAATTCGAAAAAAGTGGGCGTAAAAGTGGGCGGGGCAAAATTTTCTTTTCGTATAAATCTAAGTTGAACCATGGCGATCACTTTAAAGAAAAAAATTGTCCAAATTATATAGATGTCATTGGTGGTGCAATATAAAAATTGGATTTTGCCACGCCCCTTCGCCTGCAGACCGAAAATCAAAATCAGACTTCACAGTGTCACCCGCCTGAATATTCTGAAGATTCCCTGAAAATTTCATCAAAATCGGCCCAGCCGTTTTGGAGTCCATACGTTACATACACACATCCTACTTTATATATATAGAAGATAGATAGATACATATAGTTGTATAAAACTTATTTTTTTATATTTTATTTTTTCAACAGTTAGATTTTTTTCATAAATGGAAATATGTAACTAAGTTATTAAAATAGTATATTTTGCATGCCTCCGGCAGCGGGTTGCTGCAAACTCGCAAAAGTCTTCCCCTTACATTTTCAGCAAATATGCAACAACAGCAATTTAATATTATATAAATTTAATGGCTTGTTTGAAACATTATTATTTTCGCGATTTTTGCAAACTTTTTTATGCTATTTTTCGACATTTTTTTTTTAAATCCATTTAGCGATTTCAAATAAATTTTAAGGTTTGTTTCCATATATGCAATTTTTTTGGAAATTTAAGCCATGTTCACGATAGAAGCGTTTTTTTCCTCTTATATATCTGGTTCTTTACAGCTTAAACGATTTTTAATAAATATTAAACGTTGCTGTCCTGCTGATGTTAGAAAATGTTTGCTAATTTCCGCTAATTTAACCATTTTTACCGAATTTTTGTCATTCATTATAGTTTTAGGGACTTTTAATAAATTTTATGGCTTGTGTGAAATATTAAAAATTTTCGCGATTTTTGCAAACTTCTCCGAATTTTCGCGCAGCATTGCTACTCTATCGTCGCAATCTATTTAAAAAAATTCTGTTTGTACTTTTAATAAATTCGCTTTATATTTTTACAAAACAATAAAATTGCACGAATATAAGAACAACAAATGCAAATAATATAACGATGGCATTTATCTTATGTTTTTTTTTTCTTTTTATTAAAAACAAACAAAAATTGCATTTAAAGCTGTAAAGATATGCTCAAAAAGATGTTAGATTAAACAGATGTTTCGAATATCGGTTTTATTTGTATTCGAAAATAGCAAAACCGACTTGTTTTCATGATACCAAATGAAGACAATATTGGTTTACAAACCCGACAAACAGCAAAACCGACTTGGATTCTATGACACCCCTGAATATTTCATTTTAGGCCTTCATAACTGTTATTATTTCAATCCAAAGCTGCTTAGGATAACTAGAAACAATCTGACACCAATATTCTTCTTTTCCCTTGGGTTTTTTGAAAGTGAGTGAGTTTTCAACGGAGATGGCTAAATCGACTTAAAATAACTCAAGCACCTAGAACTTATTTACTTTATGGAGTCTTAGATAAGCATTAAAAAAGTTTCACACCGATTGACAAACTTATGGTGTTTTCTTTTCTACAAAAAAAATACCACATTTTAAAAGGTGCATTTTTAAAATGTCTTGCCTTACATGTAATAATGCAATTTTTTATTTGACGAGAACAAAACACAAAATTAGATCGCCCTGTTTTTAACAGCTGACAAAAAGTTTGTTCTTCAATATATAAAAAAATATGTACATAAATCAAAAAGGATGTTCTTCAAAATATAAAAAAAATACTCATAAACCCAAATTTGTTAATATATTAATATTAAATAAATAAATTAATTAATTTTTTAACACCGAATCCATTTAAATTTTATGTCACTGACAACCTACCATTAATAATGTAATGCTTTCTTTTGTTTTTACTATAAAATAAAAGACAAAATTACTATTAAAACTTAAAAATTTTACTGTCCTGATTAGAGGCGGTTTTTTCCCAACTTCGTCTGGTAACCCTATATATAAACAGAAGCCATCTTTTTACAGGGCATTATCAACACTCTCGATTTATACGGGGCGTAAAGTGCAATGCCTTATGACATTTAAGGGTGAATTTTTTTAGAATAGAACACGCTGCCCTCTTAGAGAGCATAGCATTTTTAAGAAACGAACACCAAATTGCATTTTTTTAAATAAAATGTGACATTTTTTGTAGAAAAGAAAACACCATTAGTATAGCCTCATTAATGACAAGTGGTAGATGGTATAACAAGTAATTGGGTGAGCAGTTTTGTTTAACTTTAAATTTTCTTACACTTTGCAAGTTCTTATTTGTAAAGTAAATGAGCACATTTAACATATGTCGAGCTTTTTTTTGTCCTGAAATTGAAAATGATTTTTCGTTTCTGTTCCTATTATTATTTAAACGATGCATTTCGTCTTAGTTAAAACGAAAATACACATTTCAAAATTAATTTTTCTTACAAATAGATACTCCATTATCACGAAGAACGGCAACGCCAGTCATTAAGTTTAGGTGGATAAACTTGCATTGCTGTAATGTTTTAATGAACCTTAGTACATATATACAACATATCTTCTTCTTGTATCTTGGCATCACTCCTTTTGGATTATGTGTATTTCTATTACTATAAGAAAAAAAAAATTTACATTTTCTCCGCTTAGTTTCCGTATTGTACCAACAACGTTTCCATTTCATTGCAAGAGTATTTATTCCGCATATATTTCCCAGAATATTACTTAAAAATATTATTAGGAGGATGGTAACGGCTGGCTGTTATTGACTTACGAATTTCAAAGAAAATAATATACACATTTCTTTGGTTTTTATATTATTTATTTTTTTAATATGTTTAAGAAATATCAACTAACGTTACATGCATGCATAAATTTATATTCTGAGACAATGACATGTGTTTAAGTTTTTACACAACCTGCAAGTTTATTTGTTTTTCTGCAGTAAGCAAACGAAAGGCAGCGACTGTATAAATCATGGTGCTTAAATTACAACAGATAGAATATCTTTCTTGTGTACATGGTTTATGTCTTTAATAACTTACATGACAAATTGGAGGGCCGACATTAACTTTCATTTAAGCATTACACAAAACAGTAATTTTGCTTGGAAAATGTCGAATAATATGCAATTAATTAAAACATTATTTTGCTTGCAGCTAAAACACCCAATCTAATTCTAAGTTAATTCTATCGATTTCAACGTGCATGAGAATCCTTGTGTTGTTCAAAAACTTTACCTTTGACACAAAAGGCATAGACCGGCCGGCAGTCGTATTCTGTAATTCGCTTAGCTAAAGCTAAATCTCGATCGCTAAAATACCATAGAGAATAAAAAATGTTAACATTTTAGCGATGATATTAAAAGCTTAAATTGCGGCGAATTAAATTTTGTCTGCATTGCCAACTTTAGCAATGCACGTTACAGTATTGCATTCGTAGCCAAAAGACGCTAAATCAACTTTATAGATTTTTAGCGATAGAGATTATGCTAGAAACACAACTGGGACGAACGAGGAATTTCGCCCTACATGACGAATTTTTTAGTAATAATTCGCGGAGTAAATTCGTCGTATGAAACACAATAACGACGAATAACTTTCAGCTTTACTAATTGAGAAACTTGTTTGCTGTTTTTGCAAAGAGAGAGAAATAGTGTGACCATATAAGAAAAAATTTACTTAAAAAACCCAAACATTAACAAAAACACAATTAAAAACTATTCTTATAGTTATCTACTTTGTATATTTATTTTAAATGCGATAAAATAATAAAAAACAATTATAAAAGTAAAAAAGTAACCTTATATACTAAAAAACTTGAAAACTAAAATCAAACATGGTCACCTGGTACTGATTTGTTCTTCGTTCGCCGGCGTATGAAGTAGAAATAAATCAATTGCAAAGTCGCCGCGTATGACGAATTTTGGCCGACGCAATGATTGTGTGTATTTTCATTTACACAAATATGTTTTATTTTTGGCGACGAATATTCGCGGCAAAAAATTCGTCGTTCGTCCCAGTTGTGTTCCCAGCATTAAGCTTTAGCAAATTACAGAATACGGCCAGAGGCCAACCAAAAAAGTTCAAAAATGATTATGGGTACTCCATTAAGATTTTTGTTTAACTCATGAATAACATGCAAAATCACATGAAACAATTAAGAAACTTTTGCAAACAGCAGCAATCAAGAAGAATAGTTTAAGCTTTGCTCGAAAACTGCATTACTTAAGGCATTAATTGCCTCGCACTAGCTACTATTTAATGTTAAAAGCTTCTACTTAAGCTTTTAACTTAAGGATAAATAAGCAATTTCGCAAATTACCCAATCAGAAAGTTACTTCCAATTAGTTAAAAACTTTGTCAAAAAATTTCCGGTAATTTCAAAAAAGTTTTTCCCAATCGGTAACTCCAGACCCAATGCTACAAAAAGTTATAATTTTCTGAACATTTCATATTATTATTTTATTTATAAACAGAATTTCTTAAAATTTCTTAATATTTCACTTAATTCAAATAGTGCAAAAGTTGGACATGCAATCAAAAAAGCTGCATACAAATATTGCCTCACTAAAATTTAAAAAATGTAACTTTTATTGTGCATGGTTTTTGATTTTTTTTGGGGATATGCATAAGTAAAGAACATTAAACAAAATGAAATTTTGTCAATAACGGTATAATTATTGGCTTGAATCATGAAAAAACAAGTTTTTAATTTTAAAATTAGCGCAACAAATTAAGTTGCACTCAAATAAGTGAAGAAAAAACAGTTGCAATAAGCTGTTTTTTTTTAAATCAAAAATTTTATTTTTTTTTTTTTTTTGAGTGCAACATTTTTTAACAACACTATCACTCATGTTTAGTGAGGCTGCAAATTTTCAATTCATCACTCAACATCAACAAAATGATTGCAATATTTTTGCACTGCAAAATGAGTGCACTACCCCCATCTATGACTAAAGTAGAGGAATTTAAAAAATATATATATTGCACTTTAATCCACTGTCTTTAAATACACAGAACTGAATACTCTGTCAACTACAGTACAAACAATTCCTTAAGCTGGGTTTTTAATACAGAGCGCTAAAAATTTATCTAAAATTAAAACAATCTGATATTATATTATTATCACAAGAATGATGACACTACGTGACAGTTTTTTGACCAAACGAATTTGACACATATTCTTTATGTTAAATTGTCAGCCGAATCCGAATATGTCGTTAAGTAGTAAATTTTTAAAATTTCAACTTGAAATTTTCTACTTAACGACAAAAAAGTTACAGAATTACCCTAATGTTCTTCGTTAAAAAACAGAACAAATGTAGTGATACTGTAGACAAAAATTATATTTTAATGTTCCATAATGTTTCTTTTTTTGCATTGATAAAGCAATGAACAAGCAAAATATTTTAGCTACGACTGCAGCACGAACATGTGTATATTATGTATATGTTTTGTTTGTGTAAAATTATTTTGCTGGCTTTTTGTTTTTTTTCGTATGTGTATTTTGTTTTCGTAAAAAATGTTTGGTTTCTTTTACCAGCCAAAAGGGACTAACATTAATGAGCCGAACCGAACACAATGAAGTTTGTGGTTTTTAAAAAAAAACCGAACGGAATTAAATGTTCTCATTTTTTGTTAAGTTGGATAAGAACAGTATTATTTTTGTGTCAGAAAGATGACAAACAGGGAAACGTAATTTTATTTATGGATTTTCTACACAAACACGTTTGGCGTCTGTGTTTTCCACAAATCTACCGAACCGAACACTAAGGATCGATATTTAATGTGTTTTTTCGAACGCTGAATATAACTATTCGAAAATAAACAGAACATTATTTAACCTACTGCTCACATACCCAGGATGATATATATTTATTTAGTGTTTGTGTATAAGAGTACAACCCTTAATACCGTTTGTGACTATTTTCAAGAAATAAACGAATATTGTATAGTGTTCTGTTGTTCGTTAAAACAAAACAATTGTTGTGGCTCTGTAGACAAACATTATATTTAAATGTTCAACGAAGTTTGTGGTTTAAAAGAAACAGAACTCAATTATATCGAGCCTTTGCTGCAATAGAGTCATAACTCAAAAAACTACATTTTTGCGCTAATGCATTTAATTCTTTAATTCCCGGAGAAACATAGGGCCGCCTACAAGCTAATAATGTGGACTAAATCGCCATATCGTTTCTTCATATTGTGTAAAAATTTCATACAAATATGTTATATACTCAACTCTAGAGAGAAGAATTAAATTTTAGGGTGCTAGAAAATTCAAAGTTAAGATATGACTCTATTGCAGCAAAGGCTCGATATGTTCTCATTTTTTTTTTTTTTTTTTTTTTGTTGAGTTGTATAAGAAAAGTATTATATTATTTTGGTGTTCGAAGATCACAAACAGAAAAGCGTTTTTTTCAATGATTTTCTACACAAACACTATTGGCGCGGGCTTTATTTCTCAAAACAACAAATTACAAGTCAAATTACGTTAAAAAAGCAACAATTTTACAATTTTTGTTTCAAATGTATTGTACTTGTAGATTTGCAACTTGTAGTTTTAAGAAACAGGGCCCTGTACTTTGCTCACAAAGTTTACAACGAAAGCCATCAATCCTGACAGCCGAATGGATGGACATCGTTAGAACGATTTAAAAAATTATTCTGAGTTCTTAAACTTAAACTTATTGGCTTTGGCCCAATATTTAAAGGTGTTACACAAATCAGCACAAACGCATAATACCCTCTTTACTATTGTGGTGTGGGTATAAATATGTATTAGCTTAATGTTTTTGTAAAGTGAATTTTGGCCAAAATTAGTTGAGAGATTCACATCTTTACGAGATCTGTTGATGTTTAGCCCTCCGATGAGTGACAGTTCTGAAATTCACCGCCGTGTGAAAAGGTCCCTACGGACCTTTTTTGTAAATCATGTTTTTTTCATATAAAAAATTTTTTTTTTTTTGTTTGTATTGTTTATAACTAAATTCTACATACAAAAATAATTTTTTCAATTTTTTTAAAGGCAAGGAAAGGCACAATATTCAAATTTTATACTACTAGCAATAAACCAGTTCTTAGAATTTTTTGTTCTTAATATTTTGTTCTTAGTATTTTTTGTTCTTAGTATTTTTGTTCTTAGAATTTTTTGTTTTTATCATCAGCCCTAATGTATTTGAGTTTAGGGTTTGTGTTCAGAACAAGTAAATTATGTGTTGAAACAATAAAAAAATTATAATGATGCCCAAAAACATGCATTTATTAGTGAAATTCAGTACAAGGTCCATACAGACCTATTCACACGTCCGCGTACTATTCTCACTAAAACCTCAATAACTCCTAAAGTAAAGCTTGATTTTTTTCCAAAAGATGCGCAACAAAAAAAGAGTAACTTTGGGGGGGGGGGGGGGGTGTTGTAGTAGCCGATGTAGGAGTAATTTCAGTTTGAAGGCAAAAAGGTCCCTAGGGACCTTCACACTCATCGGAGGGTTAAAAGGCCGGAATCTAGTCTTAATGGTAAATGTTCGAGCTACCGCACCACATTGTGTCATGAACTTAAGGCGATTATGAAAACTATTTGAGCCAAATTTTAACTCGATACTAATAGTTGTAAGATTTTTATTTTTGAAAGTTTTCTTTCTTAAAGATCGTTGCCAACGAAATTAAACAACATTAATAAACTTGTAATAAAACATGTAGAAGCTCTTATATTTTATTCCGAAAGAAGATTGTTATGGAAACAAGGTGAAATCATAGACCGTTTTTAGCCATTGTCGGCAGCCTGCGTTCATAAGCCAATAGGAACTTATTTTTTTAGCATCAACAAATTACTCGCAATTATTATCACACAACCAATCATTATCATCTAGACAGACAAACGAACGGAAATATTCAAATCGACTTAGAAAGTGTTTCTGAGACGACGTTAGAGAAACCCAAAAAAAAAAATAATTTTTGATATTATTAAATTACAACCATCGCATCATAAATTCCTTCTTGCCAATTTTCCGTACTCTACCATGAATTTCCTTGAACTTGTAGACAGAAAATAGTGATTGTAGAATGAATGTATCTGGTATGCAAATGAAAATAAGAATGTATAAACTAAAGCTTACGTTGCTAAGCTAGAGATAATGATGCAAACCGATTTTATAAGATAAATAAAAAAGGAAATGCAATCAATAAGGGATTGATATCTAAACATACAAAGCCACACACAAACACATACGGAAAAACTCAAACTCCCTAAGACACATATAAATCTCTTGTTAATATGCAGGAAAATGTTGTGAATAACATGTTTTAAAAGTCAAGGGAAATTCGACTGGATTTATTGAAAATCAAAGAAGTTGATATGGGAAATAAGCAAAATATTGGATTGGAAATCAAGACAGCTGTTTCTATTTTACTCTAAATGTGGTGAGTGAAATATTAGAGTGTGTTTTAAAGATTTTTTTTTTTTGTTTTGTGATTAATATGGCAACTATTAGTATATAATTAAATATTCAAATGCTTCCATTTAGTAATAATCTTTAGTATAACTAAATAAATAAACAACAACTTAATGGGTTTACCTATAAATAGCCTTAAGTAATTACAAAAATAGACATTTATATAATAACACAAATTCAACTAATTATGAAATTTGTGATGTTTAGAGGAGATTAAATAAAACGTCCGCCTAATTATGTGACCAAATTAATTGAAGTTGTTGCGCAATTATGAAAGGAAACTAAAGTTGTTATTAATTTATTTACGATGATTAATTGCTTAACTAACTCCGACCAGAGTAAAGAACAAGAAATAATTTTTAAGTAGACCATTGAAGGAGTTCCATAACAAAATTGAGTTAACTGAGTGGACGACTTTTTACACATACATAAAATAAGTGACTATTTGTAAAAAATCTTTGATAACTTATGAGCCATAAAGTCAGGAGTGAATCTATTGTTAGCAATAAATAAATCATCTATGTAAAAAAATGGCTGGTTTGATTTCTAGTGTTTTTAAACTCAACTTAACGAAAATAAGGTATAATACAATATCTGTATTTATAAAAATTTCAGCAATTTAACTTTTACTATTACTGCCAGTTGGCAATATATTTTTGGACAGTAATAGTAAAACATAATTCTAATTAACATTGGTAAAATTGGCCGAAAGACTATTTTGCAAAAGTCATTTCTATACTAATATTAAACAACTGAAAATTTTGTATGCTTCTATGTTTGTAAGTGTTAATCTTCGGAACATCCAGTCCGATTTTAAATTTTTTTTTATGCTTCTATGTTTGTAAGTGTTAATCTTCGGAACATCCAGTCCGATTTTAAATTTTTTTTCAACAAAATGAAAAATGGAACTTCATAACGGACATAGACTAAATAAGGTTTCACTAAAGGGCTTAGGATATGGTCCAGCGAAGATAAACCTCCTATACTCAGAAAATATTAGTTCTCGTTATAGAATAGATTGATTAAGGCAATAGTTTCCGTACTCAAAATAAAAACAAAGCTATTTTAACGTGAGTACGCTATTCAGCCTCTATTCTGCCTTCAGTCTAACTGTCTGCTCGACTGTCTTCTGACCGCATGGCTAAATAGCTGAAACAATTTTGTTGAAATTGGAAATATGGGCTTTTTAATTTTTTAAAACTAGGAACTATGGAGAATTACTACCTCTTCGAAAATATCTAACCAATTTTGATGAACATTATTTACAGATCAGCGTAAATAAAACACACAGCGTTTATACTTTTTCAAAGCTCGACATATGAAAGGACTCTAGTAGTTATGATGATACATAATTAAAATGTGTAAAAACTAAATTTAATTATTGAAGCTAAAATTACATTTTTCCATTTCAGGACACATGGGTGGTAGGCTTGTCCTTGGACCGATTAGTCCAAAAATTCATAGTTTTCTTAACTAAGCTATTTTAAATTTGGTACACTAGAAATTTCAAAAATTTCTGACAACTCCTTCTATTTATGTCCCTTCGTTATATGGGGACAAAGCACTGTGCGCCGCGGTCACGGCTAGTACAAATTAAATTTGTTCTGCATAATTTTTACTTATATGAATGAAATTCTGATAGTCTTATTCTCATTGACTGCTCAGTTTGTTGCGTAATTGCAGGAAGTCAAGAATTTTGTGATTTTTTGGGCAATTGTGTGGTGAGGGCGGGGGTCTATTATTCCTTACCTACTGGAATTATTTTGCTGCTCTTCAATTCGGAACTGCATAGCAAAACTAAAAAGAAAACGTATTACTATTTCAGAAATAAACACGTTTTAAACAGAAGAACAGAAACATATGACTTCATCAGCTTTACTTAATAACCCATAATATTTTCAATTTACAGGGACCGAAATCGATCTTTCTAGGAATAATAAGCTTGATATATTCGCGGTGAAGAAAACTAGCCAGTTTTAACCGAAACAATTAGAAGTGTTAAAAATTTTAAATAATTTAAACAGGACTCTAATGGCATAATGAAAGATTTTATATGCTTAGAGAAAATCAGGAAAAGGACTTTTAAGCCAAATTATTTTTCTAAAAGATTATTTTATGAGATCTCCTAAAACAATTGAAATAATAATCAAAATAATCTCACAGTTTATTTTCTAAAATATACGTTATATGTATGACTTATTTTTTTATTTGCTCGTTTTAATTTAAGAAGTCTTATGTTTGTTATGTTATTGTTTTTTTTTACTAATAAATTCCAAATAATAAATAAATTTTGCATTTTTATTTATTGAAACTACAAATAGAATCTGGGACTTTATTTCACATACTGAGTAACATTTTATTTTATACATTTTTTTATTTATTCAAATGGGTATTCTAACTCATATTGCAATTTATGAAGCTTTCATACTTTAATAATCTTATTCCTTCAATATTTACCAGGAATATTTTCTATGCACTATCGGAATTTTTGTTCCTGGAAAATATTCAAGGAATAAGATTATTAAAGTATGAAGGTTTATTAATTGTAATTTAATTGAAATAAGCTAATTTATAAGAAAAACATTATTAATCGGTTAACCGAACAATAACAAAATGAACCGATTAAACCAAAATTTCGGTTAATTAATCGAGTGATTAGCTGATTAAAGCAAAAGCCCGATTAAATGAATATTCTAAAATTTTTAAAAACTTGAAGAAAAATGGCTAAATTAACTTTTTCATGCCCAGCCGAGATGAAGAATGGCCAAATCTAGGCACCAGGTGGCTAAATTGGCAACACTGTGTAGGTAGAAAAAGGTATAGAATATTGCCAATACTTGTAGATATACTTCTGTTATAAAAAGGTGCCTCAAAATACACTTCAATAAAAGTGTATGTCCTTTTAGCTAAAACTTACAGGTACTTCTGTACTGCAATCAACCAAGTTGTTAAAAACTTTTTATAATTGATACAACTTTATATTATTTTTCTTATTCTATTCCAAGTTAACAAAATATTATTCTCCATTGTATGTTGCAGATTACACAAGGCAACAAGGTTTTTGTTGATTAAGAACTGAATGTTGTTTTTAACCCTTCTGCACTCCTTGGGTCAATTTGACCCAATTTTGGTTTTCAAACGCAAAATTTTTCGCTTTAAATATAAGATATGGACGTGAAACTTTAATTTATCCATTACAGGGACGAAAATTATAAATTTAAATGAAAATGAGAATAATAAAATTTAAATTTTTCCTCCCCCCTCCACATTTAAAAATACGATTTACACACATTTAATATCCTTTGGGTCAATATGACCCAACAAGCGATATTGCAAGTTTAATTCCACCTTAAAATTTTTTTCCTATTGAATATAATTGAATTGAGTTCATCTTCATTCAGAATCATCGATCAATAATTTTTTTCAGTCAAATAGTGAATAGAATCGCTTTTATTTTTTATTATACTTAAATATGAAATGTTGTTTACATATTATTGTTGGGTCATATTGACCCAAAGAATCATAGGAAGGGCACATATCCAAGGGATGCAGAAGGGTTAAGTAAATTTGGGACGCTGACTCCAAATCTGCACTTAGTTTTTTTTCTGTTCAAAATTAAGGTTCTATTTCTAATGTGAAAGTGAAAGTAGTTTTAGCGTTTACAGTGTATTTCATAAGGCTGCTAAATATGGGATCTAAGGTAAATTATGGACCGTAAACCACAAAATTGCAAAACATTTTTCTGGTCATATGAAGCTAAGTGGGAATAAATTTTACCGCAATATCTGTATCTGCTACGGTTTTAGGCGTGTTTAATTGTTTTACCAGAGTGGACTTAATATGGGGCCTATAATATATTAAATTAATAATTAGTATTGTGGTTATTTTGTTGAACTATTTATGGGTTTTAATCCAAATTTTTAATATTTTTAATTAGGCTTAAGTTCATTAAATTTAATTTTCATCAAATTATTTCCATGAAGAAAGGAATTTTACAACATGAAAATTAATTAAAATTGTTATTGATAATCCTTCATTCCTGACCGTGACCGGGGCTCGAACCCGGGCCGGCAGGTTACCATGATATGTTTCGATCGCAACCACTCGATCTCCTCAGATGGATTTGCCGTTTTACACTCGCAGCCATCGACGACTGCTGACGTCAATAGTCAAACATCAATCCTTAAACCAAATTGTGTTTTAACCTTTGGTAGATCGAAGTTTGCTTTTTTGAATGATTATCCATTTTAATTGATTTCACATGTTCTTCCTTACTTCCGTTTTTTCGTACTTTTGTCAAGAATTTTTCTTGAAGTCCAAAGTACATTTTTCGTTTTTTCATTCTCGTCTTCCTTTTTCTTGTTGACCTTTTTCAGCACAACTTTATTAGTTTTTGTAGCAAAATAATCAATTTTAAGGGTGGTGGTTTCACAGTTTGATTCATAGCTCTGATCCTACCGATTTTGCTGGATTCAAGCATTTTGACACCAAGTTTGTTTATTTTTTTTGAATTCTTTGAAAGTGAACTTTTTTTCAACAGGCGGTCAAACGGACATGGCTTAATCGACTTAGAATTACTCAAGGAGCCAGAATATATATACTTTTGTTGGGGTCTGAGATGAATAAGAAAAACGTTTCACACGGAATGTTAAACTAAGTGTACCCTCTTCACATCTAATTGTGGTGGAGGGTACAATAAATTTTTGTTTTTTTAAGCTTTGTTCACAATGAGAGCAACAACTTCGTTTCTTCTTCTATTTTATTTATTTCCAAAGTATTTCATATATTTTCCTTCATTTTTGAAACAAAAATGAACCTTAATGTGTAGTTTATAGAACACGAGTACTCGTCCGTTCAACTGACATTTAAAACAAAAACAAATTTCAAAATTTTCAAAACTTCAGCAATATTTTGTATGAAATTGTTTATGCTTATTACATATGTATAATAATTTTCTTTAGTTTTGAATGAAAATTTTAACAAAATGTTCCAACAAATAATAATAAATACGTAATATTATTCTGGGCAAAATTTGCAAACGGTTTTTTATTTAAAATGTATGTGGTAGCGAAAAAAATGTTTGCTCTATTATGAACACCAGCGAAAATGTTGCTGTCTATTGTAGAAATTCATAAAAAAAAAAAGGCAACAAAAATCACAGTTTTGAGTTACAAATAAAAATATTGAGTAAAAGATATTACGAATCAAATGAGCTTTATTTCATTGTTTTCGATGCATAACATTAATTTTGTTCACAATTTACTGAGAAAACTCAATGGATAAAAACCGCGATTTACATACAATAAAATTTTTTAATACGTGTGTGTTTGCTGCTGTTCTATTTATGGACGTTTTTTCTTTACTAAATTTACTTTACTTAATTGTGAATAAAAACCAAACTCTTTTATCGATTTTAATAATCTATATCTCATTTTGTTAACAGGTTATGCGACTTTACGTAAAAGTAATAAGACTTTAACTTTTTACCGTTTTGAATTTTTCACGATATTTTAATATACTAAATTTTTTTTTTTTTTTATTTACGTAAACAACCACTTTTTAGTGATTTTCAAAAATCGGATTGTTTTTTAAAGCTACAATTACACCTTTAAAAATATTTGAAATTCGCTTAATGAAGAGTAAAATTATGATTTTTTTAACTTTTCAGTCAAAAATACGATTAAAAATTCGATCTGATGGAGAAAAACGGAGATAACTTCCAAATAACACAAAAAATTTAAATTTTGTTCCCATGTGTTATTAAACAGTTCAATGAAATTTCAATTTAGTTTAGTTCTTTATAATGAATTTTCTAATTTTTGTAATATTTTTAAAAGACTTTTATTATTTTCTAGGTCAAATGGTAAAATAAAAATGTTTCAAAAGCAAAACTTTGCCTAAAAACATGTTTTTTCGTTCTAATTTACATTCAACAATAAATTTGATAATAAACAAACAGATGAATTGAACAGTTTAGTATTTTAAAGTTTGTGCATAACAAACATTTAAAAACCACAGAATAACAAAAGAATTCAATTTCTGCTAAAACTGACACGCAAAGGCATCTCAAATACACACACAATTTTCAGAAATACAATGAATGAATTTCTCTCTACACAATGAACGGCATACATTTAGGTAGACGAAAAGACTGGAAATAGCAGCAAACGGATATACAGACATTCGTAAGTTTTCCTCCTTCTTGTGTATTTTTTTTAACAACGAAGTTCAAATTCCTAAAAGCAGTCAAATGCGAGTGATTGTAAACGCACGTACAAACTTGCAAACAAACACAAATACACCCAAATACATTCTTGATCTTGACAATCAATAAAGTGTTGCAGGATAAAAGCAACAAATTTTCAGTTTAAGGCAAAAACAAACAAAAAATAAATTGAAATGTGAAAAAAGTCAGATGCCTTTAAAGGTCAAGTTTTGAAAATTTCTTTAAAAAAATATGTAAAGTTAAACTTTGTATCTAAATATTTAGATAATTTTTTTTAACAAAATCATGTGTTACGAAAGAATTTTTTTCTGCAGAAATTTTTGTTAAAGAAATTCATAGAGACAGCGTTTCGATGTTTTTGTGTAAATATTTGTGAAAAAACTGAATTTAAGTTTTTGCAAAATCATTCAACCTGCCGCAAGAACACACCATCATTTTTTGAGTTACGAGAAAAAAGCAAACCAAAAAAAAAAAACAAACATGCGCTTTACCTCAACAATCAAGGAAAAAGAGTGGCATTTAAAGCTTTTAAAGAAGAAACATTCCCTTAAAATTAAAACAAAAAAGATTTAATAATAAAAAAATTTATATAACTTGTCTAGAAAATAATGAGAATATAAGTAATTGTCTTTATTTATAAATATTATGTTAGAAACAATAAATTATTCTAAAAAGTTTATTTAAACATATTTCCCATTTAGTTCCTTGTAAGTTGTCAGGACTTTATTATTACGTAAACTTCGGTTTACATTAAAATCTACTTTTTTGCTTTTTTTATTTTGAAAAACAAAAATGCTTAACTTTGGCGATTTTAAGATTTATTTTAGCTTAACACAATGTTAAGTGCTGACTCTGTTAGTTTGCAGAACTTGCCAATTTAAAAGCTTTTACATATTGTGTTATATTTAACAGTCTATCAAGCTTTTAGCATCTGCTACTGGTAGATGCTGTTAACCGGAAATATGTTGAATATTTTATGTATCCAGACAGGGGTGGAAATCATGGTACATTTATAATACTTTTTTTATTTTCGTTGTTCGATTAATCGTGGAATTTTTCCGCCATTATTTGATCGAATAATTAAAATGGCCAATTTCGAATAACGAATAACTCAAACAACTTGTGTCAATTAATCGAATAAAATTATTTCTTAGAAAATTCTATTTTTGTAATGTAAAAATATTTCTAACTAATTAAATACCATAAAACTTAATTACATGTTGTTATCTTTTGCATCTATTTTCATTACACATTCTTTTAAACATATTTAAGCCACTCTTTAGATAAGAGCGTGTGTGTGACAAATTATGTCACTCACTATAAACGTCAAATTCCATACATACAAAATTTCTCACTAAAGTAAAAAAAAATCATCTTAATTTTGGCGTTTATTACAAATAAAAAATTCATCAACAGTTATAAATGTGTAAACCATACGCTGTCAGATTGTGGGTAAAATGTTTTTACCCAACTGTCAATTTTATTTTTATTTTTATTTATTTATTAAGAATTAACTTACAATTTAAATTATAAGGTAATTTAAAAAAAAGGAGAGCAATAGCAACTAGGGCCTTCAGCTCAAAAGTGTATATGTAACATAATACTGGTGTTATTTTGTAAAGTTAAACAAGTTTTGTAACAAAGTAATATTTTACATAATTGTTTGTAGTTTAAGTAGATTAGTATGATTTTTGTAGTTAAATGCAATTGTATATATTAATTGATTTTAGATAATTTACTATTGATGAAATATTTTCATCTGTTGGATCAGCAAGTAGTTCCAGGGGGTCTCTATTGTTAAACCAACTAGATCTTTGGCTGTTGAACAGTGGGCATTCGCATAGGAGATGTGACGGGTCGGTGGGGTAATTTAAGTTACAGTTGCAGGGTAACTTGATTGTAAGTTTTAGAATACAGCCATGTGTAACTTTGGTATGTCCGATTCGAAGTCGTATGATTTTTATTAAATCTATCTTTTTGTGTTCATATTTTTGTTGATGTTTGTTGTTAAGATTCCAAAATTGTTGGTGTTTACTTTTTTGTACCATGAAGATGTTTTTTGGTAGGTCGTATCCTTATTTTTGTGATGTGTTGTTATATATTTAGTTATATCTTTGGGGTTGAGATTTTCCGTTGTTATTAGCGGTGCATTTAAAGAGTATTTAGCTGCAGTATCAGCATACTCGTTTCCGATGATCTTGCAGTGACTAGGGATCCAAATTAATTTAATGTCCGGGTATCTTCTGATTATAGTGTTTCTGATTTTTTAAGTATAAATGTTATCGTTCGAGATATTTAGTACAGATTTAAGAGAAGATAGAGAATCACTGCAGACAGCGTATCTGCCCTTTTTATTTCCAATATATTCTATAGCTTTGGTAATGGCTATTAATTCTGCAGACAGTATAGAGCTGTGTTGTGGCAGGTGACCGACATATATGGTTTTATTTTCTGTGGTTAAACTGAATCCAATATTGTTTCCAATTTTTGACCCATCGGTATATAGGAATTTGTAATTTACTAGTTGTTCTTGTATGTCCTTAAAAAGAGTAAGGAATTGTTGATGATTGTGGTCATTTTTATTAAATTTGTGTAATGAAATGTCTATACTGTTTTTATTAAGGGTCCAAGAAGGGAATATTTCACCTTTAAATGATTGTGATGTAATCGGAATATTTAATTCATCGCAGGTATGTTTCATTTTGTTGATTGTTGACGGAATTCTGGCTGTTTTCGTTGATTTCTTTATTTTTGCTACTATATTGTTTAGAGGGGATGTTTTGTCATAGAAAGATTTATATAGGTTTGTTGTTAGGGTGTCCCTTTGAATTTCAAGGGGAAGAATGTTAGCCTCGGCTTAAAGGTTGTTTATACGGGAGGTGCGAAATGCACCAAGTGAGCTTCTGATGGCTGAGTTAATTTGTTTATTGATTTTTGCAATAACTGATTTAGGGGCATAACCATAAATAGGCAGGCCGTAATTGACTTTTGATAGAATAAGCGCTTTAGTGATTTGTATTAAAATAGAGGTGTTACAGTTGAATTTTGGGCTGGAAAGGCATTTGATAATGTTAAGTTGTTTTTGTAGGGATCGCACTAAATTGTCAGTATGTTCATTACATTTGTATCTTTTGTTGATATATAGGCCTAGTAGTCTAAGATTTGAAGCTTCAGTGAGTTGTATTTGGTTGGATAAAATTTCACATCTGCAGAACTGTCAATTTTTTTATTACAGTTTCTTCTAATCGGTTGGATGTTGACATTTGAGATATCCTTAGATCCGTCTTAAAAACCTTAGTGTCTTTGTTTGAAAACGAAGTGTCGGCGCGAAATAGTAATACGTTAAAAAACCAATTAATCAAACCTATAGAGTAAAGTTTTAACATAAAGTAAATTAAAATAAAAGGGGATTAAAAAATATCAACCGTATTCAAAACGAAAATTTGTGTACTCCGATTATACTCCCGCTCATCGAGTGAGCAACTAAAATGTTAATTATGCTTAATCAACATTAAGTCATGAGTTTATTCAAAACACTTTTAAATCGCCCGATTAAGAAAAATTTTTACATCTCTGTTTTAGTTAAATTCAATTGACAGAAATTGCAAATTGACAGCAGTTAGCTAGGAGTTAAAAAGTCTTTGATCATTCGATAATCATAGTTTATTTAAAAGTGTTTTGAATAAAAAATCCCTAATCAGGGGATATGCAGTAACTAAATTTTTGTTTTGAATACGGGTGTATGTCTTTATAAGTTATAAGCCCAATTCTGGAAACCGAACACACATGAGTGAAATTAAAATCAAACTCATCGAAAAAGCGATCCTGTTTAAAAAAACCCTTATATATAGTACATACATTGAAATCTTATCTTTAATAGAACTTCTCTTAAAATCAGGACAAACTACGGTGATTACTAAAAAAAAAAACCAACTGAGAATCTTCATCGACTTCAATTCAATTTCACTAGATTTCAAGAAATAATAAATTGGTTTAAAATATTTTTCATAACTTTCTGGCACTTCTCAACTCTGTTTAATAATAAAACAAAAGTATGAATTCAAATAGAGATGCATGTTTTTTCCCGTTGGATATAATTAAATGAATTATTCGATTAATATAGCAATTTAAAAATTCAAAAATCGATTAATTCCTTACTCGAACAAAACCAAAATTTGAATAATTGGATACTCTAATACTAACGTAATAAGATAGCTTATGGGAGTAAGGACTCTATGCGGAAAAGAAGCTTGTATTTTCAACAGGGTTGGTCCTTGTGATGATTAGAACCCTTGTACCAAATTTCATCAAATTATTTACTAAACTTTACGCGCAATGCTTACATGGACAGCTAGCCTAACGGACGGCCGTTGTTAAATGGAATCAAAAGATGATTCTGAGTCGATCAGAATACTAAAAGGTAGGTCTAGGACCAATATTTTAAGGTGTTTCAAACATTAGCACAAACGTATTGTTCACATCCGTGAACAAAATGTTATAAACCCCAACCGTGGCGATATCATCAACGCCCCCACTAACAGCTGCTTGTTCAACTGCAGCTGCAAAACTTACCTAAACTTTCTCAAATCAATACCGAGAAAAAAAAACCGTGTGATCGTGTGAGCTTCAAAGAAAAAATTAGTTACAAAAAATGAAAAGTGAATTTTTGCCAACCTAAAATAAATAAAGAATAAAGGAAAGAAATAAGTTCCCAAATAAAGTAAAGAGAATAAATAAATCTCATAAATTCAAAATTGTTTAAATTACCACTTTGCTCCTAAACCATTGTGTAATTATCATATGCTTAAAAAGTGATTAACTACCTTTTGTTTATTTACATTCACTACTTAATCATACCTACTACCCCACGTGCTAAAAATACTTAAAACTTAAAATACTTAAACTAAACTTACAATTACTTATTAAATAACCTGAAACGAACCTAAACCTAATTGGATTATATATAACCCTAACCTAAAAGCTGTTATATGCATTTATATTTGTATATAAAATATTATACCCGCCTAAGCTGAAACTAAAGGTTCAATAAACACATAAGCTCGTACAGTTTGGAAATATATACCGAAGTGTTTAATTTATATGGTTCCCGCCAGTAAGTAATTGAAATCCCTTACTAACACTCGTTAAGACACGTTTAATAATAAAAAAATCTTTGGATGAAGTTTCCTGACGATCTGGCCTAAGCAACCAGTGAAATGCGCATAGGAATAGCTTATCCCTTCAACAATAAATTTCAGTTTATCAATAGTATGAAATGGGAATGTAGAACATTTAAACGAAACCTTGTTAATTAAATTTTTGAATCCCAAGAAAAACATTGATAATAAAAAAAGTGTTTTGCTCAATTTTAAAATATTTTAAGGTTAAAGTTCCAGTATCAAAACTATTGTGAAAAACTATGATTGCCACAATTGTCTTAATTTCATAACAAGGCCATGTAGTGGATCGTGTATTGATCACGTATTCAGTAATATCTTCGGGCGAGTTTCTGTTGATTCAGTGGAGTGTTAATTAACAGATCATAACATAATGCTTTATAAATTTAAGAATAATCATGTTTCTAACCAATTTATTAAAATTGACAAAACCCATTGTGATTACACTAAAGTAAAAGAATATTTGGAGATTACCTTATCTGAGTTAAATATGAATATTGACATAGCTAATATTACGGAAAATTTTATAAGTTGTATTAGTAGTGCTATTTCCAATACAACTACAACTAGTAAATATAAGAGGGATTTAAGATTTGAATTAACTCCCTGGGTTAATGAAAATCTTCAAAAATTAATATCGTTCAAGCGTAGGATACTGTTTAAGCGTCGAAAGTCAAACGATTCTAAATATGAAGGTTTGTTAAAAAGAATAAGTAAAGTCATTAAAGTGGCTTGTAAATATTCAAGAGACAGTTATTACTATGATAATATAGATAAAATGAATGGTGATTCAAAAAAGTCCTGGAATTTTTTAAATAATATTTTGGGAAGAGTGGCAGAAAGAGATGTCAAGGTTATAACTCCATCTGGTGTAACTGTTTCTGATGACAAAGTTAAAGCTAATTTGCTAAATCAGTATTTTGTAAATTCTGTTTGTGAGTTGAATCAACAAATAGTAGTTATTGCTAGAGATCATTGTAATCAACTTAGGACGTTATGTCAAATTTTACCTCGTTTTTCTTTACAACTTGTTTCTAATAAAGACCTGGATTTAATTATAGGCAATATAAATCTGAAAAAATTTGCTGGATATGATAATATTACACCAAAGGCTATTGTAAGCTGTAAAGATGTTATTTCTCCTATGTTAATTAACATTTTCAATACAATTATTACAACATCAGTTTATCCAGATTGTTTGAAGATCAGTAAGGTTATTTCAATAAAATATTGTTTTTGTTTTACGTGTAAGTTAAGCGAAAGAAGTCTTCGTTCGTAAATAGATAAACAGGCAGTTAAGCTTAGCTTTTACACACAAAACAAAACAAAAGCGTCAACGTTGTGCCAAAACCGCTAGATTGACAAAAAATATATAAATTGCCATTATTCATTAACAATAGCGGCCAACTTCACTATTAAACGCGCTGTCAAAATCGGGGTTTCCAATTGCAAAGCGGTGACGCCGCGCTATTTAGGGATGCTTCATACAAATTGTATGGGCATGAGAATTTTTGACAGCTAAAAAACGCTTTCCGTTCTTGTTTAGGAACGGCTGTTAGGTTTTTAAGACTGGTCTAATGATATATCAAATGTCAACATCCAGCCTTAGCTTAGAAGATACGATGTAATACAAAAATTGACATTCGTGAAAACAGGTAACCCGTAATCTGACAGTACATGTTTTACACATTTATAACTACTGTTGAATTTTTTTTACGAATTTGACGTTAAAGTAGAAAAACTGCCATTCCTTCCACTTCTTCATTTGTCATTGCACAGAAAAAATTATTTTTCCAATTCAAACAAAAAATTTGTAGAATCAAAACATTTTTTGTCTGAAATCGGTCCTACGAACAAATTTGCATATTCAAACAATTTATTTGCATTTCGTTTATTGAAAAAAAACACTGATTTTTTCAAACAAATAATTTAACTGAATCAAACAAATAGTTTACTGAAAATCATATAAATTTCAAACAAATAATTTTGCTGAATCAAACAAAAAAGTTTTTGCACAAGCAATGACGCGCACACAAGCAAGCACTGTAGAAGTAGATGAAGGCAGAGCAGAGCGGCGCCGCACATAGGGGTTTTTTGCCAATCTAGCCGGACATTAAGCAAAAAATTTTTTTTAAGAAATGGAAAAATTTAAGTACGCAGCTCGACAGACAACAAAGTTCTGCATCGTATAGTGAATTTTCAAGTCTTTTGCTTGAGATTTGTGGTTTTGGGACACTGTTAAAACCAGGAAAGTTGATTAAATTGCATGCGTGTTCATTGACTTTTTACGGTTTTGGGAGGTTTACAATATATTTTTTTGTAGATAAACGAATAAAGATTTTACATTGAATTTTTTTTTCTGTGAAATACTATACAAACAGCTAATTATGAAAATTTTTAGAAAAATTTTATTTGAATTTTTTATGATAAAAAAATTAGTACGAAATTAAAAAAAACGATTTTTTTGTTCACTTTTTTGTAAAAAAAAAAAATTTAAAAGGTTTTTGAAGGTGAGTTCCGCTGAGTTCTTAAAAATTTTATACATCACGATAAAATTTGAAATCTCTACTTTTAAATTAAAAAAAAAAACGTTGCGCGTTGTTGCGCCATTTTTTTTTATGATTTTTTGAAAATTTCACCTTTTTTCTGTTTTTGCTCATCTTGCATAGGTACATATGATAGAAACCCTTTCGTCAGTCATAAAATGTTTTGGTTGTACGTAGATGGTTTTTATTTAAATTATTACATCTAAGCCTAATATTACCTGTGTAAAAAAAGGGATGTGCGAAACAGTAAGTAACGGGTTTTAACCACCTGTGCGGCCGCTAAAGGACGTTATTTAATAGAGCAAAATAAATGTACCTGTTTTGCATAACTTTTAAAATCATTAACAACAAAAATAATATATAATAAAAAATCAAATCTGGGCTCTAGGTACTTAGTTTTTTTAAATATATATTGTGGTTTTTGCATAAAATTGTTATCAGAACCATTTTGAAGCTTCGAGAGTAAAATGGAAAAAGTGTATACGAATTTAGAGTTATTCCAAATTATACAAGAATGTAGTTCTAAACTCGTTGAAGAGAAATTACAATTTTTAGTTAGAAAATTGTGCGAAATTTCAAAATGTCAGGGAGATAGTGACATATCAGTAGTAAATCAATGCTTAAAGAAATTCAAATATTTTTTTAAAATATTTTGGCATTCAGCACAAAGAAAAAAGGATCGATTTGTAAGCATGCATGCCAAATGGCTGGAAGGAACAGTGACAATACCTTTTTTTGGGAGTTCGTCTTCAAAACGACTACAAAAGCCGTTTGTTGAATTGACCGAAAGAAGTAAGAGAAGAAAAACTGAAATCTTGCGAACTCAAACCGATGCTGATTTATTGATGCACGCTACCCAAACACAACTACAAACGTCTGGAAAAAAAGATGCCTCAGGTCTGCTTAAAGAAATTGTGTCTTCTCCGGCAAGAGATACAAAAATAAAAAAAGCATACAAAGCTGCACAAGAGGATAAAGTAAAACAGCTAACCCCTCTAAAGGCTCTTTCTATATTTGTAGAAGCTGATCTTTCTCGAAAACAATATGAAATAATCCGAAGTGCCGCTAAGAAGGTTTATCCTAGCTACAATATTCTGCAGAGAGAGAAAAGTGAATGCTATCCTCCAAAAGAATCATTTGAAGTAACGGAAACATGTGCTCAAATAAATCTTCAGGATTTGCTTAATCATACTGCAAGTAGATTACTTACATATTTAAAAGATGTTTTATGTGATTCACAAATAGAAGAATGCAACTCCCTCGAACTAATAAGCAAATGGGGCTGCGATGGATCACACCAGGCACAATTTAAGCAAAAGATGAAAAATGATGCTTCTGATTCTCATATTTTTCAGAGTAGTTTCGTACCGCTTCGACTAAGATATGGTGCAAAAAAGGAGAAAATATTATGGCAAAATCCAACTCCTTCATCACCGCGATATTGTAGACCTATTCGCATCAGATTTGTTAAAGAAACTGTAGATGTAATCCAAGAAGAAATTAATTATGTACAAGATGCCATTACTACATTACAAAACACTAATTTTTTAATGGAAGGAAAGTTATATTCCATAAAACATACAATGGTATTTACAATGATAGATGCAAAAGTATGTAATGCCGCAACACAAACTACGTCCACAATGAAGTGCTATATTTGTGGGGCTACTTCAAAAGAATTTAACAATTTGAAAATCAAAAGGGATATAGACGTAGATGCACTTTCTTTCGGATTATCTACTTTGCACGCCAGAATTCGTCTATTTGAGAGCATATTACACCTATCGTATAAACTCACAGTAAAAAAGTGGCAATTAAGAAAAAAACTATCCAAGAAAAATTTAGAAGTGAATTAGGGCTAATAGTGGATGTACCGAAGACTGGATTTGGAAACAGCAACGATGGTAACACCAGCAGACGATTTTTTTCCAATCCTGAATTAGCTGCAGAAATAACTGGAATTGCATTGGATTTCATCTACCGGATCAAAGTTATTATTGAAGTAATTACAAGTGGTCACAAAATCCATTTGCACGAGTTTGCCAATTATTGCTTAGACACTGCAAAACTTTACGTTACTCTATATCCCTGGCATCCTATGACACCTACAATGCACAAGATTTTAGTACATGGCGCAACTGTAATGAGTGAGGCATTGTTGCCTATCGGGCTATTATCAGAAGAAGCGTCTGAGGCACGAAATAAACATTTTCGGCTTTACAGGCAGAATTTTGCTAGAAAGTTTTCGAGGGTTCAGTGTAACAAAGATGTTATAAATAGACTTTTGCTCAGTTCTGACCCACTGATTACTAGTATAAGACCAACTCCAAAAAAAAAGTCACTACCCTTTACGAAAGAAGCAATTTCTTTTATGCTTCCACCTGTACTTGGCTCTGAAGAGAATTCAGATTCAGAAGAGGATTTTGAAGAAGCAGACGAAGAAGAACCATGGCACTCATCATCATCTTAGTGCAAAAGAGAAGTTATTTTAAATAAATTAGTTGTTATTATTTTAAATAAAATTTGCTGTTACTATTATAAATAAGTTATTATTACGAATATATTAATTATTTTCAGATAAATTAAATACTATAAAATATATAAAAGTCACATAAAATCTTAAAAATTAATATGTTTTGGAAATTAGCAAAAAAAAAAAAAATTTTACAGGGTCGTTCCGGGGGGGGGGGGGGTGTTTGGAGGGATATCTCCCCCTACCCATTAAAGTTCAAAAATTTAATTTTTATAGTATTAAGGCGTTAGTAATCTATTTCTTTTAATATTTACATTTTTTTTAAATATTATTTTATGTAACCGCCCTCAAAAGGGGGCGGGGGGCGAAAAGTGTAATTTTACGATCTCATGGGTCTTATTTTAGGTTTTTTAACTTTCGCCGACGTTAAAAGTTGCATTTGCCAAACAAAAGTATGGGAAAAGTTTAAAAAAAATTGCATTTTTCAGAGGTTGGATTAGTTCTTCTAGGGGGAACATTTTCCTCCTTGGTCCGATTTTATTTATTTTTTAGGTTTACCTGCCTATGACAATATCACATATTTCTGCCAAGTTTCATCGATCTAGGGGCACTCAATAACTTTTAAGAAGCAATATAAGCTAAAACAAAAAGTAATGTCCGGCTAGATTGGCAAAAAACCCCTATGTGCGCCGGCTGGCTTTGAGACACATTTTTTTGTTGGAATCATTTTTGCACCAAGTCTTGTTTGTTCACACAATGTTTTTCTTCTTCACTCACTGTTGCTGTATCCTTTCCTTGGCAGCAGACCGACTCGACATGTTTTTCGTCATCATTTTATTTCTTTTATTTGATGTAGGTATTTAACTAAACATTTTTAAAAAATTGAATACGGGATTTTGTTTTTCATTCTTTTTTACCAACTTTGAAACCAACAACAAATTTATTTTATTTCTTCTAATGTTGTTGTTGTTTAAAAAGAGTGAAACGTTTTTTTTACCTATTATTGCTTTTGTTGTTTTTTACTACAAACCTCGCCACGCTATTTTATCATCTTTCTTATAGTTGTACCTTTTCAAAGCGTCCAAAAATAGACTGTATGTGTTTTTTATTTTGTTGTTCTTATATTTCACATAAAGAAGTGTTGCTTACGGTCAAATAAAAAAATGCAAAAACACGACAACAATAAAGAGCGTTAAATATTTCATACAAAATTATGAAAACTAGAAGCCAATAACGCGTTTATTATATTTTTGAATAGTTGTCAACATTTCTGTTGGCTAAAATAAAAATCAAACAAAAATATTAATTGAATCAGTAAAAAAATTTGTAGAAATTAAAAAAAATTTCAAACAAGCGTTTGTTTGAAAATAATTCAGCAATAATTTTTTCTGTGTGGCCAACAAAACTTTTGCTTTTACTTCTGAATCATTAAATGTAAAGAGTCGCTATCAAACCATCTCAACAAGCGAAAAGTTGTACAAAATTTTTCATTTTTTGTTCGAAAGTTTTTAGTTTCTAGTGCAGTGTTTAAAACCCTGTTATTAGTAATTTACATAATTTGACACATACGCTCAATTCTTAAAATGAACTAAAATATGTTTAAAAGAATGAGTAATGAAAATAAATGTAAAAGGTTACAACAAGTAATTTAGTTTTAAGGTTAGAAACCTAAAGAAAATATTTTTACATTAAAAAAGTAGAATTTTCTAAGAAATTAATTTTAATCGATTAATTGACATAAATTGTTCGAGTTATTCGTTATTCGAAATTGACTATTTTAATTATTCGATCAAATAATGGCGGAAAAATTCCTCGATTAATCAAACAACGATTAATCGAGTGGATACTCTAATATTGAGTGATGAATTGAAAATTTGCAGCCTCACTAAACATAAGCGATAGCGAGGTTAAAAAATTTTCCACTCAAAAAAAAAATTAGTTTGATTTAAAAAAAGCAATCATCAGTTTTTTGAAACTTTCTTGTTCTTCACTTATTAACAACTTAAAATTTTGCATTCAATTTTAAGTTTAAATTGATTTGTGTTTATTTTTGTGCATGTAAAAAATGTAAAAAGAGGGTATATTTTTAACTTGATATGCCAAATTCTTTATAAGCCTTGCAAAAGTAAGATCCATTGTCTGTTGTCGACAGCACTATTTTATTATTGTCGAGTCCAAACGCTGTGTCGATGTTTTCGTAAGTGTGATTTCCAGAGGGTTGACGTCACGCCAAAGCAAGATGTTTTCTGCTTAAGAAGACCACATGTGTGCACTAGTTCAGACAAATTAAATGTAAATGCTGCAAAATAAAGTTTAATTGTATGGACACAAACGCATTTTGAAAGAGAATTGAAAAAATTTTTTGCAGAAAGTGTTTAATTATATGTACGATATAATTTTTTTCATTTTTTGGTTTCAATATCAACTTCAAATTTTAAAAAAATTATTTTTGGACCTCGAGCTTAATTAATTAATTATTTCTTTTATGTTAGAACAAAAAGGTCGAATAAAAATAAACTTAAAAATTATTTTTATTTCATCCGAAAAAAAAAAATTTTAAAATTTTTGATTAATATCATATAGTATTTTTTGTAGTTTTCACTCGAAATTATAATAATAAAAGAAAAAATTACTTAATTCAGTATCTAAAATTTTTAATATTCGTATATGTCTTCAAAAATGTTGTGACCAATAATTTGTGCTAGTGCACTGCTGATTTAAATCAATATTTAGTGCACTAACCCCAACTATTATGTATGTATATGTAAAATTTACCATAGTTTAGTATAAAAAAAGCATGAACGATATGGAAGAATCATGCAAAAAAAAATTATTTTTCCAAGCCTACAAGAGATTTCTTATTGAAATGTTTATGCACTGAATTTCACTACTATTGCTCAATCTTTTCACGAACGGAGGGTCAGACGGAAATGTATATGACATGTAGAAGTCACATTAGGCGGATTTGCCTTATATTTTGTCCAACTTTACTGCTTAATATAAGAAGTATTTGAACAAAAAAATCCTTTATTTACAAAGTTATGATTTTTGTCGTCCCAATTTTTAAAATCGAATACCGTGCAAGGTTTTCAAAGATGGTACAAATTTTACCTTCTTGAATTGCCGAAAATAAAGTAAAGTAGATTTTTGCAATTTAACTTATTGAAATCAAATTTTTCATTATATTTTTGGCTTTTCTACGCTGGCATCTTCTTACAAATGAGATGTTTTAAATTGAAAAAATAAAAAGATTTTTTATTTATTTTAGACAATTAAAGTTAAACACCTAATCCCTGTTTATAACTTTGATTTTTATCTTATTTCGGATGTTTAGGTAAATGCCTAATAGTAATAAAAAATAAAATTGTGCAGCACATTTTAGTCTGTGTAGAGGGGAACAACTGCTAAGGAGAACAAAACGAGCCACTATAAAAATGTATAGACTTGAAACAAACAAATATCTAAACGAAGAATAATAAAAATAAAAAAAGAGAATTAGGAACTTTTTTTAACCATTTTTTTAATGTTAAATGAAGAAATATTTACCAATGCAGAAGGTATAGAACAAGGAATAGCAATTGGTTATTCTAGTTCTTAAAAAAACATTTTAGCTTTATAAAAAGTTTATTAAAAAAGTTTTTTTTTATAAAATTCGTTTTATAAACCTTGTAAAGGGTTTTTTAACAAGAACTTTGTTTTCTAAAACAAAAAATTTATAAGAAGATGATTCAAATTTTTATTGTATTACGTCCTGTTGGTGTTGGCACATTTTGTATCGAGACAGTTAACTCAAATTTAACGAGCAAATTCTTAATAGCGGTCTCAAAAGGACGATTATGTTGTCCGAAAATATGACGAATTCTTCGAAATATAACCTTAACAGAACCCCCATTTTCATGGTGGATTTTAATTATTTAAGTGCGATTTTCGAGCGAAATTGAATTAATTGTAACAATTGCCAATTCATCTACTACGAATGCGTCAAAAATCTAAATGTCAAAACTAACATGTTGTTGGTTGATTGCCTTAATAAAAAAAAACAAAGTCAAGTTTGAAAACCCCGATATGATAGCGTGGAGCGTCACAATTCTTCTTCGAATTTCAATTTCGAATGGCACTCAAACGTTGCATTTTATTCTCAGGTACATTTGGAAAAAAAAATTTAAAAAATGGGAACTACTTTTAGCCCTCTACCTCTAATATGAAAATAAGATCAAATTCATTAATTTGTGAAAAATTATTAATGCAACATGCAACGAAGTTGTTGCAAAAGTTCAGATTTAAGACAATCTTAAGATGACCAATTTTTGACTCCCTAATTAATTGTCATATTTATGTAAAATAAAAAAAAAAAACATTTTCTAGGCTATAATGAGGTTGTTGAATGCGAATATTTTGGCGATATTCGCGATAATTAAGCTCTTGTTGTTTTTTTAGTCTATTGACGAAAATGCCTGGAACGGTTAACCTGAATAAAATACTGCCTTAATTCAGTTAAAAAAATTTTTATTATGTCAAAAATAAATTTCTGTTTAGGAAACAAAATCGTCTTTTTTGATTAAATAAAAAAAGATGTTTTGTATATAATTTACGCAGATGCAACATTCTTGAGGTCTTTGAAGTTTATTGGAAGACTTTTTTCCTTTATACACCGACGCTCCGTCCTATTGTCCCTATTGTATAAGCCTGAAATATTTTTTATGAATTAAGGCCTTTAAATTATATTTAACGGAAATTAGTATTAACGACATGCTTTGACAGATTTAAAAACATTTTAACATACCGCAACACATTACAAATTAGGAATTACAATTATGGGAAAAATGCTAAGTGTTCTTGTAAAGCAAGCTTTTGTTATCAGAATACAATACATTACTTAAGTAATTTTTACAACAGTGTTACTATTAAACCCACTTTAGATTGACATTAATTTTCATTTAAACTTTTTTTTAATTTTTAATTAGCCCACGCCACAGATATTTTTCTGCACACTTTAGAAATGTCATGAACTTTGCCACTTAAAGTAAATCTTAGAAACGGTAGACATTCCCATTAATAATTTTTTTTTTTTTTTTTTTTGTAAACCGTTTCCTGCCAAAAGCAGCCGCTATAATAAACCATAATTAATATAAACTTGAACAAATTTCTTAGGAACACGGAAAATTTTACGTGAACGAAAGTTGAATAGAAACAAAATATTCACAAAATAGTATTAACGATATTTCATAATACATTTCAAAGTCATTTATGAAAATATGTCGTATGATTTATAATTTGAAATGAGTTATTGTTGCTCATACGCAAACGAAGTTGTGTACAAAGAGCGTTTAATGAAATGAAGTAGGTATAAACAAATAAAAGCAATTTGAAGGCGTAAAATAATTAATAATAATTAAAATAATTAAATAATTTTTTTTTTTTTTTTTTTTTTTGATAAAAGCCTGTTCAAAAATTTTTTATGTGGCTTAATATTACTTTGATATATTATTTATTTTTTTATTTTTATTTATTAAATTTTGTAATAAAAAAGCCCTTATGTGACCAATAGATATTACAGTGGAGTATGTAATTCAATTTGCTTATAACAGCAACTCTAAGTAAATAAATAAATATAAATCAACAAAATTTTAAAACTACAATATTTCATTATATTATATACGGCTACAATTTTTAACTACAGAAGTAGAAATTACAAAATAGCGATATATTAACCGACCTAGTGATGCCCAAAATACACATTTTTATATATACTTCAAATTTCTATTAGTTTATTCCCAATGACTTATTCATAAAAAAGTATTTCAGGTTCCTAAAAGTTTTACAAATTCTCTGTGACAAATCATTTAAATAAGTTTAATCAGAAAGTATTTCTTACGGAGAACCCCCATATTCCGCTATATTTAATATTTTACCACATTTTTCTTACCCTTTAATTTAATCTTCGACTAAAATATTCAAAAAGCTTTTCCTGTAAACCGTTGATGAAAAAGAAAAAGTTTTCAAGTTATTTGGTAGAGTATTCCAGACTCGAGAAGTTTTTATTAAAAATGATCTCTCATAAAACGCACTGTTTATTCTGGGAATAAATATTTGAGTATTCCTAGAAGAATGAATAAAACTTACACGATTAGCTAAAAACGACGGTGATGAATTCTTAACAATATTATAGAAGCCTAATAAAAATTTTATGGTAAGATATTCATTAAAAGAACATTTGAGAAATCGATAAACATATATAGAAACATGGTTTCTGATTCGAATTTGAAATACAAATCTCACTATCTTATTGACCAATAGTTGGATTCTTCGAACACATGTTGATGTTGTGCAGCAAGTAACATCTAAACAATACAAAATTTGAGACATTAATAATGCATGTGCAACCTTATATCTGACATGAAAAGGCAAAGTAAGATTAAGCGAGTATAATCTTCGAAGAGTAAAGTTTACCCTAGAGCAAATAATATTAATGTGATCAGAGTAATCAAGCTTACTGTCCAATGTGACACCTAAAACCTTCATATTATCCACCATATTTATTACAGAGCCACTAACTTCAATCTTTATTTGCCCAGCTGACGATGGACCAAATTTAATAGCATTTGTTTTTAACAAATTTATTGTGAAATTATTAATTAAATGTCCTACTTTCCACCTAGCTTTCAAAATATAGAACTAACGACACATAATGAGTAAAATTAACTGTAGCAAACATCCAGGTGTGGGATCCAGGGAGGGAGAGGGGGATCCTGGGGGATATTATAAAAATAGTTTTCCTTATTTCGCTTATAAACGATTTGGTAGTAAAAAAAAAAAATTAACAAACATTTTTTTTGCAATTCCAAATACATATGTGCCATCTCCATGCGAAGAGCAAATTTTTGACTTGAATGTGCGTGTATTTATTTATTAACTTCAATCAAATCGGATTCTCAGCCGTCAGATTTGTTAAAGAAACTGTAGATGTAATCCAAGAAGAAATTAATTATGTACAAGATGCCATTACTACATTACAAAACACTAATTTTTTAATGGAAGGAAAGTTATATTCCATAAAACATACAATGGTATTTACAATGATAGATGCAAAAGTATGTAATGCCGCAACACAAACTACGTCCACAATGAAGTGCTATATTTGTGGGGCTACTTCAAAAGAATTTAACAATTTGAAAATCAAAAGGGATATAGACGTAGATGCACTTTCTTTCGGATTATCTACTTTGCACGCCAGAATTCGTCTATTTGAGAGCATATTACACCTATCGTATAAACTCACAGTAAAAAAGTGGCAATTAAGAAAAAAACTATCCAAGAAAAATTTAGAAGTGAATTAGGGCTAATAGTGGATGTACCGAAGACTGGATTTGGAAACAGCAACGATGGTAACACCAGCAGACGATTTTTTTCCAATCCTGAATTAGCTGCAGAAATAACTGGAATTGCATTGGATTTCATCTACCGGATCAAAGTTATTATTGAAGTAATTACAAGTGGTCACAAAATCCATTTGCACGAGTTTGCCAATTATTGCTTAGACACTGCAAAACTTTACGTTACTCTATATCCCTGGCATCCTATGACACCTACAATGCACAAGATTTTAGTACATGGCGCAACTGTAATGAGTGAGGCATTGTTGCCTATCGGGCTATTATCAGAAGAAGCGTCTGAGGCACGAAATAAACATTTTCGGCTTTACAGGCAGAATTTTGCTAGAAAGTTTTCGAGGGTTCAGTGTAACAAAGATGTTATAAATAGACTTTTGCTCAGTTCTGACCCACTGATTACTAGTATAAGACCAACTCCAAAAAAAAAGTCACTACCCTTTACGAAAGAAGCAATTTCTTTTATGCTTCCACCTGTACTTGGCTCTGAAGAGAATTCAGATTCAGAAGAGGATTTTGAAGAAGCAGACGAAGAAGAACCATGGCACTCATCATCATCTTAGTGCAAAAGAGAAGTTATTTTAAATAAATTAGTTGTTATTATTTTAAATAAAATTTGCTGTTACTATTATAAATAAGTTATTATTACGAATATATTAATTATTTTCAGATAAATTAAATACTATAAAATATATAAAAGTCACATAAAATCTTAAAAATTAATATGTTTTGGAAATTAGCAAAAAAAAAAAAAATTTTACAGGGTCGTTCCGGGGGGGGGGGGGTGTTTGGAGGGATATCTCCCCCTACCCATTAAAGTTCAAAAATTTAATTTTTATAGTATTAAGGCGTTAGTAATCTATTTCTTTTAATATTTACATTTTTTTTAAATATTATTTTATGTAACCGCCCTCAAAAGGGGGCGGGGGGCGAAAAGTGTAATTTTACGATCTCATGGGTCTTATTTTAGGTTTTTTAACTTTCGCCGACGTTAAAAGTTGCATTTGCCAAACAAAAGTATGGGAAAAGTTTAAAAAAAATTGCATTTTTCAGAGGTTGGATTAGTTCTTCTAGGGGGAACATTTTCCTCCTTGGTCCGATTTTATTTATTTTTTAGGTTTACCTGCCTATGACAATATCACATATTTCTGCCAAGTTTCATCGATCTAGGGGCACTCAATAACTTTTAAGAAGCAATATAAGCTAAAACAAAAAGTAATGTCCGGCTAGATTGGCAAAAAACCCCTATGTGCGCCGGCTGGCTTTGAGACACATTTTTTTGTTGGAATCATTTTTGCACCAAGTCTTGTTTGTTCACACAATGTTTTTCTTCTTCACTCACTGTTGCTGTATCCTTTCCTTGGCAGCAGACCGACTCGACATGTTTTTCGTCATCATTTTATTTCTTTTATTTGATGTAGGTATTTAACTAAACATTTTTAAAAAATTGAATACGGGATTTTGTTTTTCATTCTTTTTTACCAACTTTGAAACCAACAACAAATTTATTTTATTTCTTCTAATGTTGTTGTTGTTTAAAAAGAGTGAAACGTTTTTTTTACCTATTATTGCTTTTGTTGTTTTTTACTACAAACCTCGCCACGCTATTTTATCATCTTTCTTATAGTTGTACCTTTTCAAAGCGTCCAAAAATAGACTGTATGTGTTTTTTATTTTGTTGTTCTTATATTTCACATAAAGAAGTGTTGCTTACGGTCAAATAAAAAAATGCAAAAACACGACAACAATAAAGAGCGTTAAATATTTCATACAAAATTATGAAAACTAGAAGCCAATAACGCGTTTATTATATTTTTGAATAGTTGTCAACATTTCTGTTGGCTAAAATAAAAATCAAACAAAAATATTAATTGAATCAGTAAAAAAATTTGTAGAAATTAAAAAAAATTTCAAACAAGCGTTTGTTTGAAAATAATTCAGCAATAATTTTTTCTGTGTGGCCAACAAAACTTTTGCTTTTACTTCTGAATCATTAAATGTAAAGAGTCGCTATCAAACCATCTCAACAAGCGAAAAGTTGTACAAAATTTTTCATTTTTTGTTCGAAAGTTTTTAGTTTCTAGTGCAGTGTTTAAAACCCTGTTATTAGTAATTTACATAATTTGACACATACGCTCAATTCTTAAAATGAACTAAAATATGTTTAAAAGAATGAGTAATGAAAATAAATGTAAAAGGTTACAACAAGTAATTTAGTTTTAAGGTTAGAAACCTAAAGAAAATATTTTTACATTAAAAAAGTAGAATTTTCTAAGAAATTAATTTTAATCGATTAATTGACATAAATTGTTCGAGTTATTCGTTATTCGAAATTGACTATTTTAATTATTCGATCAAATAATGGCGGAAAAATTCCTCGATTAATCAAACAACGATTAATCGAGTGGATACTCTAATATTGAGTGATGAATTGAAAATTTGCAGCCTCACTAAACATAAGCGATAGCGAGGTTAAAAAATTTTCCACTCAAAAAAAAAATTAGTTTGATTTAAAAAAAGCAATCATCAGTTTTTTGAAACTTTCTTGTTCTTCACTTATTAACAACTTAAAATTTTGCATTCAATTTTAAGTTTAAATTGATTTGTGTTTATTTTTGTGCATGTAAAAAATGTAAAAAGAGGGTATATTTTTAACTTGATATGCCAAATTCTTTATAAGCCTTGCAAAAGTAAGATCCATTGTCTGTTGTCGACAGCACTATTTTATTATTGTCGAGTCCAAACGCTGTGTCGATGTTTTCGTAAGTGTGATTTCCAGAGGGTTGACGTCACGCCAAAGCAAGATGTTTTCTGCTTAAGAAGACCACATGTGTGCACTAGTTCAGACAAATTAAATGTAAATGCTGCAAAATAAAGTTTAATTGTATGGACACAAACGCATTTTGAAAGAGAATTGAAAAAATTTTTTGCAGAAAGTGTTTAATTATATGTACGATATAATTTTTTTCATTTTTTGGTTTCAATATCAACTTCAAATTTTAAAAAAATTATTTTTGGACCTCGAGCTTAATTAATTAATTATTTCTTTTATGTTAGAATAAAAAGGTCGAATAAAAATAAACTTAAAAATTATTTTTATTTCATCCGAAAAAAAAAAATTTTAAAATTTTTGATTAATATCATATAGTATTTTTTGTAGTTTTCACTCGAAATTATAATAATAAAAGAAAAAATTACTTAATTCAGTATCTAAAATTTTTAATATTCGTATATGTCTTCAAAAATGTTGTGACCAATAATTTGTGCTAGTGCACTGCTGATTTAAATCAATATTTAGTGCACTAACCCCAACTATTATGTATGTATATGTAAAATTTACCATAGTTTAGTATAAAAAAAGCATGAACGATATGGAAGAATCATGCAAAAAAAAATTATTTTTCCAAGCCTACAAGAGATTTCTTATTGAAATGTTTATGCACTGAATTTCACTACTATTGCTCAATCTTTTCACGAACGGAGGGTCAGACGGAAATGTATATGACATGTAGAAGTCACATTAGGCGGATTTGCCTTATATTTTGTCCAACTTTACTGCTTAATATAAGAAGTATTTGAACAAAAAAATCCTTTATTTACAAAGTTATGATTTTTGTCGTCCCAATTTTTAAAATCGAATACCGTGCAAGGTTTTCAAAGATGGTACAAATTTTACCTTCTTGAATTGCCGAAAATAAAGTAAAGTAGATTTTTGCAATTTAACTTATTGAAATCAAATTTTTCATTATATTTTTGGCTTTTCTACGCTGGCATCTTCTTACAAATGAGATGTTTTAAATTGAAAAAATAAAAAGATTTTTTATTTATTTTAGACAATTAAAGTTAAACACCTAATCCCTGTTTATAACTTTGATTTTTATCTTATTTCGGATGTTTAGGTAAATGCCTAATAGTAATAAAAAATAAAATTGTGCAGCACATTTTAGTCTGTGTAGAGGGGAACAACTGCTAAGGAGAACAAAACGAGCCACTATAAAAATGTATAGACTTGAAACAAACAAATATCTAAACGAAGAATAATAAAAATAAAAAAAGAGAATTAGGAACTTTTTTTAACCATTTTTTTAATGTTAAATGAAGAAATATTTACCAATGCAGAAGGTATAGAACAAGGAATAGCAATTGGTTATTCTAGTTCTTAAAAAAACATTTTAGCTTTATAAAAAGTTTATTAAAAAAGTTTTTTTTTATAAAATTCGTTTTATAAACCTTGTAAAGGGTTTTTTAACAAGAACTTTGTTTTCTAAAACAAAAAATTTATAAGAAGATGATTCAAATTTTTATTGTATTACGTCCTGTTGGTGTTGGCACATTTTGTATCGAGACAGTTAACTCAAATTTAACGAGCAAATTCTTAATAGCGGTCTCAAAAGGACGATTATGTTGTCCGAAAATATGACGAATTCTTCGAAATATAACCTTAACAGAACCCCCATTTTCATGGTGGATTTTAATTATTTAAGTGCGATTTTCGAGCGAAATTGAATTAATTGTAACAATTGCCAATTCATCTACTACGAATGCGTCAAAAATCTAAATGTCAAAACTAACATGTTGTTGGTTGATTGCCTTAATAAAAAAAAACAAAGTCAAGTTTGAAAACCCCGATATGATAGCGTGGAGCGTCACAATTCTTCTTCGAATTTCAATTTCGAATGGCACTCAAACGTTGCATTTTATTCTCAGGTACATTTGGAAAAAAAAATTTAAAAAATGGGAACTACTTTTAGCCCTCTACCTCTAATATGAAAATAAGATCAAATTCATTAATTTGTGAAAAATTATTAATGCAACATGCAACGAAGTTGTTGCAAAAGTTCAGATTTAAGACAATCTTAAGATGACCAATTTTTGACTCCCTAATTAATTGTCATATTTATGTAAAATAAAAAAAAAAAAACATTTTCTAGGCTATAATGAGGTTGTTGAATGCGAATATTTTGGCGATATTCGCGATAATTAAGCTCTTGTTGTTTTTTTAGTCTATTGACGAAAATGCCTGGAACGGTTAACCTGAATAAAATACTGCCTTAATTCAGTTAAAAAAATTTTTATTATGTCAAAAATAAATTTCTGTTTAGGAAACAAAATCGTCTTTTTTGATTAAATAAAAAAAGATGTTTTGTATATAATTTACGCAGATGCAACATTCTTGAGGTCTTTGAAGTTTATTGGAAGACTTTTTTCCTTTATACACCGACGCTCCGTCCTATTGTCCCTATTGTATAAGCCTGAAATATTTTTTATGAATTAAGGCCTTTAAATTATATTTAACGGAAATTAGTATTAACGACATGCTTTGACAGATTTAAAAACATTTTAACATACCGCAACACATTACAAATTAGGAATTACAATTATGGGAAAAATGCTAAGTGTTCTTGTAAAGCAAGCTTTTGTTATCAGAATACAATACATTACTTAAGTAATTTTTACAACAGTGTTACTATTAAACCCACTTTAGATTGACATTAATTTTCATTTAAACTTTTTTTTAATTTTTAATTAGCCCACGCCACAGATATTTTTCTGCACACTTTAGAAATGTCATGAACTTTGCCACTTAAAGTAAATCTTAGAAACGGTAGACATTCCCATTAATAATTTTTTTTTTTTTTTTTTTTGTAAACCGTTTCCTGCCAAAAGCAGCCGCTATAATAAACCATAATTAATATAAACTTGAACAAATTTCTTAGGAACACGGAAAATTTTACGTGAACGAAAGTTGAATAGAAACAAAATATTCACAAAATAGTATTAACGATATTTCATAATACATTTCAAAGTCATTTATGAAAATATGTCGTATGATTTATAATTTGAAATGAGTTATTGTTGCTCATACGCAAACGAAGTTGTGTACAAAGAGCGTTTAATGAAATGAAGTAGGTATAAACAAATAAAAGCAATTTGAAGGCGTAAAATAATTAATAATAATTAAAATAATTAAATAATTTTTTTTTTTTTTTTTTTTTTTGATAAAAGCCTGTTCAAAAATTTTTTATGTGGCTTAATATTACTTTGATATATTATTTATTTTTTTATTTTTATTTATTAAATTTTGTAATAAAAAAGCCCTTATGTGACCAATAGATATTACAGTGGAGTATGTAATTCAATTTGCTTATAACAGCAACTCTAAGTAAATAAATAAATATAAAGCAACAAAATTTTAAAACTACAATATTTCATTATATTATATACGGCTACAATTTTTAACTACAGAAGTAGAAATTACAAAATAGCGATATATTAACCGACCTAGTGATGCCCAAAATACACATTTTTATATATACTTCAAATTTCTATTAGTTTATTCCCAATGACTTATTCATAAAAAAGTATTTCAGGTTCCTAAAAGTTTTACAAATTCTCTGTGACAAATCATTTAAATAAGTTTAATCAGAAAGTATTTCTTACGGAGAACCCCCATATTCCGCTATATTTAATATTTTACCACATTTTTCTTACCCTTTAATTTAATCTTCGACTAAAATATTCAAAAAGCTTTTCCTGTAAACCGTTGATGAAAAAGAAAAAGTTTTCAAGTTATTTGGTAGAGTATTCCAGACTCGAGAAGTTTTTATTAAAAATGATCTCTCATAAAACGCACTGTTTATTCTGGGAATAAATATTTGAGTATTCCTAGAAGAATGAATAAAACTTACACGATTAGCTAAAAACGACGGTGATGAATTCTTAACAATATTATAGAAGCCTAATAAAAATTTTATGGTAAGATATTCATTAAAAGAACATTTGAGAAATCGATAAACATATATAGAAACATGGTTTCTGATTCGAATTTGAAATACAAATCTCACTATCTTATTGACCAATAGTTGGATTCTTCGAACACATGTTGATGTTGTGCAGCAAGTAACATCTAAACAATACAAAATTTGAGACATTAATAATGCATGTGCAACCTTATATCTGACATGAAAAGGCAAAGTAAGATTAAGCGAGTATAATCTTCGAAGAGTAAAGTTTACCCTAGAGCAAATAATATTAATGTGATCAGAGTAATCAAGCTTACTGTCCAATGTGACACCTAAAACCTTCATATTATCCACCATATTTATTACAGAGCCACTAACTTCAATCTTTATTTGCCCAGCTGACGATGGACCAAATTTAATAGCATTTGTTTTTAACAAATTTATTGTGAAATTATTAATTAAATGTCCTACTTTCCACCTAGCTTTCAAAATATAGAACTAACGACACATAATGAGTAAAATTAACTGTAGCAAACATCCAGGTGTGGGATCCAGGGAGGGAGAGGGGGATCCTGGGGGATATTATAAAAATAGTTTTCCTTATTTCGCTTATAAACGATTTGGTAGTAAAAAAAAAAAATTAACAAACATTTTTTTTGCAATTCCAAATACATATGTGCCATCTCCATGCGAAGAGCAAATTTTTGACTTGAATGTGCGTGTATTTATTTATTAACTTCAATCAAATCGGATTCTCAGCCGTCTGGTGTCGAATTCGTGTTAAAAAGTTGTGTTTGGTATAAACTGGTTAAGCTGTAACGGAAAATAGCTAAAAACTTTTGAGGGGATATTGGAAGGGTCATACTGAATTGGAAAGAAGCCAGTTTTTCTATTCTTGTGGCTTCAATTGATATATTCTGATTTTTATTTCTTTTTTCTGGCAAAAATTATTAAATTTTTTTATAATGTTTTGGCAGACATTGATTTTTATTTTCTTGTTATACCCTCCACCACAATTAGTTGTGAAGAGGGTATACTAAGTTTGTCATTCCGTGTGAAACTTTTTTATTATTCATCTCAGACCCCATAAAGTATATATATTCTGGCTGCTTGAGTAATTCTAAGTCGATTTAGCCATGTCCGTCTGTCTGTCCGTCTGTCCGTCTGTTGAAAACACGCTTACTTTCGAAAAACTCAAAAGAAATAAACAAACTAGGTGTCAAATTGCTTGTAGTTATCCTAAGCAGTTTGGGATTGAATTTCAGCAAAATCGGTTCAGTAGGACCAAAGCTATAAATCAAAATGTGGAACCACCACCTTCAAAAACTTGATAATTTTGTTACAAAAACTAACATAAATGATGCAAAAATTCACGGAATGACATAAGATTTTGCACAAGTCCGTTTTATTCGACTAGAAATGACACTGTAAAATTTCGCGAAGGTCGGTCCATAATTTAAACTAAGCCTCATATAAACACTACTCCCGGAAAACAGTTTAGTACGCTTAAAACCGTAAAAAATAATGCAATCATAACAAATTTTGGCTCGTCACAATTTTATAGGACTATAAATGATACTTTGAAATTTCGTGAAGATCGGTACATAATTTACCCTAGGCCCCATATATGCCCTACTCCCGGAAAACAGTTTAGTCTCCTAAAACCATAATTAATAACAAATCGTCACAGTTTAAGATAATAATAATAAAAAGACATCATACAGATATTACTCCTTAAACATTCGAACTGTCGGTGGAGGGTACAGCCGAATATAGCACTCTAACTTCTTTTTATTATGCAAAAATTAAAGTTCATTATTGATGTTTATTCATAAAGTTTCTGAAATTCATTTTAACATTCTAGGGCTATCAAATAAATAATTACTTAAAACTTTAAACAATTTTAAGTTAAAATAATAATTATTATTATTTTTTTTTTAACAATTTGGATAAACTTTTTATAAAAATTAGTTAAAGTCAGTACGATATATATATTATTTTTTCAACTCCTGTTGCGGTATAATAATGTTCTTTTATTTATAAAAATCATAAATTAGTTGAATTGTCTGCTTCTTAGCTTTTAAATATTGTAATAAGCGAATTTGTAATTACTGCGTTTTGATCCGATTCATATTAATAAATTCGTTTTGATATGAACCCAATGGAAATGTTGCGTTTTAAAATGAACTATGTTCAGATTTATGACCTTTTTCATTTCAATAATATTGTAATTTACGTTTTTTATTTGAAAATAAATAGTTTTTTTTAGAAAAAAAAAACACACTCATTATTGATACAGCAAACTTGTTACTAGTATTTCGAAGTTGTTTATTGCATGATTCTAATAAATTTAAAAATCGCTTGAAACTTTTTAGCACACCTTAAAACCGAGTCATTTAAAACCGACTGATTAAATAAAAATTCAAAAAATCAAGAATTTAAAAATCGTAAGGTTTTTTGAAAATATAGTTAAAAACTATTAAAACACAGTTGATAACTTGGCTGTCCGATATTTTCTCCTGATTGCTCTTTTCCTTTGAACATTCAAAAATAATGGTTATTTACGGTTCGTGGAAACAAATATGTACAGCTTTGTCATCGGAATTAATAGGCCTTTCAGAATTTGGAGTAATAATCTTTTTGAAATTTTCCTGCTTCTTCGATTATCACAAATAAGTCTGTTCATGCACAGGCAAAAGGGTCTTAAGTCCGAAACTGTATTTTTTCGTAGTCTTAAATTAAAAATAATTTCATTACCTCATTTGATTGGCTTATCCAGTGGTGCTATTCACTAACTTTTGACGAACTGACAATCGTAATAATTGTCGACATAAATATTTGCTTGCAGTAACGATAGTGTGATTCTGTATTTTTTTTTGTTTTTACGATAGTAAACAGCTGTATTTTTGTAACATCTCTGTCTACAAAATGTTAAAACAAAACGAAAAGCACAAAAGAGAATAAAATAAAAACATTTGAAATTGTTTTTAACACCCCGTGTTACACATGTTTTTCATTAAAAATGCATTGAAAAAGGTCTGGCCAGACTCATGAGTAAGACGAAGGGTTAATTTGTGGTTTTTATATATATATATATATATATATTTTTTTTTTTTTTTTGTGAATTTTACATTTAGAATTTTGCTTTTGTTCTTAATTTGCTTTTTTGTAAATTTTAAATTTAGGATTTTGTTTTTGTTAATACATATGAATATATCTTTGTAAAGGGTGGTTAAATTGTAAGGGCCGATGTTGAATGTGAACCACACCTAAACGCCAAGTTTTTTTCCGAACTTTATTTGACATTTCTCTATTTCAGACTTACGCAATTTGAACCATGGAGAGATACACAATCCAACAACGTGTTAAAGTTATCCAGACTTATTATAAAAATGGGCGTTCAAATCAAAATGCATATCGTGCACTTCGTGATTTGTGATGAGGCACATTTGCACCTCAGTGGATTTGTCAATAAGCAGAATTGCCGCATTTGGGCGAATGAGAATCCAAGAGTGATTGTCGAAAAACCAATGCACCCACAAAGAGTGACTGTTTGGTGCGGTTTATGGACTGGCGGCATCATCGGGCCGTATTTTTTCCAAAATGAGGCCGGTCAGGCAGTTACTGTGAATGGTGTTCGCTATCGTGAGATGATAACGAACTTTTTATGGCCCGAATTGGAAGATATGGATGTGGACGATATGTGGTTTCAGCAGGACGTTGCCACTTGCCACACAGCTAACGAAACAATGGCTCTTTTGCGCAACAAATTCAATGGCCGTGTTATCTCACGTAATGGCGATGTCAATTGGCCGCCAAGATCATGTGATTCGACACCGTTGGACTTCTTTCTTTGGGGTTATTGGAAAGAAAAGGTGTACGTCGATAAGCCAGCAACAATTCAAGAGCTAAAGGATGAGATAATTCGGCACATTAACATCATAGAACCTCCATTATGCCTCAGGGTCATCGAAAATTTGGACCATCGGATGGAGGTGTGCCGCCGTGGTCGCGGTGCCCATTTGGCCGATATTTTGTTCCATACATAATTGAGTAATACTAATATATCATAATAAAATAAAATTACAATAATTTCCTAAATAGTTTGTGTTTTATTCAAAATCAACATCGGCCCTTGAAATTTAACCACCCTTTATGTATGTAAGCTATTTTAAACAAAAAATACATTTTATTGTCGCTAAAATAACGCCAAAAATTTTGCTTTAGTAACAGCTGACTTTAAAAACGACAGCGAATATCGTTAAAAATTTTACTGAATAGCATATTCAATAAATTTTCGATTCGATTCGACTTTAACGAATTAGGGTTTTTTTTAATTTTAATTTAATTTTAATTGGGGTTTGGGGTTTGCATTGGGGATATTCAAAAAATAAATTAGGATTTTTTTGAGGAAATAAAGAATATGAGCTTAGTTTTTCTATAAAAGATAACTAAGTTCCATGCACACATCGACATAAGGATGGTTATTTTTGCAACATCACTTAATATCTCTGAGCACCGGCCAAAAAAAAATATATTTTTTTATCTGAAAAAATATCTGAAAAGTTTGAAGCTTATCTGTCAATAACTGATGGACCTAGAAATTCGATTATGTATAATAAATCCAACATTTGTTTTTTCCGAGCCAAGTTCATGTATATTAGAGGTGTTTACAAAAAGTTAAAGTGAACTCTCAAGTCAATGAATTGTCAAATTTATAGTTTTGGTCAAATTTTTAAAATGTTGTTAAAGTTTTTAGTTAAGATGATAGATTAATCAAAATGTAGATAAATCCGGTTTTCAAAAAGGTATAAAACCCTAAAATCGGTTAAGAACTAGCCCAGTAATAAATAATGTCCCAGGCCACTAATGTGCCAATTATTACTTGACCGAGAAACGCGAGCAACACCTTAAACCTTTTTAAAAATGATTTGCGCAATATAATTTTTTTATTCAAGACTCAAAATTGTGAGATATTTATTACTTATTACAGAAAATACAGTACGTTATGGCACGTTGTATTGCATTGCATTACATTTACGGTCGGCTAAAGCAACCTTAAGTTTTAAAATGTAGAATGCAAGTAATTTAGCACTAAACGCAAAAAATCTTCCATTATGCTATTAGAGTCCTGTTTTAATTTTTTTTAAATTTTTAACAATTCTTTTTGTTTCGGTTAAAAGATTGTTTGTATAACTATCGAGAGTTTCTTCTGTTGTCAGGTCATCATTAACCGCAAACTGGCAAAGCTCAGAACCGAACATTTTGCATTTTTTTTGTACTGTATTTTAAGAATGTATTGCTAGAAGCAGCGTTTAAAAAAGTGCAGTCAAAGTTGAAAGACTGCCATTTCTTCCACTTCTTTATTAGTCATTGGCAAAAACTTGTTAAATGTAAACAGACGCTGTCAAACCAACTCAAAAAGCGAAAAGTTGTACACAAAATTTCGTTTTTTGTTCGACAGTTTTTGGTTTCGACTGCAGTTTTTTAAACCCTGGCAAGAAGGAAATAAATAGCTTGTATGAAAAAATATTTTCCAAACACCTATCTTTTGTATATGAGACGAAACAAATAATTAGTTAAAAGTATAATTTTTAAAACAACTACTAATTTCAACCCTACAAATATGGCCGTTTAATGAAATTCTTAAATTTTTCCCCTGCAGCGCCTAGGATGCCCCTAGATGGGTCAAATGTATGACCAACCCCACTTTATTTTTCATCTCAATCACTTATTTCTAACATACCTACCCGCTATTTCCATTCCTTAACGGGGCTCCCATACAAAATTTTCAATGCAGACTACACCTTTTCTAGTTGTAATTCAGAAAGCGACAATTGTAATTCAGATTAATCAATTGTAATTCGGAAAGCGTCAATTGTAATTCAGATTAGTCAGTTGTAATTTAGAAAGCGTCTTTTGTAATTCAGATTAGTCAATTGTAATTCAGAAAGCGCCAATTTTAAATCAGAAATTGTCAATTGTTATTCAGAAAGAGTCAATTGTAGTTCTGAATATAATAAAAATACAACGAAATATATACGAATATATACCAATATATTTAGTTCTTTAGTGAAAATTCTTTCTTTTTTTTTTTTTTTGTTGTAATAAAATAAAAATAAAAAGTAAAATTTTTTTGTTTTCTGAATTACAATTGACGATTTCTGATTTACAATTGACGCTTTCTGAAATACAACTGACTTATCTGAATTACAATTGACGCTTTCAGAATTACAATTGACGCTTTCAGAATTACAATTTACGCTTTATGAATTACAATTGAAAAAGTTGTAGAAATATATTGAAGAAAAAGTCCCATAAATGCCCAGGAGTCGCCCCTAGTGCGATATCATGTATGACCGACCACAGTTAATTTTTTGTCCTTAACATTTCCTCGAGACATACTTGTTGTCCCTTATCTTCACTTCTTAGAAATTCATAAATTAATAAAAATATTATGAATAAAATCAAAAGTAACAGATTTTGCTCATTTATGGTTTGTTTTGTTTGCAACTTCGGTTTTAACATGTCTGTCAAAAATTAGAAGCATAACTGCATTTTTTAATTTTTGATGAATTTTTAAAGAACAAAAATTTTAAAATGTTGCTGAAAAATTATTTTTTTTTGCCAAAAAAAAAATTATGTTTCTAAAAAGACTGCGTATCTTTATGGCGGAATTTTGGGTTTTTTAGTCATTTCAATAAATTAAACCGTTTTGAGTTACGCGAATGAATATATGTTGTGCAACCTCCTCCATTTTGGAAATAAAGGTATATTTCGAAAACAAGAGATAACCTAAAAAACGGCTAGCACCACTGGATTCAGCGTACCCGAATTAGGTTAAAATGCCAAGTGCCCAACTTGTCGAAAAAAAGTGTCAATTTCTAGCACAGTGTAATTAACTATTGACTGTAAATTTGAGCTGTAAAAATACAACTTTGGAATATCGTCTTGCTAAATTTTCTTTTGTTGTATTTTAATACTTGTATAGACAATGGAATTAATAAAATTATTTTTAGTTTTGCTTTGGCGTTAATGGGTTTAAGAATCACAGGCGTATTAAAACACCAATGGGAGTTAAGCGAATAGATATACTGTTATCAATTTTAACTGATTTCATCTGTCAACTTAGAAAGTATTTGTGGCAAAAAAGTTTCGCTCTCTTTAAACTAAAGACTTGTAACTAATTACAAGCTTAATTAGAAAACATCAACTGACAAATGATCATCCTCAAGCCGACCCAAAAAAAAAAAAAAATCTTTTCATATCTTTGGCAACTTAAGCTATACAATCGTAATAAATTCTAATTATGTATGCTATTTCTTTCAACATGATTAATTAAAGGAATTGCAAGAATTACATATTAACACACTATATCGTAAAGTATAGAAATTTTATTTTTAAGTTGATGTTACAACATAGAAACACATAAAAAATTATTGGCCATTCCTTGCGTGTTTGGTTTTAAAGGAAATGAAAACAAAGGCAACATGACATTTAAAACAACAGGTTCCTGTTTAAGAAAAATGAAAATAAAGAAGCATGACTAACAACATTATACATGAGAGTTTGACAAGAAATAGTTAACAAGATACAATAAAGCAAAAAAGGGACTATTAAGTATTTGCACAAATTAAAAAAAAAAAACTTAAGGAAAAATTTTGAAATTTAAACAAGCATTTGTTATGTTTATCCATATTTCGATGAAAAATTCCATTAAAAAAATGTTTAATATTTCGAAGAGAATACTATACTTCTTTTTTTACTATAAAATATACTGTTTCGTTTCATTAAATTATTCCATAAAAAATAGATTTTAATTTATTTTGTGCAAAATGATTTCTCCCAGCATGTTTCTAGTGCTGGTTCAGACACGTCAAGTTTAGCTGAACAGGTTTTTTATAATTCTATTTTGAACATGCATATACGTTCATATGCAATATGTTAGTGTGTGAAACATCAACAAAACACAAAAAGAAAATTGACGAGTACGGTCAAGTATGTACCTCTTTCCATTAACTTTTTTCTCTTTCTCTCTCCTAAGGACTCAGAACTTTAGGATTCAAACATGATGTGTGTAAACCAGCCCTCACATTTCAAATAACTGTGTGGTGTTTTTTTTTTACAAAACTAACTTAAAATCAATTTGCATTGAGATTAAAACCAATTTAATTATTCTTATTTAGAAATTCAAGAAAAAAAAAGAAATCTACATTTTACTGTAGTAACATTTTTTCCATTTTTCTTCATTGCAATTTTTTACAAAACCCCATGAGCAAAATGTTATACACATTGTGGTTAATTTTAATATTATAACATAAATATAAATTGGATTCAGGTTGTGCAACAATATTTTTTTTTCTCTAAAATCCTTTACAAGACAAAATGTCGATATGGGTAAAAAATAAAATATAGAACTACACGGAGAAAACTTTTGTGGTGGTAGTTAGGAATGTAACGATACGTCTATTTGCCGATAGGAAAGCGACAATCGTGTTTTTTGCAGTTGTTTTAGCTAATTCAAAAAATTTTAACAATTATTCATCTGAATTTTACAAAATTTAAACTGTTGAATAAATATGTTTTTTCATTATTCAGCTAATATTGATTGTTGATTGGATACAAAAATTTACTGAGCTACAGGCCTTTAGATTTGTAAAAATTAATTTTTTTACGTTTTTGCAATATTGAGCATTTTCCGTCTCTCTATTCAGACAATTTTTTCAAAGCACTTTAAATATAGGCTGAAACACGAAAAACATATTTATTCAACAGCTTAAATATTGTACAATTTAGATGAACAGTTCTCGAGATTTTTGTAAACATCTTATTTAACTAAAAAAAAACACGATTTTCGCAAATATCTCGAAAATGATTCTTGAGAAAAATAAATGGGTGCCATATTCGTGTTCAGCCGCCCAAATTTAGCTTAAAAATATCTAATTTTTACGTTAAAATTTTTTTTTGGCGGAGTGAAATTTAAAGAAAGAATTTCATTATTCTGTTTTAAATTTATGCTCTGCTTTTCAATGTATTATTTCTCTTACTGAGCTACCTAAATAATAGCGGAAGGCTTTCTTTTTTTGCTTGAAAACACCTCATTTCATTCATGTTATACATTTTATGCGAATCAAACCTTAAGAACGCAAGTTCAACACCATCCGGCTGCCAAATGCGCTTGCCGCTCTTGTTTAAGTAGCTCAATTATTTGTTATGCAAAAAAAAAGAATTGAAAATTAAATTAATTGTTCAAAAACTCAAAAAATTATTCATTATCGTCGTACCAGTGATGCCAGTAGAAATTTAAAAAAATTCTTTTTGTCCCCTACAACCAAAAAAATTTTCACTACACTTTTTCCTACACGTTAAAAATTTATTGTTTTTAGCAACAGGCAAACAAAAACAAATTTTGTAAATATTATAATTAAAGCATTTATTACCAAGAAGAATAAAAAACCAAAATAAATATGTTAATATAATATACACACACATATAAAAATTCAATTTCAGAAATAACATTGTTTGACAAGTAAAATTTTTTTCTTTTTGGCAAAAACGCCACTATATATCCTTTAATCAAGAGACAAAACTTAGTCAAACTGCGTGCTTTATTTTTCATTTCCTCATCTTTTGTCATTTTTAAAGGACTCAAAATTTTTCAAGAATACTTATTTGAAATATTTTTTTTTAATATAACTATCTATAATATTTTAGGAAACTCGGTACCAAATAAAAGGGAAAATTTTCGTCTTTTTACGCAATGTATTGAAAATGAGACAAAATTTTGAAAATTCCCTACATTTGCATTAAAATAAAAAAATCTGTCCTTTTTTCTCTACGCTTGAAATTTTATGAAAAAGTCCCTACAAAAAGGAAAAATTCCTCATTATTGGCATCACTGCGTCGTTCCAACAGTTTAATATCGCTGATATCGATTTATTGGCAAACATTAAATATCGCCGATATACTGGTATCGGTATTCGTGACATCCCTATTGGAAATGTAATTAAATACTTGGTACTTTTATAATCGACTGTCATTATATAAAAAAAAAAATTTTTTTAGTAAATTAAAACAAAATTAAACTAATAACCCCCAATTTCACTAAGTTCAGTTAACTTCAGTTATAGCTGTCAAAACATATTGTTAACTGGAAGTAAAAGTAATAGTTAGTTTCAACTGAACTTGGTGAAATTGGGGGTAAGTAAGTATGTTTTTGCCTAGATCAGTGGTTACAGCAAATTTCATTTTTCATAAAATAAAAGATTTTAACAATAAATTTTTTTATCACAACAAAATGTTATTCTCAGTGTACTTAATAATGGCAGAGAAAAATTAAACCTTTTTAGGTAATGTAATACATACTTATATAAAATTAATTTAGATTTAAAGAGAGAATGGAAGAGAGGGAGATAGGGAAAATGTTTGCAAACTGTTTTTAAAATAGAGAAACATTTATTTGATTAATAACTTTGATAGATTTAATAAAAATCTTTTTTAATGGAAAAAGGGAAGGAACTAATATGGAGCATAAAAATTTAAAAAATTTCACAAGCGCCAAGAATGTAATTTTGAGGTCAAACTTTGCATCACCTGGAGATTTGTTTCTATACATAGAATAAGCAGAAATTTCAGTTCAATTAACAAAAGATTTATAAAAATTGATACTCGGCTGTTAATTAAAAACACTTCGGAAAAAAGGTTAAAAATCAAAAAAGAAAAAAACAATGTTCTGTGCTGAATCTTTAATACACTCCACAGGAATTTCTAAAAAGTCGCAAAAAAGATCGTTCTATAAAAATTAATTCGTACATATTTTTCTTATGTTTTTTAGTAATAAAAACCATAGCAAAGCAGAAAACAATTGAAACAAATAGTCAGTTGCATTTTTTAATTTTCAGAAGTTTTACTTCATTAAAAGCTGCTTACAAACACTGCTAAGAGGCCACTTTGACTCCGTGTCTTGCCATTTATACTTCAGTTTCCAGTCTTTCGAATAGTACCACGAAATATAACGTTTCTTGGGTGTACCTGCAGCGAAGTTAACGTTATCCGGCTCAGACAGCGTGCTGTCCTTTCTTCAGATTTTATTCTCGTTTTAACAAGGTACCTTATTTTAAAGAATAAAATAAATTTTATTTTTTAAAAAAGAGCAAAACATAAGAACATATGTACTTCTTTCATTGACTCGGCGCCTAAAAATAATTTTGTAAAATAGCACTGCAAAAACCACAATTTTGATTTTTAAGAAGCTTTGCGAAAAATTCTTAAATACATTGTATACATGACAAGGTTTTTTTTTTTTTTTTTTTTTTTTTTTTTTTTTTTTTTTTTTTTTTTGATAAAAATAATAAGAAATTTTATAATTTTCTGCCAATTAAATATTTTTTTGTAAGAAATTTTACAAAACAAGGAAAAAAGAACGCAACAAACTTAAAAAAGTCTTTAGTCGGGCTAATGATAACCCTGCATAGAAAGTATGATTATTGCATGAGGGGGCTTTATATGTGTTCACATTGAACAGAAGGCAGCGGATTTCCCATCCCTGGTGCCAATTGTTTGTGAGGGGAGTTGACAACTTGAGGCGCCACACCAGTGTTGCCAATTTAGCCATTTAGTGGCTAGATTTAGCCATTTTTCACCCTGTTTAGCCATTAAAAAATGAGTTTAGCCATTAACCATTTATTTAAGCCATTTTTCAAATTGTTTAGCCATACAATTTTTTTGCCGTTTTTCTGTTAAAGGAATAATTTTTATTTTATTATAAAAATTTATAAAAGTAAAACAAACATTTTTAACAATTAAAACGCCATTAATTTAAATCACAACTTTTACAAATGTTGAAAATCGCTATAAACGATGATGATGAAACATCTTTCAAAATAAAGGAACAGTATTCCAATACTAAATTTATAAAATGGATCACCACAAACATTGGTGTTTCTTTCTGGTTGCAAGTATTTCAGTAAAGAGATGCAGGCAGCAACAAAATTTTTTTAGAAATCTCAGAATTGACTATAAAGTTGCTCTCACTTCCATGGTCTAATGCTGAAGTAGAGAGGGTATTTTGCCAAGTAAACATCGTTAAAAGTAATTTGAGAAATAGGTTACATTTAGCAACCGTTAATTCGATTTTTTTGATTAGGTAAAGAATTTTACTGTAACAATAAAATATTTTTACCAACACCACAACTGTGGAGAGGGTACTTACTATGCGTTTGTGCTGATGTTTGAAACACCTTAAAATATTGATACTTAAGGTATTTTCAGACCTAACAAATATTTGACAAAAAAAAGCGTTGCCAGTAAATTGATCAAACTTAAGCTTTATTTTTAACAATTTCTATTTATTTACAAAACTTTAATTTTAAAATGATCATTGTATAATGTAATTTAGAAACTGTTAAATAATGTTTGCCCTAGCCAAACGTTTTGCAAAAGCAAACAATTCTTTAAGAAAACTAGTGGTCACGTGTAGGACGTCAAATATTTAATAGGTGTGAACATAGCTTTAGCCAACCTTTACGTATACCGATTGACTCTGAATCACTTTCTGAGTCGAATTAACGATGCTTGTCCGGCTGGCTGTCCATGCACACCTTGTGCGCAAAGTACAGCTCGCAAATTTAAAGATAATTTAATAAAATTTGGTACATAGGTTAAAATGTGGTGTACGGTATCATCTAGTCAGGGTTGACCGACTATACTTTTTTACTTGTTTTTTATTGTAGATAATGTTGGGTAAATGTTGTCGTGATTATGATTTTCCTTTAAATTATTTAAAACTAAAAGGCACGAGTGATTCCTATGAGATGAGCAATAACGACGAATTTTTCGATGATTTAATTTTTTAAATATCTATCAAAATATTAATTTACGTTTATTCATATTTAAGAAATTGATCTTAACTTACAATTTCATCGTAAACAACTTTAAATGAATTATTTCGTTTTTGTTATAGAATTTTAATGTGTTTTTACTTAAAAAAAAAGTTTAGCCATTTTTAAGCCCATTTTTAGCCATTTTTTCCCGTAAATTTAGCCATTTTTCGTCACCAAGTTTTGGCAACACTGCGCCACACAGTACTTTGTTCCATATACAAAAACAAGGTGAAACAATGTTGTTCCAATGTTTAAAAAAGTTACTGTACTGTATTCGTATCTAAATAACCTTTTTTATCTTTAATGCGTTTCGCCGCTGCTAGAGGTCGCTAAACTCGTCCTAATTTTAATAAACTTTATTCATGTACTAGGAAAAAAATTATTAAAAATTTATTTTAAGAATGTGCCACAATTTTTAAGTTAGTAGTTGATAAAAAAAAAATATTCTTCTTTGATATGAGCCCATACTTTATTTAAAGTATGTATTAGTAATGCTCTTCATGTATCTTCAAAAAGTGTTGCCGTAACTAAAAAAAAAAATAAGTAAAAAAATTTTTGATGGACAAAAAAAAATGCATGTTGTTTTTGCTAAAAATATAAAAATCGTTAAATTTACTTTAAATTTAAACAAAACTGAGTGCACCGTTTTTTTCAGTTTTTTTTAAAGAATATATGCTCCTATGACCTTACTATTGATGTAAAGAAAAAAATTTGCCACATTTTGAGTTTAAGTGCCATTTCTTGCGCTTTTTCCGGAACACCAAATTGTAATTGTTTTTTATATTTTTGTATGAAATATTTTAAATATGAAATATATAAATTAAATATTCGAGCTTAAAGCTTCGTTTACAATCAGAGAAACAATTTCGTTTTTTCTTCTATCTTTTTTCTTCCTAAAATATTTCATATATTTTCCTTTCATTTTTAAAACAAATATGTAACTAAAATTTTTTTAAAAATGTAACTTAAGTTGAGTCAACTAGAACTTCAGCAACAATTTGTATGAAATTGTTTCTGACGTTTAAAATAATTTTATTTAGTTTTGAATGAAAATTTCAACAAAATGTTGTACAAAATAATAATAAATGCATAATATTGTTGTGGCTGAAATTGGCAAACGGGTTCTTAATGCAAAATGTGAGTGGTTGCAAAAGAAATTGTTGCTCTATTATGAACACCAAGTGAAAATGTTTTTTTGATTGTGAACGAAGCTTAAGGTCTTATTTTTTATATAAAAAACTTTTTTTATAAATTTATTAAAATTAATACTTCGGCACTTCTATGAGTGCCTTCTTCGGTGTTTTTTTCTTTTTAACAAAAATAAACAAAAATATTTAAATTGTTTGTATCATATTTTTAAATACAAAAATCTTTGCTAGAATTTATAAAAAATTAAGTACATCAATTTTAACATTATATTTATATAGATTTGGTAATTTTCAACAATTCAACATAAAAAGTGTTGCCGAATTTTTTTAAAAAAGGATACATAGGAGATGAGTCCTTTGCAAAATTTTTTCAAACCTTGAAATTTTGTTTATTATTACCATATATACCTCCATGCAAAATATTACCAGTCTGGGTCAACTTCTTCTATTTTTGCTCAATTTTGTTCCACATTAAAGTATTGTGCGCCACCGTCTTCAATCAATGTTTAATAAATTTGTTTTTTGCTTTAAACTTAAGAGTTTTAAAAGTCGGGTCGTTATTTGTAGCCATGTTGAGTGGCTGGTTCTTTTAACAATTAAGTTTATATATTAAAATGTATTTTGTTATTTTATTTTAAGGTTTTTCCTATTTTTTCCTTTAAAATTATTAATTTTTTTTTAAAGAAGTCATAAATAAGTTATTGGTCTTATTTGTTGTAATGTTAAAAATAATATCTCAATCCTTGTAAATATGTATTGCTATTTTATTTATTATTGTGCAAATTTAATATTTTGTTAATAAAAATACTTTAATGAAAATTTTATTACGTTTTTGGAAAAGCGTTTTTATATGGTTAGATGTGCTTTTTTTTTGTTCAAATAGTTGTTTCTTTTTTTACCTCTTTTTCATGCATTTATAATGTCACCAAGTTGTTTGGATACTGATGTTGGCGGATATTCTTGCGTTAAATCCCTAAGCCAACACATATACTCCATAACCTAGGGAGCGCAATCGGCGTTATCACTGGGAATATCAGCAAGAAGCGGATATTCTGGAGCTGTAACCCTCAAATCCACCCTTAACTACAGTCCCTACCCCACGAAACGTATCGGCGTTTAGTCCGGGCCACCATAGCACGTAATCGAATTTTTTACCATGGGATCTATTTATCTGTGGCAAAAAGGAACAAGTACTTAAGATGACTTAAGTAAAATTTGAGGAGCTTATAAGACCTTTGTAATCTCCATGTCTAAAAGTACCCATGAAAAAAGTGTCAATAGTTTTGTACGATTTTTAGGAAGTGATAGCAAAATTGTTTTCTGCATTTTTTTAAATGTGCCCCTTGTTTTAACTTGGAACCATTGGAATCAGTACAAATAATAACATTTGGAATTGACGAAATAAAAATAGTGCATTTTTACGTTTGATTTGTTTACATCTTTTTAAGTTTCTATAAAATAATATTTCTTTGCTTATTGTTAAGTTTGTATAAGTAAAAAAAAAGGAAAAAATAAACAAGAATCTTTAACAAAACCGTTTAAAAATCAAACGTAAAAATGCGAAATTTTTATTTCGTCAAAATACTTATGCCGACTAGTGTACATCTTAAGTTTACCTCCGATCGGTCACGTTAAGAGGCTTTAGGAATGACAGCTATAACCAAAGGGAAGTGATGATTTTATTAGAACAAAAATATATTTTTACAAGTTAAAGTTAAAGTTAAAAATGGTTTTGCTACAAAACTAAAAAAAACTAATGGTCGATTTCAAAATTTTATTTATATATCAATTTATGTTTAAAATTCGTCTTTTATGTCAAATAAAAACAATCCTAACTTAAAATATTGTAATTAAAAATTAACATTTCAACTAAATCACAAAATCACAGTTGTACAAATAAAATGTCGACGAAAGTGGACAAGAAACAAAATAAACAAATATATTCAGGTTTTTAAGACAAAGTCTTGACAGAAAGAATACGAAAAAAACACAGGAAGGGAAGCCACATATAATGTAAAATTGAAAATGATAATTACAGCAAATTTCGAACCACCACTGTAAAGATTGATGTTTGACTGTTGGCTGGCATTCTGATGAGAGAATGTGGTGATTCTTGAAACATGTAAATTGAACCCAGGTTCGAGCCCCAGCTCAGCCAGGAAAATTATCAATAAATTTTAATAAAAAATTTCATGTTGTAAAAAATTCCTTCCTTCGGTAAAAATAATTTAATGAAAATTAAATTTGATTAACTCAAGCCTAACTAAAAATATTGAAATTGAAAAATAACAGTTTAACTAAATCACAATTGTTCTTAAAAATAATATTATATGAAAATCTATGTTCAAATATGAATTGTTATTAAAAAAGAATTGGTGAAATTGCCCATTTTATTTCTTCCCAAAGTATTTCGTATATTTTCTTTTCATTTTTCGAACAAAACTGTGACTAAAGTTTTTTTTTTTAAAGTTGAGTCAGCTTCTACTTCAGCAACGATTTGTGTGAAATGGAAAATTACATTTATAATAATTATTTGAATGAAAGTTTTAGCAAAATATAAATTTTCATATTATTACTAAATTTTCGAGCTTAAGGTCTTTTTGTTATAAAAAACTTTTGACGTTTATTTAAAAACCAATATTTCGGCACTTCCTTGAAGAAGTCACTTCAGGGTTTTTTTTTCTTTCTTAATTTATAAATTTTTAACAAATTATAACAAATTTAACAATAACTGACAAATTAAAAAATGTTTAATTCAAAAACAAAAAAATATTTTTCAAATCAAACTTGATCTATTACAATATAAATAAATTTTTAACTTCCGTTTCTATTTTTATAAATTAAGTGTCTATAATTTTGTGCAACATTTTCAGTGTCTGACTTAAAATTAATTCTTGAAATAATCGGAACCTTTATAATTTGTAACATTTCTAACATAAATCTACGTTTATAATTATTTTCTGTGTTTAAAACAGTTTTATTTTCAAAATCTGGATAATGATTTAGATTAGCACAATGAGTTGATAAAGCTGTTTTTTGTGATATATTTCTATATTTTTGATCTGATTTATGTCCTGCTATCCTAGTTTTCAGTTTATTTGTTGTTGTAGCTTTATATACCTTATTACACTGTCCACTAACATTACCCTTACATGGTATTTTATAAACAATATTTGACATATCCATCTTCTTTATTTTGTCTTTCATTTTAGTAAATAGTTTACCTACTGTGTTAAAAGATTTATGAGCTATTTTGTATATTTTGCTATCATATATATTTGATTTTTCTAATCTTTCTGAAAATTTTGGTACATATGTTACAACAATTATTATGTTGTATTAATAAATCTGTTATTAATTGTTTAGGAAAACTGTTATCAGTTAAAATACCTGAAATCTTCCTTTTTATATCTCTATGAAATTCTGAATCACTTATTTTTAGAACTCTTTCTATAAAATTTTTAGCTGTATTAATAATTATTCTCTTTGGATGTTTCGAGAAATAATTAATAATTCTACCAGAAGATGTTGGTTTTTGATACCAATATATTACTACCCTATTTCCTCTTCTAATTATCAAAGTGTCCAAATATGATATTCTTGAATTAGATTCCCTTTCAATTGGAAATTTAATATCTGAATGAAAAGAGCTAAAAATATCTAACATTTGCTCTATTCCTGATTCAGAAATTATACAAAATAAATCGTCAACATATTTTGTCAAGATCTTCGGTTTTATAATTAATTTTTCAACACATATATCTAATAACATTTCCATAACTATATCTTCTACAATCGGAGAAGCTGGCGAACCCATTGGAAGTCCTTTCATTTGGTTATATATATGATTATTTAATTGAAAATATCTACTATCTATTATACAAAATTTAAGAATACGTAAGAATAAGTCCTTCTCCATATTCGTATGTTCCCTTATTATATTCCATTTTTCATCTACTATATTTATAGCTAAGTCTATTGGAATGATAGGAAACAATGAAACTACATCAAGAGAAATTAACCTCTCATTATTATCTAATGTAATATTCCTAATTCTTCTCTGATAGTTCATTAAAAACATTCCTGGAAAATATTGAAGGAATTAGAGTATTATAGTATAAAAGCTTTTGAGGATTGTAATTTGACTTAGCATACACATTCGAATAATATGAAAATTTATATAACAAATGTTACTCACCATGAGAAATAAATTACCAGATTCTATTTTAACAAAATGTTTTAAAAAATAATAATAAATAACTAATATTGTTGAAGTTAAAATTTGCTTACGGTTTCTAAATACAAATTGTGTGAGTTTGTGAAATTAATTTTTGCTGTATTTTGAACACCATTAAAAATGTTACTGCCTATTGTGAACGAAGCTTTAAGCACTTTTTCCTTAGTGCCACAGAAATCAAGCACACGCAGCAAAAAAAAAAAAAGGTTGGGCATGGTTACGGCACCAACACTATGTTAATTGTAACAGTGTATTGTTGTCGTACACAAATAATTGTTATTTTATTTAATATCAACAATATAATAGTTACTGTAAACATTTATATGTTTATCGCAATTATAAATTTGAGTATTGTTGTCTTTAAAATATTTTATTTATTTATTTAATGTGAGTAAAAAAACAATTAAAAATTATATTCTAACTTAATTAACCAAGCAATAGTAACGTAGACCTTCAGCCCATTGTAGTAAAACAGACCAGAGTCTCTGGCGGGAATCGAGCCCGCAACCCCGCACTGGTAGACTAGTTCACAACCAACCACCTGGCACCCAACTGAAAAATAAATTTTGTATTCCCAAAAAATAACTTTGAAAAGTATTATTTTTTTCTAGCAACTAAATAATGATAACTTTGAAAATATATTAAATTTCTTACGACCATGACATGATAACTTTCTATAAGTTTAGTCATAGTATGCTTAATAAGCAAACAAAATATTTTTACTGTAATAATATTATGTTAGCACCATTTGTAAAATAACTTTGAATCAGTTGTGTCGTTTGTTTTAAATATCGAGTTATGATTAGTTTTTAGCTTATTATAATTAACATGATATTAATACGATTAAGGGAAAAATATTAAGATGTATTATTACGAATATATTCGTTAATAATATGATTCAATAACAACCGTAATATGGTGACTACAAACATGAATTTTATCATAATGTGTTTCTCTTAGAATATGTTTACCACAACAATGTTTTTCTTTGCGACCAATCAATCTTCATACATATATTACTAGCTTAGTCCAGTGTGCTTTGCTACAGCCATTAAAATTTGAAGACTTTACGTTTTTTTAATCTAGAAAGTGTATGTACTGCATTTGAAGACTTTTGCATAGATGGGAAACATTTTACGCTAAAAAAAGGTGTGCTCTGCCGATTTGGACAAAATTGCATGTTTTTCTAATTTTGTCAATATAATGCCCGGTGGGAACTTTCAATGATTTAGGACCACTCCTTATAATTTCTGCAAAAACATGTATAAAGCAATCCCACTGTGCACCGTGACGGTTAAGCGCTATAACAAATTATATAGAAAACACGAACAGAGGTAGGCATTTTCGTAAAAATAACGGATAACGGATAGGGCGAGAAAAAATGTTAAAACTGTTTAAGTCTATGGTTTTACTTGCAAATTACATACATCTGTGCTTTGAAGCTCAAAACAGCCAATGTAAACATTTTGCTGTGTTGAGTTTATCGTTGCATTAGGAGAGTATTTTTTAGCTCATTTTTTACTTAACGGCTTTTCTAACAAATGTTACAGTGAACTCTTATTGCACTTGAACAACAAGGGGTTATTAACTTAAAATTTTTATTTGTTACCTTTTTAGAAAATATCCACACGTCTTATTCAGATATACCCGCTGTAAAAATATTGTGCTATTTTGTCTTCTTTTTGGTTGTAAAACGGTTGGCTAAAAAATTATTGTTCATACGCCTTTAATATTAAATTTAAAAGTGTTTGCTTCTGCTGAAACTGCTGAAACTTGTTAATCTAGTAACATCTTTAAAAAAACGTAAATTTGGATTTTCTTAGAAGGGAATAATTTGACATTGTCCCTTTTAATAACAAGCCACAGGTATATTTACAGGAATTGAACAAATTTTTGTATCCCCATTTTTCAAAATAATGGCAAATCTTTATACGAAATTTCTTGTCAAAAAATAAGATATCGTTTTTATTTGTTCTTTAATATATTTCCGCTTTTATAATATTCGCTTATCCGACATTTACAACATCTCCATAAAATTATCAAATACACTGTTTTTTAAGAAATATTAATAACTATCTAAAATTGTAAATGTCCTTATTTTTAAAACGCATTACTAATTCAATATTTAAAAAAATATTTAAAATCTTAACAAATCGTCAATCAAGAACAAGTGCTTACCTGTACTCCAACACATTTAGGTCTCTAACTGTCTTTCGTCTAATTATGTTATTAAAATAATAAATCTTAGGTAATTTAATCATTAATGTCAATTAATTAAATTTGTGAAAGTAACAAACAATGCTTTTTTTTATTAAACAAGACATTAAATTAAAATGACTCGAGTTGTTCTACTACAGTTAATATTTACTTTACTTTATTAACCAAAATGTCTCGAGTAATTTTCATGATTGTGTTCGTAAGTGATTTCTCCTCATCAAATTTTAATATTCTTAATAAACATGCAAACTTAACGCACAATGAAATTTAAGTATTATGGGTTTTGTTATAAAATATACATTTGTTGTTAATATTTTATATATAAATTTTAATAGAGTGCCACTTTAGAAGATTCAGACGATGGCAGTTACAGTGGGGAGTACAAATATAAAAACGAAATTTTCCAGGATAACCATTTCTTTTCTAGCTTTACGGAAAAAATACCACCTTGTTAAAAGTTGCATGTATAAAATGTCTTGCCAACCCTGTAATAATGCTATTTGTTATTTGACGAGAACTAAACACACGTTATCAGTTGGTGGAATGTCATTATTAAAAATTTGTTTATTGCATCAACAACAAAATGAATGATGAAATTAAAGTTTCCTCAAAAACAGTTCAATATAAGTAAAAATTATATTTAAAATAACTTTAGCAAACCTAGTGGACGCTTAGTTGAAAATTTAAATATAATAAATTAATAATCATCACATAAAGAGCATGAATCCAATAATTGATTTATTTTCATTTATGCACGGTAATATCCATATTTTAACCTTAGCCTTTAAAAATTTTTTAAAATACTGAAAAATGTTCTTTAGCTTTTTTTTTTTGCATAAAATATGTAAACATGAAAATACCATTGCCAGTGCCCATGTTCTGTAACTCTCGCGTCGAGAAACTTTTTGATTGAAATGTGTGAAATGAATATTGAAACAAACTGTGTCTGTAACTTTTTTTGGCGAGTACTGGCTGTCACGCAAGGAAATTACTCGCCAATTTGGAGAAAAAGTGTGTCTGTAACATTTTTGGAGTAAAGTTCCCGCTTTGAACTGTCAAATAAACTCACGAATAAAAATAGGGCGAGAAAAAATTGAAACAATAAAAAACAATTAAAATTGCAAAATACAAAGAATAATAATCATAATATTTTGTTCTTGGCACGTTTTTTAATTCTTAAATTCTCTTGCTTTTAACATTTTTTTAAATAATCGAATGTTTTCAAAGCTCGTTTGCAAACAACAAAGATTAAAGTCGCACTTTACATTATTTACATTATTTATTATTAGTAAATTTTGGTCGCCGTCAACGATATGTGTTATTGGCGATCTCAACGTCTGAAATGTCACATCGGCTTCGAGTACAATTTTATGGCATTTATAACGTTACGACGTTATCTCTTTTGATAATTTAGGACTAGATTTAGTGCTGGTTCATATTCTTCAAGTCTTAGCCTTCAAGTCTTGAGCTTTCTGGTCAGGGAGGAAAAGAAATGGATTTCTCTTTTTCCTTCTCTCCTAAAAGCGCAAGACTTGACGGCTAAAACTTCAAGAGTGTGAGCCAGCACTTAGTCTGTGTTCATACGGCTCTTTTCTTATTGAAAAGATTGCTACTTTATAGGCGAGAGGGGCGAGGGGAAAAAACGAGTACACAAATGCCTGTACTGTCTTTACGTTTTGCTTTTTCATTCGTTCTTTAATTTTGTTATTGTTTTCAATATCAAAAAAGCACACATGCAAACGCACGACTATACAAAATAAAAAACATGGCGTAAACATGACATGAATAATTTGAACGCCAATTCATGTTCAAAGAAGAAAAAGGAAGAATCTTTTCAATAAGAAAAGAGCCGTATGAACTCAGACTAACAGACACACTTTTTTCTTTCTTTTCGAGAAACGATGGAATATTTTATTTCACACCTTTTCGATGCGCGAAGTTCTCACTATAGTTACAGAGCATGGGTACTGATTGCCGATTTATCGACATCAAATTTTTAAAGTTTTTTTTTAAGACTTTTTAAAAGCTTTTATTTAACTTACAATGTATGTTTGTTTGTTCGGGTGGAATCTTCCAACTCAATTTTGAAGCAGTTATCTTCAAGCGATTGAGCTGAAATTTTGTATACACGTTTAGTTTGGATGACAATGCATGGCAAACTGTGTGATGTCATTCTTAATCCAATATGGCGGCCACGCACAACGTGGAGGACTAGTTATTTTTAATGCACTTCTACAATATGGGTATCAAATGAAAGGGCTTGCTAAGAACAACTCGAAAAATAAAGTGGGTACTCTCAATCCAATATGGCGGGCACACACAACTTGGCGGGCTAGTGATTTTGAATACACTTCTACAATATGGGTATCAAATGAAAGGGCTTGCTAAGAACAACTCGAAAAATGAAGTGGGTACTCTAAAGCCACTATGGCGGGCACACACAACATGGCGGACTAGTTATTTTTAATGCACTTCTACAATATGGGTATCAAATGAAAGGGCTTGCAAAGAACAACTCGAAAAATATAGTGGTCACTCTAAATCTAATATGGCGGCCACGCACAACGTGGCAGACTAGTTATTTTTAATGCACTTCTACAATATGGGTATCAAATCAAAGGGCTTGCTAAGAATAACACGAAAAATAAAGTGAGTGAGATACAATATGGCTGACTACGTTTTTAATGCTTGCTAAGAATACGAATCATATAAATTGTGTAATGACGTTATAAGTTGATAGTAAAAGTATTTAAAGCAAAGTATTATTTGTTTTCTTTTTTGCGCATTCAAATTAAAGCTTGTTTTTTAAAAGGATTTTTTTACTTTTAATTTATTATGAGAACAATTTTATATTACAGAATCCACTTAAATTTCATTAAGCTGACAACCTACCATTTTTAAGGAAATGCTTTCTTATGTTTTTACTATAAAAAAATAGAAAAATAACTTTTAAAGCTTAACTTTTTACTGTTCTGATTCGGAGCGATTTTGTTCCTAACTTTGTCTGTTAGCCCTATATAAAAACAAAAATGACATATTTAACAGGGCACTATCAACACTGTCGATTTATATGGGACATGAAGTGCAATAATGCCTCATGCCATTATTAAGGCTAATTTTTTAGAATAAGACATGCCACCCTTTAAGAGAACAACAGATTTTAAAAAATCAACCACCAAATTGCATTTTTCAAATAATATGTCACCTTTTTTTTTGGAAAAGAAAAGACCATTAGAGTTTCACAATTATGTTTTTGTAAGTATTTGCTATTTTATTTGTATTATTTTACTGCAACAATTCTGCTACAGTTTCACTCATCACTGTCCAACAAGCATTGGTTTAACATTTAAGAGTTTTTATCTGCTAAGTAGGTACATTTGCATGTATCTAAGTAAAAAATCTCTTGATGAGAGCTGACTGAGCTTGTCTTTAAAATAGAATAATCTACATGATCTCTTAATTATAATAATTAACTATATGAGGCATTATTCGTGAAGCGACATACCAAAAAAAACATATTTTGCCGAAATTCCTTTATGTATGGCCTAACTATACCTCAAGTAGATATAAATGTGTGCGGCAAATATTTTTTCGTCATGTTTAATTGTCGATTTAAGGGGTGCTAGAATGTTGGCGTGTTTGGAAAACTGTTTTTTTTTCTGTTGTTTCGAACTCGAATCAAATTAAACAAAAAATAAAGAAAATGTTTAAAAAATAAAATGGTATTGAAAAAAACATGTTTTCATGTGCAAAACCGGAAATGAATTAAATTAAATTAATTAATTAAATGTTCAATATTTATTGTTGACCTGTGTTGATTATCTATGTTATTGTTTTTTTGTTTGGCTTAAGGTCATATAAAAATTATAAGTAAAAAATCCACACATTTTTGTATTTTTAATTTTGTTTTTTATTTTTCATCCCAAATTTCGACCATACATGGTCATCTTCAGGGACTGCAAAATACACATATATTAAGCATTTAAATTTTATATCATAACACTTATCAATACATACATTTAAGACACTGTTAAATTAAAAACTACAAAAAAGTTGATACGTCCTCACTACTTGTCATATTTTCATCAACTGATATTGATTTCGTTCTATCGAATTTGTCTTATTTTTGTTTTCTATGTCGGTGTTTGTTTATTGTGTATTTATAAATATGCGAAATCTTATCGGTATCTGTCTTGTAATTGAGACGTAAGTTTTGTAAATTTGTAAAATTTGTGGATTTTTTATTTATAATTTTTATATGACCTTAAGCCAAACAAAAAACAACAACACAATTAATTGAATTTTTTTTACTGAGACCTAATTTTTCCATTAAGTTTTTACGAAAGTTATTCATGTAAACATTTAAGAATGAGAGCTCCATTAGTTTTAAAGTTATGCAAATTTTTTTACAGGCGTAACGCACTTCAAAACCGGAAAAAAGTTTTGAAGTGGAATATATATATGTTTTAAGGATACGTAAATAACTGTCCATGGTTCTAGCATTGCAAAACCGTATATGACCATTTCAATAAAATTATTCTAGCTTAGGCCCCATATTTTTGTTTTTGCTACCGAATGGTGTTCTAATTATATTGTAACTGCTTTAAAATGGGATATCCACAAGCTTAAAAGTTTTGCAAATTTATGTTAATCAGCTATGAGATAGTGATTTGTAATCCTCCTAGTTTTATAAGGTTCGGAGTCCCCTTAAGGAATGGCGATAGCGGGTAGGTATGTTAGAAACAAATGTTAGGGATGCAGACCAAAGTACAGTCGGTCATACGTTTGACCCGGGTAGGGGCATCCTTGGAGCTGTAGTGGACAATTTTTTAGAGAGCCCCTTAAAGCCCTTATGACACTACATTTTTAATGCATTGTTCAAGTTTTGGTGAACAGTACAAATATAATGTAATACAAAAATTTACCAAGTGCAAAGAGTTAAGCTGTATTAAGATAAATGGCAAACTGTCAAAAATTTTACTAAAGTTATCGATAAAAAATGAAGTTACGTCAAAAAAAATGTAAAATTGTTTAACTTAAAATTGACATTTCCAGCTTGAAATATTAAAAGTGTTGCTGAATCAGCGGTTAATGGGCAAATTCAGCGATTTACCGCTTTTTGTTTTTAGGTTTTTCATAAACAAAAAGTTGGCAACATTTTATAAAATAAACAAAGCAGGGATGGCTAAGTTGTTTCAATTCTACTTTCTTGTTGATACTTTTTAAACTATGATTTACAATACCTTTTTGTGGTGTTTTTTATGAACAAAAATAAAATTTATTTCAACTAAAAAAATCGTTTAGTACAATTAGGGTAAAAAAGTAAAATTTTTAAAGGTTGTTGGTACAATTTTAAAAATTCTCAACCACATCCCTGAAACAAAACCATAACAAGAGAAAAAAAAACTTAAAACTTTGTTTACATTTTTTATAGTTGGCTCTTTCTAACATTTACTGTTTCTTTCTATTAATTCTATATCAATTAATGAATAAAAAATGTAGTGTGATAAGGGCTTAAGCTGTGCAGTTGGAGTTGAGGTTTTTGTACCGTCGCAGAGTCGCAGTATACAAAAAAACTCGCGACTCCGACTTCAAAATTTTTCGGCATAAAATATTTTAAAAAATTTATTCTCCAAATTTTAAAAATTTAGAACTCATAAAATAAGTACCAGTCAACTTTAAATATGTAAATTACTATATTGTGGAGCAATGCGGCACGTGGAAGAATAAAAATATCGATTTTTACAGAATCATTTTCTTGCTATATTAACCATTTGAAAGGTACTGCATTAAAAAAAGAGTTTAAAGACAAATGAGGACAGGACCAGTCTCATATACATTTAGCATCAAGGTAAGAGTTGGAGTCGGAGTTGGGGTCGGAATTGGAGCCCAAGTCGTACTTAAAAATGTTCAGCAAATGAAATCGGAGTCGGAGTAAGAACTTTTTTTGGAAGACTCCACAGCCCTGCCCTTAAGGAATGAAGATAGAAGAAAGTATGTTTGGGAAAATCGACGGGAATAAAAAATTAAGGGGGTGGATCCTACATTTTATCCCCTTAGAAGTGACTCTGTGGAAGTTCTGGAGTTTCTTGTCATTTTTTTCCTTTTTGTTTCTTTAAGGTCGATAAGCGTCTTCTCGTCTTCCCTCGTTTAATTTAAATAGGTAATTTCCGGATTTGCAATTGAAATTGTTTTTTTCTTTTGAAAAGATCCAACAATTTTTATAAGAATCACTTATCTTGTTTTTTTTTTATTTAATTTGATTTTAATTAAAAACATTAATATAAAAAAAATATTTTCCAAAAACGGCAAAACTTTAGTGCCACATAACTCGACAAATAAACATCATACAAATAAAAATTTTTTGATTACACATTCACATCTACTGGAGGTATATTTATGCCGAACATAAAAGAATTTCACGAATAATGCCTCATATATTTTGCTTATTCAAAGTTTTTGGAAAACAGCATGAATCCGGAAATAAATAATTTTTGCTATCAACACCTACAATAAAAAAAATGGTGGTAACTTAGTTGACGATAGTAATAAGTAGGAATGAGATTTTCATGCACTAAAAAATTGAAAACATGCGCATAAAATATGCACTAAAAACTCCAAAATATGCATTAAAAAAATAAAAAATATGCACTAATAACTTGAACATTTTCAATAAAAAAAGCGGTTTTTTTTAATTTTATTAAAAACAACAGAAAAAAAAAAGTCAATTGGTATTCAAAGTTACGATATTTTTTAAAACTTAATTTAAACGTTTGTTTGCATAAACAAATAAATATGTACTTCTAATTCTACAGCATCTAGCCAGGTTCCCCATCTTGTTAATACTGGCTGCGGTGGTGACGATACCAAAAGATACATTTCATTCAAAATTGCAACTCGTGAAGGAGCCTTTAAAAATATTTTTTCCCCGTATGAAACCAATAATCAATATTATCGAATACGATTCTAATTACTTCTGCAACTCGGGGTAACTCATGTGACAAGCAAGTAACATGTAACTGTTTTGGATAAAATATTTTAAGCCCATTAGCAGCCTTAGCAAATCTTGAAAATCTTGTATTTTAAGCAGAGCTCCAAAAAATTATTTATTGATTTTAAGAAATTTTTTTGGAAGATTTTTTTTTTTTTTTTTTGTTTAAATAAAAATTTTTGAAAGAACTTTTTTATAATATGTAATTAAAAATATATATCACTCAAAAATGTTAAAATATGCAAAAATATGCATTTGAACCAAAATATGTAACAATATTTAAAAACAAATCGATGCCATTTCACCGCAAATTTAATGACTCGGAAAGATAATTGGTCGACATCGATCTTAGATCTTAGAACGACAAAAAACATGCATTTGCACGGAAATCGCATCCCTAGTAATAAGATTCTAGAATAGGACATTTTGGCAACATTTGCACTGTTTGCGTAACAAAAACTAATTTTAGTGTGTTTTTTTTTATCTTTTTTGCAGTATCTCGTAACATTTTTTTCTTAAGGATAACTTACAGTTTTAATATTATTTCGTTTAAAAAAAAAAAAATTTATGAAAAAAAACATCAACAGATCTATTGATCATCGAAAAACTTTTCACAATGTTTAGTTTAGATTTAGATCGACTGAAATGACAAAAAAAGTATAATTCACGTCGGTTTTATATCTGTTTAAGTTTATTTTAATTGAAGTTTTATTAATGAATATTGCATCTTTCATTTAAGAAACAATTAAACTTTACGAAAAAATGGCCAGAAAGAGAGCGTTCTGATAAAAATTAAAAAAGTACGTTTTGCCATACACCATAATTAAATATTATATTATTTTTATAAAATTTCAACCCAAATTTTATAAAAATACAAAAAAAAAATCCGATATGTCAAAAATGCGAAAAAGTACGTTTTGTTTTGCGGCACCTTAATCTATTATGTATGTTTGTATTCTAATAAGTTATTTTTATTTGATACATGTTGTTCAGTTTCAAGTATGTGTCTGCTTTTTATTTAAAATATTAAATTTTTTCGTATTTATTTTATTAGAGACATAAGATAGAGTTTGTGTATGTATTGAAATTTAATATTTATTGGTAAAAATAGAGAAAACCATAGACAAAACAATAAAAATAGAATAGGAAACTAGAGATTACAAGCAAGTGTGGCTAATACACGAGGATGTTTTTGAAAATTATGTACAGTTGAAGAGTGAAAAAATTAGAACTTTATTTAATGATTGGTGCAATTAGAAGTTAAATGTTCTACTCAGACGCTTCTTTGCTTATGGAAAACGCTTAACATGAACTTTTTTTAAGTTCCTTTAAACTGTGAATAATTTTAAGGCAAACCAAAAAGCAAATATTTAAATTTTTTTAATGGTACATCGTTTTTATGACTACTCACGTTGAAAGTCAAAAAAACTAACCCACAAATTATGACAGACAGGATAAGCCTGACGGCTCTGTACCCATGTCATGTTAATTGCAAGGCTGTCATATTCATAACAAAGAAACAGGGAAATAAATAAATAAGTATTATTAGACAAAGGACCTGGCAATATCTTCACTGGCAAAAGTTAATAAATTTCTGAACAGGACTTAGTAATTTATTTAGATTATTAAAAAAAAAAAAAAAGTACAGTGGAATCCCCTATGACCGTACACAAAAAATAAAATATGTCCGTACAAGATCAATGTTCCTTCAAAATAAGTCAATAGATTCTTTTAAAACGCTGCAAGGATCAGGGAACAGTGTCCTTGGAAAGGGGATGTGCGCGTTCTCGAAGACAGCAATATGTATGTATTTCTCGTTGCCATATCACTCCAAAACTGTTTAGCTTTTAAAATATTATTCTTTTAAGTCCTCAAATCAACCTTTAATTAAAGATATATAAATTGTACAACTTGCTAAGAATTTGACTGCAAATTATCGTCTTTGCCTGGGAGAATTTAAACCATGACATTGCACAAATAAAACTTGATTGTTAAGAGTATTTCTTTTTTTCATCAACGTCATCTTGTAAGAACAACTTCGAAACGAAAGCTTGCTCACAACTACCGCAACAAATAGAAGTGAAAACAAATGTGAACACTCGATGTTAAAGAAATAAGGTGAGAACAATGTAAATATTTATATACATATGTACATGTAGTTCTAGCCCGAAACTATAACCTCATGCACCACAGTATTTACAGTATTACAAAAATTCTGGAAGGAAGTCTTTGTAAAAGTGACTAAGAAAGGGTATCTCACCAAATGCCAGAGCTGTAGAGGGATAACGTTGCTAAGCATGATCTATAAGATAAGTACAAGCTTTATAAACTGTAGATTATCCATAGCGTTGTGTGGGGAGTTGCGTTAAGAACATGAAGCATTTCGTTCTGGAAGGAAGTCTTTGTAAAAGTGACTAAGAAAGGGTATCTCACCAAATGCCAGAGCTGTAGAGGGAAAACGTTGCTAAGCATGATCTATAAGATAAGTACAAGCTTTATAAACTGTAGATTATCCATAGCGTTGTGTGGGGAGTTGCGTTAAGAACATGAAGCATTTCGTTCTGGAAGATCCTGTGTTGACCATGCAAATAGCCTGAAAATAATTATCGAGCTATTCGTAGAGTGACGCTCTCCCCTTAACCTGGAGCTCCAATTGAGGGGGAGTTCCCTCTTTAGTGTTGCGACAGAGGCCTTGTGGCGTCCTTAAAGGCGTCTTCCCTCGACAGTCCTTTTTTTAAAGCTGCTTTAAATAGCTGCCGCTCCCTAGAGTTGAGCTTAACGAATCCCATTCCAGATTCCAGGCTACTCCTTTGTAGATTTACGCCTCGCACTGCACTGTGCTGTGGGCACGATTTGCCGCATCCGTGGACCTTTTATCTTTCGCCTTCAGGTTAGTACCTCCAACTGCTTGCCTAGTGGCGCTGCTGCTGTTGTCGGGTGTTAGTCCCCCTGTGTCTCCATATGGCTGACGGCTCCCTCAACCTAACGTTCATTGGCGGCATTACGGTGCAAGGGTGTCCCGGAGAATAATATAATTGGCGTCAAAATGGCATTCAGGGCTGTGTATTATCACGTCTATTATTTAATATCGTTTTTGACGTCATTTTGGCCGATGCAACACGCCTCATAGAAGCGTAAGTTGGGCACTGCAGGGATGTTAAGAAGACCTCGATTGCGCAAACAATTTTTACCTTCTTGATTACAGATACTCTGACTTACAAGACAAACTCCATTTGATAAAGGAAGTATCCGCAAGAGAGGGACCAAAAATTACTCTCAAAACGAGCAAAACATGGCGCATAAATGCATCAACTACTCAGCCATTCCTCTTACGACTTCAACCTGTAGAAGATGTAACTTGTTTTTGTTATTTGGGTAGCACTTTTGAACAACCGGCGGCTCATTTCAGGATGTGAAAACCAGATTGGACAAGGCGAGATGGAATTTTGCTATGCTAAATACTTTATGGCGATCCAACTAGCTATCAACGTGAGGTCTATAGTGCTGCACTTAAACACATCAGAAGAATCCAAATATTTGTAAACAGCTGTATCCGTAAAATCCTACGTATGTTCTGGCCTAAAAAAATAGGTAACAACAACCTTTGAAATACCACCCACCAAATGTCCATTTAATTCGAGATACGTAGACATATGTAAGTGGCTCTGGTTTTAACATACGCTTAGAAAGCTACCCGACGACATTCGCAAAATGATCATCGACTGGAATTCCCAGGGTGAACGAGGTATTCAAAGGCCTGCTCATATCTGAAGGAGACAGCTGGATACAGAAATAAAGATTTCAGAATATAAGATATATTATAAGATATTGCAAATGAAAGAAATGATTGGAAAAACTTTGTTGTGACCCTATGTTCCTTATAGGAACTACAGTATTCAGAGAGATATTTTAAAAAAGGTCAATCATGGACCCGCATAAATAAAGATTTATATAAGAGATCTTTGTAGACTTCTTCATCTATATCAGATGAGACCTATGGTAAATTTTGGAGCTATCAGTACAAAATTATCGCCGTCAAATTTTATAAAAGAATACCCATATTTTTAAGAAAAAATACGGCATTAAAAGAATTTTCCAGAAGTGGAAATCTTTGGTCAAATATATTTTTTAAAAATCTTAATTACATCATAAACACTTTTTATCAAACTGGCAACTTTACTTATTCAAAAATTTAAACAGTTTGAAAAAATGTATCTAAAATTTGTAAAATTTTAACAAGATATTGTAAAAACTAAGCCTTTATTCATTTATCTCTAACTATGCTCTTTATAGCCAGGGCAAGGTTTGATATTCACAAAAAGTTTATAAAATATGCAAGCAAAAGAGCTAAAAAAACGAAGAAATATGCTCACAAATATGCAACAAATCTTGAGCTAAACCCAACAAAAATAATAAAGATTTGGAAGCAGTAAAAGCCCATAAATGCTACACATTACTTACTTAATTGCAGCATTGCTTTCAAGATGCGATCAAGTAAGGGGACGATTAAATAATTTTTGGGGAAATATAGGCAACAAGCAGAAACTATTGCTTCTAAACGGCTAATCTTGAACAAAATTCGCGACTTAGAAATGCGCACTGGGAAGTGATTCCGTAAGAGAGACTCCTTTAAAAAATTACTTCTAGGTATTTTTTACTGGGATACCAGAAGCTTTAGTAGAACTGTTATTTAGTTTGACAAACTGCTGTTAAAAAATACAGAAAATCAATTTTCTCTCTAGGCGAATTTTACAGCTAATCTCGGTACTACAACAAGCTAGTGCTATCTAGTGCTAGTACTATCGATACTATCGATAGTAATATCGATATTATCGATAGTCTTAAAATATCGAAAATACCGATAGTAAAAATATCAATATCGATAATATTATTATTTAAAATACAGCTATGAATCTAACAGCAGCTATACACACACAGTTGTTTGCCGCAAATTTTTTATTGTTCAATAAAGTGATAAAAACAACGAACTGTAGCCAGATAAAAAAACTAGTTAAAGTTTTCCTGCACAAGTACAAACATTCAGTCGATAGTAATATCGATATATCGATAGTGAAATCTGAATTATCGATAAATATCGATAGTATCCTAGCACTACAACAAGTACAACTTGTACAAAAACCACAAGCTATTGGTTTTTTGCAAAATCATTGTACAATGTAAAACAGAAGCAAAATAAAACGGAAACAAAGATAATAAACAACATTTTGACACCCAACAGTTATCAGACTGTAAAAAAAGTTATCAGCAGGGCTTTTAGGATCACCTGCCATGAGTTCGCCCTTATTTTCCCCAAAATTTTTAATTAAACTAAGTAACTATCGGATCAAAAAAAAAAAAAAAATTTGAGAAACAATCACATCAAAGCACCTTTCACACTATTCTACAAGCCTTAAAGCTTATCAGCAGAGCTTTTAAGATCACCTGTAATGAATTCGCCTTTATTTTCCCCAACATTTTTAATTAAACTAAGTAACTATCGGATAAAAAAAAAAATTTTTTTTGAGAAACAATCACATCAAAGCACCTTTCACACTATCCTACAAGCTTTTAAGCTTTTGGTCTGAATGTCAGGAAATCAAATGTAACATTATTTGCAATACAATAGGCACAGACGTATCGAATGAAAACTCAAATTACAATCCATTTCATTCGATATCGTGTTTCATGATACCAAAATAAATAATTTGCATTTATTTTGCTCGATATCGTATGCGGTAGAACCCTGTTCAGCATAACAAAATTTTTTTTTAATTCCGTACGCTTTAAATTTCAGCGTAATTTAATCAGATATTGAAATACAAAAACAGTGAGAAGCTAACAACATAAGATGTAATATTTCTTTGATATTAAATTATTTTAGTTCTGGTGCTGGGGGCAATTTATTCAATATCTTATTTTTTTATCGAGGGTAGGAAATTTGATACAATCGTACCTTTTCCATACCCTTTGTCTGTGTACCGTATTTAATTAGTTTTTACAACAAATTTGAGAGACTTATTTAAAATTTTAAAGAGGGAAATTTATAATTGTTTTTGTCGTTTAGCATTTTTTTAGAAAAATTATCAAAAAAAAATAATTTAATTTATTTTATATTGTAAAAATCTAAAAAAATATCTTTCAAGCGAAAAGATTTAAAAACTTGTCCGAATTATAAGAAACCACTTATCTTTCTATATGCTTATTAAAATATTCTACATTTCTTAAAGCATTCTGCAAAGGCCAGGAAGATAATGGAAACAAGTTAAATATTTTTTGTTTTTGCTGATGTTTGCCAAAAATACGAAACAACCTTAAATTTGATTTTAACGAAATGGTTCTGGAAATGTGGCGTGAATGTAAGAAATTCTTCTTGATGTGCCATGACTAAAACGGTTTTTTTTTTTTTTTTTGTGAACTTGATTGTTTAAGTATTGGCGGAGAATGGTGGCAGACATGGTTGTTGTTAAATGTCGTTACACAAATACAAATGCTGATACAAGCAAACGCAAACAAATACTAACAAGGAAACACAACCCTGCAAGCATTTCTTATCACAAAAGAAAAATAAAGTGTTCGCCAATCGTGGCCTGTAAAACGAAAACTCTCTCTGGTGCAATTGTTTTTTTTTTTTTTTTTTTTTGCTTATAAAATACGCCCAGTGATTTCAAGTCTTGGGAGACTAAACGAAAGAAAATAGTCGAGAACGGGTTAAAAAGTGTTAAATTGAAAAAAAATATGGGTTTAGCACAATATAAAGGCACTTTTTTCAAAAAAGCGCAAAAAGATCTAAAAAATATATTTTTTTAATGTAAAACAGCAAAATTTTTAAACAAAACAGCTCATTAAGAAATAAGAAAGTATACTCGACGATTTGATACCCTACATAGCAGTATTAGAAACACATTTCTGAGAATGTGTCCTATTTGGGATTCATGGACAATGATGGACTTGGCGAAACAAAATTATGTTATGAGGTTATAACTCATATAAGTGTTATTTGCGCCGAATATTATCTCATCTTTATGAGTTTTGTTCGGCATAAAGAGAATTTGAAGAGGAGGTTTATATACAACCTATAATGTTAAATTCTGGACAGTCCACATCAAAAATTCGCCGATATATTAAAGCTATTATAAAAGTTATCGTTGCAAAATTTTATGTTGTAACATTTATAAGGATATTAAAGTTGAAAAAAAATTGTTTGAGACAATTTTAAGTTTTATGAAAACATAATGGGATACTTTATGACCGCAAAGCTTATTCCGGAGAAGAGTTTGTATTGCAGCCTTGTGAAATTATGGACAGATTCTCTTCATTTTCAGTAGGCTTCGGTATGTACCAAGATTTATCAAATTATATTCAATATTGAGACCTTCACTTGGCGCACAAGTTATGATGGACAGACAACATGTCAGCCGGATGGACGAACACAAAAAATTTTCAAGCATAACTCGTCAGGTGTTGCATAGCTTGATCAACAAGGATTACCTTATTTGAGACTATATTTAGTAAGAGTTTAGTATCATTTAATACATTTTAATTATTAATAAATTCATGGCACTTAAAGTCCTCCCAAGTTCAGCGCTTTAGTTCGGATATATCAATATATTTTTGGCAAAACTATTGTTTTCACTCTCATTTTTACAACTATTGACCTCCAAGAACGATCCAAGCTTATCAGAATTATCACAGTTTTTCATTCGCATGCTGCAAATTTTGGAGCCAGTGCTTACAAATCTGCCAGAGAAACAGAAAATATAACCATACCGAACTAAGAGTAAAAACGGGCTAAAAGGTAATAGCAAACAAGTAAGAGTGCTATATTCGGCTGTGCCGAATCTTATATACCCTTCACCATTGTGCGAGCAGATACCAGAGCAACTAGAGAAAAACAAAATAATTTTTACATATACATACATATGTATTTACAATACTAAAAGCTTCATTATAAATTAAATTTTAAAATCGAAAACTGGTAAATATTTTTTTAAAATCGTTTTTAGAACATAAAAGTAAAAAAAAAAATTCTCTTTGAAAAACCAAGATTCGAACCAGAGGACTCACAGTTTCTAAACTCAACCCCCTAGACGCCTGAACCATGAACGAACGTTGTTTGAACATCATTAAAATTAAATATGGCTCCTTTTACCGTTCACAACTCAACTCAGTTGTGTCAACTCAACTCAGCAAAGTTGTAAACCGAATCAACTTATTTGAGTTGTGAACCGTAATAGTGGCCTATATTCACCAAAATGGTCTGTACCATATATGTGTGTTTGTTTGTTTCTTTTAGTAAAGGCATTGTTGTCATACCGTAGATTTATCTTTTTTTGGCGAGTTTTTAAGTGTCAAAAATAATCAAAAATTCCCCGTTTCTATTTGTTAAAATTATTTCGTTAAATAGATGAAATAATAAAGAAGGGTGGTAACGAAAATCATATTGGGCATTATGCTAGTATATGTTAACAAATGCAGAGGGCGGTGGGGGGGAAGAGACGGATATCGTTAAATCAACTTCGCTTTTCATAAGGACCCAGAATATATATACTTTATAGGGTGTAGTATCAATATTGTAGAAATTACAAACGGAATGACAAACTTATATATACCCTTTTACCTTCGGTGAAGGGTATAAAAAGAGTAATTTTTGGGAATTCAGTATTTCGGTTATAACTCAGCCATTTTTTAACCGATTTGACAAATTTATATACTGACGTGTTAAAGAAGAAATTTACCATTTACTTGAGTTATAAACCTTGGACTCGGGAAGATCTATTGTGTCCGAAAATGGGTATTTTCAAAAAAAAAAATTATATTTTGGTCATAACTTTTTTGTATCTGAACGGATTTTTCCGAAATTTTCAAAAAATATTTTCTACTAAAAATTTCCGTTATTTTGATGTATAACGCGTAACCATAGGTCATATGACAGTCCAAAAAAGCAGGTTTTTATACAATTTTTGATATTTTTTGCACGGGAGGTACCACGTCCACTTGTTCAATCCCGCCCACATTTTGTGGAATGCTGTATATTGATAACCTTAATGTGTGTACCTAATTTGGAAACTTTGGCTCTTGCCGGTCTCCAGATATACACAAAAAAGTAATAAAAATACAACAACAAAAAGGGATTTTTGGAAAAAATTAGAGGTAGTCGTGGTTTTTTGCTCATATCTCAGCCATTTTTGGACCGATGTGGCTGAATTTCAATAGCAAGAAATGGTGGACTATAAGTGACATAAGTGTGAAACAACCTAGCCGCTATCATGTCTGGAGTCTCCGGAAAACACATATCAAACGTAAGACGGACAGACGGACAGACGGACGGACAGACGGACGGATATCGTTAAATCAACTTCGCTTTTCATAAGGACCCAGAATATATATACTTTATAGGGTGTAGTATCAATATTGTAGAAATTACAAACGGAATGACAAACTTATATATACCCTTTTACCTTCGGTGAAGGGTATAAAAAGGACCAAATTACGCTTTTTTTAGTTGAGGAAAAAAACAATATTTTTCGTTTCAAAGGTACATAAAAAGGACTAGATCAAGCTCGAAACGGGTTAAATTGGCATCACTGATAATATGCGTTCCTTTTTATATACTTCCAATAGTGATGAAGAAGAGTGTAATCAGACGATGAGATATACCGTTATGTCCAAAATTAAGGCACTTTCACTACAAATATTGGAACAACATGAAAACGGTTGACCATATTCAGCTAAAAAAAAATCCGGAACTCAGCAAAAATATTATATTTAGGCCATGCTTACACTGTTTTTAAATTTGCCCTTTAGTTTCAGAGATATCGTTGAATTTTTGAAAAAATGGAAAATTTTGAAATTTTTAAATTTGCCCTGTAGTTTCAGAGATATCGTTGAATTTTTGAGAAAAAGGAAAATTTTGAAAAAAAAAATATTTTTTTTGTTCTTTATAAATTTATATAATATAAAAATGCGAAAAAAAATCATAGTTTTGGTCTAAAAACATTTATCATAACATAATTTCGAATAAAGTGAGGTTTATTTCATTGTAATCGATGCACAACTTTCGATTTTATACGCAATTTACTGAGAAAACTGAATATCGATTTCCAGATCAAATTTGATCCCTTGTGTTATCATTAAATCGTTGCGTAGTGGCGAAAAAGTAACGCTTGGTCATGTTGTTCTTACAAAAAATCTTCGAAATGCTTGGGGGACATTTGAATGTAAATATATTTAACGTCGTTGGTTTCTGTATTGGCGGCATTTTGGGCATTTATAAGGATTTATGTTTTGTGTTTTTATGATTTAATTAAAATAAAGTGTTGTTTGTTCATGGCATTTTTTTCCAATTCTATTCAACTCTATTCAGTTTCCTTTATTTCCATTTAAACGCTATTGTTTGCATCTTTTTTGTTTTTCTCATTTCCATTTTTTTAGTCTTATATTTTTATTACCCTTTTTTTTTGTTTTAGGGGGGGGGGGGGGTCTTTTATGTCTTAGTTAAAAATTTTTCTGTACAGATTCTCAGCAAACTTTGCTAGAAAGTATGAGATTGTAGGAGTCGGCAGTAATAAATATGTAGATTTTTTTATAAACACATATGTATATAATCATGTAAGCTAACATACGTGTGTATCAGTGTTGCCAGGGGAAGAATAAAAAAAAGTTGCGCTTTTCTATCAAAAAAGTTATGTTTTTCGTCAAAAGTTGCAGATTGAATTTCAACCAGTTGTAATCTTGTGTACATAATTTTTAAAAAATTATTATTTAAAAATGTAATTATTGAACAAAAACATAATCCACAATAAATCGCGAGCCTAGGAAAATAAGGTTATAAATATTTGCCGCTAGACTACTTGTAAGATATAACGTTGTTGTCCTTGTGGTCACGAAATATAGATAAACGTGTGAAAACCGTATTCAGTTTATATAAGTTTCAGTTGGCTAAATATTCCCTCCACGCATTTTTTTTTTTTTTTATTTATTTATTTATTTATTAATTGATATCCTGCCCAACAAGAATAGATCTTATAATTATAGAGCAAGAGTATTACTGTTAATAGAAAAAAGCCTTAACAATTTGATAAAAAAAATAAAGTTAGAAGAACAATTTCGTTTTTTTTTTTTTGATATTCTTAAATTAGGCCCGAGTTCATCAACTTTAATTTTCATAAAATTATTTTCACTGAGGAAGGAATTTTACAACTTAGAATTTTTCGAACCACCACTGGTTAAAAGATTGATGTTTGACTGTTGGCTGGCGGGCACCGCAGTGGTTAGAACTCAAAGATTTTCTGAAGATAGAATGTGGTGATTCTTGAAACATGTAAAAATAAACCCGGACTCAAATCCCAGCTCAGCCAGGGAAAAATTATTAATAAATTTTAATAAAAATTCCTTTTCTTTTGAAATTAAAATTTTGTATTCCCAAAATTGAAATTACTTTTTGAAAATTCCATGTTGTAAAATTCCTTTCTCATAATTTAATGAAAATTAAATTTGATGAACTCGAGCCTAATTAAAGAATATCAAAAAAAAATTAATATTAAATTTAAATTAAAAAGTACAAAATTAAAACAAAAATTAAAAAGTACAAAATTAAAACAAAAATTAAAAAGTAAAAAATAAAAATTAAAACAAATTTAAATTAAAAGAGGAAAGTTATATGACCTGTGGTCTATTTATTAAATAAATTAAAAAGATTTTTTTGAATTGTATTGCGTTGCTCTCTTGCTGTATGTTAGGAGGAAGAGAATTCCAAAGACGTGCAGCATTGATGAACAGTTGCCATTCCATTTGAAATGGAAATGCAAAAATAAAACATATGGTCATTCACAGATTTACAACTTTTTCCCAATAATCATAAGCATTTGCGGATGAGAAGAGCGTGCTTGAAATTACACTCTTGTCTGGCCAGGCCCAATTTTTTTTTTTTTGCTTGCAATATCTTTCATCATATCATCATATCAAAAAGAAAAAAACAGAAACGTGAAATCAATAATGATATGTTCTGAATAGAATAAATCAAATTTAAATCAAATCAGAAAACTACGGCCCATTATGCGCTCCGTTTAATTTAACTACAAAAACCAAACGCAAAACTCGTTTCAGCTGTGCAAGATTCGAAAAAGCAGTGTGCGAAATTAACGACTACATTTTCGATGACTTGCATGTGAAATAAAATATTGAAATAAAATAATTATATCATAAATTTGTATAATCTAAAGTTATAAGTCATACTTTACTTATTAACTTTTTATTTAATTGCGTTTTTTATCTGTTCTAATTGTGGTCTGGCCATACCAAGAGGAGAACTAAGTGGTAAAAAGTTACCGAGAATTCTAGGGTTAAATTAGAAAATCTGTTTAATAAATTAGTTAAATTTTTTTGATTTAAGATTAATTAATTATTAATTATTTTGAAAATTTAATGCTAAGTTCACACTTAGGTTTTAAAACGCGTTTAAGCAAAATGTTGATTTAGCTAATCAAAGCCGTTCACATTACATTTGAGATGATTAAGATGACAGATGATTAAGAAAAAAAAACACACAACAAACACACAAAAAAACCACAAACAAATTTATATTTCTTTAAAGTATTAAAAATGGATAAAAACACTTTTATAAAGTTATCAGAAGATTATTTTAATCATTTTAATGATGAAGTTGTGAAAATGTATGAATTATTTAAGGAAAAAAATAAAAACATTAAGCAGAAATCTTGGCCGGTTGTACACGATCATGTTGGCGATTCTACATTTGAGGTATGTTCAGTGGATTCTATGTGATTTATGAAGTGATTTAGTTGTAATCATGTCAATTTGAAGTGATTAACAAATCACTTCAATGTATGGGTAATCATCTCGTTTAAGAAGCCAAATGTGAACATACTATTAGCCTTTTTTGTTTTAAAACCTCAATGAAAAATGATTGACAATTTTTTTTTTATATGTGTATAAATTTAATTCAGAACTTGTTTTAAACGGAAAATCGACGTTTGAGCTTAGACTCCTAGATTAACTTTTTCCATAAGTAAAGTGTAATTTAGTTTGAAAATTCAGAACTGCTTTAAAAGGCAGGCAGTTCTTGGCTTTATTAATAAATCGAGTCCTTTTTTAAAATATTACTTCGTTCTGTGTCATGTACCATAAGATACGAAAACTTGGCCAAATAAACTAAGATTATGCATTTTACGTCGGGCCTTCAAAGGTTACAAAAAATTAAACGAAACGGCAACACAGGTGTTTATGTATTTAAGCATCTTGGAATAAACATCAATACATTATTTACTTGTTCTTCGTTGTCGTTTTTTTTCTAAGTTTAAGGCTAAACAAATTATTATGTCAAACGTTAATTAGCAATTAGTGTAGCATCAAATGAGACGAGGTTAAACAAGAGAAATGTTTTATTAAGAATTTTACGTAGAATAATTAGAACCAAACAAAAACAAGTAGCAAAAATTGTTAATATACTCGTAGCAAACTTTAATTGATTTAAGACTTTTATATGGAAATAAATACAAACTTTTATACACATATATAGAATTAATAAAAGGAACTTTTTTGGGTTATAAAAATAGTTACTTTTCCGAAAAATATCTTTAGATAGAAAGTGCTATTTTAAATATATTTTTTATAGAAAAAATTAAAATACTATTAAATTCAAAAGAGTTTTTACAATAATTTTTTTAAAAAAAAAGTACATTATTGATACCAAAAAAACAGGTTTTAAAGAAAACCTCTTTTTTAATAAAACCTCTTTTTTGATTAACCTCTTTTTACAAAAAAGTTCCGAACTATAAAAAAACAACTTTAATTTAAATGTAGATATAAATTTGCTTAATTCATTTAAGTCACGTTAATAGAATTATAGCAAATACAACAATATGACGCAACAAACCACTTTGTGAATTGGCTAAATTTGTTATTTTTTTTTTCTTTTTTTTTTGACAAGAATTTAAAACAAAGTGTATTTTAGACCAAAAGATTAAGGCCCCTGTGAAAACCGGTATTAACAGTATTAAGGCCCAACTATAATATGCTTTAGTTGGCTTAAGCAATTGTGCGAATACATATGATTCATATGTGTCGAAACATATTGAACTAAACTTTTTTAAGCAAGGTGCGAAGAAGATAGCACTTTCCGTACGGAATAAAATATTTTTTGATTATATATGTGTCTTTTTAAATACTTTTTTTAATATTTTTGTTAATTTTTGACAGAAGCTTAAGCCAGCTTATGCATATTATAGTTGGGCCTTTAAGGGCTGTGTAATAATAAACAAGCCGTCGTTAATGGTGGTGAGTGCTAAACGGCTAACCCCTCTAAAAAGATAGTGTGGTTACTAACGAAGCATGTCAAGGCAACATTTCAGTGAAAACCTTGGTTCGATTCCCAGGTCAGTTAAGAATGAAAAATTATCAATAAGTTTTATTTAATTTCATGTTGTAAAATTCCTTTCTTTATAAAAATAATTTAAAGAAAATTAAATCTTATGAACTTTAGCCTGATTAAAAATATTAAAATTTAATTGAAAAAACCATAGACAGTTCAATAAAATAGCCACATACTAACAGCCCATATTCAATCAAAGTTCTTATTTTAAGCTTAAAGTATGTATGTAAAAACTATCAAACGCTTTTTGTCTTATAAACCTCTTATAAAAATTTGTATTCATAAACACACATTAACAGATTTGTAATGTAGCGATTTTGTGTTTAAGTATGGCAACTTTCTTTATATTTTGCTGTTGTTTTGAACAAAAAAACAACTAGTTACAATAATTTAATAAATAATTAAAAAGAATATCTGCATTTGCCCCTGAACATTTTCATTTAAATCATATAAAATTTTTTTTTAAATAATTAACAATACAACTTTAATTTGATTATCTAAGATAAAAAAAAAATTTGTAAAATGTAATTAACATGTCCATATTAATAAATAAAACATTTTTTTAATTATTTTTCAACATATTTCATCAAATGCAAACACTTATCAAAATGTTATTTTATTTTTGGTTTAAAGAAGGGCAAATCCAAAAATAAATTTTCTTACTTTATGAATGGTTTATTTAAGGTTTAATAGTCTATTTTTCGTTTATGAATACAACTTTAGCAATTTTTGCTTAAAAGCGGTTAATTAAACATAAGTAAGTTTTTATGAATACGGCTGTAAATCTATACAAGAACTTTAAAAAAATAGATATCGTTTCTGGATGTGTGTACCGTACGCTAAATAATGTTCGGTTTATTTTCGAACGCAAACAAAAATTACTTTTTGTTTGTTTATTCTGAATTTTTCATAATCTTTTAACAACAATTTGATTTAAAAATACTTTCTTATCTAATAAATATTCCTTTCGTTCTCATAAAAAAAAAACAACAAAACAAGTACTTTTCATATGCGATATGTTTGTTGTACTAAGAATACCTGAAATTAAATATCCTTAGATTAACACGTGTGACGGCTCTTGCGCTAGAATCCTCAGCCGGTGGGACACTTGTATAACATTTTGTAAAACACTGATTGATTAATATATTTTTAGAACTTCTTTTAAGAGGTCAGATTATTCAAAAAACTATAATTTACATGGTACGGGATTTTTTTTTTGTCTCATTAACCAAAATTCTTGTATATCATCAAAAATTCATAATTTAAAATTAATTTTAATAAAAGACCTTAAGCTAAAAAATACTTTCAACTTTAACCCCCGTATTTATAAACGATTATTAAATGCAACAAACGTTTATTAAGGAGAATTTCCATATAAAATTTATTTATTAAATTAAAATTTTTTTTATAAATACAGGCATAAAACTTTATACAAAATTTTGTTGCCTTAAATAAGACTTCAATTTGATAACAATTTAAACATTATTAACGTTAAATAAGCCACACATTTAAAATTTTTATATTTTTTATACATACATACTTACATACATATGTATACACGTACTGAAGAAATATTTGTTTAATTTTTGATTATACTCCCAAATACATTAAGTGGTTTATTATCCACTCTTGCAATTAACTTTAAACAAACAAAACAGCAACGAAAAAACCTTAAAAAGGAAGCGAAAATCATAAAATTTAAATTTTGTTACACACTTTAATATTTTATAGTTTGTCTTTTATTTAGCTTTCAACTATTAAGCTTCGAACAGTTTACATACTATATTTCTAAATATTTGAATATATTTGTGTACTAAAGTGTCTAGTGTATAGATTACTTTATATCCGACTGTATTGTACTCAACCCACAACCTCTAACCTATATAAGATTAATGGATATTCCTTTGGGAGTGAGGCCGAAAGAAAGGAATAGAAAGAAAAACTGATAGACAAAACTCATACATGTAGAGTTTGTATTTATTTCTATGTTTCTTTTTTTTATAGCATCCACCACTAACGGTGAATGAGGGCATACTTATTTCGTCATTTCGGTTGACACTTTTTTAATATCCATCTAACCCCATAAAGTACATTTATTCTGGGTCCTTGAGTAATTTTAAGTTGACTACACCATTTTCGTCTGCCTGTTTAGATCACGTTCGTCCTCGAACGACTCAGAAAAATAGAACAATTCCGCCGTCAAACTTGGTTAGTACGAAAAAAAGCTTCGACCCAAATGTTGAACAACCACCTTAAACAATTGATATTTCTGTTACAAAAATTAACACAAAGCGGTGGCGGTATGTTCTCATATATTGCACAAACTGGATTTATATGATTAAAAATTATCCTTCCAAATTTCTTAAAGATCGGTCTATAATTTCCCAAAGGTTCCAAACAAAGCTAACTTTCCGAAAACGAAGTATGTCTAAAACCGTAAAATATAGAAGTTAATTTTGGTCTGTTATAGTTTCATGGGACTAGAAATCACACAAATATATTTCGTGACAACCGGTCCATAATTTACCACAGAAGAAATATAAGCCCCTTTTAAATATCACTTGAATACACCTAATACTGTAACGAATGATGCAATATTATTTAAATTATGCCAAATTAGGTACTTTTGGAATCGACTGTAATACGCCTAAAACTGTTCCGAATTATAACACTGCAAGGTCGGTTTTGTAAATATTAGTTCATAATTTATCATTCATCCCATATAAAGCCAACTCCTGAACCATTCTTATTCGCTGAAGTGTATCAAAGATTCGGCCAAGCCGAATAAAGCACTTTTGCTTGTTTTAAACAATATTGTATGAGTAAAACCATAAACAAAATTATCAAATAGTCTTTTATTCATTCGCTATGTAGATAAAAGTAAAATGTTTTTACAAAGCAGTTTTTTTTTTTTGCATATATATGTGTACATATATGCAAAAAAAACTACTATTTATATACTAAAGAAATACATCTATATCAACATTGTCGTAGTTTTTGCGCAGTAATGTTCAAGAAAAAAATCGAAAAATGTTTTTCATACCACACTCCACTGAAGCATAACATTAACAATGTCGATATAATATAGTCTAAATTCTTTGGCAACACTTAATATAACCAATGCCTTGAAATAAATTTAAGAGTCTGTCTCTTTGATCAAATCGAATTTTATATACTCCACAATGGTAAAAAAAAACATGATATTTGAAAAATAAGTTTGGCATTTGTTAGCGTTTTCACTCGTTAATTTACCCCTTACGCAAAAACAGTAAAAACCTATTCCCTTTTGCTGGGCTTAATGTGTTGGTTACAACTTAAAAACAATGTGAGATAATAAAGATAATATTGTTGCCGAGTAACGAATTTTTTTTAACTGAATATGGGCAACGGTTTTCAAGTTATTTCAATATATGTAGTAAAAGTGCCTTAATTTTAGACATAACGGTGTATCTCGAAAAGTAGAGCTGATAGAGAAAAATGGAGATTAGATCTGAAATCAGGGTCCAAAAATTAGTAAAAATTTGCAACCAAATTCCAGACCGCAAAATTACTGTTCCGCAGTGTTATATATAAGTACACTCACAATATTATTACAGTAACGGACTGTAGTTTATTTAAGAAATATTTCGTTCAGTCATTTTTAAATAAATAAACATTTAAAATTCCAAGCAAATTTATTTTTAACTGATTCTAATGTTAAAGTAAATAAAAATGTAATTTAAAGCAACGAAAACTTCATTTAATTTTTACTGTCAAAAATTCAACCGCGAATTCCGTAAAAACAAATCAATATTCAGTTATCTTATATAAATTAATTGTCAAAAAATTAACTACATATTCCGTAAAAACAAATAAATATGCAGTTATTTTATAAAATTTTACTGTCAAAAATTCAACGCCATATTCAGTAAAAACAATTAAATATTCAGTTATTTTATATAATTTTACTACCAAAAATTAATTTTTACTTATCTATAAAAAATTAATTGCTTGTTTTGTGTAAGCAATTCCCATTTTCTATTTGTTAAAATAATTTAGTTAAATACATCAAATTTTAAAAGTAAAATAATTGCGAAGCCATATCGGTCATGTGGTCAGTACAACAAAAGTAAAACAAACGTGTGTAACTGGGTAAGTAAATAAAAATATTCTCCCTCTCTCGCTGTCTGGTATTTTTTAGAAATTCGGCTCTTTTGTGGAGTAAACGAAAAATTAATAAAATAACTGAATATTTAATTGTTTTTACTGAATATGGGGTCAATTTTTTGACAGTAAAATTTTAATAAATAACTGAATATTTAATCGTTTTTACTGAATATGGTGTTGAATTTTTGACAGTAAAATTTTACAAAATAACTGAATATTTATTTGATTTTACGGAATATGGTGTTGAATTTTAGACAGTAAAAATTAAATGAACTTTTTGTTAAAAATAAATGAAAAATAGGTAGACCGGTTTTTAATTGAACTTTCATTTATTTTATATTACAATTTCAGTTAATTTTACGTACAGAATATTGTGAGTGTATTTATATTTTTGTAGGCTTAAATTACGTTTGTGTACGAGTCTGCAATTATGCATTTTTTTCCATTCATAAAAATAAAAATTAATAGTGGCACCACTCAAATACAAATAAAACTTACAGTGCTTACAACCGAGGATCAATTAGGCAAAATTGTTTTTAAATTTAATAAAACAACGGAAATTCTAACTGAACTCTCTGTCATACGATGTTATTCGACTTAATTTTAACATCTCCATACCCTTAATATTCTAAACATAAGTGAAGTGTAATAAAAAAAATAATTGAATTGCCTAAAAAGCTTTAGCTCCATTTGGGATTCCCTGTATATGCCCGTGGTTTGAGGCTTTTCGTTATGAGTGGCAATTACCTTTTGCCTTTTTTGGGGGACATTGGTGCAGCCAAAACCTAATGCTTTTTTTGTCTAAAAATTAGATGATTTTATATACACGTAGAAAAAAAATATGATTGGAGGTAACCATATTCTAAGAGCAACATACTTTGGTTGGATTTTAACAATGTTTGTGTTTGCAGGTAACCATATTATGTTTTAATATGACCAACCAATAACCAAATAATATGGTCAAAATTAACCATATTTTGGTCAATATTAACCATAATAATTGTCAAAACTAACCATATTATGTTAAAAATTAACTATAATATCGTCAAAATTTTCCAGAGTTTTGACAAAATTAACCATATTTTGGTCACATTTAACAATAATATGGTCAATGTTAACCATATTATGGTTATTTATTTCATCCCTTTTTTCAAGTTGTTTATTGAGTGCCAAATTATAATTTAATATAGTTTTTTATTTCTGATATGTGTTATGTTCCTCTTTTATAAGCAAATTCCAGCCTGTGACGACCTTCATTACTACTTGTTCCGTTCTACTAGCTTATTCTAGCTTAGGGAAACCAGAAATATGCTCTAAAAAAGTCGTTTTATGCGCTTTAAATATGCAGTAAAAACTTGAACATATGCCCTAAAAACTGCTAAAAATAAAAGAAAAGTATTAAATTTTCTGTAAAATATTTATGGGGCGAATTTAATTTTAAAGAGTCTTATTTGGAAAGAAGTTTTTATGGCAAATATGTAAAATTATAGACCGATTCTCATCATGTACATACAATTCGTATTCAGAACAGTTAAAATATATTTACCAAATTTAATTAAATTATCTATAAGATCGCAATTTGTATTTTGCACACAAGGTTAACATGGACAGACAACAATACAGACGGACCGATGAATATTGTTAGATCACTTAAAAAGTGATTCTGAGTCGAACGGTATATTCAAAGATCGGTCCAGATTTCTATGTATTGCACACATCGCCAAAAACGTATTTAATTGCTTTTTCCTTAATATTTGCTTATACATATAAAAAATTTTTAAGTTAAAAAAAACATTTATATTTAATGACAACCTGTTTTGTCTTACAATTTAGAGTAAAAACTAAATTAAGGTGGCAAAATTGAAGCAACATGTCTATTAAACAGATAGATTTTTAAAATAGAAAAGCCAGAATTTCGCCAAAAAAATAAATTTTTCTTTTGCTGCAAAAGCTCTTAAAGGTATTTAAAAAAAATTAACATGCACCAAAATATGCCACAAAAAGAGAAAATATGCACTATAAACTTAAAAAATGCTGCAAAAATGCTCTTTTAACTAAATGATGCCAAAAAATGCAGCAAAGGGTAAAATATGCAAAAATATTAAATAACAAATCGATGCCAAAATTCACAAAAAGCTCTAAAGCGGTTAAATATATTGTTTCTGCCTTCATTGGTCGCACGTGCAATTGCATATTTATGGTTTTCCTGTTAATCATAAATTAAAACGAAATGAATGAGAATTTAAAGCAAACCAAGCAACTATTGTAAAATTCAAACGACCAGAATAATGTTGTTTTTTTAAACATTTTATTTTATATGTAAAATTAAACATACAATGTTTTAATATATTATAATTTCGAACATATTATTATTATTAAATATTACCCTTAACAGGTTTGGAGGCAACCATAATATGGTTATAGCGTATGGATAGATAAATTTAACCATAATATGGTTGCCGTGACAATAGGTAAGGTTAAGGTAACCACAATATATTTAAGTGTAAAGTTGTAGCTTTATTTAATTCAAACATAATATTGTTAAATTTAAACATATATGGAGTTTTAAGGGAGGTAAACACTTTATTGTTTAATAGAAACAAAATATCAATCGTGAAAAAAGTTTTGTTAAAAACAACAAAATTTTGTTTGTTGCCATTGCAGCGACCATAACATGTTTTTTTAAACCATACTTCAACCATAATTTTTCTCTGCGTGTAAATAGCGGCTATTCTGGTGTAACCTTTTCCCGGAGGTTTGTGGGGATAATCATATGGATATTTCACAATTTGGTGTTACATCCTCCGGGGAAATCAGGTGCATTCAATACTAAGGATTCGGAAAAAATCCAAAATTTACAGATCTCAAGAGAACTTTACGAACATTTTTAACTGATTTTTAATTGAGGCAGCTGTCCTTAAGGAAGTTGCTACTAAGCATTCCAAACCTTTATACCTTTATAATGTTGCAATCAAGCATACAAGTCCGGAAGAATGTCTTGAAAGCGAGGAAAATGCATAAAAATATTGCTTCATATGATTGCAAGGCCCTTCTAAATTCGATTCCTATTGCAGAAAAAGTGTTGATCTAACTTTATCTTTCTAAAGTTTGAAAGCTTTGTCGATGACCCTGTATGTAGTTAATAAATTATAAATATTATTTCCTAGCTTCAAACCAAATGTGTCAAAATTTACAATTAAAATTCCTAGAATTTTTTTCCCTGATACCCTAAAGTTATCGAACAAGTGTTTTTTAGAAATATTACTTATAAATAATTAATAAAATTTAGTTTTAATGTGCTAAATTTATTAGTGGGATAAGCTATTCCTATGCGCATTTCATTAGTTGCTTAAGCAAGATCATCAGGAAACTTCATCCAAAGATTTTAGAAAAGCTAAATTTATTATTATTCAAATAAAACTGTTTAGCGAATAGGAATTATAAACACTTAAAAGTCTTACCCGTAATAATATCAAAGCTTAAACAAAACACCAACAACAAACAATGAGTTTATCTTTTCTTACAATCCCGACTACAATTGGTTGATTTTTTTGTCAACTCTAATTGTAGTTGTAAGGGGAAAACAAAAAGAAAAACCAAAATAAAAATAATTTACTTTATTTCATTGCTGCCAGTTAAGTTTTTGGACTGCCACTTGCATATTTGTTATCAAAGGTTTTCTTGGAAGTCAAAAATTTGAGTTTATCAATTGTAAGAATTGGGAATTTAGCACATTAAAACTAAATCTTATTAATGACATTTTTGACTCCCAAGAGAACCTTTGATTACTTATAAATCGTTAAAACTATTTGTTAGAAACATTTATAAGATCAAAGTTGAAACGGTTTGTAGTTGATTTGCACCATAACTTTTTTAAATTGATCTTCATTTCATTTGATTAAGTTAAATAAACTTTTTCGTAAAAGGTAGCTCAGAATATAGTTCAGTAGCTCGTTTCTGTATTTCTCGCATCGTAAAATTTCTTACATGAAGTGTGAAACAAAAAATTCCATCGTTTCTCGATTTATGAGATAAAAGTGTTTCTGTATTTGAATGCGAAAACAGACACAACAAATTCTGTTTATACTGGAATACTTCCAGTAATTAAGTGTCAAATAAAAGCGAAACGTCAACAAAAGAAATAAATATAATAAAAACAGGGCTGCCACATTTGACGAGTTATCGTCATCTTGACGATTTTTTGTTCCGATATTAACAAAGTGACGTTTTGATGATTTTTTCTAAAAAAGTGACGAAAGCAAAAGCAAAAACAAAATCAAAAATATTTTATAATTTCTATAGAAATTCATCTTGAATTTTAAAATTTCAAACACTTCTATTTTGTGGCGTTAAAAATTGAAAAAAAAAGTAATATGAATGTCTGTAGAAAGCAACAACAAACTTATAAAATATTTTTGATTTTATTTTTTCTTTTAATGAAATTGTTGGCGTTGCGTTTTACACTATAAGCCCCTTAGTCTTCGAAATAAGATAATTGTAAATATTTTTATATGTTTGTTTATTAGAAAAAAAGATATCTTTAGAAACAAGGCTGCTTAAATTTTTATATTTATCCCTATTGTGAAAATTGTCCTCGAAATTGTTTGTTTCTTCCCTAAAAAATGTATCGGCAAAAGCAAAATTTCGAGGGAAAGTAATGGACCGACTTGGCTTATTTTGAACATTTAATACTTTTTATATACATATACAAAATATGATTGATATTTGATATTCTTATCTTATATGTACACTTTTGTGCCAAAACCATTATTCCGGCAAGAAAGAAATTTGTTTGTCTCCCAGTAAAAACTTTTTCAAAATGGATAGCTTCTTTCACTCGTTATTAAGTAGCTTTCTTCCATAAGAACTTCGATAACTACTTTTTTCTGGATGTATTAAGATAAAAAAAAATGACTTACTTTTGAATTTGTTCTTTTTGGCACAACCCTTGTAAAATTCATTAGTTTTATAGTAGAATTGTATGTAGTGCTTTTATATGTTTCTGATTACTTAACATATTATTTTGTAGGCGAAGATTTTACTGGGTCTTTAACCCGTTTATTTATGAACCGATTTTTTTAATTTTAACTACAAGGTATTCTACTAAGTCTATTTCAGGTAAAAAAGAAAAAGATTATAGGAATAGGTAAATTAAAGATTTATATCTCAATTATTAAATAATAATTATTAAATACCCATGAACTTTAACTATGTTTTTGTTTGATTATTTTTTAATAAAAGTCGAAACAAATTTGTTTAAAATTGATTTTAAATTGCACGATTTTTAAAACAAAAAAGACGATCTTTTTTATTTTTTTCTCAGGAAATTTACGATTTTGACACAAATTTATCTGGCAGCACTGATTAAAACCAAAACAAGAAAAGGCTAACAAAAATTTTAACTAACAAAATATAACAATTGTTTTTTGTTTATTTTCATCATATAAATTATGCATTTATCATTTATATTCCTTCTGTTTTTTTATTTATTTAAAAAAAATAGTATATAAACATATTTTATATTCAAAATATCTTCATTTTGTTTTTCTCGCCACCAATTTCAAATGTGACTTATTTTGACAGTTCTTGAAAGAAACTTTTCGCAAAATATTGTTATAGAAACACTTTTTCTCGCATCCTTCCAATAATTGCTGGAAAATTATTTAAATGACAGATAATTCTCGCAAAAAAAAGATACAGAAACACTTGTGTGAGAAAAACCATTTTTTGTTTCATTTTTCACTGTTTCTGTCCCGATTCACTGGTTTCATTCGGAAAATTTTACGATGCGAGAAATACAGAAACGGGCTACAGAAAATTTTGTCAACAAATACAATAAAAAATACACATATTACTACCCACTGTGTTATTTTAACGGTTTTGGAACATTTTTTTAATTGTTTCGATGTCATATAAAGGGTGCTGTTTTAAGCCCAACTAACGGGAAGTTTAAAAAAGCAAAAAACTAAATTTTATTTTGAAAATTGTTTTTATTTGAAAGATCAATTCCGGGCAGGCAAGGCTTGAGACTTACAATGTTCGCCTCCAAGGCTTCAGCATTATCCAGTGACTTCACGTAACCCGTAGAAAATAATCAAAACCTGCCTAATCGCAAGACCTTGAATGCCATTTAATAGGCCGATTTTAGAAAATAAACTTAAAGCCATATTATGAGGTCTTAGATGAATATTAAAAGACTTTTACACGGAAGACAAACTAACTAACAAACTAAGTATATTCACGTTTACTTTTTGTGGTTAAAGGTACAAAAATCCTTAATCATCGTGTGGTAACGATCTCCATTGACCGTTGAAGAAACAAGGCCGATGATGCTACCAGCGTAAAAAGCAACCAAACGGTAAAATTTTTTGGATGTAGTAGAATCTGAAGGTATGTTCTCGGCTGGCTTCACCGCCAAATATAGCAATTTTATTTACTAACAAACCAGTTACGCCAAGAACGAGCATCAACGCTAAACACAATTTTGCGATAAAATATCGTCTATAAGTTGCATAAATCAATGACGGACGGATTCAAAGTAAATTTGTATTATTGGGTAACGTTGAAAAAGCGTTTTCTATCGTGCTTAAATAATCACCCTTTGCCTATGTAGATTCCTTTTAAATGGGGTTCCCTGTCAATACTGTTGTATCCATCAACCAATACAAGAGCGAAATGGTAGTAAAGCACTTTAATGGCCGGTTTCAAAGTCAAAATTAACTATCAATAGACAAGAAATATCAGTCAATATTTTTAAATGTTTAGCTCACATTAGCGGAAAAGGGTAAAATTCCCTGGGTAATTTTAAATATTTATAAAGATTTTCTTTTTCTTTCATAAGTACTAAGAAAAGAATGTTAAATGTGCGTGGCACATAAAAATAAAATGTTATTAATGTTAAGGAAATATTATGGAAAAAGATAATTGGACACAGGGATAGACAATTTAGCTAATAAATCATTTTTTTTTTTTTAGTTATTTTAAAAGGTTTAGGGTTTTGTATAAGCAATTTAAGGAAATACGGCAGTTTAATGTGTATAAAACCTTTGCACTTCCAAAAATATTAAAACTCTTCTACGTGGATTAAAGCTTGTAAGTTTTACATCTTATTGTTAAAAAATATTCCACTTAATACGTTATCTAGTCAAACATAAAACATATACAAAAAAAACAATTGCCCATAATAAATTTTGACCATGAACGAAGGCCAAAATTTAAAAAAAAAAATATATGCATAAATTTGATTCCTTTATAATCCGTTTAAAATTTATGGGTTTAAAAAAAATGTGTAACCAACAAAACAAAAGCAATTCTTAATTTAACCATGAATAAATAAGCAACAACTGCCACAAAAAAACACGCTGAGGCATTAGCGTTAGCCGCAGCAACACTTAGCTACCAACCGAAACACACTTACGCATATGTATAGTGTATGCAGTTACATATGGGCATTTCCATATCATCGTACGTGACATTTGTACGCCTTCAGAGAGATCGAAATTTTGCCAAAATAGTATTAACTGGAAATTTTTTTTTATCATTATGTTTCATTTAGAGGGTACTATGTATATATGAAAAAAAAAATTATTAAATTCGAAACCCTGTTGGCCAAAATATCGAGAAAAGTAAGTGCATATCGTACGTGACATAAAACGGAAGTGATTTTGGGGTGAATATAAAAAAATACGAAAATCTGCGAACTGTGGGAGGTTTTTATTCTTTTTTTAATTTTTTTGCATTAAACCACATATTTTTCCTTTATAATCCGTAATTGGAAAAAGTTTTTTTTTATGGATGGTTTTATAATGAACAAACTGTAATATCGTTCGTGACATACCGTACGTGACAGATTTTTCTCTTATAGTATAAACAAGGCATAAAATATATTTTTTGTAAACATATGTACATTAAAACTTAAAACAAACAAGTAAGAAAGTAAAGTCGGTCAAGCCCGACCATATGATACCCTAAACTATAATATTAAAAAAAAAATTTTGAGAGTGTACCCTATTTAGGACCAATGGCCAATCAAGATCGCCAGAACAGAATTATGATATAAGGTTTAGAATTATATAAAAGTAATTTGTGCCGAATATTATTCAGTTATCTCCATCTATATGAGATTTGAATGCCCCTAGCCGATTTAAGGAAAGGGGTTTATATGGGACCTATTTTTAATTTTTAGACCCTCCCGCACAACATTGTTTTATTACATAGTACCTATCGGAAGAGTTATTGTCGCCAATTTTAATGAAAATACCAACATTTATAAGGAAGTTATGGCATTAAAAGCCATTTTCGGGAGTTGCACTTGTACGGAAGCCATGGACCGATTCCAAAAAAATTTTGTAAGATGATTTTAATTGTAATAAAATAAGGTTTGACCAACTTTAAACTAAATACCAACATAATAACATGATGCATTTAGTTGCATTTTAGTACTTACAACATCTTACGTGACGAGCTTTAAAAGCTTATAAAATTTTGATTACACCAATTTAAAAAAAAATCCGATCAATATTTTTTTGAAGCAAATAAACTGCTTTAAGCTTTTATTTTGAAACACCTAAGACTGGCCAAATAGAAATGACAAAGACAAATGTTGTTTTTGCACCACGTACGTGACATTAGAATAGCATCCAAAACAAACCAAAAAATATACCGCTAGTCGAACTATATATTTGGTTTTTTCTCATGGATCTTGTTCATTGTTGTTGTAACTTTAACATTAAAGCATAATTCCAGGGTAGCCAGTAACTGTATTTAATCGGCAGAAAATTTAAAATTGTTAATTGCAAATTCTAAAAATGAATCAAAGAGAAAGTCCGTTTAAACTTTTATTTTTTGCTTTTTAAAAATTGTAATAAGCTATAAGTACGTCTGCATCAGGTTTGTGCGATTGCAAAAAAAATCGCATTTAATGAATACCAACAAATACACTCGCTTTCGGTCATACAATCAAACTTGCGCAACTGCACACATTCGCTGATGGTTTGCAGTCATTCAAATAATGCACATCGTGCTTTGTTATTTATACCATCGTTTAGCTTAGTTTTTTAATTAAGATTTTTGTGTGTTCGGTGCGACAATGATTGTTTTGGTAAAGAAAAAAAAAATACAAACAAAAAAGCCAGAAATCAAACAATCATTACTCATGGAGGCATTCAGCAGTTGCTATGTAGTACAAGAAAAAAAAATTGAAATGAAACGCAAACGCACTAGGTACAAACAATTTCCATAGAAATAGAAGGCTGTTTTTATTTTTTATCATTTCTTAACAACAATGTATTGTTGTTATTGTTGTTGTTATTGCTGTTAATGTAACAAAGCGACTCGTACTCATACCAATTTAGTTCGTTGTTGCCTCATCGAGTGGACAATGACTACGTGAATGCAAAAGCATAAGAATGTTTGCTTTTTTGACTAAGAGGAGTTTGTGTTATTGCGTGCGCCAACAATAAATGCAAACAAAGCACTTTCAATAAAAAACTCACACATGCACAAATCGAATGTGTACAAAACGATGTAAAAATTACCAAAGTTGAACTTTGTTTTGCAGGCATAGAGTTAATGTAAATTTAAGCGTATGAATAAATCAACAAAAATAGTTGATTTTGCAGTTATCTGGTCTGCATAGTAAAATTTGGGTGTTTTATTTGTTTTTACCATATTTGAAAAAAAGTTTCAAGTGTTTTAATTTTTTGAGTCGTGGTTGACATTCTCATGGAAATGTCCATATGAGAGGGACCTTCAACGCAAAATCGGCTAATATAAAATTTTTTTTTTGTTTCCCCAATTTTTTAATGCTTTCTAGTACATTTTAAAAGGGCCTACCTGGTAAATTTTGATCTTTTTTTATTACTCCTTCAAAGTAGATTTTTTTAGATTTGTTTTTGCTCATTCCTTTTTTATTAGTGGTCCAAATTGGTCTAAATTTTTGGGTTTGGGCCATTTGGGTAACATTTTTTTTTATTTTTGATTAAAATTTGTAATGTCAACTTAAAACGCTAGCTAATGTATTGTTTTTTCTATTTTAATTTGTTTATCAATTTTTAGCTGTGTAGGATAAAATCCAACAGAAAAACTAAAAATTTTAGGCTATGGACCATTTTGGTCAATTCAGTTTATTTATCTTTGTACATGAGTAAAAGTAAGAAATAAATTTATGGATTACTGTTCTTTTTGCAGCATGATGAGCATATTGTTTTCCGATTCAATTTGCATACATATAAATCTATTGCATATAGTGCATTTGGCATCACATTTGAATCTACAGCAGTAATTTAGCTAAAATTTTTATTTACTTCTTGTCTTTTTAATCCTTATGTCAACTAGAACACTACTCGCTCCCCTTGAATTTGTTCCTGCTTTTAATTTTTTGGTTTTTCGAAGATACGGGTGCATTTGCCATATATATCCTAGGTTGAAGTAATTAGCGTACCAAAATTAAAGGCCATATTTGGTAGGTTTTGATGGAATATACTACTTATCAATTGCTGCTCATCAAAAGTGACATTTTCGTAACAGTTAGAAAACACTGGAAGAAGGGCTTTCGGGTTGTCCCATAGTTCACGAATAGAAACAAACTTGTCACTACTTTCTTGTTGTCTTCTGTTGATAAAGTCCTCAGACCGGAGATCAATTGTTATCATGTGAAAATTATCATGCAAATCTTAATTTTTGCCTCTGTAGTACACCATATTATGATTAGCCGATAAGCCCCAGCAAGAATTAGTACACCAGTATATGCCCGTAAAATGGATTTTTCTAAATCCTTCCATTAAGTTTTCAAATTAAGTTCTACTATATTTATTTGTATTTTCAATGATTATTTTTTCAACTCTCTTAGGAAAAAATAACAGAAAAGTAGACGTAACATCATGGCACCTGACTTAGTAAAGGAATTGCACTCCATTGCATTTTGTTTTTCGCCATGTATCATGTATCTATACCACATGCTTCTTTATTTTCTTCAATATTTTCCATTTCATACTCACATGAATCATCAATATCACTTTCAATATTTTCATCTAAAATAGGAGTAATTTAAATATGTAAATATATGAGTAATTTGAGAAAATAAACAGATCAAAAGCTAAAACCAAACTGAAGGAGAAAGAATACTGGCTGTACACATATCTAAATAAAAATGGGAAATCCCTGAAATAATAAAAAATAAAGGTAATATATACATTAGAGTGGGTCAATTTGTATGCATTAAAAATATTCACCAAGCGGTTGTCAGATTCGTAATTTACGACGAATTCTAAGAAGGTTTGTCAAAGAAACCATATGTTTATCTGTAGAACGACAAGAGCTAAAGTTTCCGAATTTGGTACGAATAACTTGGTTATCACTACACAACATCTGACAAAATCTTGGCGGGATTGGAAAATTTTTTCAATAAAATTTTAGCATATTTTAAAATTCTAAAAGAGAATTTTGTTGTCAAAACGGGAAGCTCGATATTGATTTGAGATCCATGGTTTCTTGGGCAAAACTTCTTAGAATTCGTCGTAAATTACGATTTTGACAACCGCTTGGTGGAGAGAAAAATTGACCCACTCTTATATACATACATATCTGTGGCATTTGGACAAAACAACATAAGTCGAGAAAGGATAGCAAAAAAGTTTTTAAAAAACCCTCGGTGAAAACATCATTTTTATTTAATAATAAAATAAACCAATATTAAAGAAAAATTTCGTTTATAATACAAAATTTTAAAAACGTAAACAAAAATGGTTTTTGAATGAAAGTTCGTATTATTAACAAAATTATTTTAAACTTTTAAAATTTGACTTAAGATGTTTCGTCAAAATGCCACAGATATATTCAATGCACAGCAAAATAATTTGGGGAATCGACAAATTATTATTACGTTCATAAATTATTCCACAAATCTAGTAAAATGAGTTTTGTATCTTAACCTTTAAACACCCAAGACCGCCCACAGACGGTCATCAAAAAAAATAAGTATTGAGCAAAACCTATTCACTTTACGTTTTTACGATGCAAAAATGTTAAATGAGTATAAAATTCTCAGTATACGGTACCAATTGAATTGAATGATTGAGATAGTGTGGAAGAAGAAATCATTCTAGTCAGAACTTTGATTCGAAAAGACAAATAAATTGCAAACTACATATTAAAATTTCAGGTATTTGAGGGTTAATACTTATGAAATTACATGGTAGACCAAAATGGTCCCTGACCTTATTTTCGTAAGTTCTTTTTTTCAAACCAACAGCAGGGTAAAGAATTTTGGATTTGAAATTTTAAATCGTGTTTTTGAAGATAAGTGTATTCTTTGATTTTTTTGAAAAATGTTTGATTATATACTTCCCCAGCAAAAACTTGGTAATGACTTGTAATAACTGAACAACCTACTTTTCAATGACTACTTCATACTATCTGCATTACATGGAAATAGTTTAGTAATGGCTGACAAATAATCTGATACATAAGTACTTGTTAATGAGTTGATTACCGAAATTTATAATTGATTCATAATAAAATGCATCTAAGGTTTTATTTACTCAAATCTAATACTAATTGATTTTGAATATTTCTTCTTACAATGTGGTTTTTTTTTTATAAATGAAGAAAATTTTGTAAAAGGTTTGAATATGAAAAATTTAAATACTTAATTGATTTTCACATGTATTTTCAAATTAAAAATTTGAATAAAACTACACTGCCCAATCAACCAAACGATATTATAACGATATGGCCTAGGTGACACAAATTATTATATATCGAGCGCTAACCGCGAAAATAACGTAAGCGCCATAATTTGCAATTTTGGTTTTTTTTTAAGAATTTAAGAATAAAATAAAAAAACTATCTCCTAACGTTATTTTCGCGGTTAGATTATAATATAGATCTTGTTTCCTACACGACAGTATTAAAATTGTACCTTTCCATGAAAATATAATATCTTTTTTGCAATAATATCGTTCTCTGGCTTATTGGGTATGAATATGTCCTTAATGCAGGGTAGTCGAATGTTGTATTAGAAAGTAAATTAAATTAATAACACAATTTCTTTGACAAATTCAGTTTTGTTGATACCAATATGAAGAACCTATTTGTAAGAGAATGTGATAATGACTTATTTAACTCCCATTTTGTAAGAGAGGGAGGTAAGTACATGCCTCCAATGGCATCACCGTGTTAAAAAAAATTAGTCAAAATCCCAAAATGTATAAGTAGTGAGGAGTAATTATTTAAGCTTTTTTACTAATTACTTTGAAATGTTAGTTTTCGGTGGGTCTACTAACCTAACAACTTTTAAACCTGGTTCAGTTGAAAATTTTAAAAATAAAAAATCGGTATCTAAAATAAAAAAATTTAGTTTTTTTAAATTTAAAAACCTTTTCAACTTGGACCATTATTAGGAAAGTTATGAAAAAAACTAAAACAATAGTCCTTTAAAGAAGTATTAAACGAATTTTCAAAATTTACCAGAAAGGTCTACTTGAAGTGTCCTAAAAAATATCACAAATTTGGGATATCAACAACAAAAATTTTTTAAAGCATACGATTTGGCATGGAGTGTCCCATATACATACATATAAACTTTATACAAAACACAAGTGCCAAGCACTAAGCTTATTTATTTGTATAAAAAACTTGTGTGACTGTTCACACCTAATCGTCACAAACAAAAAACTAAATAAATTAAAAAAAGTATTTTTGTGTTTTGTACGATTTTAAAAGCAGCAATAATTTACAAAATGCTTTTAAAGCTTTGAATTGCATACATTAAGGGTGAGCCTAGTCTGTATGATAAACAACCTAAGCCAAGTGCGCTTCGCTACCCACATTGAAAATTTAATTTTTTTTTAATATGGATAGCGACAACTTATATATTTGTACCAAATTCGGAATCATTTAGTAATAAAGGGCCTTTATTTTCACTTTTTAATTAAACAAAATAGTGTTTTCGTTTAGAAAATGTCGAATTTTGTGCCAATTCATAGTTTCTGGGTAGTTTTAATTTACTTTTTAAAATTTCCACACCTGCTGCTTAGCACATCGATTGCGTTTTTAAGGTTATTCTGAATTACATCGATTTCCTTGTGTGAGATGTGGCATTTGCGGATCAGAAGTGATGATAACGTCAAACAAAAATTTTAACGATAATGAATTAAAGAAAAGAATCCATAAAGTCTGTAGTCAAACTTAAACACATTTCAAAATCGCCACGTTTGGCGAGAAATCGCCATATTTGACATCCCTGCCTACTGGAATCTTACATCCCACCAATTTTCAAACTTTCTTATTTTCTTTATATTCAAAACAATTTGTTATTAAAATAATCCCAAAAACAGATTAACGTGTTTAACTTGATAATATCAAAACGTCGTTGAAATCTACTAAACTTTTATATTTTTTTAATGAGAATCACAAGCCACAAGGGAGTTTATTGGGATTTTTATACCAAGGCAAAAAGGAGGATTTCTGAGTATGCAGAACTTGTTTTTCTGCCAAATCTCCTAAAATATGCAAAAACTTCTACCACAAATATTTTGGCTTTCAAAAAAACTTCCGTCCCGAAAAGGTTTAATTTCATAAAAAGAACTAATTTGGCGTCACTACTGGCGAAAACAAATTTGTATTTTATGACAAACCGAAGCTCAAGAAATTGTATGTGAAATAGACCGAATCAACACCAAAGAAGATTTTCCGACAAAGAAATTCTGTCTTTTTGATGGGATCAAAAGGGTTTTAATATGTTTTCAAAAAACCCTATTAAAACAAGTAAGGATTTATAGTCAGTCATGCCCGACCATATGGTACCCTGCGCCACAATATATGGGTCCCTATTTGCGTCCCATGGACAATCATGAACCCGACAGAACAAAATTATGGTTTGTATGCATAAGTTCTTTGTGCCAAATATACTAATTTAAATATCATGAGATTTGTTTGCCTTTAATTGATTTGTGGAAGAGGGTTTATAGTGGACCTATATCTTTAATTTTTGACCTACCAGCACAATACCAATATTTAAAGGAATTTTATTGGAGCTATGGTCTGTTATGAACCGGTTCCAATAAAATTTAGATTGCAATAAAATATGTTTGGACCAAATTTAATCTAAATACCAACATAAAGGGAAATCACGATGGGTAGTGCAAAGTGTGCAAACGATGCAAATGCGTGCAAAAATACACACGTTTGCACAATAAAACAACAAAATGTACGTATTTGCAATTTGCTCTATTTTACTTCGTTTGCACTAAAAAAACCATGAGCAAGATTAGTAGTGCATATTTGCTCCGTTGCAAACAAATGTAAACAACAACATTTGACATATTAAGCATCATATTGTTTTTAACACCCAGTCTCCACCTAACTTGAAATGCAGTTAAAACATAAAGTTAAGACTTGCTGTTAAAATGGTTATATGTTTATGGTGGCGTACACGTAGTGAAGTTAGAGTTAAAACTTTTCATTATTTTCAGTTCGTTGACGCGTCAAGTATGTAGCTACCGTGTGTTTGTGGAAAATAATTAAAGTTATTTTATACTTAAATGTTTGTTTGTATCATATTTTTCACAAAAAGCAAAGTTTATTATATGTAGTTTACAACCCTTTTAACAAATTAAATAAAGTTGTCGAAAAACAACTACAAAATAGCGTACTGTCAAACTTAAACGTCAATTTATGTTATAAAAGAACTTTCAAAAGAAATGTTATAACAATCAAGTTAAAACTTTAACTGGAGCAGTCTCCACTTAACACTAACTTGCAGTTAGTGTTAAAGTTAGTCATTTTATGTTAGGTGGAGACCCCGGGTAAGGAAACTTATAAATTGAACATTTTCGTGGGTTTTAATATTAAATAGAGAATTAAATTTAAATTAATTAAAAAGAAAATATTTATTTTGATTTGCTTGTGTATAATTGTAAACAAATGCAGATTTTTTACAGTGCTGCCAGAAGTTTTTAGTGCTGCCAGAATAAATTTTTAGAAAAAGAGCACATTTGCACAAAAAATAAAAGTGGTATGCTCACGATCAATCATAATATGCACTGCAAATTTACACATTGCAAATTTGCACAATGACCATCGTGATTACCCTTATAATAAAATGGTTTATGGGCATAAAGACCTTATTCCAAAAAGAAGCTGGTATAGGGGATATGTGAAATTATGGATCGATTCTAATTATTTCAATATGCTTGGTCTTTCTGACAATTAGAATTCATTTATCAAATTTCATCAGATTATCTCCAAAATTGCGACACAAGGTTTACATGGGCAACCAGCTAGCTGGCCGAACGGACATTGTTACATCGATTCAAAAAGTGATTCTCAGCCTGTTCAACGATTTCGAACGTTAACGTTCGCATAGAAAATTACATTTAAAACAAAAACAAAATTCGACAATTTGTTTTTGTTTTAAATGTTATTTTCTATGCGAACGTTAACGTTCGAAATCGTTGAACAGGCTGTCTATGTCGATAGGAATACTTATAGGTAGATATATGAACAATATTAAAAGTTGTTACAAGCATTAGCACAAACGCATAATACCCTCTACACAATTGAGGTGTGGGTATAAAAATTACAACTTCAATTCAAAATATCACTTGTTAAGGTCTCTTTTTCATGTGTAAATTTGGTAAAGCAAACTTTTTAGCTGCAATTAAGACTCCAGAAAATATCCCTAAAATATATTAAACATAATTATGATATTTCTATTAGGCTAAAGTTCATCAAATATAATTTTCATTAAATTATTTCGATGAAGATTGGAATTTTACAACATGAAATTAATTAAAATTTATTAATAAATTTTTATTCCTGAATGCCGCTGGGCTCTAACCCAGGCTTTTACGGACAGGTTACCCTTACATGTGTCGATCGCAACCACTCAATCTCTTCAGAGGGTTTTGCCGTTTAACACTTTATAGTCAAACATCAATCTTTAAACCAAATTTTATTAAACCCTTTGGTAGATCGAAATTTGCTTTGAATGATTATGTATTTTAATTTATTTACATGTTCTTTTTTATTTAAGCTTATCGCACTTTTTGTCAAGAATTCTTCTTGAAGTCCAAACTACTTTTTTTGGTTTTTCATGTTTTTGTCTTTCTTTTTCTGGTTGACCTTTTAATATTACCGATCGGTCTATTATTTCACCTGGCCCTCATATAAGTGTCCTCCCGAGTTAAGGGTCCATAAAATTGGGCTCATATATAACTTTCTGAGCGTTTCCAACCACGGTGTAGGGTATATGAGAAATATAGCATTTTATCTTGTTATTTTTCGTAAGTATGGCATTTATTACAGTTATATTACGAGGTTGTAAGATATTAACTTTGAAGTTAAAATCTTTTAGCGTTTTCTAAGACTTTTCTCGGAATTTCATGTCCCACCGCCTACAACACTTTTGTCACCCCACGCTGTTGGATAGGCTTTGGCTTCTTTATCGTTGGATTCTAAGTATTTTACCGTAAAGCAGTTCTGATTAAACATATGTACATATATCGTTTTTAAGGAAGTTTTTGTAAATACATACATACATATGTACGATGTTAATATTTTTTTTAAGTTTTTAGGATAAACTTTTTTTAACAAACTCACACTTTTTTTAACAAACTCACAATTTTACTTATTTATTATTATGTTTTTAAAAGATTTTGTTAAAATTTTCATTCAAAACAAAAAAAAATATTATAAACGTCATTTTCAATTTCATACCTTTAAGGTACGTTCAGACTGATCAAATATTTGAAAGCAAACATCAAAATTTTCATTAATGTAGTCTGAACACAAAATATTTTTGAGTGTCAAATAAAATAAAAGCTGATTTTGAGCAAATAAAAGTATTTGCCGGCAAACAAATATTTGTCCAATGTGAACATAGTGTGAATACAAAACATCAAATATTTTAGTTATTTTTAAGCAAACATTTATTTGATATTACAAAAAAATTGTAAGAGCAAACAACGACAAATAATTTAAGCCATGTTCTCGATAGAAGCAATTTTTCCTGTAAGCTTTCGGATTCTTTACAGTTTTAAAGATTTTAAATAATTATTAGACTTTGCTATCATGCCGCTATTAGCAAATTTTTGCGAATTTCCGCTTATTTAGCAATTTTACCGAATTTTTGCCATTTACTTTAAGAGACTTTTAGTCAATTTTATACTTTGTTTGAAATATTAAAAATTTTCGCGAATTTTCGCCATTTTTGGAAAAAATTTTTTTTTTTGTTTTTTCCGACAATTTGTTTTTTAACCAATTTTAAATATATTTTAGGGTTTGTTTCCAAGTTTGCAATTTTTCGCGAATTTTAGCCATGCTCGCGAAAGAAAAAGTGATTTTTGCTGTGAATCTTTACAGCTTTAACGATTTTAGGCGCTTTTAATACATTTTATGTCTTGTTTGAAATACATAAATAAATTTTTCGCGAATTTTCGCTATTTTTGCAAAATTTTTTTTTTCTTTTTTCCCGACATTTTGTTTTTTAACCGATTTAGCAATTTCAAATATATTTTAGGCTTTATTTCCAAGTTTGCAGTTTTTGACCAATTTAAGCCATGTTCCGTTACCCATTGTCTTCCAGTTTTTACCCTTTTTCATTCTCCTGTTCTAACATTATAAGAAATGCTGCTCCACAGAATAAAATAAATAAAATAGCTTCTGCGGTCATTTTTACTATTTTGGAAATATATTTTTATTTTTAAACACTTTCATTAAATAATTATTTGATGCAAATATTTGTTTTAGTCTGAACGCATGGCAAACATGAATTAATTTATTTTATTTGACACTATTTGCCAACTGTTTTAACAAACAAAAATTGTCAAATATTTGAACATTAAACAAAATATTTTTTTGTTTCACATAGTTTGAAGCAAATATCAGAACAAATATTTTCGTCAAATATTTCATAAGTCTGAACGTACCTTAAGGTGAAAGTACACTCAACTTTTTTAAAAAACTTTAGTTACATTTTTGTTTGAATAATGAAAGGAAAATATATGAAATACTTTGGGAAGAAATCAGATAGAAGAAAATACGAAATTGTTTCTCCCAGTGTGAACGAAGCTGAAAGGGAAATATAAATAGCCATTTATTTTTTTTTTTTTTTCTTAAATTTTAGAAGCCCTTATTTGAAGAAAGAATGCGTACATATAAAGACATTACGAGCCCTTTAAGGAAAAGGATTCCAACTAAAATTTTGTCCAAAATGCCGTTTCAGTTAAAAAATGGTTCCAACTTCGTTGTATTAAAATTTCCGCGAACAATCCATATGCTTAAAATGAAAGTACTAGCTAAAATTTATTCTAGCTCGGAGATTTTGTTCATATCTTGATTTAAAAAGGTTTGGCAGTTTTACTACTGTAAAAGTTCAATTAACAGAGAAAACTGCCCGCACTGAAATACTGTTAATACAGATCTTATTTGACAACCAAGGTTTTTGTACCACTTTGTCAACTTTAAATGCATACGTTCTTAAAAGATATACTATAGAGATTTATATTGCCATTGTATGGGAGGAAACACGACCACTTCCTAAATTCAGCCCAGTTTTTAACAAATGTTGTGCATTAATGATGAAATAGAACTGGGGCTGAACGTTGTTTTTCACACAGTTTGACAAAAAATTATGCCAGAGAATGCGGTCGAGAAATAAAATCAATTTTAATGATGAAGCAGAACTGGGGCTGAACGATGTTTTTCACACAGTTTGACATAAAATTATGCCAGAGAATGCGGTCGTGAAATAAAATCAATTTTATTTTGAGGACGTTTTTTCTAATGCTCTCACATAAAGACGCTTATTCTCTTAACAATGCTACCATACTTTCATTCAATTTCATACAATTTGTAAACAAATAAAAATAAGAACAAAAGAAAAAGAATGAAATGAGAGAGAATTTGAAGCTACTGCCCACGTTTTAATTATGGGCCTTAGAATTGTTGCCTGAAGTTGAAGACTCAACTCTGTTTCATCATTTATATTTGGACTATTTTGCACTTACCGTTCTCAAGACATATAGAATTATATCACCGTCACTTGCCTAATACCGCTCACTTTTTGAATGTTGTTACGTACCAATATGGCCAGATATGGACCAATTCTAATAAAATTTGTTCTGCTCTTTTATGTTGGTTGCAACAAAATACTTTTGGACCTAATTATACCTAAATGTCTACAAAACAAGATGGTTAATGGTTACAAAAACCTTTTCCGGAAAGAAGTTGGCATGTGGGCTATGAAAAATAAATAGCCGCTTCGCCGATTTTAAAAAGACAGAGATCAATTTCATCTTCCAAATACTCTTGAATAAACTCTTCCAAGTCCGGATCAAATTCAGGATCAGCCAGGCTGTCATCATCGAAATCAATAACATCTTCACTTTCTTCACTTGCTTGTAGTATTAGGGCAATATCGTCGTAATTTAGCTTATGCCGGTGAGCCATTCTATAATGAAATAATACTCCTATTAATTTTCATAGTAACTAGATCCCTTTTTACATAATGTAGCCTACAAGACACAAACATTAAATTTCATGTGCTACAAAAATATCATAAAATTAAAAAAAAAACACTGGAATAATATCTAATCTTTAGACACTTACCTTACGAATAATCATAAAAAAAGACAAAACAGATGTCATAAAACAATTTTCTTTAATAATTTGTAACTCTTAGCACATGTGCACATTTTGAAATTCCTCGATACACTAATAAAATCGCAAAATTTCAAAGAAGAAGAGACACTTAGCTTATGCTTTTTGCACTTGATGCACAGAACAGAATATAAACTACAATTAACATAGTTTAAAAGGTGACAGTAACTGTTCCTGTGGCTGTTTATTGGATATGATCGGTATGTTCCCTGTAGTATACTATATGTTATAGCGGGTTAAGACTCTAGAAAATATCCCTAAATTATAATAAACATAATTAAATATTTTAATATAATAAAGTAAGATTTTTTAGCCAGCCTTGCGTAAATATACAAATTATCAAGAACTAAATTACAATTTATGATTACTTCATATGGAATACCCTTAACATACTTCTGAACTGAACTGAAAAAACATTTTTCCACCAACTACCACCCACAAATACAAATTTTTATTGCAAAACTTAGTTTCCTTTTACATTCACGTATGCAGCGGAATATATCTGTGCTGTTTAGTTCTGCGGAATGTACAAGTAGCAAATAGTGGCAGTAGTTTAATTTTATGAACATAAAAAAGTGACAAATGCTTAATGGCTGACCGATAACTAATACATTCACGTACACGAACGGTGGATGTTGTGGTGGTGGCAGCAAAGAGACAAAACAGAAACCTGCATGTTAATTTTTCCCATAGCAAAAAGCGTTATGCAAGAGTTTCTAAATATGGAACAAAAGATGTAAAGTACAGATCTAAACATTGGCGGTTTAAGGGTAGAGTAACCTGTAAGTTCACAAAGGGCGACAAAACAATAAGGGGCGCCAGTTATTCATTAAGCGTATTGATTACATTGTAAAAGTATAAAAGCCATATTCATAAAAAGTTCCTATTTTAAGCTTATAGTATGTAATAACTATTAAACGCTTTTTGTCTTATAAACCTCTTATAAAAATTTGTATTCATAAACGTACAATAACAGTGTTTCGTCAGAACAGTTTTTTTTAATTTTATTTTTCATTTTTTTATTATTTATGTAATTTTTGTTGAAATTTGAATTTGTTAATGAATTAATTATTTTAAATTACTGATAACTTTAAATTCTGAAATCTAACGTCAAACAGCTTGGGAAATTATTTCCCAACTGTTATATTGTCAATTGTTAAGAACCATTTTTAAAAAATAAATTTAATTCTAAATTGTAAACGAAAGCAACCGGTCTTGTACTTACTTATTTCCGAGTGTGATTTTTTATATAAGAAGTTTTAAAACAACCCCAAAAAATAATTATTAATTGTTATTTAAATTCCTTAAAAAATATTAAGGAAAAACAAACAGCTTTTTTACTATTAACTGTTTGCAGCGATTTTCTGTTTAAGTATGGCAACTTTCTTTTTATTTGGCTGCCGTTTTATTGTTAGTGATGCACGAAACTTCTATTCGGTTTACATGATATTCTATATTTAAATTTTTTTTATAATTTTTTTTTAATTGTAGACCTTCAAAATTATTCTTATCAAAACAAACTACTTATTATTTTAGTTTCTGAACAAAATGTTTCCGAAAGGTATCATAAAAACTTTTGTTTGAACCTTTTTTAATTATACGATAAGAAAGTAATCGAATAAAAAGTTTGTTTACTTTTTATTAACATCACTATTATTATGATTTGTTTATTTATTTTTTTTTTATTTTTGAACAATAATTTGTTGTTTTAAACAAAAAAAAAAAACAACTAGTTGCAATAATTTAATAAATTATAAAAGAGAATATCTGCATTTGCCCCTGAACATATTCATTTAAATCATATAAATTTGTCTTAAATAATTATCAATATTACTTTAAACTGGCTGTCTAAAATAAAAAAAAAAATAGTAAAATGTATTTAACATGTCCGTTTTAATAAATAAAAGATTTTTGTCATTATTTTTCAACATATTTCACAAAAATAATATCACAAAATGCAAACACCTTTCAAAATTTCATTTTATTTTTGGTTTAAGGAAAGGCAAATCCAACAATAAATTTTCTTACTTTATGAATGGTTTATTAAAGTTCAATAGACTATTTTTCGTTTATGAATACAACTTTAGCAATTTTTGCCTAAAAACGGTCAATTAATCATCAATAAGTTTTTATGAATACGGCTGTAAATATTTATCTATATTGTAAGTGCTATAAAATAAGTTTAACCAAGAAACTGCGTCTCGCTTAATATAACAGCTGGCTTTCCTCGGTAGTTGAAGGTCACCGCCACTGCAACATTCATCAATTATAGAACTCGAACAGCCTGAATTTGACCATAGACTACCTCGAGCTGTGTTGGATTCAAAGTTTTCATTCTAAAAGTTTTTTTGAGATCTTGAGGCGATGTCTTGTGATTCAAGCCTTCGCCTGGGTGGTTTGCCAAGCTGGGACTTTAAAGGAATGTCATCGTGGTTTTTAACCTTGTTGTAATCTCGTAATACTGCCTGCTTTCTTTTTATCTCTGCAGGCGCAACGTGACAATATTTTGGTAGCCACTCTGCTGCAGTTGGGCACAATGTTCCGGACATCAATTTTATATAAGTTGGGTGTCTGTTTTTTGTGTGCGGATATGCGCCAGCAACTTGATTTTGCCACCATAACGGCGTTTAATTATCGATGGCTAAGATGAAAATAGCTCCCCTCAGTTTTTGCAGGGCTGGAAAAAAGGCGTCAGTTTTTAAAAACGTAGAAAGTCTACAACGATCTAATATATGAATTTCTTCTAAGTTGGTGGAATTCCTTTGTTGTAAGTCGAGAGCCATGTCACCAGCATAAACAAATTAACGGGAATTTGACGGCGGCAGGTCATGAATGTAAGATATTTAATACTCTGAAATAATTTCCACAAATTATGCGTTTAACGAATTTTTGCATTTTTTAAAAAATGATAAATAAAAGATAGACAAAAGCTATTATGAAGATATTTGTAGAAAGTGCGGTTGGGCATTATTTGTAAGCTGCAAAGACACTCTAAATAAACCGATCCAAAAAAATAGAAAATAATACCTGAATTTAAAAATGTACGAATTTGACAAGGACCTTAATAAAAATATTAGTTTCATTTCCTTGGCCATAAACGTTTAAAAAGCAAGAGCTAGAGTCTATATTACTCGATAAAGCTTCATTTCAAACACAACAGGAACTAAAAGAATGATTGGCAGTTACAAGACTGACAATATAGTTAGAGAAAGGGATGAGATTTCCATGCAAATGCATGTTTTTTGTCGATAGTCTAAGAACGATGTCGACCTATTATCTTTCCGAATCATTAAATTTGCGTTAAAATGGCATCGATTTGTTTTTGCATATTGTTGCATATTTTGGTGAAAATGCATATTTTTGCATATTTTGGTTTTAAATGCATATTTTATCATTTTTGAGTGACATATTTTTTAAATTTCCATATTATAAAAAAAAGTTCTTCAAAAAATTTCAAAATTGTATAAAAAAATAAAAAATTATAAATCAATAAATAATTTTTTTGGAGCTCTGCTTAAAATACAAGATTTCGACAAAAGATCCGATGCACATGGTTAAGGCTGCCAATTGGCCTAACATAATTTATCCAGAACTGTTAAATGTTACTTGGTAGGCACATGGGTTACATCGAGTTGCAGAAGAAGTTAGAAGCCAATTCGATAATATTGATTTCATACGGGAAACAATGTGGAAAAAAGAACAGCCTGACAATTGAAAAAAATTCAAGGCAAAAAAAATATGGGATTTCAAATAATAAAACAATTTTAAACTATTTTTGATTTAGAATCAAATGTGGTATCTGAATTAGAAAATTAAAATTCCCTAAATGAATTGGAATTCTTCAAGTACTTCGGTAACTTCGGTCGACTTTGAGAGATCATTTTCCATGTACAAAATCTTTTTAATAGACAAGTGTTTATTTTTGATGTTATAAAAAAGTATTTATTTGATTTTGCAAACAAAAATTTAAATTATTTAGTTATTTAAATTAAGTTTTAAAAAATATAATACGTATGAATAACAATGGAATAAAAACAACAATAGAATTTTTTATTTTTTTTTTGTTTTAAGTAGTTTTTAGTGCATATTTTTATTTTTTTAATGCATATTTTGGAGTTTTTAGTGTATATTTTATGCGCATATTTTCGATTTTTTAGCGCATGAAAATCTCATCCCTAGTTATAGACAATAAAGAAACTGCATGCCACATTCGCAAAAGCCGACAGGCTCTGACTACCGAAATTCTGCTTTAGCGTATAAAATAGAACAAGACATGAATTGTTTAGTCCCATTCACCCTATAGCCAAATTTCTTTTTAGCAAAAATAAACAGTATTTAGATTATAAAGTTTATTATATTTTAATTTAAATAATATGGAAAACATCGAGGAACTTTGGAAAGCAGCTAAGAACCGTTAGACTTGACCAAGGGCTTCCAGCGATTGATGATTGATGCACCCCTTGAGAAGCATTGATCTTTTTTCTGCAACCCCCAAACATTATTAAGGTATAAAAGATGAAGAGCAAGTAAGAAAGTTTGGTCGATCAAGCTCAGCCTATTGAAACCCTGCATTACAGTCAGTCTTATTAATGCTCTCGTTTTTGGTAACACCGTAAATCGAATTTTGTAGTCGATTAAAGATCACAGTTTGTGTGTTATTTTTATCTACTCCAGCTTAGTTTTCTCATCGAGAACCGTAATAAGGCTGAGTATTTACAGAAACATTTTCGAGAATGTAGGGTACCCTATTTATGACCCCTGTAACCTATTTGGGACCCATTGAATAAAATGATGTTTTGAAATTTTGATTCATGTAATGGATCTTTGTGGCAAATATTATCAGATATCTGCAGCTTAAGGAGATTTATTCATCTTAGGCCCGTTTTCACAACTTGCATTATTACAACTTTGCTTCAACCATAAGAGAGCGATAAGCTAGAGAAAGGTTCGTCCCACCTGATAGGTTTAAACTATATGGCTATAATGGAACACTTTTTGTACAGCCGATAAAATCCCACCTTAACTATCGATAAGTTGTGAAAATGGGCCTTAGAGTGACTCTAGCAAGGCGGTTTATATGGGAGCTAACGTCAATTCTACCCTTCCAGCACAATATTCACGCCAGATTAGCTCTAATGGAAGTTAATGTCCGTAAATTGTATGTCAATACGCACATTTATTAGGAACTTATAGCTCTAAAAGCTTTTTTGGGAAGGTATATTTTATGGGGGTTATGGCCATGCGGACAGATGCCAATAAAATTTGATAAGACACTATGTTCCGGTAGAAGTTTGTTTGGGTGCTATAGATAATTATGGATCGGCTCTCGCCATTTTCAATAGGTTTTTTCCTTATGACAATTAGAAGTTACACATGTACCAAATTTAGTTATTACATTTTCTTTAAAATTTCGACCAGTGCTTTGCGCTTACAGTTTACATAATTGTTTATGACAGCCAGCCGTACGGACATCGTTTGATCGAATTAAAAAGTAATTATGAGTGGATCGGTATACTAACAGTTGCATCTAGAATAGGGTGACCGTTATTTATTTTTTTCGTATTTTCACTTGGGAAACCCCTTAGATTGATTCCAAATTAGAAAAAAACAATATATATAAAATTTTAGATCGTTTGCATAGTTATTAGGCGTGCCTTGAGCCCACAAAGTTTGCTAAAAATGCTATTTTTCTCACTATGGGTGGCTTTAAGTGTTCATAACTTCAGTAATATTTATTTTAGAGAAAAACCTTATTCACAAATATTCTAGGGCTATATCTTATGAACAATGTTGCTCTGTATTAGTTTTCTTTAACATTAATATTTAATCCAGAAAAAACCAAATTAAAAAATAACTCCAAAATTTTCACATATCTTCGCATTCTTTGCCTGGTGATTACACTACGTGACAAATTTTCAAAAAAGTCGTGACCAAATGAATCTAACAGCTAATTTTTATCTAAAATTTTCCCCTGAATCTAAATATGAAGTCAGAATTGTCAAAAGTGGAACAGTTTTTGAGATATTCCAAAATAACCGTTATTTGTGTTTTTAAAAAAGATGATGTGACTGAAATGCAAATATCTTTAAAAATTTTAAACGGACTATGTATTTCTTTCTTTTTATTGAGAGGTTATAAAATTTTTTAAATAACCATGAGTCGTTTGTGAAGATGAGTCATTATATGTTATAGTGGACAAAAGTACATAGAGCCGCAATCCTATTTGGAAATCACAAATATGACAGAATTAGGTTATATATTCAAAGCTAGATGTGATTAATTGAGTTGAATAGTACAAGGTTTCAGCAAAACAGACCCCGTATATGCTCCTTATGTAATCTAAACGAAACCGAAAACATTCTGCATTTTATAGCTAAATGCCCTATATTAGGACAAATAAGATTCCAAAACTTAAAAAAAAACTATCGTAACAGAAAATGAGTTGATTCTTAATGGTAAGGACCATTTTAAATATTTATCCCGCTATATTATAAATGCGATAGGCTACAGGAAGATATTAATAAATGAATTAAATTATTAATTTTTATATAATATAAAACAATATTTGTAATATATATAACAACCTTTTCCGACAGACGATGTCATGTCATAGTCGTATGTTCAATTTTGATTACTTAAAATGAATTCAAAATAAAGAACAATTAACTAACTAACTACTAACTAGTGGACAAAACTTCAAACTTCATTAAAGTTTTATGATTTTGTTCAATTTTGCTCTTTTCAAGTTATTGTTTTTTAAACCAAAAAATAAAATTTTTTTAAGTTTTATCACTTACGACATTAGCCTATTCAATTCGGACATTTGTGTCCAATAGGATCCAGATCGGTAAAAAAATTACAAGGTTACAGAAGATTAATTGAATTAACCGACTTTACGATTTGTATCAAACCAAAGAAAAACACAACAAATGCATATACAAAACTAAATTTTTAGTAAAATAAATATTAAAAATAGCTTAAAGCTATTGAATTTCTATGTGGGTAAATTTACTAAATCTTCTGTAGCTTTGTCATTTTTGTACCAATCTACATATGTCTAAAATAATCTTATGTCGCATGCAATAAAACATTAGGATTTTTAAATCATTAGATTAAAAAGAAAAACTTGAAAAGAGCAAAATTGAACAGAATCATAAAATTTTCAATGAAGCTTGAATTTTGTCCCCTATAACTCTGTCATTTCTTGACCAAACTTCTCTAGCAACCCATTCTTATTTTAGTAATTTTATAACCTCTCAATAAAAAGAAAGAAATACATAGTCCGTTCAAAATTTTTAAAGATATTTGCATTTCAGTCACATCATCTTTTTTGAAAACACAAATAACGGTGATTTTGGAATATCTCAAAAACTGTTCCACTTTTGACAATTCTGACTTCATATTTAGATTCAGGGGAAAATTTTAGATAAAAATTAGCTGTTAGATTCATTTGGTCACGACTTTTTTGAAAATTTGTCACGTAGTGTAATCACCAGGCAAAGAATGCGAAGATATGTGAAAATTTTGGAGTTATTTTTTAATTTGGTTTTTTCTGGATTAAATATTAATGTTAAAGAAAACTAATACAGAGCAACATTGTTCATAAGATATAGCCCTAGAATATTTGTGAATAAGGTTTTTCTCTAAAATAAATATTACTGAAGTTATGAACACTTAAAGCCACCCATAGTGAGAAAAATAGCATTTTTAGCAAACTTTGTGGGCTCAAGGCACGCCTAATAACTATGCAAACGATCTAAAATTTTATATATATTGTTTTTTTCTAATTTGGAATCAACCTAAGGGGTTTCCCAAGAAAAAAAACGAAAAAAAAATTGTCCATATAACTTGCGGTCACACTAATCTAGAACCCTATCTTCACCAATGGTGGTGTAGTTATTAAAACATTACCACTACTTTCAGGCAACGTTTTCCTGTTTTTGCACAAAAAAATATTTAAAATTTTTAAAGGACATTTTTATGTAAAATCCGCAAATTGTTTTCCAAAAACAAAAGCAATTCAATGGCGTTTTCTTAAGAAGTAAATTGGCGCCCTATGCAAGGACCCTAAGCAAGCAAAGCCCGGCAATGGATCTAGTTTTCTTTATATCTTGTATATATTTATTTTTTCTACGATTTTTTTTCTGCTTAACAAACAGTGTCATATTTTTTTCCTCTGAAAGCAATTGAATAAAAAATGCAAACATGACATAAAAAAACGTGAAGTTAAGCTTTAGCAGGTAACTGTATTTTGTATGCAAATACATGAGTATATTAAAGGATACAGTGATTAAAGGGAAATGTTTTAAAAACAAAAACATAAAATTATTCTGTTATGGCATAATGCTTAAATTTTGCCAACTTCTACAAAATATTTTTAATTTTTTTAACAAGGAGCTGCTGCAAAATTGCTTTAATAACTAAATTTCTCTAGCTTAAATTTACAAATTCCCAAAATCCTTGATAAACTGTCACCAATAAATTTCTTTCACAAAATATACCAAATTATTTAAAATATCTCAAATAAACTACTTTAATCCAAATTTATTTTCTTCCTCCAACTTCTTTAAATTATTTCAATTCATATATCAAATTATTGTTAATTATCTTCGTCACCTAATCTAAGAAGACTCCCACTAAATCACTGTGCTTCAGTTTGCATTGTGGCAAATGGTTACAATGAAAAAAAGATGAAAAAAATACACAAGCAAAAACAAATGACTTGAATATTTTTCTTCTAGGACTTTTTGTTTGCCTTCCTCATTTTTTCCTCACATCTATCTACAAGTATGAGGGTATGAATGCATGTTCACGTCGTAGTTCCCTGGTTGTGTCTTTGGTTTTAAAACCCAACTATGTAAACACTGAAAATAAACGACTTTGTAAAGTTACCATGAATATACAAATGATGTTGGTGATATGAAACATTCATGAACCGAGCAACTGCGGCAGACGTTGCAGCGAAAGCGAAGATACAGGAGCAGTGATTTCCCTTCAAATTGAAAGGGTTCCTTAGAAGAAGGGGTTAAAAAATGTTTGGAAATTTATTTAACAAATTTATTAAATTTGTGAAATGGATTAATTTATTTAGAAGTTGTTAGTTATGTGAAATTAATGTTTATGCACTCTCCTTTATGCATCTTCTTACTTTCAACAATATATGCAAATGTAAGCAATAAACCGTTACTGTTTTTACACACAACTTTTTCTTTGTTTTCAGTATTCTTTTAAGTTTATACAACATAAAAAGGAAAAACTGGTGGCTGCTGTATCTAATGTACACGCAGAGAAAAAACAAGGTAGAAGTATGGTTAAAACATGTTATGGTCTTCGCAATGGCAACAAACCAATTATTGTTGTGTTTAACATTAATTTTTCCACGATTAATAATATTTTGTTTTGTTGAAACATGTAAGAGTAACCTGTCGGTAAAATCTTGGGTTCGAGCCCAGAGGCAGCCAAGAATGAAAAATTATTAATAAATTTTAATTAATTTCATGTTGTAAAATTTCTTTCTTTAAAAAATAATTTAATGAAAATTAAATTTGATGAACTTTATTTAGCCTAATTAAAATATCAAAATTTGGATTAAAATCCATAAACAGTTCAACAAAATAACCACAATACTAATAATTTTGTTTATATTTAACAAAACAGTGTTTATTTACCTCTCTTGAAAATTCAAATTTGTTTGAATATAACAATATAAAATTTAAATAAAATTGTCACCGGCAACTATATTATGGTTACATTCATTCATCCCAAAGCCTTAAGCATATTACGGTCGTCTCTAAACATGTTATGGTTAATTACAACAATAATATATCTAAAATTTTAATATTGTTGTAATTGTTCCTTTGGCCAGAGTGATGAATTTATGAATGTTATTTTGTCAAGCCTAAATTGCTTCAATAAATATTGTAATTAAAAATTGAATTTTATTTACATTGAAGAAATTTAGGCCCTATTAGCTTGAATAACATTTATAATATTAAAGTTTTATGGTTGTTTTGTTCTCTACAATTGTTGAATGCTCTCAAATTACTTACAAGCTTCGTTTGCTTAAAATTCGCAATGACTTTATTTTATTTATTGATTAAAATACATAAATTTACGTATTAGTATAACCCAGTAAAACAAAAAAAAAAGGCTTATTAAGGATGTCCCATGCTGAAAAATGAATTATAGTTGAATGCTTATAATAGTGGAACATAAGAGGTATCAGGAATAAAAAACAAAATACAATTATAACTTGACACTTAAAAAGCAAATTGAAAAAATGGCTGAAATAAATAACCATAAGTTGTTAAACACCGACCATATTACTCTTAACTCTGAACATAATATGGCTAATTTTGTCCAAACTCTGAAAATTGTTTACCAGTTTTATTGTTAACATTTTTTAATTTTGAACATATTATATAATTTTTACTGTATTATGGTTGAATTCGGGCAAATTAATGTTAATGTGAACCATATTATGGTCATATTTAACCATGATATAGCTACCTGCAAACATAAACGTTCTTAAAATTCAACCAAAGTATGTTACTCTTAGAATATGTTTACCTCCAATCATATTTTTTTTTTCTGCGTGCAAAAAATCAACAATGGGAATATTAATCTAACCCTTGCTTAAACACTTATTAATCGAGGAAATAACAATAATATTGCTAGGAAAGTAAATTTAGTTGAAAATTAGTTGTACATGCAAAGATAAAATATGGTTGGGCATGGTTACGGCAACTAAACTATTGGCGTTTTCTTTTCTACAAAAAATGTGACATTTTATTTTAAAAATATTGCAATATGGTGTCTGTTTCTTTAAAATTTTGCTCCCGAAAAGGGTGGCTTGTTTTATTCTAAAAAACTCATCCTTTTCGGGAGCAAAATTTTTAGGAAACAGACACTAAACTGCATTTTTTTAAAATATAATGTCACATTTTTTGTAGAAAAGAAAACACCATATGTTTATTGTAACAATATATTGTTGTCGTACACAAAAAGTTGTTATTTTTATTTAATGTATAAGCAATATTTAATTTACTGTAAACATATAAATGCTTATCGCAATTATAAATTAAAGTTTTGTCGACTGAAAAATAATTATTTTTCTAACAACTAAATAATTTAACTTTAAAAATATTTTGTTAGCGCCATTTGTCAAATAATTTTTTATCAGTTGTGTAGTTTCCCAGTAAAAACTTCGCTTACTTTTTCAAAATGAATAGCTTCTTTAACTCATTATTTAGCAGCTTTCTTCTATAACTACATCTATAACAGCTTCTATAACTACTTTTTTCTGGATGTATTAAAGTAAAAAAATAATGACTTGCTTTTGAATGCGTTCATTTTGGGACATCCCTTGTAAAAAAAAAAATCCCGAAGTTTTTACTGGGTTGTTTCAAATATGCCTATCGAATTATTGGTTCAACCAAAAAAAAAAAAAAATATCCACTAAAAAAACAATTTAAAAAAAAAATAAATAAGTTGTATTAACATTTAAAAAATTGTAAAGTGCCAGAAAAAAAATTGATGCAAAAAATTTTATTTTTTTTATTGTTGTGCCAGCACCACTGTATCATAATATGATTACGTCTAAATTTGTTATGATCAACATGCCAATAATATGATTACTTCTAAACTTATTATGATTAACATGACAATAATATGATTACTTCTTAACTTATTATAGTTAACACGATTAGAATATGGCTAAGGGAAAAATATTATGATGTAATATTACGAATATATTTGGTCATAATTTGATTCAGGAATAATCGTAATATCCCAGGAAAAACTTTTTGATTTTTAGTAATATGTGGCTGTTATTTGATACGTTACCTGGTAAGTAGTTGTCATTACAATTGTCATTATTCTGAAAACTTTAATAAGTACGTACTAGTAATGACCACATCAACTACTTATTACTTCTATTATTTTCACTACTGAATATTTTCTTACTAATAGTCAGCTCAATAACTACTTATTACTTGTGTTGTTTTCAGTACTGAATATTAACTTACTTGTAACGTACTCAATAACTACTGAGTAGCTGCCTGTTTTTAGAAAACGTAATCAAGTGAGTGAGTGAGAAATTATATTGAAAACAACAATAAAAAACGAAAATTTGTTTTTGTTTTAAATATAAATTCTCACTCACTCACTTGTTTACGTTTTCTAAAAACAAGATGTAGGGGTATTAACTAGTGAATTTTTGGCTTCTGGCAAGTTTATTGTAAGTACTTACAATTCAACTTACTAGTAGTTAAATAATAACTAGATTTTTTTTGACTTCTAGTAAGTGTATTGTAAGTACTAAATTAAGTACTTCTCGAACGAAAAAAAGTAGTTATTCAGCCGAAAAATAAGTAGTGCTTATTTTCTCCAACATTATTTGCTAACTTTCCTGGTAAGTAAAGTTTTTGCTGGGATGGTGACTACAATCATGAATCTTATCATAATATGTTGCTCTTAGAACATGTTTACCACAACCATGTTTTTTCTTTGCATGTATATATTAGTTGTCTTATTGTCTTTAATTGTTATTGTATTAGTTATGCGTACTTCTAGTGTTAAGATCCCTGTACGGAAACTTCTTGGAAAAAATTTAATGTTAAAATATCCGTTAAATTTGTATAACAGCTTTAATATTATTAATGACACAATGTTAAAGTTGTTAGTGTTAATGCCAGATTTAAATTTCAGCAAATATCTTGAAATTTGGTAGGTTTACACACTGCAAAAGATTTCATAAAGAATCATTATTAGTCCGACATTGAAGTGTACAGATAACAATAGTTAGTTGTGAATGGTTTTTTAATATTGTAGATAAAGGTTGTTAAAGTGACTAATGGCCAATTTTCAGGATTGATATTAAAACACATTTATGTTTAAAATCGTTTCAAATACTAAATTCTCTTCTTCACTAAACACTTAAATAAAAATTAACTCACCGATGTGGTTCATTTAACTTTTACGTAAGTTTCCATTGGAATAACTTAGCAAGGTAGCCTTAATATGACAACAATACACCAACAACAGGCAAAGCAATAACATTCAGCGGTTTTTTGAGACCACCTTGCAAATAAATAAACTTTTTTATGATATTTTTTTGTATTTAATAATTTTTTAATTAAATAAGACTTTTCAAATGAAACTCAAAAAATCAATCTGTATTTAAATACGATTTAAGTTTATATGAAAATTAACTTAATATCGATTTAAATACTATCCTGAAAATTCGGCATTAGTGTTTTTCGTTGTGAATCTTATTTTTATAAAAGTTGCAAGAATAGAACTTTATAGGCTTATTCTAAAGGAAATCAACAAAAATGTTATTGAAATGGCAGAAGCGTAACAATGTGTAATCACTAATATTGTTGTTTTAAATCAATTTTGTTGAAGTTTTTGTATCGATTACTAAAAACCACAGTAACTTAGGTAATATTAAGTAAATTGAGAAAAAGTCATAACTTTTGATCTCCTACATTTTCAACTTAACAACACTTTTTTGATAAATTAATGTCCGTAATTTATACAAATCGATATCTAGCTGTGTATAGATATATGTCTATGGTGTAACGAGTTTTTCATAATTTTAACACGTTTGTGTTACTTAAGCTACGGTCAGACTTATCAAATATTTGACGAAAAAAACGGGACCAACAACCAAACTAAAAAATCATTTCGCTTAATTTCAATATTTATTTTGATTAAAATACCACATCTTACAAAAAACTGTTTTTTGCTATGTCTAGTAGTATAATTAGTTTATTTTGTAATAATAAGACCATTTTTAATCTCACTAACTATTAACAAAAGTAGGGGTTACGCTTATTTGATCAAATATTTAATAAGTGTGACCGTAGCTTTACTGGTTTGACTGAACTGTATTTTACACAGCCGGTTTTTGACAGTTAATTAAAAAAAGTAATAAAAATACAAATGTTGCCATACTTAAAAAAAACTTAAAGAAAAAATCGCGAAGACAAAATTAACGTTGAAATTACCAAAGTAGTTTTACCGTATAGGTAAAGGCGCCCGTACACGACATGTTTTTGTCATCTGACATGTCCAATTTCCCACTGCAAAATACATACATGTCGTGTGTTACCTTTTTAACTTTGCTTCTGTAAAAGTCAGACGCAAAGTCATCTGACAAAATTTCAATTAGAGCGTGCTCTATTTTCTTCTGACAAACCATCTGACATCAGAAAGCTAAGCCGGGAAGAAACCGGCAGCGGCGTCCACTATTGACGGAATCATTAGCCGGCTGAAGTTAATTTTTTACAATACCGAGATATGTTTGATCATCTTACCATTGAATAGAATTTATGTGAATGTATATATAAAAACCGTTTTATTATAAAATCCTAAATTGGTATCTTTGAATTAAAAGAAAAAAATGTTAAGATGGCTGAACTATTTTACGGCGCAAATAAAACTTTTCATGGCGGCAGCAAGCTATTTTGAAGCCGAGCACTACTTTGGTTTCTGCAATAACAATGCGAAAAAACAGAGACAATGTCAGAAGCAAATTACATGTACGTTTGTGACCGAATATTATAAAGCTTATGTAAAACAGCGATTTTGACAGACATGCACAATTACATCTGACTTGAAAATTTGACATGTCAGATGACAAAAACATGTCGTGTACGGGCGCCTTAAGGAGAGTGTTTGTAGAAATTACGGGCATAACACAATGAGCTGTCCGGTGACGAAATGATACAGCTTCGTGACTGGTGGCATATTCCGGGCATTTGTTTTTATAATAAAAATTTAAGACAAATCGTAAATAATACAGTAAATAAGCACTACGGGCACTTACAATTTTAACCAAAAATCGATTTTACATATGAAAATCCGAAGAAATTCAAATCATTGATAGTAGTACGAAATTTTATTAATAGTACAAATTTGTAACAAATACGTTAATTGAAGTTGGTTTTTTATTTTTTCTGTGTGCGTTTAAATGGAAAAACAAGCGAAATCTGTGATCACTCATATTTTGGTTTTGCTTTTTACCTAAACTTAAACCTAAACTTAAATATACACATGCTTAACATAAACAACTGTAGCAAAAATATAAACAAAAAATAATTTTTAAAGAATTTTATATTACTAAAGGCCGTTACACACTATCCCACAAAGTCTTACGTATTTTTCAAAAATGCTTCTCTGATCTAATTATTCTTTTAACATTTTTAAAAAAACAATAACAACTTATCATGACTGGGTTGCATTTTCGTAAACTTTGTGGGATAGTGTATAACGGCCTTAAGCACTTTTGTATAATTTTTCCTTTCTATATTTTTTCTTTAAACACAAAAAACTCTACCTTGTAAACAATATTGAATTCGCACCTTTTTTTTTTTTTTTGAAAACATCCATATTGCTCTGTTAAAAAGTTGACATTTGCAAAAAAATGTTGCCATATATTTGTGATCAGTAAAAATTCCAAATTAAATTGATACTAGATTAACTTTATTCTCAGATGAGATAATTATCGAATTAAATTAGTTTTAATCTCAAACCCAAAAAGTGGCTCTAAGGGCCATTATTACAACTTACAAATAGTTATTTTTAGGATCCTATCTGACAGATAAGTAGTTTTTGGTTATTACAAGTTAACATTAACCTAAAAAGTGACTAATAAGCTAACATCAGGTTTGTCCTCCTGGTAACTTTACAAGTGAACTTGAAGATGCCATATTTTCTGCTGAAGATATGGTAACTTCAATGATTGTCTTATATTACTCAACTTTTTCAAAAAACACAATTTAACACAAAAAACAAAACAATTTACCATTAAAACCAAAAATAAAGCACAAAAATTTACTTTTGGTTTTAATTAATAAATAAAACAAAACTAAGTCGTTGCCACTACATATTTTAAACAAACAAAAGTAGTCGGTATATACTGCAATGTTGCCACAGTATATAAATTACATTTTTTATTTTATCGGACAGTTGTAATAATGGAAAAAAACTTATTGGTCACTTTATCGTTCAAGATAGCTATTGTTCACGTTAACTATCAGCAACTTTATCATTAGGTTGTAATAATGGCCCTAAGAGTTTAAACAAGCAAAGTCTGTGGTCATTCACAATTTTCACCAAAAATAAATTTTTCATATCAAAATCCAAAGAATTTTAAATCGTTAATCATTTTCTTTGTAAAAATCTTTAATATTTTAAATCCCTGATAACAAAGAAAATAAGAGTTTGAACGGAAAAACAAACGAAATCTTTGATCACTCACATATTTGAACAAAAATCGATTTTTCATACAAAAAATTTTAAATCGTTGATAATTCAGTAAATAAGCGTTTTAATAAAAAACAAGCAAAATCTGTGATCGTTTAAGAACGATGCAAAATTAAGCCTTTTTTGGTCAAAACGAATTGGCAACATTGGAAAAATACATCATCGGTTGTGAACCCAAAATTTTTTAGTTAACAACATAATTTGTGCACATGAATATTTTCCATCAAAACTTGTTTTTTTTTTTTTTTTTTTTTATTTTTGTATTGACAATTAAACATAGTTGAATATTCGTTTATATCAAGACAATCGTGAAAATTAGGATAATTTTGGTGTTATTAATATTTTCCATTTCCAAATCGTTTTTTGGATAATTTTGTGTAGTTAACGCAAATTGGCTGTAAATGCGTTAAAAAATCGATAAAATATGTCAGTAACCACTTTTTTTCTTTTTTTTTCTAATCAATTATATTTATTCATAAGACGTGCATAGAGGAGATTAATTTCGAAGCGAACAATTTCTGTTCTATTAATCACACACGGTAGACAAACTATATGGCATAAAATATAAAATTTTTTTTTTTGACGGGTGCTCAAGAATAATTCAAAAGCTTGTAGGATAAAGTATTTTTGAGAATTTTTTCAAATTTTTCGGAAGAGGTTTAGATGTCGCTCAAGTCGAATTTTTGCCAAAAATCGGGTTTGCCGTTATTTTTTTTTTTTTTTTTTTTGAGTTTTCATTTCATAATTCAAATGAAAAATCTCCAAGCTTTATTTCTGTGTGCAAGAACAATAAGTTTTTGCAATAAATTTGCTCATTTAGGTACCCTATATTACAATTTTTCGTAATTTTTCCATAAATTTTGTAAATAACGCTTTTTAAATTTTAAAATTTTTATGAAATTGAAAAAAACTAACAATGCAGTTTGAAAGATCAATTAATTAAAAATAATTTAGAACTAACAGTTTTAAAAATTGCCTTTAACGTTCCTGAGTTATTCAGGTTTTCAGCTTTGTACCCAGTTTATGATATCACTATTCATTCCCAACAAACAAACCTCTTCTTAAAAATCTTAAAAAAACATTACCCTATAAGCTTTTAAATTATGCTTGAGCATAAATTTGTTTATGGGACCCGCTATACATTCGTACGTGTACACAGATTTGTATGTATTATTGCTTTTATACCCTCCACCACCACTAGTTTTTGATGAAAGTATACTAAGTTTGTCGTTCCATGTAAAACTTTTTTATTATTCATCTCAGACCCCATAAAGTGTATATATGATGGCTCATTGAGTAATCCTAAGGCGATTTAGCCTTGTCCGTCTCTTGAAAACTCGCTCGCTTTTGAAAAACTCAAAAGAAAAGAACAATGTTAGATTCAAATAGCTTCTTGTTACCTTAAGCAGTTTTGGAATTGAAATCCAACAAAATCGGTAGGATAAGAGTTTTGAATTCAAATATGGAATCAGCATCATAAAAAATTTATAATTTTGCTACAAAAACTAACATAAATAGTGGCAGAATGCACATATTGATATATGATTTTGCATAAATGTTTTCTATTTGGCTAGAAATCACACCATCCAATTTCGTGTAAGTCGGTCCATAACTAACTATATAGCCTGCTCTCGTAAGACGGCTTAGTACGTCTAAAACCATAATTAATAATGCTCCTGTAATAAAATTTGGTTCCACATAATTTTAAAGGATTAGAAAACACACTGTAAAATTTTGTAAACATCGATCCATAATTTACCATATGCCCCATGTAAAGCCTACTCTCGAAAAACTGTTCTGTACGCCTTAAACCGTAATGAATAATTTTTTTGTAGCAGAATTTGTGTTTCGTTGTTTCATAAGGCTTTAAATCCCAGTAGAAAATGTCATGCCGATCGGTCCATAATTTACCATATTCGCCATATAAAGCACACACTAGGGAATTTATTTAAATACGCCTTGAACCGCAGCTATATTTAGGAAAAATTTGGTCCAATTTAGCTTAATGAAATTTTGTAATAATCCGTCCATAATTTACCTTATGTCCAGGGCTGCCAGATAAATTTGTGAGGAAATCGTCAATTTCCTGAGGAAAAATAAAAAAATCGTCTTTCACGTTTCAAAAAATCGGACAATCTAAAATTTAGTTTTTTTTTTCCAATTTTTGTTCGATTTTTATAAAAAAAATGTTTCAAACAAAAACATAATAAATTTTACCCAGCTAGCATTTTTAATCGTGTAAGAAATACTGGGAGTCTCATGAAAAGCTTCTTTGATCATCGATGACCGCATTTTTTAATCGTAGAAGATTCCTCATTCGGGAAAAACTGTTACACGAGATTCTTCTATAGCACAGCGAAAGACGCATCTTAATCTTTGTGGGAATCATTTTAGACATGGGAAGAGGTAATCTAACGAGTCTTTCATGTCAAAAATCTTACAACTCGTTCGCCGTATTATTGTTGAAAATATGATTTATACAGAGTCGTAAAAGGTTCATTCGATGATTTATTTTTATTTATAATTTTTGGGTTTTATTAAACAAGAAAGCTATCACTACTGTTCGTGACACTACGTTGACTCTCTTGTCAACTCGGTACGTTTCGCACCATTTCCGGTGCGTTTTTTAATTTTGTGTGCGAAAAACTCCTTTGTTGGTGCGTGGTGCATTTTTTTTAGTTTCGGTGCGTTTTTTAATTTTTGGTGGCACCAAAGCAAATTCAACATTTTGTTTCAGTGTGAGAAAAAAATCTTTGTACAATAAAAATACACCATTTCCAATACAATTTCATTCAACAGTGTAAAATTTTAACAAACAATTTTAAAGAACCACAAGAAGAACAAGAAATGATGTTTAAGACGTGCCAAATCATATGCACTAAGTAAAACGGTCTTTTTGTTGTAGATAATTTGTATTATGAAAAGAAAAAGAAACATTTCATTATATAAAGTTTCCTGTACTATTAATTTTAAGTCCATCCAGATAAACGATTAATAAATGTCTTCTTAAAAAGTATTGTACAGAATTTACGAATTTAAAAAACAAATTAATTTTTTATTGAAAATGGAAAAATTCCAAATGAAATTAAGAAAATTGCAAATAAATGTAATACAAATTATATAATTGAATTTTTTCAATTTAGAATTAAAATTTCCCAATTCCATTGGGAATTTTCTCAAATTAAATTCTCAACAGCAACTTTCTCAATTTCAAATTGAAATTCTCGATTTCAAGTTGATATTCTCAATTTTATTTGGAATTTTTTCAATTTTGAATTTAAATTCTTATTTTTATTTGGAATTTTCTCAATTTTAATTACACTCACAATATTATGTAGTTAAATTCAAACGAAAATTCACTTTAAACAACTTAAAATTCATTTAAAAAACGGATCATTTGCATTTCATTTAAAACAAATGATTTTGACATTATTTTTTAAATTTTTTAATTATTAAATAGCATATTCCTTGAAATTTAATAGTTTTTACTTTTAAAAAATATATTTTTGTCAGTTAAAAAAATCAAACTACATAACAAAATAAATCTGGAAAAACATTTTTTTTGTTATTTGTTTTTTGAATAACAAACATAAATGTTAATAAATAAAATTATTCGTAAAATAACTATATTTTTATTAAATTTTAACAGTACGGAAAACGAATTTAATAACCCACAATCAGTTACTATAATAATTTTATGAGTGTAAAAATAGTGTAGTACAAATGATTACAAACAAATTTGTTTTTTATTATTGTTAGGTTTTTCCTTGTTCTCAAAACCCTGAACTTTAAAAGACTGTTTTATTGTATTTCCAATACAAAAATACTTTTTATGGTAAATTAACTTAATAAACTTTTTAAAAACGAAAGTTGGTGCGTTTTTGTTGAAATGGCGCATTTTTCTCCAGTTTGGTGCATTTTGAAATTTCAAAGTTGATATTAATTTTTCGCGCTTTTCAAAAAAGATCACCCACAAAACGCGGTAAAGTTGGAAAATTATTTTTTTTATTTGTATTTGTACTTATAAATTTCGCCAAAAGCTTTAGCTTAACTACACGCACACTTGCAACAAAAAAAAAAAACCAGCCTCAACACTTCCAACGCGAAATGAAAGTAGACTACTAGTAGAGAAAATCTGCTAAAGGGTTTTGAAAAGTTAGCTGGGGTTCCCGAAATATGGGCCCTAAGGTTTTTGAATTCTTTGAAAAGGCGTTTGATACAAGTCAAAAAAATATACTAAAAGACTATTTCAGATGTCTTCAGTAGACGATTCTTTTCTTAGAATATATTAACCCTCTACCACTCATCTAAAGGGATCATTTTGTAACGATTTCACTGTGCAATGCAGACTTTTAAGGGACGGGGCTACCTATTATACCGGCTATGCTTGTCGTTTGGGTGTGTTCTTGTCCCTTGTAAAATTTAGATAACGCGCTACTAGGAATTTTACTTTAGGTAGCTTAACTCAAACTAGTGATATTATTTAGTTAAGTTACGGAATATTCTTGATGATAAATTGGGAATGGTTTAAGGTGTAACGCCCCATTCCTATTCTTACCCACCCTCCTTACTGGAAAAATAACAAAATTTAAAAGCCACCCCATAAAAATATACTCAAACTACCTAACCGACATCACTGTTCATAAAAATGACAAATAAAAAATATTTAATTTTTCATTTTATGAAATTTTCAATTTAACAAAACACAATTTATTAATGGTGTTCTTATGATGAAATTATAAAAGAAATGAAAATTTAAAATCATAAGCACAAAATTTCTAGTATGAATATAAATACTATATGGTCACTCTAATATAATGAAAATAATGTAACTAAACATCCCTATAAAAATAACTCAACATACTAGCTTTACGATTTCTTCTAAAATTTAAAGATATTCATGTTTTAATAAAAGGAGTGTATTAAAGCAAAAACAAAAATATATAACAACTTACATACACATTGAATCCCACGATGTCTGCAAGCGCTCGTAGACGGCGGAGAAATTTCCTTTTAAATACTCAAAATTAATTATACGTGTATGTAAATGAGAGATATTTTAATTATAAAATTTTTATATCTCTAAATGCACTTTAATATTTCAGTATTGGGAAAACAGCACAAAAGTTATACAGCCATATTCATAAAAAGTTCTTATTTTACGCTTATAGTATGTAATAACTAATAAAAGCTTTTTGTCTTATAAGCCTCTTATAAAAATTTGTATTCATAAACGTACAATAACAGCTTTTTTACTATTAACTGTTTGCAGCGATTTTCTGTTTAAGTATGGCAATGCACGAAACTTCTATTCGGTTTACATAATATTCTATATTTAAATTTTTTTTGTAATTTTTTTTAATTGTAGACCTTCAAAATTATTCTTGTCAAATAAAACTACATATTATTTTAGTTTCTGAACAAAATTTTTCCGAAAGGTATCATAAAAACTTTTGTTTGAACCTTTTTTAATTATACGATAAGAAAGTAATCGAATAAAAAGTTTGTTTACTTTTTTTTAACATCACTATTATTATGATTTGTTTATTTTATTTTTTTTTTTTTTTATATTTTTGAACAATAATTTGTTGTTTTAAACAACAAAAAAAACAACTATTTGCAATAAATAACACACTGCTACAAAAAAACACTTTTTGTCAGAACTTGAAAACCGACCTAGTGGAGGTTGTAGGCCTAGGTGAGGACATACAAAAACCGTGTTCAAAAATTTTGAAACACCCTCAAAATTTTGAGTAATTTTAAAAAAATTGATTTAGGGTAGGTCGTAGCACTTAAGTTCATCTAACTCACACATTTTTTGTTCTATTTCAAAATTTTAAACAATTAGGTGAGTATTTTTCAAAAGTTTCAAATTTTTTTTAAATTTTTTCCTAATTTTTCAAGTTCAACAAGAGTTATTTTAATTTTTTTCTATGAAAACCTTTTGTTTGCACTGTATTTTAAAGATAATTTTATGTAGAAAAAAACGAGATATGATTTGTTATAATCGGTTTATATTTGCAAAAGTTACTAAACTTTTTCTAAAGTAAAAATTTTGCGATAGCTTAACCTAAGTTAACATGTGGAGTTAAAAATGATTACTAGCCCTCTTACGTTTGTTCAACAAACCATCTGTTGATTGTTAATCAAAAAGGAATTATTAATACCTACACTCACAATATTATTACAGTAACGGACTGTAGTTTATTTAAGAAATATTCCGTTCAGTCATTTTTAAATAAATAAACATTTAAAATTCCAAGCAAATTTATTTTTAACTGAATCTAACAGTTATTCAAAAAACTAAGTGCATATTAATACGGATTTTCAGTTGCAGTTAATATTGTCAGTTGATTTGGCAAACTTCTTCTTTATGAAAATTAAATGAAAATGTAATTTAAAATAACGAAAAGCTCATTTAATTTTTACTGTCAAAATTTTAACCGCGAATTCCGTAAAAACAAATCAATATTCAGTTATCTTATATAAATTAATTGTCAAAAAATTAACTACATATTCCGTAAAAACAAATAAATATGCAGTTATTTTATAAAATTTTACTGTCAAAAATTCAACACCATATTCAGTAAAAACAATTAAATATTCAGTTATATTATATCATTTTACTACCAAAAATTAATTTTTACTTATCTATAAAAAATGAATTGCTTGTTTTGTGTAAGCAATTCCCATTTTCTATTTGTTGAAATAATTTAGTTAAATACATCAAATTTTAAAAGTAAAATAATTGCGAAGCCATATCGGGCATGCTGCTGGTGTCTTATAATTGAGAGTTCTTCTGTAAACAACGTGGTCAGTACAACAAAAGTAAAACAAACGTGTGTAACTGGGTCAGTAAATAAAAATATTCTCCCTCTCTCGCTTATAAGAAAAACAAGCGGACAGGTGTCTGTCTGGTATTTTTTAGAAATTCGGCTCTTTTGTGGAGTAAACGAAAATTTAATAAAATAACTGAATATTTAATTGTTTTTACTGAGTATGGGGTCAATTTTTTGACAGTAAAATTTTAATAAATAACTAAATATTTAATCGTTTTTACTGAATATGGTGTTGAATTTTTGACAGTAAAATTATACAAAATAACTGAATATTTATTTGATTTTACGGAATATGGTGTTGAATTTTTGACAGTAAAAATTAAATGAACTTTTTGTTAAAAATAAATGAAAAATAGGTAGACCGGTTTTTAATTGAACTTTCATTTATTTTATATTACAATTTCAGTTAATTTTACGTACAGAATATTGTGAGTGTACTACTACCTCCAATCATTCGCTTCATGTTGGTGATTAAGGTAAAAAAACAACTCTTCTATATTTCAACAATACACAAGGTCATCACTACCATTACTGGTTTTAAAAATTTCCTCAAAACACGATTGGGGATTATCTCTTGGAAACGTAACTTTAAAGTCACTCTGTGTAATATTCCATTGTTTTAGTCGCGACCCTAAAACCTCTGTTTGTCTCCACGAAAGTTTTAAATCTCGCACAAGATCGCAAAAATCTGCATTTGTCACAAAATGTGGCTCAGCCGATTTTGGTAAATATTCCATATCACATTCCTCGTTTTCATCTTCATCATCATTTTGTTTATGTGAAGTTTCATTACATTTAATTGCACTTAATACTGGCTTAGTTACAGTTAACACATTAGCATACTTAATGCTATCACGATTTTTATATTGATAACCAGTGATGTTTGTTTGGCAAAAATAACAGTCCTGTGGTTTATGGAATATTTGATGATGCCAAATCATTGGGATAGGTAATGGTAATGGTTGGCTTATAAACTTTTCGGACTTAGTTTTCTTAAGCACACTGGAACAGCTTGTACAAATACTTTCGGGTTCATACCATTTGCTAGAACTGTATGAGCAGTTAAAAACTATATTGAAGGCATTTACCAAGGCCTTATTTTTCTTTAGATCCAAGCGAAGTTTTTTGTCAGCGAATAAACCGCAAACATAACAAAAATTATTACGCTTATCACACACTGCAGAAAAAATTAATCACAATTTAAAATTTCTTTAAGGATTACAAAAATTACAAACTAACTTATTTTAATAAAATTAATATTAATATCACTTCACTTGTCACAAATTTTACACTTTTTTTTCTCTTATCTAAAAACAATATCCTCCACCAAAAGGTAGTATATAAACTTTGCCATTGTGTAGGTTTTAAATTCGATTAGTTTATGTATTTATCCAAATATATATAACTAAAAATTGCATATAAAAACATTTTAAACTTTTTAAATGATTCAAAAAAATAGGACATAATAAACCCTATTCATCTGTATTATATTCCAGTTCGATTTTTTTAAATAAAGACAGATTAACAATAACGCAGGGTATATTTAATTCGGCATTATCCAATATAATAACTTCTCTTATTAAGTAAATACCAAAAACGTTACTGTAAAATTACAATAAACAAAACACTTTGCATTTTTAAGTTGATAAATTTGCTTGTATAGTTAATTGTTTTTTGTTTTTTATTCATATGTTTTGCGCGGGGGGAGAAAATACTAAAAACAGGTGTTAATGAAAAGTTGAATAACTTATACAGTTTTCATCCGATTTGAAAAATTAAAACCATTTTTTGTTAAGAACTAAATTTTCTTCATATGTTGGTCTTAATTTTTATAAGCGTTCATATTAAAATAAGCAATGAAAAGCTACTAAAATCAAAAAAGTTAATAATTTTCGTTTTTTTTTTTGTAGATATTCTTAACAAAAACAATGGTTAAAACATACAAATGTATCAATAAATGCACGTAATTTTAAAGCGTAATCAGTTTTCTTTCCAAACTTGTTAAAAATATTAAAATCGGACAAAAACTGACCGAGTTACATGTCGATAAGTTGACGAACATAACTGAAAACGGTTTTTTTTAAATAACTTCTGAATTTGAGGGTGTTTCTGAAATTTTTTGACACAATTTTTTATGTACTCAACAAGACCAATAACCCACGCTAGGTGGTTTTCCAAGTTTTTTTACACTGTAGCACCGTGTAATTAAAGAGAATATCTGTATTTGCCCCTGAACATATTCATTTAAATCATATACATTTTTTCTAAATAATTATCAATATAACTTTAAACTGGCTGTCTAAAATAAAAAATAATAGTAAAATGTATTTAACATGTCCGTTTTAATAAATAAAAGATTTTTGTCATTATTTTTCAGCATATTTCACAAAAATAATCACCCTTATTCCATTTAACGTCGTCGTCATCGTCATCAATTGAATATCAAAATCAATTTTTATCGACATCGTCATCAATTCGATACAAAACTGGTAATGCCATAACAGCAATGTAACGATGTCGATTGTTTATCGTTTTTTTAAGAACATCTCTAATAAGTTTTTATTAAAAATGTGCAATTTGATGTTCGTTTCTTATTAATGTTGTGCTCTCAAAGAGGGCAGCTTGATTTATTCTAAAAAAATCACCCTTACTAATGCCATAAGGTATTGATTACACTTTTCGCCCCGTATAAATCGACAGTGTTGATAGTGCCCTGTAAAAAAGAGAATGTTACGACGATTGCCGAAAAGAGCAACAAAAAGTTACGCGAAAATTGCAAACATTCGGAAAATTTGCAAAAATAGCGAAAATTCGCGAAATTCTTTTTTATTTGAAACAAGCCATAAAATTGACTTATAGTCCCCAAAAACATAAGAATGGCAAAAATTCCATAAAAATGGCAAAATTAGTGGAAATTCGCAAAAATTTGATAAAAGCGGCATGAAAGAAAAATTTAGTATGTATTAAAAATCGTTAAAACTGTAAAGAATCAGAAAACTTACAGGAAAAATTGCTTCTATCGCGAACATGGCTAAAATTCGGGAATTTGCGGTAATTTAGCGATTTTCATGGAATTTTTGCTATTCCTTATAGTTTTAGGGAGCTTTAATCAATTTTTTGGCTGGTTTGAAATATTTAAAATTTTCGCGAATTTTCGCTGTTTTTGCAAATTTTAACAATTTTCCTGAAGCTTTGTTGCTATTTTTCCATTTTTTTAATTCAACATTATTATTATTGAAAAATTAAAAAGAATTAAAACTGTTTCGACACCAAGAAGACTGACGACAAAATCAGAGTCAATTCATATCGATGCCAACGTTAACGTTGCGTACGGCATACCAAAAATACATCGACGCTTATCGATAAAACTTGATATTGACAATGGGCATACCGATTTGCAACAATCGTCACAAAACGATATCGTTTCGTATTGATAACGCTAAATGGAATAAGGGTGAATATCATAAAATGCAAACACCTTTCAAAATGTCATTTTATTTTTGGTCTAAAGAAGGGCAAATCCAACAATAAATTTTCTTACTTTATGAATGGTTTATTAAAGGTTCAATAGACTTTTTTTCGTTTATGAATCCAACTTTAGCAATTTTGGCTTAAAAACGGTCAATTAATCATCAATAAGTTTTTATGAATACGGCTGATAATTTATAAAAGTCTCAAAAAAAATTATAGGTAAAAAAAAAAAAAAAATATTTTAATTACATAAGAGAAGTTAATAATATAAGTTAAAGTAGGTTGATAGTGATAAAATGTTTTAATTAATTATTTTAATTCAAGATTATTTATATGAATAAATTATGGTTTAATACCAAACTATTTTATTAGAGAAGATTAAAGGTAAATTAAGAGTGTTAGTTTAATATTTAAATTAATTATTTAAATTAAGAGTTTTAGATTATTATGTTTTGAATTATTTAAGGATTTTAGTTAAGTAAAATTATATCGAACAAGAATAAAGTTTCCTTTATATTTAGGTTATTAAAAGTTAAAATTACAAATATTTATACGACCTTTAATAGTTAAGTAATATGTAAATAGTATTTTTAACTTGTCCATTTTATTATTATAATTTTTTTTTTAAATGTATTTATTTGCTATTAAGGCACATAAGCTGGTCACCCCAATTATTCCCCAATATGAACTCAAACCTTTTCTCCTTGGTAACTTATTTCTTGGTTGTTGATAATTAATGGAATTGATCGATGATAAAATTCTCCAACATCACACAAAAATTAAGGAAACCGGCATGATCTAGCCCTTCATATGCGTATCCAGAATATAATTGACATTCAAAAACCAAAGCATATTCATTTTGCTCCCAATCTCAAAGTTAATTAAGTATTTTGATATACACAAATTTAAAAAAAAAAATAAAAGTTTATTATTTTTTTTCCCCCGGTTCGTATTTTTTTAACAAAATTTATTTCAATAATGAAAATTTTTTTTACAAAATGTTCATTCTTTTCAAGATAAAATTCAAAGCTATCTAAAACCTTAAAAATTTTCTTTTTTTTCCTTAAAAAAAAAACTTAAATAACACTCACAAAATTTTGTCATTCTTAATAGTTTATTCAAAGTTTGAAAATCGACACCACAATTTTTTAACTTCCACATAAAAATATACTAAAACGGCATTTTAGAAGACCCAAAAAGACCCCTAGTGAAATTTGATACAGAAAATATTAAGTATTATATTGCAAAAATCAAATTAGTTTTTATAATTAAAAGTCAATTTTAATAAAAACAAAACAATTCACGATGATAAGGAACCAACAAAATACATAGATATGATTTAAGGTATGTTCAGACCTAACAAATATTTGGCTATAGAATCCAAAAAAAGCGTGACCAGTAAATTGATCAAACGTAAGCTTTATTTTTTATAATTTCTATTTATCTAATTGTAAAATGTAGTTTAAAAACTTAAATGATGTTTTCTCTAGCCAAATGTTTTGCAAAAGCAAACAATTCTTAAAGAAAACTAGTGGTTGTGTAGGAAGTCAAATATTTAATATGCGTGAACACAGCTATTGAATTTTGGAAAAACTTTGGTTTTAAAAAATTATAGGAATTTAAAAATTTATTTTAAATGAGTTTTAATTTGTTGGTGGCTAATCATGTCTATATGAATTAGTAGACTTCAACCATATTTTTTAAAAGTTGCAAACAAAACCTCTTAGCCAGGATTATTTATTTTAAATTATGTTGTTTTAGCATTATACTGGTAGAAACTAATAGTAATATGAACATGCTTTTTGTATGAAATATCTGTCAAGTCGTCGATTACAATTTAAAACCTTCCATGGATTTGTTTGATTCCTTCAATTTTGTTTCAAGTTCAACGATGTTTTCATATCGTTGATTCTCCCGGTATGTTGCAGTTTTAAGCATATAGATATGCTAGAACTAGGTATTTAAGAGTAAATCATCTTTTTAATCAGTTCGAAATGTAACCGAACACTGATTTGTATTTACGTTGCCCATAATGTTTTTTGACTTTTGTTACATTTTGTTTTTGTTTGCCCAATATTCAATAAAAATATACTTCGATTACGGGTACATTTCTAACAAAAGTAAGGAAAACGTATGTAAATTACACATTACAAAAATAACCGTTTTATTTTACCAAAATAGCAGGTTTATTCTATATTCGAAAAATTGACATTTTAGAATCTTTGACTTGGGAAAAACTCAAATAACCGGTATAAACCGGTCAAATACTATTCGATCGATCTCCCTAGTAAATAGCCATTGCAATTTAAATTTTGTTTAATAATAACAAAAACTGTGTTGGTACTAGGGTTGCCAGACGGGCTTGATTTGGTTTGATTGTCAAGCCTTTTTAGTATGTGTCAAGAATCAAGAACAAATGTAATTTGCCAAGCTAAATCGGAATTTTAAAAAAGTTTCCATTAAATTGTCAAGAAAAAGTAAAATGAACTGTCGAAAAGAACTATGGGAATTTGTATTTATTCCAAAGAAAAGTAGAGGAATGTATAGCAGAAAGATTTAAAAAGTCTTATTTGTTTTTCATTTCTAACATAATCCATTAATTTCATGTTCCAATTTTAGCTTTGGAAATCAACTTCGGATTTAGATATATTATACGAAATATCTGAACAAAATTAAGTTCTCCTATCATTTATGGAATGGGCGTTTCTGTAACAAAACCATAGTTTCTGGTAAAATAAGGTAGTTATTTGTCTTTATAAAGTGATGTCATAACGATATCGTTTTTAATAATAAACGCCGTAAAATATAATATCGTTTTCGCTATCATATCGTTTTGTGGTTTATTGGGTAACCAGTTCATTTATAGGCCGATTTCGTTATTTTCACTACCAGTATTCCACCAAGTTTGAAGCTTGAAGAATGTTAAAGTTCAAGAGTAAAATTCTTAAATTATAACCAGACTTTAAAAAGTAAAGATTTATGTGTTAAAATAATTTATTGCAGCTATTTGTGTACAGATCTGAACGAATTTTAATTCCGGACTATGCGCGACATAAATATCTTCTTTAGAAAACATATTTTAACATACACACGTACAGACAGACCAGCGGAGGAATAGACGGACTTCGTTAAATCAGCTACGCTACGTATAATAATATCAGTATTTTAAGAATAACAAACTGAACAACAATATAAATTTGTTTGTTTATTTAACGGATTTTTTTATTGTCAAGAAAAATCAAGCTTTTTCTTTTGAATGTCAAGCTGTTTGCCAATTTCGATCTGGCAAGCCTAGTTGATACACGAGTTTTGTAGTTGTTGAGTAAAAAGGTGTAAAATCCGGATATTGGCATAAATGTTTATGCATATTACTTTGAATAATAAGATTTGGAAATATTATAAAATCTGTTGAAATATATTACGAAACTCAGTAGTATAAAAAATTTAAAAAATTATCGATTAAGTCCAGAAAGAGGTGTCTACTGCTGCAGTTGTTCCCTTTTTGCACTTAATCATAATTTGTAAGCTTTTAAAATTATTAATATTCAAGCAAATAATTTTTGCATTATTTTCTTAGTGCACATATTAAATAGAGCGTATTTGAATCTATATGAATAAATTATTAATTCATTTCACCACAAATGTCAGTAGTTCCCTTTCTGCACTTAGCGATTTATACTTACCTATTGTGCCATTTGTGTATATCCCAGCAAACACAAAATTTCAATGAGTGTTTGAATTAAAATTCTTGTATAAGTCTTGTAATAAGTTTAGACTTTTTCTGAAATGATTTAAAATTGTGTTTATGGGATAATTTTTTTCACACTGCACCGTAACAGGAACAAATGAAAAAAAAGTTCTTTTTACGTAATTTTATTTTATTTTTTAATAAATTTTATTTATTGCTTTAAGTTTTTTTTTTCATTTTTCTCTTTTTGTTTTTTCTTAATTTTCTTTTTCATTTAATTTTACAATTCTGTTTTATTTATATAATTTTTCTTTTAATATTAATGTTGTTTTTATTAAAATGTTATCTTTTGCACTTTTTCCGCTTTATATTAAAAGTTTATTTGACAAGAAAATTACGAAGGAAAAAAATAGATAATAGTAAATAAAATAGTTTTTAATTGTAATTGGGAAAGAATTTTGTTTGTGTTAATGTTACACATTAATGGAAATTTAATTAAAATATTTAATGAGTTTTTTTTTTAATTTATTAATCGTTTAAAGTTTTGTTAAAAAATATATTAACAATAAAGGTTTTGGTTAACAGTGGTGGAGAGAGAACGGATTATTTTAAGGCAGTGGTAGGCAACAGATATACTATGATTATTTTATGGTTGTGTGTGTAAATGAATAAGCAATTTGTTAAATTTGCTTTGCCAAAAAAATGACAAAAAAAAAAACAAAAAAAAAACATTTTTTTTTTTTTATTTTATTAAAAATGAGTATTTGCTTAATTTTTCGCGTCTCGTGCTAAAGCAACTAAATTTCCATTGCACGATATTGACACTGGTACATCAGAATGGGCAAAGTTGGTACAATCGTCCTTTTTTGGTACTATGTTATCTCTAAAAATTGCATGATGATTGGAACAATTGAGTTAAAATCGTTTTCTATAAACGGGATATTCTCTCGTGATGTCTGATGTACGGTCTGAATAAAAGACTTCAGACTTATTATTATGTATATTAAACCATATGCTGTGCTTCAAACAGAATAAAAAGGAGTCGTTAAATTCATATGTTTTTTTATTTTTTAACTTATAAGCGAAGAAAAAACATATGCAATTAAAAACTAAAGGAAACATTTTATCCTTTTATATTTTTCCATTAACTTTTTAATTTACTTTTTTTTCTAGGATTCAACTGTTAGTAAGGGCCAAATACACTTGTCAAATGATTGTCTAATAGGTAAATTCACTCGTGTACGTGTGCTGGACGTAATATTCGCCGTCAGTTCTAATTTTTTTGATTTTCCATCCAGCATCGTCGGTGTTACACATACAAACACATTTTTACGAATACTACCACAATGATTGATGAGTATTTTGATAAGTGTATTTGGACCTTTAGTCAATTTCTGCTTTAATTGCGCCATTATTCAGGCGATTCTTTACATAGTTACAGGAACCCTGTGCAGCGTTTTATTTTTGCACTACCCAAGTTCACTAAACAGTCTTGCAAACTTAAGCAAGTATCAAAATCTTTTTGATACTTGATACAAAAATCACCATACACCACACAAACATACGGTACAGTGCCAAACTTGAGCACTAAGCTTAACCTAAGTTTTCACATGCAAGTAATTACTTGCAAGAAGTGTATACGTATTATCTACGAAAAATCGAGGAAACAGCCGATTGGCTGAAAGTACTTACATTTTGTGAATGTAAGTGAAAAAGAGTTAGGCCCGTTTTCACGACTTACCTATGAAGTTCGAAATAGTAAACGGTACCTTTAGCACTAATGAGGAATAAAGTTACCTTCAACTATTTTTCGTTTTCACAACTTCTGTATAAAATAAACTTAACATTTTTGAAAATGTGGCAATACTAAAGAAAATACCGATTATTTTTGCAAAATAAAAATACAAACTGGCAACTACGTACTCTTTTTACATTTACAAAATATACGAATAATTGGAGTTGCCATATATAAAAAATATGTGAATATAATATGGCAATCTCAAATCTAAACCTTACGACAAAAGTTAAAGGTAGAACGTTCCTCTCTTTAGCTTATCCTTCAATTTTAGATTAAAGGGAACTTGTGATAATTAAAAGCTCATTATCTGTTCGATAACTTCCTACATTTAGCTATCGTTAAGTCGTGAAAACGGGCCTTAGTGTATTGAGTTTATCGAACTTGCATGTGGAAATGGGGGTATGAATTTTTTGACCTGCCTTACAATACGGTTGTAAAAGTAAATATGGGTGTTTATGTTTATTTTTTAATTTGCAATAAAATACCTCTGCGTTTTTTTTTTAGAAATCACATAAAATGTTGTTAGAAGCAAATAAACATCAACTGTTTTAATATAAACAAGCTTGTACAAAAAACTTTATTTGCCATGACGTTGATTTCTTATAAGTTTTAAAATTTTAGATTTTAATGATCGCCCTTCATAAAATTTTCTTTATTACAAACATATTAACAGAATATGCTTGTGTGTTGTCTGTCCACCATTGAAGCTCTGAAAAGATGTACATGGATACCCGTCCTTGATCTTAACCACTGGCTGACAAATAATGCGTTTATCAACCCCTTCTAATTGTGAGATCAATTATATAACCAGATAGCAATTTGAGTGCATAATCCGGCAAGATTATACCTTAGACCCTTGACTGGAACCCGCGTGGCAGCAGGAGTAGAGAACAGCATTCCTTAACTCAGTGAATGCAGAAAAAAAGCTGGTATGAAATTAAGAACCTAGCATAAAGTAGAAAAGACTAGAACATTTTTTGTGATGCCTTATTCTTTATTACTTCACCTGGTACCCATACAAGTGTTCTCCAAAATTTAGGATTTTGGTACGATTTTTTATACTATGGTTTAAAAGTATATAAGATTCGGCAATGCCGAATAAAGCACATATTACCAGCTTTTTCTGCACTGTTTTTGCCCTTTACTGCTTAATACATACAGCCATAGTATTTGTTTTGCCTACCACTGCTTTAAAGTTAAATGTTTCGTTTTGATTTGAATTGAATTGAATGGTTTGTATTAAATTTTTTTATTATAACTTTTCCACCACTGTTCTAATTACTTGTTTTTGGCTTAATTTATTTATAATTTAAATTTTATGTTTATAAACTTTTACTTATTATTGTTATTTGTAAAATATTGCTTATTTTATTTAAAAATTTTTAATTTTTTAATTTTGTATGTTCTCAATTATTCAATATATAATTAAAATTAATTTTATATATAATTGTAGTACTTAAATTTGTTGTTAAATTGGTTTTTATTTGTGTTTTTATACGAAATGTTTATACAACTTTAAAATATTATTATTTTTCCATTTCAATAAAATCAAATTGACTTGTTTTAAGGTTTATTAAGAATTTTTCTCTTATATTATTTGTTATTTTTTTTTTTTTTTTTCTCCATTTTTCATTTATTTAACCATAAATATATTTTATGCGATTTTTTCATTGTTTATTGTAGTATCTATGAATATATAAATGTGTATATTTTTGGGTATTAATTTAATTTGTGAGTAAGAGGGTTTCCGGTTGATTGAAATGTGTGAAAAATAGAGATTTGTAGTTGTTAAAAAAAAAACAAACAAAAAAATAGTTTGAAATAAATATTTCAATTGTAAATATTTTTTATTGTTTTTTTTTAGTTTGTTTATATATAAATATATAGTATAAATACGTAGTAAATTTTTATAAGTTTAGAAGATTAGTTTTGTTGTTTTTTGGTGTTATTTACAAACTATTCTTTTTTTGTTTAAATATTTTACCATAAAAATTTGTGCTAGTATTTTATTCAAATAGTTTATGTTTTGTTAATTGTTTATGTATTTTTTTTTATTGTTTAAACAGTTTTTGCCATTTGTGTTTTTGTAATTTTTGTGTTGTCTTTTTACAGTTTAATAGCAATTTTATAAAGAGTTTTTCTTTTTTAAGTTGTTTATTTCAAGCTTTGTTTTATTTATTGGCTAAATATGGTATTAAACAGCTATTATTCTTTTGTTTGGTTTATTTTAATATTTTTATTTTGTAGTTTATTAAGCTTGATTTTTATACAAATTTAAAGTTTATTAAGAAGATAATTTCCGAAAATTTGTTTAGCTTTCGTATTACAAAATATTGAGTTTGTTTTTTTTGCTTTTATTAGTATGTTTGAAGAATTCCAGTGAGGTGTTACTTTTTACTTTGCTTGGTGGTTAAACGTTTTGTTAGTCGACAAAAACTAAAAAGAGTTAAAGAAAAGACAGCACACTTTTAGGCCTTATTACCACAACTGCCTAAAGGTTTAACCCAAAATGGTGTCAACATAAATTTGCAATGCATATTTACAATGTTAGAGAAAACTTATAAGCAATAATAAATCCTTCAAGTGTGCTAAAATTCTTTAAATAAAAAAAAGGTAAATTATTAGTTTTTACAGGGTGTTTCGAAAAAAGTAATAGGAAGAAAAATTTGTGACAGACATACGGCCGTTTTCTTAATCTATCGGTAAGCTGCCTGTTACTAAGTCCCAAGACCGATAAGCTATGGCTGTGGAGTCGGAGTCGGAGATCTAGAGTCGGAGTTGTGATTTTTGTACTGGAGTCCGAGTCGAAGTAGCCACAAAAACTGGCGACTGCGAATCCAAAATTTTTCTTCTTATCAAATGTAAATAACTATATTCAAAATATCAAAATTTTACAGAATTATTTTCTTGCTATATTTTACGATTTAAAAGGTACTGCATTAAAAAAAGATTTTAAAGTCAACTAGGGACCGGTTTCATATACATTTAGCATCAAGGCTAAAGAAGGCGTCGGAGGAGTTGAAGTCGGACTTAAACAATTTCAGCAGTTTAATTCGGAATCGGAGTTAGAACAACTAATCCACAGCCCTGCGATAAACTGTCCGTTGACCATTTTGATTTTCATTATTTTTTTAACAAGACATTGAGAAAACCAAATTTCTTTTATCTGCAGTTTTTCGTTGGGAAAAAAATTAATCGCCTAATGAAAAAACGGCAAATAAAATCTTAATTTCTTAATCGGTGGTTATTTTTTTATAAAAATTCTTAACAAAATTAATAAATTTATTTAGTAGAGGCTCACACAAGTTTTTAGGTATTTATTATAAAAACAATTAGTTTTTTATTGAACTGTTCATGGTTTAATTGAAATTTTTTTAATTAGTTTATCAAATTTAATTTTCATTTGGGCTGTTTATAAAACTAAATAACCATATAACCTGGTAATCCGCCTTCTGTGAACGAATCAAATTGGGTTTTTGTTAAGGAAGGAATTTTACAACATGATGTAAAATCGAAAATTTCAATTACATAATTTCAAAAACATAAGTAGTTAAAATATTCCCTTGGGAATTAAATTTTGTCATCAAGGTTTATTATAAACAACATCATAAAATTGAATTTGCTTATAAATGATAAATCATAAATTTGTTATAGTCGTTCGTCAATAAAACGTGCATTTGTTGCCCATTCATTCATGAGTATAAAGATTGCTCTTTTGATGATTTATGAGCAAACAAAAAATTTTCATATGTAAATTTTTCATATTTGAATTCTTCATTAGTAAGAAAACGTGGGCAGCGTTCCTATTCATATTGTTGAAGTTCATTGGCTATACAAATTTCACAACATACCGACTTACTTTTGTACTGCACGCCAAATATCAAGATTATATCTATGGCATTGTGACAAAACATCTTAAGTCAAATTTAAAAAGTTGAAAAAAAATGTTGTTAATCATACGAATTTTCATTCAAAAAACATTTTTGTTTTCGTTTTTAAAATTTTGTATTATAAACGAAATTTTTCTTTAATTTTGATTTATTTTCTTATTAAATAAAAACGATTTTTTCACCGAGCTTTTTTTTACAAAATTTTTTGTTATCTTATCTCGACTTAAGATGTTTTGTCAAAATGCCGCAGATATAGAACTGAATTTACACAGAAAAAATTCTCCAAAAATATTCACTAATTAAAGCATTAATGAAAAATAAAATTAGTCTTAATTTAAAATTAAACAATTGAATTAAACATTTGATTGATGCTAATAATTTTTTCACTGGTGCAAATTTAATTTAACAAGTATCACAAATTTTTTAATTAAAATCAATTTTTATTTTTTCTCTGCGTACGCACCCATATTTTTAAAATATGTTTTAAAATACTGTCAAAGTCTTAAATTTTTTTTAATTTACAAAATTGTTTTTTTATCCGGGATTAAGCGAAATTTTTTTTAATTTACAAAATTGTTTTTTTATCCGGGATTAAGCGAAATTTTGTACTGTACTGCTCCCCGCTTTTTCAGAGTGAGAAGAAATTTAAGAAAAAAATCTTTTACTTACTAATAAAGTTTTGAAAGAAAGCAAAATTATGAGCGGCATTGGCTGGATCCTTATGTCTAAGCACATCTCAAATTATACAAATGTGCTGTTGCCAAATGACAAAGCCCTCAAAAAGCTAAGTGCTTTTCATATAAAAATTCGTAATCAATAGTTTAGTTAGAGGAGACCATATAAAATATATAATATAATATTTTTACGTGCAGGAAGGAAGATTGCGCAACGACTCTAAACAAAGCTTTTTGAACAGTATATAGAATTTAATGAGTTAAACACCCTGTAGAAATTTTAATAAAAAGTTATTAAGTGCTGGCTCACACTCTTCTTATTTTAGTTGCAAGTCTTGAGCTTTTAGGAGAGAAGGGAAAAAAGAGCATGTAATTTATTTTTCTCTCTGTCCTTAAAACACAAGACTTGACGGCTTAAACTAGAAGAGTGTGAACCAGCACTTAGACTCAGTAGATTTTCTTAACAAACCTTTATTTTATTTGAAATATTATCAATAATAAAAAATTCACTTAATCAAAAAAACACTTACATTTTCTTATAATTCTAGATAAAAAAAAAATAATAAAGCTGAACCGCATATAGAATAGAAATTAAATCAGTATGATGGATTTAATTTATTCGGCTAAAAAATAAATCGATATATTAGAAACCAAGTTTTGTGATCTGTCGGAGGAGTTCATTTTTTTAGGAAGAAAATAGTTCAATAAATGGAGAAGCTTAAATTTAAAACTTTATAACAATAAAAAGGAATATACGTGAAATCCTAACAATTTTTTTACTTATTTTATCTTTTTTTTTTTTAATCTGGCTAATGATTATTAACAATAAGGCTAAAAGCTAATATAAAAAACTTTTTCTTTTATTTCCCTTTTTTTATTAATTATTAAAATTTACTTTCATAAATAATAAAAATGATTTGTTTTATTTTAAAATATTTTTCTTTTAAATATCAAAGGCTTTTTATTCAATAAATTTTTTTTTATTTATTATTAATTTATTGAGTTAAGTTTTAATATATATATATATTTTATTTTCTTAATTGGTGTATTGACGTTGTTAAACTTTTTTGTTTATTATTTTTTATAATTAATGGCTAAGAAACTTTTTTCTTTTAATATTAAATTTACAAAACCCCAATAAAAGTTTATTTATTTATATAAAGATAGGGTACAAAAAAGCTTTTTGAAAGGCTCTTTAAAATTTTGTTTTTAAGAAGAAAAATTTTTAATTTTTAAAGATTTGCGGAAAAATATTTTACCAAATTACCAAAACTTTGAAAAAAATTAAGATTATTATGAATTGAGAAACGGAAATGTTAAATTATTAATTTCTTTGGTATATAAGTTAAAGCTTTAAAGCTTTTAGATCTTGTGCTGAAGATTTAAAAAACAAGGAAATACTTTGGACATTTAAACCCTCTTTCTAAAAGTCTAAGGATTTAACCACCACCTAAACTTAACGCCTGAACTATACGTGGATCAGCTTTACTACCCTCACGAAATTCTTCTAATGTTAATTTTCCGTCATGATTCTTATCCATTTGATCAAATATTTTATCCACACGTTTCTGCGGTGTATTCTCATCCTCCGCCTGCGGTTGTTGACCCTGTTTTTGTTTTTGCGGTAAAGGACAGTTTTAAAATGAAAATTTTACAAAAAAAAAAAAATAGAAGAAAAGAAAACAACAGAGAAACCATAGAAAATTAATTTTCAAAAGTTGTACTTTAAATTGGAGTTTTTTTTTTTTTGCTTAAAGTAATTAATAAAATTGTTTTCTGTTGTAACAAAATACTTACCACCATTTGATAAATGGCATCTACAATATTGTACATTTCCTCTCGCGTAATGTAGCCGTCGTTGTCCACATCGTATAAACGAAAAGCCCCTGATTTTTTTTTCAATTTATTTTGTTTTATACAGCAGAGTTGGCAATATTTATTGGGAGTAAGAAAAAATTGGTTTAATGTTGTAAAAACAATAGCGGCAATAACATTTACATGTGCAACAATTTTTTTTTAATTTTCTTATTACGATTACAAAAAATTCACAACATTCAAGCAACACAGAAAAAATAGAACTTAAAAAAAAGTGAATTGTTTTTAATCATGTTCAAAAAAAAAAAAAAAAAAAAACAGCGGAAATTAAAAGTTATTGTAGAAATCGTTAAACAAAAAGCTGATAAAAAACAACAAATAGAATTTACAATAGCAGTCACTCGAAGTTGAGAAAAAAGTTAATACATAAATAAAAGTTGAGAAAATGGAAAAATTTATAAAAATATTGATAAAATTGTTGGACAACAAGTTGAATTACTGATGAAGAACTTCATTACCTAGTTTTTATGTTTAAAAAAATATTTTTAATGAATTTAATTGTTACAACTTTTTGTTTACATTTTAAATCTTAAATCTATTCCTGCGAAGCCATTCGGCGTTTCTGCAGGAAAAACAATAAAAATTCATGTAATAAATTAGAATAATTAAAATTAAAATAAAAATAAAAGAGCAACTTATTCGATGTAGAATTCAAATATATAATTTTTCATTGAATGCTTATAAAAAACTTCTTTAAATAAGTTTTTCTTCCTTATGGATTGTTAATATCTTACAGTTGTAGTATTGTAACATGATTTATATTTGTAGTTTTAGTGCTGCGTTCAGTAGTTCGGTGGAATTTTAATGTATACCTGGGGACTTGCTGTTCTTTAGAGACGTAATAAATTCTATAATTTCAGGTATTTCCGAACATTTTGTTGATATATAATTTCTTATGCTATGATTTGCGCAGTTGCAATAAAGGTGCCACCTAGATTAGAAGCAGATTAAAAGCTTCTTTAGAACCAGAACTTAATGAGAATAAAAGTAAAATAAATATATTATACGGTCCTAGGTTAAAAAGGATTACTCTTTCATGCTTTAATTGCTTAATAGACTTTAGCAAGTAATCTATGAGCTGAGAATCTATAAATTTTTAAAATCATTATAAATAACCTTAAGCAAAATCTTATGATTTTGAAAATATTCTGGTCATTTGAAAGGAATGACAAAAGAGTATTTTCAAATATGTACTTTTATTTTAAATAACAAAAAAAAATTTACTATTTTAAATTCCAGCTACACGGAAAGAATTTTCTTCAGAATACTAACGAATTTTGACATTAATCCCATGAAAAATTGCATTAAAAAGGAACCTATGCAGCGCTTCGTTGGATCAATGAAACCTGTTTCATTAAAATGTATTTAATGAAACATTACATTAGATCTATGAATGTTATTCATTGGATGAATACTTTCAAAAAAGTAAAAAAAAAATTTTTTTTTATTTTTTTACCTTAATTTTTTTTAATTTTTTTTTTTTTTTAATCAAAGTTGTTCTTATTCAACTTTTTTTTTTTAACAGAGTCGCTGGCGGGAATCGATACCGCAACACGGCGCTGATAGACTTTTTTTATTTTATTTTTTTTTGTTTAATTTTTTTTTTTTTAATCAAAGTTGTTCTTTTTCAACTTTTTTTTTTTTACCAGAGTCGCTGGCGGGAATCGATCCCGCAACCTCGGCGCTGATAGACTAGCTCACTACCAGCTAGCCTACCGGGGCAGTTTAGTTTTTGAATAAAAAACTATGTTTTTTGCCATTACTCAATTAAGAGCGTAAATATGAGATTAAATTGTCATAACATAACAACAATAACAACGTTGATTTTTTTTGATAACGCATAATAAAAAAAAGTCCACATAAAGAGAGAACAAAATTTTTTAAAAACATTTTTGATTTTATAAATTTAATGGCATATTGCATTAGATGTATGGAATAATTTAATCTTACATTTTTTAATTAACAATTAAACATATTTTTAAGGAAACTATAATTTTGTATTAATTTATGAATATAGTTATGTTTGTATATTGTTTTTTATGCTCCCAATAAAAATTTTTTGTTTAACTTGGTCAAACCTTAGTTTTCATATATCCAATGAAAATTTTTAACGTAATTACGAAATCCAATGAATCGATTTTAACGAAAATACTTCATTATAACTACGAAATTCCATTTGGACAATGAAAATTTTCATTTAACCAGTGAAATTTTTTTTATGAAAACGATTCATTAAATATATGAAGCATTTTTCTTTCAGTGTAACATTTTCAATCGTGAAAAATATACTAAGAATCTCATGAAGAGTGTGCTTGTTTTTTGAAAAGCGTAATTTTTTCATAGAAGATTCCCCGCACTAAAGAAACTGTTTCTTAAGTTAATTCCTAAGTGAGATTCTTCCACTACACAGCAAAAGACGTTTATATTAATCGTAGAAGGGACCCCTTTGCGATGTGTGTAGAGATTTTATCTGTGGCATTTTAACAAAATATCTTAAGTCCAATTTAAGAAGTTGAAAAAAGTGTTGTTAGTCATACGAATTTTCATTCGAAAACGATATTTTTCTTTAATTTTGGTTTATTTTATTACACTACATGACAATGTTTTGACCAAATGAATTTAACACCTAATATTTGTGTAACATTTTCCGCTGAATCCGAATATGAAGTCAAAATTGTCAAAAGTAGAACAGCTTTCGAGATATTCCAAAATAACCGCTATTTGTGTTTTAAAAAATTATGATGTGACTGAAATGCAAATATCCAAATAATAAAATGTTTGACTTTTTCAATACGAACATTTTGTGCCCAATAGGATCCAGATCGGTGCAAAAATTACAAAGTTACAGAAGATTAATTGAATTAACCCACAACAAATAAATATACAAAGCTTAATTTTTAGTAACAATAAATATTAAAAATTGCTTGAAACTATTGAATTTCTATGTGGGTTAATTTACTAAATCTTCTGTAGCTTTGGCATTTTTGTACCAATCTATGACTTGTTGAGCGCAAAATGTTCATATTAAAATAATCTAATGTCGCATGCAATAAAACATTAGGATTTTTAAATCATTGAATTAAAAAAAAATAACTTGAAAAGAGCAAAATTGAACAAAATCATAAAATTTTCAATGAAGCTTGAACTTTTGTTCCCTGTCATTTCTTCACCAATCTTCACAAGCAGTCCATGGTTATTTTAGAAATTTTATAACCTTTCACTAAAAATAAAGAAATACGTAATCCGTTTAAAATTTTTGAAGATATTTGCATTTCAGTCACATCATCTTTTTTAAAAACACAAATAACGATTATTTTGGAATATCTTTTTTGCTATCTTATCTCGACTTAAGATGTTTTGTCAAAATGTCACAGATAAAATGAGTCATTGAAAAAACATGTCAAGAATCGTAAAGGACTTATGTAGGGATTATCTTACAGCTCGTGAAACGATCAGCCAAATAATTCTTAAATGGTTCAATAAAAACGATTATGTCCAAATTGTAATTGTAATGTAATTGTTTGTATATAATACACAATCGCCTAAGGAACAGCATATGCTAGCTGGGGTGTATTTTAAAAATCACCTATACAGATATTTGTATAGTTATACTATAAACTTATTTTTACTAATGCCTTAATAGCAAACAAATATCTATTTATTAGTTTGTGTTTTTCTTTTCTCTCTACAAAGAAAAATTATTTATGGCATACCTTTAATAATAAATCATTTGACTTTTATAAGCTGAAACTAGGGTTTCTATTCGGAAAACAAATTTCAAAGAATTTCCAGAGAAATTTTTTTTAAATTCCTGGGAATTTTTGAGAAATATTTCTTAGTTTTTGACTTAAATAAGCATATGTTTTTGTTTTTTAAAATGGTATGAGAAGTAACTGCCAGTTTCTGAATGTCAAATGAAATGAAAAAAGAAAATTTCTTAATAAAAAAATATGTTAACGCAGCTCAGCGTATTTTTTAAAATGGGCTAAAGGTTTTATATGATTTTATAAATTCCTTAAAATTAAGCAATTTAACAGCAATATACAGAAGTGCTAAAGATCAAACTAAGCGACTTCTGTAATAGGTACTTTATTTGCTAATACATGTTGTCTGCAACAAACAAACGATTTATGATTATGCAAATTAACTGTATAAAATGAATAATAGCGGAGTTCAGTATTAGACTTGTAGTGCAAATGCAAAATATCTAACCTCTTTTGTTTAATCCAATAACAAAATACACAGACTTTCCGTTAGATTTCTTTAAATTGCAACAATATTTTGCATTTGCTCTTTTGCAAGCCCAATACTGAACTCCGCTATTGATTGCCAATAATTGATTATATTTTATACCTATTTTGTATTATTCCTCACATGAAATACCCGGGAATAAAAGAAAAATCTTATGCGATATCGGAAATAAAAAAGTCCATGACATTAGAACCCTAACCAAAATAAACACAACGTCTACAGTTACAAAAAAAGCTGGCAAATACAAATACATGACAATAGGATTACAATTACTATTACATTTACAATGTATCTTAAATAAATAATCAATAAGAGCAGCAAAATAAAAGTAGCAAAAAGAGAAAAATGAATGAAATAATCTAAAAATAAACACAAAAAACAACACAGAAAATAAGTGTTGGAAGAAAAACAATTTTTGTTGTTTCTTTACAAAAGCAAATAGATAACAGTAAAAAAAAATTACTTTATTGTATTTGTTGTTTAACGAACATTCTGATATATTATTTAGTGTTGTATTATTTTACTTACATTGTAATTTTTCATCTAAATTGCCTTTCGATGTTACCGACAAAGCTCGTATAAATTCTTCGAATTCTATTGAACCATCCTGTAGGAATATGGAAAGTAAAGCAGCATTGTTTTTGTTTAGTTTAAAAGAAATATTACAGAAGAAAGAAGATGAGAGAACGTAGAAATTAAAGAAATTAAAGTGCATGAATGACTTTAATACTTGTAAATGAAGAGCATAAAAGTACAAAAACTAATGGGATGTATTCTAATAGTGATTAAAATGGTGGATTAAAAAATTTAAAATAAATAATAGTAATAAATAGTTTAAATTAAAAACAAGTTAGAGTGCTATGTTCGGCTGTGCCGAATCTTAGATACCCTTCACCGACAGTTTAATTATTTCACATTTCTACATCATATTTATTATTAATTTATCTTTATAAAAACAGACATCAGCATTAAAATCGGTTGCGGCTTAGCATATATTAAATTATTGACCGACAATCAGAAAGTTTTATGCTTTTTTTTAGCAATTTTAACTAGCTTGAGTAAAATATCATTGTTTAAGCGTTTACAGTGAATTTTAGAAGACTGCTAAATATGGGCATTTCCGTCAAAAGGTCCACCGTGACCGAAAATTTAAAAGTTATTAAAAGCTTATTATTTTACGATATTGTTATAGAGAAATATTAAGATTTTACTAATTTTATAAATTTACCCATAAATTTCTTCACTTAGATAAACAATCAGACTGCAAAGTTGTGCAAACGTAATTTCTTATTTGTGAGAATGTTTTATTGCATGTTTTCTTTAATATTATCTTCCTTAAAAGAGGTGATATTTGATGAAAATTATTCCAAAAAAAATTTCTTACATGGTCTGTAATCTAAGGAAGAGTTCGAAGAGAAATATGTTATTCGGATTAACGGTAAATTTTTATTTTTTTTTAATCATTATTCAGTTAAATTATTATGGAAAAAATGTCACGTTTGAAATGTCACGTATCGAACCAGATTTTGGTTTAAACACAAAAAAATACAGAAAATTTTATGAATCAAACCAAAGACATTTAACTGTTACATTGCTACGTAAAATTCCGAACGTAGTTTGCCTAGAAATTGTGCCAGGTTTCGCTGAATTACGCCTTTTTATACACGGCCACAAAAACTACTTCTATTTTTTTCACGTTCGAACCGCTACTTCTTTTGCCATTATCTTTGATCTAGAATCGCGCCCCCCATAAGCTTTTGCATAGATAATAGTGCTTTCTTAGTGCTATAATTTAAGGGTTAAAAGAACGTAAAAATATTTGTTGTTTAAAATGTTATTGAATTTTTGATGCGTACGACTGTCATGTTCAACACTTTGGAATTACCCATATGGGATCTAAGGTAAATTATTGACCGTATTACACAAAATTGCATGACATTTTTTCTGGTCATATGAAGCAAAGTTGAAAGAAATTTTACCGCACTATCGATATCTGCTGCGGTTTTAGGCGTACTTAACAGAGTGGGCTTTATATGGGGCCTATGTTAAATTATGGCGATCATCACGAAATTTATTAGTGTGATTTCTAGTCCTTTATTTTTAGTTTTTCGAAAGTGAGCATGTTTTCAAAACAGGCGGACAGACAGAAGGACATGGCTATATCGACTTAGAATTGCTCAAGGAGCCAGAATATTTATACATTATGGGGTCTGAGATGAATAATAAAAAAGTTGCACACGGAATGACAAACTTAGTATACCCACTTTACAACTAATTGTGGTGGATGGTATAACAAGTAAGTATAATAAAGGTAAGTAATTGAATCTTCATTTATAAAATACAAAAAAATGTTTCTGGCGAAATTTGTAGGTCCGCTATAGACTCTGAAACCATCTCACCGTTGTGCTCCAAACCGGTTTCATTAGAAAGTAAATTTTGTGAAGATATTTTTTGGCTACATATTTGGTTGAAATTTATGCCTCTCTAACAGATTTAAATGAAATTTAAAACATAGATAGATCCCTACTTAAACGCATTAGCTAAACATATTTAAAAAAAATAGGATCACGAGGGGACGTAGGGGGAAATTTCTGCCTCTCTGAAACAATATAACCGATTTTAAGGAAATTTTTAACATAGATAGATACCTTTTCAGACTGACACATTAATGAATTCCTTCAAAATGGGACTACGAGAAGGGGGGAACACCCACGCCGGGTGTTTGCTAGTAAAATATATTTCGACTAAGAAGTATGGTCAAATGTAAAGCAATCGAATCAATAACTCATAACTTCATTATACGTATATCCGAGAAAAAAAATAATATTATGTCACTTTAATCGAGCATTAATATATCACCAAACAATTAGCTAACAATACTATTTATTATTGCCCGATGGACGAAGAGACATACAGGCAAAAACAAAAGTTGTAATACACACCTAAAATTTGGAGTTTAAGGAAAACTAAAGCTGTTCCAAAAATTTTTAGTAAACAGTTTTATTTCTCTTTTTTGATAATTTATAACTAAGAAAAACTATTTTGGCTTACTTAAAAAACCAAAAAAAAAAAAAATAACGAGGTTAAAAGTTCAAATATGCATTGCAGTTTGTCGACTTTATTACAATTTCTTTCTTCATGTTATTTTTTTGTTCACGGCCTAATAATTGCTATTAGGTACTTTTTTGTTGCATAAATGTAAACTTTAACAGAGACCCATACCCATAGTAAGCCTTTAGTTCCACTATGGAAGCCTAGAATAAAATATATGTACACGCAGAGAAAAAATATGGTTGGGCGTGGTTATGGCAACAACACTATGTTATTATAAAAAATTTTTATTTTTATTATATATCAACAATATTATAGTTACATAATTTAAAAATTTTAGTATTGTTGACTGAAAAATAATTATTTTTCTAACAACTAAATAATGATAACTTTGTAAACATATTAAATTTCTTACAACCATAACAAGAAAACTTTCTTTACGCGTAGTAATAGTATGCTTAAGATGCAAACATAATATTTTTACTCTAATGATATTTTGTTAGCGCCATTTTTCAAAAAATTTTATATCGAATTATTTTAAAGAAATTAAAAAAAAAATAACGAATTGTTAAATCAATAAAAAATTGTTTAAAAAAATGTTTCTTCTTTTTTTTTTTTTTTGTTTGTTAAAGTGAAAAAAAATATTGACTATTTTTTTAAGTTTAATGTTATTTTAATAAAACAAGTAAAAAAAATTATATAAAATAATTTATAAATGATTGCGACCTACGACGAACGATAAAAACGATATTATGATAACCTACGATTATAATATGATTACAGTAATCATAATATGATTCTTTCAGATATGCTAGGACTACTTTTAACTTATTATGATTAACATGATTAGAATATGATTAAGGGAAGAATGTTATAATTTAAGAATAATCGTAATATGTTAACTACAATCATGAATCTTATCATAATATACTGCTCCTAGAATATGTTTACCACAACCATGTTTTCTCTTTGCGTGTATGTGAGTAAAGGAAAATAAATGGAATTCGGCGAAAAATCCGTAATATATAAATATTTTGAAATGGTGAAATCCCTTCGAGTTATAACTAGAAAAATTGTTGAATTTATCACTTTCAGCATATAGAACATCAAAATCTTAATCAAAAAAAATATAACTAAGCCGCTTCAGTGTGAAACAGTTTAATTCCGTTTCTCCTTCTACGGTAAATCTTCTACTTAACAACCACAGCATCTGCATAACCGCTTATCCATATCTAAAGGGTGTTTTTTCAAGCCCGATAGAACTTGAAATTGTAAAAAATAACACAAGAAATTAAATTGTAATCAAAATTTTTTTTTATTCGAAAGATCAATACGTGACATTAACATTTGAAAATGATTTCGGGCATATGGGCACCGCGGCTGTTCTTGACGAAGCGCATTCTGGACGTCCAATTTTGGGCCACTTTTTCGAGCACTGCTGGCCGTATGTCACGAATAACACGAACAATGCTGGCCTCCAAGGCGTCAATTGTTGCTGGTTTATCAGCATAAACCAGTGACTTCACGTAGCCCCACAGGAAATAATCGAGAGGTGTCAAATCGCACGACCTTGGAGGCCAATTGACAGGTCCATTTCTCGAAATCAACTTATCGCCAAATTTTGATTTCAATAAGTCGATGGTTGCGTTCGCCGTATGGCACATAGCGCCATCCTGTTAAAACCACATCTCCTCCGGATCAATGTCATCCATATTTTCAAACAAAAAATCATTGATCATGGTGCGGTAACGATCTCCATTGACCGTAACGCGAGCTCCGGCCTCATTTTTAAAGAAATAAGGTCCGATGATGCCACCAGCGTGAAAACCGCACCAAACGGTGCATTTTTCTGGATGTAATGGAGTCAGTAGGGTCTCTTGTGGATTGGTCTCGCTCCATATGCGGCAATTTTGCTTATTAACAAACCCGTTAAGCCAAAAATGCGCCTCATCGCTGAACACAATTTTGCGATATAAGTTGCGCGAATCGACAACTGATTTTCAAAGTAAATTTGGATAATTTCGTAGCGTTGTTCAAGCGTGAGTCTATTCATGATGATTTGTCAGAGTATACTGAAACGATAAAAAAAAATATTTCATCAAAATTTAATTTTTTGTGTTACTTTTTACAATTTAAAGTTCTATCTAGCTTAAAAAAACACCCTTTAGCTCTAATAGATGAAAAATAATTTGATTGTTTAGACTCCAAATTCAAACTTCGGTTGGTCTTTGGAATCTACTAAACATTATTAATTTTTTTGCACGTTCAATTATTAACATTTTGTATGATTTTTAATATAACCATTTTGTTAATTATAATTAACAGATATTAAAAATTATCAATTTAATTTAATATTTTGATATTTTTTCTTTCTTTTTCTTTTCTTTTAAAATTTCATCATTTATTCATTACAATTTTTATATTTTTGCTAACACAATGTTCTAGACGAGATATTAAGTTAAGAAAAATCCCGGAGTAAGCGCAACAAAAATAGTTGAGGATATCGCTAATTCTACAAATAAACATGTCCTTCCAAAAACAGTTGTAAGAGCAATACTGGAGAATGGATATAATATTAAGCAGATTTGTAAGATTGTTTCAGAGAGGCAAAAATTGGCCCTAACACTCCTCGTGGTTCTAGTATTGAAAAAAATATATATGTAGGTGCCGTGTACCATATTATAGCATCCACTCCTTCAATGACAGTGCAGGATGCATTAAAGTGCAGGGTGCTTTGGATCGTTTTTATCTATTTCTTTTATTTATAGTACATTTGTCTAAAAAAAACCATATTTTCCAAATAAAATGTAACTACTTTAAAATAAAAATGCCTTTTTAAATGAATTTCAATAAAAGTATCTCTTTAATTCAAACTTATTTTTAAATAAAAGGCGTGAACAGTATTTTGAATAAGTAGTGCCATTTTCGATAAAGAGTCCCTTTTTAGATAAAAAGTACCTTTTAGGATAAAAATTAAATTTTCGGATAAAAAGTCACTTTTTGGATAAAGAGTACCTTCTTAGATAAAAATTACCTTTTTGAATAAAAAGTAACTTTTTGGATAAAGAGTATCTTTTTAGATAAAAATTATCTCTTTGGATAAAAAGTATGTTTTCGGATAAAAAGTACCTTTTCGGATAAAAAGTACATTTCGGATAAAAAATAGCTTTTTGGATTAAAAGTACCTTTTTGGATAAAAAGTATCTTTTTGGATAAAAAAAAGTACTTTTTTGAACAAAAAGGAGTTATTTGTAAGGCAAATATATCAACTTTTTTATTAACCCATTCCCAGCCATTGTACTCGCTTGGGTACAGAAAAAAGGCAATATTTAAGTACGCATAAATTTTTTAACAAAATAAATTAGAAAACGTTTGTTGTGCTTCTGCATTCAATACAATATGCTTTAAATATACACATAAGAAAATTTAAAAAAATATATACCGTTATAGTCTATTTTCTTTTGTTTTTGTAACACTTTATCATTTTTGTGATTTTTAGCTAGGCCAGTAACAATTGATCTGCATAGAGTAAATACTAATTTGTTGAAACAAAAGTTTTTTATAGATTTCTGAAGAAGAGTGATTGTGTGTACATTTAATAAAAAGTTACAAGAAAAATTTTTTTATTTGACAACGTTATGTGAGTAGCAAAATCGCTGTACCCAACCGAGTACAATGGCTTGATATGTATAATTTTTTTTTTAATTTTTTTTCGACCAAAATGGAATTTCAAGCCATCAAACCGTCAAGTTTTTATGCTAAAGCTTTTACAAATTTAAACAGCTAGATAAAGATGTTCACAAAAGTTTCGATATAGCTATTATTCAACCAAATCCGGACTATAACACAGATAAAGAGGAGGGGAATGCTGAGGTTATTCTTTTTGATCGAATGTCAAATAATGCACCAGGTGAAGTCGAAGTTTTTTTCAGCAGTGATATCAAAGATTATATCCCACTTGAGCAGTTGCGACAGACAATAGTTTTCAAAATCAAGCAAAATAGCTCCTAAGAAGACAAAGAGACCTTGTGATATTCAAATGCATCAAACTAATTTTTTTGGTAGACACTCCTCAAAATAATTCATAAGAGTTAAACAAGTAAGATTTGGTCTTAAAAATAGGACGCTAACGAGCAATTCCGGTAATTTATACCAATTCGATACCAACTGTGGTAAGATCAAAACTCCATCTTGGATCCTGAGTCGTGCTTGATTTTATGAACAACGTTTCAAAACTTCAGATTATGTTGCAAACAGATCTCAAATGGACTGGCTTGGGTTTCAACGCAATATTGCTCGATTTTATTTGCAAAACTATACCCAGAAGGTGAATGTTTCCAAACGGTCGCTGACTGCTGGTGTTGCAACTAGTGGTGGAATCCTTTCCTAAAAGGATAACAAATCAGTTACGATGTCGTGAGTGTCATAACAGCATAAGATGGGTATTTGAGCAATGCGATGTTGCTCTATGTGTTGAAAAAATATCCTTTAAAATTTTTCATAATTAAAAAAATAGCATACTAATGACGCCATTGTACTCGTCCGAGTACAGCCCTAAAAACACACTTCCAGGAACTTTTTTTTTAATTTTTTGTTTTTTCTATATTTATTAACTGTATTTAAGTATAAACAAATAAATGAATTTCAATCTTTTTTGTTTTTAATGGTCTTGGCGTTTAATGGGTTAAGCTAACCTTGAACTTGTTAAGCAATTTATCGGAATTATACAAAAGTGACTTTTTATAAACAAAGTAACGTGTTGTTAAAAACTAAAATTTTTGTTAAAATAACTTTTCATTTTTAAAGTTTATTTTCTAGTCTATTTTCGTATCTATCTATAGAATCTATTTTAACTCAAATTACATTTGAATAAAATAACTTTTTAAATAGAGTAGCTACTCATTTTAAGCCAAGGTGCCTTTTTGGGAAAATAAACTTTTGAATATTTCAACATTATCTCTTAAACAAAAAACTTACAAATTTTAATAAAAAAATAAACGAATAATAAATCAAATTGAAAATAGTAAAAACAATACTCCAAATATTTAGAGGAAACAAAAAGAAAGAATAAAGAAGAAAAGCAAGAATAACAAAAGCTTGTGTGTTTAATTAGTTGGTGAATTGGAAAAGTACAAAAGCTATAAATCATGTTAATGCCTGAGGGGGAAGAATAGCAAAAACAAAAATCGAGCAAGAAACGGAAATCAAGCTCAAAACGGAAGACCAAATACAAGAACAATAATGTGAATAACAAGAGAAAATTTCTCAACAAGTAGGGGGAAGTTTCATTAGCTTTTTTTTAGAGAAAAAACCCCAACAACTGACCAATTGGCAAGAGAATTTTTCTTTTTTTTTTTCAAATCATGTAGTTGAAGAATATAATACATTAATAATTGTATGAGTAAGAGATGACTTGTTAGAAATGAAAAGCTAAAACAATAAAAACAAAAAGTTATAAGAAATTTATTAATCAATTTATTTACAAAAATAAATGAAAGAATTTTTTTTTCTGAATTTACAATATAAGGAGTAGGTTTAATAATAAAAATGAGTATTTAATTTTTTTTTTGTTTTATTTTTTCGTTACCCAAATTACCATTGAGCCAAAAATTTCATTAGCGGTGGGCACACAACGTAGTAGCGTACGACGTAGATACTTTACCAAATTTAAGCGTATAATATTCTGACAAGGACGCACAATAGCTGACGTAAATGTAAAAGCATATCTATGTCGTACGTTGACTTAGATCTAATGTATTTCTTACGTCAGTTGCGACCGTATTGTCATAAAAAAAGAAAATTCAAAATGTAAAATGAAATTAAACAAAGAAAATAAACAAAAAGTTGATTCAGAAAAACAAAACCAATTGTAGTAGGGAAAGTAAGGAAGATTTAATCACTGTTTTTTGTTGATGTTTTGTCTAAGCTTTGATATCAATGCAAATAGGACTTGAGTGTTTGTAATTCTCATTCGCTTTACAGTTTTATTTGTATTGGAACTAGCTTTACCCCTTAACAATAAATTTCAGTGCAGTAATCAAAAATAAAAATTGGGAATTTATCACACAACAAAATCTTGTTTATAAATAAAAAAAAATTGGAATTAATTTGGAATTTTCTAAGATTATTTTCAATAGAAAACAAAATACGTTTACGACAGAATTGCAGCTAATTAAAGCGTGTCTGTAAAAATTTACGGCGATACATTCGTCCAACGTTCCTACGACGTACGACAAAATTGTGCTCCTAGCATAATTTTGCTGCTCAATTTTAAATTTTATATAACATTTTAGCGTGTGATAAAAATTTATTTATGTGCTGTTTCCAGGTGACAAGCAATTGATTGTTTAGAAAAATTTATATGAAAACCACTCAGTTTTTTGAGTGTTATTCATATAAATTTTACTACACAATCAATTGCTTGTCAGCTGGAAACAACACATTAATCTACAATTGTACTTAGATGGTTTGTCTTCTCAGAAAACATTTCCTTTTAATCATTTTATTGTGTGAACAAGATGAATTTAATATTCCATCGATTGTTGTGGCTTATAGTATGAATAAAGTTCTAACCAAAGAATTCTCAATTGTATGTATTTAAAGCATTCGTAAGCTCTAAACCAAATAAAGTAAATGCACAAAATTATTATTTTTTAGCAAAAGAGTTTAAATTTTATTTAACGATACATATTTGTTAAATTGAAATACTCCGGATGAATATTAAAGCACATGTATGTTTAAAATCGTTTCAAATACAAAATTCTCTTCTTCGCTAAATACCTAAATCAAACTTAATTCACCGATGTGGTACACTTAATTTCAACTTAAGTTTCTATTTTAATATTTTAGCAAGGTGGCCTCAATATCACGACAATACAACAACAAGAGGCAAAGCAATAACAATCAGCTGTTTTTGAGACCACCTTGTAAATAATTATACTTTTTTATGATATTTTTTTATACTTAGTAGTGCTACCATACTTTTATCTTATTTAAATAAGACTTTTTAAATAAAACTCAAAAAATCAATCTGTATTTAAATACGATTTTAATTTTTATGAAAATTAACTTAATTTAGATTTAATTCCCATCCTGAAAATTGGGCATTAAGCTTTCAAATTAAAGTCATGTTTCTTTTGCACTTAAAGCAAATACCCCCTGCCTTACACTTAAATCGTTATGAAACACACACATTCCTGTGTCGATTTAACACCATTTCCAAACTATCATCGAAAAAGAATAAATATTTCTTTATCCCCAGACCACACAAGCAATTTTTGATGTCCATACACAAGCAATAACGCCGGCAGCATTACTGCCTCAAATAGTCAAAGTTCGTATATATCTTGAGGCGGCGAACACGTACAAATCTTAGAACATGAATTCAAAAATATGCTGACGACAGGTTGCGTGTTTTTTTCATTGCAAAGAAATAAGATGAGCGCTAAAAAATAATAATAATATACATTTACGTTCTTTACAAGAAAGAAATAGTTCACTTTTATTTCTTTGCAGTGTTTTTAAAGTACACAATTAAGCCTTTTCCTTCTTCTTTATGTTTTTTTTTTCATTTTGCAAAAATAAAAAAACACTCTGAAGTAAATGAAAATTAAATTTGACAGCCTGTGTTAAAAAATAATTGATCAGCAATGTATTACAACATTTGTTGTTGAACATGTACTCTAAAGCTGGCCATACACTTAAGGCACAGGTAAAACTGTGCGGTTGAACACGAACAATAACCATACTCACACACAACTCGTTTTTTTCTACCAGGGGGTCGATTCTGGTTCTGTGAAACTGTGAAATGAAAAAAAAATTTGCATTTTCGTTTTCATACGCACTTTTCACATTATCACTTCACATTTACACAAATTGCGATTCCCGTTCTTTTAATGAAAAAGTGTTTCATTCCGTTGTAGCCGTGAAACTTTTGTAACTATATTAATAAAATGTAAAAGTCAAATGCAGATATCTAAGCTTAGCATTTTTGAGCCGGCGCTAAGCCGCAAACGAGTTTTTAACTACTTGCGCCGCATGCATTTATTTTTGCTAAAAGATTTTTAACTTTATATGTACATATGTATGTATAATTGTTTGTTCACATTTGTAGGTGGTAAATTAAAATTGATATTGTGCGCTGTGTTCTTCGAGTTTATTTGAAGTAAGAAAAAAACAAATTTTTATGACTCCTCTTGTTTTATACAATATAAATTTTTTCTGTAAAAGAATTGTTATTGTTTTTTAATATTCATACATGCATGGTTAATATTTTTAACTTAAAATAAATAATGAGTGAACCGAAAATTCCTTAATTTTCTGCGAATTTGTTGCATTTTTTTCATGAACGATATTGCATCTGAAAGAGGTTGGCGCCAATGCCCTATCCAAGTGCGCACAAAAAATAGTAAAGGAAAAAATTTTACATAAAATGCAATTCTTTAACTGAAACAAATTTTAATTCTAAAAACTAGAGCGGTCATAAAAAAGTAAAATCGATCAATCAATGAGTTGACAAATGTGTTTTTTGGGCAAACATCTTGCCCGCGCGATTTCCACAAAATATTTATTGCAGTAAACCTTGAGTAACATAATAATTTTGGCATAAAAATGACATTAACGAAAATAATGTTGTTATTGACTAAAAGTTTCCTTTAAGAGTAAATATTTAAATAAAAGCTTGCTTTTTAAAAACGTTTTTTTATTTTAATTTATTTTTTGATAGTTAAAATCAATCACATCATATTATTTAATTTACTTGTTTTTCTACACTAGTAAATTTCGAGACAAGTTTTTATATCGTGTAAATTGTGTAATGACAATTGATAAGCTTTTATATTATAGTGCCGGTCCAGACTTGCAATTTTTGTTGCAGCAATTCTTGAGTTAATTGGTGAGAGGGGTGAGAAAATTTTGGAGGGGTACTCATCTCAACAATAAAATCAAGAATTTCTGCAACACAAATTGCAAATCTGTGACTCTATTAGTTGTTAGTAAAAATTTAACGTAAAAGTAAATTTCTTTTGTTTTAGCGCATTTAAATAAAAACTTGTGTTGTAAAAAGATTTTTTACTCTTATTTTATCAGGGGTGTGCTGGAAATCGCAAACGCAAAACGCAAGAATTTTAAAAGTCGTTTTTTAGGAAGATTTCTGAAAAAAAAAGAATTTTATGACAAATATTATACAAACATTTCTCTATTAAACAGAATTTTATAATCAAAATTATAAAAATTTGATTAAAAGTGTATTAAATACTGCCTCCAAATTCTTGCGTTTTGCGTTTGCGATTTCCAGCACACCCCCCTATTTTACTTTTTAGCGCATTAAAATAAAACCTTTTTTCTTCAAATTGATTTCAAACTCGCATTTGTATTTCCAGTAAGTCTTTTCATTTGATACCCATATTGTTGGAATGCATTAAAAACAATTAGTTTCCAGCTTCAGAAGTCCACCATATTGGATTTGGTGTGACGGAATTTCATTTTTCGAGTTATTCTTAGCAAGACTTTTCATTTGATATCCATATTATAGGAGTGCATTAAAAATAGCTAGACCGCCATCTTGGCTGTGCCGCTATGTTGGATATAGTATAATGTCACATAGTTAACAATGCATTGTCATCAAAACTGAACGTGTGTACAAAATTTCAGCTCAATCAATTGAAGATATCTGCTTCAAATTGAGTTTCAAGGTTTCACCCAAACATACATACATTGCAAGTTAAATAAAAGCTTTAAAATACGACCATAAGCCCAAAAATAGTTAAATCATTAACAAATAAAAGGACAAATAAAGATTAATTTATTAATATGTTATTATAAAACATAAAAATATAATAAGCGGCTCTAAATTTACTTTAAGCCGTCGCTAATCCTAAATTCTTCACCGCCGATGATAATTACATATCTACTTTGTCATTTAATCAAGTGTAAAATTATACAAATACACAAAACAATAATTAATTCAAATAATGTTACGATTATAGATTTTAATTTAATTATCGCAAGAAAATCGGAATGAGCCAAGGTAAGAAAACTTTATGAACGTTTTTCGTCAGTAATGTTCTGTATTTTATCAAAAATTGGCATTTTATGTGAATATATTAAGTTAAAAATCTGTAAATATGTATCTTTTTAGAAGATTATTATTTTTATTTGTTTAAATAATTATTTATCGTTCGCAATGTCCATATTTTCCTCTAAATAATTTATTTAAAATTATTTTTCACCGTTAAAATGAAAGTGTAAAAATATGACATAAATGAAAAGTTTGTGACACTTCTTTGCACTGTTACACAGAACAAGAATTACATTACTGTGAAAATGTGAAAACAATTTGTTTCATTCCATTTGTTCTTCTCATATGAAAACATTCGAATTTATTTATAATTTTTTCACTAAACGAGAATCAGAAACTCAATGAAAATGTGAAAAAAGTTTTCATTTCACAGTTTCATGCTATAAACACATTCGAGACAGCAGGCTACCGACTTCAATATGTCAAAAATAGAATACATGTGTGTTTATGAAAATGATTATTTTCACGACGACACGGATACATGGCTGCAGGTTGTTGTCTGTGCTTATTTTGTCGTTGTAGTCAAATTAAACTAATTTCTATTTTTCTCCACTACAAAATAGAAAAAGTGTTGCTAATATTAAAAAATATTTAAATAATAAGTGCTTAAAAAAATTTTTCTTTTTTTTATGTTAACAGAAAAGAATCGGCTTGAAACAAGAATATTAACCCGGCTTAACACCAAATTGATATTTATATAAGTTTTTAGTATCCTTGAAAGAAGTTCTATAGGAAGATGTTTTTCGCGCCAACGCTCCTAGTTTAGGAGTTAACTGTAGATCGTAAAAGTTGCAAAATAGCAATAATTATTTAACCTTTAGATATTTGCTTAATAAAGTTTTTTTGTATTGCGGGTTTTCGGCCTTGCGGAACACTTATTAATTATGCACATATTACAATAATTAAATATGTAACAAGTACATAAATTATTACCACATACATATATATTTTTACTCAAAATTATAAATAAATTGAGAAATAAATATTATATTGTGTTTAATTCGACCTTTAAAATTTATAAATAAAAAGCTTAATAAATTTAAAGTTTTATAGGATGGAGTAACTAAAAATATGGTATGTATATTAAAGCTTGAAGTGTTCTTCCCTAAACATATTTGCTTGTATTCATAAAAATTTTTTAAGTTTAATAAAGGCTTAAGGAACAAATTAACTATGAAAATTAACCTTAATAAACATTTGTCAAATTTAATAATCGTTTATGAATACGGGGGATTATATATTTTTGAAATTGGCTCTTAACGGGCTAATAAATCGGAATTTTTAAAAAGTGTACGTTCGTAAATGCAGTTGTTGGGTATCACTTGCGCAGAAGTATAGTTTAATGTTCGTAAAAGCATAACTTGTAAGAACCTTGGCATCACTCTCATATGTGAAAAGTTTTTTATGCAGTGATGCCGCAGCTCTGCAGCAAATTTTGGCAATTATTGCTTCAGTTAATTATCTGAAGAAATAATTTTTGACAAAAAGAAGTCGTTTAATTTTTATTTTGCGATGCTTTTTCTTGTCGTTTATAAGAAAACTGTCACAATATTTAGTATAGTTTTTATGCATTTACGCACGTACCCAAAGTGTTCTGAAACTTATACGATCTATACCTCGTGCGTTGATGGAATAATTTTTTATTTTTTTTTTGTATTTTAAAAGCAATTTTTATGTGTTATATGTTAAAATTATATTGTTTTTTAGTTCCAAAAACAACAAAATTAAAATATTTTTAATATTTTATTTGTTTTTACGTTTTAAAATGTATTATAAATAAGTATTTATATATTTATAATCTTAAATTAAGTTTGTATACGAGTCTGCAATTATGCATGTTGTTTCATTTTATAAAAGTAAAAAAAAAAATAAAAAATGATAGTGGCACCACTGAAATATAAATACATAAAACAAAAAACAGCTGTTTATAATTTTTGAATTGTAGCTGTCGTCCTCAAAATAATTCAGTAGCTGACTACACGACTATAATTCCACCCAGCAGCATTTGTAGTTGTGTGTTCGTGTATCCTGCTGTGGTGAATGTGTTTAATGCATCAAAGAACCAGAATCGACCCCCAGTTCAAGTTTTATTTATTTTGCGTGTTGGCATCATCACACAGAAAAAAATACCAATGTTAAATTAACATGACGAAATTTTGATTGAGAATCATAGTTAATTTCTACAATAGTATGCCCTTTATTTAAAATATTTAAATAACCTTAAATCACGTTTATTTAATGTTATTCATTATTGAAATAACAATGTTCAATATTGAATCCATAAAACCTGTTTTATATTAAAATCAAAAGTTTATCTTGTTAAATTAACATGCATTCATACTTAAGTATGTATACTTTTTTATTTTCATGTTTAAAATATGTTATAAAAAGAGGACAATTCCCGAATTCTTTTAATTAAAATTAGTTACTTAAATAGTGCATCAAGTTTTCAAAGTAAATTGATGACGAAATCCATATCGGGCGATGCTGGTGCTTCTGTTAACAAAGGAGCATATAAAATACGGGAAACATGTGTTACAAGGGTAAGTGTTTTGAATTATTCTTAAATAAATGCTTATGTTGTCTCTGAAACTTCTTCAAACTGTTATAACACACTCAAACCAATTTGATTCTACATGAAATTCTCGTTGTTTCAACTTGAAATAACTTTCATTCAACGTGATTCGGATTGTTATTTCAATACAAATTACATTTTGCTCTAACTTTACTGCAATGTTAAATTAACATGAATTATATGTATTTTTAAAGAAAAAAATATTGTTCGCAAATTATTGTAAAATCATGTTAAATTAACATTAAGTAACAATGAACCAAAATCAGTGACGAAAACGGTTAAATGAACCTTGTTTTCGACGATTTTACATTGATTTTTTTTCTGTGTGATGATATAACAATAAAATCAAAGGTGTTTCTTCAATGCCAACATCGAGTACAATTTTTAAGCATAAGCAAAATAATCAGCTGGCGTTATGGTATTACCTTGTACTCGAAACCAACAAAAACCGTAAGCACATCTACGAGTTATTTTTAACGAACATGATTGAAAACCGACGGTTAAGTGAAGCTAAAACACATGTTTTTACGCGTGCAACATGGACAGTTTCCGGCCACACACGGTAAGTTTTAACCATACGAATAAAGCTGTACGGTTAAAGCTGTTTAATAAGGAGGAAGTGTATGGGCAGCTTCACACATTCATGCGGGGCATAGATAAATATCTTGTCTTAGCAATAGAATTTGACAGTTGCCGTGGCAATCTGCTTACTGGAAAAAAATGAATCGCTCAAAAAAGTTTAAAGCGTCCCGGAGTTTTGCTGGGACCAGTGTAGGACTGGAGATGTATCGATTTAAGCTAGTTTTAAGTAGGTATTGTCTAGGGGAAGTTGTTATTATTTTTGTGATTTTTTCATGCATTTTGATTATCTAAGTGTCCAAAATGTGATGTTTACCAAACTTGTTAAACTCAACACCAGCTATAATATAGTCAGTAAAGGACTATGGTGTTACTTAAATGGAACCCTGGAAACGCAATTGTTTTCGTAAGTTATCTAAAACTCAATTAAAATCATCATCAAATAGTTGGTTTTAGGGTAAGAAAAAATCATTTAACGTCTAATGTTAGAAACCTCGCCGGTTACCCAACCATTTGTCACACTGTGTAATTGCTAAACATATTGCACGTGTGGTCTGATGGTAGTTACAAAAATTATAAAGCCTTAATTTGTAATATTTTTAGAAACAATTCTGAAAATCGAAACGTTTTTGATTGTATATGAAATCAGATTTTTTAAATATATTTCTTTAAAAGTCTTTTTATATTATAAATATCGATAAAAAAAATCGAATCGAAACCAATACAATACAGCTAATTCTGTTTTACGCAAATTTGATTTAACGCAATTCCAAAAAAATATGTAATTTTGCTTTTACGCAGTTTAAAATTGTGTTTTTTTTTAATCAGAATTAATGCCGGACTTAGAAGTCTTAGGCCGAGGCCACGCAATGAGCGGCTAAGCGTCAAGCGGCTGAGCGATGAGCGTCACGAAATGAGCGGCATGCGAGCGAAATTTTTGAGCGGCTAAGCGGCGTCGCTCAGGAATAAAACTTGTTCTAATTTTTAGTTGTTTTCTGAGCGTCAAAGAATAAACATGGCAAAAGTGAATGTGGAGCTTACAATTTCATCTGTACAAAGCCGACCGCTATTATGGCAAGACAGATTACCAAATTTTAAAAATAAAAATATAACCGGAAATTTATTTTTTTGTTTTGTCAATCTAGTGGTAACTGCTTCCAATAGCAAATCAATGGATTTCACATTTGGGTAGATTTGTATATATATGGTTAATGATGAACACCAAGGCCTGTTCGTCGATTTCGATTAATATATATATATATATAATTTGTTTTTGATTTAAATGTAAGTTAAGCGAACGAAGTCTTTTTTGTTTTTTTTTTTCTTAATAAACGCATTAAATTCATATGAATACGATTTTCGCGTAATAACATTAAACAATCCACTCTTTACAATAGCATTTTAACAACTAACCGCTCAGAAATGACGCTCAGTAATAAGCCACTTGCCGCTCAAACTTGACGCTTTGACGCTCATCGCTCAGACGCTTGACGCTTAGCCGCTCATTGCGTGGCCTCGGCCTTAAATTAAATGTATAGTTGGCTGCACTTCAGGTTGTGTGTAAGGGAAAATTTAACACAATCAAAACAGGGGAACCGCAAACATTTTTTTTTTTTTTTTTTTTTTTCAATTCAAATAATAAATAAATAAACATTTTGCAATTATTTACATTTTACTTATAGTATAGCATATTCCCGCGAAGCCCTGTGGCTTATCTGCACATCAGTCCAGATCAGACCAATTAAAATTTTCTGACAGCACAGGTAAAGACATGCCCAGCAAATTAAGAATTTCCCCAAAACTGGCTTAAATGATGGTGGCTACACTGCGGATCAGGTGTGGAACGCTGATGAAACAGACCTTTTCCGGAAAAGAGTGCCAAATCTAACATACATATGTAGCTAAAATTAAAAAAATCGCTAGTGGGTTCAAAGTAACCAAAGATCGTGTGGCCTTGTTATTCTGATCTAATGTTTCCGGAAATCGAATGTTAATTGTAAAAGAAGGCTTTAAGTCCTTCACTGGGTGGCTATGGTTTCATAAATAAATTTTTTGTACCGGAAATTCGCCACTATAGGAACTAAAGGGTTCTTAATATTATAGTTCCGTTGCTTATAGACAACGCACTAGGTCTTCCACATTTAGATCAACCAAATGTCAAATGTTGTTTTCTGTCTTCAAATACAACATACAGGCACTAGATCAAGTAATTATTGCAACCTTTAAAATCTACTATGCTTGGAACTCAATTGAGTCGTACGTCGTATGAACGTTGGACGTAACGCCTCACTAACCCACAATTCCGTCGCAAACGTATTTTGTTTCGTTTTGATAATAATATTAACAGCCTGTTTTTGTAAAACACAAGTGTTCTCACTCACACTTTGATACGATTATGTTTAAAATTTGGTTTTTAAAAAACCTTTGAAAGCTTTCGTCTATTCATGGTTGACATAAATAGAGCTTTTTACTTTCGTGAATCAACATTATTGCCAATGCATTAATATTCTTACATATGCATTCTTTTTTCATATAAAGATTTTGTTTTCGTGGTTAACCCTGGCTTTTGTTTACAAAAATTAAAATTAAATTTCAAAAATAAAATATTCTATAAAAAGTGTAAGTAAATTAGTAAAAAATCAAAATGTTGAATGAAAATCTGAACAATAATAACAGTAAATAAGAGAAATATATATAGAAGATATTTTGCTGCACACGGCACCGGCCACGGTCAAGAATGAAAGATTATCAATAACAATTTTAATTAATTTTCATGTTGTAAAATTCCTTTCTTCATAAAAATAATTTAATGAAATTAAATTTGATGAACTTAAGCCTAATTAAAAATATTGAAAATTTGGATTAAAAACCATAAATAGTTCAACAAAATAATCACAATACTAATTATGTAAAAGATATTTGCGAGATAGCACTAGTTTTTTGGAACTTTCGGAAGAACGGTGTGATACAGTACATTATGTGCATTAAGGTGGGTCGAAAAAAAGTTGTGCCGGTCACTCCCTAGAATGAAAGATATGTCAATTAAGTTTCTAGAAAATGAACATTTTTTTTGCCACGCCGCCAAATACAACCTTAGTTGTTTTTTATATATAGCGCTGCCATTTAAAGTCCGATTTGATCATATCGTTGTTCTTGGCTTGACAGTGTCTTTATTTTTGCCTTGGTGGCTTTTTAATCCGACATCAAATATCGGGTGCCACTTATGCTATCTTGGATGCTTCCCCTAAATGTCCAGTTTTTTTTCACTTACCAAACAAGTCCTTCTTAAACTTAGTACACTCACAATATTCTGTACGTAAAATGAACTGAAATTGTAATATAAAATAAATGAACGTTCAATTAAAAACCGGTCTACCTATTTTTCATTTATTTTTAACAAAAAGTTCATTTAATTTTTACTATCAAAAATTCAACACCATATTCCGAAAAATCAAATAAATATTCAGTTATTTTGTTAAATTTTACTGTCAAAAATTTAACACCATATTCAGTAAAAACGATTAAATATTCAGTTATTTATTAAAATTTTACTGCCAAAAAATTTACCCCATATTCAGTAAAAACAATTAAATATTCAGTTATTTCATAAAATTTTCGTTTACTCCACAAAAGAGCCGAATTTCCAAAAAATACCTGACAGACACCTGTCCGCTTGTTTTTCTTATAAGCGAGAGAGGGAGAATATTTTTATTTACTTACCCAGTTACACACGTTTGTTTTACTTTTGTTGTACTGACCACGTTGTTTACAGAAGAACTCTCAATTATAAGACACCATCAGCATGACCGATATGGCTTCGCAATTATTTTACTTTTAATATTTGATGTATTTAACTAAATTATTTTAACAAATAGAAAATGGGAATTGCTTACACAAAACAAGCAATTCATTTTTTATAGATAAGTAAAAATTAATTTTTGGTAGTAAAATTATATAAAATAACTGAATATTTAATTGTTTTTACTGAATATGGTGTTGAATTTTTGACAGTAAAATTTTATAAAATAACTGCATATTTATTTGTTTTTACGGAATATGTAGTTAATTTTTTGACAATTAATTTATATACGATAACTGAATATTGATTTGTTTTTACGGAATTCGCGGTTGAATTTTTGACAGTAAAAATTAAATGAACTTTTCGTTGCTTTAAATTGCATTTTTATTTACTTTAACATAAAGAAGAATTTAACTCAATCAACGGACAATATTAACTGCAACTGAAAATCCGTATTAATATGCACTTAGTTTTTTGAATAACTGTTAGAATCAGTTAAAAATAAATTTGCTTGGAATTTTAAATGTTTATTTATTTAAAAATGACTGAACGGAATATTTCCTAAATAAACTACAGTCCGTTACTGTAATAATATTGTGAGTATACATATAGCTTTTAATATATTCACTTCTATGGCACGCTTCAAAATGAAGCCGTTTTTTTCTTTATCACATACATCTTACATTAAACCAGGTAGAACCCAATACAAAAAATTTTCCACCAGCGACGCCCTTAAATAAACGGTATTTTTATTAAGTTTCAAGAACTTCAAAACTCAAGCCATGAAACGATATGCGATATGATGAAATCGGACAATAAATGGCAGCGCTATATAAAAAAACAAAGGGCTTGGGCCGTGGCAAAAAAATTAGCCGTTTTAGAAACTTCATTGGCAAACCTTTAATTCACGGGGGTGACTGGGACAACCTTTTTTTGTATGGAGGTCGAACCACTATAATGTCCATACATACATATTTTTGAGCGTATGTAGTTTCATTGTTTCTAGAATTTTTTGAACCTGTAAATTCATCCATACATACATATTTATGTAATTATTTATAAGTGAACCTCTATAGAATATTTTATATTAGTATTAGTTTTTTAGGTTTCTTTCTTTAAAATATCCCAGTTATTTTCCATATTTTGTGATTTGTTTTTTAAACGAATGCCTTTTACGTATCGTCTTCTTTTCACTTTTGTTTTCATTTATTAAGAAGATGTTCATTTTATAAGAACCAAAATTATGCAGAAACAAATTAAAGCTTTTTTTGTCACTCACCGGAAATGTTTATTAATTTTGTGAAAACCTAAACCTGATTTTGTTCGTTTTTTTACGAACGAACAAATATTTTCATTTTCTAAAAACAGGCTGTAAAATTTTATTCAAAATTTGGTTTTTTTCTATTCTTTTATTTTGTTATCAAATATTAATTTGAAAACACAAAAATAATTTCATTTTACATTTCAAATTTTTTTTTTTTAACAGTACGTAACCGTAACCGGCAAGGTATATTTACACAAGGTAAACTCGTTGGCCCATATGTTTGTCAGCTGTTTACCCCTAGTTGGAACCCAAACGTCAAATTTCGTGTTATGAGCCAAAATTTGTACATGTGTGCCTTAAATTGTTTTTGTTTTATATGAAGACGATTTTGACAACTCGGTTCTATTTATAGAGCGGCATGTCAACACTCCCAAATGAGTCTACCTTGTGTAAATATACCTTGCGTAACCGGCGTATGAAATAGAATTGGATTTATATCGACGTACAACGTAGATACGCTTTTACGTTTACGCCAGCTATTGTGTGCCTTTGTATAAAATGTTATTCGTTTTAATACGACAACGTACTTACGTCGTATGCTACTACGTTCATACGGTGCAATTGTGCTCCTACGGTTAAAGATAATGTAATGAATAATAAATATGTATTTAAAAGTCACAGACGAGTGGAACAAATAATCTTTTGTAGACTGCATCAAACATGATGGTTCTTTCTTTTGTTTTTGTTAAAATAAAATATTTGTAAAAGCAACATAAAATTGAATTGCATATTTTACCTGATATTTAACAAATCCCCTTATTTTTAGGGATACTCTATCTTTTTTTGCACGATATTTTTACGCGAGTTTTCGGGGAACGCATCTATCGCGTAAAATGGCCTACAGAAAAACATGCCTAAAATAGACATTATAAAGAATTCGATATTGATGAAATTTTTCGAAAAAGTCTTTTTATACTACTTTTATAACTACTTATTTTGTTTCAAAGAATAAAGATTGAAGCTTTTCAAGTGTTACTTCGGAGGGGTCTTGTGCATGCACCTTCTACTTGGCGTTACACTCTAGGACCTAAAGGTAGAGGTAATTACTCAAGTTTAAAATTTACAGACCGCTAATAAGTCAACTATAAATTGAGTCCAACCTGTAACTACGGGTTTCAGTAGCACCTGGGAACCTTAGATATCCAGTATTGAAGAACCATGCCAGAATCAGGTAATGGTTAAAACTCAAATCGAGGAATTTTAAATTTTAAGGTTACAGATTTGGCCCTTATATTCTAACCCGTATTTGGTTACGATATTCGAAGAAACTGCAAAAAATTTAAGCTTAAAAGAAATTTCTAATCTTGTTCTTTTATTTAAAATTAAATTAACGTTGTCAGGATAAAATTATATACATATACTACATTTCCTTAAAACGGAAAATTATAATTAACAATAATGAAGTATAAACCGAACAACAAACCAATGAGTAATAATCTATTTTTTTTCTAACTAGACTCGATTATGTTTTCAAAGATTACTTAGTTAGAATACATATTTATTTAATTCATAAGCATAATCTATACCAGAGTACAATGGTACAAAGTAAAATGGTACACAAATAAGTAATCAAGGAAATGAAGATTTATGATTTACAGACTTTGGACTAAGTTCTGACCTTAACTTAGTTACGAATTTAGGCAAAACTGCCATGCCAGTGTTAAAAGTTCTCCCCTATTTGGGGAGAAATCTCTTATTTACCAACACTGGCTAAAGGACATATATTCGAACATTTTAAAATTAAACTTTTAGTTTCACTTAAGTCTTTTTTTAGAACCATATTTAATATCCCGTGCACTTGCTTTAAATAACAAACAAAAATAATTGTAATTGCTTTAGTGGTCAGATGTTAAATTTAGCATGTAAAATGGTAATTTGTACCACAAGCTGGTAACAAATTTTTTTATTGAATATCAAATTAATATTAATAAAAATACACACAAAACAATTTTAGCACAAATTGCTTGTATGTCTCTTATTCATTGCTTAATACCTTTTTCAGACTTTGCGACATAAACCTGGAAAAATATTCATAATTTCTCTTGTTATCCCTTCGAAAACTCGTAACCGCAATTTGCTGTAACACGCCACAAGCTACAATTTGACATTTAATTATTTAATTAAAAATTTAAATATTAAATTTCGAAAACGTATACGAAACATTTTAAAAATAAACATTAAATTGTTTCATGATTTAGCATTTCGTGCTACGTTGTGTACCCCGCAAGCGTCTCTACACCCCTCTTCCGCAATCTGCTGTTTCATGATATATGTCTGTACCACATGTCGCATAGTGTAAAACAGGTGGAAATACGATAACGATCGAAATTACAATACAATTTGAAGTGTAATTTCGATTAGTATCGAATGTGGTAGTTTACCCTCCAGGAAATAGTTCAAAATATTTGTAAATGATTTCTCAAATAGTAAAAATAATTTTAATATTTTTCGAATTCGAATAAAATCTAGAGGGCCTTAAGAAAATGTAAGCTTCGTTCACAACCAAAAAAACATTTTCACTTGGTGTTCATAATAGAGCAACAATTTCTTTTGCAACCACACTCATTTTGCATTATTATTATTTATTTTTTACAACATTTTGTTGAAATTTTCATTCAAAACTAAATAAAATTATTTTAAACGTCAGAAACAATTTCATATAAATTGTTGCTGAAGTTCTAGTTGACTCAACACTAGTTACATTTTTAAAAAAAATTTTAGTTACATTTTTGTTCTAAAAATGAAAGGAAAATATATGAAATATTTCAGGAAGAAAAAAGATAGAAGAAAAAACGAAATTGTTTCTCTGATTGTGAACGAAGCTTTATTAATCTTATTTTTTCTTTACAACTTAAAAATACAAGATTTTTCGTAAATTTTGAGTATTTATTGTGAAACACTGGTGTACTATATAATATTATTTAAATATGACCATTTACCATCTGGCAGATTCTGCCATTTTACTGTTCATTTTTAGAGACAGAGAACAAATAAGGGCAATTTCGCTACAGTAGATATTTCAAGAGCACCGTGTCTTTTTCCATATGTTTCAAAACTAAAAAGTATTTTATATTGGAAAACTTTTTATAAGAAGAAAACTGATACAAGAAATATTTTGCCATGCACCAACAATACTGTACTGTATACTCTATTTGCTTTCACAAAATGTCCAACTAAGTGTTTGTTTTTTTATTATAGAGTACAAACTTTTATAAGATATGAATATTTTTAAAGAGAAAAAACGCATATAAGAAAAAGTTTCGTGATATTTTCTTATCTGCTTTTTGGCCAATGCTGGTTTTAAACGAATCATCTGTATTAAATAGTTAGAGATCACTTCTTGTCCAGCCATTGATCTGGTTGATTGATCGGGCTTCAGATAAGTTTTATATCACTTCTTGTTATTGTTTTTGTAAAAGCGAGGCCTGAAGAACAAATGTTGCTAAGTTGACAATCCTTGGTGTGTTTGTTGAACTCCGAGTCGTTCCAGTGCGTAGAACGGATTGTCGTGGGAACCGGTTGTCGCAACACATGGTTTCATGTTTTATCTCTTGTTTTTATTAAGTACCTTCTTGTATGTAATTCAACTGCTCTGTTTTAAATTAAGAACTTAAAGAAAAGCTTGAAGTAAAACAAAAACTTTGTTGTTGAAATTTTTGGTGTTTAATGACTAAAAAGCAAATCACACTACCGTGTTTAAGGTCATTTTAAGTGTTAAGGAGCCAAGCATGTAAATTTTAAGATTTTTTCATTTATAATTTAACTGTCGAAAAACAAGTTGTTCTAAAACAAGTTAAAGTCAGGAATCGGAGTGTGTTTTGAGGATTTTTTTTTTTATTTTGGGGTATTACTGCACTCGTTTTTAATGGCGGCACATCATATATTAAATTAAATTCATATTTTTTTGTTTGTTTAAAAAGATTGTCAATGTTTATAGCTGCATGGTTAATATACAATGTTATTTAACAGGTTCCCTGTCCGACATGTGAAACAAATTAATTTTTTTGTACCATGTTTTACATTTTTTTTAACATATTTATCTGACAAGGTGTGAAATCAAAACATAATGTTTGAAGTCTGAACAATTTTGTTTAATTTTTTTTTTTAAGTTGTTTCAACCAGTGTCCGAAAATAAACACTAAATATCGTGTTCGGTTCCGTAGATTTGTGCTTGTGTAGAAAATCGTTTAAAAAAATAACGTTTCCCTGTTTTTCATCTTTCGAGCACAAAAATTATACTGTTCTTATCCAACTCAACAAAAAGATGAGAACATTTAATAACGTTCGCTTTTTTTTAAACCACAAACTTTATTGTGTTCGGCTCAGCTCATTAATGTTCGTTCGTTTCTGTTGTGCGCAGCGCCCTCTTGGCTGGTAAAAAAACCAAAATTTTTTTACAAAAACAAAATACACTTTTTGTGGCCTTTTTTTAATTTATCTCTTTGTATCATTTTAACAAAATTTATGACACTTTTTGAACCTTTTTGAAAATAACTACAAGTTTCCATATTCCTTACGAAAGTTCTCATGAGTTTTGTGAACATACATATAAAAATTGGTAGCATGTCATAATGTCCAGTGCCATAGTGTCCACGGATATATTTACAAATAAATTTAAAATAGAAACTTGTGAGTCTCTCAATTTGCTCGAATTGGAGCTGGAAGAATGGACTTCAAAGGAAGAACTAATTACAAAATATAGAATAAGTGTTTCTAAAAAGTGATAAGCATTATCAAAGGTTTTTGTAAAAATAACTTTTTTTTTGATAATATCACTAATATTGGAATGTACCTGTGAACTTTTTCTTAGTTTTAACATTGATTTATAATTCAAGTATGTATATTTACTTTTATTTTATTCTAATGTATTAAATTAATACATATTAATAAACTTGACTCTATTTTACCTTTAAATACCCCTTTTTTGCAAATTTTTTTTTTCTTAAATGGCCTTTTTATGACACTTTTTCGAAATTTTCAACGGCAGCCCTGGTCTACACAAACACTAAAAAAATAGATATCGTTCCTGGGTGTATGATCGGAACGCTAAATAATGTTATGTTTATTTTCGAACACTAGTTGCAACATGTTAAACTTTAATAGAATTCCGTTAATGCCCGTAATTTCTACAAACAGATATCTATCTGGTCATGTTCGTACCTAACACGTATCTTTACCTATCCGATACATTTTTTTTAATTTCAAAGTTAATTTTGCCTACGTCTTTTTTCCTTTGTTTTTTTTTTTAAATATGGCAACATTTGTATTATTATTATTATTATTTTTAATTAACTGTCAAAATTCGATGTGGTTTCAGCATATTAGGAATCTTAAGGTAAAACCTTCTCCTGCGTTAGGTTTAATGTATAAGTTTAAAAACAAGTTTCATAATTTATTTTAATTTATCAGGCTTTGATTCAAAAGCATTGCAACTACCTTGCATTAATATATGGATTCAAAAAAAATACTGATTTTAAATCGCTTCAGAGAATTCAGAATAAAGCATTAAAAAAGTGTAGCTGATTTGCCTAGCCGGTTTCCAACTGTTATTTTATACAGGGAGATTTACCCACTGTCTTGCCAATATACGGGCTTTATAAGTTCCAGTTATTACTGTTCATGTTTAAATGTTTTAATTGTATTCAATTGTATACAATTTACAAGGAATCAGGATACTTTTAATACAAGAAATCGTGATTATTTAAGAACAACCTTTTTCCAATCTGAAACAACTAAACAACGAGTTGAATGTTCTGGTTGTATTAAATATAACAACCTGCCATATAATATTAAACAAGCCTCCAGCCTATCGCAGTTTAAATCTAACTTGAAAATTTTTTTATCTCAACATATTGATGAGCCTCTGACTGGTATGTTTGAAATACATGTAAATTTGTAGATTAAAATTTATTATAAATATTTTGAAATACTTTTGGGGGATTTCATGTCAAGTGACCCAATTTTGAAATCGATGTCTTCCGATTTGGATGAAATTTGCACCAAGGTTAGTCCTATTGGATAGTAGTTTAGACACAAATTTTCAACAAGATCGGTCGAAAAGTTTCTGAGTTAGTGGGGGTCAAAATTTGACATTTTGGCCATACAGGTGTTCTTTCTTATCCATGTAACTTATTACCTATTGGTGTTAGCAAAATTTGTCCCAAGTAGCTTCGATAGCTATTTGATCCATCTTTTGAAAAAAATTTTTTTTGTTTTTTTAAAAAATTTTTTTTATTTTTTTTTTTAAATTTAAAACTTTTTTTTATTTTTTTTTTTAGCGGGTATGTTTTTTTTTTTTTTTTTTTTGTTCAAAAAAAAGCTTATGTCTTTTCCTTTAAGGTAGTTTTGGTCCCTTTTTGGGATGCGAGCGGCTTATGTATAAAAAAAAATAATTTCTAACTCTAGACAAGGGTTTTTCAATTTTTAGCATATGCAGTGTTCTTTCTCATCCATTTAACTTATTACCTATTAGTGTTAGCAGAATTTGTCCCAAGTATCTTCGATAGCTATTTGATCAATATTCTGAAAAATTTTTTTTTTGTTTTTTTAAAACTTTTTTTTTTTAATTTAAAATTTTTTTTTTAAATGCAAAATTTTTTTTTTATATTTTTTTTTTATCCGGAATGTTTTTTTTTTTTTTTTTTTTGTTCAAAAGAAAGCTTATGTCTTTTCCTTTAAGGTAGTTTTGGTCGCTTTTTGGGATGCGAGTGGCTTATGTATAAAAAAAATAATTTCTAACTCTAGACAAGGGTTTTTAAATTTTTAGCATATGCACTATTTTGAATTTTTTCCTATTTGTGTTTAAGTGTTTCTAAAGCCTTAAAAATAAAACGTTTGCAAAGAAACTAGACAAATTAACCTTTCCGACGGTATGTTACAAACCCAATTACTATTTTATACCTTCGATACTATAATGCCCACAATATATTAATCCCAGGAATAAAATCACTTTTTTTCTGTAGAAAGGTTGACAAATTAAATTCTTTTTATTAATTTGTAATAATAATTAAACTAATATATAATTATAATAATAATAATTTCTAATAATAATAATAAAAAGATAAAGATAAATAATTTAATAAAATTTATGTAGGAAAAATTAAAAAAAGAATTATTTGTCAACATTTCTACAGAAAAAAGTGATTTTATTCCTGGGATTAACATATTGTGGGCATTATAGTATCGAAGGTATAAAATAGTAATTGGGTTTGTAACATACCGTCGGAAAGGTTAATTTGTCTAGTTTCTTTGCAAACGTTTTATTTTTAAGGCTTTAGAAACACTTAAACACAAATAGGAAAAAATTCAAAATAGTGCATATGCTAAAAATTTAAAAACCCTCGTCTAGAGTTAGAAATAATTTTTTTTATACATAAGCCACTCGCATCCCAAAAAGCGACCAAAACTACCTTAAAGGGTAAGACATAAGCTTTCTTTTGAACAAAAAAAAAAAAAAAAAAAAACATTCCGGATAAAAAAAAAATATAAAAAAAAAATTTTGCATTTAAAAAAAAAATTTAAAATTAAAATAAAAAAGTTTTAAAAAAACAAAAAAAAAATTTTTCAGAATATTGATCAAATAGCTATCGAAGATACTTGGGACAAATTCTGCTAACACTAATAGGTAATAAGTTAAATGGATGAGAAAGAACACTGCATATGCTAAAAATTGAAAAACCCTTGTCTAGAGTTAGAAATAATTTTTTTTTATACATAAGCCGCTCGCATCCCAAAAAGGGACCAAAACTACCTTAAAGGAAAAGACATAAGCTTTCTTTTGAACAAAAAAAAAAAAAAAAAAACATACCCGCTAAAAAAAAAAATAAAAAAAAGTTTTAAATTTAAAAAAAAAAAATAAAAAAAATTTTTTAAAAAAACAAAAAAAATTTTTTTCAAAAGATGGATCAAATAGCTATCGAAGCTACTTGGGACAAATTTTGCTAACACCAATAGGTAATAAGTTACATGGATAAGAAAGAACACCTGTATGGCCAAAATGTCAAATTTTGACCCCCACTAACTCAGAAACTTTTCGACCGATCTTGTTGAAAATTTGTGTCTAAACTACTATCCAATAGGACTAACCTTGGTGCAAATTTCATCCAAATCGGAAGACATCGATTTCAAAATTGGGTCACTTGACATGAAATCCCCCTTTTGTTTAAATTTTACCAACAAGCCTCTATAATTCCAATCTGGCGCTGAGGTGAAATTGTAATATTGTTATATTTTATAATAAAATTTGAAAAAAAAATACACTACTCGTTATACCATAGATATCTATACACAGATACAAACCATGTACAAAGGATACGCCAACTGTTGGAAATTCGACAGTTTTAAGAGGTGTTTAGAATTTTTAAACGCATTTTTTAATGTTTTCTAGGATAATTTTTTTTTTATATATAAAAAATACATAACAAACATGTTTTTTTTTGTTTTTTTTTTTTTTTTTTGTTAATAACGCACTTGTTCAGCAATAGTGTTTTAACTCAAAATTTTTATTTGTTCACTCTTTGAAAAAAAAACCACATGTTACATTCTTCTCTAACCGCTGAAAAATATCGTGCTATTTTGTCTACTTCTTGGTAATAAAATGGTTGGTTTAAAAATTATTTTTCATATATCTTTAATGTTAAATTATAAATTGTTTTGCTTCAACTAAATAAAAATGTTTAAATTTTGAAAGAATGCGGTATTATTGAACAAGTGAGATATGTACTTATTTTATTTATGCGAAAAATTTTGTGTTGCCTCTACTAGCTAAAATGGCGCTAGGCACAAGTAAAACGACTGAATATTAATGTGCTGAACGGAAAGGAATAAAGCTTATGGTTTTCTACGAAAAACAGAACGCAAAGGTTGTTACTTCTCAAACACTATTAACGTTTGTTTTTTCCCCATTTCTACCGTACAGAACACTAAAGTACGATTACACAGGTAAGCAAAGTTAGGAAAAGTCGAAAACCTGGGATTAGACTATACTTTGCTTAGGGCCTGAATCCGAATCTGTACTCAGAATTCCTTCATCTCATCAGGATTTCGAGATATCTTAGTTTAAGTCAGTTTTTAAAAACAAACAGTACATTATTTAGCTCACACAACCAAGAACGATATCTATTTGGTAAGTGGTTGTGTAGACGAACACAACCCTTAATACCGTTCGTAACTATTTTCAAGAAAAAGCCGAGCATTATTTAGTGTTCTGTTCTTCGTTAAAAAGCAGAACAATTGTTGTGATACTGTAGACACACATTATATTATAATGTTCTATAATGTTTTTTTTTTTTTTACGTTGTAAAGAAATGAACAAACAAAAATTTTTAGCAACGGCCGCAGCACAAATAGCTTGTGTGTGTTTTGTGTAAATGTTTTGTTTGTGTAAAATTATTTTGCTAGCCTTTTGTTTTTTTTTCGTATGTATGTGTATTTTAATTTTGTGAAAAATATTTGAGTTTTTTACCAGCCAAAAGGAACGAACATTAATGGGCCGAACCGAACAATATGAAGTTTGTGTGTTTAAAAAAAAAAAACCGAACGGAATTAAATGTTCTTATCTTGTTGAGTTGGTTTAAAACAGGATTATTTTTATGATCGAAAGATGACTCACAGGGAAACGTTATTATTTTTAATGATTTTCTACACAAACACTTTTAGCGTTTGTGTTTTCCACAAATCTACCAAACCGAATACTAAGGAACGATATTTAGTGTTTATTGTTGTAAATTAAAAAAAAAAAACAATTTTTCGCTACATTCGATATATTAAACCTGCGCGAACTTATTTTTAGTTTTAAAATCTGATTTGTCCTCTGAAAGTCTTACCAATTACCTTTAAATTTAATGCCTAATCGTTCTAACTTCTTTTTCCTTTTCTAAGATATTTCAACCTAAATTTGGAAAAATCCGAGCTTATGGACATAGAGTAAAAAATTAAAAATTTTGAAATATTTTTATCTGTGTATTAATAAAATGAAAACAAATTTAAGATACGAAAAAAGTTAATAGTTAACAAACGAGCAAATGATTTAATTAACAAACGAATAAATAAATACAACTGCCTCGACATGAAAGAAAAAATATTTAAAGCAAATAAAAAATAAATGGCAAAAGTAAATAAATACGAAATAATAAAATAAATCAATAATTATTTATGGACATATGCGTGTATGTATGTAAACAAAACTTCATATCAGTATAACAAATCATTAAAGAGAAGAAACTTACATTATTTTCATCAAATACCCGGAAAACTAACGAGGCAAATTTACTGGGATCTCCTTGAGGGAAAAATTGTTTGTAGATTTTGATAAAACCCTAAAGGCGCAATTACAGCCGCAAGTAACACAATAAACGATTTAGAGCAAAACAAAAAACATGTTAAGCAGCAGCCATATCAGCCAGCATGTTGTTAATACAGGAAACGTTACATAAAACATAGTGGGGTGAAAAAAAGTTTTTGTGGATAAATGTATAGACAGAGTAGAGTGATGAAAAAAACCATAGAAAAAAAGTGAAACATGTACAAAATCATATTCATATGCAAAAGGAAAACACAACATAACAAATCATTTAGTGGCGCCCCATTTGACAGGCAATGACGCCATAGAGGAGCATTAACCAAATAAAAATAAAAGAAAAACATCCACAACATAAAATCGTAGCAGTAACAGAAACAGTAGCGGCAGCATCCAGCAACGTTTGTTGTAGTTGTTGAAACATAAAACAAATCCACAATACGAGACATCAGCGTCAACATTTCATTAAATCAAATATGTCGCATACAACATCATCAAATGACATTAATAGAGGTTGTTGTGTAATATTTGGTAACACAAACATACATTCGCCCCACATTACAACAAAATAATATTAAGGATATTGGTATAATAACACAACAAAAACAACAAATATAAAAAAAAAAACAAAAAGAATACAAAATAATTAGTAGAATCATAAAAGTTTAGTGCAGTTAAAAGCAAAAGTTGTTTTTTAGCATACAGATGAGAATTTTTAAGTTTTCATTTCAATTAAATTTCCACAGCAGCATAAAGAATTTTTTTTTTTTTTTTTTTTTTTTTTGTAATTTAAGTTAGAAAACATAAAATTTTTAAATTTATCCAATCAAATTGAACAAAAGGAAAAAAGAGAAAAGAAAAAATGTATTAAGGAAGAAAGAAAAAATGGAGAGAATAAAAAGATATAAAAATTTATTAATATTTCTTTCTCGTAAAATGTAAATATTTTGCTATAAAACATTTTTTATCTAATAGTTTGTAGTTTGTAAGAAAACTTTTTTTATAGTTTTAGTTAACACTATCCGGGAAAAATTAAATAAGAAATAAAATTTGTCTGCAGAGGATTATGATAATAAAAACATAATTTTAAGAAGAGTGTTACCATGGCACGCCAGTCCTAGTGACTCCCACGGCGATTTTGTATAAAACACACAATATTTATTTGATGAAATGTTAAAATTAAGTTTTAACAATTTGAAATTGTGGTACAGTCGACTATTGATAGTTTGCAACTCGTTAATTTAAGTCTTAAGATAATTTCAACAGTTTCCCAGGACCATGAAAAAAGTCCAATAAACTGAAAAAACAATCAATGAAATTTCGTACCTTTGGCAATTTGAAATTAATTGAATGCTCGCAGACACGCCATAATTTGAATTTTTTCTGGCACTACGCTCAAAAATTTAAATTTTTTTAATGTGCTGTATTTAAGAAACACAATCAATTCGTCACCGCATGCCCTTCTATCTCCGAAATATTAGCGGTTTTGTGCCTGAGGTCCAGCAAGGCCTCTGGCCCTGACAACATGCCTTCAGAGTAACTTGAAGCAGACTATATGCAAAAGTCTGAAGTTCTGCATCCACTCATATCGGAATTCTAGCGAAACAATGCTATCTGAACTAGCCTAAAGCCCTTATGACACTACATTTTTTATTCATTAATTGATATAGAATTGATAGAAAGAAACAGTAAATGTTAGAAAGAGCAAACTATAAAATGTAAACAAAGTTTTTTAGTTTTTTTTTTCTCTTGTTATGGTTTTGTTTCAGGGATGGGGTTGAGAATTTTTAAAATTGTACCAACAACCTTTAAAAATTTTACTTTTTTACCCTAATTGTACTAAAAGATTTTTTTAGTTGAAATTAATTTTATTTTTGTTCATGAAAAACACCACAAAATGGTATTATAAATCTTAGTTTAAAAAGTATCAACAAAAAAGTAAATTGAAACAACTTAGCCATCCCTGTTTTGTTTATTTTATTAAATGTTGCCAACTTTTTGTTTATGAGAAACCTAAAAACAAAAAGCGGTAAATCGCTGAATTTGCTTATAAACCGCTGATTCAGCAACACTTTTAATATTTCAAGCTGGAAATGTCAATTTTAAGTTAAACAATTTTAAATTTTTTTTGACATAACTTCATTTTTATCGATAACTTTAGTAACATTTTTGACGGTATGCCATTTATCTTAATACAGCTTAACTCTTTGCACTTGGTAAATTTTTGTATTACATTATATTTGTACTGTTCACCAAAACTTGAACAATGCATTAAAAATGTAGTGTCATAAGGGCTTAAGGAGTTGTTATTTTGCTGCCAAAGACAGTTTATCTCTTAAGCATGATAAAGAAAATAGTCGCGCATATAATCGATAAGTGACTATCAGATCATGTATCAGCTAGTTTTAGGAACGAGCAAGCTGGCTTTAGATCGCATCGATCCTGCGCCGACCTTGTCAACATATTGCGTATAACGGTGGAGCAATCTGTCGAATGGCGTTTTACGCTGTATCTGTGCTTTAATGATTTCGACGTACCGCAATGTCATCTTGAAAGCACTAGAATGCAGAGTCTCGGGAAATACCATACGTCTTATCAGAAGCTTGTACAACGGTGGCACTTGTCGAATACGGCACGAACTTGATGTGGTAATGACCCTTGTATCATAAAATAACAGGGGAATTGCGTGGTGAATTTAAGACAGTCTTGGAGATCTGGCGTATGCCGATGACATCTGCCTCCTTCCACTTAAGTACATAGATAAAACCGGTATGCTGGCCGGTATTAAAGTGTATCCTGCACAAAAAGCGTTGTCAATAAACATCCCTAAAACCAAAGTAATGCACATTAACACAAATATTGCCCTAACAATTTCCGTGGGTTATAACTCAATAAATAATGTGAACTAATTTTGTCATTTAGGCAGCCTCATTACTGCAAAAGGTGGACATAAGATGCCGAATTTATAAAGGGCGTGCAGCTTTTAGCGCTCTCGAAAATACATGGAGGTCTACATACATCAGAGGGCGGCATGAAATAACCCCCCAAAATATAACCCCCCAAAAAAAATAATGAAATAACCCCCCAAAAGTTTGTACAGAACACAACAACAACGAGTTTTGGGGGGTTATTTCTTTTTTTTTGGGGTGTTATTTCATTTTCTTAATTGGGGGATTATTTCATATGAAATAAGGCCCCACACTTTGGGGGGTTATTTCATTATTTTTTGGGGGGCTTATATTTTGGGGGATTATTTCATGCCGCCACATCAGAGATCTGGAACGTGACGAACAAAGAATTGCAAAATTTGCAAGTCTTCATCAAATACTGCTTACGAAAAATCTTGCGCATTTTCTGGCCGAACAGCTCACGAACAAAGCTTTATGACCGGCCACACACCAGGAATCAATAGCCTCGGAAGTTTGACGCCACAAATGGATATGGATGGGTCACACCCTAAAGAAGCCAGAAGATGATATTGCACGCTAAGCTTTGGATTGAAATGAGCTGGGTAGTCACAGAAGAGGAAGACCGATCAACACGAGCAAATTACTGTTAGACGCAGAAGCACTAGAAGCTGGCTATACATGGCGAGAAATTAAAAACTTAGCCTCAGATAATTTAAAATGGAAGGAATTTGTTTTGTTCCTCCTAGAAACTTTGCGATAATATTTAAGATTAGAGGCATTGCTAAATGCATAGTAATGTCAACAAACATTTTACAAACTCAATAATTTAAAATTCACATGTGAGCTAGGACAGTTTCTTCCAGCATGACTTTCTAAGCTCAAACTTTTGTTAATATGAACTTTCGAATACTAGAACTTTTTCTCTGGCCACTTAAATTTCACATTATCGAAAGTCAACTGTATATTAGGGCTATAACTTTTTCACACTCTTTGCAAATATCATATTTGCAAAACATTTTAAGATCTTTTTATAAACGAGGCTGTCAAAATAAAACAGTAATGGGATTAATGCTCGTCATCATGTTACGCTCCCAGTAAAAGAGCTAACTCAATCTAAACAAACCCTGTCTTAATTTTATTTTTTTTTTCTCAATATTTATTTATTGAATCTTCATAATATATTATATAAAATATGAACTTATAATATTTAATTAAATCTTATCCGAATACAATACGCTTATTTACTGCAAGACCGGCATAAATCAAAAAACATAATTTTGGAGTTAGTGATGTAGATTTGTTCGCTATGTTTTTCGTTATATCTTTTATACTTTCCCCATTTGAGGAGAATGTATCGTTATTTTTTCTAAGTGATTAGAGCAAATCAAAAACTTTAAGTGCGTTTGTCTCGAAATGAATTTTTTTTGAGTTATGCCGGTCTTGCAGCAAATGAGCGAATACATGTCCTGCCAGTGCCAGACAATAAATATCGTCATCACGGTTTCTGTTCACATATCGCTCATATGCTGCAAGACCGGCATTACTAGTTAGAGCAAATCAAAAACTTTAAATGCGCTTATCTCGAAATGTATTTTTTTGAGTTATGCCGGTCTTGCAGCAAATGAGCGATATGTTGGTGTTTATTGCTCCTCTGATTGGGTGAGTACTGCAGTGTCTCTTCTCCTTAAATAAGTGTGGCCGCCATGATTTAACATTTTTCGAGCTAATGGATGTGGGTGTAGTTCAAGCCTTTTTTGATATTTTACTGCATATTTCGTAATCATAATTTTTACTAATGCCTCATTGAGATCTTTATAAACGTTTGAGGTTTTAACATACCAGGGAGTGGTACTGTTATTAGCAAGGCTTGATTCAGAACTACTACACTAGAGGGCCAAATAAAGTATACTAACGATTTTATAAGCAAACCAAAATGTTACGTTTGTGCAAACCTTTTGAAGCATGTTTCTAAATATATTTAAAAATTGTTGATTTTAATGCAAATATGTTAAGTATTTGCCCAAATGTTTGCGCTGGCTTATGCTAATTATTTCAGTGAAAACGAAGGAAAAGAAGAAGCATACAACAGTGGACAATGATAATTTTGTTTTTTGTGAATTGTGTCGTTTATTTGCAAAGGGGAATTGTGTGTTTGTTTAGCCGTTTGTATAGTTTATTTGGCCCTTAGGTAACATATAACTTTAGTTTGAAATATTAACACTAAATAATAGGTATCTACACTCAGAAGATGTAGTAGATGTGAATTTTTTTAAAAAAAATTTATATATTTTTATGTGTTTTTATCAATAATAAAAACTGGGAATTAAGCACGAATAACAAAATCTTTTGAAATTAAAATTTTGTATTCCCAAAAATTGAAATTACTTTTTGATAATAAACAGGCAAGTGCACGGCCTAAAAAAACACTTAATTGACAACAACTTTTGTAAGTTGCTGTTGTTTTTATTTTGTTTTTCTTAACCTACTTACAACTAAAATTAATGTTGAGAAAATTTCAACTAATTGTAGTGGGGAATGTAAGATGAGATAAACCCACTGTTTATTGTTGATGTGTTTTGTTTAAGCTTTGATATTATTACAAGTAGAACTGTTGCTATAAGTCTTATACTCTTAACAATTTTATTTGGTTAAATATCTTTAGTTTTTCTAAAATCTTTATGGATGAAGTTTCCTGATGATCTGGCCTAAGCAACCAGTGAAATGCGCATAGGAATAGCTTATCCTATCAACAATAAATTTCAAGTGTTTTTATCAATAATAAAAACTGTGAATTAAGCACGAATAACAAAATCTTTTGAACTTTTTATAAATTTGTACAAAAAAATAACAGCTATCAACAAACAATATTTTCAGTAATATTGGTTAACTATCTTTTTAAGACAATACTATACTTTTACGAAAAATAAGTTAAAACTTTTTTGTACTGCCAATAATATATAAAAGTTAGCGTACAGGTTTAAAGTGCATTATTTAAATAAGTCACTAATTTGATAGTAAATTTATATATATAGAAACTTAAGCTACGCATCTTGAAAGATCCTTTTTTAAAAAGTATTTATACCAGCACTTAGTTCCCTATAGAGCTGTAATCTTCACTGTTAAAACCAACCCTTTCTAATGGTTTCTTAAATGTCTGTCATATACGAACAACAGCGTGTTTTCTTAAAAAGCTTCCCCTAAACCCCCCTAAGCCACAATAGTGTTAACATTGACTCGAATCAAAGTTCCAACAAACTACAAACCTTTAATAAGCATTAATTCAAAATTTCATCCGTTACTTACTTGCTCTGTGAGTAAACCATTGGGACAGTCTTTTAAGAATCCTTTGTGCCTGCGTTTTTATGAATTTTTAATACAAAAAAAGTTTTTTATATTTTTGTTACATTTTACAAAGAAAGAAAAAAAAAACACAGAATTGTTATTAAAATTATACTATTTTCGCATAAGAAGTCAACAAAAGGAATATCAAATCAGTTGGCTGCAGTGAAACAACACTAAAGAGAGAATAAGAACAAAAACTTACCATTGTCTGATTTCTTTTTCTGTAACTGAAATGAAAAGAAAGAACTTAATGTTATTACAAATTTATGCAGAACTTTATTTTGAAAACTCTCCTAAAAACTATAAAATAAAGGGTGATTCATAAGTAACACAGTCATTTTATAAGTAAATAAAGTTGTTGTTGACGTTTTTTGTTTTTCTTTATTTTCATTTCCTTCACCACAGGTGATAAGGTAACTTTTACTTTATTGACATAAGAACTTCTAAAATATGTATGCATTTTCTGTGTTCTAATAAGTAGCCAATTGGATTGAAAGATGTCCGTCTGTCTGTCTGTCTTTTTTGTCTGTTGAAACAAGTTTCCCAAAGACCCTAGATATCTACCAAGAATCGTTTTTACGCTACTCATAGTATCTCATGAAATTTTAAATTTAACAACGCTGATGTACTTATACTCACAACAGCATTTATTTATAAGTATATCGTCGGCTTGATATGCAAACCTGCTAAATCCCTTTTACCACATTTTACAGGAGAGAAAAAAAACTTCTTATATTTCATATTTGCAGCTTGAGAGGAAAATCAAAAATATAGTATGTTTTACACACGTCAAGACTCAAATTTAAGAAAAAGGCGTATCTTTCTCTATCACACGGCATCAAAATTTTAATTTACTTTAAAAGTGGATTTAGCAGCTATGCATAATAAGCCGATGATATGTTGAAATAAATAGGAATCCTTTGCCTATATCATTATCATAATATCTCAAGTCTGTATGATTCATACATTATCTCAGCCTGATTTATAATTTTCAGCTCATTCAATTCATCCGTTTACCGTTTTAATGCCACAGAGCAAACACACGCCCTCATGATCATCGCTGTCAGATAAATTTGAAGAAAAAACGTCCACTTCGTATATATAACATTAGGAAAATGTAATCGTCGAATTGTCACTTTGATAATTTTAGTTTATTTTATTATTTGAAAGAAATGATTTTTCACCGAGTTTTTTTTAAGAACTTTTTTGCTACCTTACCTTGACTAAAGATGTTTTGTCAAAATGTCACAGATATAATGCAAAAAAGTACAAGAAATTATGAATAATGAAAAAAGTACAGGAAATTATGAAAATCCTAGATGGAAACTACGTTGGTATATATTTCTGTCACGTTTGCTCCGTTAAATTTTGCTATTGAAAGTCAGCCAGATTGGTCTTAGATATTAATAAAAAATCACGATTGCTTCTTATTTTTCTCAAAAACTCCCCTGTTGTTGTTGTTGTTTTTTATTTATTTTATTTTAATGTGCAGACCTTTTTCTGAAACAAAAAAATGTAATCAAATGTATATTTTTGCTTTTTAAAATGTATTAAATAATGTATGTTAGCGGGTCTAAGCCTTTGCACTATTACGATGTTTACACGTAGCCTATTGCAAATAAAAGCTATTTGCGAATAACTTACTTACTGTTTATATGACTATATTGTGAATTTTTTTATATGAACAAATAATACGATTAAAATTGTGGCAATGCTTAAAGTCTTAAGCCTAGTACTCCGTTCAAATTTGTGAAAAATGATGAGCAACATTTATTATTTCACACGAAAATTTTGACACGTATCAATGTTACCTATCTTGCGAGTTTGTACAATTTGACGTTTTCATTCCTGTAAAGTATGCAACATTGTCTTGCGTATGTAAACAAACCCCACATGTATTTTACTAAAATTTATTTTTTTAATAAAAAAAGAAAGTAAATATGGATAAAAAACTTTTACCGGTTGTGTTTTTTTTTTAATTTTTTATTTCTTATTTAATATCAAGTTCATACTTTTTTGCTTTTGCTTGAAATTTCACGTGAAATAAGTGCAGCTTATATTATTTCGCAGTTGTAAAAAAATGTTGCCAGAAACATTTCGGAACTTTTTCGCAAAATGAACAGAGTACAACTCTATCAACATTATTTCATAGATATTCCGCACAAGTTTTTTTCATATGCGTTTTGACAGCATTTCACGTGAAATGTTGAACAGAGTACCAGGCTTTATTTGCAAATAGTGTTGTTAATCCGGAATTGCTTTCGTGAGTAAGCTATTCGTAAATAAACGTTTGATTCACTGCTTATGCGGCAATTTTCTCTATTTGCAACATATATATTTGCGAATAAGCGAAGCCAATAAACGAAGAATATGTTAAGTTAAGGGTATTAAGCACATTTAAACGAAAACTTTGATAGCTAATATGCATGTGGCAGTGTAAATAAAACTGAAATGGCAAAATAAAATAAAGTAATTTGTTTTTTCTTTATCCACTTACAACTACATTTAGGGTTGACAAATTTATTGTTGTTGTTTTTGTTTAAGCTTTGATATTGTTACAAGTAAAACTGGGGTTTATATGATCGAGAGTCAGCGAATTTTGTCAAAACCCTTAAACTTCTACGAGGTGACTTTTTTAGCCATAGAAAGCGACAAAAACAGAATGAAAGCAATAAAACCTCTCTCAGCTTTCCAAAAAATTTATAACTCTATGATTATGTTTTCCCGAAATGTGCTTATTTTTTGTGGTTTCTTTTTACACGTATCAAGTTTTAAGAGTTAATGTTTTGAATGAGTTCCTTTTTTTTAGTCGTTTAATTATAGTAAGGGCGGTCATTAAAAACAATTTTATACAAGTAACATCTGTTTTATAAACGAATTAATTGGATCACAAGTTAAAATCAAATGATACAGAATTTAGATACCTAGATGCCGTAATACAGAATTTTATTCATAAAACAGCACGTTTATTTATTCATAAGCTTGTAATAAGCAATGATGGCCATGGCAATAAATACAAAACTAACTATTAACATAACACGTTGCTTACTTATTTCAGACCTTTGTATACTTTTCAATGAAGAGGTTATTTGCAAAGTTTTATCCATTCTGCTCAAGTTGCACTTAAAGTAAACGACATTCAATACCCGGTAATGACTGAAAATTTTGAAAGGCCAACGGTAAAGAAGAGTTAAAAACAGCTCGTCCAATTATAAGTCTCGAGCCTGACTGCCATATCCAACCGATTTAACGACTCCCGATTTTTTTTTTTTTTTTTGCTGTGGTAAAGTGTATACCAGTTATAGGTAATAAATCAGTCATTACTTAAGCGCTGGCTTAGTTGAACTTAACTTAAATTTATGTGTAGTTTAAACTCAACGGCTGCAAACCAGTGCCCCATATATAATATGTAGTTTAATAGCCTTTTCGTCGATTTCGAACGTTAACGTTCGCATAGAAAATTTTATTTAAAACAAAAACAATATTCGAAAATTTGTTTTTGTTTTATATGTAATTTTCTATGCGAACGTTAACGTTCGAAATCGACGAACAGGCTGTAAGAAAAAATAATGTGGCAGCACTACGATAAATGTTGTCAAATTCATATAGTTTGTTTTACAAGTTTAAAAGCCCAATTTTATGGTTTATATAATAACTGATTTATAGATGTGCTGGTTTAAACATATTTAAAACCAAAAAGAGAGTCTTACTTGCACTAATTTATTAGCCCTAAGTCTACAACAATTCAACATATTAAGGCCAATATTAGCGAAAAATTTAAATTCTTAGAAAAGTTGTGGAAAATGCTCTGAAAGGAGTACGTGCATCAGTTCAAAGCGAATAATGTGTACTAAAGGGTGATTTTTTATGAATTAAGTTTTTCGGGCTGGCAGCACTGGTTGGTAATTGTGTCCAAACTACATCTGTGAAAGTGAAAAATGTTCAGTATACTCTGCCATTTCATCATGGAGAAACTCACAAACGGGTAACGACTGCAAATCGTTGAAATTTATTATCAAAATTCGTGCTCTGTGAGAAATGTCCATCGTTTGTTACATCGATAAATTGTCTTCAGCGATGAGGCTCATTTCTGGCTAAATGGATAAGTAAAGGAGCATATAGACGACATGTTTTTGTCATCTGACATGTCAAATTTTCAAGTCACATGTAATTGTGAATGTCTGTCAAAATCGCTGTTTTACATGAGCTTTATAATATTCGGTCACAAACGTACATGTAATTTGCTTCTGACATTTTCTCTGTTTTTTTCGCATTGTTATTGCAGAAACCAAAGTGGTGCTCGGTTTCAAAATAGCTTGCTGCCGCCATGAAAAGTTTTATTTGCGCCGTAAAATAGTTTAGCCATCTTAACATTTTTTTCTTTTAATTCAAAGATGCCAATTTAGGATTTTATAATAAAACGGTTTATATATATATATATATATATTCACATAAATTCTATTCAATGGTAAGATGTTCAAACATATCTCGGTATTGTAAAAAATTAACTTCAGCCGGCTAATGATTCCGTCAATAGTGGACGCCGCTGCCGGTTTCTTTCCGGCATAGCTTTCTGATGTCAGATGGATTGTCAGAAGAAAAAAGAGCACGCTCTAATTGAAATTTTGTCAGATGACTTCGCGTCTGACTTTTACAGAAGCAAAGTTAAAAAGGTAACACACGACATGTATGTATTTTGCAGTGGGAAATTTGACATGTCAGATGACAAAAACATGTCGTGTACGGGCGCCTTAAACAAACAAAACTGCCGCATATGGGGTGAAGAACAGCCATATGCCGTACAAGAGTTACCGATGCATCCCAAAAATAACGACAGTTTGATGTGGTTTACGGGCTGGTGGCATCATCGGTCCATTTTTCTTCAAAGACGGCCGTGGAAGAAACGTTACCGGCAGCGGCGAACGATATCGAGCCATGATACATGACTTTTTTTGCCCCAACTGGTTGAGTTGGACTTGGTTGAAATGTGGTTTCAACAACACACAGCTTGCGAAATAATGGACATATTGAAGGATGAATTTCGTGAGCAGTTATCTTTCGAAATGGCCCTATGAGTTGGCCGCAAGATCATGTAATTTGACGCCTCTTGACTATTTATTGTGGGGTTATGTGAAGTCGTTGGTCTATGTGGACAAGCCAAGTACGATTGAAGCCTTAGAGTATATCACAACACGTGTTATTCATGGAATACAGGGCGAAATGCTCGAAAAAGGAGTGCAAAATTGGACCTTACGAATGGACCATTTGAACTGGAGCCGCGCAAAGACCAATTTATCGGTTCAAAAAAAAAAAATTTGAGTATATGATGCAAATTTGAGTGTTTTATTAGATTTTTAAAACAACTACGCTTAAAAAATCACCCATTATTTGAACAAGATTGTCTCTAAAAACTAAAATAAACATATTTCCGAACTTTACTTTACATTTTAATGAACCTTGAAATAAATCAAAAAGAGTTATTTTGTAAATGACTTGAGTTGAAAAATTTTACAGATAAAATTTTAAAATTCTTAAAAGTTGATATGAAAATATCATAACGTTACTTTTGCACCACCCGTTAGTAAAAGACGTTTAAAATTAAAGATAAGTCAGTGAAAATGTATAAAAACGATTTTTGTTTCAAAATGAATTATAGAGAATCTTCTTTAATGAGTTACTGAAAGCGTATGACTAATAAGAACTAAAATTAAGTATACGCGTAGTATTTCAGTTGAGGAAACTAAAACCAATTCAATATTATTACTAGCTTTGGGAATCCAACATCCTTACTGTTCTTATTCCTAATAAATATTTAAAAACCAATTTTAAATAAAAATATTTATTTTATACAGCTGTCATAAAAATAAAAATTTTTAAATCGTTTTTTTTTTTTTTTAAGCAAAAAGAGAAGGTACAAAATGACAAATCCATAAAATAAACAAAACAATAAATCTTCCATTGAAAACTATTAACAATAATGATCAGCAATAGCAGCAAAAAAAAAGTGTTTATGCAACTGCTGTCTTGCCTTCCTCCTCCACATAAAGCTTGTTAAATATTTTCAAAATAAATGTATAAAGGACACTTGCGCCAAGACAATGGAATCCTTTTTTTCGCTATGAATTGAAAATAAATAGCAACATTTGAAACGCAAAAATATTCAGGCGAGTGTACGAGTTAATAAAATGTGACTTAAAATACTGTGATAATACAGTGAGTCATAAGCATTTTCTGTGAAATAGATAGATGAGACTTTTATGAACAGATGGAACATGCCATAAATATGTATAGGTTTACACTGAGTCAAACAATTATTCCTGCACCAAAGTATTTTTAAAAAATTTTTTTATTGTTAATATGTTAAATATTTTAAATTAAAAAAGTTATTTTTCTAAATATTATGATAGTCCAACATTTATATGCCAGCTTTTTTTAAAAAAAAGTCTTAACTCCTAGCTTGTTACCCACTGTATTCTCACTCAATTTGTTTTGTCTGAAAACAGTTTTATTGTTGAATAAAAATAAACTAACAGAAATAACATTTATAAAAAAAAAATAAACTTATGGTAGCGGTTTTACTCCATGATTGTCATTAAAAACAAAACAATGACAGTTTTAAATGTAGAGAACAGTCCTGAAATATTCTTATTTGCAGTAACTGGTGAAGTATGCCCAAGGCAGGTTTGTAAACTATATTTTCATCTTAAGAAAGACAGTCAAAAGCATAAGAACCATTTTCTTTAAAAACAGCATAACTTAAATATTGCGATTTTTAGAACTTAATACTATTTTTTATAATTTTTCTTGAACTCCAAAGCAAAATAATACGTTGCAGTCAAAGTCACCAATGAAGGTAGCATTATCATCAAAATCATAGCTTATGAATATTGCATTCGTTTCTTGTGTCACATTTTGATTTTTAATTTAAAACTAACTGCCGTGTTCAAAACAAACTGAAATAGATTTGAGATTTGTTTTCAGGAAAATTTTTATGGTAATGTAAGGCCTTGTTACTCTTATGTATACGTACGTATTAGGGTATTCATTTAATCGACCTTTTGTTTTAATCGGTTAATCGCTCGATTAACAAACCGAGGTTTTGGCTTAATCGGTCAATAATCGGTTAATTTTGTTTTTGATCGGTTAACCGATTAATAAAGTTTTTTTTCATTAATTAAGTAATTTCAATATATAGAAATGCATTAGTTATTTACTATTTCGAGTTTGTTAGTAAAAAAAACAATATCATACCAAACATTAAAATTCTTGAACTAAAACGAGCAAACAAAAAAACAATTCATATATATGTAATATTCATATTTCAATTAATACATAATTGGGGGATTTACCAAGTCATATCGTCATAATGTCCTAAATAATATTTTTCAATTGCTGAAAATAAATATTGTTGTGTTTTTAAAACAAAATAAAAATTATAATGCAGCGCTCATTGATTCGTCATAACTCCACAGTAGAAATATAAGTTATAAGCGGTAGCCCACAACAGTCATATCGTCGGCTTAATACGCAAACCTGCTAACTTCCTTCCAGCACATTATACAGGAGAGACCAAAAACTTTTTATTTTTTCTATTTGCAGCTTAATAGAAAATTAAAATATAATTAGTTTTACACACTTCAAGACTTAAATAGAAAAAAAACTACATGCTGGTCGCCGAGGCGTATCTTTTTCTACCACACGGCATCAAAATCTCAATTTACATAAAAAGTGGACTTAGCCGGTTTGCATATTAATCCTACGATATATATTTCTAGTAATTATTTAAAGATATAAGACTTTACAACTTTATGACTACCTTGTGAATCCCCCAAGTATTTATTTATAAGAAAATAGACTGAGATAATCTTATTAGTTATTTCAATAGTTAAAGGAGATCTTATAAAATAATATTTTGGAAAAATAATTTGGCTCAAATGTTTAGGAGTTAAGCGATTCTTTTCTTTTATTTTGACAAAAAACTTGACTTGGAAAAAACTCTTTCACTTATCGTAGATGAATATCTAATTTCTCAGTCCTTTTTCAGGATTTCTCTAAACATATAAAATATTCCATTATGCCCTTAGAGTCCTGTTTTAATTTTTAAAAATGTTGAACACTTCTTGTTGTTTTGGTTAATTTTGTTAAAAGACTGATATGAGCAGGTATGAGTAGAAACAAATAACTAAACACATACATATAAAACAAAACAAAAAAGGGTGTCAATCATACATTTAACCCATTTTTCGCCACATTCCTGTTGATGGAACATTGAAATCAGTCGGCGGAAAATGGATTGAAATGAAGATCACAGAACTCCTTTGTTTGTATGAAAAAATATTTTCTAAACACACACCTTTTGTATATGAGACGAAACAAATAATAAAAATACAAAAAAATATGTTATAATACTACAAAAAATTAAAAATTTTATTACATCGGTTAATCGGCTGAAATTAACCGGTTTAATCGTTAATCGAAAAAAGCCAATTTGAAATTAACCGATCAGTTAATCGGGTAGTAATTAATCGGTTAACCGATTGACAGTTTGTGAGGGCCAACATTATGGCTAATTGTTGCACACAATACAAGTTGGGTCACGCAAAGCAATATGAGGCTGTGTTTTATTTTACTGGGAGGACAATGGGTTTACACCCATTCACTGGGGGCGGATATACATCCGCCAACTTGGTTTATTTTTCGTTACAGATGATCCGGAGGTCGATGGGGTACAGGAGGTTGAACTAAGTCAGGGGTAGGTGGAGGGTCCTACTGACTAGCAGCGTTAATCGAGTAGTCAACAGAGTGGCGTCAGCAAAGGAGAAGCGACAGAGAGGCGTTAGCAGAGAAGTGTCGACAGAGATGTGTCAGCAGAGAAGAGAGAGCGTGAGATAAGGAAAGCGAAGCAAACAACAGATGCAATACAGCAGGCAGTGTGATGAGAGTTTACCGCTAGCGGTTCAAACCAAAGTAGAAATGTAGCGGCTTCAGAGCAACATAAATGTAGTTATATGCAGGTATAAAAGGAGGTGTATTTGATAATGAAGGGCTCTTGGGTTTTTGGACTGCAAAGTGAGACGTTGTAACAGAGCTGGTAAGAATAAGAAAAAAAAAAAACAAAGTGAAAACAATACACAGTGCTACTCTTTAAGTAGGGGGTTGGTAACACCAATTCCTTGATAGTAAAGAATAGGTACTGGTTTTACAACCAGTAAAGTGAGGAGGATTTACATCCGACTTATCCGAACTGAGATTCACATCCAGTCTGGAGGGAGGCTAGAGCACTGAGTAATCTAATCTTAAAATCTAATCTTAAAATTGCGAAAAACCCCTACACAATCGATCGGCACAAATGGAGGAAAATTTAAATCTTGCGTATAATTTGGGACCACCTTTATAGCAAAGTAGCCATATACGTAAAAAACATATGCATACATAGTATTTGATACTGATTATAATCAAACAAACACTAAAACGTGATGATTTTACCAATTAAAATACCAAAAGCACAAAACATAGAAACATAAAGGACAATCAATAGCAATCATATCGTTGAATATGAGCCAAAAAGGGGATGTAGTTGGTCTTCTACTTAAATAGCAAAATCTATGTATTTATAAGATAATAGTTCAAATACAATGCTTGACATTATAAGAATCTTAAAACAAAGCTGACTTAAGAAACAAAAAGCAGGCAATAATCATAAAAATAAACATTTCTCTCTAAAAAGGAGGCCATAGTTTGGAATGATGTTTTTTTTCCAAAGAGCTGATATTTTGGTCTGAAAATTTTTATAAATTCAAATACAATAAAAATAATACACATATGCAAAGACTTTTGTAGAGCATCAAAAACACAAGATATACACAATTTCCTGGCTCAAACGCAAAATGTTTGAAACGGAAATAAAAAAAGGATAGAAGAACTAACAAAATCTGCATAACATTAAGATATCTATTTTTTGTTATTTTCTTAATGCGATAGTTTTCTTGTATTTTTTCAATTCGTAACGAAAGTTTATAAAAATACTCTACAAAAATATGTCTTCTTTGCTTTTTTTCAAATAGAAAGGAATTCAGTAAAAGTTGTATCGTTTTTGACTTTTGGAAAAAAAAACGAAAACTGAAAATTTTACAAATGTTTTGCAGTTGAAGGATACTTTAAATTGTATTTATTATTTTGAGAGGGTTTTTTGTGTAAGTGTAAGAGGCTTACACTTGGTAACAACTGTACACTCAGTCTATTGACCTTGTAAGTTGGCTGCAACGTGATAAAAAGTTATTTTGTTTTGGTAATGAAAATTATTATGAGTACAATATAAAGCTGTTTAAAACTTAAATTTAATATTTAGATTTTTTGCATGAATTGTTTTCTAAAATACATACATACAAACACACCTGCTTTTCGAAATTTATTGTTGCCTGAAGCATTTTGAGAAGAAAATTTCAATAAATTGATATAAACTAATGTTTGCCTTATAATCGAAATTCGATCATAAATTTGTATGTAAATATGAAGAAAACATAGCACATCTAAAAATATAAGAATTTATATGTATGTTTGGTGCATTTGTTTTTTCTGTCTTAGTCGATCGGTTTGGCGAGGGACCAACCTCTGATTCAAATGTTTTCTTCCACGTGAGTTATTTTTAAATTGTAAGTTCAATATAAAAAATATAAAAAAAAAACAAAAGAGTATCAAAAAATCTAATCATTCTCATGTACTCTTAAACTACAAAAAGGGATACAATTGTACTAAATACTAAAGAAACTGATCCAAGATTTTTATGCTATGTTCATACGAAGATATAAACCACTCGATTCGCTGTTCATACGGTTCATTCTTGTTTCATTTTGACATTTTTTTTGTATTGCGAGTTTAATTTTATTTAAAATAGATAAAAAAAAAAAGTTATTAAAAGTTCAAAATATATTATTTAATACTTTTATTGATATAATTATTTTATAATTATCACTTTATAATATTTTAAATTAGCCTTAAGTTCATCAAATTTAATTTTCATTAAATAATTTTCATGAAGAAAGGAATGAAAATTAATTAAAATTGTTACCGATAATCTTTCATTCTTGACCGTGGCCGGGTCCTTCCCTCCAGGGAAGGACAAAAATGAAAAAACAAAATATGTACTTTGGACTTCAAGAAGAATTCTTGACAAAAGTACGAAAAAACGGAGGTTAGGAAAAACATGTGAAATCAATTAAAATGGATAATCATTCAAAAAAGCAAATTTCGATCTACCAAAGATTAAAATATAATTTGGTTTAAGGATTGATGTTTGACTATTGACGTCAGCAGTCGTCGATGGCTGCGAGTGTAAGACGGCAAATCCATCTGAAGAGATCGATTGGTTGCGATGGAAACATGTTATGGTAACCTGCCGGCCAGGGTTCGAGCCCCGGCCCCGGCAAGAAATGAAAGATAATCGGTAACAATTTTGATAAATTTTCATGTTGTAAAATTCCTTTCTTCATGAAAATAATTTAATGAAAACAAGTAAGAAAGTATAGTCGGTCAAGCCCGACCATATGATACCCTACACCACAGTATTTAAAAACACATCATGCTTATGTGTCCATATAAATATGGATTTATCTATTTTTATAAACTTCATAAAATCGGTTGGGAAGTTTGTGAGAGGCAGAAATTGCGCCACCTCCCCTTGTGGTCCTATTTTTGAAAAACTGTATAGCTTATGTGTCCATATAGATATGGATCTATCTATGTTTTAAATTTCAGTTAAATCAATTTGAGAGGCAAAAATTGCCCCTATCTCCCCTTGTGGTCATATTTTTTTTAAACTGTATAGGTTATGTGTCCATATAGATATGGATCTATCTATGTTTTAAATTTCATTACAATCGGTTTGATAGTTTCTGAGAGGAAGAAATTTCCCCCTATCTTCCCTCGTGGTCCTACGATTCGGCCCATTTTCAATAGGCTTGGTCCTTGTGCCAATTAGAACCTATGTCCCAAATTTTATCCAATTATCTCCAAAACTGCGACCTGTACTTTGCGCATAAGTTTACATGGACAGCCAGCCAGCCAGCCGGACGGACATCGCTAGTTCGACTCAGAAAGTGATTCTGAGTCGATCGGCATACTTTAAGGTGGGTCTAGGACCAATATTTTAAGGCGTTACACACATCAGCACAAATGCATAATACCCTCTCCACTATTGTGGTGTGGGTATAATTAAATTTGATGAACTTAAGCCTAATTGAAAATATTAAAAATTTGGATTAAAAACTATAAACAGTTCAGGTAAAATGACGATAATTGTTATCAAAATTGGAGATGATAGTACATTTTTCCTGTTTCGCAGCATTTTTCAAAATGAAACGACCTGTTTCGCTCTCAAAATTTTGTATGGCAAGACATGTTGGGGCGAAACAGGAATGGGAGAGCGAAACACGAATATTGCTGTCCGTGTGAACATGGTATTACAGTGCGTAGATATGACCACTGTACATCGATTTCTTGCAAAACGTGAAAATTAAACAATTTTGTCAATATTACTTATTAATTGACCTTTTTCTTGAATTTGCTATTATTTTCTTAGATTTTATCTAAACAGGCTTTCAAGGTCATATGTGTTGACTTTCTTTAGAGGAAGCAGTACGACATTATGTTTCTAAGTTCAATATTATAGAAAATTCAAAAAGTATCACATGCAGCACGGAATAGTAAAAGAAAGAAATTTAATTTCCCGTATTTCCCCTTTTTTGATAATTTGTTCTCCCCATTGAAGTTCGGTTGACAAATAAAGGAAGAAAGCGTTCTTTACTGGTTTGCCTGTGCTGATTTATATATAAAATTTATCTAGTCGAAATATTCGAAAGCCGGTTTCTGAAAAATGTCGAACAATCGACCACCCTATTATTTTTTTTTTTCAATATGGCGAGGGACCAAGCTCCGATTTATATTTTATCTTCCACGTGAGTTAATTTCATTTTGTAAGTTCAATATAAAATATCAGGAAATATCAATTGCAAAACGAAAAAGTATCAAAAAATCTCCTTCATATTATTATCATCCACTCAGGACATTGCATGTTTAATTTTATTTTTCTATGTCTATTATAAACGAGAATTTATGAAAGTATATGTTCTTATATACCCCGTTTAATGTATTGTAGTGTACCTCATAAGTTGCCACCGCATACCCTTAGACCACTTTGATATTTACATATACCAACTAAAACAGAGTAGGGTATTTCACTAGATCGAATAACGGCATAACTGAATGAGGACAAATACAAAAACAAAGCTGATCAATCCGAGTGTAAGTGGATGACACTAAATTGAGTGAAAAATGTAATTGAGTGCATTCTAAACTGAAAACATTCGGATTGGTAAGTACAATTGCGAAGGGAGTAAACTATTGATAAACTATTGATTGATATTGATATCTTCATAATACCGACAGAGATAAACAGAGCTCTGTCGATTATTAGAATAAGTAAAAACGGCTAGGTTAAAATCTCAGCCATAGTATTTAAGCAATTGTAAATTTAAATAAAATTAAATTAATTAATTCGGCAACAACCTGCCTTGTGTTTTAATTAAGAGCCTCAAAACAATTCGGCAGTTCTTTTGGACGCCTTACAAATCAGCTGAAACCCTGACAGCAATGAAACCAAGGGCCGTAGGGACCAAAATACACTATACTGAAATTAAAAAGAACACTTTCAACACACCCCACCGTGTTCATTACATGGCGATCCTTCCACTTCACAACTCATTACAGTATAATTGTGTTTCTATATTTGTTAGTAGCTAATTTGAACCCTTATAACTCTTGAAATATTTAACAGATCTTAATAAATTTAATAAATATTGTGCACTTCTGTAAGTAAATATCTTTCAAATGGTGTATATTGTGTTCAAATCGGTTGGCATACAGAGGAGGAAAGTGTTCTTAACTGTTTTGCCTTTGCTGATATATATTATGTATGTATAAATATTAAAATATTGTTCTTACTAAAGAATAATTAGTATTGTGGTTATTTTGTTGAACTATTTGTGGTTTTTAATCCAAATTTTTTATATTTTTAATTAGGCTTACGTTCATTAAATTTAATTTTCATTAAATTATTTTTATGAAGAGAGGAATTTTACAACATGAAAATTAATTAAAATTGTTATTGATTATTGATTGACCGTGGCCGGGGCTCGAACCCGGGCCGGCAGGTTACCATGACATGTTTCGATCGCAACCACTCGATCTCCTCAGATGGATTTGCCGTTTTACACTCGCAGCCATCGACGACTGCTGACGTCAATAGCCAAACATCAATCCTTAAACCAAATTGTGTTTTAACCTTTGGTAGATCGAAAGTTGGTCTTACTAAAGTTTAATTTTAGAAACATTGAAAAATATTTTTCAACATATAATACAAAATCTTATTTGAGTAAAATTTTTATCAACTTGATTTTAGAGGATCGTACACAAAATGTTTTATTAAAAACAAATAAGAGTGCCATGTTCGGCTATGGCGATAATAACAAAGTTGTAAAAATACCGTTATTTAGATATGAATATCTGATTTTATTTTTAATAATTGAAAAGAACTTTTTTCTGTGTGGTTTGTACAATTTCTTTTCCGACTTTCACAAAATTTCACATGTATATAGTAGTGCTGAAAGTCAATTAATTCCTTTTTAAGAGGTCACTTTTTCGTCTAGTAGTTTTAGGATGTCACCAATTATATATCAATGCAAAGCAAATTGTTTATTTTAAAGAAATACAATCAATTTTTTTCTTTAAATTTTGAAAAATTTGGGAGGTCAAAAATGCAACAACTCCATAAATGTGAAAACACTGATATTTGGCGCCATCTTCAAAAATGGCAGCCATAATTGTGTACGCCACTATGTACATAATATGCGAAATAGAATTCCTTTTACTAACAAAAAAATACTCACCTTTAAGTATTTTGAAAAAATCTTCAAATAATACCTTTTTTAAGGCAATTATGTCACAATCTTTAAACAACATCTAAACCCCATTAAAAGTCATTTTCTGAAAAAAACGCATGAACACAACCAGAAGTTTAAACAAGAAATGGCAGCTTCAAGAACTAAAATCTTCGACAACAATTTATGTGACCATTTGTAAAATAAACTACCAAACGGCCAACAAAAGCCAAATTCCACAAAATACAAACAATTTAGGAATTTATTGCACCAACAAATATTATTAAACGGAAACTCGTAAGACTCACGCTTTTATTTGAAATTTTTTCTAGAAAAAATGTGTTTCTTTAAAAATCGAAATTGTTGTGTGCAAAAGATAGAAATGTGTTTAAGAATTTGTTTGCTTCTAGAAAAAAAGGAAGGATGGATGGAAGGAAGAAAGGCTAACAGTTTTGAAAATTGTATTTGGAGTACAAGTTAAATATTGCAATAATTGACCTTTAGTACGAAAAACAAGTGTAAAAGAAAAAGTTCAATATCGTAAATTTGTTTTTTTTTTTTGTTTAATAATAAATTGCACTTTTTGAGCAACAACAAAAAACATTTCTGTTTAGCCTTGGTAGGAGATAAGATAAAGAGTGAGATAGCAGAGGGTAGATTTTTAATTGAAGACCGACCGTAAATGTTGCTAAATGTTTTGAAATTAGTTAAAAAAAAGTTTACCCAACATTTAATTAATATAAATGGGAATATAAGCACGTTTTACTCAAACATAAATACTTTACTTACAATTTAGAGGACTGTTTTTTTAAGCATATTTTTTAAGAAAATATAAACAAAGAAATTACTTTTAAAAAAAGTTAAATTTTTTTTTAAAAAAAATATAAAAGAAAAGAATGACACATGCGCTCGACTATCAGCCATGTCACAGAGTACAATTCCGTTCGAAATGATTCCGTTCGGAACCGAAGAAAACATATTTTTTTAATGATAGGAAGTGAATTTTGATAATTTTTGGCCTTTCAGATGCAGAAAAGTCCCATTCCGTTTCGGTTTTATTCTGAAAAAAATTTTCGTCATTTTCTGCAGCACCTAAATACGGAATGAACTCCGTTTCCGAACGGAATTGTACTCTGTGGCATGGCTGCATGTGTGAATTTTGAAAATCTGGCATCTAAGTTTTTATCTTACATTTAACTTTTCAATAGCAAAATTAAATAATTACTTATTTAATAACATAATAACGTGTTATCCATTTTTCAAAAGTAAAGTTTATTAAAATACACATAGGTTTTCAAATGCACTGACGTTAAAGAATTAACCGGTCTTTAACGTAGCCCCATAATAAAAAAAAGTCTAACGGCGTGAAATTGCATGATCTCGTGCATGTCTATATCGATACAAAAATTCCTTTAAAGTAATTTTCGAAGCCAGCTCTTATTTTACGTATGTATGTTAAAAGATTTTGAAATTTTTTTTAAAAATATTTAATATTTAATATTTTGTTTTTGTTTTAAATGTAAGTTGAACGGACGAGTAAGGCGCTCGTGTTCTAAAAACCACACATAAGTAATATTAAAACACAATACAGTACCTTTCGCTTCAAGCCACATTCCTCAGTTGCAGCCAAATCGTGAACTATATCGCTAATGTAACTATAAGCCTTATTTACATACAAACCACTATGAGCCTTGTAACCGAATCTGAATATAATCAATTTTTGTGAATATATAATATAGAAAATAAAAAAAATAATTTTTTTTTACGCCGCCAGCATGCTTTTAGGTTTGCAACAGAGTTGCATACTGTATAAAAAACTAGTTGAAATAATAAAATACTTCATTCCTGGCAACAATTAAACGATTTAAATTTTAGTTCTTTTATATAGTTTGTGGCTTCGAAAACTAAAAGGAACTTGGTACATGTGTCTATAACGCTAATAATTTGCTTTACTTTTGCCTTTTCTAGCCGCTGATAGATGGAATAAATGCAAATGTGCTTATATCGCTAAATGGACTATAACGTAAATACTTTCTATTAAATTTACTTATAGCTGCAGAAAGTAAAGACAAAATCAATTATATCGCTAATGTGACTAAAAACGGTAGACTAAAAGTACTGTATACTCCATTTTTGTAAAAATTAAGCCATTTTTCAAACTCATTTTAAAATTTCTTCTTCGTTTATTCTACACGACTACACAGAAAGAAAAACACTCGGGATAAGTCAAGTTTTTTATGATTACTTTAAGTACGAGTCGTACTCAAAAATTTAAGTACGAGAAACAATTAAACGTACTCAAAACAATCCTTAATGGGGTAACTTTCGAAAATCAATCCCGCAATTTCTTAAAATAAGTATAAAATTCTTAAATTAAGTAAAAAAAAGATTATACTTTTCGTTGTGTTTAACCCTCCGGCTAACGCATGTTTTGATTTTCTATACACATTGAAAAAAGTCTGGACAGACTCGTGTGTACCACGAAGGGTTAAAAAGTAAATTTAAACTCTTGCTTCTCATTAAGTTTATATTATTGGTTAAATATGTACATAATATCTTAAAAGTAAAAGCCATATCGGGCATGATGTTGGTGCTTTTCATTCTGTAATACGGGTAAGTAAATCAATCATAGTAATTTTTTTTGTTTCTAATTCGGGATAAAATCCACTTTGTAATACTTGAATCAAGTGCATTTTGAGATTGATTCAATCTCAGGTTTACTTAAATCAATCCAATTTTCGGATTATTTCAAGTACGAAATCGGGATTGAATATGGATAGGGATTGAATATGGATAGTTGAAAATCCGTACTTAAATCAATCTTTCTGTACTTGATTCACCGTACTATTTATACTGCTTCGGATTGATTTAAGTAAGGATGGCTTGATTTTTCTTTTGAGTGTAGGAAGATAAAGATATTGCTAAAAAAAACTCCTTTCTTGTCTCCTTTCTTGAAAAAAGAGGAGGTCTTTAGAAAAATAATTTGACTTTCATAACCGAAAACTGGAATTTCTTTACCTTCCTACCAGCAATTTACAAAGTTTCATTCATTGAAATCGGTCAATATTTGCACATATTAAAAGCTTTACAAAGTTTACATAACCCGAGGTGTCCCACTTTGTATTCTAACAGGGTGGTCACAAACTCAAGTTTCTTAATAAGTATGTCCTTCTCTACGATTCGTTAATACATCATTTTGCATTTCGACCAGTAGTTTAGGAGATTCAGATTAATTATCACTTTATTTGCGATTGACTCCACTGTGCACCCTCTTGTCGAAATCACATATCGCCCAGTTCATAATCTTCAATTGCGGAAAAAAAGCCGGATAACCGACACTAACAGAAGGAAGATATTCACCACTACGCTTATTGCGATGATGCACAGGCCTACCCACATCTGTAAAGCTTCCAGTCTTTTCAAGTTTCTTTATAATCTTGTCAATTACTTGCACTAAAGGTTTATTATGACGACCATAATCCCCACGTAATGCTCGAAAAGCAGCTACGTTTGAACCACGAAAAGTTCTTGCTAATTGCCTACGGATGGCTCGATATTGGTAAAAAAAGAATTGGTAATTAAAAATGAGCAGACTTCGTTAAATCAACTGCTCTGCTCATAAGAATTCAAAATAAAGACTTTACTAGGCCCACGATAAATATTGTAGAGAATACAAATGGAATGATAAACTCATTTAAAACTTGTTGGAAGGGGTATAACACTTTGTTCAAAAAAATATTTTCTTCTATCTATAAAAGTTCGGCAGAAGATCAACGTTTTTTCTTAGACGTTCGAGGAGGAAGGGAGAAAGAATTAGGGGAAAAATATATAACAATCTTTGAAAAATTGCCAAACCAAAATATGCAATTATATATTTTATCTAAACACATCTTTAATTCAATCGATGCCATAAAGTGTGATATAAACAAATTTAATATTTAGTAATCAAAGTTTCAAGAGAAAACATTAATTTGCATACAAATTATCCCTTATTTCCATTAAAAAATAAACACTTTAATATAGTTTTTTTTTTAAATCTAATAAAGTTTTCTATAATCATTCTTTTTTTTAAAAAAAAATTATATCTTTATCAACTGTTTGCCAAGACTAATGCAAAACTAGGACTTTTTTCTCACGATTAAAGTTAAAGCCAAAATTTGGACCAAAGCCAACAAAAGCAAAAACAAAAACTATATAGCAAAAACAAATTATTGTCGAACGTGTATAAAAAATGGAGTTACTACTCACGTACTTAAAATGTTAAAATGTATGCAATCAAATCCCACGCATAAATCTTAAAACACGTTCGCACACAAGAATCCCAACCAACATTTGCAAAGAAATATACAAACACACATCAACAAATTTAGATTCATATCAAATGTGCATTTAATTTTTGTTTTATATAAAAAAAAAATTTAAGATTTATCCCCCTCCTGGATAGGAAAAGGTCCTTAACGTTTGCGTGCAAGTGCCAAAACTGTTTGGGGTTAAAGTATGTGTGTTTGGCTTGAAGCAAACACATGCACCCACACACACCTTAACCTAAAACCACCGACTACAAATTGAAAATAATTTAAGTAATTTTTTGTTAATGGAACGTGAATAACAATTTTTATTTGTATTTCATGTGCATGTTTCTGTTGAAAGTGAGAAATGAAAATGAAAATTATTAATAAACTTTATTGTTGAAAATGTTTTAACAGAATTTAAATTTGTTTTGTTTGTTCAAGGTTATTTAGTAAACTTCATATGAGAGGGGCTTAAATATGCTTGATTTTAAAGTTTGACTTTTAAGTTTTTAAATTTAGAAAAATAACTTAATTTTTAAATGTTTCCGTTAAGTTAAGTATTTTGAGAAATGGGATTAATTTCTTAACTACGAGATCTGCGCTGTTATAAAATCCGTCACGGGGTTATCAGAAAATCTGTAATCTCTTTTATCCTACTTGCGGAAATTTTCTAAGATTTCCGGGGTTCATCTGAGAGGAAAAAAGTTGTGTACCATATAAACTAAAGCACGAAATCGTTAAAATGTCCATTATGCAAATCGAGAATCTTACCTCAAGGATACCAAATAAATGAGTTTTTGTATCGAATTGAGATTGAGATGACAAATGGATAACTCGGAAGATTTAAATCGAATACAACGAGCAAAGCCAACAACAAGCTAAAACAAGGGTATTTCTATTATGAGTAGGGCAAGCAATTTCATACATTTATTAAATTAACCTTGTTCATTCAAGTTATGCCCTATAAATTACAAAATATGAATTTGTCTTTAATATAAAAACTGACAAAGCAATTACATTTGGCGTATTTTGTAATTTAAAAATAAATTTTCTAAAAATTACTGTTTCTTTTACAAAAAATTATGTTCAAAAAGTTCTGCTACTTAAAGAAAAAAGAAACGCTACTGAAAGTACTTTATGACGAAGAAGTTCTCATTTTGAATCAACTTGTAGATAATTCTATTGGAGCTTTAATGATTATAATTAAAAAGACACCGTAGGCTTATTTCGTTAAAAAACCAAAATATTTAATCTAACTAAGGAAAATATTAGTGATATTGTCGCTCCGATTTCACAGTGCGACAACCATGGACCGTGCAAAACATTGAGTATATTCTAGGCTAATTTCGGACTAAATACCAAAATAAAAAATCTGTTTAAATTAAAAAATTAGAGTTCAAAGTATTCACTTCCGGTTTTGAAGTGCGTTACCCGTGTAAATAAATTTGCATAACTCTTAACCATATGGAGATCCCTTTCTCAATCTTTTACAGCACAATAAAGATCACTGTTGCCAATTTGACGGTTTTACTGCGATTCTAGCGGTTTTAATGTGCCCATCGCGGTAAAATTTCCGTTTTGACGGTTATCGGGAAATCTAGCGGTTTTTTAATATCAAAAGAATATAAAATTTTTGTTCTAGGTATTCGAAAATTTAAAATGTTTTCATAAAATAAGAGATTTCAAGTATGTATTCTTTTTTTTAATTCAAATTATAAAGTAAGAAGAAAAAAAATTTTGGTTTTTTTCGAAATTGAATTCGCTTCCGCTAAAAAACATTTTTTTTTTAAATTAATTTTTTTGATTAGGATTAACTGGAATTCTGTCAAACAATGTTTGTTCAGTTAACAAAAGTAATTCGTAGTTCGGAAAAATAAGAAAAAAACGGGAGCAAGAACCTTCTTATGTGATTTTAATTAACTTTACCGTGCCTTATTCAAATCTGTTCACAGATTGATTCTATTACGTCTAGTTTTTTATGGGCCTGTCTAATATTTCGTCCAAAAGGAATTTTATTCCAAGTCATATGCTAGTAATTTTATCCAAATCGGACAAATCCGGCTTAATATTAGTCGTTTTCATAATATATTTATTTATTTATTTATTTTTACATTACCTATAACCTAGCCTTTAAAGGCCATAATCGGTTACAAATTTCTACTAACAATTGTATATATCTGGCTTTTTGATAATAAATGATAAAAATGTAAAACTTTTGTCCTCATAAATTTTTTTTTATTAATTTCTGAAAACAAATTTATTGCAACTAACTTCTTTCTGAATAGCTCCGAAACAGTTAAAATATAAAAAAATGTTATTTGGATGATTTAAAAAAAATTTATTCGTAATCATTTGTCAATTTTGTTCTTAATCATTGGATCAGAATCTGAGAAATCATTTTCCAGATATGATGAAATATATTAGCATCACCAGCCCATATTAAAAAACTAGCCGGGATAGCAAAAGACTTAAAACTAATTTGAATTTAAAACCTTTTTATTCAATATATTTTACTTACTTTTAGCCGCTTTTTTAAAAGAAACATTCTTGTACGTTCCCGGGACTAAAAAAGTCAGGGAAACTAAAAACTTTACTATATAATTTTAATAAAAACTCGTATACCTTTAAAAAAGCACCATATATCTTGATTTGTATATACATTTTGCAAAATATTGAGGTTTAAGCGATATTTTTAAACATTTTACGCTAAATAAAAAATTTAGCGGCTTCTAGCGGTTTTTGAAGTACGATTTGACGGTAAGTCTTCAAAAAAAGTTGGCATCAATGATAAAGATGCTCTAACTACTTTGGGTAAAAATAAAACAAGGGAAAAAAGGTCGAAGTTAAAAAAAATTAAAATTTTTTTTTTCTTTTTTTTTTTTTTTTTTTGACAATCTCAAACGATTTCCTATATGAATCACTGGCCTTTGTTTTTTTGTTTTACATAATTGTTTTTTAGTTTGAAAAATCAATGCATCCGTACTCAAATCAATCCGAAGCGGTATTAATAGTGCGGTGAGTACGGATTTTCTTTAATCAGGTACGGAAAGATTGGTTCAAGTACGGATTTTCAATCGCAAAATTTCTTAATTATCCATATTCAATCCCGATTTCGTACTTGAAAAAATCCGAAAATGAGATTGCTTTAAGTAAAACTAAGATTGAGTCAATCTCAAAATGCGCTAGATTCAAGTATTATAAAGTTGACTTTATCCTGAATTCGTGCTTGAAAAAACCAAAAAAGAAATTAGAAAGAAAAAGTTATTATGATTGATTTACTTACCCGTATTACACCTTACAGAATGATAAGACAGCATGATGCTGCCCGATATGGTTTTTACTTTAAAAATCGTATGTACATATTTAACCAAACATATAAACTAAATGAGAAGCAAGAGTTCAAATTTACTTTTTAACCCTTCGTGGTACACATGACTCTGGCCAGACCTCTTTTCAATGTGTATAGAAAATCAAAACATCCGTTAGCCGGAAGGTTAAACACAACGAAAAGTTCAATCTTTTTTTTTACTTGATTCAAAAATTTTATACTTATTTCAAGTAATGCCGGGATTGATTTTCGAAAGTAATCCCATTAAGGATTGTTTTGAGTACGTTTTAGTGTTATTCGTACTTGAATTTTTGAGTACGACTCGTACTTAAGGTAATCATGAAAAACTTGATTTATCCAGAGTGTTTTTCTTTCTGTGAACTTATTCAAAAACGGCAAAAGCTTTCCACCCCATATTATACTTCATATCTACTAGAAGTATAGTTATGCGAAATATGAAAAAATGTCGGCAAAAAAGTTTTCTTTGACTTTACGAAGAATGCCTCAGTAATATGCATGGCTCAGAGCTAAACCGATCCAAGTCATGCAAATGATACATATGTATGTATATGTAATGAAAACTGATTCGTAGTTCTCTGCAAAGTTTGACTCTATCTAGTCTTGTAACGGACCAAATTGAAAAGCGTTTCGACCATCAGGTTACTCTAATAAACCCAAGTCATTGGCATCAGAAATTAATGGTAGTTCACTTACTCAAACTCAAAATATTTTTTTCTTTTGAGTGGGTTCGCTTCAGCGAAATTTAAATAAAAAATTTAAGTTCAATTCAACAAGACCATTGCTTTCTAAATATAAGCATTAGATCACCTTATTTTCCGCTAAGTTTGTAAATATTCCATTAAATAAAATCCTCTAATTGTTTGCATGGTTCTTTAAGATTACTTCCCATTTGCCAGTATTACCGTTTAATTCTACATAAATATTTAATTTAAAGTACATCCCTTGTGAAATCTCCTATCCCATAAAAGAATATAAATGTATTAAAGTGATTTCAACCATAGCAACCCAATAATATAATTTTCATTTAATAAATTTAATAAATCCATTAAAACACATACAAAAACTCACTCATGAGAGTAACCAACATCAGTCAGTCACCTGCTGATGTAAACGAGATGGCTTAATGGTTGATTTTATAAGAGCACACAAAACACACAAACATTTTAAATGTTGTGTAAAGGATAAAAATTGTATAATACTTTACTTCCATCTCGTTACTGTGAATGAATATTCATTACCATGAATGTAAACATGAATGAATTTGTGTGTTCACATGTATTTTTAAATACGTATTTATTAGTGTTGGTACGCAATGCAATAGGGTACCCAACAAAAGAAAGTTGATAAATAAATCACGTGTAGACCCAACAAACACGGAGGTTTGATTTAAAATTGAAAATGATTTAAAATCAAACGTTTTCTCCAACGACAAACGTTTGATAATGATTTGAAAATCATAGCATTCTCAACAAAAAGGGAAAATTATTTTCAAATTGAAAAATGCCTTTATTTTCAACATGCTTTCAAACATAATTCTCAAATGTTTTTCAAATGTGGATTTTAATACCATGTGGAACATAAATAAAAATATTTGATTTTTTAATTTAAATTCATTATTTATTTAAATAAACTGTGAGATAAACATTCGGCACCATAATAATCAGCCTTATTCCGGTTGTCGTTGTCGTAATCGATCAAGTCGTTTTTTGTAAGAGATTAAAGCAACAAATAACCAGTGTCCTTTTACCTTTTACAAAAAACGACTTGATCGATTACGACAACGGCAACTGGAATAAGGCTGAATATTCTTTCCGTCCTCTAATTCTAGGAAAAACGAAGTAAAAATTTTCCTTTTATTGCCATTTTTAATTTGTATTTGTATTTATTTATTTTAATACCTATCACAACAAGATATAAATCTTATAATTTACAGTGATAGTAAGTTACATGGCAATTAAACATATAAAAATTGAATTATTAAATTAAGTTATACGATGCGTTCAATAAAATAAATAAATAATAAATAAAAACAATTAATAATTAAATGGATATAGATATATTTAAGCTATATTAAAGATTTTTAGAATACTTTAATAATTCCTTCTTAAAGGCCAATGTGTTGCTTAGTGTTTGAAGACGTGATAGTAACTTGTTCCAGAGACTAATTGTGTAATTAAAAAATTGTCTCGAAGAGATAAGACATCTATCTATATTTTTGAGAAATCAAATTTTTACCGCGTGGAGATTTGGCAAAAATAATTCTCCTAAATAAATATTCGGGCTCCTTGATATATATTATCTTATGCATCATGAGGAGGCTTTTAAATTTAAGTAGATTTTTAAAGCTCATATATATCATAAAGCTGAAAGGAGTACGACGAAATACTATCAGTTCTCCTACGGTTAAATACATATCTAGCTATATTATTATGGGTAACCTCAAGTCTATGAAAATCGGAGGTGTCACAATTGGCAAATAAATAATGTTTACATTTATTTTTCGCTTTAGTATGGCCAAGTTTAGTTTTGATTTGAATTTAACATTTGATACCAATTTGATATCAAATTGATTAAACATTTGATGTCAAATGTTTATTTTCAAATCATTATCAATTTTAATTAAATTGCTAAAATCAAACAATTTAAAAACGTTTGAGAATTGTGTTTGATGTCAAATGATAAAGTCATTTCATATCAAAGTTTTGACTTCGTGTTTGTTAGGGAAAGGTTACATTTTTAAGAAGTTATTTATGACTTTTTTCTTAAACAAAAAAGAAATGGAGCTCCCTTAATTCAAATATGGTTTTCTGTGTATGTGTGTATGAAAGACTCCTCTCTCATATATCGAATGTCAATGACGTATGAATACCATGGCAAGAAAACAGAAGAAGAAAATACCTAAAAAAAGCATTTAAAACTTAAACAACATGATTGACAAGTGACAGACGTAACCATTGGTTTTTACAGTAGCATGTTTTTTAATTTGCTTTGTTCTTTTGTCTCGCCTGCCTTTTTGGGGGACTGACGGAATGACTAACTGTCTGATGGCATGATATGAATAAAAAAGAAGCAAGTTACTGTTATAATAAGTAAACAATGTTGGAAGCCAAACAAACCAACTTAACCGACCTCCCGTCGCCGTTAAAATAATTAAATTTTTATTTTTTTACCCTACACCAGAAAAGGTGAGCAGGCTCTTATGCAGTTTTATTGATTTGTGTCATACGTAAAAATATTTGTTTACATATATCGAAGGACTAAGAATAAATTTCTGAATCGATCTTCCGATGTTTTTCCGTCCAGGTGGCTAGTTGTCGTCTGTCTGCCTGTTAAAATTTAAACATTTTGTTGATATATTTAAAGGGTTATAAAGCGAAGCCTATTGGAAATGGTGAGAATATAAACTCATTTCCGTAATAGGGTCGTTGAGCCGTTGTTTGGTATTACGTCTAAATTCGGTCCCAAAATTGTTAATTGCAACCTAAATCACCTTACTAAATTTAATTAGTGTCGGTTATTACTTAAACTAGCTACCATATAAATACAACTTCCGAAAATAGCTTTTGTCATAAAACTATATGTACGCAGAGAATAAAAGGTTTGTTAATTAAACCAAAATTTTATTTTTACAGTGTTAACAAGAGATCAGTAAAACTACCACCACACCGTGTGTTTTTCTCTTTTAATCACACGTGTACTGAAATAATAAAAAGAACCAGTCAGTAGGGATTGGCAAATTGAAAAAATATATCGATATATATCGAATCGATATTTTTTAAGAGTATCGATATTTATTATTTCAAAAATATCGATTAATCGATATATCGAACGTATTTTGCTGAAACTATTACCAAATTAAAACATTAAATATACCTTTGCACAAACATATTATATGTAATTACATTGGTACTTTTTCTTGTTTCATTTTATTTCAAAAAATTAATAACAACAAAAAATTCAATTATAACTAAAACAAAAGGGAAGAATGCAAAAAACCATATGAAATCTAAAAAAAGAAAATTACGAGAAATGTAAATGGAAGTAAATAAGTCATGGAAGTACCAACTTACCATAAAATTTGAATTGCACCCCAAAAGTTCCAACGTTAACTAGGAAACTAAGAAATGTTTTTGATTGTTTTAGTCAAACCAGCAATCATGAGATATGGACATCGGGAGCACTCTCTATTTTATGTGCTCTCCTGTCAATCTGCTTCTTGTATCCGGCACTGCTTCTTATAATGCTAATCATTTTAGATCTTCATATTATTTTAAAAAACATATGTTCCATGGCAGTGATGCCAATTTTTAAAAAAACATATTGTTTAAAAAACGGCTAAAATATTGAGTTTTTATGAAGACTGACTTTAAAAAATATCGAATTCGATAGTCGTATTTTAATATCGATATATCGATATATGGGTATTTTAAATATCGGCGATTTATATCGATTATTTTTTTTAAAATATCGATATTTTGATATATCGATATTTTTTGCCCATTCCTACCAGTCAGTTTCGTTTGAGCTTTCACACGAAAGGTTGTGTTATCGTTTGTTGCTTGCATTCAATGTTGCCATATTGTGATGTTTTAATATTTTGTTATAAAAAAAACGAAATCTCTTACGGACCCCAAAAAGGGCTGCAAAGCCCATTTGGTAGACTTAAAAATTTTATTTTTAACAGTATATTACTTAACTTTTATTTAAAAGCTTCAACACAACTTTTTTCAGTATTTTTATAATTTTTTTCAATTTTGTATTAAATGTGATTTACAAACATTTTGTTTCGAGTGTTTTGACTAAAAATACACACTAGACAGGATGGCAGCTACTGGTAGCAATACAGATAATATAAGTAGAGCAAGTAAAATATCAACCATTATATTTTTACTAGCAAGTATTTCTGTGACGTTTTAAAATATAAATTTTGTATGAGTTAAACCGAAAGTGAATGAATCAACATGATGTCAATTTTAATAAACAGACACACCGGATGTGTATATAACTGTATTTACTTGAATGTATAAGTTGGTATTTATGCCACAAAGGCTTGTGTTTACCAATTAACACACATGTACAGTTAGGTATAACTGCATACATGCGTAGGTATTTGTAAATGTAAACTGGGGTAAATGTATCAGCTGAATTTTTTAGCGGCATAAGAACTTTCGATATCAATAACTATAGTTTGACATCTGAAAATGTCTAACTGTGTTGACTTTTCTGTTCAGTTGGATTTGGCTTAAAAGTTGTAGAAATTCACATTGAAAAAAATCTGGGGCCAGATTCTGGCATTCGTGATCGAGTACTTTCTCGATTCGAAAGCAATTTAATATCTAACTATTTCAGTCAATACTGAACGAATTGGAAATATTTTTTCGTTATTGTAAAGCATTCATTTGAGTTTCACAATATAGAAAAAATAATTTTGATTAGTTCAGTATTGACTGAAATAAAATTGCCTTCGAATCGAGAAAGTACTCGATCACGAATGCCAGAATTAGGCCCCTGTTCAAGATGTTCATAGAGCCCTTCTACCATTTTAGGAAGCCCATTTCTGGTGGAACGTCTACGTCAAAAAGCAAAACTGCCGTATTTGAAGCTAAGACAATCCTTAAGCAGTTAACGAATCACCATAACATCCATTAAAATTGGCTATTTGGAGTAGTTTACTCGATCTTTCGAAATTTGCAAGAAGTTGCCGTTACGGTGAATGGCGAACGCTATCGAGCCATGCTGACTAAATATTTGCCTCCAATTATAAATCAGTGAAGCATCAACGACATTTGGTTTTAGCAAGACGGCTCAATTTGCCATACAGCGCGCTTTGCAATGGATTTTTTGCAATACCAATTTGATGACAACTACATATATATCCAGAAGTGGTCCTGCTAACTGGCTCCCACACGAATGATTAAACGACTCAGGATTACTTTTTATGGGGCTACGTTAAACCAGCGGCCAGAAAAGTTGTAAAAAATTGGGCAAATCGAATGAACCATGTATGTAACTCGTAGCCGCAGGACGGATATAAGCCGGAAATCATACTTAAAAGATAAATGCCATAAAATTATTAAGCAGATTATAATCAAAAAAATTTCATTCCAACAATATTTCTGTCTTGTTCTATCATTTTAAGTTAAAACGCAGCTAAAAAAACACCCTATAATAGTGTGTTAGCCTGAGTAAATTCGCAAGCACAAACATTAAAATATTTTTTTAGTATTAAAAATTTAATTCTTTTGACATTTAATCAATAGTCGTGCATTTTTAATTTTGGAACACAATTTTAGAGTCACAGTATCTGCAGAGATAGAGACAAAAACATTTGTTTTTGCAAAAGAGCAACAAATAGCAATCATAAATGTCACTAAATGATGATGTCTGTTTGGCAAACATTTTATTTTATTCCTTTTAAACAATTTCCCCTGCTTTTCTTTTATTCGTGAAAGTAATTTTTAAAAAAAAAAGTACTTTTTGGAAAGAATGTTTGGTGTGTCTTTTTATTTAATTGTTTTTATTTATATTCTAATGGTAAAATCAGTGCTCGTGATCATGCTCGTTTCTTCTTATCTAATTGATTTATTTTCGGCCTAAGTCGAACATTTTAATTTGGTGATTTATTTTATGGCAAAAATATACATATCGACGCTGTTGATTAAAAAAAGCCAATCTGGTGTTTAAAATCATATTTCTAAGATTTACATAGATCATAGATAATGTTTATCACCAGCGAAACTAGAAATATGCTCCAAAAAAAGTATTTTATGCGCATTAAATATGCACACTCACAATATTATTACAGTAACGGACTGTAGTTTATTTAAGAAATATTCCGTTTGGTCATTTTTAAATAAATAAACATTTAAAATTCCAAACAAATTTATTTTTAACTGATTCTAACAGTTATTCAAAAAACTAAGTGCATATTTATACGGATTTACAGTTGCAGTTAATATTGTCCGTTGATTGAGTTAAATTCTTCTTTATGTTAAAGTAAATAAAAATGTAATTTAAAGCAACGAAAAGTTCATTTAATTTTTACTGTCAAAAATTCAACCGCGAATTCCGTAAAAACAAATCAATATTCAGTTATCTTATATAAATTAACTGTCAAAAAATTAACTACATATTCCGTAAAAACAAATAAATATGCAGTTATTTTATAAAATTTTACTGTCAAAAATTCAACACCATATTCAGTAAAAACAATTAAATATTCAGTTATTTTATATAATTTTACTTCCAAAAATTAATTTTTACTTATCTATAAAAAATGAATTGCTTGTTTTGTGTAAGCAATTCCCATTTTCTATTTGTTAAAATAATTTAGTTAAATACATCAAATTTTAAAAGTAAAATAATTGCGAAGCCATATCGGTCATGCTGCTGGTGTCTTATAATTGAGAGTTCTTCTGTAAACAACGTGGTCAGTACAACAAAAGTAAAACAAACGTGTGTAACGGGGTAAGTAAATAATAATGTTCTCTCTCTCTCTTTAGAAAAACATGCGGACAGGGGTCTGTCTGGTATTTTTTAGAAATTCGGCTCTTTTGTGGAGTAAACGAAAATTCAATAAAATAACTGCATATTTAATTGTTTTTACTGAATATGGGGTCAATTTTTTGACAGTAAAATTTTAATAAATAACTGAATATTTAATCGTTTTTACTGAATATGGTGTTAAATTTTTGAGAGTAAAATTTTACAAAATAACTGAATATTTATTTGATTTTACGGAATATGGTGTTGAATTTTTGACAGTAAAAATTAAATGAACTTTTTGTTAAAAATAAATGAAAAATAGGTAGGTTTTTAATTGAACTTTCATTTATTTTATATTACAATTTCAGTTAATTTTACATACAGAATATTGTGAGTGCAGTAAAAATTTAAAAATATGCCCCAAAAAAATTGTTAAAAATGTTCCCAAAAAAAAAAACAAAAATTAATTATTTGAAAACAAAATATTTAACAATTTTATATTATTTGCAATTAAAAAAAATAATCAGTAGAACCCATACGGCGCAATATATTAAGACGAATTTTCAAGGTTTCATCCTGCTTGGAACCGATGGGCAGTCATGGGTGCACTAAAACAAAGTTGTAGTATAAGCTTAGATTTCATTTAAGAGATATTTGTGCCAAACTAATCGGCGTTATTATAATTGTCGTAGTTGGTTTTCAAGTCGTTTTTAGAAATATGTATTATTATTAACGTTAACGACATAAATACGACAAACTTTCTGTGTCTGTTATATTGTCGTTTTTGTGAAAACGACAAACATTTCAATTGGCTACGTCTGCAGAATCGACCACGACAACGAGTTTCGTAAAAGGCTGACTTTCTAGGTTTTATATTAATTTTAACGATAAAAAGGAACATAAAGCTGTTTAGTGATGGTCAAATATTAACCGACTCCAAAAAAATAAATTTGCAGTAAAAAATGTTTACGGCAAATTTAATTTTATGCAAACATAATTAGATTCCCAATAAAAAATTGAGCTTCCAACGAAGTAGGTTTGTAAGGGAGAAACATAAAAGTTTTGCTTACCATTGCGCTTACATGAATTTTATATGGCGAGTTCCCACTTTGAAGCAATACATTTTTGACACATAAAGCGCATTATTCAGCGCTGATTTCTTCAGTAAACTGGAGACTTTAACTATGCGCTACAATAATGTATGTATACTTGGTGACTTCAACTCAAATGTGTTAAGAGAGTCCTCGCTTAAGGACAGCATGGGGGCCATAGGACTTATCCCTATTAATACAACAGTGCCCACGCATTTTACCTCAACATGTAGCACTCTACTTGATCTCATTTTCGTTGAAAACCCTTCAAACGCTCTTCTCTATGACCAAATTCCTGCCCCCTGTTTTTCTAAACATGACCTGCTATTTCTAACTTATGATTTTAATTTTCGTCATGAAAATGAAGTGTTTCTATATCGTGATTTTAAAAACATCGACTTTAATATTCTCTATGAAACATTTTATGCTCTGAACTGGGAGAATTCTTATTTCTTGTCGTCCGCTAATGATCAACTGGCTTTTTTGGAATCAAACATATCTACTCTTTTCGATAGCAGTGTACCTATTAAACAGAAGAAAATTACAACAAATAAAAAACCATGGTTTACTGAAGAAGTTCTGCAAGTGATTAAAAACAGAGATTTGGCTTACTCCCGTTGGAAACGTTTTAGAACGTTGAGTCTGAAAACTGCTTTTTGTATTGCCAGAAGAGACGCAAATAAAAAAATACGTATGGCAAAGTCAAAATTCTACTCCGACAAGTTCATTGCTGCAGTAAGTTCCAAAAATACCTGGAAAACTATTCAGGATATAGGAATTGGCAGGAAGTGTAACAACAGTGGCTGTACACTTGACCCGAATGAACTCAACAAGGCTTTTACCAATTTCCCCACAAATTCTGTAGACGTCTCAGGAATACAGAACGACTACAATAATGTAGATTCTTGTTTTAATCAAACCCAAATTCCATTCGAGTTCTCATGTGTCAATCAAACAGATGTGATTTCTAGCTTCGTTTCTGTCAAATCAAATGCAGTTGGCTTCGATAACATGCATCCGAAATTCATCAGAATTATACTTCCGTTGATTCTGCCCTTTATTACACATCTCTTCAACACCATTTTAACAACAAGTACGTTTCCTGAAAAATGGAAATATGCAAAGATAATTCCATTACCTAAGTCAAACACTGAATATACGCCAATCTCAATATTGAGTTTTCTTTCCAAAGCATTTGAAAAATTATTATGTGCCCAAATGACCACATATATTAATGAAAATCACTTAATGACATGCAAGCAGTCTGGCTTCCGAAATCAACATAGTTGCGTAACAGCTTTAACTGAAGTGACTGAGAACATAAGACGTGATCTCGATAATAGAAAAGTGAACTTTTTAGTACTTCTTGATCATTCTAAGGCGTTTGACACGGTTAATCATCAAATACTGTCTTTGAAACTGAAGAATTTTTTCAACTTTTCAACAACGGCTACATCAATGTTATTTTCTTACCTCACTAACCGTTTTCAGTCTGTATGTGTCAATAATAATATTTCCACGCCCATAGCAGTCTCAAGGGGAGTTCCTCAAGGTTCAATATTGGGGCCATTGCTGTTCTCCATCTACGCTAATGATTTGCCACAACAACTGCAACACTGCAATATACACATGTATGCTGATGATGTTCAGGTGTACCTCAGTAGCCCAGTAATCTCCGTAGCGGAGAATGTTGAAAAACTCAACCATGATCTGAACAGAATTTCCCGCTGGGCAGACAGAAACGGTTTGTGTCTTAATCCACAAAAATCAAAATTTATGATAATACATAGGAGATCCCAACATATCACCGGCATTAATGTATTGATTAACAACCAGCCTATTGAGATTGTTCAAAAAGTGAAAAATTTAGGGATAGTATTTAATAACAACTTGACTTGGTCAAGTCATATTGATGCACTAGTGGCACAGACTTACCAGAAGTTAAGATCGCTTTGGGCTACACAATATTTTACACCGCTCAACGTAAGGAAGCTCCTGGCTAAATCGTATTTAATTCCAAGGCTTTTGTATGGCTGTGAACTATTCGGCAAGTGTGACTCTAATAGTAAGAGGAAACTTAATGTACTTTACAATAACATTATAAGATACGTATATAGACTGCAAAGGCATGAAAGAGTATCATCGTTCTCAAAATGTCTTTATGGTGTATCTTTTGAAAACTTATTAAATATTATAATGCTAATGTTTTTGCATAAAATCATTTACAGTAAAGTACCAGCTAGCTTATTTAATATGATTCACTTCACAAGATCCTTGAGAGGCAAAAGGTTGATAATACCTGTGCATCGATGCCTTATATCGGAATGGCAATTTTTCATCAATGCTTCACGTCTTTGGAATTCTCTTCCTCCTAACATACAGCATGTGAGCAACGCAATACAATTCAAACAACATCTTTTTAATTTATTCAATAAATAGACCACAGGTCATAATTTTATAATTTTTAACTTAAATTTGTTTTAATTTTGAGCTTTTAATTTTTTATTGCTTTAATTTTGTACTTTTTAATTTTTATCTTGTACGTTTTAATTTTGTACTCTTAATTTTTTAATTTTTTTTAATTTTATCTTGTACTTTTTAGTTTTGTTTTAATTTTGTACTTTTTAATTTTAATTTTTTTCTTTTTTATCAAATTGTTGTGGCTTTTTTTATTAACATTAATACTCTTGCTCTATAATTATAAGATATAATCTTGTTGAGCAGGATTTCAATAAATAAATAATAATAATATAAAAATTGTTGGATGTAACGATCAGCTTTACACACTGAATGTTTTGATACAGTTATTTTTTTAGTATTCTCCCTTACAAACCTGCTTCGTAGTAAGGGAATGCCGTAGCACTTGAAAAGTTATTTTTTTTTTTTTGTTTATAAAAGTTGTTGAGAGTTCTTTCACTTACTTTACTGCATTTCCGTATGTCTTATTGCGTAGCGCATAATTGTGCGCTTATGTTTTTAAATGTACCTTTAGTGCTTCGCAAAATGATAAAATTTTTTATTGGGTTGTTTATGGCACAATGAGTAGGGATGAAACGATACGAGTAAATACAAGTACATATTCGATACTTTTATACAAGTACCAACTATTTTTGTAATCGATACTTAGACACCGAATACCAAGTAGTATCGGTAAAAAAATACTCGGTATCGGTCAAAAGTAATCGCTTTACTTTAGCACTGAAATTATTTTTAAACTGAAGCAGTGTTTTTTAATAGTAAAAAAAATTATAAAATCTTTAAAAATAAAAAGGTGCAAAATAAAATTTATTTAAAATGGGCCCACCAAAATCTAGTGTTTGGCTACATTACACTAGAAAAGATGGAAAAAGTGCTTTTAAAGATATTGAAAGCGATTTAATCGTTTTGTTTTGAAAATAGTTTTACATCACATATCTGTTTATTTCCTTAGCTTTTGTTTACTAATGATAATTTAAGTAACATAGTATACTACAAGATCTCACCCTTTTTTTTTGTTATGTTTTATAAACCTGAAAAACTGGTTATTTTATTGAATTATTATCTAAGATTCTTTTGTTTTTGTTTTGTTATAATAAAAATAATTTGAAATACATACTATTGATCTTTTATTTTTTAAAAAAATATTAATTTTCAGACAAAAATATACTCTTTGACTATATTAAAAAAATTACAAACTTTTCTTAAATCAATGTTGAAGGAAAACTTTTGGCTCATGTCCCAAATTTTTAAGTACTCAAAATTCCCATTCCAAAATTTAAATTCCCTTTTATTAAACTTATTCATTAATTATAAAGTTAAATTAATTACATTTATTATTTTCAAAAATTAAACTATATATATACATTAAAATTATATAGTAACCAGTGATGCCAACTTAGAGCTTTTGGCATTATTTATGGTGCTTTTTGATGCCTTAAAACGCCAAAATTTTATCCATAGTGCCAAACAAAGAAAAAGCACTAACTTGGTGCTTTTTCAATTTTTCATTAGTGCCTTTAGTGCTTTTTACAATTTTTATTTTTTTTTTTTGCAATTTTTTAAAACTTCGATTATATAGAGGATGATTTAGATGTGATTTGCTATTTGAGGTACAATTTTGAGAAGGCCTGTAAAGATTTTTAGATTTCAAATGATAAAAAAGTGATAAAAGAAAGTTGTATTCGTTTTACCAAAAACTTTATTTACGAGGTTTGAGCTAGGCTTCCGAGCAATTTGGAAATTTTAAAAAACTTTTCACTTTTTAAGGTTGACAACATATTTAGTAATCGTAATAAAACGATGTATTTGTTTGCGGTAAACATTTTTTTAAAGATGTAGACACTGTTTCCAAAATAGAAAATGGCTTGGAAAATATTATGAATTGTGAATGGAAAAATAAACAACAATTTTGAGTTATGTAGAAAAAACGTATTGAAACAAAAAAAGAGCAGTAACTTGGTATAAGCAAAGTGTTAATTAAAAATAGCTGACAGATAATGCTTTTATAACGAGCGTTGTGTAACCTGGCATTTTTCATGCGTTAAGTTTTATAAACAATGGTCGGTCATTGCAAATTTTCGGTAATTGCAACAGGCTAGATTTTTTCGAGCTACGAAAATCGAGCTCGCACTTTGTTACTTTAAAACTGTTTTATGGCCAATTCAAACTCATTTGATGATAATCCAATTGATTTATATAAAAATTTAATTTTTTTATTATTTAATTTTAAATAAAAACGGTCACCCATCAACGCCGTAGCCTTTTTTTAAATTTTGGAGGTATCGGGTGTTTTTTTTACAGGTTTGTTTTTCGAATAGAGATAAAACTGGCATTTTGTGGTCAAATCTGGCAACTCTAATGTCATTTATGTTCAGTTTGGTTTGCCATTTCATCATGAACAGGTTGACAAAAGAACAACGCTTGCAAATCGTGCAAATTTATTTCGAAAATAACGGTTCAGTTCGCGAAGTTTACCGCAAGCTCCGTCCATTTTATGGTCGACATAATCGTCCATCAGAGCAATTAATTCGGTTAACCATGGATCGTTTTCGCACTACGTTTACTCTATGTGATAATACGCATCCGCAGAGACGTCGAACAGTGCGCACCGAAGAAACAATTGCCGCTGTAGAGCAAAGTGTTGAAGAGGACCCGAATGAATCGATTCGCCACCGTGCACAGCAATTGGAGCTTTGTCCATCAACTTTATGGAAGATTTTGCGCAAAGATCTTGGCTTGCGACCTTACAAGATCCAGTTTGTGCAAGAATTAAAGCCGCGAGACCATGCAATGCGTCGTGATTTTGGTGTATGGGCCGAAAATAAGATTGATCCCGATGCTGATTTTCATCGCAAAATTTTGTTCAGTGATGAGGCTCATTTTTGGTTGAATGGCTACGTCAACAAGCAAAATTGCCGCATTTGGAGTGAAGAGAATCCACATGAGACCCTTGAGACGCCATTACATCCACAAAAACTGACTGTTTGGTGTGCTCTATGGGCTGGTGGAGTCATTGGGCAATACTTCTTCCGAAATAATGCTGGAGAGGCAGTTACCGTTAATGGAGACCGGTATAGAGCCATGATAACCGACTATTTTGTTCCCGAATTGGATGGCATGAATGTGGATGAGTTGTGGTTCCAACAAGACGGCGCTACATGCCACACAGCGCACGCCACAATCGATTTATTGAAGGAAACATTCGATGAGCGCATAATTTCGCGGAATGGACCTGTCAATTGGCCACCAAGATCGTGTGATTTGACACCATTGGATTATTTTCTTTGTGGATATGTGAAGTCTCTCGTCTACGCCAACAAACCAGAAACGTTAGGGGAGTTGGAAGCCAACATTCGTGGCGTTATTGCCGACATACGGCCCCATATGCTCGAAAAGTGGTTGAAAATTGGACCTGTAGAATTAGCTTTATTCGAGCCAGCCGCGGCGGCCACATGCCTGAAATCATATTTAAACATTAATGGCATAAAATTATCCTTCCAATAAAGCCAAATTGATGGTCATTAAAACGATTTTCTTGTGTTTTATTTCAATTCGAAGTTCTATACCACTGAAAAAAACACCCGATATATAATATTCGGCACAGCCGAATGCAACTTGTTTTGTGTTTAATTAAATTGTGAAAATGGTTTAGTGCTTTTTACGCTTTTGTTTGTTCGAAATAGTGCTTTTTAGTGCCTTTTTTAAATTTAAAGTGCTTTTTGCTCTCAAAAAGTTGACATCACTGATAGTAACTGACATTGTCGGAGTGCTAATTGAATTGTTTAGTACTAAACTACCTTATCTGCAAGAACATGATCATTTATAAATGCTTGTATTGTATGTATTATTCATCATTCCAACCGATACAAGTAAGTTCCGATACAAGTAAGTATCGATACTTTTTTCCCGATACTAAGTAGGTATCGATGCTTTACGAGCGATACCACAACGAGTAAAAGTATCGATACCTTAGAGGTATCGTTTCATCCCTAACAATGAGTCTATGTATGAAATAAGTTTATATGGGACTATGTGAAATTATATACCGATTTTCATCACAGGCTTCGTTCTTAGTACAATTAAAACGTATTTAGCAAACTTATCAAATTATCTACAAAAGTGCAATTTGTACTTTGGGCACAAGATTTACATGGACAGCCAACCAGACAGACGGACGGATGGACATTGAAATGACTTAAAAAAGTTATTCTGAGTCGAGCAGTATACTAGAAGATGGGTCTTAATTTCTATGTATATAATAGCTTATCCCTTATGTCAACAGCTACATACCCGGGTATGTTTTGAATTTTAAAAACTCTGTATCTCTGAAAGTGGCTGTCATATCGCTCTCAAGCTTCATGATATCCTTATTAAAAGTGTTTCCTAACATATTCTAATGTTTGAATAAAATTTGACAAATCAGACCATGGGTGTGGTTATTTTTTTATTCCTACTCCCTCACGTCAACCGTAGTTCAAGTAATAAAGAGCAACTAACAAGTTTTTGCTCAAAAGTCACTTAGTGTAAATATTCATACATGAAAGCAAAGAAAAAATGCACAAACTTAAAAAAAAAATTTTTAACAAGGTTTCGTTTAAATGTGCTACATTCCCATTTCATACAATTGATAAACTGAAATTTATTGTTGAAGGGATAAGCTATTCCTATGCGCATTTCACTTATTGCTAAGCCAGATCGTCAGGAAACTTCATCCAAAGATTTTAGAAAAACTAAAGATGTGACACATATAAAACTGTTAAACGAATAAGAATTATAAGACACAGTTTTACTTGAAACAATATCAAAGCTTAAACAAAAACAACAACAATAAACAGTGAGTTTATCTTTTCTTACAGTCCCGGCTACAATTGGTTGATTTTTTGTCAACTCTAAATGAAGTTGTAGTTGTAGTACTTGTAGTTTTTTTATTCGCTGCAAAAACATTTTTAGGCATATACATCAACGCTTTGAGTCGTATCGTTTTGCGTTTTTTCGAAGTTGCGTCGCTGCCGAAATAGTACTTAATTTCACTGTGCGTCGTTAGATTTTCGAAGTTGCGTTGTTTTGGGTTTAAGAATTTAACTTTTTTTTTTTTTTAATTTTCTTTTTTTTTCTAAAAGAGGGCAACGACTTCTGTTTCTACATAATTTCGCCATGCCATCAAAACTCGGGGATTCCCTTTCTAACTCAAAATCAACGCAATTATAATCAGGTATGTGATGGAAATCGATTTTAAAAACGAAACGATTTAAAACCGAAAATATCGTTTTAAGTACTTTTAAAATTGATTTAAAATACATATTCCTTTAATTTTAGTTTTTATCCTTTTAAATTTTATATTATATACGTTAATTGAAGTACATTCTGAACGAAAATTTAAAACTATAAATCAGAAATGGATTTTAAAATTCGTCGAAATTCATCACACCTTTTAAAAACGTTTGTTTTGAAATCGATCGATTTTCATCACATACCTGAATATGTACAGTAGGGGTGGGATAGTGCACGACTTTTTGATTCCGATACGCTAGAACCCACAATTTTGTGAAGTTTATAAAAAAACGCATGAGCCAAAAAATTAGGGGGGTGGAATGGGGGTAAATATCTCCTAATCGGGGTCAAAGCTAGGGGAAAACGATACAAAAGTCAAAAAAAGCTTCACAACTGTCCCTGAGTCGCTCCTAGAGGGGTAAAATGTAAGACTGGCTCCCAATAATATTTCCCCCCTACATTTTTATTAACATACTAACCCCCTATTTGTGCCCCTTAAGGGGGCTCCCATACTAAATTTTATTTTTTATAAAATTACCCGCCACCGCCCTAACTAGCCCCAGAGTGCCCCTGGAGGAATCAAATATATGACGGACCCCCAATATTTTTGCTACCCGAGCATTTTTTTGAACATACTTAGTCCCAATCTTTAATCATTAGGGTAGTCCCAATCTTTAATCATTAGGGTCGTCCCCATACAAAAATTTCGAAAATGGAGGAGTTGCACAACATATGTTCGCATAACTCAAAAACGCTTTAGCTTATTGAAAAAACTAAAAAACAGAAATTCCTTCTAGAAAAGTAAATTTTTTTTCAAAAATGCACAGTCGTTTTAGAAACATGATTTTTTTTTTGTTTTTTTTTTTAAAAATATGTTTCTAAAACGACTGACTGCGCATTTTATTTTTATTATTATTAATTTTATTGCGGAATTTCGTGTTATTAGTTTTTTCCATAAGCTAAAGCGTTTTTAAGTTATGCGAACATATGTTGTGCAACTCCTCCATTTTCGAAATTTTTGTATAGGGACAACCGTAATGATTAAAGATGGAGACTAGGTATGTTGTGAAAAAATGCTCGGGTAACAAAAATATTGGGGGCCGTCATATATTTGACTCCTCTAGGGGCACTCTGGGGCTTTTTATGGTGGTGGCGGGTACTTTTATAAAAAATAATATTTAGTATAGGAGCCCCCTTAAGGAGCACAGATTGGGGGTTAGTATGTTGATAAAAAATTTAGGGGGGAATATTAGTGGGAGTCAGTCTTACATTTTACCCTTCTAGGAGCGACTCAGGGACAGTTGTGAAGCTTTTTTGTCCTTTGTATCGCTTTGGCCCCGGTGAGGAGCCATTTACATCCATCCCACCCCCCCTAATTTTTGGGCTCATTCGTTTTTTTTACAAATTTCACAAAAATGGGGGTTCTAGCGTATCGAAATCTTGCTGCTAAGGACTTCCATATAACACTTTTCCAACCCTAATGTACAGTTTTATTTTCACCTTGTTTTGTTAATTTTAGAGTTCAGTTTCAATTAGTGTGTTGTCCTTTTTTTTAGAGATTATTTTACGTTAAAAAAGAAGCTGTTCAACAAACATTGAACCAATTTTTTGTGAAAGAAAGCCGACTTATGACAACTGCCACTATGGACTCATCAGACATTGATTAATTTTTATTTTGTTTTTTAAAAATTAATTGAATATTTCTTTGATAATATTTTATTTCGTTTTAATTGAATTTTTTTTTGTTTTGTGTATGTAATAAAATTTTATATTATTTTTGTTTTTTAAATGTTTACTTTGTTTAATTTTCTTTTTAAAAAGGAGTATTTTCGTAACCCTGGAACCTATCTTCAATCTTTACATGGTTTGCTATAGAAAATCATAATTCACTTTGCGTCGTTTCAATTTGCGTGAGCTATTCGTGTAATCAAATTGAACATGTATCAAAAAATGCTTAAGAAAGGTGAAATATGCACTTTAAACCTTAAAAAAAATCCTGCAAAAACATGCTGCAAAGGATAAAATATGCTAGTATATGCACTAACAAATCGATGCCGAAATTCATAAAAAGATCTAAAGAGATAAATTATAAATTACTGCAATTGCATATTTATGGTTTCCCTGTTTATGACAATGGAATTGGTGAAGGTCTTCAAGCAATTTAGTGTTCTACCCATTTCTTTAACAGTATTATATATCTTAACGTTCGAATATTTAAGAAAAATTATAAAAAGACCAACAAAGTACAGTTTGGCCCTTTTTACGTAACAATGGTTCTAGTAATTACAAATTAAAAAGGTCCAATCTGGTAGTTTGGGGATTTTATACATCCACATTTTTATCGAAATATGACAAAGTTTGGGCCAATGTTTGTATTTATTTATTTATTTATTAATCCAACGGAACGTAATCAAAAAGTCTTTAAAGGCCAAAAACAGATTACAAGATATACTTTAATTCAAGCACATTTTTTATTTTGAACAGATATATGTATAATATATTATAATTTAGTATGTTCACCTAATGTTTCCTTTTTACACGAATATGGGTATGCATTTTTAAAGATTATTGGCTTATATAACAGGAAGAAACATAAAATAAAGGTGCTTACTTGCAAAAAGAAATAATGGACTCCAGTATTACCAAAGCCAAAACAATTAAAAAAATACCAAAATAAATAATTCCTAAAAAAGTTTATTATGCAGATTGGCCCTAGCTCGTTGTCGATTTAATGTAAACAAAAACACTTAGGCCCTCATAAAAAATGTGGATTGGCCCTTTTTACGCAAAAGCATCGATATAACAAAATAAGTTATTTCCAAGAATTTTCAAATAGTTTTAAAAATAAAACAAATTTTTGTGTTATTTAAAAAATGCTGCAACTAACGAATTCTCAAATGCTTAAGTAAGCTCATAAATATTTTATTACATTCTATTTGCTTAACGTTTATTTGTTTTTTAAAAATAGCAAATTAAATATATATTTTTTTCCTCATGGCAAACATTTTTTCGCTGGAAAACAGATTGATTTAATAAGTATTTTTTTATTTTAAGAATTTTATTATTTCTATTTTACCTTCATCAATAATTTCGTAGAAGTAATCATGCATGAATCCGATTTTAGAGAATTACTTTCATGTAACAGCTCATTAGCATAAATTGAAATAAGCACTATGGGACCAAAATGTTTTTCTGTGTGTAGGATATATTTTTTACACCAAGAAAAATGCTTCTCTAAATTGCGAGCAATATTAAAATTGTGACATAGAAAAGTGTAAAATATTAAAATTTTCCATAAAAAGATTTAGTATGTAAGAAAGCTCTGAAAGAAATATTTACGGTAATATTTTACCCAATTTCCCAATTTTACAGACTAAATGATGAAACAGAACTGGTTTTCCATACAATTTGACATAAAATTTTGCCAGAGAATGCGGTCGTGGAATAAAATCAATTTTATTTTGAGGACGTTTTTTCTAATTCTCTCACATATAGACACTTATTCTCTTAACAATGCTACCATACTTTCATTCAATTTCATACATTTTGTAAAGAAAGAAAAATAAGATCAAAAGAAAAAGAAAGAAATTAGAGAGAATTTGAAGTAACTGCCGACGGTTTAATTATGGGCTTTAGAATTTTGGCCTGAAGTTGAAGACTCAACTCTGTTTTATCAGTTAGGGGGTTTTTTTTTAGATTTAAAGGTTTTTCTACCCTTCACCACAGGTGGAAGGTTATATATCAAATTATTGAATTTTATTATCAAAATGCGATCCACTTTTTTATCGAAAAATTGTGTTCAGCGACGAAGCTCATTTTTGGCTCAATGGGTACGTTAATAAGCAGAATTGTCGATTTTGGAGTAAAGATCAGCCAGAAGCATTGCAAGAGCTAACAATGCATCCAGAAAAAGTCACAGTTTGGTGCGGATTATGGGCTGGTATGGGCGAATCGTAACGTAACTGTGAATGGTGAGCGCTACCGTGAGATGATATCCAACTTTTTTTTGCCCAAAATGCAAGAGCTTGACTTGCATGACATGTTGTTTCAACAAGACGGTGCCACATGCCACAGAGCACGCTTAACAATGGACTTATTGAGAGGCGAGTTCGGTGAACATTTTATTTCACGTTCGGGACCGGTCAATTGGCCGCCGTGATCGTGCGATTTAACGCCTTTAGACTATTTTTTGTGGGGCTATGTTAAAGCTCATGTCTCATGTCACCCATGCCCGCTTCAATTAACGCATTGAAAGACAATATAGAAGCATTTATTCATGAGATATCGGCCGAAATGCTGGAAAGAGTATGCCAAAATTGGACTAAGCGGATGGACCATTTGAGGCGCAGCCACGGTCAACATTTGCATGAAATAATCTTCAAACATTAAATTATATGAACCGTACTATCGATTCAAATAAAGATTTCATGCATTTTTCTGAATTTTATGTGTCTTTTTTTAAACTTTCCTATAGCTCTTAAAAAATCACCCAATATAAGCTTGATACATAAGTTTGGCATTCCGTTTGTAATTTCTACAATATTAATCTTAAACCTTATAAAACAAATTTGTATTTCCGTGGCAATAAGGAAAAAAACATTCACTGCAATATATGAATGTCGCAATACAATTTATCTTTGGCATACCAGTGTTGCCAAAACTTGGTGACCAAAAACGGATAAATGAAAAAAATGGCTAAAAATTAGCTTAAAAATGGCAAAAAGTTTTTCTTAAATAAAAACACATTAAAATTCAAAAACAAAACAGAAGTTATTAATTTAAAGTTGTTTGTGATGAAATTGTAAGTAAGGATCAATATGTTTAATCCATTGGAAGTCACTGTACTCAAATCAGTACAGCTGTCATTTTACAAGTTTCCAAGCAAAAACTAAAAAAGAATTTGTGTCCCTTTTTTTTGTGTACAAAAGAATAAGTCTGTATATTAATAATATTTAAAACATTAGTGAATTTTTTTTTTTTTGGTAATTTTAAATGATTATAATTTAAATCGTATCAGAAAAACTCAGACAAAAAAAAATACTTAATTAAAAAAATAATAAACGTAGAGCAGTATAAAATTGACTGTACTCGTTTGAGTACACCGACAACATGCGTAGGTAAAAAATACGTTTTTTTGTTTTTGTTTGATTTAAATTATTAGTGGAGAACATTTTACGGCTCAAAAGTGATTCAACAGCCTTCAAGAAACATATTATGTGGTGAAGAGGTGCTTAGGAATATACATATATTCAAAAGACAAACCTGTTTCTATTAAAGTGTTCCTAAATATTAAAATCGTTGACAACGACGTCAGTGACAATAGTGATAATGAACCGTTGGCACCAAAGAAAACTGGACAAGACTTCGCAAAGCAAATAAATTATATTTGGCGCAAATACTTTTCATCGCAGAGCTCGACCCCTCAGCTGAACTCTGAACTTTGTAAAAGATGAAATAGAGTATGTGAAGAAAGATTTAAAAAATCCTTAATCACAATGTCTTTGACCTTATATCTTCCAATTCTTGAAGTCGAATCGAACTGGCTTTCTTCGAATCAAATGCTTAGCGGGATGGTGAACAAAATATACCTTAAGACGAGTCAATCGTTTAACATTTTGGTCATTCGAGGAAAGCCAGTTAGATTTTTACTCCAGATAATCGCATGTGGAATCTTTTTATACATTTGGTTCACGTGTTGTTAAAAATTTGTTGGAGTAGTTGAATTGAACTGCACGAAATTATAGTATTTTTTAAAACTTTTTACTAGACCTTTAAGTTGATCTTAGAAGTTTGATTAAACGTATGGGTCAATGTTTGCAGATTAATCCCAAGATGGGGCTGGACACTATCCTACTAAACTACAAAACCATCTGCGGTGCATTTTTTGCCATATAAGAGCTCGTTGGCAGTATAAGAAGTGCTTAAAAATACTTTGCATTGAAAAACTATGTTCTGAAAATTTTCATAAATATGAGGTCAGTGTACTCAGTTGAGTACACCCCGAAACTCAGCTAAAAATTTTTTTTTTTAATTTTTTCCATTTTATATTTTTTTTTTTATATTTATTTTAATCAATAAATAAAGTTGAACTTAAAAAATTATGGCCAGTTTTTGTTTGTCTAATGGGTTAATAAGAATAAACGTAAATTAAAATTTTGATAGATATTAAAAATTAATCATCGATAAATTGGATGTCGTTATTGTTCATCTTATAGGTATTACTCGTGCCCAGGGACCGTAACAGTTATTCCTTTTTTCATAAAAGTCAGATGAAAACAGTTATTTTTTGATTTTTATTTGTTTAAACAAAAATAACAGTTTTTTTTGATTTTTATTTTTTCGAGCAAAAATAAAAGTTATTCTTTAAAGAAATTTACGTGTTATAATAATTTTGTTGACTTCAAATGTTTATTTTAATGTGTTATCATCATTGGGATTTCATAAGCACATTAAAATAAATATTTAAAGTCAACAAAATTATTATTACACGTACATTTCTTAAAAGAATAACTTTTATTTTTGCTCAAAAAAATAAAAATCAAAGAATAACTGTTATTATGGCTCAAAAAAATAAAAATCAAAAAATAACTGTTATTTTTGTTCAAAAAAATAAAAATCAAAAAATAACTGTTAATTTTGATCGAAACAATAAAAATCAATATTATATAAAATCAATATATTTTATCATAGATAAGTTTATAAGGATCAATATGGTATACTTGAATCAGTTTTTCGACATTTACTTCTTGATGCTTTTTTTGTTTTAAAATTCCAATATAACTGTTTTTTTCGGTCCCTGCTCGTGCCTATTAGTTTTAAATAATTTAAAGGTTAATCATAATCACGACAATAATCCAACCTTTTGAGTCCAGATCTACAATAAAAAACAAGTAAGATAGTATAGTCTGTCAATCCCGACTATATGATACCCTACACCACATTAGAACCTATGTACCAAATTTTATCAAATAATCTCCAAAATTGCGACCTGTAGAAAGTGGTGCTGAGTCAATCAGTATATACGTTAAGGTGGGCTTAGAACTAGTATTTAAAAGTGTAACAAACATAAGCACAAACGCATGGTACCCTCTCCACTATTGTGGTGTTGGTATAAATAATTTATTGTTATGGTAAAAATATTTACCTAATTGATAAAATCGAATTAACGGTTGCTCTAAGCGATTTTTACTTGGATAAATAGCCTCTCTAATTCAGCATTAGATCATGGAAGTCAATTCTAAAATTTCTAAAAAAAATTTTGTTGCCGCCTGTATCTCTTTATTGAAATACTTGCAACCAGAAAGAAACACCGATGTTTGTGTTGATCCATTAGTAAAAGTTGTAATTTAATTAAAGGCGTTTAATTTGTTAAAAATGTGTATTTTACTTTTATACATTTTTAAAATAATATTAAAATTATTCTTTTAAAAGAAAAACGGAAAAAAATTGTATGGCTAAACAAGTTGAAAAATGGCAAAAAAAAAAATGGCTAATGGCTAAACCTATTTTTTTATGGCTAAACAGGTTGAAAAATGGCTAAATCTAGCCACTAAATGGCTAAATTGGCAACACTGGTATAGACGAGGATTAATGTTATCTTAATCACTTTAACAAGGATAGCTCTTTGTTGTCAGACAGCGAGATCTTATTTAAATCGCCTTAAAGTTGTAACTTTTATTTGCACTAAGTCCCACTGTTTTAAGCCACAAAAAATAGCAAAACTACTTAAAAGAAATTACTCAATCTCAACAATCCATTTAAAATAATAACATTTTTATCGTTTCTTTTTTCTTAAATCTACATTAACATACCAAAGCCCCACTCTTCACAATTTGATTTAAGCATTTATTTTCCACCTTTACGAGCATTTTATATTCAACATTCAACTGCAAACAACAACTTTAGCAAAAGTAAAGTGCTTTTTATGATTTCTACGATTACAAATGCAGTTGCAACAAAAGCAGTCAAAATTCAAGTTCTTTTTGCCATAAAAACAACACAAAAAGGAATAGAGGATTTTTATAAAAATAAGAATATTTTGCAATAACAACAAGCAACACATACTATAGAGTATAAAAATACAATTTCCTTCTTTTTCCCTTAACCATCGTTAAATTGTCAAAAGACCAAGGAAGAAGATGTAACAAAATCGCAAAAGTGTAATAGAAATGTCACTCAAGAAAATTGTCTTTTAGTTTTTTTTTTAACTTTTATCAGTAAAAACAAATAAAAATATTTTACATTTAAAAGTATTTGTGAAAAATCATGCAGTCATCAACCATGTTTTGGCAGAATATCGATAGTTTTATAATGTTTGCATGTGTTTTTAAGGAAAAAATTGCTTAAAAGAATTTAATTTTTTTTTCAAATGTGCGTTTTTTTCTGCTGTCTATGTACACCAGTGGCTTTCGTACTTAAGGCTAGTTAACACTTTTATACTTTGTATTATTACTTTTCAAAAACTTAAGTGATGTGTGAAAGTGTCATAGTGTGTCATGAAAATGACAAGTATTACGAAAAAAATTTGAAATCCCATACGACTTCATCGTTTTGTGAAATTTTTCTAAACAATAAAACTTTTAATTTGATCAGGGTTGCATTTTAACAAAAGCATCATGTTCATGTGTGATAATGTGAACACAAACTGTAATGTTAAATTACATTTTTAACAGTCGCAACAAAACTCATTAGATTTCAATCACACAAAGTATGTATTATGGAATACGTCAGACTTGTGTGATAGGGTAAACTAGCCTTAAATAGTCATACAAAATCTTTGAGCTTTCACATTTGAAAAACCTTGCAAAATAATACTAAAGGAATAGAGAAAAAAAGTAATTTTCTTTATGGATAAATATGTCACCAGTTCAGTAACAACAACAGCAAAAACTCAAACATGATTTCATCTCTCAAAATAAAAGGGCATAAAAACTGTTCTGTGCAAAACAAACAAATTTCCATTTATCGGAAATTTTGCAGTCAAAGAAACGAAATTAAAGAAGAACAAAAAAAAAAACAAATCACTACGGAAAAACAAATTGGAAAAATACTTCTCACACACATTTTGCTTTTATTTTTAAATATTTATTTTTTTCCTTTTGATTTATTAAATGATGGCATTTTAGGATTTAATTGGTTTAGAAAGTTAATAGGTCTGTTCAATCAAATAAAATCAATAAATGAAGCAAAGCCGCGAATAACGTTCTTAAAGCCACGTTTTGCAAAGCCTGTTTTTTGCAGATTATAGTTAACATTATTCTCTTAAATTACTTAAACATCAAATCACCCAAAATTATCCATCTTAACGCAGTAAAAATGCAATACAAAGAGTCAGCCAGTCGTAATACGTTGTAGGTTACTAACAAAATGGTACAGACGAAATGATTTTACAACGCGGAATAACGTTTTAAAAGCCGCTTGCGTAGTGGAAAAATGGTTTAACTGACATCGCGATTGTAAATATGAAACGTCTTTCAATTAAAAAAAAAAATGTGACCGTAAATTCGCATGTAATTTAAAATTTAAAATTTCTTGATATTTTGCTTCAAAGTTTTTATTTTCATTATTTTTGAATATCTAAAAATAAAATAAGAATAATTTATTCCTTCCTTTTAAAACGTTTTTTACTCTCCAGCAAAATAATTACTTTTGTACTTGCAACGCTATTCGCGGCTGTGCTTCAATTCTTATAAGCCCCAATTTTCAAATTTCGAATGTATGAGTCAAAATATGTGCGTTTAATTGTTTTTGTTTTCTATGGAGACAATTTTTACAAGTTAGGTATTTCTGTAATGCTCTCTACATTGCGTTAATGTACTTTGCTTACTAGTAAGCAGTGTTACCCTTTTAGCATTTTCACTGCTAAATTTAGCGTTATTTGTTTTGATTTAGCAGCGAATTTTTCAAATAGCATTTAGCATTATTTTCAGCATTTTTGAAATATTTTTTTAGCATTCTTTAGCATTTTTAAATCTTATAAATTTAATATATTGCTATTTCACAACATAACTTAACATTTCTGTTAATCTCTATAATTTTATTTTGTCATTTATACGTTCATACAAATGTATAATAACAGCAACCCTGTAAACACCAAACAAAATTCAAAGAAGAAATGGTAGATTTTACTAAAGAAGAAATAAAGGTTTTGGGGCAGCAATGGCAAAAGCTTAATGCATACGAATCGATGAACCAAAGTTCAACTATTGAATTCTAGATAGGTGCTTATAGGAACAAAAACGCTTTAAAAGAAAATGATTTCAACGAGTTAGCTTCTTTTATGAACTTTTTGGTTTTGCCGTTTATTAATGTGGAAGTTGAAAGAATTTTTAGCGGTATGAACCTTATAAAAACCAAGATTAGAAATAGGATGGTTTGAATTCATTGATTTACGTTAGATGTGGACTAAAAAGACTAAATAAATGTTACAGATTTTATCATAACTATTGATCTTATAAAAATGTGTGATGAAAACAGATCATATTCTAATGGTATTTTGACCGACACTTTGGCAGTTAAGGAAAACTATTCATATACATAATTATGTATTAAATGTGAAATTAAATTTTCTAAAAATGCTGTTGAATAGCCTTTAATGTTTTCCATGACAATTTTTGTTTTTACTTATATTTTGTATTTAGTTATATATATATATATATGTATGTTATATCGTTACCTAAACCGCAAAAAGCCATATCTTACATTTTGAGAACTTTACTGGAGAAGCAAAAACCTATTCAAAATGATAAATTTATTAATCGCCTTAAACTGTCAACAATTTATTTTCTTCTACTTTTTTTGTAAAACCTACCAGTTGTTTTGACAGTTGACAATGTTGCATATTTTGCAAACTGTAGGTTAGGGCTTTAGGCGTTTATCGTGTATTTTGTACATAGGGCCTCTTGTTTTTTTTTTTTTTTTGGTTAAAAAATCGCTTACTTTGGTCACAATTCCAAAATTTTTTTGTGAACATTTAAGTTGATGCAGAATAATTGATAATTAATGATTTTTAATTTTTGGTAAGTCAGGGATTTTAAGGGATATTGAATTTTTTTTTTAATATTTTATGTACCATAAATTTTCATATTAATTCGAATGTGTATTCTAAGCCAAAAAAAATTGAATCCAGGAAGAAATAATTTTGCATCTTACATCTGAACACTGACGATATTCTTAACTTGCTTGCTTTTGCTGGCAAAGCGTTAATTTTTTTAATTTTTTTTTGTTAGTAATTTGGAGAAAAAATGTTTGAATTTTTAATTTACTCTGTTGTTGTAAGTTTCTGATAGTTAAGTAAATGAACACACCTATTATTACGGTTACAAAGATTTTATTATAAAAAAAAAACACAAGTGCAATTTAAAATCAAGGTCTTTTCCAAAAATAACAATAAATATATTTTTGTGCTGATTTAATACAATAAAAGATGGAAAATAATTTAACAAAAGCTTAAGCAAAGCGCTTTAGATGACTTAACTTTAGAGGCAGTCTTACCATTTTAGCATATTTTCTGCTAGTGAATTGCATATTTTTTTAAAAAAAATATGGTAACTTCTTTTTAGCATATTTCCTTGTCCAAAAGCAAATTTTTTAGCATATTTTTTTAAAAAATTAAAAAAAATTTATGAAATATTTTGTTACGTTACTGCGTTACGTCAATAACGTTTTGGTTTATTTCCTTTATTATAAACCGTATTTAATTTATTTTATTTATTATTATTATTTAATTATTTATTTTATTCACAACTCACTATTGTGATCAACACACTTTATTGTTTTTAATTTTCTAAAAAAACTGAAACTCCGCAATAAAATTTTATATGAGCAGTCGTTTCAAAAACATATTTTTTTTTTTTTTTTTTTTGGAAACAAAAAACTAATTTTTTTTATCAATATTTCGAAATTTTTGTTTTTTAAAAATTCATAAAAAATTGGAAAATGCAGCTTGGCATCTAACTTTATCCAGACATATAAACAGATACGAAGCTGCAAACAAAACAAGCCATAAATGATTAAAATCTGTTACCAACTTTTGATTTTATTCACAAAAGTCGAAAAATTGGTTTTAAAAATTAGACCTTGGCTTTTTGGTAAAATTGTTAGCAGTTGGATTTTCTCACTATTTTTTGTTAATGTTTTAAACTTTTCTTTTAATTGTTCTATTATTTCGGATTGTGGGCACATATGCGAAGTTGATTGTGCTGAACCGTGGAAAATTTTGTCTTGAATCGAATCACTTATTTTCCTGAATTTTGCATCTCTGTACCGTTTTTCATGTAACTTCTTCTTCTTTATCGGAGATTGTTCCAGATACGGTAAAGATTGGTTTAATTTTGAAATAGCAACTTCTTCCGTGCCTGAAGCAATGTCATCGAAAGTATCTACATTTTCGTTTATGTCTGAACCTTCTTCCAAATTAGATTTATTAGATTTCTTCACATGCGAAAATTTTATTCTACATGTCCCACAAATTTTATTTGAGATCGTAATGTTTTTATCCTTAGTATACTGTAGCATCCATTCTTGGACTTGTCTTAAACTTTTATTGCACCCAGTGTGACCGGATTTTTTAAAAGGATTACAGCAAAATGTTGAATTGAATTGCATATTTTTTATTTAAATACCACAACCGAATGAATTGTGCATGACTTTTTTGTATTGACAATAATTATAATTTATTTAAATATTTAAATATTAAATATAACACTTTGACGTTTAGCACTTATGAAATCTAGTATTCAAGTTTGACTTAGAGTCTCTGAACTATTTATTCTGTTTTTTTTTTTTTGGTACAAATAAATAGATTTCAGGTAAAAAAATAAACGCCTTGCTTTTCTTGAATTGGAAAATTTGCGTGAACTACGGGTCATAAAATGTTTTTTAAATAGGGACTGAATTTGCTACTGCCAATAAGCCGGCCACAGGTCATAAAATATTTGTACATTTTTTGTGTGAACAGGCAATAAATATTTCGCCTAGGTTATAAAGTCGATAAAGTTCCGTTACATTTGATTTGTCCTTCTTTTTGTAATTTGTCACCTTTTGGTATTTTGGTACATTTCATGAAATACATAAACCTTCGCCTGCTTTTATCTTAATAACTCATGTTGTAATAAAGACTCCACATTGAAATTTGGCACACTTGTACAAAACATAATAAGAATTAACATATGTTTTTTTGAAATTTTTAAAAATATTGATTTTCGAGATATATCCTTTGGAAATTTTAGTCCTTTTTTATTTACATTATCCTTGATCGAAAATTAAAAAAAAAATTTTTTTTGGAATGGCGCATGTTTTTGTCTGTAAAATGAGCCCTTTATTATTAACGTACAATGAATACTTTTCGAGATATTAAAAATTGTGTTAAGGCATCTGAGTGCATTTTTACTGATTTCTTCCAAATTGGAATGGCCATAATTCTGAAAGTAGGAGAGCTAAGACACTGAAAGTTGGCAAACGCTATTACTATGTTTAACTTTCCCTTCGTACCAAATTTCATCCAATTCGGAATCGGTGCGGTCAACTCATTGGTTGATTTCATATGTTTTTACCCCTCAATTAGTTTTTGTCCTTAACATTTTCTCGAGACATACTTGCTCCTTATCACCACTTCTTAAGGGGGCATACAAATATTGCGTTTTTTGAAATTCTTTAATTAAACATATAAAAACAATTTTATTTTTCTTAAAGAAAATTTTATTGCGAAATTTCGTTTTTTTAGTAATTCCAATAAACTAAACCGTTTTTGAGTTACGCGAATATATGTTGTGCAACCTCCTCCATTTTCGAAATAACGGCATATCTCGAAAACAAGAGCAAACCTAAGAAAACAGAGGGCACCATTGGATTCAGCGTACCCGACTTTTGCTAAAACGCCATGTGACCAGCTTGTCTAAAAAAGTGTCAATTTCGAGCACAGTGTTATTTACCAAATCAAATGAAAAAAAGCAGTTTAATAGCAGCCAACTTAACTTCTTAACGCTCAGTCAAATTCGGATTTTCCAATTGCAAAGTATTGCCACCGAGCTATTTGGATTTGCTTCAAACACTTTGTAAGAGCATGAGAATTTTTCACAGATAGAAAAAGCTTCACACACTGCCTTATATATGAATTTATGCGATTCAACACAACCCGAATTTATTGCAGATGTCTTGTCTATAGATGACTTCGCCCTAGACGACACGACTCAAGATGATTAGGCTCTAGAAGAGGGGTATTTCGAAGACGTAACCATACCCCAATAGTCCTTATTCATCTTTTTGAGAAAACAACGTTTTTACGGCAATTAACACGAACATATCACAAACATGATATCAAAAAGCTAGAGGGCAACAACAAGTTTTATTGAATCGATGCGCTTTTCTTCAAACAAAACTACTAGGAAGTTCTCTGTCAAATATATTGGAGCCTAGGGGGAAAGTTAATTTTTAATTCACTACTTAAATATAATGAATGAAGCTAAATTTTGATGTATTATAGACAACTTGGAGCTCTGCGACTTGACTGTTTATGACTCTATTCTATCAGTGTTGGGGGAAGTGCACTATATATAGATTTAAATCAGCATTGCGCTATCACTAAATAGGACTGCAAAAAAATTTGTTTGCAGTATTTTTTACCAGCTTTGGTATTTTTGGTATGCTGCATAGTAGCATAGACTCACTAAAATTTATGGTCTGTTCATCGATTTCGAACGAAAATCCTCTTTTTCACCCTTCTATGAGTGACTCTGTGGCAGTGATGAAGTTTTTTTTTTGTCAATTATTTCCTTTTTGTCCCAAATTTGAGCTCGATGAGCATCCACGAAAATTCGTCCTTTCCTTCCCATATTATTTTTGGCTCATGCATTTTTTTCCAGAACTCAAAAAATTAGGGGTTAGCGTTTCCAAATCAAAAAGACGTTCACTTACCCATACCTACTTTATATGACAAGAGTACAGATACTTGACTCAACTATAAATCTAAAAAAATAAATATTTTTGAAGGTATGATTAAGGCTTTCAAGAGGAACACGAACAGGTAATAAATTTTGCATAATAGTCTTGCCATAATGACTTCTTATTTAAATATAATTTTAATGGCACTTTGTTCTAAAGTGTAACATATTATTATAATATCTCCAAATAAACAACGTTTTCATTGACAATTTTACATTTGGTTTCAAAATTAATGTATATTTATTACAGTCTTTATTTATTGTCCGTACATTTTCTAATAAAATAATAATAATAATAATTCAAAATAAACAAATTTTATTGCCTTAAGAAAAAAGTAATCAGATCAATTTTAAAATGTATTTTTTTTTTTTTTTTTTGTTTAAACCAATTTATCAAAATAAGTGACTTTTTATTATTTTCTAAAATTAATTAATTTATAGCATGAAATTTGTTTACAAAATATAAGAACACAATGACAAGGCTAATTCCAAAACTACCCCCAAAATACTTTCACTTTCAACTAGAGTTTTTCTTTTCACGGAATTTTTAATTTCCCGGGAAAGCGGGATTTATTTTTTACTTTCCTGGGAAATAAAAGATTTTAGTTCTCTTTATGCGAGGCCAATAAACAGCATGAATAGAAAACGAAAATAGTTAAATTATTGAAACACTTTGTAATTAGTGTTTCTTTGGAAAAAGGATTTCAGTACAGAATAACCATTTGCAGAATCGTTTGACAGCCTTTTTCTAATTTTAATCGAGAAGACTTCTGTCAATGAGAAAAAACGTTTCTTTTTTACGGATTTTTATAGTCAAAAAAAGTTATATAATATCTAGACACTTTCAGTTTTCTTAACACTTCCTTCAAAAACTTGTTATTCATTATTTAAAGAAAACATTTTTGCTTTGAATCGATTTAGCGCTTTGTTTACTAATTGCTGCATTCAAAATTTCCTGAAATGTTAATTTTTCACTTTTGTTAACATCTCTTACAGAAATATTATATACTGCATTTTCCATATCGAGTCCCAAAAATCTTTTATGCAGCAGCTGCTGTGCAAATAAAATTATAAATTTTTTTTTAAGCAAGTGGGAACAACTTTTTTAGCATTTATAACACAAATCTGGGTCTTTAAAAATTTTAAATTATGTACATTTTTACTTCTCTTCGTTTACTACTTCGAAATTTTAGAGCATCAAATATTAAAAACGCCTATTTTTCGGATTTAAATGAATATCTTCTACTCGAATTTGTAGAATTCTAAGGAATCCCTCAAAAAAAAAAACTCTCTTTCCAACACAACCAAACATTTAAGCACTCACACAAGTTAAAAATGAGAAAAAAAAACAAATTAATATTGTGAACCTCGGGAAAAGAATGTACGGAATTCTAATTGGTTTAGTTTAGGCAAATTCCAAAAATAACAAACAAATATTCAAAGCATAAAGCAAATACAAAAAAAAAAAAAAAAGTGAAATACGTATTTGTAAGACAAAAAAAGGGAACATTTTTAAGCAATTAATTTAAGAAATTATGTTTTTTTTTTTGTTTCCATGGTGATTTATTTAAATCAGAATATGAAAAGGTTTATAATATTTTTAAAAGCCCTTTTTTATATTTTCCAAATTGGTGTATTTTAGTAATAAATAATAATAATTCGTAAACAAAACAATTTTATTTAAATATTGCCCTAACTTAATAAAAAAATGCTTAAACTTCCTTTAAATGGAAAAGGTTGGATATTTACATTAAGTCATTTGCAACCCAATTGGAAAAACAAGGCATAAGATACAGTGTGGAAAAAAATAAATGGGGCACGTAAAATTTTTTATGTACAAGGTATTATTTAAGTTAAGATAAAAACAAGTAAGAGTGATGTATTCCGCTATGCCGAATCTTATCTTTTAATGCGATTATAACAGATAAATAATTAAATATATATCTGTGGTCATACACATCTGAAGTCAAGATAAGATAGCAACAAAGTTTAAAAAAAAAAACCCGGTGAAAAAATCACTTTTAACAAATAACCATATTTAAAGAAAAATTTCGTTGATAATACAAAATTTTAAAAAGATAAAAAAAAAATGTTTTTAAATGAAAATTCGTATGATAAACAACTTCTTTTGACTTTTTAAATTTGACTTAATATGTATATAAATTAGTGTTTGTGGCTCAAGCATAATTTAAAAGCTTATAGGGTAAAGTATTTTTGAGATTTTTTCAGATTTTTCGGAAGAGGTTTAGATGTCGCTCAAGTCAAATTTTTAGCAAAAATCGTGTTTGCCAGCCTTTTTTAAGTTTTCTTTTTAACTTTGTCAAGAACCACGATTTTATTCACTTTTAAGGAAATAATTTAAAAGAAAAATATCCAAGCTATAAGACTATAAGTTTTTGCAATGCATTTGCTCATTTATGCACCCTACATTAAAATTTTTCGTAATTTTTCCATCAATTTTGTAATTTTGTAAAACAAATTTTTGGGACAAACTTATATACATATCAGGGTGGTTTTAGTGAATAGGACTGATTATTTTTTCTTAAAACTAGTAGGTGCTCAGATCTAGATATGTGCCATTTAGTTTAAAAATCAATTTGCAAAAGTTTTAGCTCAATCGGACATTTTCTTCCCGTACATACATACCAAAAGTTAAGAATAACAATATATATCAATTATGTAAGACATTCTTTCAGTTTTTCGGGAATTGTTGAAACCAATATTAAAGAAAAATTTGTGACAAATGGACGAACTCAAATTTCAAAATAAACTAATTTTAAAAAAGCTAATACACAAAAATTATTTAAAATAATAAATTGATTAAAGTACATATTCTTATTTTGCTCAGCATCGCTCATCTGACAAGGTCCGATCAAGGGTACTTTTGAAAGCATCAGAATACGGCCGAGGACATTCCGATACCACCTGAAGTAAGATCGTTTTTTGCTGCTTATCTTTTGTTAGAGTGCTATTGAAGTCTTAAGTTATCTTAACTGTTCTTTGAGCCGTAACGTTAACTACCTTCATATCTCTTTCAAAATTTTTAAGCTTAAGAAAATTTTTATTTTGGGACCAGTTCTTTCTCGGATAAAATCGTCTGATAAAAAAAAATCCGTTTTAATTCTCATGAGAGACATTTTGAAAAACTTTTACGGCTTGCTTTTCAGACATTTGCACCCTCGTTATTCTTAGAAAAAAAAACCGTTTGTGCGATTTATTTAATAAGAATATTGGTTTTTAATAAAGCTAAAGAGAATAAAGCTAAAGAAGAATATTTGTTCCTATTTCAGATACCACAGATGCAGCAAATATTTTTTAGTACCTTTTCTTACGCCTTGATCTATAAATCTGTATTTCTTAGCGTTCTGAACAAAATCCAAATCATTATTAGAATCTATAATAGGTAAAACGTTTAAAACAGCTCATTAAGCTCATCTTTAGTAGTAGATAACTCTAAAAATAAATATCATAAGAAAGTAAATGGATTTTTCCATCAGACGTCATTCGTCCAATATTGAAAGCCGTTGTGTCAAAACATACCTACGATTTTATTTCCAATACTCCATGCCTCTCTATGCTGTCGGTAACTGCATCTGTCTGGCTGAAACCTGTGCTGTTCTCTTATGCAGGAACCCCCAGTGGTTGTTTTTACCACCTTTGCTAAATAAGATTGCCAACATTCTTTCTGGAGAAATTTTGGTAAAAGTTTAACATTTTAATAAAAAAAAATGGTCCCTTCCAAGTCCGATTTCTTAAATTCCTCCTTGGTTGTCTGTGTTCGAAAAAATTCTGCGTTCTAAACAATTCTGCTTTTTATTGTAGTATATTTGCTAAGAGATAATTCCTCGACATTATTCTTATTTTTATAACTTTTTTATTTTCGCGATCCTATTTTCTTTTTTTTACTCGTAGTTTCCGATTTCTCAATTTTTGTATCGTTGGTAAATATGTACATTGTCCGAGGCTATATCTTTCACTTTTACATTTTCTGTTGCAGTGAAAAAAGAAAACATTTTTGAATTTGGGGAGAAAGATAAGTTCTGACATCAAATTATATAAATTAATAACATTTTATGGCCTTCAACAGTATATATTTTATAACATAACCAAGGGCGAGTTTTAAGGACAAAACCTGTTAGTTATAATCAGGTATGGGCACCACTACATTGAAAGCATTGCATGTGTGGCATTGTATTAGTTTGTTTACCTTTGCATTTGTTGGCTTTATGCTCTTTTGCTCTTTGTTTTTTGTGTATGTAAACACATCGTTCGTTTTTTTTTTTTTTGAATTTTCATTTTGAATTTGCCCATAGCTGGTTAAAATGAGCCCAATATGGCAGAATCTTACCAACGTTTTCTGGTGATATCTGTTAGCAAAGCCGCACTGCTGCTTTTGCTTCTTTCCTTTCTTCAGCTAGTGTTGCCTTTAGATCGACATATGGCCTGAACGTCCTTTCATTCACTGTTTAATCAAAAACACAATGTGTTGAAATGGTCGAACAAACCTGGTAATTTGGATGTGAATGCGAATTTTTTTTAATTTTTAACTTTTGTTTTCAATTTTGAACATTTTGAAAGTGTCACGTCAAAACCAATTTGGGGGTTCCCCGATTTTGACATAATGTTTAAATAGGAATAGAAAATCAGCTAGACGATGCCAGAAGCCGCAAAATAGCGAATATAATATATAATATTTTAATCCTTTAATGCACTTTCGACACGTGAAGGCAAAGTCCGATTACGCTAAAAGTTTTAAAATAGTATTTTTTCACTTATTAATTAACGTCATCTAAACATGGCTAGAACAAAAACTGTTTTGCCAAACGTCGACATTTAAAGTCCTAAAATGACATACAACATAATGGAAAAACATATTTAAATCTTCTCTGAAAAGTTGAGTTTACAATATCTTTATATGAAATAATTACCACTTCATAAAGAACCTGATTACAAGTCAGAATACAAGATTTTTGACTTATGGCGTTGTTGCAACAAATATATACCCCGATATACCCCTTAGAACTGTAATGAAGAGTTTCAAAATATAATTGTGCTCATATTGTATCAGCTTGCAGGACCAAATTTGGCTCAGATATTTCTTAAAAATAAAAAGTATTTAATATTGAAAGTGAGCCAAATCGATCAATTATTTCACCTGACACTTATGCTACAAGTGTTATACCGAATAAAGGATTTTGCTAGGATTGGGTCAGTAGAAAACAATTAAGGCTAATAAAATTAAGCTCAAATATTCTCTTTATATGAGATTAGTTTAGTTTTAAAAAATCAGAGAAATCGACATGTAATTTCACCCAGCGCCCATGCGAATGCCTCTGAAAAAAGCATTTTTACACGATATATGGGCTTGTCACACATTTCAATCTGAATGTTTAAACTTTGTGGTTGAAATTCTAGATGAATTTGTTTTAGCTACTTTAAATTAAATTTTCCTTTTTTGAAGAGGCAAAAAAACGAAACTACTGTTTGAATATTATAATAATATATGGGTCAATTGCCAACTGAATGTTATTTTTCTGTCCTTGCTGTTTCAGCTTTGTTTTGATGTAAGAACACGAATAAAAAAAAATTGAGAGTAGGCATTGAAGACTATGTCAGAAGAAAAACATTGTTCAGATTAATAAAAGTATTGTGGGTATTTTTGTTGAACTGTTTATGGTTTTTAATCTAAATTTTGATATTTTTTATTAGGCTAAAGTTCATCAAATTTAATTTTCATTAAATTATTTTTATAAAGAAAGGAATTTAACAGCATGAAATTAATTAAAATTAATTGATAATTGTTCAGATTTTTTATATTTTTTTCAATATTGATTGATAACATTATTGTATTGCTCTCTTATAATCGTGCCATATAAAAACACTTGTCTCCAGCTACATTTTTTGATAAACAATATTAAAAAGTTGGAAAACAAAGTAAACTGGAAACATATCGCACCTGTTCATCAAAAGTAACACAACTCAAAAAACTCTATTTTCCACTTTTTTGACGGAAACAGTGTATGATTACCATATGGAAAAAGGAAGAAGAGAAATAAATTTTGTGATTTTATTGAAATATTATTGAGTTTCGTTTACAACGGTATATTTGTTTATAACAATAATTCCCTTATATTGGCGGAATTAGTTTTTTGCTTCTACTGAAAACTTGTAAATTTTGAGTTGTGTTACTTTTGATGAACAGGTGCGATATATTAACTGTTTTTAAAATATTGTAATTATTTTTTAGATTTTGTTCTGTTTTGATTCCTAAACCATTGTCAACACGTATTTTGTCCCCGCGAATTGTCGTGAACGCCACGCTTTTTTAATTTTTTTCATATTTACTAATATTCTCGTCGCATTGAACTGAAGCGCATTAGGCTAAAAAAGGTTTTCTTAAGAAAAAAAGAAATATAAGAATTAAAAGAGTTAAGTCTGTTTTAGTATATGATGGTTAGCACGTGTAAAAATGTCTTCAACGTCATGCTAATTTTTGGAGAAGCAAACACCTTAATTAAAAAAAAATTAAGTTACAAATCATTGCTTTACAAATTTTAATTAATTTCATTTCAGTTTTATTACATTTGCAAAATAAAGTTCTTTAAGAAACAATAAAAAGTTGTAAATGTCTTGAACGCCACTTTTAAACTTTACTTTCTTTTTGCTATTCAAATGACGTTTTTTGAAAAAATTTATCAAAAAATTTAAATAACAAGTTCTTGAACATCAGAGAAAAGTTTTATTTCAAACATCCTTTCAATACAACTGATTTTGCATGTATTTTTGCATTGCGGTTTTCAAGACAGAAATCCTGGTATTCCTTATCAAAACTTAAAAAAAATATATTGATTTTTTGCAGAGCCTTCATAAATTTTCCCGTAATTCGAAAAATTTAAGAAACTTAAAAATATGTGATATTTCTTACATTCGTTAGCTTTGCAAAATTATAAAATTTCCTGTTTTATTAAAAAAAAATTAATACAAAATCGGACTATGAAAATTTTTCTCCTCAAATGTGGCATTAAATTTTTTCAGTGTAAATTAAAACAATGTGCAATTGTGTGAGTATATAAAAAATTAAAGACCAGATAAGTCTGTAAATTTGTTTATTATATTTTTTTTTGATAACTTTTAGTTCTTTGTTGGGTTTCCGGTTTAATAAGTTTTCATACCATCCATCATGTATGATAAGGGTTAAAATAGATTGGTAAAACCGTTTCAAGAACATTTTAAAATGCTCATGTGGGACTTTGCTTATACAAAAGTAAAAAACAAAATTGTTATTGATCCTTTTTCATAAAAAGTGAAATCTTAAATATAAAAAAATTAAAACAAATAAAACTAATATAACATTTTAAGCAAAATTACTTTTAATGGTTTAAATCGTTATTTATTTCATAGTCCATTAAAAAATGTATTTCTAAAAAAGGTTCTATTTTTGGGATTTTAATTTTGTTAGACTGTGATTAAAACTTGATATTTTTGATGATAAATCGACCTAAACAAAATGTTTTCAAATAAATATTTAAAATAATTAGTTTCTTTTGTGGATTATCGAACTACAGGGTTGAATATTGTAGTTTTAATATAGTTGTTTTTATTTTGTAATTTTTTCTTTTGTTATTTTTCAGTATTAGAAACATCGTTTGGGAGATTCAGAAGCCATGTATACGATTGAGGAATGAGCAAAAATTGTTGAGATTTATTTCGCTAGTCAAAATTCAACAACTCAAACCCAAAGAAAATTTCGAAATTTTTTTTAACACCCGAAATGCACCGGCAGGAAATCTTGTACGCGATCTAGTCGCTCGTTTTCAGCCATTGGGACCTGTTAGTGACTTATCTCTGAGAAGAAAGCCGCTTGAAGCACGAAGCTAAGATAATATCCAACGAGTTCGGGAGGGCGTAAATGAGAACCCTGAAATATCGATTTAAAAACGTGCCACTTCGCGTTAAATGAAAGGAACTCTTTTGCGGAGACAAAAAAATAATTACTGTTTCCTTGCAAGATCATACGAGTTCTTTGCATTATTACGCTTTCCGCCTCTGAGACGATTGTCAGTTTATATTATGGTTGATCGAAATTTGCTGCAATTAATTATGTGTTCCCTACTGTTTCTACGTACTTTTTGTGAAGAATTTTTCTTGCACAATTAAATCAATCAAATTTGATAAATATTTAAAAATTAATTTCCTACGCGAATTGAAAAATTTGATTACAAAACCTGCCCAATACTTCCTAAGTTATATATTTTCGTCACTTTAAAAAAATGTTTAGATAATTGTAAATTATCACAGTTTGTAATAAAATTTTAATGTAATCGGTCGTGTTAAAATATTCAGCCTGATTACGGTTGGCGTTACGTATACGCCTGAGTCGTTTTTTGTAGTAGATTAAAGAACAAGGGTTGTGTGTTACTTTAATCTATTACAAAAAAACGGTACAGGCGTATACGCCACCGCCAACCGTAATCAGGCTGAATATGAATTTTTATATTTAAATATTTGAAAATGTAATAGTTATAATAGTTAATTTTTTATTATAATATTAAATAATAGGTTTGTTTTTGCATTCAAAATAAGGACGCTGCTGGAACCCAATTTTGGCAAAAACCGTTTCCGTATTCGAAAATTATGGAAATGAGAGTACAAAATAGGCCAAGGCTGTTGTTCTAGTAGATTGTGTAAATTGTCAGTCAATTCTCATAAGAATTTGTACAGCCAATAAAAGAGGAATTAAAAGAAATATGCATAATTTTGGTTTTTTCTTTTTAAATCAATTTACCAATTTTTAGTGAAACTGTTTGTTTTATTAATGACTGATAAAAAACGCTGATGTAAAATAAGTGTTTTAAATAAACTTTTCGAGTGAAACCCAACATTATCAGTGAAACAATTTTGTAAGATAAGTTTTGTAAAGCATCAAAAAAATTTGCTGCTGATAATTTTATGAAAATTTTGTAAAATTAGTGATTGAACTTCAAAGCAAGTAAGTGAATTTTTTGTGAATTCTTTTATATAAATTTGTCTAAATTACGTTTTCAATTTAAACAAATAAACAATTAAATAATTTAATCAAAAGTACACTCAACGAAAATTCAGTTTAAACAGCTTAAAATTCATTTAAAAAACGGACTATTTACATTTCATTTGAAACAAATGATTTTTTCATTAATATTTCCAATTTTTATTTATTAAACAGCATATTCCTTAAAATTTAATAATTTATAGTTTTAAAAAATATATTTTAACCGACAAAAATCAAACTACATAACAAAATTAATACGGAAAAACATTATTTTTTTGTAGTTTGTTTTTCAAATAACAAACATAAATATTAAAAAATAAAAATATTTGTAAAAAATAACAATATTTTTATTCAATTTTAACAGTACGGAAAACGAATTTAATAACTCACAATCAGTTACTGTAATAATTTTATAAGTGTACTATAGATTTTTAATAACTGAGTAGGTGAGATGCAAAACTCGTATGTTACAAAATTAGAAATCGATATGATTATTGATTCTCACAGCTGTGTTGGGGTTTTATGAAAATAAATATACTGATTGTAATAATGCATTTGCTTGCAAAATCATAAAAAAAACATGCATTGATACAATCAGTATAAAAATTTCTTCTTATAAAGATTCAAAACAAATGTGAAATCAATAATCATCTAAGTTTTTAATTTTGTTTTGCATCTTTCTTACCTACTCAATTATTAAACTTTCAGCTAATTTGTTATTTACTGTACTCAGTGTTACTTAACAAAAAAAAAAAAAAAAAAAAAAAAAAAAAAAAAGATAAAGATAAAGTCAAATAGCCGCCATTTTAATTCTAACAAAAATAAGAAAAAATTTAATTTCAAAAGGCTTTTTTAGTGCCAAAAGTCTAAATACTAATTCGTAATAAAATGTAGACACTAAAAAGCCTCTTATGGTAGATAAATCAACAGTTAAATACTTCTTCTCGAACATCGATAAAAATTTTATAGCAAAAGCGATTGATTTTTGCTAAATTTAGATTATTTATCTATCAAAAATTTTTTTGTCAAGGTATACGTTCACCTACTGCCCGCCGTGTGCACGGATACTTCACACAGGTAGCAATTTTGAGTGTATAATCTGAAAAACACTCGCCTCTTGTTTAAGACCCGTAGCTATCTAACCCCACTGCTATATTAAAATCCAGAAACTTCTGTTGACACAGCACTAAGGGCTAGCACTACCACAGCCCGAACTTATCCACAACTAGCCTTTCCCGAGATTTTGTGTATAAGCCAAAGCCACCATGTGATCCCCGCAAGTATCCCTTCGTTAAGAGAGCTCCTCCTCGTTGAATCCTTTTGTCTGCTCATGCTAGGAAAAGCAACATTCATACACAAAATCCGATAAAATGTGGGCGGTATTGGAGAAGTGGGCGTGGATCTTTTCATACAAAGACGTAATAGATTTTTGTATACATGTCAGGAGAACGAGAAAACGCAAAGTTTCAAAATTAGATACAGGCACTTTGGCTATCAGTGCACAACATCCGACAAAATGAGATGAGAAACGAATGAGAATACGAATATTCGTAAAATCACTAATACATACATATTTTACTCTTGCTTCTTAGCAGCGTTTCCAGAAGAATTGGAAGAAAAATCTTCATTTGGCGAAAAAAAAACTCTTATTTTGAAGAGAAAAATCTTAAAATTCTTATAACAAGGGCAAAAAAGTAAAAATTATTAATTTTTTTAAAGAAAATACTTCTTATTATGGAAACTATCTAAATTGAAATACGTAATTGCCGTATTTATACAAAATTCGATTGTAGGTTTAAATTGGGTTTTTAGTTATATTTTCTATAAAATTCATTTTAAAAAGAAATTTTTAATCAATTTAATTTCTAATAAATAAAAAAGTCCATCCAAATAAAGAAGTTTCATCAAAAGTAATTAAATTCTAATATTAGAGATGTAATAATTTTGGATGAAAAAATTTTAGTTGGGGAGCTACGAAGCTCATACTTCATATGAAATCTTAAGGGTTCTCAATTAAATATTATATTTTTTGATACCGTTGTTATATCGAAGGCATTTTGAGAAAATTGCATTCAAAAAAAAGCTCATTGAAAAGATATGGATTTTCCTGGTCAAAAGGGTAATTTCATAGAATGTAACATAAAAATAGAATTTCACCCCACTAATGTGCTCCAATCGAATCCAAATTAATTCGATTCCGCACATATCATTTATAGAATTCACGCACCTGTTTTTTTTTTTTGTTATATTCGAAAAATATTGCAAGGAAACCCCAAATTTGGTCTGGCCAGACCAATACGGTAATCCTAGTGTTAAGTTCCATTAGTTTTACCTTTTGGTACTAAATACATGAACTTTTTGTTCTTTAATATATTAATCTTTATAAAAATACTTTTTTTTATTTTCACAAATTTTTTTTTTTTTCATCAATATTCCCAAAATGAACAACCGCTAATCTATGATGCTTTTTTAATATTTTTTATGCCCAAAAATACTGATGCATTTTTGTGTATGCTCGACAATGGTTCAAAACTGTGCAAAACCAATAGACAACAAGCTGATAAAAAAAATTTACTGTTTAAAAAACCGTAAAATAATGTATGTTGTACAAACGTAAAGTTAAAAAAATCATTATTAATGTAAATGAAATAATTGAGCTCGAGGTCTGTTGTTTTAAATAATTATTATTTTAGTTCTCCGATATTTCGAAATTCATCATTTATATAGGTACCACGAAAAATAAGCTAAAAACAAGACTAGCGGCCCACAAGTCAGACCAAAGGTTAAGATTTAATCATGAAACACAGAAAACTGCATTGATGAGCCACTGCGTTAGTTATAAACACTCTCCTGACTTCGACAATGTTCGTATATTGGATATGGAGAATAACTGCAAACGTCGTTACATTTTGGAGATGATAAATATAGTAAATACACCAACAGCTTGACGTATGAACTATGAAGCAGACATTTACAGTGCAGCCACACGATCAAGATTTTCTTGATAGTCTTTTACATATACTGTTTGTCAAAATTTCCAAAAATTGAAAGTTGTGACGTAGGCTGCATTCAATTTTTGAGCAATTTACTTTCAAGATGTCATCAAGAAAACAATTTATAAAGGCAAACGAAAAATTGGCTCACTAACCTTGAAATCAGCTGTTTTCTTGAACGTAAATTAAAACACTCACTGGAAAGAGAATTTTAAAGGCAAGTTCGTTTAAATTTTTAAAAGTATGAGTGCATTGGTAAAAAAGTGTGAGTGTATTAAAACTTGATAGGCAAAACTTGATCGTGTAACCCTCAAGTTAGTAACGAAAAAGAAGAAATAATTAATTTTAAGTAGATCAGTAATACCATACGGCGATGTTAAAACAACTATAGCTTAAAGTTTATTAGTTTGTGTAATTTTTACAGTAAGGGTTTTTTCAATGTTTTTTCGTCAAAAAAAAATTTTTTGTTTTATTCTTTGATCGATGTACTTATTTATAAATGTTTTTATTGTTGTTTATGTTTATTGTTAAACTAAAGATTGTTCCTGAGGATGAAATTCGATGAATTTCGAAATATCGGAGAAATAAAATAAAAATTATTTAAAACAACAGACCTCGAGCTCAATTATTTCATTTACATTACAAATTTAAAGGTCGAATAAATACAACATTAAAAAAAAAATCATTATTTTTAAACATAAAAAATCTTAATTTGAGAAAAAAATCTTCAAATCTTAGTTTGTTCAAAAAATCTTAAGAAATAAGATAAAATCTTAATTCGAACAACGCTGCTTCTAAAAAATTAATAAATTTCAATAGAATTTAAATATTTCTTCTTTCAGCCATAAAACACATTCCTGAAATAAGAATGTGGTTTCGTTGGTTTATAGTTTAGTAAGTTTGTTATTTATAATTAATGGGTCGGTAGTTATGTATACACGAGTGTGTATAGGCCTGCTTTTGAAATTGGTGAAAGTGACAACATTTGTAAATAAAATTGACTTGAATTAAGATTGATGCAAATAAAAAGCACACCTGTGAAGAGGGAGAAAATATAAATATGTAGTTGAAAATAATAAGGAAATTAATGATGTATTAGGTGAAAATACAGATTTTTGGCAATTTTCTGCGAACGCTCGCTTCAAACGATTCCATTTTATAGATTTTAGCAGTTTAAAGTAGATAAGACTCTTAATGTCCCACCAAACATGGCGCTTTGACAATATATTTTGTAGTTTTCCGGGCTTAACATACGATTTTTTACGCTTTCGCTTGTCGTATAGATTGCATTTTGGACATGCATTATCGTTTACCTTCTCATTAATTAAGTTTGGGTCATACCCAACCCCCTTGCTTTTAAATAAATACAGCTCCTTGTAAATGTTTTGAAATGCCATCTTGAGTGAATACAAATGATTTAGCAAATTCTTCTTGAGTTTGACAACAATATGCATGGAGAAATGACTTTAACCCTAGAGTCGTAATAATTTTTTTTAACGTAAACACAAATTAATAGTCGAAACGACTTATATAAAGGGTGTTTTTTTTAGAAAGTCACAACTTTGATTTAGCATTACTGCAGCCCGTGCGAATTGTTGAAATTTTTAATCAAAATAATTCAGCGAACGGGCACAAATTGATATTGATTTTTAGTTTCCATTAAAAATTTTAATTTCCGATTAAGCCCATTTCTGGTTGTATGTTAATAAGCAGAATTATTGCATTTGGAGTGAGGAGAATCCATAAGTCGAAACAACACCATTACATCTACAGAAAATTACTGTTTGGTGCGCTTTATGGGCTGGCTGAGTCATTGGCCCATATGCCTTTAAAAACGAAAATGGTCAGAATGCGAAAAGTTGTTAAAATTGGTGTTCCAGATTGCGATTTGTACGCGCCAGCCGTTGCGGACACATGGCAGAAACATATTTAAAAAATAATTTCATAACATTTGCTTTCCATTTAAGCCCGTTTCATTGATATTAAAAATATATCAAGCCCTAACCGTGAAAATAACGTCAGCGACATCATTTTAAATTTTCGTTTTTTTTTTATAAATAACTGTATTGGAAACACTTGCATAATTTCCTGACAATTTTATCGTAAGCGACAAATTTCATACAAAATTTATATGAAATAAAATAAGAGAACTCTCTCCTGTAAAATTTGATCTTTGGCGCTTACCTTATTTTTGCGGTTAGGGGTACATATTTCCTTGGTTTATTATGATTTAAACTTGTATCATTCTATTAAAAAAAACCCTTTACATATAACCGATTTCTTTTTGATTTATAAATTCAATATTGATTGGTTTGTTACACATAGTTTTTTCGTTTTGTTTTTAATTTCTTTATTATTGTGTAAAAAATAATATTTTTATGAATATTTTTATAAAACACTCGGGCAATTCCATATGTGACTGACTCTACATTTGACACAATTTGCGTTTTGTTTTGTCTATATTACGATTAGTAATATTTTTTTAGTATCAGTTTACATGGCTATGTAGTAGTTTCAACAATTATCCGATAGAGAAAAAAATGGCAACCACTCATATTTTGAAATATCATTTATTTAGTAAAATATAAACATGCAAAATGAAGTCGTTTTCGAGAGTGTTTTTAAGCTTCAATAATCGTCCTCTGCACTTTCGTAATAACTTTAATTTGTGTTTTTATCGAAATTTCAAGAAACAAACTATTATAAAATGCTGAAATAAAAGCGGTAAGTTATTTAAAAAAATATTTATTAGTAAAATAATTTGTGGCTGACACTACAGATCAAAACGTGACCGACACAGAATTTAAATCACATCGCATAAAATAGGAACTCAAAGGCCCGTTTTCACGACTTAACGATAGCTAAATGTAGGAAGTTATCGAACAGATAATGAGTTTTTAATTATCACAAGTTCCCTTTAATCTAAAAGTGAAGGATAAGCTAAAGAGAGGAACGTTCTACCTTTAACTTTTGATGTAAGGTTTAGATTTGAGATTGCCATATTATATTCACATATTTTTTATATATGGCAACTCCAATTATTCGTATATTTTGTAAATGTAAAAAAAGTACGTAGTTGTCAGTTTTTATTTTTATTTTGGCAAAAATAATCGGTATTTTCTTTAGTACTGCCACATTTTCAAAAATGTTAAGTTTATTTTATACAGAAGTTGTGAAAACGAAAAATCGTTGAAGGTAACTTTATTCCTCACTAGTGCTAAAGGTACCGTTAACTATTTCGAACTTTATAGGTAAGTCGTGAAAACGGGCCTAAAATTATTTGAAAGATACAAAATTGTAATTAATGAACTGTTGAAATGCTATTTTTGAATTTAAACACCACCTAAACGAAATCACTAATAAAAAGTTAGAAACCAACATTGAAACTAAAAAATATTTAAAACAAACCCTTATTAGAAATAAGAAATATAGATCTGTGGCCGTATGGAAAAACTAGATAACTCCATTTTTTTTAAAACACGACAAAAAAAAACACATTTAAAGTTTTAAGCATATTTCGCTAATTATTTAATATGAATTTATTTTATTATGCATGCGCATTAAACAAACCATCATTTTAAATAATGTTAAAGATTTCTGGTTCCATTGAACTAATTTTTGGACATTTAAACAGAAAATCAATGTCGTTATCTTGTTTTTTTTCGAAAAATTGAGTTATCCAGTTTTTCCGAAAAAAACTTTTTTTTTTTCCATATATTTTAAAATTTTCGGAATTAAGGGAACTTACGTAATGATTTGTGGAAAAACATTAACTATTTGACTCAGCACGTTAATTTACCTGTTTTTTACGAAAAAAAAAAATGGAGTTATGTACCTAGTTTCTAAAACTATCTAAAACTAGCATTAAATTTTCGTCCGCTCAGGACATTGCATGTTTAATTTTATGCTTCTAGGTCCAATACTAACGAAAATTCAAAAAATACCAGTTAAATAACATAAAAATCACTCAGGACGTTATATGTTTAATTTTATGTTTATAGGTAATATATCAACTTTAATTTAAGGAAGCACCAATTGTAAAACAAAAAGCTAAACAAAGGAATTTAGTTTCCCGTAATTCCCCCTTTTTGGTTCTTTTTTCTCCACATTTAGGTATCAGAAATTGCAATATTGCAGTAGGAGCCCAAAAATAACCGTTCGAGTTTCGAAAAAGTATCGAATTCGTATATTCGTATAAAAGATAGATGGGATGTCAAAAAAGTTCCAAAATACAGGTTTACTCCCTAAAAGGGCCGAATTTCAAAAAAGTACCAGACACTTGTCCGCTTCTCTTTCGAAACAACAAGATAAGTATTAAAATTTTTTTTAATCTCTTTAAGTTTTGGAGTTATAAGGTTACCGAATTACCCGTTTTTAACTTTTCTTTTCCCTATACATTCGAATTTTAAAAAATCCCGTCTTAGTGGATCAATTTAGGGAGAGAACAACCTCCTGTCAAGTTTTTAGCCACAGACTTTTAGGCTGTGAATCAGATGATAAATCAGTCAGTAACGTTACAATTTTATCGAGTTTTTGTCTATTTTTATGCATAAGCTTTATTAAAAGGTTTACCCTTTATGATTTACCCTTCTTGATTTTATGAAATTCATAGGCCAGTTTTTGGGACGTGGATTAACGTTATACTCAGTTTAACATAGCTTGAAACTGAAAAACAGCTTTGTGGTTTATTTTATTTCAATAAATATTAAAATTTTAAACAAAAGGTGTTCCGTTAAAGTTTTATACTAGGCTTGGTAATAAAATCGTTTTTTAGTTGTTTAGTTTAGCTGGCTAAAAACACTGTCTTTGCAACAGAAAAAAAAATATAAATTAGTATTGGTTAAGTCGAAAGGTTTTTCGAAGTTACTACGGTAGATCTATGTGGGTTAAAAACTATTACTCGATAAGATTTCGAGGGTTTGGCACTCCAGAAATTATATAATAGGAATATAAAGAATATTCTTTGAATTATCGGGAGTTGCAATGTTTAGGTTCAACATTTTGACCCAAAGAGCTTGTGACCCAAATTTGCTCTATTTCGCTCTTTCTCTATTAGTTTTCGAAACGACGTAGTTTTAAACTTCTAATTTCTCTGTTTTTTAAACACTATGGAACTACCTTGTTTTTTCAAAAAATGCCTGGAGTTATCTAGTTTTTACAAAAAATTGGTATTTTTTTGATTTTTGTTTTTCAAATAACTATTAAATGAGAAACTTTATCAAAATTTCGATCTGACAGAGTGATAGTAAATGAAACACGCTTTCTATTTTTGGTGTTATGTCATTTTTCGCAAAAAGTGGAGTTAACAAGTTTTTCCATACGGCCACAGAAATGTTTCAAAAACTTAAAAAATTGATTTTTTTTAATTCTAATTTTTTTAAAAATATACAGGGGTGTCATGGAAATCGAAAACGTAAAACGAAAGAATTTGGAAGTTCTTTTTATTAAACTTTTAATCTAATTTTTACAATTTTTGCTAAAAGATTCTATTTAATTGAGCATTATTTGTAAAATAATTGTCAAAACATTGTTTTATTACAGAAATCTTATTGAAAAACGACTCTTTTAATTCTTTCGTTTTACGTTTTCGATTTCCATGACACCCCTGATATTAAATTTTTAAAAAAAATATCAAAAAATTGTTGCCACTTTAAAAACTTTAAAGTAACTTAATGTTGCTACCATACTTAAGTATATTTACTACCAAATTCAGATATTAATTTTTTCCATTGATGGTAGACTTATGCGCTGGTAGTAGTATCGACTTGAATTACGGCTGCAGTGTAATTTTTTAATTTTTTTTTTTTTTTTGCTGACCTGGGCGATTTGATTAAACTTATTAAGCTGAATTTCAACGTTTTCGAGCCATAAACACTTTGTTGTTCACACCATTTCATTCAAAGACTTAATGAGAATAAAAACAGATGTTATTCCCTTAAAAATGCAATATTAGTTATTAAACGCACCAACCATTTGTAAAAATATAAGCCATTTCTTGGAAGTTCACATTATTAAGTTATACACCTAATACACATACTACTTCTATAGTTGTACATTGTATTTATAAAAAAGTGTTTGTAAACATATCCTTATGATATAAGGATATGTTTTTACTTGTTCAATATGTATATTGTAATTGTGAGTATCTTTTGTTCATATAATAAGAACCTCTTAAGAGGTAGAAGTTGATTTATAATGATCCCAGGTAGAAGGTTATTTAATGGAACACATGGCAAAACACAAAATGTTGTGGGAAATATGTTATTATTTTTTTTTTTTAAATGAGGAAAGTTATGTTACAAGGTAATACAACATTCTAGAAGTTTAATGGCTTTTTATATCATAAAGTTGTGGTTGTAAATGTTTTAAAAATTTAATTTTTTTAAAAGGATTACTTTTAATTATCTATTAGTATACATCAGTTTTAAAGGCTTTTTTCAAAAGACATCTGGCATTTAATAATTTAATAGCGATCGATAGTTTTCTAAAACACCATACTAGTTTTTTTCTGAGCTGAAATCTCTCCGGTATTTTTGGTAAAAATTTATGGTAAAAGTAGATGAGTAATTCAACTGACAGATGTTCTGAAGGTTGCTTAAAGGCGTTTCAAACTTCCCATAAGAAAAACAAAGAGTTTAAAATCAACATCTTTACAAGATGCTCCTATTTTATTTAATTACATTCTACATCTTTCGATTATTTTAATGTCATCACTAGAATAGTGGCAATGAGTTAGTTCTATTATTATTGTGGCATCACTGACAAAAAGACATTTGCTATGAAAGTAGCGTTACAATTTATCAAGTTTTAACTTATTTTGCAATGTTTGTTTGTTGAACCTTTTTCTATATTTTTAAACAAATTTAAATTGAAATACATTTTTGTGTTTTCTTTGCAATTTTGTAGAGGAAAAGTTGTTTATTATTGGGGGTATTCACGTCACAAGTTGCACCCTTGCGAAAAAGCAAAAGTGCAAAAATATAACAACAAACATACAGACAATTAGTTGTGCGTAAATAATTATCTTTGTGGTTGTTGTTATGTTTTTACACTTTTGCTTTTTTGCAAGGGTGCAACTTGTGACGTGAATACCCTTATTAATTTCTTTTTTTAATGTGACATTTTTGTTTGATGGTAGATGTGATCAATGTAAACAACTGTTCCACATTTTCTACATCTTTGATGGTAGATGTTAAATTAGTGTAAAAAAAAAACTATAACGGTGCTTTTAGGCCTATTTTACTGTACTTTGAACAACTTGGCGAAGATAATACGTTAAACAACGAAAGTAGAAATGTTCCGATATGGTTACGGAAACTTATTCAGTCTAATTGGGGAAAATTCATAAATATTAAAGTCGTTTTAATTTTACCTTAATTTGGTGCAACCATATTATGGTTGGATCAGTCACTTTAAAAGCCACCATAAACATATTAACGTTGCCCTTTACCATATAAGTTCTTAATGTGACGATTCATTAAGTGGGTTTAACTAAAATAACGAAATTTTTCAAGCAGCCACAGAATTATTTAAAACATTATTTTTTAAAAAATATCAGAGATGTACCAGAATACCAGAGAATACCAGAATGCCACTCGAATGACAAATAAATGTTTTTATAGAAGTAAAGAATGTAGTTTACAATGTCTAAATGTTTATTTTTAAGGTAATAGGTACACAGAAAAAATTATCAGTAGCTTTTTATCAATTAAAAAAATTGTTTTAAAAGTATTTCAATTTAATTTATGTGATAATTGAATCAATAATTTTTTTTGTTGAAAGAAAATTAAAGATATTATTTTGAATTAATTAACATTTTAGTTGTTTTGAAATGAATTTTTAATACAATTGTAATTAAAATTATATCTTTAATTTGCTTTCAACAAAACAAAAATTATCCTTTTAACACATCACACGTGTTCAACAATACTGTAGTAACTCAAAATTTCAAAATTTTCAGTAGAAGCAAAACAATTTTTAATTTAATATGAAAGGCACATAAAAAAGTATTTTTAAACCAACAGTTTCTTTACCAAAATTTACACAAAATAGCTCGATATTTTTACTGCGGGTAGATAGGAATAATACCTGTCGATTCTTTCCAAAAAGTGAAAAACTAAAAATTTTGAGTTAATATAATATTGTTGAATAGGTACACAGAGAAAACAGATTCGTGATCACAACCGAATTTGGCGCCAATCGAATTTCGTCGGTTGCATGTACTATCACACAATTCGGTTCCAATTACTGAAAATTTCGTTGCTTAGCACAATATTTGATAACAACATTTGAATTTTAGTACACTATCATTTATAACAACAGGTATTGTTAGTTGTTAGTATGATTAGTAGAAACAAAATTGTGCTTATGCCCGAATATATGATAGCTGCAACTGAATTAACACATAATTGGTGTTCATAACAAGAGATTTGATTGTCGTTATCAATATATTTTGTTTAACCGGTCAAATGTAGCCCATAAGGGGCAAGGACTTGTCCAAATGTACCAATTAATGGAAAAATGGCTTATTTTATAGTACGATGTCCTAGGGCAGGACAATATAACCCAGCTTGCATTACAAAGGAGAAGTCTTAAAACTACTCCATGGTACACTCCAGAGGATAAGCTTTGAAATCGTTTCAAAACGAAAACATGTCGTTAAAAAACGAAGACATGTCGTTTCACTGCTAACTCTTTTTAATAATGACTTGCACTACATTGGACCAGCCCAGGATCAAAATGGATCAAGTAGTCCAATGTTATTTGCAGGGTATAAAAAAAATAATACATACATACATATGTACATATGTACGTAAATATGTTCATACCTATAAGAATACGTAAATTACTTACCCCTATTTATTAAGTTTTTGCACATTTTCCATTTTTTACCGCAAAGATAATTTTAAAATATAAAATTAAAAATTATTTTAATCTACCAAATGTTTTGACAGAAAATTTAGTAAGCAATTGGGGCTTTTAACTATTTTTTTGGTTGTGAATTCCGAATAATTATATTTTCATTTGTTGTACTCGAATTGAAACTATTCCAACAATCAATAATTAGCTGCAATAAATAAATTAACATTTATATTACAAAATTTATTGACGAAAGCAAATTATTGATTGCAATGACCAATAATTAGTATTGCCCTATATTAAATTCGGTTGTGATTCTAACTATTTGTACTAATTTTTAGAACTTAATTGAATTAGTTATCACAACTAATAAAAGAATTGAAGGAATCATATTTCAGTTAGAACAACGTTTTAATAATCAAGAGAATAAAAAATCAGTTAGAACTATACATTTTTAATAGTTGCAATAATAAATCATGTTACTTGATCAATATATTATTTCTGCAACCGTTTCCCAACCAATTTGTTTTCTGTGTGTACGATATGGTAGTTAAAAAATCTTAAAAATATGTTTTTAATTTTTTATTTTGGTAACGAAGAAAAGGGTTTTAATTTGAGGTGTTTTCAAGACCGCCTCTATTTATTTATTTTTTATTATTAAACATCAAGATTCTAATTTCACAATTGAAACACAAATAAAAATCTGCCTTAAAAATAGGACTAATCTTTTCGAAACAGCAAATTTTGTTCGTCTTTTTCCCCAAAACCCTTTTGAAAAAATTAAAAGTATAGTGCATATATATATATATAATCAGACCAATCATTTAGGAACCACAAATTAATCTTCACCTCTGTTTTTAGATCCCTCTAGTAAAAAATGCCTTTGTTGAAAAATAAAACAAGCAATATCGTGTGACAGTAACAGCTGTCTACGTATGTCCTGTAGCTTAGCAAAACCTTTTCTAATGGCACAAATAAATATTGAATTATTTATTTTTTACTAAAAAAAACTTTTAACACTCAAATGTCTTTGTATGGAGTTGTATGTCGTATTAAATGTTTCTTATTCTTATAAAATAATTATGTAATTAACTTACAATAGGTATCCGTTGTTAAGCGATCAATGGTGTCCTGTTTCAATTTGGAGCTTTTCTTTCCCATATTTGCAGCGCTAAACACACTTACTCACTCAATCGCACGCACACACTTTTACTTCTAACACGCACACTCACACACTGTACTGGTTGGTTTCGTTTCGTTTTTTACAGATATTTAATTGGCGTGTGTTGTCTTCTTTTATGTAAAATGCTCTGGCCAAATAGTCCTTTTAACGTTTGGTAGTAGTTGTGTTCCTGTTATTATTGATGTTGTTGGCTGACGGTTGTGCTGTTAATGAAGGCAGGACTTTTGTATATAAACTGCAGAAGGGGCCGACTTGGCTGGCCGTTGGCTGTCTGTCAGCCTGTTGTTGACTGATTGTGTTGGCCTTAGTTGCTGTTGCGCTGATGTAGTTTTTCAATACAATTAACTCGTAATTGTGTTATTAAATGTTTTATATTGATTTTCTCTTTGCTCTTTGAATTGCTTCTTTAATTTGCTTCCTTTACTTTACCACTTTAAAAGTACAAATTTGGTTTTTTTTATTAAATTGAATTGTTCTTGTCCTTTTTTACTGTTTGTATTCAAATGCTAAAATTTATTTGTGTCTCAAATTGTTTGTACAGATTTAAGGGACAAATAGAGGCCAAGGTGTCTGTTAACATTTGATGTCATAATTGATTACATTGATCTTTAATTTGTTTATTGACAGCCTGTAAATAAAAGAAAAAAGCACACAAATGATGAAATAATTTTATTTTAATATCAATTACTTTTATTACAAATTGTTATTATATCGGTTTGTTTGTTTAAAATTAATTTCTGTTGAAACTAATTTATGTGATTATTTAATTGGTAATTCGAATAAATTGTAAAAATGTGTAGATTAATTGCGGTAAGTTTGGCGTGTAATTAATGTTTTTGAAGTGTAATTTTATCTTATACAAATGTTTTTTTGTTTTTTATTTTAATTACTTTTTAATGGTTATTTGGTCATTTTTGTTGTTAATTAAAAATATTACTAATTGTTTCTTTTTTTATTTTTGTTTTATCACGCTAGTTAGTAATAGAGTCGCCACCTTTCGGTATTGGAACAGCTTAACTCCTGAGATTGGAGTTTATAGAAATTTTAACCCCAAGAAATCCTATTAACTTATTATCAAATATATCAATGCTATTTAAGAAACTTTCAGTTTACAAATTAACCCCGATACTGGATGTAAATCCACGTATTCCCAATCAACGATTTGGATTTAGAAAAAAGCTTAGCAAAATCGAACAAACACATAGACTAGTAAATGTCATTAGAAAATCCTTCGGAGAAAGAAAAAATTGTTCTACACTATTCACGAACATTTCTCAAGCTTGACTAACGTTTTTAACCCGTAAACACAATCTGTTGGAAAGTGACTTAGTCATTCGAATTTATTTAAAAAGAAGTAGTTTTGTAAGTTTTCCTCAGCCAGTTGACGCTAAAGCCCCACAAAAAAGCATATTGGGCCCTCTATTATACTTAGTATATGATAATTAAAAATTAATGTTATATTTACTTTGCCGCAGAACTTTTTAATTTAGAATTTACTGCCTGCTTTGTCCCAAGAAACTTTTCGAATAATTGTAATACACTTTTATTGATTTTAAATATTTAAACGATTTCTTATTAAAAACTTATGATACAAATTCAAGAATAATGTTTTCTACTGTGTAGAATTGTTACCAAAGTTTATTTTTTTTTTTTTTTCGTTTATTTTGTTTTATCCTTTTCTTTTTCTTAAGGTTCATTGCATTTTATTTAATAACTTTTTTGAAGCTATTTAGCAATAATTTTTTTATTGGTTTCCACTTTGTGGAGTTGTGAGGAAAACTTTTATTCATTATACCCTTCACCGAAGGTAAAATGGTATATATAAGTTTGTCATTCCGTTTGTAATTTCTACAATATCGATCTTAGACCCTATAAAGTATATATATTCTAGGTTCTAATGAGAAGTTGATTTAACGATGTCCGTCTGTTCGTTAAAATGGGTTTTCCGAGAATAGCAGATGTGATGTGGGCTAGGTTGTTATAAATTTATGTCACATATAGTCCGGAATTATATGGTATTGAAATTCAGCCACATCGGTTCATAAATGGATGAGATATGAGCCAAAAACCACGACTACATCGAGTTTTTCCCATAAAATCCCTTGTTGTTGTTTTAATTATATACATCACCGAAAATAACAGTTTTTTTTAGACTTTTTTGCGTTTTGTTACACATAACCAGGGAAACCAGAAATATTTTCTAAAAAACATGTTTTATGCGCATTAAATATGCAGTAAAATCTTGAAAATATGCTCTGAAAATTGTTCAAAATATGCCCCAAAAAATTTAAAAATTGCTAGTTTAAAAACAAAATATTCAACAATTTAATGAGAGTGCAATTTAATAAAAACAATCCTGAAATTATAACCGGTAAAGCCCAAGCACTATAGTATTTACAGACGAATAATCGAGACTTTACCCTATTTGGAAACAATAAGCAGTAAACGGCTAAAAAAAACAAAGCTATGTTAAGATATTAACATCCATATGAGATTTTTTGTCTTAAAGGGGTTTAAGGCATGGCCCCTAAATTGTTTATTAATGTTAACATTTAAAAGGAAGTTAAAGCTTTTTATAAATGGGAACTTTGGGCAGATGTGAACTGATTCGAAATTTATTTGATTTGCAGTAAAATATTTTTGAGGCGAATTTAATCTAAATAGCAACATAATAAGATGGTTTACAGACACAAAGAGTCTAATTGGGAAAGAAGTTTTTATGGGGACTGTGTAAAGTTATACACCGATTCTCACCATTTGCATAGACTTCGTTCTTAGTACAATTAAAATGTGTTTACCAAATTTAATCAAATTATTATCTACAAGATTAAAACTTGCACAAACATATCATAGACAGGCAACCAGCCCGACGGACAGAGGATTATCGTAAGGCCACTTTAAAAAGTGATTCTAAATCGATCGGTATACCAACACACAGAAAAAAATACCAATGTAAAATTAACATGGAAAAATGTTGATTGAGAATCATAGTTAATTTCTGTAAAAGTATGCCCTTTATTTAAATTTATTATTATTTCATATTAATTTTAAATAAAATAACCTTAAATCACGTTTATTTAATATTATTCACTGTTAAAATATAAAAAAAAAAAATATTAAAATATAAACAAATATGGATTCAATATTGAACCCATAAAAACCTGTTTTATATTAAAATCAAAAGTTTATCTTGTTAAATTAACACGCATACATACTTAAGTATGTACATTTTTTTTCATGTTTAAAATATGCTATAAAAAGAAGACAATTCCCGTATTCTTTTAATTCAAATTATTTAGTTAAATAGTTCATCAAGTTTTCAAAGTGGAATGATGACGAAAACCATATCGGGCGATTCTGCTGATGCTTCTGTTTACAAAGGAGAATACAAAATAAGTAAAACATGTGTGACAGGGGTAAGTGTTTTGAATTATTCTTAAATAAATGCTTATGTTGTCTCTGAAACTTCTTCACACTGTTATAACACACTCAAACCAATTTGATTCTACATGAAATTCACGTTGTTTCAACTTGAAATAACTTTCATTCAACGTGATTCGGATTGTTATTTAAATATAAATTACATTTTGCTCTAACTTTACTGCAATGTTAAATTAACATGAATTATAGTTATTTTAAAAGAAAAAATGTTGTTCGCAAGTTATTGTAAAATCAGGTTGAATTAACATGAAAAACGTATGAAGCAAATTCACCACCGAAAAATTTTAAATCAACCTGGTTTTCTACGTTTTTAACTTGATTTGTTTCAGTGTGAAAGGATTGGTCCAGATTTCTATGTATTACACACACCTCCAAGAACATATATAATTGATTTTTGCTTATACATGACAACATGCCTTTGTTTTACAATTTTCGAGTAAAAATTTACATAGATGGCGAAATTGAAGCAACACGTTTGGTATACAGATAAATATTTAAAACAGAAAAGCTAAAATTTCGCAAAAAAAAAATTTTTTGCTGCGAAAGCTCTTGCAGGCTTCTAAAAAAATGTATCAAAATATGCCTCAAAAAGGCAAAATATGCGCTCAAAACTTAAAAAATGCTGCAAAAAACCTCTTTTAACTAAATAATCCAAAAAACTCCTGGAAACGGTAAAAAAATGTGCAAAAATATGCACTAACAAATCGATGCCAAAATTCATAAAAAGCTCTAAAACGGATAAATATATTGTTTCTGCCTTCATTGGTCGCGCAGGAAAAACATGCAATTGCATATTTTTGGTTTTCCTGCACATAACAAATACTTAAATGTTGTACAGCACTGTTGGTTTGACGATGTCCGTCTGTTTTTTTGTATATCTTGTTTTTCATTATTATAACAAAAACATACATGTAAAGCGAAGTTGTTTTAATGATGTCAATTTTTCTGTATATCTGAAGAACGAAAATAACAAAAGTTTCCAGATGTGGGCGTAATTGGAGAAGTGTAATTTATTTAGAGCCTATTTTTAATAGTATTTGCATAACTGTCGGTTTTTATTGCACCATGGTGAAGGGTTTAGAAAACTAGGCATAGCCGAATTTAGCACTCTTACTTGTTTTCATAACAACACTTTTGTATTATTTAACCCTTTCGACCCCAAAGTAGCTTATAAGCAACTTGGATTTTAATCATCGTTTTATTAAAAACAATCGTAATAAAATTATCAAAGCACATATAGAGTTGGTTAAAGAATGAATAAAAAATAGAAAAGTTTGTCTTAATTTTTCATAACGTGCAAAACTTCCTTAACGGCCCAAAGTTGCTTATAAGCAACTTCCTATATCTAGTCACCCGAAAACTCAAAAACTGAAATCTTCAAAAATCCTTAATTTAGATCTAAAAACTATATATATATTTTAATTTGATAATATTTGCTTATAGCCAATTTACACTACAACCATATTTAGTACCAACGAGATTTCGAACCACATCTAGTTGTTTTTGCCTTGATTTCCAATACAAAAAAAAAACTAGTTCGTTACTAGATTTCGACAAAATCTAATTAAAATCTAGTAGTACTTAAGGCTCAGTTAGCCGGGAGTAACAGTAACGTTGCAAATCAGCTGATTCATGTTGTTGTATTGAAAGCAATTAGAACGATTCAAGTTAGCAGTAAGATGTTACGTCTCAGTCTGTAAGAAATAGATTGGTCTTACTTTTTTACGGTAAGGTTACTGTTACTGCCGGCTAACTGAGCCTTTAAGCTGGTTTTACATGATATGTATTAAGCAGTGTGCTTGTCAAATTCCCCACTGCAAAATGCATACATGCCGTGTAAAAGAAAAAAAAATAATTCTGTAAGTGGCAGATTTTTTGATTTGACAAACCATCTAACATCAGCTGTTTTGCATGTAATTTGTTTGTGGCGGCATACATCATTATTTATTTATTTATTTTCACATGTTCTTCCAACCAACGTGTGAAGCAAATTTATAAACGTTCTGTATTTGTCAGACATGTGCAATAACATATGGATTTTACATGATACAAGCCCACAACATAATACATATCGTGTATAAAACCTTTAGTGATGCAATTATGGTTTTTTCTAGAGTTTGCTAAAAACTGTAAAAATGTGAAATCGCGGTTTCGGTTTTAAAATGATTAAAACCGGTCGGTTTCGGTTCGGATTTCGGTTTTGAAAACATCCAAGTAAAACTACACACAAATACATTTCTTTGTATGAAATAAAATTTTTTTTTTGTTTCATTTCAGGTGCTTATATTAAAAAAGAAGCATCTGTTCTTCATAGTACTTATTTTAAGTTTAAAGAATTTGGAAATACCTTGGCATTGTTCCAGGCTATTTTGCATACATTTTTTTTACATGAAGTTCGAGTATTATGTATATTTTTGTGTAATAAAAGCTAAAACCGAGGCTTTTTGATCAGTTTTTTCCATATTTTTTTTATTTACGTTTTTATTTTGCAATCTATCAACATATGATATTAAGCAAATTTGTTAAAAGCATCTTATTACAAAAATTGTATTACATATAGCATATTATATCAGTATATAATATCACTTAAATTAAGTATTAAAATATTTATGTTTAAGTTATATACAAATTAACCATACTTATATCCTAAATGGAAGATCCAAAATATGTATTCTCTTTAATCTTCTTATTTCATTAGTTTCGTCTAAAAGACAAATGGCCAATACGTTGGGGTGTTCACTTAATCTTTTAAGATATTTTTCAGTAAGCCTTTTGATTTCATCCTTCACTTTTGGCATTTTGAGATCGAAATGTATTATATTATTTGTAACATACCATGGTAGATTCAAAAAACTTCGAAGGGTTTTTGATTGAAAACGTTGTAAAATTTCTATATTGGAGGTACTGGCTGTCCCCCAAAGTTGAATTCCATACGTCCAAATTGGTTTGAGGATAGCTTTATAAATTCTTAATTTATTTTCAACGCTAAGTGGGGACTTAGGGCGCAGAAGCCAGTGTAATTTTTTAAACTTGATGTTTAGTTGATCACGTTTGATTCTGATATGGTTTTTCCATGTCAATCTTCGGTCCATGTACATCCCAAGGTACTTGACGCAGGTTTTATGAGGTATTACTTCATTGTTAATTTTGACAGCTTCACAATTTCCTCTCCTTAAGGTAAAAGTTATATGACTGGATTTACTAGAGTTAACCTTTATATTCCATCTCACAAGCCAGTTTTGTAAAATGTCTAGCTGCCTTTGTGCAAAGAAAGAAGCTTTGGATGGAGAATTGCATGCAGCTAATATGGAGGTGTCATCAGCATATGTGGCTACTAGAACGTTGTCAGATATTGGTAGATCAGACGTATATATCGTATATAAAAGCGGACCAAGGACACTACCCTGTGGAACCCCAGCTTCAATTTGCAAAAAGTTTGAGTATTCGTTGTTATATTTAACATAAAAGAAACGATCCAGTAAATATGATCGCAAAAGCAAATAAAATGGTGTAGGTAGAAGCTTCTTTAACTTGTACAATAGCCCCGCGTGCCACACTCTATCGAAGGCTTGTTGAACGTCTAAAAATACTGCAGAGCAGTATTTTTTGTTCTCCAAGGCTTCAGTTATAAATTGTACAATTCTATGGCATTGTTCAGGCGTGCCGTGTGATACCCAAAGCTAATAAATCGGAAAACTGCATTTCGTCATACAGACCTATAAGTTTGCTGGCGACATTCTCGAAAGTATTCGAAAGTTTTTTCCATATAGCACTAAAAATACTTCCCTGCACAAGAAAAAAAAATTACATTTTAATAAAAATAAACTGTTAAAAAAATTAAGAAATTTTGAGGAAATTAAAAAAAAATGAAAAAGACAAATAACATTGATCAAATAAATGATGTTGATTACACAGTGCAAGAAAATTCGGGTCATTGCCGCCAGCCTCAATACTTGCAACGCGAAATGAAACAAGACTATTGGTAGAGCAAATCTGCCATAGGGTTTTGAAAAGTTAGCTCGGGTTCCCGAAATATCGGCCCCTAACGTTTTTGAATTTATGAAAAGGCGTTTGGTACATGTCAAGAAAATATACTAAATGTACTTCTGAGCTTAAATACTATTTCAGATGTCTGTAGTAGAATTGTACGGCGATTCTTTGCTTAGAATATATTAAACCACTAACACTTATTTTAGGGGGTCATTTTGGTCCATTTTTTTAACTTCCGCACAAAAGTATACTCAAACGGCACTTTGGAGGGTTAAAATGTCCATGAATATTTTCTGTATCTAATTTTGCTTGGGGTCTTCTAAGACTAGAAAATCGTGCAGTGTATGTAAAACAGGTTTTCGAAAAATTCAAAAATTTCACGCCCGAAATTTCGAAAATCCGTTTTACATGCATTGCACGAACTTTTGGTCTTAGAAGACCCCTAGTGACATTTGATACAGAAAATATTCGTGGGCATTTGAACCCTCTTTTGTGCAGAATATATTCGTGGACATTGTAATGTAAATGGCGTATTAAGGATATATTTAAAACAAGTAAATAAAATAGATTAAAAAAAAATTAAAATTAGTTCAGTGTATTGTATATACCTTGTTAAATGAACCCTGATAGCAATTATATTATTTGCATCAAATACTGAACGCCGCACTGTGGCGCCTTTTTCCAAAAACCGTGGCAAAAATACAAAATTTGATGACAAAATTTTGTAAAATGAATGAACACATCGTATGAAGACCATTTTACTGATCAGCATTCAAAAACGTTTTACTTAATTGAATAAGAATTATAACTGGTGGAGCTGCTTAAAGTCGACGGTTTTTTAGAAAGTCCAAAAAAAGGTGATTTTGAGAAAAAAAAGACATTTTAGAATTTAAGTGTCAGAAATATTGCCATGTGATCACTACTTTTTTGGTATTGTTTTAAAGGTATATTTATTGTTTATTAAAAAAAGTAAGAAAATGTCCACCAGATACCCTACTTTTTTGGCAGTTGCCGTTTTTCAGACACCCTATATTTAGCTACTTTTTACAAATAAAATAGAGAATATCTAAAAATGGGCAAAAATGGTCACGCCCATATTTTCTTAGCATAGTTACTACACAGTACTTTAAATAATTTAGCTAAATTTGGCCACAAAAAATTACAGGTTTTCTTGAAATTTGAAGAAAGATGTTGCAATCTTATAGCCAGCGTTGCCACAGCTAAGATATTTTTGCAACCAAAATTAAAAAAAATTTGCCAAATAAGGAAAAAAGCTACCAAAATTTTAATATTTTTTTATATTTTATGTTATCTTACAGCACAAAAATGTAAATATAAGTGGAACTGACTGACATACCCTGAGAAGAAACTAACTCCTACGGTCCATAAGATTTTGGCTCATGACCAAAATGTAATTGAATATCAATGCTTACCAATTGGAGAGTTATCAGAAGAAGCCCAGGAATGCAAAAACAAAGATTACAAGCACTTTAGTTATGCGAATACTTGCAAAATTTCACGGAGACATGTAAGATCTCGAAAGGATTTGGAAGAATATAATTATAGCTCCGATATGTTAAGTCTATTACAAATCGCTCAAAATGTTAATGACTATTTTGAAGAAAACTAACTATTAAAAAAATTAATAAAAATAACTCAATATCATATTATTACTATAAAATAATATTATAAATTAACATTAGTATTAACAATATTTCAATAATTTTTATCTGTAATATAAATAAAAAGAGTTATATTAATATAACATGTTATATTAGAGTAGCATTTTTTCTAGACTTCCCTATGAGAATGTCATTTAAAGCACAAAAAGTTGTGTTTTGAATGTTTGAGAAAGTTTAAAAATATCATTACTTCAAAATATATGATTTTTGCGACAATAGAGGTCAAAGGTGTCATCGTGTCCAATGCCTATCACAAAAAGGGAGCACTTATTTTGGTCCTAAAAGATTTAAACATCAAGTGTTTTTTCCCCATTACAAATTTCTTGGTAACTTCAAAAATTATGATGTTTTCAACAAAAACACCACTGTGCACAGTGCCTCCACAAAGCTATGGCCAATAACGATACTCATTTTTATTAAAATATCTTTCTTACCTCAAAAGTTATGATGTTTGTAATAAAAACAGTCGAAAGTAGACACTTTGCACAGTGCCGCGCCTAACCTTTGACCTTGCAAATCATGTATATTAAAGCAAAAGGAGTTTCCTTTCAAATGCTTTTTAAAATTTTTTAATATCTTTATCAGTTCAAAAGTTATGATTTTTGCAACGAAAAAAGTCAAAAGGACCCACTGTGCGCCGCTTATGCTTACAAAAAGTATTTAGTTTAAACAATCTCCCTTGTGTTAAAGAAACTTTTTAAAACAAATCAACAATTATTTTCCAAATGATTTAATGCGTTTGTAATTCCAATTATAAAATAAACTATAAATTTAACTTAACTTTTGGTAAGCTTTTCAACATACAATTGTTTTATTTATTAAACAAAATTTGCAAAACGAATTAGTTTAATTAATGAACCAAAAATAACTATATTAAATATTTGCCAGAAAATGTAAAATAGTTTAACATTTTCTGAAAACTCTTTAAAATCAAAATAAATTACAATTATTTGTATTCGATATTCGAATGTAATAAAATTTTATTGTGTACAAAACTTTTAATTAGAAATTTAGATTAATGATAATGAAAAGTTTAGTCATGAAATCTATATTAGACTAGCTTAGCCCGGTTCGCTGCGCTAATTAAAAATAAAATTAAAAAAACTTTTTATAAAACAAATTCCGTCGTTTATTGATAACAAAGAAATTTGTCGCAAATTTAAACTTCTATGATTATCCTTCTCTAAATATTTAGACAATTATATTTTACTTGCATGTGATGTTCTACACTCACTTTCGGTTGATAACCAAACAATTTGTTCCGAATTTTTATACTCTAATGGCCGTTTTCTCATTAGGCGATTATTTCTTTTCCCAACGAAAAATTGCACATTAAAGAAATGTGGTTTTCTCAATGTCTTATTTGCTTCTATTCTGTCGCAAAGCTAACCAGACAGTTTGTCGATACATTGAGAAAATGGCCATAATTGTGTTAATGGCTGATCGTACACTGTGTCGTATTTGGTGCTTCACCGTGCTACCAGATCACTCCTTTATTGCAACATAGTCATATCTCAAAAAATCAAAAATTGTAAGTTACTTAAGCAAAAATTTTGCTGCATATGTAAAAAAATCAGGCTCAAACTGAACCGAAGTTATAGAAAAATATATTTTATTAAACCTGTGTATTATTTTGAGATATGACTATGTTGCAATAAAGGAGCGATATATTGTCATTGCATTGATTTGTGTTGCATTTTGCTGGCTTTTTTATTGCTGTTATCATCTGGTGGATTTTCGCACCATTTGTTAATGTAATTTCTTTTGCTGTTATTGCATGAGAGATGCCACACCCACTTAAAAATTAGCAAATATTTATAGCCTATACTAAACGTCGGATAATCAGGAAGTTACTGTGAAAAGTTCAGGCAAATTCGTTCAGTTGTTCAGTAGTTAGGATTCTCTAGGGAACAAACAAACACAAAAGCAAACAAAGAAACTAATTTTCATTTGTTCATCCATATAGATGGCTGTAAATATCTAGAGATTAATAATGTCTATGTTAAGGTCGAATGTTAAGAATATCCAAGAGGGTTTTAACAAATTTGTTTTAATGCTTTGTTAAATTAAGGGGAATTCTCAATGTTTTCTATCTTGTTAACATTTTTTTGAAAAGGGTTGGTGCATTCTAATTAGAACATGCTCTTTTTAAAAACAATTGTTACTTTGCATCAGTCTTAGCATTCTCAATATCTTGCCTGACATATTTTGTGCCTTTTTCTACTTGTTTGGCAAAAACTAAAAGAAATAAAAAATAGTTATTAAAATTACCTCTTGCCATGTTTCAGTCTTAACTACATCCACTCTTCTATATTTACTAACACTCTTCATCAGAATTGTTTTCAGCAAAATACTCAACATGACCCCATTTTCAAGAAAAGTCGTTAAATATACATTTTTCATCAACAGCCTGTCCCTCATAGTGAGAAAAAAAAGAAAATTAAGGAGTGGTAAACGCGACCACTTTGAACACTACAACATTTAGAAAAAAATTAAGTTATCAAGTATTGAATAAGTTTTACTTATTTTTGGGACTGGTTTAAGTAGAACATTTAGCCAGAGCTTAAAAAACTGCAGTCAAAGTAGAAAAACTGCCATTTCTTCCAAGTCTTCATTCGTCATTGGCCAAAAAAAACTATTGCTTTTACTTCTGATTCATTAAATATAAACAGTCGATGCCATTCTAACTCAAAAACCGAAAAGTTTTTCACAAATGTTTGATTTTTGTTCGACAGTTTTTGGTTTCGACTCAAGTTTTTTAAGCCCTGCTTTTAGCCAATTAATTAAATGCAAGAAATTTTTGTTTGTGAGGCTTTTGTCATTTTGCAGTATTTTATATTATTAAAGGCTAGTTTACACGGTAATACAATGTATTACGATATTGCAAAAAGTGATGTATAATGAGAAAAATCTTATCATGTAAAAGCAAAATGTATTGAGTAAGAGAGGACACGCGTACAAAATCTGACAAGCAGTCGGTAAATGTTTTTTCTAAACTTTTTTCGAAACTTAGTCTGAGTTCATACGGCTCTTTTCTTATTGAAAAGATTCTTCCTTTGTCTTCTTTGAACATGAATTGGCGTTCAAATTATTCATGTCATGTTTACGCCATGTTTTTTATTTTGTATAGTCGTGCGTTTGCATGTGTGCTTTTTTGATATTGAAAACAATAACAAAATTAAACAACGAATGAAAAAGCAAAACGTAAAGACAGTACAGGCATTTGTGTACTCGTTTCTTTTCCCCTCGCCCCTCTCGCCTATAAAGTAGCAATCTTTTCAATAAGAAAAGAGCCGTATGAACACAGACTTATGTATTCTCATCACACCAGAGGTGTATTTCAACAGCATATATTGAACGTGGTATCATTTTTATGTATTACAAAAACTACTAAAATCAACTCAGGGAATTTTGATGTTGTTTTTGTAAAAATAGTAAAACTACAGCCATCTGCTTTTTTGTTTTTATTTTTGATTTTACTTATACCATCCGTGTAAACATGAAATATACTTACAACAGGCTCATAATTTTTTTCTTTTCTTTTAAACACGGAGAGAATTTCATATTATTTAGATTCTACAAAGTCGTAATACATTGTATTGCCGTGTAAACTAGCCTTAAGAACCAAACTCTTACCATAAACTCAAAGTAGACATAATGCTTTCACAAGCCCCATAAATGTGACCAATTACAAGATTGTCTGGACCATGCACTAAACGTTGATTAGTTTCTGGTGTTATCGAGGATTAACTGGATCCTTTGTTAAAGTACAACTGCACACTGTCGTAAATATACCCATAATTACGGTCCAAAATCAATACCCCTTCCAGATATTTTTTTGATATCTGCCATCTTGATATAAGCAGGCTCCTATTCGGAAAACAAACTCCCGGTAATTTCGGTAAAATAAAATAAGATTCTGAGAATTTTAAGAAATAAAATTTCAAGAATTTCTCCGCAAAATTAGATGGCAAGAATCGATATCAGAAAGATATAAAATTGGAAAGATTTTTCGACCAGAACAAATGAAAACACAATTAACGTAGTTTGTGGATACAGGATCTAGTTTAAAAATCATTTTAAAGTCCTTGAATATTTTTTTCTTATAGAAATTATTAAGAGTTTTTAAAACAAACTATTTAATTTTCAACGCTTTTTTTCGCATAACAACTAACTGATCAGACAAAGATTTTCTAGAGCGGTGGTGTTCACTTCGAGTTCTTAACCCTCTAATGCCAAGTTTAAGAGAAAATTGGAAATTATAATGCATAAATTTTTTTTGTGTTTTTGGGCCGCTAAGTTCAAACAAATTTTTGTTAGCCTGTAAAATGAGTCGTTTTCCTTTCAGGTGAGAAAACATTAAGGAGTGTCTTGAGGCACCTTTTTGATTTTATGGTAGTGGTAAAAGCTGGCAGGAATACCATGTGGTGGAATAGGACTTTGAGCGTAGTTTACTGTTAGCTTCCCTATAGGCTTAAATGGCTGTCAGGGTTTCAGGTGGTAAATAGGCGATCAAAAGAACTGCCAAAAAACCTGAGGATTGGAATTAAAAACACAAGGCAAGTTTTTGCCGATTTTGATTTGTAATTTCAAGTCTGATTTTTTTTACAAATTGTAGGTGTTTATATACGATTAATGAGACTTAAAAAATAAATAGCCGTTCATACTTATTCTACTTATTAACAATATTCTATTCGTTATTGTCGGTCTTATTGAGATATTAATAATAACGATATTTTAATTAAACTAAAGTTCATTAAATTTAATTTTTATTAAATCATTTTTATGAAGAAAATAATTTTATAACATGAAATTAATTAAAATTTATTGCTAATTTTTCATTCTTGATTGAGCTGGGAACCGAACTCAGGCTTTCACGGACATGTTACCTGTACATGTTTCGATTGCAACCACTCAATCTCTTCAGAGGTGTTTGTCGTTTAACACTAACCGCCATTGACGGCTGCTGACAGTCAATAGTCAAACATCAATCTTTAAACCAGTGTTCGAAAATAAACCGTACATTATTTAGCGTTTTGCTCACACACACAAAAACGGTATCTATTTTTTTAGTGATTGTGTAGACGAACACAACCCTTAATAACGTTTGTAACTATTTTCGAGAAACATTGAACATTATATAGGGTTATGTTCTTTGTTAAAAAACAGAACAATTGTAGTGATACTGTACACAAACATTATATTTTACTGTTCTATAATGTTTCTTTTTTACATTGATAAAGAAATGAACTGACAAAAATTTTAAGCAACGACCGCTGCACTACCCAGCTAGCATTTGGGTGATTATTTTTTGTAAAAATCACCTAAGTGAGCCTTTTCAGATCAGTTTTGATGATTTAAAACTGATTTATCACTTGAGCGATAGAAAAAGGATTCATATATGATTCAGTGATATGATAAAATGATTATTTTTAAATATTTGTTTTTGTCAAATCAAAAAAATAAAAATAGAAACTTTAGAGTCAGCCAAACAAATAAAAAGCCCAAAAATTATTAGCAATTTATGAACATAAATGTTAGTGCAAATGGTTTCTTCTCTTCTTTGCAAAAATTCCATAACTTTCGTAACAAAAAAAAGTTTGTTTGAATGATAAAAAGCCATAAAGGTGCTGATTTTACCAAAAAAAATAAAATAAAAAACATGACAATTAAAAAATTATATGAAATATAATCAAAAACTATATAATTTACGATTGAAAAATGAGACAAAAACGATTCAATAATGATTATAAAAACTAACATTGAAATGATCAAAAAGGAATCAGAAAATTGTATCACATATGATTCTTTCAGGTGATTCATCTGTAGGGTACCATTTTCTCACAACGAGAGTATCACTTATGATTGAAATATGAGCTCATATACGGGTATTTTGCTCGTGAAGCTGATTCCTAAATGATTATATTATGATACAGAATGCTAGCTGGGTAATAGCTTGTTTGTGTACATGTTTTATTTGTGTAAAACTTTTATGCTGGATTTTAGTTTTTTTTTTCGTATGTGTATTTTATTTTTGTAAAAGATTTTTGTTTTTTTTTTACCAGCTAAAAGCGACGAACATTAATGAACATTAAAAAAAAAACGGAATTAAATGTTCTCATCTTTTTGTTGAGTTGGATAAGACCATTATTATTTATGTGTTCGAAAGATGACAAACAGGGAAACTTTATTTTTTTAATGATTTTCTACACAAAACCTTTTAGCGTTTGTGTTTTCCACATATCAACCGAACCGAACACTAAGGAGCGGTATATAGTATGTTTATTTTCGAACGCTGCTTTAAACCAAATTGTATTTAACCTTTGGTAGATCGAAATTTGCTTTGCATGTTTATCTGCTATAATTGGATTGGATTGGATTAAAAACCACAAACAGTTCAACAAAATATAATATTATCAATAATTACTCCGTTAACAATTACTCTGACCAATTAGAATGTTTGAGTTTGAAATGCACTCATTCCCATTTGTCACTCAATTTACAATTCTGATTGAGCAGAATGTACTGTTGTATTCATTTTTCAGTTGACTTGCATTCCAATAGATGCGAGTCAATTGGCAATTACCGTTATTTGATCTTACATGTATGTTTTAGTTTTATATAAAAAAGAATGGTTATTTATTCAAGTACTAAACTCAAGTACTAAATTTTTCTAAAATGATCGAAAAAAAAAATCTCGTAATTTATAAAATTTCTGGATTGGAAATTATTCGATTAATCGACTAATTTTTAAATTTTATTCGTTTAATCGAATAAGTTAAAAATGCCAAATATCGATTAACCGTGGACACTTCTGAGGAACACTATATTAGTAATAAAAACACATTTAATTTTTGGGCAATAAAAAAAAAAAATGACGGGTCCATGATTGGCTATGGATCCTAAATCGGTTACACTAGCACCACTTTATACACTGTGATGTAGGGTATCTACTTTACTTTCTTGCTTGCTTTTTTAAATTTTTCTTCACAAAGAAATTCTCAAAAAAGCAGAATAATTGTGTGCGCCCCGAAAATGCAAAATGCCTCAGAAATTTGAAATCCTATTGCAAAATCTGTTAACAATGGTATTGTTGTAGAATCGAGAAGTGTTTTCTGCAAACATAACGTCATTTTAGTTACAAAGCGGAGACGTAGATGGTTTAATGATATTAAAAAAAAATCGAATATAAAAAAATTAACCTAAGGCCCCTGTTGAGTTGAAAATTATTAATGTTTTGATAAATATGTATGCGTAACTTTTGAAAAGCAACTGCACAAAAACTCAAACACACCTACTTCGTCTCCCAGTCTTTCAGTCCTTTCCAATAGAAAAAAAGTTGTGTTTACATGCGAACAAGTTTCTAGGTCAAAAACATCCTTGTATACAATCTACTAAGTAATACTTTACGTCTGAATGAAATATGCAAAAAAAAATTACATTTTATATGCACTAACAAATGAACACATAATTATTTTAGTGCTGATACACACTCTTACACAAATGCATTTTTAGTATTGAAACTCATTGATCTGATGAGGATGCAGGATACAAAAAAAAAACAAAAATTTTATTATGATTATGTAGAATCATGCCTGCACTTGTTTGTTTACATTGACATCTTTTAGTTTTTCTATTTTCTTTAATTTTTTTTTCTTCATTTCGTTGTGGGTTTTTTGCTCGTCATCAAGTGTTTTACAAGCTGCCATGTAAAACACTTACAAAAACACATCCTTTTTTGTGCTTTCCACTTCTTGGAAGCATTTTTTCTTGTTAGTTGAAAAACAAACATCCAACAATCTGCAACGTACAAACAAATGAATTAAAAAAGAAATGAGGAGAAAGAATGTAGAAAAACGAACATGTAGTTGTTAACTTGGGGAATATAAGTAGACTTTAATTAAGGATTGAGTCAAACATGTGCTGATATAGAGAAGTGCCAATGAAAGACTTTGTTTCCATTATCCGTTAAGAAAAATGTTTTAGTGGAACTGTAGGGCAATTTTTATAGTTCGAAACTATTTTTTTTTAATTAAAATTTTGTTTTTTCAGCAAATTTCCACGATTATGTTCTTATTAACATGACATGATCTTCGGTCCACGCTTATGTTGTGGTTTTTTATATGATTTCACAGGACAATAACATTGCATTAAGTATAATCAGGGCTGCCAGATAAATTTATGAGGAAATAAAAAAGAAAAAATAAAAAAATTGCTGTAACACTTCTTCCATAGCACAGCAAAAGACGCTTCTTAAATCGTTATGGGAATCGTTTAAGAAGTCGGTAAAGATAATCAAACGAGACTTTCATGTCAAGAATCGTATGAGACTAATGTAGATATTCTCTTACAAATCGTGAAATACTCGTCGTTTAATTATTGAAAGTATGATTTATACAGAGAGTCCTAAGAGGTAAATTCGAAAGTGTTTGACGAAAGAAAAGCAAAGTGTAACAAAGTTGTTTTTGTTCTCTGAAAATAATCAGAGATTTTCTTAAGACTTGCATATTACAGCCGTACCTAAACAAAAGCGGCACGCGTTTTTAAGTTTTTGAATATAGCAATTGTAAAAACCGATTTTGACAGCTCGTTTAATAGTGAAGTTTGCTGCTATTGTTAATGAATAATGCCAATTTAGCTATTTTTAACCTCTATTATTATTTATTATTTGTTGGTTTTTTTAAACAAGAAAGCTATCCCTACTGTTCATGACACAACGTTGACGCCCTTGCTTTGGTACGGCATATCAGCGTAAAAGCTAAGCGAAAGAAAACGTTTCATCTTCCGCTCTTGTTAAAGCACGGCTGTTAACATTCCAAGATTAAAAAACGAAATTGTCAGAAAATGTAATGTTTTATTCAGACTTTAAAGACTGGAAAAATCGTCACGTTTTAGAAAAAAAATCAGCAAATCGGCAATTTGATAATTTCGGAACAAAAAATTGTCAAAATGACGATAAATCGTCAAATCTGGCAGCCCTGAGTATAATATATTTAAAAAAGTTCCGTTAAAAATAATTTTGTTAACGGTGTCATTTTGGAAAATAGGTTTCTCTATGTGTAAAGCTGAAAAACTGATAGGGCTAACTTTGGCAAAGATTTAAAAATAATATTATTGAATTTCGGGCAAGGACATGACATCCGACAGCCAGAAATTTAAATATAAAATCTTTTGACTTAAAGCAGCTCGAGTCTTTCTCAAAATAACATTCTAATTTTGTGCCTCTTTTAAACAGGTTTGTAAGGGGGAATTATACTTCTCTTGCTTACAAAACTCCTAACCAGTAATCTTTATTTTTACTGGGGATATAAGAGTAAAAAGGGTAAGACTTATCAAAAATATAAGAACAATATTAACGATAAAACCAGATATTTTTCTAGCAATAAATTAACAAAATATTTTACGCCTAACAGCACACAAAGAAAACGTATTTGTATACCCACACCACAATAGTGGACAGGGTATTATGCGTATGTGCTGATGTTGGCAACACCTTAAAATACTGGTCCTAGGAACACGTTAGAGAATACGGATCGAATTAGAATCACTTCGGTCTGAATCTGTGTCAATCCGTCCGGCTGGACTTTGTGAGCAAAGTACAAGACGCGTTTGATTAAATTTGGTACATAGGTTCGAATTGGCACAAGGGCCAAGCCTATGAAAATGAGGCGAATTGGTCCAAAATTTCACATAGCGCCCATACCAGCTTCTTTCCGAAATAGAGTTTCCATAAACCATCTTATTTTGTAGGTATTAAGATTCAATTTTTTGCAAGCTCATTTTATAGAAATCAATATCATATTTGACCATAGCTCCCATAAATATACTACTCCCTAAAAATATATTTTTTGCCATTACTTCGTTATGAATATTTACATAAAAATTGACGACAATGACTTTTACGGTAGAAACTATGTCATGGCAAAATGTTGTAGGGTTTCCAAAATTAACAATATTTCGCATATAAACCTCCTTTCTAAAATCACTTAAAGGAAAACAAATTTCATAAAGATGAAGATATCTAAATACTATTCGGCACAAAGAACTATTATATGAATCTTGAACTCAGCTACACAATTTTGTTCTGGCGGGTCCATGACTGCCCATGTGTCCCAACTAAGGTACACTTGCCAAAATTTGTTCTTATACATATACTTATACTCTACATATCGCTCATTTGCTGCAAGACCGGCATTACTCAAAAAATGAAATTTTGGAGTTAGAGATGCAGAATCGTTCGCTTTGTTTTTCTTTATATTGTGTATTAAATGCACCTTTATATCTTTTATACTTTCCCAGTTTGAAAAGAATGTGTCTTCTTTTTTTCTATGTAGTTAGAGCAAATCAAAAACTTTAAATGCGTTTATCTTGAAATGGATTTTTTTGGTTTAAGCCGGTCTTGCAGCAAATGAGCGATATTAACTGGCTTGGCCGACTGTGCTTTCTTCATCTGCAACAAACCCATTTTAAACAAAAAATTTGTAAACATATAAAGGCTACGTTAACCATGTTATTGTCACCGACAATTAATTTTCCATCAAGTAACCACAACAAGTGAGCAAAGTTTTCGCTTCGTAAAATATTTCCCAAAAAAATTAAATTCGTCCCTAAAACTTTTATACAAATGTTATTGTCATTTAATTATGAAATAGCTTCGAGCCCTATTGGTTTTAATTAATTTTTTTTAAAGTTATTTAATTTGTTTGCCTGGGAGTTATTTCATAATGAAATAATACCCAAATGAAATAAGTCCCAATAAAACTTAACATGGGAGTTTTTAAATTTTATTTCTAGTAATGTTCTAATTCTATGTTTTACATTATTACAATTAGATCGTTAAAATATTGCAGATGTTGCTAATTCTTTTTGTGCTTTCGTTAAAAATTTAACCTTCTGTTTTTTTTTAGAACCTTTTTTCTTTTTTACTATTGAATTGAACGACACGGTGTTTCACTTGAGCGGAGGTTTAGTTTTGGATTTTGAATTCCAAGCAAATTCTATTGCGCTACAAATTTGCTAACAATTTGTTTTCCGGTGTTATTTTATTTGCTATGGGAGTTATTTCATTTTGAGTTATTTGCAACTTTTTCAAATTTTTTAGCATTTTAAACGGTAATTATAACTGGACATTTCAAACTATTTTTTAATGATATGCCTTAAGTTGGCGAAAATTAACCAGTTAAGGAGTGTCAAGTTAAAACGACAATAAAAGCAATGCCCACCTGATGAAATCCGACCTTGAGCCCGGCCGAAGACTTTTTTTATAGAGAAGCTTTAGTAAGCCAAGCCAGTGTTTGTTATAATATAGAGGAAAAAAATCTTTAGGCCTAAACTGAAAAGTTGTAGTTAGCAATTCTGAATTTCGCAAATAAACAGAACATTATTTAGCGTTCGGCTCATACACCCAGGAACGATATCTATTTTTTTAGTATTTGTGTAGACGAACACAACCCTTAATACCGTTCGTAATCTTAAAGTGCCGAGCATTATATAGTGTTCTGTTGTTCGTTAAAAAACAGAACAATTGTAGCGATACTGCAGACAAATATATATTAATGTTCTATAATGTTGAACTTTTTACATCGATAAAGAAATCAACAAACAAAAAATGTTAGCAGAGACCGCAGCACGAACAGCTTGTGTGTGTATTGTGTATATGTTTTGTTTGTGTAAAATTATTTTGCTGGCTTTTTTGTTTTTTTTTCCGTATGTGTATATTGTTTTTGTAAAAAATGTTTGATTTTGTAACCAGCCAATAGGGCGCTAAGCACAACAGAACTGAACGAACATTAATGAACTGAACCGAATACAACGAAGTTTGTGGTTTTTAACCGTTTTTAAAACCGAACGGAATTAAATGTTCTCATCTTTTTGTTGGGTTGGATAAGAACAGTATTATTTTTGTGTTCGAAAGATGACAAATAGGGAAACGTTATTTTTTTTAATGATTAAAAAAATCACAAACACTATTAGCGTCTGTATTTTCCACAAATCTTCCGAACCGAACACTAAGGAGCGATATTTTGTGTTTATTTTCGAACATTGATTTAAACTACTTTGTAATAATTAAATTTAAAATTTTTATATACATAAAATTACAATTTTTTTTTTTTTGCCATTTTAGTTGACGTTGGGAAATTTTTCGTTTGAGCAATTTTTTACACATTGCTTTGGGCGATTTTGCTGGCAGCCATAAAGTTATACTACCAACTTTCATTCATTCTTTTTACAAAAATCCCAAAACACAATTTTATAAATTTCGCAAATTAGTACCACATTTTTTTTTTTTTTTTTTTTTTTGATTTTTTCGCAAAGATCTAATAAAATTTTAATCAACTATAATTCCTTTCAAATATGTGTCTCAATTTTTCAAACCTTATACTTACTTACTTATTGTATACTTGAAGTTTTTTATTTAAAATTTTATTAAGTGTGCATAAAGATTACAAAGAATATGCTTAAAATTTTCTCATTTTCTTTTTAATCTTTATGATATTTAATTTTTGTTTTTCGTTTCCTAAATCCCTTATTTTTTCCATTTTTATTGCTGCAACATTTAAAAAGGCAGACTTCCTGAAGGTTTTTTTGATAGTTTATCTACACTTTCTACTCTTTTGTTGTTCTACATATACGCGAATAAAAAAAAGGTGTAATATACACATGTAAAACTCTTCTATATTCGTTTCCCTTTAAAAAAAACGAAACAAACGGAAAAAATAAGTGAAAAAGTATAAAACACAACCATTTTCATTTGTTTGTTGTGTAAGTGCGAGTGTGTGCTTGTGAGGAGAAAAATGGATAAGATGAGCTTGTGTTAGTTTTAGTGTACTAAACAGCAAACATGAAAAAATATCTACAGGCATTTTTATAACATTAGCAAAATTAAGTGTAAAATTTACACGAAAACATTTATGTTTTACTTTTTAAGCTTATGGAGATTTGTTTATGTGCATGTGTATGAGGTTAAGTACCCAGCGGGAAAAAGAAGGAGTACGGATTTAGGAGGGCTCTGTACTCTTTCATACTCATATCTTTTTTACACACGTTGTCATTGCCATAGATGGGCAAAAACCATTAAAAAAGTAATGCATTACTATTTCCATTACCAATAAACTTTTACTGGTAATGCATATTTTTTTTTAATTACCAGTAAATTTTTACTGGTACAGCAATTTTCATTTAATTATCAGTAAAAATTTACTGGTACTGGAATTTTCATTTAATTACCAGTAAAAATTTACTTGTAATGGAATTTCATTTTCATTACCATTAAAAATTTACTGGTACTTGAAGTTTATTTCAATTACCAGTAAAACAATTTACTGGTAATTGAAATTTTACTGGTACTGGAATGTGCCCAACTATGGTCATTGCGGGGTAGGCCTTCCGCTTTCGCTTCTTCAGCAGTTACATAAGAACTGTAACGGGATCAAAAAAAATTAATTATTTTGCTTTTGCTTGCGCAAAAAATCAAAACAAAAAATATTACTCCTTCTCTACTCGCTTCTCATAGAACCGAATGTGGAATGTGTATTTTATCTTTTATACGAAAGAGCCGAGGCCTTCTGTGACACATTCTTGAACAGTTAGATAAGAACAGTAATTGAATCAAAAACCATTTTTAAGCAGGCCTTTAAAAAGGCCTGAAGTAAGAAGGTCTTCTGAGTTTTCCCGCTGGGTAATAGAGAATTGAGTGTTCAAAATATTCCTAAAAAGAAATTCAGAAAACACAGAATAGTTTGTGATAGGGCTTATATTTTCTATTTTTAATTTTTTATAAAACCCATTTCTATCACGAAAATACCCGAAAAGAATTCATTTAGACGCAAGATTAAATCATAAATTATTTTATTAAATTAAGCAAAAAATTTAAAGAAAATTTCAAAGTATGAACTCTATGGCTACATGTAGCCAAATATTACACCAGCGCTTTAAAATCGTTGATAAAGTTTCAAAATGTACGTTAAACCTGAAAGCTGTCATTACTTTAAAAATTTGCTTAGCCCCGATACGCTACAAAAGTAGATATAATCCAGACAAGCAAAGACAAGATTTAATTCTGCATTTAAAAAAATTTAGGTTGGCGTTTTTTTACCAAGAAAAGAAAATCTAATTCATTTCTTTCGATTGCGATAAACAAGTTTTAATGTTTCCAAATTTCAATTTCAAATTCTGAAAATTTGCCATCTTTAAATTGCCACAAAAAAAAATTATCCCAGAAATGAAACCCTGTTAAGTAACCATTAAACACAAAAAATAAGTAAATATATATTACATACATAAATTTCTTTGTGTAATTAAAAAAAAAACAGCAAAATACAAATCAAATATAATGGAAAAAATATTCTCTAAAGTGCAATCGTAGTCAGAGAATTATTTTCTTAAAAACAAGGGTGCGAGTAATTAATGTAGAGTAAGTAAAATAAGGACCTTAATACATGTACACTTTGATAGACCTAACCAACATTTCAATCAAACTTTAAGGTTTAAATAATGGGCTTTTTGCGTAAAAGTGCGTTCGCAAGGTATTTTATTCTTAAAGTCGACAACTTGACACGCAATATGACATGTGGCGCCTTAGTGTTGCATAAACATGTTTTTTTTAACTTTTTTCAAATAACGGCAAAACAACAAGGATTAACGAAGTTTTTTACAACGAAAATTATCATTCAGTTTTGGTGTTCATATTTATTTTGTGTCGAATAAAATTAAAGGAAAGAAATATTCATTTTCTAGTTTTAGGGGCATAATAACACGGTGCTACAGTGAAAATATACTTGGAAAGCGACCTAGTGTAAGTTGAAGGTCTTGTTGAGTAGATATCAAATCAGTTTTAAAATGTTCGGAAACACCCTCAGATTTCGGAGTTATTCTGAAAAAACCATTTCCTGGTAGGTTCGAGTACTTATGAAAACGTAACTCAGTTGATTTTTAGCCGATTTTTATTTTTTAAATGGTTTCAGAAAGAAGAGAAATGTGCCTTTCGAAGTATATACACTCTTTGGTATGTGTATACTATTTTTGTAGTGATATTCTTAATTATATCTGATTTTAATTTTTATTTTTCTAGGTTTTTCAACTTTGGTGCCATTTTTTTAAATTAGTTTGCTTAGAAACATACCCTTATGTATATATTTCATAAAAGCTTATTGTGTTTTGAGTTATACCAGCTTTCATTATATTAACCTTCATAAGGTCTTCAAATTTGCTGACGTTAACGGTCTTCGGGTCAAATTTTACCCAAATAGAAAATTTTATATAAAAACTCACTTTTTTCAATTAAGTATGTTTGATATTTTATTTCTAGATTTATTCAGTATATTGAAGCTGAATAAATATACTGTTAACATTTATTGCGAATACAAAAGTACATTTAACATAAAGTGGTTGTATATGTTTTGTAACATTATTGGCACCGACTTATTTTTGACTGGTAAACATATTTTTTCCTAGGTTTTGGTTGAAGATGACGGGTGCTGTTCCTGATCAGCTACTACATGCACTTTTTTGCAATTTTTCGTGAAAATTAGTCTTTGGGTAATGTTTTTGACTGCTTGATATAGGGCGCGGCGCGGGAAGTTGAAAACCTAAATTTTCTAAGAAATGTCGACGTTTGGCCAAACAGTTTTCGTTTAAGTCATGTTGAGCTGATGTTAATGATAGCCTTTAGTTGCCAAAAGCTCTCGTGGAAATTCAATCTTGTTTTTACATATACATAATTCCTACACTCACAATATTCTGTACGTAAAATTAACTGAAATTGTAATATAAAATAAATGAAAGTTCAATTAAAAACCGGTCTACCTACTTTTCATTTATTTTTAACAAAAAGTTCATTTAATTTTTACTGTCAAAAATTCAACACCATATTCCGTAAAATCAAATAAAAACGATTTAATATTCAGTTATTTATTAAAATTTTACTGTCAAAAAATTGACCCCATATTCAGTAAAAACAACTAAATATTCAGTTATTTTATTAAATTTTCGTTTACTCCACAAAAGAGCCGAATTTCTAAAAAAAAATACCAGACAGACACCTGTCCGCTTGTTTTTCTTATAAGCGAGAGAGGGAGAATATTTTTATTTACTTACCCAGTTACACACGTTTGTTTTACTTTTATTGTACTGACCACGGACAATATTAACTGCAACTGAAAATCCGTATTAATATGCACTTAGTTTTTTGAGTAACTGCTAGGATCAGTTAAAAATAAATTTGCTTGGAATTTTAAATGTTTATTTATTTAAAAATGACTGAACGGAATATTTCTTAAATAAACTACAGTCCGTTACGTTAATAATATTGTGAGTGTACTAAAGTAAAACAATTGTCTACAGTCATACTGTTATATTTCAAACCAACTGTCAAATCAAGAACTACATGCATACATTTGCTTATTTGTAGGCAAAGTTCCTATTTATTTGCCTGTATATGGTTGTATATTCCAGGCATTACTAACCAACCAACAGATTTCAAAGCTCACGTATCGGCGCAAACTTCTCTAAAATTTGGCCTTCACTGCGAGTATCCTTTTTGTCAAATATTAGTACTCGCGAAAGGTTTTTTAATCTGTTCAATGGCAAGATTGCTCCAAAAATGGGGGTTTCTTCCACAACATCCCACAATCTGTCTGTAATTTCATTTTATGATCTTTACAATTCAGCTAACTAGAGAAGCAATACATGCGAAATTTTGGTGTCGCCACTTCAGTCCAATCAATACCAAATACACATTTACCTGCATTATTAGTAAACTTCAAAATAACGCAAGTCACAGGAGGTGAGAAAAATAAATAACAACTGAAAATTTCTAACGAAAGTTTAAGAATTTTGCTACCGGTCAAATATGACCCAAACTCCTTAAGTGCAAAAAATTTTATAAATCTTTTTTTCGCCAATATTTTTTTCTGAAAACTTAACGTAGTTGTTGGCATTTAATATTAAATAAAAGTCATAACATATTAAAAACCCAAGTCACTCACTCTTAGAAAAAATTTATCTTTTATTTTAAAATGGGTCAGATTTGACCCGAAGACCTTATGAAGGTTAAATCGAGTAAAAAAAATAAATAAATATTAAGGTTCTTCAAAAGTGAAAAATTTAGCTTTTACAAATATTGATCAATAGACCGAATTGACCTCCATACAAAAAAAGTTGTTTATGACACACCTCCAAATTAAGACCCTTTTTCTATTTCACATACATATTACATTTAACCAGGTAGAACGCAATACAAACCATAAAAATTTTCATCGGCTAAAAATCAACTGAGTTACGTGCTAATAAGTACTCGAACCTACCAGAAAATGGTTTTTCGGAATAACTCCGAAATTTGAGGTTATTCCCGAACATTTTAAAATTAATTTATAATCTACTCAATAAGGTCTATAACCTACACTCGCAGAGAAGAAACATGATTACAAAGTGTTTACTACGAACATTTTTATTCATATTTGCCTAATATGTTTACCCCAATAAATTTATTATAGTCCTAATATAACTTGAAAAAATATTTTTTGTCTTTAACATTTTTAAATTCACTACAATAATATTATATGATTTAGCTAAACATATTTAATTATTTAAAATGTTTGCTACTAAAATATATTTATTTTCAACTATACAATTGAAATCATAATAAAAGTTGCACACAAAAGGTATGTTTAGTACCATCATTTTTGTTTGCTTTTAAACACATTCTCTAATTGAGCAAACCTTTTGTGTTAAAACAAACAATGTTTATTTATAAAAAAAATGAAATTTTCTGCCCGTCATTTACGTCTGCGAGCATCAGTTAATCGGACAACTTGGATTATTACAAAATAATAAAAACTTTTTTCAGGGAGAAAAAGGCCATGCTGCCTTACTACAAGTTTATTAAACAGGTAAGTAAGTAATTTAAATATAATTATAAAAATATATACACACAAACGTTGTCTTTCTTGCAGGCAAAAACACCTACAACATTGAAAAAAGTTGACGGTCAGCTGATTGAATTTATCTGAACGGCAAGTAAAAGGAAAATAAATAATTGGCAGATGAGTGCTGGTTAGCTTTGCGACAGAATAGAAACAAATGAGACATTGAGAAAACCAAATTTTCTTAATGTGCAGTTTTTCGTTGGGGAAAAAGATAAATGCGTAATGAGAAAACGGCCATTAAATGTATGTATTTAATTTTATTTTTTAAATATGCTTTGCTGTTTATATAAAACAAAGTATATGTACATACATTTGTATTTTTAATAAAAAATAGTTTGAGAATAAATTTGTTATTGTTTTTATTGTAAGAACCATATAACATGTTGAAATAGACATTTTACATGGTTTTGGGAAACATAGAAATATGGTTGCAAAGGTCGTTTGCGTTTTACCTCTGAACATAATAATATGTTTGAGACAGTAATAAGTTAAAAACATTATGCCTGAACATATATTGTTACTAAAGACGTGTTTGACACAATCATAACCACAAACACTAATGATAGTTTGCGATTGTGATTGCATCAACCATGTTTTTTCTTTGCGTGCACTAGGTCGCTTTTCAAATACAAAAAACTGCTATTTTGTAGCACTGTGTAATTTGTAGAGTATAATAGCGTTTTCCAAGTTAAGTGATTGTAAAAAAAACTTGAAAAAAACGTAAAAATTTTACGATAAGCAAAGGAATTTGACCTCATTAGTTACTTAGAATAGAGCGTGTGTTCCACATATTGGTTGCGTTATATGCGTGAGCCCTCTTCATATTAGATGAGTGAAATAATTTTGATCTTTGACTTTTGCACTTTTTACGATTTGAACGGTACTTACAAATCACGCATATGTTTTTATACTCACATAAACATACACTGAAAAAACTTTCTTTCAGATTCAATGGATTTTGACATTAATCCAATTAAAACCTACCTTAAAATTCAACCTATGTAACGATTCATTGGATTAGTGAAGAATGTTTCATTAGCCTCCAGCTAATGAAATGTTTCTTAAATTAGATAATAATTTTGAAGAATTTTCTTCGGTAAGTAGGCACCTTTGGAAATTTGGATATCACCATTTTTCTGTTTTGAACTATCAGTCATTCACACTTGATCTCCAAGCTCTTGTCAGCAATATTGTTTATTGGTCCATATGAAATTAAATACATGGTGATTTTAACCATTTTATTAAGACTGAAATTATATTATAGCCCAGTAAAAAATGAAGCTTATTGCTCAGCAGTTTTGTAAGGGAGATAATAATCCCCACAATAACCCCTTACAAACCTGCTCACAAGAGGCATGATTTTTATATGGCGAATTTCCACTTGGAAGCACTATTTTTTTCCTCTCTACAAAAAAAAAACAATTTGATGACTGATTGCGTTATAAAAAAAATTAATTTCTATGTTCGGTAATATTTCGAGAATTATCGTAGACACATTTTAAAATCATTGCAATACAAGCTGCTTCCATGTAGGGGAATAACAAAAGGACTTAGCACATTTATAGTGAATTTATTCTTTAAAGTAATGATTTGGATTATTTACTTACAAGCTGCTTACTTAAAAGGGAAAATGCGAAGTTATTCAATCATTTTTATGAACTTAAATTAGAAATTCACTTCAATGGTATTCGGTTCTCTGCTGCTTCTTAATAGTGTGTAATCGCCCATGCATATATCAGCGCTCATGTAGTTTTCGTGCTTCCAGAAACCTTAAATTTTTTTACTGGGAGTGTAATAAGTCCTTCATAGATCAACTAAGACCATGCATTAGATGCCTACGGCTAATTTATAGATTTAAATATCATGTATGTATGAATATGTTTACCACAAATACTTGTATGGTTGATTGTTTGGCCATAACATTTTACTCAGAAGTTCTAAGGAATATACAAATGTTTGTTTAGTACCATAATTCTGTTGAAAAATATCTTTCCTTATGAATAAAAACTGGTTGTTTGGGAATTCAGTTTAATTTTTTTAGAATCTCTTAACAAACATTAAATTTCTTGTTTAACAACAAAAAAAAAATTTAAATTGTTTTACCTAATATTTAAAAAAAATTTCTTTTTTTTCAATTTTTCTAGTAGCAAAAAAGGACCAAAGCAAAAAATTACAACAAACATTAAAACAGCATTTAACAAAAAAAAAAAAACAATTATCTTTTACCCAAAAAGAAAAAGTTTTTAACCTTAAAACACTTTGAAAAAAAAATCGACCTTAATTAAAATATAAATACTCAACACATTTTTAGTTTTATGTTAAAACCTCAGGCTTAAAAAACATTAAAATTTTAAACAATTTTACATACACAACAAAAAAAAGGACATAAGCCCGGACAACAACTGAGAAAGTGCATGAGTGAGAAGATTCCGAATTAAGCCACAAAGCAACAACGGCCAACAGGGCATTTAGCTTGAGAAGAGGCAACACTTTTAAGCAAGAAGACAAATGAAAAAATTGTGTATTTTTCTGGGAAACCAACATTAAAAAATAAAACACAAAGCGAAATACAAAAACAGAAAGAAATTAAAACACAGGTGTAAATTACTCATAGAAAATTACATTTTTTTAAAAGCCTTTCCACCCCGCTACTTAAAAAAATACAAAGAACTCAGCGTCTATAAAAAAAAGGAAAAAAGGACATTATTATTTTTATTTTTCTTTTTTTTTTAAGTGTATAATAAAGCATTTTTTTTTTTTTTTTTTTTGGGTAGTACATAAAATCAGATGATAAATGGGGAAAAGATTTAATAATGAAAAATATGAAAAACGCTTGAAAACCTAAGCACTGCACTGTCATGAAGTAAAAGAAAATATGTTGTCATATCTTGATAAATCATATCCGGAGTTTTTGGGGCTTTAAAACTCTGCAGTGTGCTGGTGAAATGACCTTTAATTCTCTTCTAAGCTTTAATTCGTGGCTTCACACCGTGTTTAATAGACTTAAGTCAAAAGTTGCAAAATTTAAAATCTTTTTAAAATCAAACATTGATTCTGTTAACTTTTGAAAACCGTCGGCAGTCGTGTGCTTAGTTTTCTTTTGCTTTTGATAAGTTAAAAATTCTAAATAACAAGCAGTGTCTTTGCTTTTGAAAGTCACAGTCGTAAAAGCAGGTGTTCTTTTAGTTTTGTTAATTTTAAGCAGAAAAATATTTTCTGTTTTTGATAAAACGCACGATGTTTAAAGTAAAAAAGAAACAAATCTTATTATTTTTTTTATTATAGAAGGATCTATGACAATTATGTGTGAAACAAAATATCGGCCAAATGCTTCGGAAGAATATCTCTATCCGATGGTGAATTCTTTCAATGATTCTGAGACATACACAGAATAAATTAATAACAAACTTCAACACTGATTTTCCGCCTGCAAACAAATTGATAATATCAATTATCACATTTGTAAGTTTGAGCTTTTCTTGCTGTTGAGTTTCAATCAATAGGTGTAATGGAAATGAGACCACTAGCAAAAGAGGTTAAATAAAACGTAAACACAAATCAAAATATTTTTCTCAATTAAAGCAATAAAAAAATTTTTTGAAATTTTAAAATATTTTCAAGTTTTGTGTACGTTTTCACATTTGCAACTATGCACACAGACATTCTTATTTTTAATATTAATTAATTCAAATTAATTGGAACCATTAAAAAAATTGTTTGAAACAGCCCTAGAGGGAAGCGAACTGACACCAAAGTAGTCCCATGATAGGTCTTTGGTGGTAGATACCGGTTCTAGTTCTAACACTTTATATGAATAAGACCTATCACTTTTACATGGGGTTGTCATTGGAGGGGGTCAATTGACACCATTTGACCAGTCACATATCTATTCTCAATGAACGTGCTAAGTGTCAATTACTATAATGTAGTATTATTTCAATAAAACAAGTCCTAGAATTAAATTTAAGAACCAAATTTAAGAAAGTACCAAAAAATGTGTCACTGCACCGGTGAAGACTGTACTGTAAAGGTCGATTCACCCATGCGTTCCGAACAATATTTTTGACCGGACAATAATTTTTTTACAGAGAGTGTTCTGCAGAACGATTCACCCATCTCGGAAAATTTGTCCGGACAAACAAAGCTACCATATGGTTTACAGATGTAAACGATTATACAAAGTGGCAGCACAGTTAGCAAACTATTAGTTTTTTTTATAAAAGTGTGTTAAAGAAAATGGACGAAAGAAGAAAATAAATTTTATTATTTTGGTTTCAGGGCAATATTTTTTTAACATCCATCTTTTGTTTAATTTTTTTTTAATGATTCAGCACAAGACGAAAAATGTAATATGTGACAGCTCAATTCAACTCTTATGTACAAATTGAAAAAAAGTGGCATCTCAGTTCATTTTGTTCGGCACAAGAATTAAAATTAAACCAATTCAAGAAAAAACGTGCCGAACAAAATCTTTGCTCTCTCTCTCAAAAGTAAAACGTCAAACTCAATATAAAAAAAATTTTGTCCGGGCAAAAATTTTGTTCGGAACGCATGGGTGAATCGAGCTTAATTCATTACTTTTCTGACTTTTTGTTCTTCATAAAACAGTTAAGGGATTGGTTCTTTTTTCACTAGTCATGAGTCCTTTCTTTTTGTACTTGTTCTATTTTCACAAATCCCAGGATCAGTCTGTTGGACCAATTGACACAAATTTCCCGCAGGGAGCATTACTTGATTTAATAGAAACAATTTTGAAGAAAATGTTTTCTGTGTAATTGAGGTTAAATGTTCTCCTCCTTAAGCTTTTAAATTGTTCTTGGCTTATTGATGTACAGTTTTTCTTTTAAATGTCCCCAAGGAGTCATATCACACGAGCGTAACGGCCAATTAGCACCGCCGATATGAGGTTTCAACACGTTCAGGTCCCTATTCTCAATTTCTGGTCGCAACAAGTGATAACCATTCACGGTAACTGCTTGGCCGACCTCATTTTCGAAGCCCGATTATTCCGCCAGCCTATAAACCCCACCAAACTGCCACTCTTTGTGGATGCATCACCCTTTCAAAAATCTCTAGTGGATTCTTATTTGCCTAAATGCGGCAATTCTGCGTGTTAATGAATTAACTGAGCTGAAAGTGTGTCACGAAATGCATTTTGATTAGAACGCCCATTTTCGTAAGAGGCTTCAACGATCTTAACGCTCCGCTCAATTGTGTACCTCTCCATGGTTGAATTTGTCAAACACTGAAACAAAGAAATGTCAAATTAAGTTGGGCAGAAAATTCGACTCACAAAATATCGTGTACCCTTTCTTACAAAAAAAATTTTTTTTTTATTTACAAAAACAAATCTATTGTTAAAAAAATCAAATTGTCTTTTTAAATGTATTGCTGAAACAACTATCTGGGAAAAGTGGTCCTCTCTCATGACGCTTATTAAATTTTAAATAAATAATTCTCATGAGTAGGAAAAATACGTAAATTAAGTTCAAAAAGTTTATTTCAAACGTTATTAATAGCAGATAAATTTAATCTCACATTTCAAAAATAAATTCTAAATAAATTAACATTTTAGGAGTTCTAAAATAAATTGTTCATAAAAGTATTTTTTAACCATTTTTATCTTTTTTTTTAATTTATGTAGTGCCAAATGTTTTAGCCACAAGCGAAAATGCGACATATATTTTAAATATCTATATGCATAGAAAAAATAAAAAACAAGAATATGCATATTTCTTTAACAAGAATATATATGCTTTTAAAAAAACTATACAATAAAACATTTAATCCAAAACATCAAAGTCATGACAAGTTGTTCAAATAATTTTCCAGCAAACACCTTCAGGTCTCTCTCAATACCACTTGTAGGTCACATACACATACAAATAAGAGTTTTCGTAACAACCGCAAACATAGAATGCAACAACAACGACCACAAAATACTAAAAGACATCGTTCAAAATGCCAACTCATACAGAATAGAAAAGTACCAAATTAAGGATAAACAATGAAACAAATGAAACTCATAAAGAATTAAAGAAACTTAATATTTTAGATGTAAAAACAAATAACTAAAGGCTTAAAGACTGATGTTGTGACATGTACATGAACCAAGGAAACAATGGTAAATGTTGATTTTTTTAATATCTGAAATGTTGCAGAATGGATGGTTTTGGAAAAATAGGCAATGAATCAGTAGTTTCTATAACGATTATGAGATATTAATAAAATCTTTCATATCTATACACTGAAAACAATGAATGATTTTTTTAGGAACGAAACTTTCTTAGCTATTTTATACGTGGCAGGATATTTTTATCAGAAAAAATAATAAAGAAATATTGTTTTGGAACTTTCTTGTATCCTAAGTTTCCTTAAATAAACCCTCCTTAGTTTCTTTGAAAAGCGTAATTGAGAATTTTGGTAAAAGATTGTACCCCCTGCCGAGCCAGTAGGGGCGTTCTTGTCTAACATATTTTTTTATTTTTAACCGCAACCTTATTACAAAAAAAAAATAGTAAGAAGAAATTAAGCGAATATAAACTGCAAAGTAACGTAATTAACTTTGAAAAATATGACACTGATATCAAGGCCTTTAATTTATTACAAAAAGGTTTATATCTGTTTCCTTTTGACAAAACATCTTAAGTCAAATTTAAAAAGATGAAAAAATGCTGTAAGTTATACGAATTTTCCTTCAAAAAAAACATTTTTGTTTACGATTTTAAAATTTTGTATTATAAAGAAAATTTTTCTTTAATTTCGGTTTATTTAATTATTTGATAAAAATGGTTTTTTCGCCGAGTTTTTTTTAAGTTTTTTTTGCTATTTTATCTCGACTTAAGATGTTTTGTCAAAATGCCATAGATATTCTTTCTGATTCATTCTAAATTAAAGCGCTACAAACAGAACTCGAAAGAGAAAATTAACTCATTCCCCAATTTTCTCATTTGCATTTAGCATCAATGTTAGCGTAGGAGTCAAAGTTAGAGTCGGAGTTGGAGTCGGAGTCGGAGTCGAACTTAAAAAATTTCAGCGGTTGGATTCGGAGTAGGAGTAAGAGTTTTTTTATGATTACTCCACAGCCCTGCTTCTATTCCCCTAGGTGTATTTAGGTAGACCTGGAATTCGGCAGTATTCAAAATTTGCAGCTTTTTGAGATCCCATCTGCACAGATATCATACTGGTACCACGTACCTTTGGACTTCGGTATTGAACTGATTACTTGTTAAGGGCTATCGTGGGCTTCACCCTATGGTCGGGATATCCTTAAAGGCCGGCTTAAGGTAGAATTAGTCTTTACTTTCTGTTCTGTTACGAATCAACTGATTTGTTTTTGTTATTAAAAAACCTGTAAAATTTATAAGTTTTTCTGTTCTGTTACGGTCCAATCTGGTAATATCAAAAACATGTTAAGTAATTGTAAGTGACAGCAAAATCAATAATAAAAAATACATATGGGAGATTTTATGTCAAGTGACCCAGATTTTAAATCGACCTCTTCCGATTTGGATGAAATTTTTGAAAATTGAAATTACTTTTTAATAATAAACAGGCAAGTGCACGGCCTAAAAAACACTTAATTGTCAACATCTTTTGTAAAGTTGTTGTTGTTTTTATTTTGTTTTTCTTAACCTACTTACAACTACAATTAATGTTGAGAGAGTTTCAACTAATTGTAGTAAGGAATGTAAGATGAGATAAACCCACTGTTTATTGTTGATGTGTTTTGTTTAAACTTTGATATTATTACAAGTAGAACTGTTGCTATAAGTCTTATACGCTTAACAGTTTTATTTGGTTTAATATCTTTAGTTTTTCTAAAATCTTTATGGATGAAGTTTCCTGATGATCTGGCCTAAGCAACCAGTGAAATGCGCATAGGAATAGCTTATCCCTTCAACAACAAATTTCAAGTGTTTTTATCAATAATAAAAACTGGGAATTAAGCACGAATAACAAAATCTTTTGAAATTAATAATTTTTTTTTTTAAATTTAAAATTTTTTTTTTGCGGGAATGTTTTGCTCAAATGAAAGCTTGTGTATTTTCCTTTAAGTTTGTTCTGGTCTTTTAGGAAAAAATTTGAGCAAAAAAAAAAAAAATTCCGGATAAATATAAATAAAAAAAGTTTTAAATTTAAAAAAAAAAATTTTAAAAATTTAAAAAAAAAAATTTAAAAAGATTGTTCAAATAGCTATCGAAGCTACTTGGGACTTGCTACTACTTGCTAACACGAAAAGGTAATAACTTACATGGATGAGAAAGAACACCTGTATGGCCAAAATGTCAAACTTTGACCCCCTCTAACTCAGAAGCTTTTTGACCGATCTTGTTGAAAATTTTTGTCTAAACTACTATCCAAAAGGACTAACCTTGGTGCAAAATCCATCCAAATCAGAAGACATCGATTTAAAAATTGGGTGACATGACATGAAATCTCCCATATGTATATTTAAATAAACTGTTTTTAATTTTTGGAATTTATTTACAAAAAATTTTTTGACATAAAACAATGTACGGTACAAAGCTTAAAAATTTGTCAGAAAAAGTAACAATTAAAATTTCGCAACAGAACGGCACGGAAGAGAACAGAAACAGAAAGTAAAGACTAAGTCTGCCTTTATCAAGCAGATTTTCTAATTTAAGGCAAAGTTCAACTGATGGCGGATTTTAATCCGCAGATTCTGCTTACTTTAAAACCCCCCAGCGGAAGATAAACAAGAAACTTTTCTTGTCGCCCAAAATTAAGACCACCATGGCAGATACTCATGTTAATCTTTTGCATCTCCTCCTTCCACTCTAAGTAGTTCTTTACTTAAAAATATACATGAATGTGGGGTTTTAATAGAATAACTAAGCCATAAAATAACCACTGAACATTTATATAACCAAGCAAACGAATGAATGAATGTATAAGTAGATTGTAAACAGTTTATAGTACGTAATAATACAAATGTAAAAGTTATAAATACAGTAGGCAATATAGTTTGTCACATACTAAAAAATCTAACAACATTTTTTAAATTGTGCAAATTACCTAACTTACTAACAACGCGAATCTACCACGGGTGTGCTGGAAATCGAAAACGTAAAACGCAAGAATTTTAGAAGTCGTTTTGTAATCAGATTTCTGTATTAAAAGAATTTTATGACAAGTATTATACAAACATATCTCCATTAAACAGAATTTTATAACAAAAATTGTAAAAATTAGATTTAAAGTTTATTATAAACTTCTTCCAAGTTCTTGCGTTTTACGTTTTCGATTTCAAGCACACCCTCGTACAACAAAAATCTTCAAGGCTTCAAAAATTATAACTTTTAATTTAAAATCACAAAACTCCATGCACTTTTTACACCCACTGTAATCTACAACACATAAAAGATTGAGGGAGAAAGAGAATATTTCTCGCCTGAAACTATTAGTCGAACTGTAAAACTATAAAAATAGTGCTGCCTAGTTTATTGTATTTTTATTGTAAGTTTAAGACTGACGTTAAAAATGTTTCTTTCTTTTTTTTCAGATACATTTACAGTGTAAGAATGTTTAAACTACAATGTTTGCTTTAATTTAGTTTTTTTCATATACTATGTACATATTTGTCTATTTATATAAAAGAAAAACAACTTGTTTTCTTTTCTAAAATAGTAAAACTATTACAACTATTTTTAGAAAAAATATATAAAAAATAAATTTTTTTTAGATCTGTTAGTACACGTGGGCATAAGCTTGTGATTTTTTTTCTATTTGTTTCCTAAAGTTTCCTTTTTAGGTGGTTTCTTGGCAAAAAAGAAATGAAATGAACACCTTTTTATTGTATTTTTTCTTTTTTTTTTTTAAAAAAACTTAAATGGTTTTTTTTATAAAAATAATTTTATAGTTTCATATTGCTGTCAGTGTTTTTGTTGTACTTTTCCTTTTGTTTAGAAAAGCGCAAATTTTTTACTGGTTTATTTTAATTCAAACAAAAATAAACATTTTTTGTTTTGTTTAGCAAATAAAAACGCAAGAAAATATTTTTTATATTTCTTAGAATTGTTTAAGTGTTTAAAGAGAATTTCTCTCTTATGGCGTGTTAAAGTATTTATCTTAGAATCATAAAAAAATGTTGTGCGAGTAGCACAACAACAATAAACAAGTAAGAGCGCTATATTTGGCTGTACAGAATCTTTGATAACCTTAATCGACAGTTAGAATATTTCATGAGTTGTCTTTATAAGAGGTAAGTTATAGACCGATCTTCACGAAATTGGTCAGTATGATTTCAAGTCATATAAAAAAGTGACAAACGAAAATTTATTATAACAGTATATTAAAAAAGTACACATTAAAGTGTTTACCGAGAGTGGACTTTATATGCGTCCTATGGTAAATTATGGACCGAACTTCACGAAATGTGGTATGATTTCTAGTCATATAGAACGAATTTGTGCAAAATCTCACATAAGTACAAAGGCTCATACATTGCTTAATTTTGTTGTATTGGTATCAGTGTTATCATTCGAATAAAAATTATTCGCATATTCTGAACAAAATTTTTTATTTTTGTTTAAACGAACAAAATTTTTAAATTTAGAATAACAAAAAATATCAAAATATTTTCGACGGATATTTAAATATAGCTCCAATAACTCTGAAGAATCATCCAAAGTTTCAGAATTGAATGAGAATACCATATTTACTGATTTAATAAAGTGTATCAATAATGTAAGAAATACTAATACATAAGAAACATTTTTAACATTAAATATATTTAAAATTATTTCGAAAAAGAAAAAAAAAACAGACAAACTTACAGCCTGTTTTTAAATGACGAACGCAAACTTCGTAAGTTTTACCAACAGAGCAAAAAGAAAAACAACGTCAAGCGTTTTTTTCATGTCTCATTTTCATACAGTTTATACGAAACAAAACGAATTCAGCGCCACCCCTTTGCAAAACCCTTATTTGGCTGATCGTTACATCGATGTATCTTATTGAAAATCTATTGGTAATGGAATTTTCGTTAAAAAAATAACGCTTGACGCTCTTATTTAGGCTCAGTTACATTTAAATCAAAATTTCCAATTATTTTGTATTAAACTAATATGTCGTTATTCGGTTGAAATTTTTTATTCGTTCGAATATTCGAATAAAAGTTTAAAATTTTTCAGCCGTTTGAAAAAGAAAAAAATTCTTAATTCTTATTAGAACCATAAAAAATAAAACATACAAGACGTATGAGTGATGTGTTATTTATTGAGAAAGTATAGTAAAATACTCATACGCACAATCGAAAACCTTAAACATCTTCCCCTTTGTGCAAAAAAAGTTAAAGTTCACATTAGTTAACCAACACATTAAGCCCAGCAAAACTGTATGGGCTTTTTTTACATAAGGGGGCTTATATATATTTTTATTAACTAGAAAGAAATCAAGCTCATATGATAACTTTGTGCTGGTGCCCCCATGACTGCCCATCGGTTCCAAGCAAATTCGTCTTTAAATATTGTGGTGTATGGGTTTTACTGATTATAATTTTACGATTTTTTTTAAATATCGAAATATTTGGTTTTCAAATAAACAAAAAAAAAATTTTAACAATTTTTTTTTAATGCGCATAAGACACTTTTTTGCAGCATACTTCTTTTTTTTTTTTTAATTTAACTTTTGAAATTTTCGAATTTTTCATTATACTTTAACATTTTTCTTTTAATAACAAAACTAAAATTTGTTTGCTAATAACACTACGTGACAGTTTTTTGAGCAAATGTATCCGAATACGACATCAGAATTTTCAAAACTAGAACAATTTTCTTAAAAAATATTTGACAAAACATGTCTTTCTTTTCTTTTTAATGGAAGAAAATAAAATTACTAAAAAACCAGTTACGAAATGACAGAGTTACAGTGGGCAAAATTTTAAACTTCATTAAAAATAGGATGGTTTTTTGCAATTTTGCTCTTTTCAAGTAATTTTTTTAAGCATCTTTTAATTAAAAGAAATAATTTAAAAATCCGTCGAATATTTTTGAAGATACTTTAGTGATACTTACTAAAGAGACATCAACTTTTTTTTTAAAACGCAAATAAAGGTAGTCTTGCAATATTCCGAAAACTGTTCTACTTTTGACCGTTCTGACTTCATATTCGGATTCAGCGGACAATTTTAAATAATGATTCATTTGATCACCACTTTGTTGAAAATTTTAGACACAGTTTAATATATAAAACAAATTTTAGCACTAGTTTTTACCAACACATTTTTAAAGCTTTCTGTATAAATAAACTAAAACTATACGAAATAATTTTTAATGATAAAACTTTTTTTATGCTTTGCTTTTAATTAGCAACAGTCACAATATCCAGACGTAAATGTCAAAGCAAGCATTTATCGTTTTCAGGAATTAGAAACATTGTTGCTAATAGTAACTTGTCTAATAATATTATTTTTAAACACACAGACAGTAGGGAGGATCGATAATCAAACAAATATCCGCATTCAAAATCAGCGGATCTAAATGAAAAGCATGAAAATTTATTGTTAGTGAGGTTGACATTTTGAAATAAACTTAGTCCTACTTTGCAAATATTGGTCTAGCATTTAAACACAGATTGATCCAAAGGAAGGAAAGAAGGCGCCTGAATAGTCTAAAGTAGTAATGTAACTAGGCTTGCCAAGCAGTCTGGATTTGTCTTGGTTTACAAGGATTTTCCATGCTCTTTAAGAATCAAGAAAAAATATGTTTTGTCAAGAATTTATATGGCACAACCAAAAAACACGTTATTATTTAGTAAATTTGCTTACAGTTTTCTTAAAACAAAAGCAGTGTAAAAAGGAAATAAATATTTCATCGTTTTATTTTAGAGTATTTGTTTAAAAAATTTTTAAAACACTTAGTAATGCTGATTTGAAACAAAAACCCTCTATACTGAAAACTAATAAATGAGGGGCTGAAAAGCAAGGGGTACCAATGCCAAAGTAAAATTTCTGATTAATAAAGCTTTAGAGTTATTAAAATTTTTTTTTATATTTAAATGAATTTTTAATATAAAGTTCAATTCGATATAGCGCAGTTTGAGGACACTAAACAGTTCTCAACTTTTGTACAATAACAATAAGTATTGATTACTGCACAGAAAAAATGTTCACCAAAATTTTTTCAATTAATTCAATAATGCTGTTTCAAACAATTTTTTTAATTGTTGCAACTAATTTGCCTTAATTGAAAACAAAAATTATAATGTTTGTGTGCATATCAAAATATTTTAAAGTTTTAAACAAATAGAATCTGGGAATTTATTTCTCATGGTGAGTAACATTTATTTTATAAATTTTCATATTATTCGAATGTGTATTCTAAGTCAAATTACAATCTTCAAAAGCTTTTACACTTTAATAGTCTTATTCCTTCAATATTTTCCGGGAATATTTTCTTAACTGGCTTAAACAATTGTCTTATTTGTATAAAAGATTATTTAAGGAAGAATTCTTTTCGAAATCAAGATTTTTATTAGTTAGTGTCATGAATTTAGCAATTTCAAATATATCAAGCTTGAATTGCAGTAGTGAAATGTTCTCTCATTGCTAAATCTTGAATGTGTTTGTACGTTTTTAGGTAGAAAAGCTTAACTTCAATAATTTCTGTGAGAATAAAAATAATTTTGCTGAAAATCTTAGATTACTTCGAAGAGTCTGTAAAATCCATAAGCAAAGCTACTGCCACATTATCTGACACTAGTTAATAAATCAACAGAGATGGAAAATAGTTCAGAATCTCAATTGTTCAGAGTCTTAAACAACTTTGCATTAGCTGTGATGAAAAGATTTAAAAATAACGAAACCTATTGCTTATTCACAATTCTTGACCCTTGATACAATTGCTTAAGCCAAATTAAGCTCATTATAGCTGGGCCTTAATTGTTTAAGTTTTGTTTTTGTTTTACTCATTGCAAAGAACAAAACAAAACGAAAGCAAACGTTTTTTTTGTTTGTTTTCGTACCCAGTAGCCCGTTTCTGTATATCTCACATCGTAAAACTCTTCGCATGAAACGTATGAATTGCAACAAAAATAGTGTGAAATGAAACAAAAAATGGTTTTTCTCACACAAGTGTTTCTGTATCTTTTTTTTGCGAGAGTTATCTGTCATTTAAATAATTTTCCAGCAATTATTGGAAGGATGCGAGAAAAAGTGTTTCTATAACAATATTTTGCGAAAAGTTTCTTTCAAGAACTGTCAAAATAAGTCACATTTGAAATTGGTGGCGAGAATCGTCTTTTTTGTTTTAAAAATCGTTCAATTTAAAATCAATTTTAAACAAATTTGTTTCGACTTTTATTAAAAAATAATCAAACAAAAACATAGTTAAAGTTCATGGGTATTTAATAATTATTATTTAATAATTGAGATATAAATCATTAATTTACCTATTCCTATAATCTTTTTCTTTTTTACCTGAAATAGACTTAGTAGAATACCTTGTAGTTAAAATTAAAAAAATCGGTTCATAAATAAACGGGTTAAAGACCCAGTAAAATCTTCGCCTACAAAATAATATGTTAAGTAATCAGAAACACATAAAAGCACTACATACAATTCTACTGAAAAACTAATGAATTTTACAAGGGTTGTGTCAAAAAGAACAAATTCAAAAGTAAGTCATTTTTTTATCTTAATACATCCAGAAAAAAGTAGTTATCGAAGTTCTTATGGAAGAAAGCTACTTAATAACGAGTGAAAGAAGCTATCCATTTTGAAAAAGTTTTTACTGGGAGACAAACAAATTTCTTTCTTGCCGGAATAATGGTTTTGGCACAAAAGTGTACATATAAGATAAGAATATCAAATATAAATCATATTTTGTATATGTATATAAGAAGTATTAAATGTTCAAAATGAGCCAAGTCGGTCCATTACTTTCCCTCGAAATTTTGCTTTTGCCGATACATTTTTTAGGGAAGAAACAAACAATTTCGAAGACAATTTTCACAATAGGGATAAATATAAAAATTTAAGCAGCCTTGTTTCTAAAGATATCTTTTTTTTCTAAAAAACAAACATATAAAAATATTTACAATTATCTTATCTCGAAGACTAAGGGGCTTATAGTGTAAAACGCAACGCCAACAATTTCATTAAAAGCTAAAATAAAATCAAAAATATTTTATAAATTTGTTGTTGCTTTCAACAGACATTCATATTATTTTTTTTCAATTTTCAACGCCACAAAATAGAAAGTGTTTGAAATTTAAAAATTCAAGATGAATTTCTATAGAAAGTAACAACAAAATTATAAAATATTTTTGATTTTGTTTTTGCTTTCGTCACTTTTTTACCCTGCGGCCACACGATCAAGTTGTTCTTGATAGTCTTTTACATATACTGCTTGTCAAAATTTACAAAAATTGAGAGCTGTGACGTAGGTGGCACTCAATTTACTTTCAAGATGCCATAAAAAAAAACAATTTATAAAGACAAACATGTACTCAGCTGTTAAATTGAAAGTAAATTGTCAAACAAATGGAAAGGTGAAATTGAAAGCCATCTCGTGGTCAATTTAAAAAGTGTGAGTGTGTTAGTAAAAAAATGAGAGAGTTGAGTAAATTGAATGGAATTGAAAGGCAAAACTTGATCGTGTGGCCACCAAGTTAGAAAAAATCATCTAAACGTCACTTTGTTAATATCGGAACAAAAAATCGTCAAGATGACGATAACTCGTCAAATCTGGCAGCCCTGTTTTTATTATATTTATTTCTTTTGTTGACGTTTCGCTTTTATTTGACACTTAAGTACTGGAAATATTCCAGTATAAACAGAATTTGTTGTGTCTATTTTCGCATTTAAATACAGAAACACTTTTATCTCATAAATCGAGAAACGATGGAATTTTTTGTTTCACACTTCCTGTAAGAAATTTTACGATGCGAGAAATACAGAAACGAGCTACTGGTTTTCATTACAAAAATCTTAATAATACACAGAAAGAATGTGGCAAGTGTATGGGCCGCTTAAGAAAAGCGTCACAATGCAAAGCTAACAACGGGCGGCAGTTATTCAATGTTATTTTTCATGTCTAAATTTAATGCATTTTCCAATTGTTAAAATAGTGACACAAAACAATCGAAATTCTCTTTAAAATAAAGAAATTATATAGACTATTAGAATCCTTTCCTGTATTTGACGTACCCTGTTACAAATAATTTCTACGTACTTTCTGCTCTCAACAATTTTTTTATTTTTTTTTTTTTTTTGAACTGTACTGCGTATATAAAAATTGTTCGCACCGAAGATGTCCACAAAGCAATAACATAAATTTGCATAATCCTTTAATTATTTATTCATAAATTTCTTTATATAAAACTTAAATAATATTAATGTATGTAAATACTTGTAAAGTATTTAACAAAAAATTATTCAACAAAGAGACGACAGAAAGAAAGAAAAAACAAAAAGCTAAAAAAAACTTACCATCCTTTGTTTGACTAGAGCATGCTGAACAGCTTAAATGCAAATAGAACGTTTTTTCATCCACACTGACACAAATCGAAATGTAAATACACAATTTTTCACAGGCACAATTACAACAACAGTCTCCAACTAGTTATGACACACGTACACAATAGCACGTTATTACAATTACACTAAAAACCAAAAAACTAGAAAACCAAAACAACAAAAAGGATAATTTAAATTTTTTTTAATCCTTTTTAACAGGTTTTAATCCTTAAAAATTATAATGTAGCCGACAACAGCTGTAATCTGTATACAAACAAAAGTGTATCTATACACGCAAAGAAAAAACATGGTGTGGTAAACATATTCTAAGAGCAACATATTATGATAAGATTCATGTTTGTAGTCACTACACTGATAGAAAAATGCATCTTCATATTGATGATGTCCTAACATCAGAATTGTGACACCCATGTTACTACAACTGGCATCAATGATGCAAAAAGTAACATCAATCCAATGCCAAACGTCTTTGTACAATTTTGTCATTTTTTACGTGTCATCTATTTTATGACTATAGTGACATCAATTCGATGTATATTATTTTGTATATTATTAACATTATTTTCATGATAACAATATATTATAAGAAGCAAAAATTCCTATATTCTATTTTTTAAAACTATTTAGTTAAATACATAAAATTTTTACAGTAGAATGATTACGAAAACCACATGAGGCATGGTGCTGGTCTTATCATTGGGAGTTCTGCTGTAAACAAAGGTCGTAATTCAACAAACGTGAAACAAACATTTGCAACGGGTAAGTAAATAATAATATTCCCTCATTCTGACTTAAGTCAATTCCAATGACTTTGACTTAATGACAAACTGTCATTAAATTGATGCTAATGTGTCCTTTCTCCGATGTTTCTGCGTCATCGCACTGAGGACATGTTCGTCATTTCTTTGATGCCGATGTGTCATCCCATTGATGACATAATTTCATTTTGACCCTTATGACACTTTGGCCAAGTGATGTTATGGTTGACATCACAATGATGACAAGTGTCATGGGGTCAAAACGAAGACACTTGTCATAGTACTGATGTCAAAGTACATCAGCGTTATGACGCCTTTTCTATCAGTGTATATTACGATTATTATTGAATAATATCATGATCAAATATATTGGTAATATTACATCCTAATATTTTTCTCTTAATCATATTCTTATCATGAAGTTAAGAAGTAATCATATTATTATCAAGTTAATCATAATAAGTTTAGAAGTATTTTTATTATGATACAGCACCCCTTTCACAGCAATTAAAAAAAACTAAATTTTTTTTTGCATAGCTTTTTATTTTAGGGCACTTCACAACTTTTTTTTTCCTTAAACACAATGGCCCATATTCATAGTCAAAATAAAGTCGACTTTAAGTTAAAACCGGCTTTAAATGGATGTCATATAATTGTTCTAAAGTGTACTTTAGAAAAAGTCGACTTTATTTTTGACTATGAATATGGGCCAATTTCTTTATTTTTTAATTTCTCTAAACTTGTTTTTTAATGGGTATTTTTTTAATTGTTCAACCGCTCACTAACAAATAATTCGTTAGGCATATGTAAAACAAACGACACAACTGACGCGAACTTATTTTACAAATGGCGATATAAATTTATTCTGTTTGCATCTTAAATATATTATGAATACACGTATAGGAAGTTATCATGTTATGTCTATTAAATATCATAAAATGGTTGTGAATAGTATAATATGTTTTAAAAGTTATCATTATTTAATTGTTAGAAAAATAATTATTTTTCGGTCAACAATACTTTAATTTATAATTGCGATCATCATTTAAATGTTTACAGTAACTATAATACATATTACTGATATTAAATAAAAAAACAATTTTTTGTGTACGCCAACAATATATTGTCACAATAAACATTGTGTAGTTGCCGTATTTTTTCTCTGCGTTTATATAGTAATATTATAAAAAATTATAAAAAAATATATCGTGAGATGAAATGCAAAACCACGCAACTATTATTTTTACAATTTTAGAGCAGAAACAAAATGTATTACGTATTGAAAAATAAATGCAATTTTGTTAATCAAATAACGCAGATTTACCTTATATAGAACGATTGATCTGAATAAAATTTATAATTTATTGATGCTTCAAAGAGTTACGTTAGTAACTTTCTGTTGGACTAATATTTCCAAAGCAAAGTAATTTTTGGGAATACAAAATTTCCAATTAACAAGATTTCGTTTGTCATGCTTAATTCCTAATTTTTATTCTTGACAAAAGCACTGAAATTTATTGTTGATGGAATAAGCTATTCCTATACGCATTTCACTGGTTGCTTAGGCCAGATCATCAGGAAACTTCATCCAAAGTTTTTATAAAAACTAAAAATATATATACAAATAAAACTGTTAAGCGAATAAGAATTATAAGCAACCGTAAGACTTGTAACAATATCAAAGCTTAAACAAAAGCAACAACAATAAACGAAATCTTGTTAATTGAAAATTTTGTATTCCCAAAAATTACTTTGATAATAAACTGCCAAGTGCACAGCCTGAAAAAACTGAACTGCCAACATGCTTTATTTTTTATTTACTTGCGAAAACAATAAAGCAAGTTGTTTTGGTTTTTATTTTGTTTTTTCTTACCCTACGTTTCCACATGAAATTAATTACTTGCAAGTATGTAGTGTATATGTATTATCAACGAAAAACCGAGGAATCGGCTGGATTTACTGAAAGTACAATAATTGAAATTTGTTTTTTTTTTTTTTTGCAAAAATTATAAAAATAAAATATGGTTTCTCAAAAGAAGAGATAATTCGTGATATTAACAAAAATACGATACAAAACAAAATCAGCCTTATTACGACAATTACTGGCGTAATCGTTAATTTTTAAACGTTTGAAATTTTTAAACACATATAGGCAATTCTCAAAATGTGCTATTGTGTTATATTGGTTGTATTTGCTTTATTTTTTAAGAACGTCACATTTATAAAGTTACAGCATATACAACCAATATGATACAATTGAACAGTTTGCGAATTGCCTAATAGCAAGTTTATAGTATTTATGTCGTTTACAACAATCAAAATTTTAAAAACAACTGGTTTTTGACTACAACAACGACACCCATAATATCAAGTACAGTGCATATAGTTACATGCTTTTGGTGTATATACTTGAACTGGAAGTTACGTGCAATCGATTTTCGCTTATAATACGTCTAATTTTTTATTTATATTTCATGACAGTAAAACTTCATCAAAAAACATATTTTGCATTTTTTGTTAGTTACGTGGTTCCGCATTTCAGCTAACGATATATGTACATATACATATTTTGCTATTACAATTTGTTGTTTGATTGCTTGTTACGGACAACATAAGCCCTATGCTGGCTAGTCTGGTTACTAGTCGAAAATGTGTGTATTTATTTGCGTATATAAGATGAAATCAGATCATCCTAAACAGGTTAACACATCAGCCCAGCTGGTCGTTGTTAATTTTTCAAAATGTCAAACTCAAGCCTCACTAAAAATATCAAAAATTAAAAATAAACAGTTCAACTAAAAATCGCAATTGTTCTTAAAAATGTCAAAACTTCATACAAAAACAAGTAAGAAAGTGTAGTCGGTCAAGCCCGACCATATGATACCCAGCACCACAGTACTTAAAAACACATCATGCTTATGTGTCCATAAAAATATGGACTTATCTATGTTTATAAACTTAATTTTAATCGGTTTGAAAGTTTGTGAGAGGAAGAAGTTGTCCCCTACCTCCCCTTGTGGTCTTATTTTTGAAAAACTGTATAGCTTATGTGTCCATATAGACATGGATCTATCTTTGTTTTAAATTTCATTAATATCGCTTTGAGAGGCAGAAATTGCCCCTATTTCCCCTCGTGGTCCTATTTTTTAAAAAATGCATACCTTTTGTGTCCATACAGATATGGTTCTATCTATGTTTTATATTTTATTAAAATCGGTTTGATAGTTTTTGGGAGGAAGAAATTTCCCGCTATCTTCCCTCGTGGTTCTACGATTCGGCCCATTTTTAAATGGTTCTTGTGCCAATAAGAATCTATGTCCCAAATTTTATCAAATTATCTCCAAAATTGCGACCTGTACTTTGCGCACAAGGTTACATGGATAGCCAGCCAGCCAGTCGGACGGACATCGTTAGTTCGACTCAGAAAGTGATTCTAAGTCGAACTGTATATTTTGGTGTTACACACATCAGCACAAATGCAAAATACCCTCTCCACTATTGTGGTGTGGGTATAATAAAAATTTAAAGCTTGCTTTAAGGCCCACCCAGAATCTGCATTAACAAACTTAAGCTACTGTCAAAATAAACGAAAAGCAAATGCATTAAAAAAGACAAAAACAAAATAAAAAACAATTTGATTCTGTACGCAGTGTGCGATCAGTTTTGCATTCATTTTACTTAAGCAAATTACAGTTTCATAAAATTTAAAGAAAAGTTTCCTTAAATACAATATGGTTTGACACACATGATTAACATGTAATCGCTCAAATGCTTAAGCCACGTTATTTACATTCTGGTTGGGCCTTAACTCTCTCTTATGAATATGAACAAGATCAACAAAAAAATATTTCTTGGGGGTTTTTAAAGGTTGACACATATAAATTTATTTAACTTTTTATTTAAGATATATATACATGTATATGAAGAGTTCCATAACAAAACGATGTAATTCGACATTTTAGTTTTTTGTTTATTATTTTTTATTTAATTATACATCCCCCGATACACACAAAAGCAACTATAACATTTTCCATAAAATGTCAATTATTTTGCTCTAATTCAGTACAAAAACTAACCATTCAGATCAAGATAATTATTTCTATATTCCAGATATTAGTACAAAGTTATTTGAAGCAAGTAAGTTGCTCTTCACCGCTACTTATTTTGCAGAGCTTTTATAAAAAAGAGTCTTCCAATAGGGACTTCCAAATTTTGACATTTAAAGCTACATCTGCCGAATTGGCTGGCTATCATTTATTTAGTCTGTTTTCCCAAACCAACATGAACGGATATAGCGCTCATAAGCAAGTGCAGCTTATGAAATTTTAGACTGACCCTTATTTCCATAAAAAAGTCATTTTAAGCAATAAGGCCAATTTCTGGATGAATGGGGTCAATTAACAATATTTTTTTTTTTTTATTTCGGATGGTTCACTCTCAAAGTTACTGTTGGCGGGTTTTTGAACCATATTTCATCTCACGTGCCGGTTGGGAGAATTGGCCACCGAGATTGTACGATTTTTCTTTGCTAGACTTTTTTTAGTGGGGTATTTTTACTTTGCCTTTAAACATGCAAGTAATTCCTTACTATTACCAACGAAGTTACTATTACCAAGAAATCGCCGAAAGTATTGTAAGTAGCTTGAGTGTTTACACTCAGACTAAGAAAAAACAACAAAAAATATTAAATATGTCGAATGTTGCACTTTGTTAATAAGTTCAGTAGTTTTTATTAGTTTAAGAAAAGTTTGCATGTGTTTCAAAAAGTAAAATATGTAAATAACATTGATTTGAGTAAATGAATTTGCACACAAATATTCAGTCTAATATGATTTTAACATGACAATACTATTTCGAATTTTTAAAACTAATGATAATAGGATTACCGTAGTTAGAGAGACAGTAACAAAACAGAAATAACTTTTCTGCAAAATTCCAATTTTTGACAGAAGCTTAAAAACGTCTCCAGATATCCCGCAGAACTTTTCATATAGTTAAATTACTACAATTTAGATGCACGTAGGTGCAACATTTTACTTATTGCATTTTTTTTAGTGTCAACTTATATAAAAACACAGAAGAAATTCTGGTGAATTTTTTTTTTCTATTAAAACATTAATTATAAATAAAATCAGTTTTAATTAGAAATTTAATCAAGTGAATAAAACTTGTACTTATATCAACAACATTACTGCATAAAATATTGTTTATATCAAAAAATATTTAATTGATACTATTAATTTGTTTACTGGTGCAAATTTAATTAATTTTTTAATTATTATTACAAATTTTTTAATTGCAACCAATTTTAATTTTTTTTTTCTGTCAATACGTGATTTTTGTAATTGTTAGTTTGAAGAAAAAAATTTTCTAAGGAAGATGTCATACAAAACTTTAAACAAAGGCACTAGATTGGAAGTAAATTTAGGAGATCTTGATGAACAAAAAATATAAGAACGAAGATTCGTATGGCGAAGAAGATATACACATCTGCTTCCTTAAAGTGAATACTTAATAAATATTAAAAAATTACATATAAAATAAAATGAATCCTCATTAAAAACAAGTAAGAAAGTATAGTCGGTCAAGCCCGACCACATGATACCCTACACCACAGTATATAAAAACAATTTTTGCTAGTGTACCCTATTTGGGACCTATGGACAATCATGGAACCGCCTAAACAAAATTATGTTATGAGGTTAAGATTCATCTAAAAGTTCTTTGTGCCGAATAATATTTACATATTTTCATCAATATGAGATTTTTAGATGGGGGTTTATATGGGACCTATGGTTTATTTTGGTCATAGAAGCTATCGTAAAAGTTATTATCGCCAATTTTTATGTTAATACCACATTTATAAGGAAGTTATGGCAATAAAAGCTTTTTTTGGAGTAGTATTTGTATGGGAGCAATGGCCACATATTAACCGATTTCGATTAAATTTGGAAAGATGATTTTGATTGGAATATAAAAAGTTTAAACCAAATTTAATTTAAATACCAACATAATAAGATGGTTTATGGGCACAAAGACCTTATTCCGGAAAGATGCAAGTACGTGGGCAATATGAAATTATGGAATGATTCGCCCCGATTTTCAATAGCCTTGGTCCTTGTGCCAACAAGAGCTTATGTACCAAATTTCACAAAATTTTCTTCAAAATTGCGAACTGTACTTTGCACATAAAGTTTACATGGACAGCATATCAGCCAGCCAGCCAGACGGACATTGTTAATTCGACTCAGAAAGTGATTCGGAATCGATCGGTTACCACACATGCTTGGGTGCCAAATTTCAACTTTTTACAAAAATTCTTTCTATTTTTGGCTGCTCGTAAGATATATGAAAATGCATCACCGCACGCACAGTGGGAGATTTTGGAAAACAATTGAAATAATTCTGGACTTTCTTAACAGTCAATACGATTGAAATAAAATTAGAGCCGGCAATTAAAGAGTCACAGTCGAGTTTGGTTCCCAAATTTCGGCCCCTTGGGTATTACAAAAACTAAAAACGATCCAGAATTCTTAATTTTAGTACGACTTTTAAAATTTTAAAAAGATAGAAATATTAAACATCAGTCTGTGTGGAATTATATCTAGATTTCAAAAGCTAACATAATTTTTATTAATTGTAAATTTCGTTGAAGACATTTTGCAAACAAGTGCAAAAATGTGTTTTTGAGTTTTTGTCAATATTATAAATTTTCATACATCCAAATTAAAGACTTATGCCCAATTTTCAGGATAGTAATTAAATCTAAATTAAGTTAATTTTCGTAAAAACTTAAATCGTATTTAAATACAGATTGATTTTTTGAGTTTTATTTGAAAAGTCTTATTTAAATAAGATAAAAGTATGGTAGTACTACTAAGTACAAAAAAATATCATAAAAAAGTATAATTATTTACAAGGTGGTCTCAAAAACAGCTGATTGTTATTGCTTTGCCTCTTGTTGTTGTATTGTCGTGATATTGAGGCTACCTTGCTAAAATATTACAATAGAAACTTAAGTTGAAATTATGTGTACCACATCGGTGAATTAAGTTTGATTTAAGTATTTAGTGAAGAAGAGAATTTTGTAATTAAAACGATTTTAAACATAAATGTATTTTAATATCAAACTCGAAAATTGGGCATTAAACTCGACTGCAACTGCTTAATTGCCACCTCTAATTAAATTGTAATTTAAAATATCCTACTGTGCATATATTTTAAATATATATTCCCGTCTTTCCAATGTGAATCATAATGGGGCCGTAAATGTGTTCAGTACTGCCAGCGAAAAATAAATATTAACAAAACAAATTTTCTATGAAAATTTTACTTAATAAAAGTTTGTTAAATGTAATACTCGTTTATAAATACGGGGGTAAATGTGATGTGACCCGAGTTTCCGGATTTGATAATTTTATGACATTTTTAAGTAATTTGGGCTACTGCTAAGAGTGCCATTTGAAAGAAAGTGTTTGTTTTAATATTTTACAATTATTTTAAATAACATATAAAATTTGTTAACTTCACGATTTAAAGTGGAGGTCAAGTTTTTGTGGATCGACCCTATACAAAACTTTAAATTTTTATGCTCAAAAAAAAAAAAAAAACCAATCTTCGAAATATTCAAATATATTTAGTAATAATGACAAAATAGTCAAAAAATATTAAAACAATTATTAAGAAAATATCAGTTGTTTTTTTTTTCTTTTCTTTGTTTGGAATTGTTGCATTTTACAGCATTGTATGTTATAACACCATATTCAATTAGAAACAGTTTAAACAAACTTTTTCCTTCAAAAAACAAACAACTTAAATTAAAAAATGAAAAAAAATCTAGGATATTCCAACTAAAGTTAAGTTATCTTAATTTATGTAAACTAAAAGATAAAAATCAAATATTAAGGGCCTAATTCATAAAAAATATATCAAGTTTAATAAACATTTTATAAATAAAAAATATTTTTATGAATAAGAAGCTAAGCATTTCTCCCTGATCTGTGCTTCTAGAGTACCCAATTATTCGACTTTTGGTTTTGTTCGAGTAAGCAATTAATCGATTTTTGAAATTGCTCGACTAATCAAATAAAGGTTTTAAATTGTTCGAATTACTCGAATTACGCGAAGAATTCAAATAATTTTATCCAACGGGAAAAAACAAACATCTAAGTTTGAACTCATACTTTTATTTTATTAATAAACAGAAAAAGAGAGGTGCCAGTCAGTTATGAAAAACATTATTAGCCAATTTATTACATATTTCTTAAATTTTTTTTTTTTTTGTTAATTTTTTTTAAAAACCACCGCAGTTTTTCCTGATTTTAAGAGAAGTTCTCTTAAAGATAAGAATTCAATGTTTAAAATATAAAAGGAATTTTTTTATAATCTATTCAAACATCATCTTTGTTTTTAAATTCCCCTTTAATTTCCTTTATTTTAAAACTCTACTATAACGGTTTGGTTTATTTATTTTTTAACGTATTACTATTTCACGACAAAAACCAGAAACTTAATTTTCAAATAACGACACTTATGCCTAATAAATCACTGATGGTTTAAACGCTGGTTTAGTTGAACTAAACTTGAATTTATATGTAGTTTAAACTCATTAACAATAAATCAGTGTCCCATGTATTACATGTTGTTAAAAAAATAACATGTGGCAGCACTACGACAAATGTTGGCAAATTCATATGATTTGTACTGGTAGTTTAAACGCCCAATTTCATGCGTTTAAAGATGGTTTATATGTTTAATGATTTATAGATTTGTTGGTTTAAACACATTTTAAACCAAAAAGAGAGTTTAACTTGCTCTGATTTTTTAGCCCTTAGGGTCATAAGACTAAAGTAATGACATCTCAAATGTCATATCCAGCCGATTAGAAGGTACGAGGTAATAAAAAAATTTACAGTAGGGTAATAACAGGTAATCCATTATCTGACAGTGCATGGTTTACAAATTCATAACTGCTGATGAATTTTTCTTTTACGAATTTGACGTTTATAGTCAGCGTTTAAAAAACTGCAGTCAAAGTAGGACAACTGCTATTTCTTCCACTTCTTCATTTGTCATTGGCCAAAATAAACTTTTGCTTTTACTTCTGATTCATAAAATGTAAACAGTCGCTATCAAGCCTATTCTGAAAGCGAAAAGTTGTACACAAATTTTCGTTTTTTGTTAGACAGTTTTTGGTTTCGACTGCAGTATTTAAAACCCTGTTAATAGTGATTTACATAATATGTCACACACGCTCAAATCTATATGTTTTAAAGTATGAGTCATGAAAATAAATGCAAAAAGTAACAACATGTAATTTAGTTTTAAGGTTAGAAATTTAAACAAAATATTATTACATTAAAAAAGTGGAATTTTCTTAGATATTAATTTTATTCGATTAATTGACATAAATTGTTCGAGTTATTCGTTATTCGAAATTGGCTATTTAAATTATTCGATAAAATAATGGCGGAAAAATTCATCGAACAACGATTAATCGAGTGGATACTCTAGCTTTTTCCTAAAACTACTATTTCTATTTAAATGTCAACAAATCATGTATAATAACCCCACTGTACAAAATAACTGAGTAGGTAATTTGAAAAATGTGCAGAAAAAAACTGTTTACATAATCCTTGCACGTTGTAATTTAAAGCCAAAATGATTAGGTTTTTTAAGACTTTGCTGAGGCTGCTGATGGCTGTAAACAGTAAATGAGGAGAATGGCACAATTTCGTCCTTATTTATTTCATGCAAGGAAAAAATTATATATTTTTTAATTTGAATAATTCTCTTAAACACACAAAAACACACACAAATTAGTTTTTAGGTCAACTGCTTTTCAATTTAAAAATTCAAAATTAAAAACGTTTTCTTTTTAATTTTTTTTTTTCAGTAAAAACAAGAACAATTAAATTTTAATAAAATGTATAATGTTTATAAAATCTTAATTATCATTATTTTAAAAATTGAATTTTATTTAACAAAAATATATCATTACTTTTTTATTTTATTATTTATTTTCCAAATTTTTTTTCTGTTTTGGTATCTTTGCACTTGTAGGAATTATTTTTCCATAAATTATTTGATTTTTTTTTTATCCCATTAAAGTTGCTTTTGATTTGCAAAAATAAATAAACACCCGTATTTTAATGTTTCCAAAAGGCGGTCAAAATTATGACTGAATTGTATGTGAAGCATCAGGGCTAAAATTTTAGTAAACGCACGACTCAATTTTTTTACGTACAACAAGGTACGAATTCCATACATTCGTTACAAGTACAAAAACTACTACTCTGTATCCCCTAATGTACTCTTTAAGTTTTTCCTCCCTTTTTGTACTTTGAACTAAGGTGTGTTGAATTTCAGAAAAGATAACGGCCATGTTTTGTTGTGGTGGAGATTTGAGCGAAATGTTTTAGAGATTTCACTCAATTTGAACACGTTGTTTATGAAGGCATTAATAAAGAGAGAACGTAAAATGTATTGAATGAATATTGTTTTTAAATATAAAAAAATTTGTTGAAAAGTCAAGCTTTCACTTGTAAAAGTACCTTAATTTTTTGTACACTTGTAGTTTGCATTCATATTCAACATATAACTACAGGGTGGCGCATAAGTAACGCTATGATTTAATTAATAAATAAATTTTTCTTTCTGATTTTATTTAATGTTGGTATTTATTAAGATTTACATTATAGTTTGGAAGATACAGTAGATAACGGATATGACAACATCTCATATAAGAAAAATCCGTCTTTAAGAAAAAATTGCAAAAGCACCGTGTCGTTTTCCATATGTGTCAACATTCTGTATAAGAAAATTTAAAAAAAAAAAAAAAAACTGATACCAAAAAGATTTTGCCATGCACCCAAAACAAAAATGCGTAAAAAAATATATTTTATTGGAAATTTTTTTTTACGAAAACATTTTCGTGTTTTTTTTTTTTTTTTTTGTTTAATTTATTATATTCGTTATCTATTGTAATATCTTTCAAATTGTGTCCATTGTTTTTAAAGTCCCATCGCCCTGCCTTCACTTCTTTTCAGATATGTATTCTTCTTAAGCTGGTGAATAGTTCTTGGCTTATTGGTATACACACCTTACCTTTTAGGTAACCCCAAAAAAAATGAGGAGCTTTTGAATTCGGCGAACGCCGTGGCCGGCTAATATCAGGAAAACGCCATATTATTCGATCGCATAAAATTTCGCGAAGGAGAGCTTGTGGGAGCTGTGGTTCCATCTTATTGGAATCAAAATTTTGGATTGTTCTCTACCTCAGGCAAGAAATAAAATACAAGCCTTATTGAATGACATTTACATCTACCGCCAACTATTTCTTCGTTTTCAAAAAAAATTAAAATGATCTTTTCTGAAGTTATCCCACACCATTTTGTGCATCTAAGTGGGTTCATTTATGTTGAACAATTTCAATTTTTTGTACCCCATATTCTTGAATTTTATTTATTTACGTGATTAAGTCATTAAGGTAAAATTGGGACTCATCGCTCGTTATTCCATATGATCTTTGTTTCTTAATAATTAAATGAAGACTTTCAAAATAAAATCGAAAACGTTGGTTCTTTGTTCTGTGCTCAGACTTTCCATTATTAAATTTCCAAGTTTTTCAAAGTTGATTCCAAAAAAAAAAAAATTTGTACATTTATTAGTTCTTAATTTTAAGCAAAGAATATATACAAAATATTTGATCTCATTGAAAAGTAAGTCTCCATTTACGTTATACGATTTTAGTCGTTGCGATTTTCTGATGTTCTGATTTACGATACATCGGCGATACATCGTAGTCAAAACTAAAAAAAACATCGACATCGTTCATTTAATATTTTCATTAATTTAATATATTTTATAATATTTTTACCAAATTTTAATATTTATTTTTCAATTAAACGTTATATTTAAAAATATTAAAAAATTGTTTTTCTAAGCATACGTTAAACGAAAGAATTTAAATGTCGGTTTTTAATAAGATTTCTGTAATATAAGAATTTTATGACAAATATTTTACAAATATTTCTCTATTAAACAGAATTTTAAAACAAAAATTAAAAATATTGTATTAAAAGTGTATTAAAAACGACTTCCAAATTCTTGCATTTTACGTTTCCGTTTTCCAGCACACTCTTGATAGCCATACAAAGTACGTACATATGTATGAACATGCATACTGTGCATTGCATAACTATGTATGTGTATGTATGTACTAAGTTGCTTAAGTTGGCTCAAGCAACTATGCGAATACATAAAAATCATATTTGTCAAACCATATTGCACTTATGGAAACTTTTTGTTTAATTTTATGAATCTGTCATTTGCTTAAGCAAAATGCGAAACTGATTGCAATTTGTTTTTGTGTTTTTGAATGCATTTTTCAGGCTTTTTGCTAATTTTTGACAAAAGCTTATGCAAGCATATGTATTTTATAGTTAGGTCTTAAGATTTTCAGTAGCAAAGCAGAATTAAAGCAGTCCGTAGTAAAGGGTGGTTAAATTGTAAGGGCCGATGTTGAATGTGAACCACACCTAAACGCCAAGTTTTTTCCCAAATTTTATTTGACATTTCTCTATTTCAGACTTACTCAATTTGAACCATGGAGAGATACACAATCCAACAACGTGTTAAAGTTATCCAGACTTATTATGAAAATGGATGATAAATTTCGAAGAAAATCATCTTCAGTGATGAGGCACATTTTCACCTCAGTGGATTTGTCGATAAGCAGAATTTCCGCATTTGGGCGAATAATAATCCAAGAGTGATTGTCGAAAAACCAATGCACCCACGAAGAGTGACTGTTTGGTGCGGTTTATGGGCTGACGGCATCATCGGGCCGTATTTTTTCCAAAATGAGGCCGGTCAGGCAGTTACTGTGAATGGTGTTCGCTATCGTGAGATGATAACGAACTTTTTATGGCCCGAATTGGAAGATATGGATGTGGACGATATGTGGTTTCAGCAGGACGGTGCCACTTGCCACACAGCTAACGAAACAATGGCTCTTTTGCGCAACAAATTCAATGGCCGGGTTATCTCACGTAATGGCGATGTCAATTGGCCGCCAAGATGTGATTTGACACCGTTGGACTTTTTTCTTTGGGGTTATTTGAAAGAAAAGGTGTACGTCGATAAGCCAGCAACAATTCAAGAGCTAAAGGATGAGATAATTCGGCACATTAACAGCATAGAACCTCCATTATGCCTCAGGGTCATCGAAAATTTGGACCATCGGATGGAGGTGTGCCGCCGTGGTCGCGGCGCCCATTTGGCCGATATTTTGTTCCATACATAATTGAGTAATACCAATATATCATAATAAAATAAAATTACACTAATTTACTAAATAGTTTGTGTTTTATTCAAAATCAACATCGGCCCATGAAATTTATATGCACAACTAAAATTGCACAAGTTGACATGCATAAAACCAGCGTGAATATCAACAATAAAAACTATCAGGCCTGTTCTGAAAATCACATTTTATGAAAGTGATTTGAAATCACAAGAAAGGTGTTCTGGGCATATTATTATGTGATTTCAAAACGTTCAGCTACGTAAACAACTTTTTGAAATCACTTTGTTATTTTTGCGACTATTGTAAGATGACCGTCATTATAAATTACTTAAATAAAATTTTCAATATGTTGGTTATTAATTTTTTATGCAATAAGCTATTTTATGTACAAAAAATCATTTAAAATTAAGAAAATTCGACGACACAACAAAAATGATATTTGCTTTTGTGACTTCTGTTGTGATTTCAGGTTTGTTTTTTTAGTTGAGTCAAAGATCGCTAATTTTCTAACATGGAAGCAAAGTCAATATTTATTAAAAATCGTAAAAGCTGGAAAGGATCACAGGGAAAAATCGCTTCTATCGCGAAAAAAAAGCAAACTTGTAAACAAACCCTCAAATTTATTTAAAATCGCTAAATGGGTTAAAAAAAAACAAAATATCGGATAAAAACAAGAAAAAAAAATTTGCAAAATAGCGAAAATTTGCGAAAATTTTTAATATTTCAAACAAGCCATAAAATTGATTACAGTTCTCTAAAACTATAAGGAATAGCAAAAATTCGGTAAAAATTGCTTAATTAGCGGAAATTCGCAAATTTTTGCCAACAGCGGCATGAAAGCAAAGTCTACTATTTATTATAAATCGTTAAATCTGTAAAGAATCATAAAACTTACAGGAACAAATCGCTTCTATCGCGAACATGGCTAAAATTTGCAAAACTTTAAACAAACCCTTCAACTAATTTGAGTTCGGTTAATTGGTAAAAAAAAAACAAATTGTCAAAATATAACATAAATGTTAAAAAATGAGTTATAATTCAAACAACAAACTTATTGTGTTTGCTTGTGCTTTCGGCTATTGAAAATCACACCGAAAAACACAAAAACGATGTGATTTACAGAACACCACAAAATCACACGTGTGATTTTAAAAGCACATGTGATTTGAAATCACGTGGTTTTTAGAACAGGCCTGTATATTAATTTTTACAAAGCCTAGCATAAGCTGGTACCAGAATGCACCGACTTTTATTAAATTTTGCGCAAATATTTAAGTTTTATATGACGGGAAATAGTACTGCAAAATTCAGTGAAGAGTGGTAAACAATTAACCATGGGCTGCATATAAAGCCCACTATCAGAAAACACTTAATTCCTCTTAAAACATAATAAATAATGCAACTGCAGTAAATTTTGGTCTGTTATAATTTCATAAAATAAGAAAGTACTTTGCCATCAGTCCATTATTTACCATAGGTTTCATATAACGCCCAGAATGGGAAATCGAACACTAACGATCCATAATTTACGACATGTTCAATATAAATTCCCCTCCTGAAAATTACTTTAATGTGCATAATAGTTTATCAAATACTGTAGTAACAAAGTAGCAAAATTCTGAAAACATATTTGCAAGAACTTTCCAACTGGGCTTAAAGCAAATAAGCATTAAGCGATAATAAATTTATTACTGAAATTTACATTATTTATCTGTAAAGCTTACGAAGAAATCTTCAACATTACTGAACTTGTTTAAGATTTGTGTTAAAAAAAAACTAGTAACAATATTTTTTGAAATATCAATTTAAGAAAAATAAACTCATAACTTTTCTAAAACAAACAAGCTTTTGTAACAAACTCTCTCTCTATCACTCTCTATCAGTGTGACCATATTAGCTTTTTTCGAGCTAAATTTAGCTTTATTTTTTTGGATTTAGCTTGATATATTTCATTTAGCTTTAAGCTTTTTTTTAAGCTTTTTTAAAAAATGAATTTGGCTTTTTCTAGCCTTTTTTTCTATTTGTATTCCAATGATTTTATGATATGTACATAAATATCAAAACTGTTGAATTTAAGTAAAGCAACAGTTCAAACTGTATTAATAATTTTAATAACACTGGTTCTATTGAAAATAAACCGCGTAGTGGTCGCCCTAAAAAGCTTAGTCGCAAAGATGTCAGCTTTATAATGAAAGAAGTGGAAAATAATCCAAAAGTGAATGCCACAACGCTGGCCCAAGAGCTAACAATAAGATCAAATACGGTTCTGCATCCACGAACAATTGAAAGAACCCTAAATAATAATGGTTTCCACAGCAGAACTCGGCGCAAAAAACCCCTTATAAGCGAAAACTTCGCTTGGAATTCGCCAAAATTCATTTGACAAAGGGTTTGACTTCTGGAAACGAGTTTTGTTTAGAGATGAGTCAAAATACAATATTTTTGCAAGTGATGGGAAAGCGAAAGTTTGGAGAAAAGGTAATACAGCGATGGATCCGAAGCACTTAGTACCTACTGTTAAGCATGGGGGTGGCAACGTAATGGTTTGGGGTGCTGTCGCTGCACCTGGTGTGGGAAATCTTGTATTTGTCGAAGGTAATATGGATCGGTTTCAATATAAGTCTATTTTAGAACAAAATCTAGGAGCATCGGTTAATAAATAAGATCTTGGTGAGAGTTGTATTTTCCAATAAGATAACGACCCGAAACACAACGCTCAAGTTGTAAAAGAATGGCTGCTTTACTATGCCCCCCGACAAATGCACACACCACCTCAAAGCCCGGACTTAAATGTCATTGAACACGTTTGAGAGATTTTGGAACGTAAAATCGGAAAGCATCATATTACTAGCGCTCCAATGTTGAAAAAGATGCTGAAAAAAAATGGCTAAGAATTACGCCGATAGAATTGGAACATTAAGTTAATTCAATGCCCAGACGATGACAGGCTGTTAAAGATGCCGATGATGGCCCAACCAAATACTAAATTTAATAATAAAAATATTATTTAATGTTTCAATGAAGTTTTTTATGTTAGCTTACAAGTCGTATGTAGACTTTTGTCAATGCTATTTTTTCGTTTTTTGTAAATATTTTTTAAAGTGTATATTGAAGTATGTTATTTTTTTCGTTTTCTATTAATAAAACCAGATTTCAAACAAACCTGCATCATTACTTTTCTTCATAATGCTTTTGGTCTCGTCAGGTGGAAGAAACGAGGGTCGTATGTAGACTTTTGTCGGCCACTGTACATGAATATGTGTTTGAATTTAATGCTCATCAAGATATTTTTGTTCCATAACTATACATAGTTTGATTTGGTTACTGATTAAAAACATATTTTACTTAAATTTTGACTAAAAAAAAGGTTTTTACATAGTATGTGTTATTTATAATACGAATAATGAATTAATATTATTAAAAAGCAATATAAAAATTTAGCTTTATTTTTTGGCTTTTATTTATTTATTTTAAGCCTTTTTTAGCTCTATTTTTAACCTGATTTAGCTCTATATTTTTTTAAAATCTGGTCACACTGCTCTCTATATTGAAAACTCACCTCAAAATACATAAATCCAAAAGCTTTTCACCACCCAATTTTCACTCAGAACATAAAAATAAACCCCAAAATGGCAAACAAACACTTACACATCAGTAAAAATTAACTGTAAAACAAACTGCCAGCTCTCCCTAAATGAGAACAACTCACCATTCTTTCTCTGTATTTGTGTAAGTAATAGTGTTTGTGTTTACTTTCTGCATTCAATAAAAAACATTTGTTTACACTCTAAACAGCAACAGACACATACACATACAAAATGTACCCTCATCAACGCTGTGCGTGTTTAACAACAGTTAAGAGACAAACTACGGCAATCACGAAAAAACATAAAAAAAGAAGTTAAGCTAAAAACTTTACCAAATAAAACCCCCAACTTAAAAACAAACTGACTAAAAATAAATTTTCATTTAAAAATAAACCAAATAAATAAAAAACTATTGCGTGAACGCGTGTAGAACTCTTGCTCAATGTGGGTACAATGTGCATGTCTCTGAAATATGTAATTGTAACACAACAACTACCAAATATTCCCATTAAGATTAAAAAAGAAACAATCAGGGGTGTGCTGGAAATCGCAAACGCAAAACGCAAGAATTTTAAAAGTCGTTTTTTAGTAAGATTTCTGTAGTAAATAGAGTTTTTTTTTCCCGGACTTTTTCGATTCCCGGGAAATTTAAAAAAATTTCCCGCTTTCCCGGGATCCCGCTCCATATAAATAATACAAAGTAAATTTTGGTATAAATAAATGAAAAAAAACTTTTATAAAAAAGGTAAGGGAACTTGTTTACAAAGAAAGTAAATGAAATGGTTCAATACTAAAAAATTAACTAAAGATTGAAATAGGAACTTAAATTATTATTACCTCACGCCTTTATTCCCTATTATTATGCTTTTATTCAGTATTATTGAGCTCTAGATAATTCATAAAACTATAATAAAAACAAAATAAAAATTAAGGTACTCAAGATATGAAATCAAAAAGTTAATTAATAAAATAGATAAAATACTTTAAAGAAATACAAAAATTTTTTAACGACTTAGGAAATAACTTTCTGACACACTCAAAGCGCTTTTTAAGTCGTCAAAAAGTATATTCCTGATTTTATTTACTAAGTACCATGTTTCCGAAATATTTCGTTCATTTTTTACCGAGGTGGGACGAATAGTTAAAAGTGCACCGTTGTAGCATGCTTCGGATTCACAATCAGAAGCAATTTTTTCTTTTTTATAAACAACGTCAGTCAAATGTATGTCAAGGTTGATGAAAAACTAGCATCAACCGGACTGCTTCTTACAAACCTTTTCATTTCAATAGGTCCATTTGTAATCTTAGGGACATTGTGTTTTTCAAGTTGTATGTTGTAGTATCTTACACGAGTTTCCAAAATGTTATTTTATTTCGGTTTCCCCGCACTTCACGGTTATATAAACCAACACAAATTGAAATTGAAAATTTGTGTTTATCACATATCGCCCCTTCATTGCATCATAGTCATATCTCAAAATTTTAAGTAACTTTAGCAAAGATTTCTTTCATACCTTCTCGTATTATATCTCAAACTGAACCCAAGTTATACCAAAATATATCTTTAAATCGGTACATTTTTAAAACTTTAATCGCATTTTGCCAAGATCGTTTGTTTTTGTAGATATGACTTTGTTGCAATAAAGGAGCGATATGTTTAGGTATCTCCTATTTTTAAGACTTGTACGTGGACAATGAAACTATACTGCCTGCATCTTATTTTGAATAGATGTACTTTATTAACTCTTCACTTCACTTAATGTAATAATTATCAACTGTTGCACTGCCCATTCTGCTTTTAGTAGATTTATTGCATCAGGAGACATTGATTTAAATACATTCACTCACTTCTTGCAATTGATCTAATCCACAACCCATCCACAGATGCAGATTTTTAGAGTATAGAAATCTAAATTTCAAAGTATAAATAGCTATTTTCTGAAATTATGAGGAATTTTTTATTTCCCGGGATCCCGCAAGAAAAATCCCGGGAAAACGGGAAATAAAATAATGGAAATTCCCGGGAATTCCCGGGACGGGAAATCCCGGGAAAAAACCCTAGTAGTAAATGAATTTTATGGCAAATATAATACAAAAATTTCTCTATTAAACAGACTTTTATAACAAAATTTATAAAAATTAGATTAAAAGTGTATTAAAAACAGCCTCCAAATTCTTGCGTTTTGCGTTTGCGATTTCCATCACACCCCCCAATGTGTTTGCAAACGTTTGACTGAATTAAATAAATCTGAGTAAATATTTAAAGTATATATCGTCACCTTAAATACAAACGGACGTTACTACACAAAATTGCACAATGGGATTTTAAATCGATTGTGGCAAATTTTTAAACCACTGCGATAAAAATGGCGACTGTATTAAAGAAATTAAAGAATACATTATTATTATTATTATTGTTTTTTTAATGTTTTTTTGTTTCTCCTGTAAAAAATTTAAAGTGTAGTTACGCTCGTTTGCATTTAAGGTTACGATATGTAGTATGCACTATATTTGTTTACGGTTTGCTGGCAATCCGCAAAAACGATGTCTTATATAAATAATGTTAAACTTACGTCAACGTTACGGTACGTCATCAATAGCAACGTCGCTAACTTTGAACTCGGCTAGAAGATGTCATTGATTTTAAGGCTAGTGTATTCCGATTTAAGTTAACCTTTAGAAAATATTTATAATTATCTGGACTAAAATATACTGAATAAGTTTTACTTTAAACTTTTAACAGTAAGGAAATTGGGCTTATTCGCCAAAACGTGGCCAACAAATTAGTTTCTCTCGAAATTTGCAAAATTTTAATCGCATTTTCCGTACATGCCATGTACGGTATTGACATAAATGTTTCATATTTTATTTCTCTATTATATTGTCAACAAATATTAAAGTAATCATCAAAAAATTCTGATATTTGCTAAATAAAATTTTCAAAAAATTGAAAATGGAGTTTGAAACCGCCGTCAAAAAAATATTTTTTATTTATTTAAATTTCAAGTGTTTTTATCAAGAATAAAAACTGGGAATTAAGCACGAATAACAAAATCTTTTAAATTGAAATTTTGTATTCCCAAAAATTACTTTTGATAATAAACTGGCAAGTGCACGGCCTTAAAAAAAATCTTACCCGACAACATGCTTTTGCAAGTTGTTTTTTGCATTTTGTTTTTTGCATTTTGTTTTTTCTTAACCTACTTACAACTACAATTAATGTTGGAAGAATTCCAATCAATTATAAATTTGGGTTTTGTTGACCGAAAAATAATTATTTTTCTAACAACTAATTTATGATAACTTTCAAAACATATTATTTTACTCACAACCATATCATGATATTTAATAGACATAACATGATAACTTTCTACACATTTATCATACTATGTTTAAGATGCAATCAAACTATTTTTACTCTAATAATATTATGTTAGCGCCATACTTTGAGCCTAACTAGAAGACATTTTTAAAATTTGAATACAGCAGTTAGTGGTTACATTGGTAACAACTAATAAACAACAAGAAGAATTAAGATTTGAATACATATTGTAAATTTCGATAAGAAAGACTCAATAATAAAAAAAAATTAAAAAAAAAAAATAAAAATTTGAAAAATAATTTTGAATCAGTTCCCAGTAAAAACTTCGCCTACAAAATAATGTGTTGAGTAATTAGAAAAACATAAGAGCACTACTTACAATTCTACTGAAAGAACCAATGAATTTTACAAGGGATGTCCCAAAATGAACGCATTCAAAAGCAAGTCATTATTTTTTTTACTTTAATACATCCAGAAAAAAGTAGTTATAGAAGTTGTTATACATGTAGTTATAGAAGAAAGCTACTAAATAATGAGTTAAAGAAGCTATTCATTTTGAAAAAGTAAGCGAAGTTTTTACTGGGTTGTGTCCTTTATTTTATATGTGAGCGGCTAAACAATTAAAAGATAAATTCCCATAAAAAAAATAAGTTTAAAGAAATTTAAAAATTAAAATATTAGCGAAGTTCATTCAGTATTAGTGATGTTATAGTGCAAATGCAAAATATCGTGGTTTTTTTGTAAAATCCAACCACAAAACACACAGAGATTTCGTTATATTTTATAAAAGTGTTAGAATATTTCTGTGGTTTTCATGGGCAACCGGGTATGTCCTAAAAAAATTTTACAGGAAAGCCGAAAAACCATTCTAGATCAAACTATGGGCTAGGTTTTGCACTTTTACTTTTTCATTACGTTAAAAATTCGGAATTTATCCATATTTTTTTCTAAAACCTTTTAGAAACATGTAAAGAGCGTTAAAAATTAGGCAATATCGCATCAGCTTCTCGAAATCGGAAAAATGGGCATACGCATGAAAACCACAAATTTTAAATTTGCTCTTATATTGAACTTCGTTATTTGATTTACATTAAGAAAAATTGTAAAAAGCCACAAAATAAAAAATCGATACAAAAAAATTTTAATTTATTTTGTAAATTTATGACAGTTATGATAGGTGCTGTATCATAATATGATTGCTTCTAAATTTATTATGATGAATATGATGATAATATGATTACTTCTTAGCTTATTATGATTAACATGACAATAATATGATTAGTTCTTAACTTAGTATGATTAACAGAATAATAATATGATTAAGGGAAAAATAAATTGATGTAATATTACGAGTATATTTAGTCATAATATGATTCAATATTAATCTTAATCATGAATCTTATCATAATATGTTGCTCTTAGAATATGTTTACCACAACCATGTTTTTTCTTTGCGTGCATTGTTGGCAAAGCTAAAGACTCAATTTTAGGAAACAATTAATATTTTTTTTTAAGTAAAAACTAATTTAACTTCTATCTCACTTCCCAGTAAAAACTTCGCTTACTTTTTCAGAATCAATAGCTTCTTTAACTCAATTTTGAGTAGCTTTCTTCTATAACTACATCTATAACATGTTCTACAACTACTTTTTTCTGGTTGTATGTAGGTAAAAAAATAATGACTTACTTTTTAATGCGTTCATTTTGGGACATCCCATGTAAAATTCATTGGTTCTTTCAGTAGAATTGTAAGTAGTGCTCTTGTGTTTTTCTGATTACTCGACACATTATTTTGTAGGCGAAATTTTTACTGGGTTGTAGAAGGAAAATTTATTAATAAACGAAAATATTTTCTCTAATTAGAATGATAAAAAAGTATGTATTTTGACTTTATTAAGGCATTTGTTGTATTGATTTATTTATAATATCTTTTTCTGTTCTTTGACCCCACTTGTTTATAGAAAAAACGGTTTGCTTGTGAATGAAAATAAAACTTACCAATAGGAATTAACCGTTATCGTAAAAACACAACAAAAACCAAGAAAATTAACTAAATATATTAAATATTGCGTTTCTGTAATTACACACTCACACATAATTTACAAACACACTCATTTTCGCGAATACACATAACATTTTGTTTAAACCCAGAGAACATTTAGATGGCAAAATATTTTGTTTATACTAGAATTGTTTTGATAGAAAGATATATCCTTGGTTGTTAAAAGAGATAGTCGTGTAAATGTTTTAATAGAATCTATACTACACAATGCTACAGTGTCTTTTTAGATTTTATGTTTGGAGAGAATCTCGTGACTATCCTAGAAATGATACTTAATAAGTGGAAATAATAACATAGTGCAACTCCAAAAATTTGCACTCCTTTTTGGCTTTAGTTTCTGAAAGTACTAAAGTAGATAATTGATAAAGGAACATCTCATATAAAAAAAAATCCGCTTTAGAAAGTATTTTATATGTCTCAATATATGAAAAACTTTTCTTATAAAAAAACAATTGTTTAAACGAAAAAAAAATCAATACTCAACAATACTGTATTAACTCAAAATTCTTAGTTTTTCACTTTTTAGAAAAAGTCGACAGGTCTTATTCAAATCTACCCGCTGTTAAAATATCGAGATATTTTGTCTACCTTTCGGTAAAGAAAAGGTTGGCTTAAAAATACTTTTTCATATGCCTTTCATATTAAATTAAAAATTGTTTTGCTTTTACTGAAAATTTTAATATTTTGAGTTAATACAGTATTGTTGTACAAGCATATTATGCTTACAGGAAAACATTTTCGTGTAATTTTCTTTACATCCGTTCCAACTGTAAAAGATGAACTGGATGTTCTCTTCTCCTCTCACCAGTAAATTCAGACTTTCTGAAAGAAATTTTTTAGACTTAAAGACTTTTCTATTGCAACGTTTTATTTTTTTGATTACAAGGCACATTGGAAATATTAAAAACAAAAAATATAGTCAAAAAACGATAAAATTCTTTAAATACTAAAAAAAACTAAAAGTTTGAGTTTAAATTTATCAAAATCTCAGAAGAACATTGATCAATAAACGTATGATTTTATATAATGAACGTTTAATGTGATGCCTTAATTTTAAAATTTATTGTTTAAAAATTTGGGCTTGAACCAGTTAGTACCATTGTGCTTTCCTAACCAAAATAAATCTTAATAAATGTTTTTTTTTTAATTTTTATTTGTAAAAGTTATAAAATCTTGTTATTACTTTAAAACCTCATGTTATCCATGAAAAAGAACTAAATAAAGAATTGTTTATAATATTTCACACAGAAAAAATCACAAATCTTGCAAAAAAAAACAAGTAAAGTGCTGTATTCGACTGTGTTAAATCTTTGATACCCTCCATATAGACCAAAAACATTTCATGATTGGGCTTTCTGTCCAAAAATTATTTTATATTTCACTGTGGTTTTAGGGCAAAGTTAAGCAGAGTGACGTCTAAGGTTATGACAGACGAAATTTTACTACAACAGAGTTTTTCATTATGGTTTTGGGCGTTCTTAAGTGCTTTCTGCTGGTATGCTTTACATAGGGTCTACGATTAATTATGGACCGATTTTCACAAAACTTCGTGACATATTTTCTTGTCATATTTGTGCAAAATTCAATGAGAATCGGTGCATTCTGTAACCCATTTATGTTAGTTTTTGTAACAGAAACATAAATTTCTTTGGGAGGTTGTTCCACATTTAGGTTCACAAGTCTTTTCCTGCTGAACCGATTATGCAGGATTTTAGTCCAAAACTGCTTAAGAGAACTAGAACAAATTTGACTTCAAAATTGTTTTTAATGTTGAGTCTTTCAACATACAGAGAGACAGACAGACGGACATGACTATATCGACTTGGAGTTTCTCTAGTTAGCAGAATATATATGTAAAATTTATGGGGTCATAGACAAATCTTAAAAAGATTTCGAACGGAATGGCAAACTAAGTATACCGTCATTCATCACAAGTGGTAAACGGTATAAAAAACAAAAAATTTCCTAAAAAGGAAAAAAAAACAATTCCACACATTTGTTAAAATTTTGCGTATATATCCAAATTTTTTTTATTCTTTTGAATATTTTAATATATTTTTTTTTTTGTTATTATTTGCCAACAAAAACATGAAATTATTTTATTACAAACCATTTTTTATTCTCTTTCAAATCACACGCTTAAGCATTCAACACAAAATGTATTTTCCATTTTCGTTGCTAACGCGAACAAAAAAACAACACGTAAAATATTAAAAGTTTTACGGCTTGGAAATCAGCTTATTAGAAAGCTGTCTGCAATTTTTTCACTTAATTTATTTCGTATTTATGTCCCACCCCTGAGGCGGCACTGGCAAGTAACAAGGTGGTGTTAATTTGGTTATTTTGTTAGCTACATTTAATAAAGATAGCAAAAAAAGATGACAAACTTCCTTTAAGTCCCCCTTTTTGTTAGTGTTTTTTTTAGGAGGTCTAATTGTTTATTGCTCAATAAAATTTTGTTTTTATTGCTTAAATCAATATTTTATTAAAAAAATCGAAAATTATTGTCATTTTAGACAAAAATTGTTTTAATGAAAGCAGTTGCCATAGAAATTAAAGAAAATACGAGTTGCAAATGTAGATACATAAATATTAAATAATCCAGCATAACCCGGTTAATTACCTCACGCTTAAATGCCTTTCACCGTTATTTACATTGAGTTTAAAATCCCCGTTTTATTTCTTTCATTTTGTTAACAAAAATCCATGTTTAATTTTCTTACGCTTAATTACCGAATTCAGGGGTCTAATCACCGCATACGATATCGAGCAAAATTGATCGAAATTATATATTTTGGTATCGTGAAACTCGATATCGAATGAAATGTATTGAATTTGAAATAATTGCATTCGATATTGAGTAACTCGACATTACATTTATCGAGTTTTCATTCGATACGTCAGTGTCTATCGTATGCAAAAAAATTTGATAGTTTATTCGATACGATAGTGTCGAATGCGGTGATTAGACCCCAGGTAATTGCCTTAAAAGTTTAACTCCCAAAACATAGTTATAGGTACACCTAAATTTCCTAAGTACTGTTTGACAACAACACAGCAAGTAATGCAGCCAAGTTTACATGGTAATAAAAAAAACAAGTAAGAGTGCTATATTCGGCTATGCCGAATCTTATATACCCTTCACCATGATGAGATAAGAACTAAAAGTTATATATATAATTAACGTTCTTTAGATAGGTATAAATAAAAACTAATTGAGCCACGCCAACTTTTCATTTCGCCATGCCGAAGAATATAAAAACACAAAAAATTTATAAATGTACCTAAGCCCGTTTCCTCTTTTGCCAAAGTTGATGTTTGAAATTCGTTTTATAATCTTAAAATCGTTTTTTAGAACATAAAAAAATTAAATAAAAAAATGAAAAAAAATTCTTTTTGGGATTCGAACTGGCAATATCATCAGGCTCAGGAGAGAACTTAACAACTCGGGTACGAATGCTTTTAGTAAAGAAGCGTTAAATTAAAATATATTGAGTTTGTTTTTTTATTTGAGCGGCACATCATATACATGCATTAATGTGTATGTGTATGCGTAAAATTAAACACCCCAGCGGGAAAACTCAGAAGACCTTCTTACTTCAGGCCTTTTTAAAGGCCTGCTTAAAAGATTTTTTGATTCAATTACTATTCTTATCTAATTGCTGAAGAAGGCCTCATAGAAGGCCTCGGCTCTTTCGTATAAATGATAAGATACACCTTCCACACTCGCCTCTATGAGAACGGAGTAGAGAAGGAGTAACATTTTTTGTATTGTTTTTTTGCACAAGCAAAGGCAAAATCATTTTTTTTCGGTCCCGTTACCCTTCTTATGTACCTGCTGAAGAAGCGAGAGCGGAAGGCCTTATGGAGTATGGAATTTAGCAAGAAGGCCTTGTACATCTAAAAGAAGGGGTACAGAGGCCTTCTAGAAGGCCTTCCTACTCCTTCTTTTTCCCGCTGGGACATTACAATAAAAACCAACACTTGTAGTGAAGGGTCTAAAAAAATAACAAAAAAAAACACATTACGAACACTGTATTACCATAGCCACTGTATTGCCGAAGAAACCAAAATTGAATTGGTTTGTATGGTATGTTTATGTCGTTTTGGCAATACAGTGTTGGTATGGTAATGTCACGTCTAATTGGACCTTTAAATGAAAAAATTTGAGGCAGTCGTGGTTTTTTGCTCATTTGTGGACCGATCTTGCTGAATTTCGATAGCAAACAATTCCGGACCATATGTGACATAAATGTATAATTAACTGGCCCCCATTATATATGGGGTCGTCGGAAAATCCATTTCAACGGACAGGCGGACATCGTTAAATCAACTTCGCTCCTCATAAGGACCCAGAATATATATACTTTGCAGTAAGATATTTTGGGCCAAATTTTATTTTAATACGAACATGATTAAATGGTTTATGAACATAAAGAAAAAAGTTTGCATGGAGACTATGTGATATTACAGACCGATCTTATAATTTACAGAGGTTTCGTTCTTATGACAATTAAAACGTATTTACTAAATTTTATCAAATTATCTAAAAACTGCTACTTTTCCTTTCCGCACAAGGTTTACATGCACAGACAATCAGCCAGATGGACGACGGACACGAAAAGATCACTTTAAAAAGTGTTTCTGATTCGATCGGTTTACTTACCTTTACAGTTTGGAATAACATTTATCTTTGAATTAGCTTTGGCTTACAATTGTAGATTGAAAATTAAATGACCTTCTAACTCCCTTTCAGTAAATTTTACAGGAGAGACAAAAAACTTTTTATATTTCATATGTGCTGCTTGGGAGGAAAACCAAAATCACACTTCAAGACTCAAATATTAGAAAAACTAGATGCTGGTCGACGAGGTGTATCTTTCCCTACCACACGGCATCAAAATCTCAATTTACTTAAAAAGTCGATTTAGCAGGTTTTTATATTAAACCGATCTGTTGCCAAGAATTTTAAGCAATTTTTTTTTATTTGCCGAACATGTATAAAAATATGCTTCAAAAAAGTGAACATATGTGTGCAGCAAAAATGCAGCAATAGCTTAAATATGCAAATTATTCACAAACAAATCGATACTAAAATTCATAAAAAGCTCTTAAACGGATAAATATATTGTTTCTGTCTTCATTGGTCGCACAAAAAAAAACCATGCAATTGCAGATTTACGGTTTTCCTGATCATACGTTTGTATATATGAGTAAGCTTTTGTTAGTAGGATATGACAGGACATCTCAAAAAGCATTACAAATAAAATTTAAGACAACAAATCCCGTTGTTTTTATTGCTATCTCTTTCAATTTAGCTCATACATGTAAAAGTTCCTATGTCTTAACTTGTTTTCATACATCAAAGTTAAGATATCTTGTGAATAAATACGTTTAATCACCTCACTGAGGTATTTAAAAGTATTCGTTTAATTACCTCAACGAGGTAGTAACACGTATTCTTTTAATAACCAAAATTTTTTTTTATGTTCTCCGATTTTAAAATTATTTTATTCAATGAAATTAAATACTAGTAAGCTTCGGGAGCCAAAAAATGTTAACCCTATTTCAACTTTTTTATGTGAGAACAAGGTGGTCCAAAATGGACCTTAACCCTATTTTAAATATTTCATTAAAACAGGCTGGTCCAAAATGGATCTTCTCAGTATTTGGTTAAAGTTATGAATTTCTTAGTCAATTTTTAAAGTTGAAATGCTCATCACTTTTTGGGTTTTCAAGATTAAGTTATGTTTGAATAAGTTTTGTATATTATTTTATCTTCTTAACTTTTAGCGGTATAAAATCATTAAACTCTGCGACCTGTAATTTTTAAATGTCAAAATTTTCCTGAAATCTCCTACTTTATAGAGCATAAGTCCTGTCCTCAAAAAAAATCTGTCCGCACTCAAACCTACATTTCTATACCCCAATGTATATGCATCTGGATACCATCTTGCGAACTACAGCAATTTCTGAAACTGAAGGTAAGATATTCGGTTCAAAAAATAAGTCCTGCAAGGAAACATTACTGAAATTAAAGATGGTGAATCTTAAAGGATTTTCGACGATTAAAGCAGTTCCGGCTACATAAATTATCTAGCACGTCAGGCTATCGACTAATTTGGAAAAGGTAAAGGTGTTGCCATTGTTATGAACTTTTTGTGTGTGAACGGATGCTGCAAAACGAAAAGGCGACATAAATAGAATAACACGTTAGATTTCTGAATAGTTTAAAGTTAAAAGGTTAAACATAAGTAAATAGCCGCAACATAAACTACATAGTTTAATTACCTGGAAATTGCAACTTAATTAAAAAAATGGAAGTAGTAGGTAAATGGTAAAAAAACAAGGACGCAGTTATATTTTTCGTGAAAATTAGCTGCATGTTACCTGTTAATTTATTGCCGGTATGTTATCCTTTAAAAAGTTTGAAAACAGGGGTTTTTATGATTCAAATTAATGCTTATAAAAGTTTGAATTAGTATTTAAAAAAAGGGTTTTTATGTTTCAAAAAAGTGGTAATAAAAAATTATTTAAGGGCATGTTAGAAAAAAGTTTTACCTCTCTTAAAGGAAATTATATTGCGCAATTTCAGTTTGTTTTTTTTTTTTTTTTTTGTAAATTTCAATAAACTAAGGGGGGTGTGCTGGAAATCGTAAACGCAAAACGCAAGAATTTGGAGACTGTTTTTAATACACTTTTAATCTAATTTTTATAATTTTTGTTGTAAAATTCTGTTTAATAGAGAAATGTTTGTATAATATTTGTCATAAAATTCTTTTATTATAGAAATCTTACTAAAAAACGACTTTTAAAATTCTTGCGTTTTGCGATTGCGATTTCCTGCACACCCCTGTAAGCTATTTAGTTACGCGAATACATGTTGTGCAACCTCCTCCATTTTCGAAATAAAGGTTTATTGTTATAGTGTCTCCCACTACCCCTTAACGTTATATACATATACACACGCTGTTCTAACTTACTAAGAATTTTAACAATTATTTTTTTTATACTTTATTCCAAAGAATTTTAAAATACATTTATTAATTATATTTTCCCAAGAACTGTTTGCCCAAATGCATTTCCGCTAACGAAAATGCAACATTAACAACATTATTACACACTTATTAATTATACAATTTTTCCAAAGAATTGTTATCCTTTGTTCAAGTGCAAAATGCACCAGACAAATTTCTTAAGAATTTTTATGCAAACATTTATTTTTTATTTTATATTTCCAAAATGAAACAGAAAGCAAAATAATAGTATTTAAGAAAGTAAAAAAAAAGAATATTGAATATTATTGATTAAACCTTAAAACCAGTGTTCGAAAATAAACCGTACATTATTTAGCGTTCGGATCACACACCCAAGAACGATATCTATTTTTTTAGTGTTTGTGTAGATATACACAACCCTTAATACCGTTCGTAACTATTTTCAAGAAAGACCCGAACATTATATAATGTTCTGTTCTTCGTCAAAAAACAGAACAAATGTAGAGGTTCTATAGACATACATTATATCTTAATGTTCTTTAGTGTTTCTTTTTTTAATTACAAGTACATACAAGTTTGGGTTGCCAGATATATTTATTTAAAAAGCATTAAAAAAACAAGGTATTTGAATGTCTCGCGGGACAAAAAGATAAAATAAAATGTGTAACTCTACGTTATACTATTTTTAATTAAAAAATAATAAGTAATAATTAGTATTGTGGTTATTTTGTTGAACTATTTATGGTTTTTAATCCAAATTTTTAATATTTTTAATTAGGCTTAAGTTCATTAAATTTAATGAAAATTAAATTTAATGAACTTATGCCTAATTAAAAATATTAAAAATTTGGATAGTTAGTAATGTTAAATAAAAGCAAATAAAAATTTTTATACATACAAATTAGGCAGTTTAAAGTAAAAGTGAAACAAAACAATTTTTTAAAGTATTAAATTCATTGAGTGCGTTTATTAAAAATTAGAGAAGTTTAACAAAAAGTAAAAAAGGATATAAATGCAATTTATGGATTTTATACAGGGCTGCCAGGTACTTTTTTCCTTGTCCCCAAAAAATAAAACCCCAAGTTAAAAAACAAAACCTTAGAAAGTTAATCATTTTTTTTTTGTGTTTTTAGACTAAATTTTAAAATCCCCAAAAATCCCCAAATAAAAATGTTTTTTTAAAAAAAAATTCTTTTATTTTGTTTGCATCAACTGGTTTTGACATGTTTTTTTCAAATACTCTTTATGCGATTTCAGCGAGGAATTACAAGCAGAACAATATGCTGTTTTTGAAGACGATTGAGCCAATTTATAAGAATTTGGAGCTTGCTCAACCGGTTTTAGCCATTCTTTATGTAAATCAATAATAAAAATACATTTATCCGCCATTTATGTAATACTTCGATGCATCATAAGTACCCAATAAAAAATTATATCAGTTTGCGAAGCACTTATGGTACATTTAAAAAAAATAAGCGCACAATTATGCGCTACGCAATAAGACATACAGAGATGCAGTAATGTAAGTGAAAGAACTCTCAACAGCTTTTATAAAAAAAATAACATTTCAAGTGCCACGGCATTCACTTACTACGAGGCAGGTGTGTAAAGGAGAATACTGAAAACTAACTGTATAAAAACATTCACTGTGTAAAGCTGATCGTTACATCCACATTAGAGATAAATGCCCAAAGTGTTTGGCATTTTAAAATTATTTTAATATGAAACATCAAAGTTAGCTGCAAACATGAAAAAATATGGCGGCCGCTTTTGTATATAAATATCGAATTTTATAAAATTTTAGTAAAATATAAATATATTAAAAAAAGTTTTTTATTCTTCTTTTAAACACTTTACTTAAGCTGCACTTTTATACAGGTAGTCATAATTGTGTAGCTGCACATTTAGGCGGATAAATACATTTAAGATAACCGCACTTTTGATTTATCTGCACAAAAAATCGCGCAAAGGAGATTGTGCAGCTAAATCAAAATTTATGTAATTGCATATGATATCATTATTATCGCTTATGGAACTCACTCTTTGTAAAAATATATTTTTTTTCCGCTATCAACTTTTAGAATACAAGCTTTAAAGTGTTCGTCTACATTCCCTATTAGTTACTTAATTTTTCTTTTGTAATTTTGCTAAAATATAAATGTACAGTCCAAGTGAATTTTAATACATTTGTCGTTATTCTAATAATAAATAATATTTAACGGGTTTTTGATACAATTAGGGTCAAAAAAGTAATTTTTGAATTTTGAAAATGTCATTTATCATCCCTATAATAATAATAAGAAGAAAATACAAATTTTATTTTTGAAATTATGGACCTCTAAAGTGTTATATAAATTATAAATAAATAAAGGGGTCCACTTTTTCCATTTAATATTTTCTTCTTTTTTTTTAATTTTCTATCACAAAATGTATTTTATTTAAAACCTCAAAATAACAGCAATAAACAACATTTATCAGTTTGTTCATCTGGCAAGGTTAAGCACATCTGAAACGAACGAACATTAATGAGCCGAACCGAACACAATTAAGTTTGTGTTTAAAAAAAAACCGAACGGAATTAAATGTTCTCATCTTTTGTTGAGTTGGATGAAAACAGTATTATTTTTGTGTTCGAAAGATGACTAACAGGGAAACGTTATTTTTTTAATGATTTTCTACACAAACACTATAAGCGTTTGTGTTTTCCACAAATCTACCGTCCGAACATTAAAGAACGATATTTATGGTGTTTTCTTTTCTACAAAAAAATGTGACATTTTATTTAAAAAAAGGCAATTTGGTGCCTGTCTCTTAAAAATGTTGCTGCCGAAAAGGGTGGCTTGTTTTTTTCTGAAAAAACTCATCACACAAAATTTTTAAGAAACAGACACCAAATTGCATTTTTATAAAATAAAATGTCACATTTTTTGTAGAAAAGAAAAAACCATTAGTGTTTCTTTTCGAACACTGCTTAAAACCCAGTTGTTTTATTTTTTTTTGTTGTTCCTCACTTCGGTGAAAAAAATGTTTATCTCGAAAACCAGCACCATTGGATTCATCTCAGTCTCAAAAAAAAAAAAAGTGTCAAATTCTAGCACAGTGCAATTAATTAATTCTCAAAGTTCGACGTTTCCAAGCTTGAGGTCAGTTTTTTTTTTTTGTAAATAAATATTCCTGTACATACAAAATGTACTTTTATATGTCGATGTTTACGCAATATAGTTTTAAATTTTTGTGTTTATAAAAATTCACTAAAAAATCCCTGATGATGATCTTAAAGAAGATCGAACAAAAAAGAATACGGTTTTACAAAAAAAAAAACACTTGCGACAGGCTTTAGTAATTTTTATTTAATTAATTTATTAATTTTTCTATCTTCTAGCCACCTTATTCATAAAAAATTAAAAAGTTAACGTGTTTAAGGTTTATTAAAAAAATTTTCATTAAAAAACCAACTAAAAACGCTTTAATTAAGCTATTTTATTTTTTATGGAGAACGGTTACAGTTAAATTTTTAAAATTTGAAACAAATATCTTGGTTATAAATAACCAAGACAATATAGTGTTCGGTATATCTGGAGAACTTTTGTAGTGTACGCATTTTGTACAAACAGCTTACACGGAAAGAAGGTAATTTGCTAAAGTTATCAATTTCATTTCTTAAAACAAGAAAATCTGAAATTCAAAAATAATTTCTTGATTTTAACTTATTTTGTTCGTATTTATCAAAATGTTCTTAAATAAAGAAACAGTTTGCTTAAACCAGGCCACACAAATATTTAGAATAAGTAATTTTTGGCCTGGACGAGAATCATGCAAAATTTTCTTGATTTAAGCCATATTCTTTCCGAGTTGCTCACAATACAAAACATATCCCAAAAGTTTGGAGAAGTGATTGTGGCATCTGCCATGCAAAAACAGTATTAATTTCTGTATATCTGAAGAAGGGTTTCAAAAAGTGGGCTGGCTAAGAAAGCTGTGCGTGGCAGTTCCCATACAAAAGCAATATAGATTTCTTTATATTTTTACAATTAGCTTGAATAACGGTTACCGTAACAGTTTCCAAATTTGCAGAAACAGCTTTGTAATCAATACACGTCATCAGCCAAAAACTGGGCTAGATCGTTAAAGGGGCATGACACATCCTATAAAACGACAATACACGTTTCTATAAATTAAAGGAATGGTAACAGCAATGTTTTTTAAGTTTGGTATATACACGCAGAAAAAATATATATATGTTTGGAGGTAACCATATTTTAAGAGCAATATACTATGGTTGGATTTTTACCCATATTTTGTTCAAAATAAACCATATTTTGTTTAAAATTAACCATATTTTGGTCAATATTAACCATAATAATTGTCAAAATTAATCATATTAGGTTCAACATTAAGCATTTCCAGAATTTGGACAAAAGTAACTATATTATGGTCAGAATTAACAGCCCTATGCTCAAAGCAAACCATGTTATGGTTAGGTTCAACTTTTATAAGTAGTCTCATTAAAAACATTTCCAGCCTTTGTCGACCTTCATTAATTAGCACTCCTTCTGTTTTACTGGTTTATAGTACTAAATTTGTGTGTTTTATTCATTAACTAATATAAAATGAATGAGAATTTTAAGCACACCAAACAAGTATGTATTTGAAAAGCATTCAACTATTGTAGGGAGCAAAACCAACATCAAACTATTGTATTAAAAATATTATTTTTACAGCGAAATCGTTGAACAGGCAGTAAATTTAAAAGTAAACATTGTTTTTCTTACGAAAACAATAAAATTAGCGATTTGTTTTTTAATTTTACCCACTTGCAACTACAATTCGAGTCGGAAAAAGCCAACCAATTGTAGGGGAATGTAGGAAAAGATAAACTCACTGTTTATTGCTGGTGTTTTGTTTAAGCTTTGATATTGTTACAACCCAGCAAAAACTTTGCTTACAAAATAAGCAGAAAAATAATGAGAACTTGACGAACAGACTACTTATTTTTCTACTAGAAGAAGTACTTATTTTTGTTCGAGATGTCCCAAAAGTAATCCCTTATAATTTAGCCTATTATAATCTAAAAAATAATATGTTTTTTTTATACTTAAAATTTTTATAAAAATATATAGTTACACAAAGTCAATAGAGTAAAAATTTTTTTATTTATTTTTAAATTTTTTTTTTTTGTTTTTTTTAATTATTTTATTTTTATTTTTTCTTATTCTATTTTACTTTATTTTATTTTTAATTTTTTTTTTCTGCCTCTGGCGGGATTTGATCCCGCAACCTCGGTGCTCATAGACTAGCTCTCTACCAGCTAGTCTACCGGGGCAGTGTAGTTTTTGCATTAAAAAACTATGTTTTATGACTATAATGACATTTTTATTGTCATAATGAAAATATAAATTTTTCTGTATATTTAAGATATAATAATAAAGTTATTATTTAATATATAACTAATAATCCAAAAAGTGGCGAATAAAGCTACAAAGTAATGAATTCTTGAAGTCATTAAAAGTAGGATTGTAAGTAAAGTTTTTGCTGGGAACTAAGACTTTGAGTGTTTAAAATTCTTATTCGCTTTACGGTTTTATTTGTATTATATTTTAAGATTTTCTAAAACCTTTGGAAAAGGTTTCCTGACGATCTGTCCTAAGCAACCAGTGAAATGCGCATAAAAAATAGCTCTTCCTGAACAATAAATTTCAGTGCATTTATCAAAAATTAAAATTGGTAATTTAGCACGTCATACAGAAATCTTATGAATAGTAAACAACAGTGTTGTAAATTATTATAACTTCAAATATATTATTGTTATTTCATATTAACCCTAACATGTTTGGAGACAACCATATTATGGTTATGGCATTTGGATGCATGAATTTAATAATTATATGGTTGCTGGTGACAATATTATGGTTAAAGTAACCATAATATGTTTAAGAGTATAGTTAACTTTTTTTTATTAAAATATTATTTTGTTAAATTCAACCATATTTGAAGTTTCAAGGGAGGTAACCTCTTTATTGTTAAATAGAAACTTAATATTATTATTCGTGAAAAAGTAATCTTAAAAATAACATTAGTTTGTTTGTCGGCATTGCGAGGACCATAATATGTTTTTTTAGCTGATGGCCGGAGACGCTAGCGCTCTAACAATTTAACTGTATAATAATTTTATTATTATATAGTTATAAAAAAATAAATAAACAAATAATTAATGTTATTTCAACCATACTTCAACCATGTTTTTTCTCTGCGTGCATAAGTAATTTAATTATCGATTCACACCATTTGTCAACATGTGAGTCAGATGGTTTCGACACATCTTATACAATATATATTTCTGTATATCTGGAAAAGGGTCACAGTAAATGTCTCAAAAAATCGAAAAAAAAAACATCGCTCAAAAGTGAGCTGGACTTTAAAAGTAGTCGTGGCGCCTGCCATATGAGAACAATATAAATTTCTATACATCATTACACGAGATCTATTAAAAAAATACTTACATTATTTTAAGAAGAAAAATATAGCTTTTCATATAATTTTACTTTTTTTTGACACTAAAAACTAATTTTAAACATTAATTGATATTTAAATAAATTGCCTAATACTAACGTTTTAAATATACCTTGCCTTACGGACTCCTACTTTCCAAACTCCTACCTACATTAGTGTGTCCGAAAAAAAAAATGTATGCAAATCAAACGCAAAAGTGTGATTTTTAATTGTTTGTTAGGTATGAGTAACACTGTTGGGATCTGACAATTTGTACCGTCATGATGGCAAAATTGTACCAAATTGACATAAATTGTACCAAAATTTTGCTATGAAATTAAAAAGCATACACAGTTTGAATTCATTACAGTTTTTTATTTATTAAATGAAAGAGAAAACAAGTAAGAAATTATAGTCCGTCCAGCCCGAGCGTTTGATATTCTAGACCATTGTATATACAGACAAAAATTTTTCGAGATTGAGTGCCATGGGCAATAATGGACCCGCCAGAACAAAATTATGTTATGAGGTTAAGATTTATGTGCAAGTTTTTGTGTCGACTATTATTAAGATATCTTCATCTATATGAGATTTTTTACCTTTTATGGTATTTTATGGTTAATTTTGGACCAACCAGCGCAATATTTTGTCTTGAAAAAGTGGCTATCGTAAAATTAATGTCGCCAATTTTTATATCAATACCAACATTAACAAGGTAGTCGTATATGGACCGATACCAATAAAAAATGGTAAGATGATTAAGGTTGCAATAAAAAAGGTCTGGTCCAAATTTAATCTAAATACCAACGTAATAGTATGGTTTATAGGCACTAACATTATTCCGGGAAGACGTTTGTATAGAAACATGTGAAATAATAGACCGATTCTCACAATTTTAAGTAGGCTTTGTCCTTATGCATTAAAACCTATGTTCAAAATTTCATCAAATTATCTTAAAAATTACGCACAAGGTTACATGGAAAGGCAACCAGTCAACCAGCCGGACGGAGGGACATCTTTAAATCTACTCAGATAGTATTATTTTGTAGTTTTACACACATCAGCACAATTGCATAATACCTTCTCTAGGCTTCTACAGGAATACGAGTACATATACTTATATATGTATGTATATACTTCATATGTTAGTTTAATATACGAACATTAATTAAAAATAATACAAAAAGAAAAGAAAAGTGTAACTCCTTAATCAAACTCAAAGAAATGATAAGACTTTGATGGTATTGTTTTTTTTAATTGTACCAAAAAGAGATGAATTGTACCAGTGTACCAATGAAGTTTCGATTGTACCAAATTTGGTACAATTGTACCACAAATCCCATCAGTGATAATATCATAAGCTGGGTAAAAAGCTGAAAACCGGTATAACTCAGGAACGGTTGGAGCAAATTCAAAAATATTTGTTTGCAAATTATTAAGAATCAATCGATCTTTCAAACTGCATTGTTGGTTTGTTTCATTTTCATACAGATTTCAAAAGTTATAAATCGTTATTTGCAGAATTTATGGAAAAATCACGAAAAATTTTAATGTACAAATGAGCAAATGCATTGCAAAAACGTATAGTCTTTGTACACCAAAATAAAGCTTGGACATTTTTTTTTAATTATTTTAAAAGTTTAGAAAATCTTCGTTTTTCACAAAGTTATAAAGAAAACTTAAAAAAAGACCAGCAGTCCGATTTCTGGCAAAAATTTGACTTGAGCAACCTCTAAACCTCTTCCGAAAAATCTGAAGAAAATCTCAAAAATTCTTTACCCTATAAGCTCTTAAATTATGCTTGAGCACCCATGAATATGCAAAAAAAAAATTTTTTCGAGATACTAATCTAAATATGTATAAATTTGGAAAAAAAAAAATTTGTCCAGCGGTGATTTAGGTATGCAATATTTAATATTTGCGTTCTTCTGCTTCTGTGAAAAAAATCAAAAAAAAAAAAAACAGTCCAGGCAGGGTACAAACAAATACAGATTATATATGCATTAAGAAAATAGATAGATAAAATCTAATGATTATCTCTAATAAAAATCTTTTCTTTCGCAAATCAACAACTTTTTTGCTACAAGCTTGTATTATTTATGGAATTAACTTAAATACATATTTTTATAAACATATGTAAATGAGTCACATGGAAATATGATGATTCATATGAGACAAGTAAATGGACATTAAATAAAAGACCAAAACCAACTTAAGCATAAATATTTTATCTTGAAACAAATGAAAAAAAATACAAAAGAACAATGAACTTTTACTGCAAAAAATATCTAACAAATTGTAGAGTACAAAAAAAAAAAAAAAAAAAAAAAAAACAACAAGCATTTGACAAATAGAATTCAAAGATTAATTCCACTTCAAGGAATCTGAATAAAATAGAAGAAACAATTTTTTTTTTAACAGCACTTAATTTATTTAACTAAATGACTAGATATTTGAATTGTAAATAAAATTCATTTTTTTAGAAGAAAAATATTTTTGTAAGTAAATTTTTTGCATGTAAAATGGATACGTAGTAGTTTTTATATGTTGTCTCTCAATTGTCGTGTTTATTCAATTAGAACCTCAAAAAATGCCTTACACGTTTATTGTATTAGAACAATTAGAACCTCAAAAAATGCCTTACACGTTTATGGTATTTTTTTCCTTTTCCCCCAAAAAAGTATGTTCTTATTAGACTTACTCACAAAATATTTCAAAATATACCCTGTTTTGTTTTATAAGGACTAGGGTTTTTTCCCGGGAATTCACGGGAATTTCAATTATTTTATTTCCCGTTTTCCCGGGATTTTTCTTGCGGGATCCCGGGAAATAAAAAATAATTTATTAATTTCAGAAAATAGCTATTTATACTTTGAAATTTAGTTTTCTATTTGTATGAGTACACGGGGGTTGAATATAGATATGAATAAAAAGTGGGGGTACTTACAGGTGCTGGTGTAAAATAGTAAATCACTTGGCGGCAGCATGACAAAACACAATCTGGAACTAAGGACACTAGGCTTTCGCACGTTCAGCCTACTTAATTTTGTTCTTTCGTCACAAAGCGTAAAGGATGGTTGGTGGCCTAAAATGTAACGAAAACCTTCACGTTTTTGCCACTTGAGGTCAATTGGGAACAACGAGATGATTTCCTCGGCAATTGTGGATCTTTGTTGCGGCCTGTTCCCGTTGTCAACTTCTTGCGTTTCACTTTTTCTGCCAAGAAAAGCACGTCTTACCAGTATGTTATCAAGTTTTCTGAAAACTTGGTAACTTATTTTAGTTATGCAAATATTTGCGTTTGGGTTAAATAAAACACTTGATTTACGAAATGTAAAGATATGTACAAAACACTTTTTATTTATGCAGTGGAAAGATTGGTAAAAAACCACTTTAAATTTAAGTATCACTAGACACGTTTGATTATCAAAAAAATTACACACTATTCAGCTCGCAATCGCTAGTTAGAATGTCAAAGGAATAATAATAAAATCACTCAACAGCCTGTTGATGTTAAGAAGGAAAAAAACGACGAGTCAACGTACTCGCTAGTAAACCATGTAGGGTTTTCATGCCTAAGCATCCCGCAAACCATGTAGGGTTTCCGTGCATAAACACTATTCTTTAAAAATTAGCATCTGTGGATGGGTTGTGGATTAGATCAATTACAAGAAGTGAGTACATGTATTAAAATCAATGTGTCCTGATGCAATAAATCTACTAAAAGCAGAATGGGCAGTGCAACAGTTGATAATTATTACATTTATTGAAGTGAAGAGTTAATAAAGTACATTAATTCAAAATAAGATGCAGGCAGTAAAGTTTCATTGCCCATGAACAAGTCTTAAAAATAGGAGATGCCTAAACATATCGCTCCTTTATTGCAACATAGTTATATCTACAAAAACAAACGATCTTGGCAAAATGCGATTAAAGTTTTCAAAATGTACCGATTTAAAGATATATTTTGCTATAACTTCGGTTCAGTTTGAGATAAAATACGAGAAGGTATGAAGGAAAACTTTGCTAAAGTTACTTTAAATTTTGATATATGTATGACTATGATGCAATGAAGGAGCGATATGTTTATTAGGTGATAAACACAAATTTTCAATTTCAATTTGTGTTGGTTTATATACCCGTGAAGTGCGGGGAAACCGAAATAAAATAACATTTTGCAAACTCGTGTAAGATACTACAACATACAACTTGAAAAACACATTGTCCTAAAGATTACAAATGGACCTATTGAAGGTTTGTAAGAAGCAGTCCGGTTGATGCTATTTTTGCATCAACCTTGACAAGCATTTGACTGATATAGACGTTGTTTATAAAAAAGAAAAAATTGCTTCTGATTGTGAATCCGAAGCGTGCTACAACAGTGCACTTTTAACTATTTGTCCAACCTCGGTCAAAAATAAATGAAATTTTTCGGAAACATGATTATTAGTAAATAAAATCAGGAATATACTTTTTGACGACTTACAAAGCGCTTTGAGTGTGTTAGAAAGTTATTTCCTAAGCCATTAAAAAATGTTATATATTTCTTTAAAGTATTTTATCTATTTTATTAATTAACTTTTTGATCTCATATCTTGAGTACCTCAATTTTTATTTTGTTTTTATTATTGTTTTATGAATTAATTTGTTATGTTTATGTTATCTTTTTATCTTGTATCCAGAGCATAATAATACTGAATAAAAGCATAATAATAGGGAATAAAGGCGTGCGGTGATAATAATTCAAGTTCCTATTTCAATCTTCAATTAATTTTTTAGTATTGAACCATTTCTTTTACATTCTTTGTAAACAACTTCCCTTACGTTTTTTTATAAAAGTTTTTTTCATTAATTAATGACAAAATTTACTTTGTATAATTTATATGCAGCGGGATCCCGGGAAAGCGGGAAATTTTTTTAAATTTCCCGGGAAAAGTCCGGAAAAAAAACTCTAGTGTTTTCCCAAAAAACTTTACCTACGTAAGAAAAGTGTTTTCAACAATAAAAACCTACCGACGCGATTGGTACAGCAACCAAAATATTTTTACAAGATCGAAATACCAACAAGTTTTTGTGGATATTTTTTTCTCAATAATTTCTCCATATAGGCACGTCTGTTTAACGAAAGAAAAAGTGACCCTTTTTAAAGGCATCAACTAGAGTTTCTACGCGGGAAAGAATTTCCGAGAATCCCGGGACACATTTTTAAAATTAATCCCAGGCAGTTTTTTTCGGGAATTTTCAGGAACTTAAAATTTAATTTTTATTTGTTAGCATCGTTAAATTACTAAAAATAACCTACAAATCGGACTATTTTTCCTACGCCAATAAAACAACGGTCTCTTTAATTGCTGATGAAATGTCTAAAAAGCTTCTTGAAGTAGAAAATGAAAATGTACACGATACACCATCACTAACACAAGATGAACCATCTACTATCTTTAAGGAACACCTTGAAAAGGCTATATCAAATTCTAAAAAAATAAATGTAGAGAAAACACAAAAGCGTTAAAATATATTAAAAAAGAATTTGACGTCTATGAAGTCACGGGCCAACGTCTGTAGAAAGCGAGAGTGCGTTTTCGGTAACAGGCAATTAGAAATAGAATCTCTGATGAGCTTTTAAATGCTTCAATATTACTAAAATATTTTTCTTAAAAGAAAATTACTGCCTGTTTTTAGAAAACGTAAACAAGTGAGTGAGTGAGAAATTATATTGAAAACAACAATAAAAAACGAAAATTTGTTTTTGTTTTCAATATAATTTCTCACTCACTCACTTGTTTACGTTTTCTAAAAACAGGCCGTTAATTTTACCAAGTTGCTACATTCATATATAATATGTAGATTAGCGTGGCCGTTAGTTGTATGGAGAACTTTTTTTTTTTGATTTCTTATACTCTCCCCCTCCAAATCGGTTCAGTTTTATGTAAAAAAAAATACAAAAAAATTTCGTAGCGATAAGTTGTGTTTTAGGGAGGGCGTCCGCCCCTCAAAGTTTGCCATCAAGCCATTTATTCAAATGTAATTTGTTTGCGTATGACTATGTTCTAAAAACAACATTTTACAAGAATATGATATATGGCAATATTTTAGCTCTTCTAGTCAACAACATAAGCCTCTAAGAAAGTTTTTTGCTAAAATCAATATCTTAGAAAATAATTAAGAAAATAAAAACAAAATACCAAACATTTTATATACGTTTTATATATATAAAAGGGGGATTTAATGTCAAGTGACCCAATTTTGAAATAGATGTCTTTCGATTTAAATGAAAATTACACCAATTTTAGTACTGTTAGATAGTAGCTTAGACACAAATTTTCAACAAGATCGGTCAAAATATTTCAGAGGTAGAGGGGGTCAAAGTTTGCCATAGGGGTGTTCTTTCTCATCCATGTAACTTATTACCTATTGGTGTTAGCAAAATTTGTCCCAAGTAGCTTAGATAGCTATTTAATCAATCTTTTTTAAAAATATTTTTTTGTTTTTTTTTTTAAATTTTTTAATTTTTTTTTTAAATTTAAAACTTTTTTTTTATTTTTTTTAGCCAAGTGTGAAATTAAAAAAAAAAATTTTAAAAAATTTTTTAAAAAAACAAAAACAATTTTTTTAAAAAGTTTGATCAAAAAGCTATCCTAGCTACTTGGGACAAATTTTGCTTACACCAATAGGTAATAAGTTACATGGATGAGAAAGAACACCTGTATGGCCAAAATGTCAAACTTTGACCACCTCTAACTCAGAAACTTTTTGACCGATCTTGTTGAAAATTTGTGTCTAAGCTACTATCTAACAGTACTAAAATTGGTGTAAATTTTATTTAAATCGAAAGACATCTATTTCAAAATTGGGTCACTTGACATTAAATCCCCCTTTTATATATATAAAACGTATACGGGGGAGAATATCAGAAATCAAAATAAAAAAAATAACGGCCACCCTAATGTAGATATGTAAATATGAATGTTACAACTTATTTGGTTTTGTTTTGGTTTTCTGTAGTTTTAATTAAGGTAATTTGTTTAGACTGTTGTATATACATATATATATTCTTTTAAAAAAGTAAAAACCTGTGTCTTGAACTTATTTAATGAAATCATTGTTTTATTCTAAAAATCCCGGGATTCCCGGGAATGAGATTTTTTTTATTTCGTTTCCCGGGAATAGAAAATGTCCGGGAAATTAGAAACCCTAGCATCAACGAATTGTTTACACAAACAAAAACATATCGTTAGCTTAAATGCAAAACAATGTAGTTATTATTAGAAAATTTTAAGTTGATTTGTTTTGTTGGTTACGATTCACGTTACATATTTTTATAAAATTTTAAACTGCTACCTTAAAAAATATCCAAGTTATTTACAAAATTAAATATTACGTTATATCAAAAATATAATTTTCTTTAACAACGTAATGTATATTTACACTAAAGAAAAATATTAGCAGAGTATTTAAATCTCTTTATAACGCAACTAGCTTTAAGAATTATTTATTTAAATATTTTTTTAAATACATACATATATTAATTGCCAATTTTCAGGATGGATATTAAAACACATTTATGTCTAAAATCGTTTTAAATACAAAATTCTCTTCTTCACTAATGGCCTGTTCAACGATTTCGAAAGAACGACTTCGATCGCATTCTAAGCGATCGAAAACTGTTTTGGGTTCAACTAACTTTATTCTATACGAACATTCGTTTAGACGACAACTCGAAAGAAAACGTAAGTACTTTCATACAAAAAGCGGTTTACTAATATCGAAGGTATTGTCGACATTTCGAAAACAAATGTCAAAACCACTCACTTGTTGTTTTGTTGTCGAATCATGTAATTTATTAAAAACAAGAAATATTTAAGAGTAATTTAAATAAGTTATAAAATGATATTCGTTTAAGCTTGGGGCGGCTAAACACGAATATAGCACTCATTTATTTTTCTCAATAAGCGTTTTAAAGATATTCGCGAAAATCGTGTTTTTCTGGAGTTGATTATATATTTCCAAATATTTCAAATAAATATGTTTATAGTGTATTGATCGGATAAAAATTAACTGAATTGCAGGCCTTTTAATTACAAAAAATGCTCTAATGGAGAGACTGAAAGCGTTTAATATTGAAAAACTCCAAAAAATAATTTTTTTTTGTGCACCAGTGTTTGGAGCAAATAAATTTTTGATGGACGAGTAATGGAAAATAATAGGCCTAAAACTAAAAGTCAGTGGTCCATCCACGCGTTCTATTGCAAAGTGGGAAAATCTAAGCCACATTATAATTAAAGCCAGAAAACAACCATAGCTTAAATTGATTTTGAAAATATTACATATATTTACAGTTATGGGCAGATTTTAAATGTAGGACATTAAAATTTCAGAAAACAACAAAAGCCTGCCAGAAACTATTGGTGTTACATATAAACTAAACTATTTAACTTCCCTAGAACATATAATTGATCGGACGCTGCTTTGGTCCTGGGCTGCAGCACCTGGTTGTAGAGTGTTGGCGGGTAAAGTCAAAAGTGCTGAAACTCAGACAGCAGATATCAGAATTACCACCAAGAGTTTCAAAATCTGTGACGGTGGTTGAACAAGAAATCAAAATAGAAGAGACAGGTCTCTTTATATTATTTGAAACACTACAACTATTGGAGGAAAACAGCAAAAATTTTTAAGCTTCATCAAAACGAAGAATACAAACTGCTCTTCAGATAAAAAAGAGGAATACGGTTGTTGAGGAACACTTGTCGTTAATTTGTCGTCAAATGAAACAAATGTAACGACTGCCAAGGAGCAAGCGGATGTTATCAAAATATTGACTTGGTACTTATTTAACTTTCTTTCGCGTTTTGTTTGTTGATTGTTTATTTATTTGTTTGTATTATTTATTTTTTTTTTGCTTGAATAATTTGTTTTTAATAAAATTTAACTTTTGTTTACACTTTTCTTAAGTTTTGGTTTCAACAAAAAAGGTTTTTTTTATTTTTTGACATTTTTGTACAGCTGTTGAAATTTCAAACGCGGTTGTATTTGTTATCAAGCAAATTAGTATTATTTTTGATACTTTTTAACAATAAAGCAACAAAATATAGAAATACCTTATATGGTAATACTTTATTTTTTTAATACGTAAATAACAAATATTTACACTCGTTAGAGCAAGCGATCGAAAGCTGTCGAAATTGTTGAACCCAATCTGATTCGAAATCGAGCGAATGGATGGCGATCGCTTCGATTTGCTGTCGAGATTGTTGAACAGCCAATAAATACTTAAATCAAAGCAATTTAACAAGTAGAACAAATTTCAGCAGTGGCAACACAAACGATGTTTTGTAATGCACAACACTGCCATACTTTATTTGTAAAGCAGAGATTTTTATAATTTCTCACATAAACAGGGTTATTAGATATGGCGACTTCTCGCCAAACGCGGCGATTTTGAAACGTGAAAGTCTGGCAACTTTTTTTAACATGATTTTTACTTTGTTATCATCCCTGCAAATAATGTTGGATCACCTGATCCATTTTAATTAAATGGACTACTCCATGGACTGGTCCGATGTAATGCATGTCATTGTTAACAAGTGTTTGTAGTGACACGATCTGTCTTCGTTTTTTAAAGACATGTTTTCGTTTTTAAACGAAGTTAAAACTAATCCTATTGTGTATACAATGGAGTAGTTTTAAGACTACTCCTTTGTAATCCAAAGCTAAGTTATATGGTCCTGCCCTAGGACATCGTAATGTTAAATAGACCATGTTTTTCCATACGTTTGGGTTACTTTTGGACTAGTCCTAGTCCCTTATGGGCTACACTTTACACGCGTGTTTGTACAAGTCCTATTATTTGCAGGGATTTTATGTGAATTTTACATTCAGTCACTATTTAATTCTAATAATATGAAGGGTTGTCAGATTGATTTAGACTTTTCGCCAAAGCCTTTATTTTTCAGTTTGCACAAAAAAAAAAACATATTTTTTAAATTATTAAAAATATTTTTTATAAGCCCTAAAAAATAAATTTGTTCCGTATCGCTAAAATGCACCAAAAATTCAAAAAAAAAAATCGCCATGATATATATGGGCATTTCCTGGGGTCGCGAACGTAAGTTCGTACGCTTTTGATGTACAAATAATATAGAAAACAAAACTTTTCCTAAACGTACGCAAAATAGAAGTCAACTTTGGCTGACGTAGTGAAATGTAAAAATCTGCGTAATGGAACGGAATATTCAAAAGTGATTAATTTATTTCAAAAGTGTATTAATGAAGGTCTCCATACAGTGTTTACAAAATAAAATATCTCTTTTGGTTTTTGTTTAATTGGATTATGTACCGGTCGCGAACGTACGGGTCGCGAACGTACGATTTTTCCATATGTTTTTTTATTATTATCACCATGCAGATTCCCATAAATATCTTCAAATTTCCTTAACAAGCAACTTAATACTCAATTTACAATTGATTGTAATGGAGAGATTATGAAGAAAGAGTGTAAACATAATATATTTTTTGCATGTAAAATAAGTACATAAAAATGTCTTTAGAAGTAGAAAATATAAGAAAATATAAAATTTTCCAGTTTCCAGCGCAATTTCCTCAATTAAAACAGCTGAGATATGCTATGAAACCATTCTTTTATAACAACATAGAATTTTTTATAATAATAAACAATAAAAGACGATGATTATCAACATTTTATTTTTTCATCCTGGTAGACCATTCTGGGGAAATGCCCATATTTTATTTAGAACAAAGTAAAATAATTAGTGAATACAAAAAATTGATTTCAATTAGATGGAATATCACCATTTTAATATTCTCTCCGATTAACAAACGGTAATTTTTTCCATTGTGTTTCATAAACTTCCAAAGGTACGTTAAGATTCATAAAAATCTTTACAAACAAATTGCCACACTTTATAATTTTCAAATACTGACCATACATATTACTTCGATTGTATTAAACGAATTTCAAAACTTATTTATCACTCAACAAAAATAGCCAACAAAATCGCTAACTTTTTTATAAATCGTTATGTCGCCAAATCAAAAATTAGGTCGCCAAACAAGATTGAAATTCGCCACGTTTGGCGAGAAATCGCCATATCTGACAACCCTGATAGTATGTATGCAGGTCAAAACACCAGTGATGAAATCGATGAGGCTAAAGTGTACGATCTTATCGACTTGTGTACTTCATTTTAGATTTTTTAACTTAATATATGATCTCCATTTTATGTTATTTAAAAAAAAAAAAAAAAAAAAAAAAACAGAAACAGAAACTGAAACTGAACAAAATTTACTTTCGGCGACTTTTTCGTATTTTTTCTCAGTTTATGGCGATTTTTGACTGAAATATTATACCATCATTGTTTTGTATGCAAAATTTAATTAAAAAAAAAAAAAAATATTACGAAAACTAAACAAAATTGCACACAAGTGTTTCTGTATCTTTCCTTTGCCAGAATTATCTCTCATTTAAATAATTTTCCAACACTTATTTAAAGGATGTGAGAAAAAGTTTTTTGTAAGAATATTTTGCGAAAAGTTTCTCACAAGAACTGTCAAAATAAGTGACATTTCAAATTGGTGCTGGAAAAACAAAATATGGATATTTACAATTTTGAATTGGTTTATATACCAATTTTTTAATATAAATAAAAAATAGAAAGAAATTAAATGATGAAAATATATAAAGCACAGTTGTAATTGTTGTAGTTGTTCCTTTGGCCAGAGTGATGAATTTTTGAATGTTATTTTTGTCAAGCAATATATTCAATTGTTATATTTTGTTATTAAAATTTTTTTTAGCCTTTCCTTTTTTTGGTTTTATTCAGGGCTGCCAAATAAATTTGTGTAAAAATCGTCCATTTCCTGAGAAAAAATACAAAAATCATCTTTTATTTTTTAAAAAATCTGAAAATTTAAAATTAATTTAAAACAAATTTTGTTTGGTTTTTTTTATTATTATAATTATTTTAAGCCAAAGATGCCCAGTAGTGGCTGATATCAGCCAATTAAACTCACACGTATACTTACGCTCTTTTGTTTGATCGTCAATCAACCAATAGGAAATCAGCATGTTGAGTGGGAGAGACAAACTACACTTGCAGAACTTCTGTGTCTTATTTTACATTTTAATCGTCATCGAGACTGCTGTGAGTTAACACATAAATTGAAATTATTGCGATTTATTAATGATGTCAGTCGAAAACTATTTTATGTTACAAAATGCTTTTGATGACATGCAATGTCTTATTTGTCATAAGACATTTAAAAAAACTAAGAAATATAATTTAAAAAACCATTTTGAAGATGTTCACAAAGACATGAATTATTTTCAGGGGGAAGAAAAAGAAAAACAATTTAAAATTTATAAGAAAATTTTTATTGAAAAGTTGAAGGAATGGGTAAATCAATATAAAGAAAATGATGAAGATATGGTGGAGCAGAATTTAAAAATGGGCTTATCTAACTTAATAAGTTTATATATTGTAAAAAAGGAAGGCCATTTTATATTGAATTATATTTGCTCAAAAAAACGCAATAAGCTGAATTCTTCTAGTTTGAGAAATATACTTTTATTGCGCAACTGCAATAAGAGTATCAACTTAGAAGATTTTATTACTTTTTAATTGCAAATTGAACAATGATTAATTGAGGGAAAATTTATAAACACTTCGAAGAATCTTTTTATTTCGAAATATATCATACTATCCAGATGTCCGCATATATAAATTATATATGTATGTATTATAGATAAATATATACCTATCAATACATTCATCAAGAGGATTACTAAAATAAATACATTCACCAAGAGTATTACTAAAATATGTACACTCATTAATTTTACATTTCCCTTTTGTTAAACAAAGAAACCGAAAAAAATGACAACACCCGCCACACATGTGCTTTCGTCGCAATCTCGTTGACGACTAAATAAAATGAATAGCAAATTGATTTCTTCCAGTGTTATTTCGTCACTCTCACCAATACTACTACCTTGGGCATCAATGATTTAAGCAAGGTAGCCGCGAGATTACAACAATTGTGCAATAAAACAAACAACAGGGCTTTTTATTGCTGTTATGTGATACCAACTGTCAAACAGAAAAGGGGTTGATAAAAGACAAAAAAGACAAGAGATAAAGACAAAAAACTTGTTTACTTGTTTACTAAGCCACATTTGACAGTTCGTACCACAAAACAGGCAAATAAAAAATAATCAGCAGGCCTTCGGAGACTACCTGCTAAAATATATCTTGATCTGAACCTTGTTTTGACATTTTTTATTGCAAATTTGTGTAGAGCAACATGTTTGAATTATGATTGCAACATGTTGCTCTTCACAAATTTGCGATAAAAAAAAATTTCAAAAAAGGTACGTTCACTTTATCGGGAATAAAACACGAATGTACCCAGGAAAAACTTTTTGATTTAAAGTAATAGGTGGTAGTTATTTCATACGTTACCTGGTAAGAAGTTGTCATTACAATTGGCATTATTCTGAAAACTTCAATAATTACTTACTAGCAGTGACCACAGCAACTTCTTATTACTTCTATTATTTTTACTACTGAATATTTGCTTACTAATAATAAGCTCAATAACTACTTATTAGTGGTGCTGTTTTCAGTACTAAATATGTACTTAATGGTAACGTACTAAATAACTACATATTAGGTATATTATCTAGGGATTTTTTGGCTTTTAGTAAGTACTAACAATTCAACTTACTCGTAGTTAAATAAATACTAGATATTTTTTACTTCTAGTAAGTCTATTGTAAGTACTGAATTCTGTGGATACCTGGAACAAAAATAAGTAGTTATTCAGCCGAAAAATAAGTAGTGTTAATTTTTCTCCAACATTACTTGCTAACTTGACAGGTAAGTAAAGTTTTTGCTGGGTATCCATCGATTTTTTAGCTTTATTAAAAAATAAATAAAGTAAAGGGTTATAAAAAATTGTGTAACAAAAAGGTAAAACTTTGTGATTTTTAGCTCTACACAAATTTGCGATAAAAAATGTCAAAACTAGGTTCTTTCAGTTTATCGGGAATAAAACAGGAATTTGTCCATGGAATTTCTTTAAATAAAAATTTTTTTTTTTATTTCTTAAAGATGCAGCTTTACGCTTAAGTACTTAAACTGGGAAGTTTTTGTTGATTTAAATGTTTTATGAATTTTTTGAAGTGAAAAATTTTATAATAAAACAAAAAAAAAAAAAATATTTTTCCACTTGTGCCTCAATAACTCCAAAACTAATGGCTGAATCAAAAAATTAAACTATAAAGACTTAAATCTGGCCTATGCATAACAAAAAAATGGAGCAGCCACTTCAAAGATCTCAAATTTTAGAAAAATAAAAGAGAATTTGAAATAATGACGATTTTTGCCGTTAGGTGACTATAGCGGATCAAAAAATATAGTGTTTATTCAGGGAATTGTTGCTCGTTGCATACTGTTATTCGAGTTCTTATTGATATCAACGTCATGTCATGTCTCAATACAAGGAAATGGACTAAAGAAGTGTTTAAGAAATAAGTGTTGTAATTAGCTGGACTTCGAATTTGAGTAAAGAACCTGATGTTCAACAGACTGGCTTAGATATAAATTCTCTTCATTTGACACATTTCATTTAATAACAACTTTTCTGATTCCAGTTTAAATAATTATTTTATTTAAATTTTTATTAACATTTAGCCAATAGTGCATTAAAAATTAAAAGGAAAGAAAACGTTTGGAACTTTTTAAAATCAAATCTTTATTTTTTGGCAGTTTGACAAAGTGAAGTAAAGTTAAAGTAGTAAACATCCATTCGCCCATCCAAAGAGCTTAACCAAATAAAGTTAAAAAAAACACTGCAATAGAACCAGCAGCAGCAGCAGCTACCCATGGATTTGTTCTTTTTTTTCCTTCCAACTTCGACAAAAACTTAAGAAACAATAAATTCTTCTAAAAAAAAATTTCTGCATACAAGCATTTGAGGAAAAGAGTTTGAAAATTAAAAAAAAAAATCTCTAAAGATGATTCAACAATGCTTTTAAACTTATGAAAAATACTAAACAAAGTTTGTAATCAGCCAACAAAAAAAAATTAAGGCAAAGGACTTAAAAGTTCAAATTTTGCAGAAATCAATACTCGTAGATAATAAACTTTAATTCTTAAGTGTTTTAAATAGAAAATTTTTCAACAAAAGACAATAAATTTAAGGTAATTTTGTAATTTTTTACTTAACTCCATCTTTTCCCTAAATTAAGTTCTAATTTTATGTTAAAATTCTGTATATTCCTTCCTGTGGATTATTCCAAATTATAATAAAAATTTCATTATGTGTTAACAGTGACTGTCTGTAATGTGTCTGAGTGTGTGCAGTTTAATTATTTGGTAAGGCGTAATTAAATCCTTTATAAAGTACTTCTGACATTAATAAAACTCTTTTTTTTTTCTTTCTCATAGTGGAGCACCTGGCATTTTAACGGATTTACATTAATAATTGTCGTGTGTTTTAGCTCCTGAATGTGTGTGAATGGGGTTTAAGCCGGATGTTTATAAATATGTTCAATGTATCACGTGCCATACAATTGGGAGTTGCAACTGCAAATGATATTTGCAAAATGCTACTTGGTATTAAAGCAAGACAAGGGGACAAATTAGGGCGATCAAAAACTTTAACAGTTTTATATACAACATTTTTATACTCTACACCATTAAGGCCATGTCAGATAAAACTTTTGCTTCGCGTTGCGTTAGAGATTCGCTTTGACATCTTAGATAAAATATGCATTCTTATACGAAAAATGTCACATAAAGTACTTTTAACGCAGAGCGAAGTGAAAAGTTAGGCAACTCTCATCTTTTTGCGCGCAATCAACTATAATATAATTTGTTTTATGTATTATTTTTTTTTTACACACATTGCGTGAGTGTTGTCAAAGTTTTTATTGTGTCATACACCTTTTGCTTTACGCTTACGGCCTTAAGTGTTTAAAAATGTTTTGCACATGTATTGTGAGAAAACTTTAAAGTACAGAGACACGAAAAACTAAGGGCGCAATTTTTATAAAAATTTAATAGCAAGAAATTGTTGTGGTTGTAAAAAATTATATCTAAAATATAAACATTCTTGAATAGATTTAACGATGTCCGTTCGTCCGGCTGGCTGGTTGAAATCTAAAATATATTCAGATAAAGTTCGGCACATAAATATTTATTTACAACCTAAATATCGCTTATAGAAGGTACTATGTCAAGGTCAAATTTTCTGTTAGTAGGTCCAGAATTGATCTTGGCTCCCATACAAGTACCCACCCTAATACTATGTTCACACCTGAGTTCTTAAACGCCTTTAAGCATCTCGAACGTGATTAAGCTCTAATCACCTCAAAATCGAGCTAAATAACCATGTATATATATATATATATATATATGTTCCTTTAACTCCCATTGGAGCATAGGGCGCCTTATTTTTAGCGATTCGTTAGCAATTAGTTCAGAAACGTAGGTTGCTAGCCTTCGTTCCCTAGTTTGGTGATAGGGCTGCTATCTAAGCACCCAAACGTGCTGTGTTTGGAGCCAGTGTTTCAGAGGATCCAGTATTCGCGATCTCCTACTTCCTGAGACGCACTTTGGCCATTCAGGGTTCGCTTACACTCCAGGTTGGCAACAGAATTTCCTCTGTGCGGTTGTTAAGGTTATACCGCCTAAGATCGGTCGACAGGGCCTCGTTTGTCAAAAACAGGGGTCACCAAGTCCTTTCTGGACAGAGGGTGAGGTTGTCATTTGAAAAGGATTGGCTGTGTGTACAATATGATAACTCATTTGTATTCGCGTCACTTTTCCATTAACCATACATTGACATAATTACAACTAAATCACTTCATTAATCACATACCTCAAATTGAGTATAATGTAGAATCGGCCAACATGAACGTGTACAACCGGCCACGATTTCTGCTTAATGTTTTTATTTTTTTCCTTAAATAATTCATAAATTTTTACAATTTCATCATTTAAATGATAAACATAATCTTCTGATAACTTTATAAAAGTATCTCTATCCATTTTTATTACTTTAAAGAAATATAAATATGTTTGTTGTGTTTTTTTCTTTATCATCTGCATCTTAATCATCTCAAATGTAATGTGAACAGCTTTGAATAACTTAATCAACATTTTGTTTAAACACGTTTAAAAACTGAACTGAACTGAACTGAACATAGTATAAAATCACTTCGAGATGAAAAAATCTCATTGAGTCGGCTTTTTTAACAGGCTTATATCGGGTGATTTTTTAGCTATTATCTTTTTGGCAACACTGGTTTAACCTTTATGTCAACAGCTGAAAAATTATACTTTCGTCAGCAGCAAGCATACCCGGGTATGCAAACACATGTTGTTGTTATTGTTTTTTCGTTTTATTTGTATTTTATTTGAATTTTTTCCCTATTTTAAATTGTTTTTATGAATGAATACTTAAAATAACGTTTGTTTTAGCAAAGACTTGTGCATTTTTTTTTCCTTTCATGTATAAATATTTACACTAAGTGGCTTTTGAGCAAAAACTTGTTATTTGCTGTTTATTACTTGAACTACGGTTGACGTGAGGGGTAGGAATAAAAAAAAACCACATCCATGGTCTGATATGTCCAATTTTATTCAAACATCAGAATATGTTAGGAAACACTTTTAGTAAGGATATCATGAAGTCATGAGAGCGACATGACAGCCACTTTCAGAGATACAGTGTTTTTAAAATTCAAAACATACCCGGGTATGTAGCTGTTGACATAAGGGTTAAACAGCTGACGCACGTTTCGTGTTTTGTTTCACTGTCAAGCATCTTCAGTTTGGTCTATAATTTAAACATGAATCGTCTTACAAACGAACAACGCTTGCAAATTATTGAATTTTATCATCAAAATGCGATCCACTTTTTTATCGAAAAATTGTGTTCAGCGACGAAGCTCATTTTTGGCTCAATGGGTACGTTAATAAGCAGAATTGTCGATTTTGGAGTGAAGATCAGCCAGAAGCATTGCAAGAGCTACCAATGCATTCAGAAAAAGTCACAGTTTGGTTCGGTTTATGGGCTGGTAGCATCATTGGACCGTACTTCTTCAAAGATGATGCGAATCGTAACGTAACTGTGAATGGTGAGCGCTACCGTGAGATGATATCCAACTTTTTTTTGCCCAAAGTGCAAGAGCTTGACTTGCAACACATGTGGTTTTAATAAGACGGTGCCAAATGCCACAGAGCACGCTTAACAATGGACTTATTGAGAGGCGAGCTCGGTAAACATTTTATTTCACGTTCGGGACCGGTCAAATGGCCGACTAGATCGTGCGATTTAATGCCTTTAGACTTTTTTTGTGGGGCAAAGTTAAAGCTCATGTCTATACACACATGCCCGCTTCAATTGACGCGTTGGAAGACAACATTGAAGCATTTATTCATAAGATACCGGCCGAAATGTTGGAAAGAGTATGCCAAAATTGGACTTAGCGGATGGACCATTTGAGGCGCAGTCACGGTCAACATTTGCATGAAATAATCTTCAAAGATTAAATTATATGGACCGTACTATCGATTCAAATAAAGATTTCATGCATTTTTCTGAATTTTATGTGTTTTTTTTAAACTTTCCTATAGCTCTTAAAAAATCACCCCTTATAAGTTTGTCATTCCGTTTGATTTTTCGACAATATTGATGTAAAGTATATACATACCTATATATTCTGGGTACTTGTGAGTAGCGAAATTGATTTAACTATGTCCGTCCATCCATCTGTCCGTCTACCTGTGAAAATGGGATTTGTCTCTTAACATTCCTGCCACATCTATCCGTTAAAATTTTCTATTGAAATTCAGACAGATCGGTCCATAAATGGCTGAGATATGAGCAAAAACCCACAACTGCCTCTAATATTTTTTGTAAAATTGTATGTTGTTGGTTTTTTATACCCATCGCCGTCATTTTCGCAAAAAAAGCTTAAGCGACATCATTTTAAATTTTCGTTTGTTTTTTTTTATAAATGAATTTATAGGTAGCACTTGCAACATCACCTTAAAAGTAATGGTCACATAAGATACCGTTACGATTTTATAGCAAAAATAATTTTATCATAAGCGACAACGTTCTTACAAAATTTTTATGAAATAAAATAAAAAAACTTTCTCCTGTAAAATTTGGTGTATGTCGCTTAAGCTTTTTTGCGCTAATGATTCGATATGTATATATAAACTTATAAATTAATATATATACCTGTGGCATTTTGACAAAACATCTTCAGTCGAGATAAGATAGCAAAAAAGTTTTAAAAAAAACTCGGTCAAAAAATCATTTTTATCAAATAACGCTACGTGCCAGTTTTTTGACCAAATGAATCTGACACCTAATCTTTATGTAAAACTGTCCGCAGAGTTTTTGAGATAATCCAAAATAACCGTTATTTGTGTTTTTAAAAAAGATGATGTGACTGAAATGCAAATATCTTCAGAAATTTTTTTTTCTTGGCTGAGCTGGGGCTCGAACCTGGGTTCAATTTACATGTTTCAAGAATCACCACATTCTTTCATCAGATTTCTTTGAGTGCTGCACCACTGCGGTGCCAGCCAGCCAACAGTCAAACATCAATCTTTAACCAATAGTACTGGTGGTTCGAAATTTACTGTAATTATAATTTTCTATTTTATATTACATGTTGCTTCCTTTCTTCTGTTTTTTTGTATTCTTTCTGTCAAGACTTTGGCTTGAACACCTGAATACATTTGTTTATTATGGCTTTCAAGACAAAGTCTTGCTTGTTTTTTATGTTTTAATTTTATTTAATTTTTTTTATATAAATTAAATTTTTATGTTAGTTACGCTATTTTAAATTTTACATTACATTATTTTATTCATCGTCAGAGTCAGTAAAATATATTTCTGGGTCTTTCAACAATGGTAAAACATCGGTTGTTAAAATTGATTTTTTAGCATTAGGCGGTTTACGCAAATTGCAAATAACAGGATCTGATGCAATAAATCTGTATTTGTGTGAACTCTTGACGTCAACCAGCCTACCAGCATTCCATTTCAGATATCTTAACTTAGTTGCATTGGCTTTTTTCCACTTCACGTTTATTTCATAGCAAAACTTTCTGACAAAGTTATTTAACTTGGAAATGTCTACTACACTTCCAGTACTAACATTTCCACACATAAAATCAGAAACACGGTCATGACTTTCGTTTTGATTTGTTGAAAGCCAAATTTCGGGAATTTCACTACAAAAAATTTGTTTGGGCATTATGCTTTAATAGGTCAAATAGGGTCAATTCGGGTGGGTCCTTTTTTTTTTTTGTTTCTATAAATATACATTTTGGTAAATGGTGTAGTGAAAAACATTTTACTGAACACTGTAATTTTTTTTCCATTGAAAATTTTGTATATAAAAAAAAACTTACCTAAAATGTATGCCTTGAATATCGTTCTCAAATAAATTAAGTAGGCTTTATTTAAAAATGTAATAAGACTCTTATCTGGTTTATATATTGCAGTCTAATATTCAAAAAGATTTTTAAAAAAATATCAAAAACAACAAAATTCTAAGTATCCAAACATTGATTATTTTTAGCAAGATCTATTAAAAATTTGTGTGTACATATATAAAAAATCTCACTTTGTGATACTCTTATATTTTTTATTGTATAAAATTTATTTAACAGAAAAAAAAAGATTTTTTTTTAATTAAATCCTGCATAAACAATGAAATCTGACACTGTGCATTGGTTAAAAAAACAAGAAAAACATAATCCGTTTAAAATTTTTGAAGATATTTGCATTTAAGTCACATCATCTTTTTTACAAACACAAATAACGGTTTGGAATATCTCAAAAACTGTTCTACTTTTGACAATTCTAACTTCATATACGGATTCAGCGGAAAATTTTACATAAAAATTAGGTGTCAGATTTATTTGGTCGCGACTTTGTTGAAAATTTGTGACACAGTGTAATAAAAAAATTTTAAAAACGTAAGCTAAAATGTTTTTTGAATGAAAATTCGTACGATTATCAACATTTTTTTCAACTTTTTAAATTTGCCTTCAGATGTTTTGTCAAAATGATATATAGTATATACAAAAAAGTAAAAAATTAGTTTTTAAAAATTTATTAAAAACAATATGTGTATATTAAATTAAATTTTATTTTTTCGACCTTCTTTTATAATTAAAATAAAAAGTTTTTTTTGAGCTCGAGGCCAATTACACAGTACAACAGCCAATCTGGGGGGTGAGAAATTCCAAGTCAGGGTGATGGTACTAGGTCAGTATAGTAAAACCCTCAAAGGGTTTGGCGTTCGTATGTGTCAGTTTTTTTTTTATAACCTTTTAAATTTTTTCCTTATCTTGATGTTTTTTCGCTTAGTTGTGACATTTTGGCAAAAACGTAGTTTAACATAACTCGAGAATCACTTGTCCGATTTTGATGAAACAAATTTAGAAAAGTTAAGAATTACAATTTCTCTAATCTGTTTCTATACCGTTTTCCTATATGTGCAACACTTTTGAAGTTAAAAATTAATGTAGTGCCGAAGGAGAATTTATTGCTGCCTCCACTGCATATTAAACTTGGAATTGTTAAGAATTTTACCAAAACTGTCGCCAAAAGAGATCATTGGATACTGATGACTCATATGGAGGATCATCACGTGCATGATATGTCGGAGCAGTCGTAGAAGAGAAAATATCTGGGCTAGAAGCTTTTGGCACAGGAATGTGGTCCGAATGAGGCAATGGTGTTGCGGCACTTGCAACACCAACGTAATTATACGATTTTCTTATCCTTTTTGCGGCTCCTTTATTCGCACATGCATATCAATTCAATGGATTGTGACCTTCGCCAGGATTAGTCCAAGTCGTTGTGATACCGAATGGCATGCTTATATAGGGTCACCACACGAAGTTGGGAAAAAACGGCCTCTAACCAGGAAAGTAAAATTTTTAATTGTAATTTTGTATATTATTTTATAGTAAAAACAAAAGAAAGCATTACATTATTAATGGTAGGTTGTCAGTGACATAAAATTTAAATGGATTCGGTGTTATAAAATTGTTTTTGAAAAAAAAACGTCAACTCAAGAAATCGTAAAAACTTGGTGTTAATAAATTCGCAATCTGGCAAAGATATTTTCTTGTTAACATATTTTATGAAAAACAAACTAAAGAAATTGGAATTTGGTCATTCATTTTGTTCATTTAATATTAATATATTATCAAATTTAGGTTTATGTGTATTTTTTTTTATATTGAAGAACAAACTTTTTGTCAGCTGTTAAAAACAGGGCGATCCAATTTTGTGTTTTGTTCTCGTTAAATAAAAAATTGCATTATTACATGTTAGGCAAGACATTTTATAAATGCACCTTTTAAAATGTGGTATTTTTTGTTGTTGTAGAAAACACCATTAATTCAAGCATCCACAACGTTATCTGATAGATTTTCAGAAATTTTTCATGTTTGTTGTCAATGCAACAGTTCAGGCTCAAGCTTAGATGTTAGTAGGTGTTTATGTTCATCAGCTATTTGCGGTTTTAAAAGTTTTGTATCTGTATATGACTTGATTACACTTTGAGGTAGAAGTTTAGATATGTTCAATACATTTAGGACATCTATTGGGAAAGGTGTTTTGAGATCTTCTAAAATAAATTCAATAAGAGGAATGTAACCTACATATCGGTAGTAATCTTCAAAATTTTGGATGCGATTATTTCGTTCAAATCTTGTCTTTTCGATCGGAACCTCGATTAGAACGCAAATAACTTTAACTTTTTCAAAAATCGCTTTAAATTGTTCTTTGGCTTTATTTCTTTTCTCTTCATGGCACATGATTAAAGTTTTGATAAGGCTTGATCCTTTTTGAGGATCTATATCGTGCTTTTGTAAAATGATACTAAGCGGCTGTGTTACAATAAGTATCACACTTAATATGTATATTCCGCAAATAAATTCAAAAGTACTAAGTGAGTTCCTTAATATAAGGCTTTTGATGAAGTATCTCTGCCTTTCCACTCAGATCCACCCATCTTGTCCCGCATAATGTAGAGAGTTTGGCTCCCAAATACTTTGTTCAAAACTGCGTTTCGCTTGGGATGATTTTATTTAAAAAATTTTATCGTTTCTTTAACAAATAATACAACTTTTTGTATTAATGGCACTTTATTGCTTTTAGAAATTGAGTTGTTGGATTATAGGAATAGCAAGGCGTTTGTTTTGCGTTTGTCGCAGTTTCCAGATTTTTTTTACAGCTCCATTTTCTGTTGACATCAGAGGAAACCCATCTGTTCCAACTCCTACACAATTTTTAGGTCAAAACCAAAATTTGTTAAAACTATTGAACTATTGAACATAGTACCTTCGCATCAGTTGACACATCAACGTCATTATTAATATCCTTTGACGCCTTCTCTTCAAATGCGTTTACAACAAATCCAATAAATTCTTCCCTAACAACTTTTTGTTGTATGTTAAAATATCTTAAAGATAAGGAAATCTGGCTTTTCCCCGACAAATCCGTGCTTTCGTCAAAAATTATTGAATAGTATTCTGATTCATATAACACATATATACATAAATATTGCATATACTAAGGCTTATTAATAATTCAACCGTATGCATTTTCAAGTCAAATGTTTACCCTTTGGATATAGGTCGCACCTGCTGGGATTAAATGTAAAATAATAAGTATTTGAATACAGTAAACTAGATGTTTCATTGAAAATATATAATAATAACTATTAGGATTAAGATTTGGATACTTATTAAAAATTTCGTTAGAGATTCAATAAAAAAAAAACATAAAAAACTCTGCTGGGATTTCCAAAAATTTTGTACATTAAAAAAATTTTATCATTGGAAGTTCTTGTATTATCGAAATAAACAAAACGTATTTTTATAATTTACGGGGGGGATTTTCAGCCCCCCCCCCCCGGAATCCGCGCCGGGCATCAAAAACTAAGGCATACTTTTAGGAGTTACAATAAATTATGATAACTTAAAAACCAACATTCTAGTATTTATAGTGGGGTTGAAGTACAATTATGCACAACAATTTTAACATTACATCTGTACATTGCTTTTTACTAGAAGTGTGCATAGCTAATACCATAACATTTTAAACTAATAAAATAACTAATAAATACTAAATAACTAATCAATACAAGATAACTAATAAATACAACTAATTCTTAATTAATAATTACAACTAAAGTTACTTTCGTTACAATATTAAATCATATTAAAAATAAAACAATAAAACAGCCTTCTACACTATTGTGAAAAAAAAAACTAAGCAAATTTGTGCATATCTTGCCGCAAAAAAGTTTAAGCGACAAAACAAAATTTAACAGAAGTTTTTTTATATTTTATTTCATATAAATTTAGCATGAAGGTTGTCGTAACGGTGATGATGATGATGCAAATTGCAAGTGCTGTCGCTCAAGCTTTTTTGCGGTAATGCCTCGATATGTACATTAGACCGACTCAAAAAAAAGGTTGTTTATGGACCCCCCTCAAAACTAACTTATGAACATTCCCAAAATATTTTCACTCTAGCGATAATCTCCCATGAGCTAAACCGCGTCAAAAAAAGATCCAAGAATGGTATTTTTCATGAAAAAAAATCGTTAAATTTTTTTTTTGTCCAATGAATATAATAGATATTAAGGAAATCTTTGATTCTGCATTGAAACATTTTAAAAATCTAGCCACGGACTCGAGATAGCGAAATGTTTATGTTAGTTATTTTATGCTTTTCAATTGGATTTTAATGAAAATTGAAATAACTTAACCATTTTTTGTCCGATTTTCATTTCCAGTATACAGTAATTTTGACTTAGCTGCACAATCTCCTTTGCACGATTTTTGGTTCAGGTAAATCAAAAATGCAGCTATCTTAAATGCATTTACCTGCCTTAATGTGCAGGTATACAATTGTGGTTACCTGCACAAAAGTGCAGCTAAAGTAAAGTGTTTGATTTAAAAGTGGAATAAAAAGTATTTTATTAAAAGTTAAAAAAATAGTTTAGGTTTTTTACAACAAAATAAAAATCAGTTACGTCCATCGTACAATCTTTCTTAACGCAAAATAATTTTTTTACGTTTGTGGATCAAAAACACATTAAGTAGACGGAAACAATTAACCGAAACATTTGCTCTGGTTTTTCGCAATGAGGTCTTATTATGCGAAATAATTAAGCGGGGGACGCAATTAAACGGAACTCAACTAAACGGGTATTTTTACATTGACAGTTATACTGAATGATTTCGTTCCATGGTTTTTAGTGCAATAAAACTGGAAACTCAATTAAGCGGGGCTCAATTAACCGAAAACAACGTACATAAATTTTTACTTTATTAAAATTTTGTTTCAAATAACAGATCATTTTATACATGTATGTATGTATATTTAATATAAAAGAAACATTAACAAAAACCATGAGATTACACAAAGAACATAAAAATTTATGAAAAAAAAACAAAATAATCGCGATTTATATTTTTATAAACAGCTTTAATTTGATATTTATGTGAAAAAGTGGCCACCATATTTTTTCATGTGTGCAGCTAACTTTGATGTTTTGTATGAAAATATTTTAAAGCTGCCCAAAAATATGAAAAATATGCAGGAAGAATAATTCCAGAGAAATATTTTTTTTGGGCAGTTAAGTCAAAGTGCAGATAACTTAAATTTTTTGTATGAAAATAATTTTAAAATGCCAAAAATGTTGTGCATTTATCTTAAATGTGCAGTTATAGAAGGTGCACTTAAAAAAGGAATTTGTATGGAATTAAAAAGAATAATTCCAAAAATGATCAATTTTGTGCAGTTAAGTCAAAAGTGCACGTAAACAAAAGGCAGTTAAGTCAAAACTACTGTATAACAATCTCCAAGTCAAAGAAATGGCTTAGATATCGACATGCAATTATTTTTTAAGATCTTATGACTCATTTTTAATGAAAAACTCTTGGATTTTTACAAAATTACAAAAGTTGTGCAGATTTTTAAAACATTGTATGTACACTCGGGATAAATCAAGTTTTTAATGATAACTTTAGGTACGGGTCGTACTCAAAAATTCAAGTACGAATAACACTAAAACGTACTCAAAGCAATCCTAAATAGGATTACTTTCTATTGTGTTTTCCAATAAAAGCTTATAAAAAAAGTACTCGTTTATTGATCAAATTTAATGATTAACTCAAAAGCATGACAATTCATTTTTTTTAAATTATATGCGAAACATACAAACAGGAAAAACCACTAGTTAACAACAAAAACATTGTTGCATATATGTATAAGTAGTAGATTGATGTTCATACTCAACACTTTCGAAAATCGATCAATTTCTTGAAATAAGTATAAAATTCTTAAATAAAGTAAAAGAAAGATTAAACTTTTCGTTGTGTTAAACCCTCCGGCTTACGCATATTTTTATTTTCTATACACATTGAAAAAAGGTCTGGCCAAACTCATGTGTAGCACAAAGAGTTAAAAAGTAAATTTTAACTCTTGCTGATCATTTAGTTTATATTTTTGGTTAAATATGTACATAAGGTTTTTAAAGTACAAATGGTGTTTCATCATTCTCTAAAGTGTAATACGAGAAATTTAATCAATCATAATAATTGTTTCTTTCCAATTCGGGATAAAATCAAATTTTTTGATTTAATCTTAGTTTTACTTAAATCAATCTCATTTTCGGATTATTTCAAGTACGAAATCGGGATTGAATATGGAAAATTTAAGTATTTTGCGATTGAAAATCCGTACTTGAATCAATCTTTCTGTACTTGATTTAAGAAAATCCGTTCACACCGTACTATTAATTCCGCTTCGGATTGATTTGAGTACGAATGGACTGATTTTTCTTTCGAGTGTATACTTATGGGAATTCACACATCGATAGAGGAAAAATTTTGATTCCAGCAGTATAAAAAACGTATTTTGAAAAAGATGTAAATTGGTGTAGTTAATATTTCCTCTACAGAACTATTGTTATATTTATTTGTTAGCACTGTTTTCATAACACAGTGAGACAAAAAAATTAAGTGAAAATACCTGGGAAATTATACCATTTTTCTGGTAGGTACTGTCGAGTACAACAACAGTCTGGTTTTGGAATTTTCAAAACACCCCCAAAATCTTGAGTTACGGGTAAAAACCCGGGTTTTCATACCTGTATGCACTTATCACCACGTAACTTAGTTGAATACCAACCGATTTCGAACTTTTTGGCAGATTTAGAAAGAAAAAGCTTAGATCTTTTGAACGGTATATATCTTCTTTAAGTAAATTTCAGATACATGTATGTATTTTTACACCAAATGTATTTTTTTACGGTTTTTTCTCATTTTTCTATTTTCGGGACGTTTTTACACAACATTTTTGCATAAAAACCGTGCTATTTATGGTTTTATTAAAAAATATAATTAATTAGAAATAAAACGAGGGTTTGTGTTTAAAAATCCGTTGAAAATTGACTGATTTATTCAACTTAAAAAAAAACACATTTTTTACAAAAAAATTATTCCTTACGATTCCGATCAAAAACGTTTGCTTGACCTTTTTCTTTTTAATTTAACGTCTTCAGTATCTCGTTTAAGGGACCAGCAATACTCTGAAAGCATTTTTATTTTATTTTTTCCTTCAAAACGGTTTTCCATTGTAATTATTTCGTGATGAAAATGTTCGCCTTGTTCATCGCTAAACTGACCTAGGTTGTCTGGAAAAAAGTCCAAATGCGAGTGCAAAAAATGAATTTTTATAGACATGTTGCAGCCCATTTCACCATAAGCTTTTAAAAATTCATTAACGACCATGGCATAGTCGTCGCTTCTGTGACTCCCAAGAAAATTATCACAAAGCGCAACAAAACTGTTCCACGCGCGTTTTTCAACGGAACTCAACATTTTTAAAAAGGCCTCGACTCTCATAACTTTACGAATTTGAGGTCCAATGAAAATACCTAAAATTAATCAGAAGAGATAAAAATGTTAAAAATGAATGCTATTTCGAAGTAAATACACAAATACCTTCTTTTATTTTTGCTTCACTTAATCTTGGGAATATCGATTTAAGATGCTTAAAAGCTTCGCCGTTAATAACAAGCTTTTTAACAAATTGTTTAATGTATCCTAATTTTAAATGCAATGGTAGAAGAATAACATTCTCAGCTTTAACTAATGGTATGTTTAGAATGTTTTTTCTACCAATTTGCTGCGACTCACGAGATGGCCATACTTTGCAATCATAGTGATTTTTTGCACTATCCCATTCACAAAGAAAACACGGATATTTTGTGTAACCACCTTGCATGCCAAATAAAATTGTCAATACATTTAATCACCTATGATTTTCCATTTATGTGTAGCGTAGCTGACGAACAGGAGTATTTTTTGCATGACTTCGTAAGTTTCTTTTGTGGTAGTCGCATAGAAAATTGGAACTGATGGCAACCGATTTTCGTTATGTAATAAAACTGCTTTCAAACCTAAATATAAGATTACAGATTATAGATAATCCACGATTTTGAAAATTACTTACTTTTACATGAGCCATCAATGAAAAGTCGCCATTCATCTGCATTATAATTGTAATTTAGTGCAGAAAATAATTTTGGAATATCACTGCAATACGTAAGATTGCTGTCACTTTTATCAGTTTCAAAGCTTTCTTCAAATAACAAAGTCCTCTCACTTTTTCTACAATATGTAATACGAAAGTCTGCTTTCACCAAATTTCGCTGTTTTAATATTCGTTTGGCATATGACCAATATCCGCAAATAAGCCACAGATATAGCAAAATTTGTTACGCTTATTACACATTTTTATTTAAATTTTACACGATTTTGTTAAATTGTAAGATTTTTAATGTACACAGTTGGAAAATAATAAAGAAGTGATAAATAAAGGGTCACATTAAGTCTCTGACATATTGACAAAAAATCCTAAGTCGAGATAATATAGCAAAAAAGTTTAAAAAAAACTCGGTGAAAAAATAATTTTAATCAAATAATAAAATAAACCAATTAAAGAAAAACATCGGTTATAATACAAAATTTTAAAAACATAAATAAGAATGTTTTTTAATGAAATTTCTTATAATTAACATAATTTTTTCAACTTTTTAAATTTGATTTAAGGTATTTTGTCAAAATGCCACAGAAATAAAAAAAAGCAGTATTTGTACATGAGTTGAGCTCTTTTTGCTCAGTTTTGTTTTTATTTTAAATTTTACAAGGTTGGTCTGCAAAGTTTCCGATCTCAGCGCTAGTTTATAAAAGCTAGTAAATGTATTTTTGCATCTTTTGACAATTACTCACCAAGGTTTCACCTATTTTGGACGGGCAGTTTTTAGTTGATTGAGACGATGTGAGTGTTTTCGTGTAAATGGAAAAATTAAGTAGATAAGATTTTACGCAAACAGATTATATAGAAAAAAATAAGGCTAAATTTCTTAATTCATTGTTAGGCCGAACATTTTTCAGACCACCCTCGTATTTAGAATAACAGTGATTTGTAACTTGCGACTCGCAGGCTGCAAACATTGTTGTAATTATTTTAATAATTACTTAAAAGAGATACTGAAGACGTTAAATCAAAAAAAGAAAAATGTCAAGCAAACGTTTTTGATCGGAATCGTAAGGAATAATTTTTTTGTAAAAAACGTGTTTTATTTTAAGTTGAATAAATCAGTCAATTTTCAAAGGATTTTTAAACACAAGCCCTCGTTTTATTTCTTATCAATTATATTTTTTAAATAAAACCATAAATAGCACGGTTCTTATACAAAAATGTTGTGTACAAACGTCCCGAAAATAGAAAAATGAGAAAAAAAACCGTAAAAAAATACATTTGGTGTAAAAATACATACATGTATTTGAAATTTACTTAAAGAAAATATATACCATTCAAAAGGTCTAAGCTTCTTTTTTCTAAATCTGCCAAAAGTTCGAAATCGGTATTCAACTAATGGCGATTTCTTTTCTGAGAAAAATGTTGCATTAATGTTACATGTTCTACATTTTGTGTTCGTTTGTACAAAAAATACAACTGTGGGAAAAATTTTCAAGTTCTTTTGTGAAAATGTTGATGAAAAACATGCAAAACATGTTACATGTTTTACCCTTACTTTTACTTAAGGGTTCATACTGCCCTGTTTTACAACTTTGGTACTTACTACTTTGTTTGTACTACCAATATTTTATTTTGTTTGTCATAATATTTTAAAAGTTTTGTCAAAAGAATTCTACATCTAAATATTCTTCGACTGCATACTCCATTTTGAATTAAATCGTTTTTTTATTTTGGTGGAAAATTCTATGCTTTTATTATCGTTTTAAATTTGTTCAAGCAATAAGTGATGTCAATGTCTGTTTCCAAACCGTAAAGTAAGTGAGCAGCAAATAGCCGAATATTTTTAAAAATTGCTAATGAACTACATTAAAAATAAAAGTGTAATAGTTGTAAATAAGGGCAGCTAATTCTGTTCGATTGAAGTTGTACAACATGTAACACTTTGAGTGATTATAGGTAACATGAAAAAGTGTTACATGCATATACTGTAGCATTTTTTTCTCAGAATAGAAATCGCCATAAGTTACAGGGTGATAAGTGCATACGGGTATGAAAAACCGGTTTTTTACCCGTAACTCAAGATTTTGGGGGTGTTTTGAAAATTCCAAAAACAGACTGTTGTTGTACTCGACAGTACCTACCAGAAAAATGGTATTAGATCCCAGGTATTTTCACTTCATTTTTTTGTCTCACTGTGTAATAAATTAATAAAACTTTCGAAATATACTCAAGTTCAATTATTAATTTATTTCGAAAATTCGAACCAAAACTCGTCGGTTTCAATACTAAATCTATTATTTTTCTATATTTCAGTTGGTTTCAATTTTTCAGCTATTTATATATAAATCAAGATCAGCATAACACTTCAGAATCAATAAAGTTCAACTAATTTGGTTCATTTAATCGGGCACGTGTTAGAATTAAAATGCCGATTTGAAATTTTTATAGAACCATTTTCTTGCTATATTAAGCCATTTAAAAGCACTGCATTAAAGAAAAGAGTTTCAAGTCAAATTAGGACCAGTCTCATGCACATTTAGCATCAAGGTTTGAGCAGGAGTCGGAGTTGGAGTCGGAGTCGTACTTAAAAAATTTCAGCGGATGGAGTCGGATTAGAAATATTTCTTAACGACTCCACAGCCCTGGTTATAGCTGGTAGATGATTATAACTGAACTTGGTGAAATTAGCCGAGAATGTTTTTAAAAAAATATATTTTTATTTATTCGTCTGCAATGTCTAAAGTCTAAGATTGAACTAATTTTTTAATCATAATTTTATTTTATGGCGCCCATATGCTCCTTGCAGGAGCTAAAAGGAACAAGTATATGTATATAAGTATATTTCATAATCACTTTCTGAGTCGATCTAACGATGTTCGTCCGGCTAGCTGGCTGTCCATGTAAACCTTGTGCGCAAAGCACAGTTCGTAATTTTGGAGACAATTTGATAAAATTTGGTGAAATCGGCCAAGGGCCAAGCCTATATAATGTCACATAGCCCCCATACAAGCTTCTTTCCTCGATTTTGTGCCCATGAACCATCTTATTATTATTTATGTTGACATTTAGTTTAAATTTTGTCCAAACCTATTTTATTGCAATGAAAATCATTGTACTCAATTTTATAGATATCGGTTCATATTTCACCATAGCTCCCATAAAATTACTACTCCCGAAAAAACCTTTTATACCATAACTCCCTTATTGGTATTAACATAAAAATAATAACTTTTACGATAGCTATTATGTCATGACAAACTATTGTCCTGATAGGTCCAAAATTACCCATAGCTCCCATATAACCCCCAATTTAAAATCTCATATAGACGAAGATAACTAAATTATATTTGGCACACAGAACTTTCACATGAATCTTAACCTCACGACATAAGTTTGTTCTGGCGGGTCCATGATTGCCCGTGGGTCAACAACTGTTTTTATATACTGTGGTGTAGGGTATCATATGGTCGGGCTTGACCGACTATACCCTTTTATTATTATTATTTTTATGTGTTTAAAGAACCTATTTTAAATAAAATTTTAGTTTTTTTTCTACATTTCCGGCTCTGGCTTTGTTATTCTACCGTGAATATGTACATCGTGAGTTTTCTTCGTTCTAGCGATTAACGCTAACTTTAATTCTGTTTTAAGTAAAGTTTGTTCTTAGCTGCTCTAATCACCTGGACCATATATTTTTAAAAAAAAATATGTTATCTCAGAAAAAAAACTTGTTTTCGCAAGAAAAAACTTTTTTTTCCAAAAGTGCCAAATCTTTAAAAGAAAATACCAAAATGTATTAGGAATTCATTTTATATAAAGATATAAAAAATTAAATATTAAATAGTTTACAAGGAACTACATACAAACATATGAAAAAAAAACATTACATAGAATAACAATAAATAAAATAAAATTCATTTAGGGGATCTTTCTTTTCTTAGGACTAAAACAATATAAAAATTTTATTTAAAAATAGGCATACACAGAAAAAAATAAAAATTGATTTCCATTAAAAAATTTGTGATATAAATTAAAAAATTAATTAAATTTGCACCAGTAAACAAATTAATAGTATCAATTAAACCAGGTTATAGAATTAATTAAACGTAAAATTCACTTGATTAAAAGTTTAATTCACTTGATTGAATTTTTAATTAAAACTGATTATGTTCTTGATTAATGCTTTAATTGGTTAACCATTTTGGAAATTTTTTTCTGTGTTCATATTTTATATTTTTACCATTTTTTGTTAAATATTTATCCATGTTTTTTAATGTCTTCCGCACTTAAAAGTTACCTACAAACTGTCAATGTATAAAAACGACCTAGTTTTACTTACAGGGAGTATACACAATAAAACACTGTTGTACTAATAAAGGAGTGAGAAAATATAAAATCTTTTAATCGTCTAAAAACATCACTTATATAATAATTAATTTTATCCAATAAACTGAAAATTTTAAGTTATGTATTTATAAAAAACTGCAAAAACTTTAAGTATTTATATCACAAAATGGCATAACAGTTTTTCTGGCCAAATGAAACTAAGTTGTAGGAAATTTTACCACAATAAATATATCTGTTACGCTTTTAGGCGTATTTAATTAATTTACCAGAGTGTGCTTTATATGGGGTCTATAGATCTTCACGAAATTTCACAGTGTGATTTCCAGTCGAATAAATCGAACGTTTTCAAAATCTTATATCATTCTGTACATTTTTCAACAATTTATGTTAGTTTTTGTAACAAAATTATGAATTTTTAAGGGTGGTGACTCCAAATTTTGATTCATAACTCTGATCCTACTGAACCGATTTTGCTGGATTTCAATCCCAAGCTGCTTAGGATACCTACAAGCAGTTTGACACTAAGTTTGTTAATTTCTTTTGAGAAAGAGAGCGTGTTCTCAACAGACGGACATACGGTCAGACGAAAAGACGAAGAGACACACAGACATGGCTAAATCGACTTAGAATTACTCAAGGAGCCAGAATATATATACTTTATGGGGTCTGGGATGAATAGTAAAAAAGTTAGTATACCCTCTTCACAACTAGTTTTGGTGGAGGGTATAAAAAAATGATTTTATTCCTGAGGTTAACATATTGTGGGTATTACTGTACCTGGCAAATGGAAGCTTAGTTAGGTATGTTCCATACCGTCGGAAGGGTTAGTTGGTTTGGGTTTTTAGTATAAGTCTTATTTTTAATTCTTAAGAAATACTTACTTACTTACACACACAAATAGGGGCAAATTCAAGATAATGTATATGCTACAAATCGAAAAAGCGTTGTTTTGAGTCACAACACATTTATTTGGATAGATATAACACTCGCATCCCATTACCCGACCAAAAAGTTCTAAAAGGAAAATACCTAAGCTTTCTTTTGAGCAAAAAAAAAAAAAAACAAAGGGACCATATTAAAAAAAAAAAATTTGTATTTTTTTCGAAAGACTGATGAGATGAAATAACTATCTAAACTACTCGGGACCAATTTTTCTAACAAAAATAGGTAATAAGTGACATGGATGAGAACAAACACCTGTTTGTCCAAAATGTAAAATTTGGAACCCCTATAACTCAGAGAGTTCGTTACTGGTCTTGTTGAAAAATTATGTCCAAGCTAATATCCAATAGAACTAACCTTGGTGCAAATTTCATCCCCATCGGAAGATATCGCCCCAACGTCAGTACCAATGCATGGCACTTCTTAGATTCATTGACCTTTAGGGGCTTTAAATTAAGCTAAAATTTAAAATAACACAATTTTTCCACACCTCTTTTCCTCGATTATCCACCGTAGTCCAAACATTTTAGGATCGTCTACTTCAGGCTATGCTACATGGTTAGGACTATATGCTAGGCAATTTTAATTAGGGGGCTAAGCTAAAATATTGAAAAATTTAACTTTGCCACGCCCTTTATTTCTCTGAATTCACCTCCCGCAGGCTAAAATTCTAAAATCCGGCTACGTTAGGATTTGCCCAAGGTGTTTTACTATATACATGTCAATTTTTAGCTTACTAGACAAAAAAGAGGATCACATAAATATAGGTATATATATATATATATATATATATATATATATGTATTGTCAATAATGCATACTTATATCTGTGGCAATAAGGAATCCCAAGAAAAACTTTGATAAGGAGAAGTGTTTACTTCTGTTTTTTTTTTATTTTGTAGAAGAGCATTTTTAAAGTTTAAAGGTTGTTTTTGAAAATATTATTTAATTCTTATCAAATCATCACTTCTTTTTGGATATAGTTTTTTAAGTTTTTATTATTTAATTTTATGAATCCCCGCAAATCATGTAAATTTTCTCCCCAGACGCCATTGACATTCAGAATCTGTTAGAGAAACCGTACTTTCCATGCGACCTCTAATATTACGAGTCATATTGTTATAAAGCTCCTCAGCGCACATTATAAAGTTATTATGAGAAATTAAAACACGGTCATTATCCAAAAACTCAATGGTCCAAGTGATATTTGTAGGAGTTTCACCAATATTACTTTTATCCCAACCAGCAACGATTTTCGTGCTCGGCATCATATAGTAATATGTATCATAATAAGTACCCGTTAGAAGCACCTTTACTTTTTTCTCACTAGTTGAATCGAATTCTTGAATTTCAGCTTTAAGGTAGCCTGTGCGATCCATCGATTTATTGTTGAGCCACAGCCAAATATAGCGGCTATTTGCATCTACTCTTCCGCTAGTGGATGTATAAATGTAATTTGAATATTTAACATTTTTAAGACAAAATTTGTTAAGGAAATATAAAAATTTTAAATTATTAGGAAGTTGGAGTAATATACGAATCGCATATTGTTTTAAACTCGAATCCAAATCATAGCGCTCTTTTGCAATTGTGTACATTCTGTAAGCAAATTTGTTTAAAATCTTTGCTTTATCTGTAAAATTTTTTGCCAACAAGTAGGACAAAACTCCCAGTTGAGTTCCCGTCGTAATCTCAATTAATTCAGAATCGTTTTGCTTATAAATACTCCATAACATGTCATTCAATAAAATTAATTTTTGTATCGAAGTAACTTTATTTACGGACTCAACAAAAATACTCATAACCTCTTGTATATTATAAATTTTTTTCATATCTTTAAGTATCGTATTTAATGTAGATTCATTTGTCGGGTTGGCCAATATTTCCATATTTGTAGCTTTCAAATCTTGTTCTACTAAAAGGCGTACATTAACCAAAACTCCTTGTTTCTCTTTTAATGTTTTATAAAAATCCAACCTCTGCTGTATATCGCTTGCATTTCCTGCTTTTATTTCCATCCAACGTTCTCTCAAATTTGTACTATTGCCATAAGCTGGCATTAGTTGTAGTACACAACTAAGTAGAACGCTCAACACTATTTTAGTTGTTTTCATTTCGAAAACTTTAAGTAAACTAAATTCGATGTAGCTATGTGAAGCATTTATAGTATAAATTTAACCATTAACCCAGTAAGGGTTGTATTAAAGGGGGTTAACTATAACCCGTTTAAATAGAATAGAATTATATAGAATGACCAAATTTGATCTGCATATATTCAAACTAGAAGTTAATATTAGTATTCTGTTAGAAATTTAATGTACCTTTTGCAGCTGATATCTAGACTTTATCTAGTAGAAAGTACCCAATAAAAAATTTCATCATTTTGCAAAGCACCAATGGTACATTTATAAAAATAAGCGCACAATTATGAGCTACGCAATAAGACGTACAGAGATGCAGTAAAGTAAGTGAAAGAACTTTTAGCAAGTTTTATAAAAGAAAAAACAATATTACAAGTGCTACGGAATTCCCTTACTACGAAGCAGGTTTTTAAGGGAGAATATTAAAAAATCACTGTAAAAAAACATTCAGGTGTTCAAATAATCGGGTTTTATTTTTGTTCGATTAAAAGATTAATCGGTATTTGGTATTTTTAACTTATTCGATTAAACGAATAATATTTTAAAATGAATCGATTAATCGAATAATTCTAAGTCCAGAAATTGTATATATTACGAAATTTGTTTTCGATAATCTTAGAAAAAATAAGTACTTGAGTAAATAAACATTCTTTTTTAAGTAAAACTTGTCAATGTTGCTCCAAATTGTTGCCACTTGTAGCCCCCTTTGATCTTGTTGGTAAATTAGTGAAGTTGCTGAATGACATTTACGTTGATATATTTTTGGACACCTGTCACATTAAGCATTATCAGATTTATCCTTCGTACAATATATTTAAGCCAAACTCCTTCTAAAGAGAGAAACGCATGAACTACATGGCTAAAAAATACGAATGAACACAGAAAAAATTATTGCTGAATTATTTTCAAACAAACGCTTGTTTGAAATTTTTTTTAATTTCTACAAATTTTTTATTGATTCAATTAATATTTTTGTTTGATTTTTATTTTAGCCAACAGAAATGTTGACAACTATTCAAAAATATAATAAACGCGTTATTGGCTTCTAGTTTTCATAATTTTGTATGAAATATTTAACGCTCTTTATTGTTGTCGTGTTTTTGCATTTTTTTATTTGACCGTAAGCAACACTTCTTTATGTGAAATATAAGAACAACAAAAAAAAAACACATACAGTCTATTTTTGAAAAGGTACAACTATAAGAAAGATGATAAAATAGCGTGGCGAGGTTTGTAGTAAAAAACAACAGAAAACAAAAATAGGTAAAAAAACGTTTCACTCTTTAAACTCTTTAAACAACAACAACATTAGAAGAAACAAAATAAATTTTTTGTTGGTAAAAAAGAATGAAAAACAAAATCCCGTATTCAATTTTTTAAAAATGTTTAGTTAAATACCTACATCAAATAAAAGAAATAAAATGATGACGAAAAACATTTCGAGTCGGTCTGCTGCCAAGGAAAGGATACAGAACAGTGAGTGAAGAAGAAAAACATTATGTGAACAAACAAGTCTTGGTGCAAAAATTATTCCAACAAAAAAATGTGTCTCAAAGCCAGCCGGCGCCGCTCTGCTCTGCCTTCATCTACTTCTACAGTGCTTGCTTGTGTGCGCGTCATTGCTTGTGCAAAAACTTTTTTGTTTGATTCAGCAAAATTATTTGTTTGAAATTTATATGATTTTCAGTAAACTATTTGTTTGATTCAGTTAAATTATTTGTTTAAAAAAATCAGTGTTTTTTTTCAATAAACGAAATGCAAATAAATTGTTTGAATATGCAAATTTGTTCGTAGGACCGATTTCAGACAAAAAATGTTTTGATTCTACAAATTTTTTGTTTGAATTGGAAAAATAATTTTTTCTGTGAAGTGGATTTAAAATCGACCAAATTTTAAAAACGACACTGTTATGAAAGTTCATAAAAATATTCCATATTATCTACTTCATTCTTTAGGTATTTATTATTTTTGCAATAACAACACTTCCAACCTCGAAAAACTACGGTCAATTTGTAAATATGTAATTGAATTTAAATTATCATTCGATTTCAATTTCACTTCATTTAGATTTCTAGAACATCGGGTATGAATAAATCTTTGAGTTAACATACCCTTGTCAAATTAAATTATTAAATTGTGTTGAAAAAATATAACAAAAATATAAGCTTAATTACTACTAAACATGACTGGTTTTTTAAATTCCAACGGACACATACATTTGGTTTGATTATTCGACTTAAAACTTTAAAAAAATATATATATTTAACAGAAACAACATATATTATAATTATTCGACTAATCGGTATAAATTCTGCGACTAGTCCTTTAATGGAAATAAGTAATTTTTAATTATTCGAACAATTAATCGTCTAAAATTGTTCGCTTAATCAAACAAGAATTAATCGACTGAGCACCCTAGTGTGTAAGCTGAACGCAAAGTTCACCAGTTTTTATATGCGCTGAATAAAGCGCTTCATGTCTTCCGTAAGCGGGACGGTAAGCGAACATCTTACATTTCTCCCTTGCTTCTGTTGAAGCTGAATTTTTTATTGGGCAAACACTAAATACAGTTTATTAAGATAACTATTAACGATAGAACTTTTAAGCTTTATGACCACTGTTATAGTTCCAAGCTATTTAACCGCGTAACCGAGTATTTCCCAAAAAAAATGCTTTTGAATTATTTTTTTTGCATATGACGCAGGTTGGCAGCCGTTTTTAAGAAAATATTTGCTTTTGAGTCAATCTGTTGCAATTACAATAAATAAATACATCGGTCCTTTTCTTGCATACCCTTTTTCTTTCCACGAAATTTTTAACAATAATTACAAAAAAAACATCAGATTTAGGTTTTTCTAAAATAGTCGGTTACTGAGTAATTTCTGATATATATGACATTCATAAAATTATCGCAAATACAACCAGTATGACACAGTCGAACACTTTTTAAATTTCCTAAAAGTTTTTAATCGAAAAATTGGCCTTCAAACGTTGACCAAGTTAAGAAACAACATATAAATATTTAATGAAAGCGAACCCGATGAATACATTGACGCTCTATGTCCATGTTAGTTCACATTATTTAAGTAAGCGCTAGTAACATCGACTTGATGTGTAATGTAGTATATTTTCTACTGTTTTATGTTACAATCGAAGATTATTTCAATTTAAGAACTTAAATAAATATAAGAATATGTTTTGTAATTTATATTTTTTAAATAAAACTATTTATCAAAGTTTTTCTTGGGATTCAAAAATTTAATTAACAAGGTTTCGTTTAAATGTGCTACATTCCCATTTCATACTATGTATTGATAAACTGAAATTTATTGTTGAAGGGATAAGCTATTCCTATGCGCATTTCACTGGTTGCTTAGACCAGATTGTCAGGAAACTTCATCCAAAGATTTTAGAAAAACTAAAGATATTACACATATAAAACTGTTAAGCGAATAAGAATTATAAGCCACAGTTTGACTTGTAACATATGTGTTTTGGTTTTTGCTCGTGTCTATTTTTGTACATATTTTTTTCTTCTGAGTGCAATTGCATTCATATTTCGAACATATTTCTGCATATCTAAACTTTCCTTGCTTAGTATTTAACATATCAATAAATCACAAATAATTTCTGGAATCAACATCAGTGAACCAAGCCGAAGGCATTTGATCGGCGGCGGCGGCGTGGGTATAATTGATCGGCGGCGGCGGCGTTTGCGTCAATGAATCGGCGGCGGCTTATATGTCGGCTTGAAATGTTTAAAATTGTTATTTGCATGCAGTTTACAACTGACATGAAATGCTTTACTTTAACACTAATATGATGTTATTGTTAAGTATAGACTCATCATGTTAGAAGTTTTCTCATGTTATAACACGGTTGTTAATGCAAATGTTTTAGCAACGCTTTTATAACATCAAGTTATAACAGCATATCATGTCAGTTGTAGACGGGCAGTAAAGGAAAACTATTAATCATTTCTATATCTATTTATTTTTATGTTAAAGTACAAAACATTAAATAATTATAAAAGGATAGTGCAATTTCGTTTTTTTCTCATTACTGTTTTAAACTGATGTTATCTGTAGGACCACATACCCATATCCATTTACAAAAAGTAAATCTTTCTGCAATAATTAAATATAAAACTTCTTTAACCTGAACTTATCAGCAAAACTATTTTTTCAATTTAATTATTGTGGTCAAAATTATACCACTAATTAGTTAAAAGCAAGAAAAAAATATGTTGTTCACATATTTTTTTTTTAAATTTAACAAGTTTTCAAATAGAGTACTTCAATAAAGCATTCACTGATATTTTGCTATTACCAAGTTTTTTGTCTGAACTTCTAAATCGATATGTTTGGAAATACATATGTGTATAATACTAAAATATTTGAGAAAAAAAATTATGTATGTTCAAACGGTGTTGTGTCCTAAATAAGACTCCATCAAAATGTTAATATGAACATGGAAAGTTTATTTGAAAATATTGCAAGTTAAATTTGTTATTATCATGGAAATATTTGTGTAAAAATTATTTTTAATAAAGATTCACATATGTATGTATGCATTCATGAAAACGAAAGAAGCATTTAACCAATTATATTTTCAAAAACTAAGAAAAAGTTGTTCAGTACAATAACGCTTTGAAAAATTTTAAGAAAATATAACGGCACTTGAATGTTGCACATTGATGCTAAAACATACCATTTTTGACAAAAAAATTAATACATTAAAACGCAAATCTGTAAAATAAACTTAGTCACACGAATTAAGAAATTTTACGGCTCAGCTGCTGTCATCGGCGGCTTTAATTGAGCCGTCTAAGCCGTGTAAGTCGGCGGCGGCGCGGCTTGGTGAAATCAAGCGGCGGCTGCGAGCTGATCGGCTTGCGCCGATCGGCTTGGTTCTCTGATCAACATGACTAGGCCATTTGATTCCCTAAATATTTAGTTATTTTTTTCAAAACAGGTAATACGTGTTTTGAAAGATTAATTATCCATTTCCATATGAAATTTCTTTCTAATTGTAACTATTTTTAGTTAAAATTATAAAAAAAAATTAATTTTAATCAATAAAGCGATTTCTCTAATTTTTATAAAATAAAGCTAAAACAAGCTTTCAACATTTTATTAATATGCTAAATTAAATGCTGCAAAAATGCCAAAATGGTCCCACTGCTAAAGGCCATAAGCACGGCGACCCAAATGATCTTTTGTGCAGCCCAAGTTTTCAGTGAAGTAGATTAGGGCCGCAAAGAAATTCAACCATTTTACATACCTGTGGTCTTAAATAAAACTTGGTGGCACACTTTTTAACATAAGCTGTGCATTTATAACTAAGCTATTTATATCAAAATTGTCATCTGTAGCTGTTGCCGTTCTCGCTATATGTATAGAATTCTAGTTTGTACCACGCCCACTACTCTAATCCGGCCCACCTTTTACAGATGCTGTTTATTGATAACCATTCTTTTTGTACCAAATTTGAACAATATAACACTAACCGTTCTGCAGAATAAAATTTTATGCTACGTCTATTCGTCTAATCGCGACCACTTTTTGACAGATGTTGTACATATAAAGCACATTCTCGGAAATGACGTAAGACCCTACCGAATGATGCTATTGTAATAAAATCTGGTCTGTCAAAGACAATTATGACTAAAAATAGCTATGGCATGTTTACATTTGTCTTTTAAGTTGTACAAAGAAAAGTTTACGAAAGAACAAATGTACTTAAGTCTTCAAGACTAACTGCCTGTTTGTAGAACGCGAGCGCAAAAGTGACTCGTTCAACTTACATTTAAAACAAAACCAAAAAAAAAGTACGAAAAATAGAAGTAAGGCAAAAACATGTTAATCAAAATAAAAATGGATAACCAATTACAGCACATTTCGATCCACCATTACCATTAGTTAAAGATTGATGTTTGACTATAGACTGGCAAGTGCCGCAGTAGGAATGGGCAAAAAATATCGATATATCAAAATATCGATATTTAAATAAAAAATAATCGATATATATCGATATTGAAATACGACTATCGAATTCGATATTTTTTAAAGTCAGTCTCATTAAAAACACTAAATTTTAGCCTTTTTTCAAACAATATGTTTTTTTAAAGAATTGGCATCCTTGCATGCATCATATGTTTTTTTAAACTAATATGAAGATCTAAATAATTGGCAATTATAAGAAGCAGTGCCGGATACAAGAAGCAGATTGACCGGAGAGCACATCAAACAGAGAGTGCTCCTGATGTCCATATCTGCTGATTACTGGTTTAACTAAGACAATCAAAAACATTTCTAGTTAAAGTTGGTACTTTCGGCGTGCAATTCAAATTTTAAGGTAAGTTGGTACTTCCATAACTTATTAACTTCCATTTAAAATTTTCGTAATATACTTTTTTTTTAGATTTCATATTATTTTTTTTTTTTTTATTCTTCCCTTTTGTTTTTATTTTAATAAAATTTCTTGTTTTGATTGAATTTTTTGTTCTTATTAATTTTTTGAAAGTAACAATGTAATTACATATATTATGTTTATTCATAAATATGTATGTATGTACAAAGGTATAATAAATTTTTTAATGTGGTAATAGTTTGAGAAAAAAACGTTCGATATATCGATTTTTTTTTAAAAAATAAATATCGATACTCTTAAAAAATATCGATTAGATTTTTATCGATATAATTTTTCAATTTGCCCATCCCTACGCCGCAGTGGTGTAAACGGTAGAACGGTTGTTCTGTAAACTAGTAAATTCGACCCGAGTTCAATCCCGTGTTCAGTCAAGAATAAAATTATCAAAAATTTTTAATTCATTTTATGTTGTAAATTTCTTCCTTCACTAAAAGTAATTCAATGAAAATTAAATTTAATGAACTTAAGCCTAATTAAAATATCAAAAACTTTAATTAAAAAATCACACCGTCAAATTTTGTGAAGACCGGTCCATAATCCACCATCGGCCCCATATAAAGCCCACTATTTAAAAACACTTAATACTCCTTAGATATTGATATGGTGGTAAAATTAAGTCCATTTCCGCTTTAAATAGCCAGAAATAACAACATGCAATTTTGCGATAATGGGTCCATAATTCATTTAAGTCCCATATAACACAGCCTTATGTAAAGTACGTTAACGTTCGCATAGAAAATTACATTTAAAACAAAAACAAAATTCGACGTAAACGTTCGAAATCGTTAAACAGGCTGTTAAAACCGTATAAAACGCTAACACGTATCTGTTATAATTAGGTTTATTATTACCAGATATCACTCTACAGAATCTTGTAATGATTGATCGATCCATTATATACAATGGGTCCAATATAAATTCCCCTCCTGAAAACCGCTTAAGTATTGCTTAAACTATTATTATTAAAAACAATATTCAACAAAACAAATGAAATACGTCTTATTTTTTTTTTTTTTTTTTTTTGTTTTTTAAATTAAAATATTTTATTTTTTAGAGAATATTAATATCAACAAAATTTAACAAAAGGATCATAACAAATAAAATAAAATACGTCTTATTATTTATTTGTGTACATTTTTCAAAAACACATTTTTGGTTTTTTAACTTAAAATACTTTATTTTTTTTTTAGAAAATATTAATATCAACAAAAGAAATAAAACTTATAAAATAAAATGCGTCTTATTTATTTTTTTGTTTTTTAACTTAAAATATTTTATTTTTTTAGAGAATATTAATATCAACAAAATTTAACAAAAGGATCATAACAAATAAAATAAAATACGTCTTATTATTTATTTGTGTACATTTTTCAAAAACACATTTTTGGTTTTTTAACTTAAAATACTTTATTTTTTTTTTAGAAAATATTAATATCAACAAAAGAAATAAAACTTATAAAATAAAATGCGTCTTATTTATTTTTTTGTTTTTTAACTTAAAATATTTTATTTTTTTAGAAAATATTACTATCAACAAAAGTTAACAAAAGAATCACAACAAATAAAATAAAATACGTCTTATTATTTATTTGTGTACATTTTTCAAAAACACATTTTTTTTTTTAACTTAAAATATTTTATTTATTTTAAATCACATTAATGTCAACAAAATTTAACAGATGAAATAAAATAAATAAAATAAAATACGTCTTATTTAATTATTATGCACATTAAAAAAAAAGCGACATGAAATAAAACCACAAACCAAAACGGTTTTGGGCGCATGGATTTTCTCCTCTATGCACAGAAAAAAAAATATGTTGTTTTGACAAATACTTTTTGCACTTGAGCGATTTTTATTTGTCGCAAATAAAAAGTAGTTGACGTAAATGATATTTTATTTACCACAAAAAGTAGCGGCGAATGCGGTGCATTTATCGCAACAGCAAAATTGCAGTTGACAAAAATCAAGAGCAAAATTATTTAATCCAAATTCAATTTTCATTAAATTAAATCTAATTGCATTTGAAAATGAATGTCAACAGCAGTTTATTAAAATCAAATGTTTTTTATTTGAGATTACGTTAAAAAATTATTTACGCCAAATGCAGATCGTTGTTGTGTTAACAGTAGGCTTGTCTTTTTAAAAGCAATCCGCAGTTAATTTTGTTGTGTTGTTTGAGCGTTGTCTCTGCTTCATTTGCATCTAGTTTGTGATAATAAAACCACGTGCGTGCGAAAAAAATGGAAGACCACCCCAATGCAGTGGAAATTTTTCAAGAAAATGTCGTGGAACTAGAAATATTTGATTTAGTAAAGGCATGGGGCGTAAGTGACGAAACGGTATTGAAATTGGTAGAATGTGGTGTAAACACATACGATAAATTAAAAATGATGGAACTAAGTGACATCAATGTAGTTTTCGACAAAAGAATGCTAATTGGCGAAAAAATTATTTTTCGGTACAATCTCAATAAGTGGCGCATGGAAAATAAGGTAAGTAATTTAATGAGTGTGTTTATACATACAATGTAAAAAATTTAATTCTTAAGACATAAAAAAAGTTAATTACATATAGCCTATTTTCCGCAAATATACATAATTTGCGTTCTTAAATTTAATGGAAACAACAACAATAATATGTACATGCACAAAAAAATTTAGTTATGACAAATACTTTTTGCAGTTGTGCAATTTGAATTTGTCCCAAAGAAACATTTGTTGATTCAAATGATATTGTATTTACCACAAAAGTGGCATTCATCGCAACAGAAAAATTGCAAACATATTTTTAATTAAAAATTGATTTTGTTTTAGTACGAACCATTACTACGCAGTGTGTCCGATCGAAATTTTATAAGTTCAACGAGCACCCAGGACTGGGTTTATTCCCCTGCATCAACAAATTCGGACTTCAATGTGAAAGAAATATTGGAAAAAACAGTAGATGGAAAGAATATTACATCAAAGTATTATGCCGTAAAGTCATTAAGCGAGCTGGACCAAACTTCGATAGTTCGAATAGTTGTGGACCACTGTGTTTTCCACAACATGAAATTGGACGCCAAATCTATGGAAAATATAGCAATGTCCATAACAAAGCTTTTCCCAACCGAATGCGAGACAACTTATTATGTACCACGATCTAAAACGAAAAACGCTTCTGGTAAATTATACGACCGGTACTACAATCAAAGAAATAAAAGGAAACATATTGTAAATCCAGCTTTAGCAAAATTATGTAACGTGAATGATATTATCGATGACAGTCCCTTGGAAGTCAGTAAATTCGAGGCGAAAAAAAAATGGTTGGCACACAACTTCCCCAATGATATAGAAACCCATTGGAAAGCTACATCAGTCGTACGAATGAAGGAAAACAAATCAATACCAACTTTCTTGAACGATTGGCCTAGATACAAAGATCCTAGTGGTTACACATTGATTGACATCGATTTCGAGACTTTGTATCCAGGCAAAGGAAATCTAATGTTTGAGCAAATATCTGTTCTTGAAAATGTGATGACTGAGAAAATTCTACCTATTTTTGTAAAAGACAAACTCAACATGCAATATCTGGAGAAAATGAAAACAGCAACGAACACAAGTAAGATACATACATATACCTTAAAAAATATATAACATAAATTTTTTTTGGAATTTTTTAGATGCCAAGCACTTCTACCTTTTCTACTTGTTACATTCGATAATTCTTCCGCCTCGTGTAAATAAAACATTAAAACCGTCCATTACCGATGCTCAATGTGACATGATTGTCCACTTATTTAATATAAATGATTTTATTCAAAAAAAGGACGAGCAACGGGAACTTGCCTTCGAAGAGCTGTCAACCATTCAACCTAAAATTTTCGTAATTGGTGAGGATGTTAACAAATTAACAGAGTTTTATGTTACAGTAAATGATTTAACTTACAAAGTTGAGACACTTCTCCGAGCTGTGGATTTAGTAATTAAAATATGTTTTATTTTCAATTTGAAGTATTCGGCCAAAAGTAAATATGTGTGGGTTTTTTTACAAGAGTATATTTTCGAAATTCCATCTCTAGAAAAAATTGCCAAAGTGCAAAATATTATAAATAAAATAAAAAATGTCAAATAAATATATAAAAAACATAGCAAAAAACCCCACACATATTTGTTCAATTTGTAGCCGTATATTTACTAAATCCCAAGAGTTCCTACAACACTTAAGATTTTTTCATAAGACGCCTGTTACATTTAAGTATTTATGCCAGTACAACAGCTGCAACAAAGGATTTCAAAATTTTTTCAAATTTAAGTATCATATTACTAGCTAGTCATGATTTTAACGAAATTATTGAATATGATAAGGATCACACCTGTAAAAAATCGAGAATAGAAACTAAAAACAATCAAAAAATTGATACATCATTTTTAAATAATGGTACCACAGCTGTGCGAATAAAATGAAAAAATTTCGACTTCTTCAGTATTGAATGTTGCTGCTGCAAATATATGTGATATGTTATTATTATTATTTTAAATAAAATTAAATTTAAAAAATAGGACTATATCACACTGCTTTCAATTGCCCAACTATGTATTTTATTTATATTTTAAATATAGTTTAAACTTAGTTATCAATTTATTGTATTCCTGAAAAACTTTTAACATTATTTTTCCCATTGAATTTTATTTTATTTATTAATAAAATCTAAAAGTGAAAAAACGATTTTTGCATTTACCGAACTTTATTTGGGACAAAGACTATTGCATTTGGTAAGACAACTCTTGTTTTTGCCGAAAAGTTTTTGGCGCAAAGACAATTGCGTTTGGTAAAAATGTTTTTGCATTTACCGAATTGTATTTGGGACAAAGACAATTGCATTTGGCAAGACATTTCTTGCATTTGCCGAATTTTATTTGTGGCAAAGACAATTGCGTTTGGTAAAACGGTTTCTGCATTTGTCGAATTGTATTTGAGGTAACAGCTCTTTTGAAGTCGCAACAAATAGCAACTGCTATTGGGAACGATCCGAATGTAAATACTATTTGGGGTAAAGTTAAAATCATTTGCCATTACTACTTTTTTTTTCTGTGTGGTATAACAAAAACCGGCATCGCTAACTAAAGTTTCTCTGGCCGATTTTAGAAGCTTTAGTAAGCGAGTCGGTATTTCTTATACCATAAAGGAGAAAATTCTGGCGCCCGGTCGAAAGCCGACTTTGCAGAGAAGCTTTAATAGGCGGAGCGGATATTTGTTATACCATAGATGAAGAAATCCTTTCCCCCGGCCGAAGTCCCAATGATGCTATCTATCGCACGATTCTTTAAACCAAAACTGTATAATTAATTCTATTATACATATTGGGGTCTTCTTTCATTTTCAAAATTTGGTGTTTTATTCCATATAAACTTTGGTGGTATTGCATTATTTTTTTGGGGGTTGTTTAATGCCGGCTTTCAAAATCACATTGCAGCAAAAATTTTTAAGACTTGAAAGCAATATACTGCATCCCAAACGCGTTCATTGCGACACTGAATGTCCCCAGAGTCCTAGTATTATAGTTTTTCACTTTAAATGATTCAAAACTGTCCAAGTAGTTTAAGTACAAATATTAAAACAAGTCTTGCTTATTATCATAACACGTGTTGTTTGGAGGAGTTTTTTCATCAGTTATCCAAAATGTATGAACTAGACCGTAAATCACAGAAATGGTTTAATAAAGTTTTTTTAGATTGGTGATGTCAGCTGTTAATTCGTGAATCATATATGTGAATTTACATCGCAAAAAGAAACCAATTTCTTGATTTTGTATGCCCTTTTTTTATATGTTTACGACTAATGGGACTTATATGTCCCAAGCCAAACTTCTGATGGGTCATATTTTATTCTGAATTTTTTTCAACAAAAAAAATAATTGATTCAATTATCACATTAATTAAATTTAAATACTTTTTAAATAATTTTTTCAAAATCTACTAATAATTTTTTTCTGTGTAGCAGAAGGAAAGTTAGCCCATATTCAAATTGAATACCTATGATCCCTTTTTTAAGAAAACTGAAGCTTTTTGACTTATTTTCCTTCGCACCATGGTGAAGGGTATATAAGATTCAGAATTGCCGAATATAGCACTGTTACTTGGTGAATGATGGCATACTGAGTTTGTCATTTCGTGTGAAATTTTTTAATATTCGTCAAAATGACGTCACGCAAGACCAAACGGAATGTGATTTTGTTTTCAAAATAAAGCACAGTAGTCTTTGTTATCGTCACACGAAATAACGGACCTGCACAATGCGTAATCTTGTTTGTTTTATTCATGGAACCACCACCTTAAAAAATTGGTAATTTTTTACCATAACTATCACAAATGGTATCTAAATGCACGATTGATTTGCACTAAAAATTATACTACTTAATTTCTTTAAGATCGGTCCATAATTAACCATAGGCCCCACATAAAGTTTGTTCTCGGAAAACAGTTTAGTACGCATTTTGGTCATTTAAGATGCCTTCCACTTCCTTCGACTTCATTCGAATCGGTTTATCATCTTTTTTACTTAAAACTCCAGAAAAACTCCTAGATATACACATATATAACATAGTAGTTATTTGTATCGGCTGCGTTTTTTGATGTTATGAGTGGCATTATATCCGGTGCTTGGGGGACGCTCATTAACTGGGCCGAAGAGTACGGCAAAACATTTATAACATAGAATTTTTATTTACAATGTGACACTTCATTTTAGATATGGGCATTTTCTCAACCAGGATGGAAAAACAAAATGTTGATAATCATCGTTTTTTATTGTTTATTATTATAAAAAAAAGTCGATGTTTTCATAATAGAATGGTTTCTTAGCATACCTCAGCTGTTTTACTTGAGGAAATTAGGCTGGAAGCTGGAAAATTTTATGTTTTGTTTGCAAGCTACTTCTAAAGACATTTTTATATACTCTTTCTTCATAATCTCTCGATTACAATCAATTGGAAAAATCATATGGAAAAATCGTACGTTCGCGACCGGTACTTAAGTCAATTAAACAAAAACCAATGTAGATATTTTTTTTTTGTAAATACTGGATAGAGACCTACATTAATACACTTTTAAAATAAAATAATCACTTTTGAATATTCCGTTCCATTTTGCAGATTTTTACATTTCAATACTATCAGCCAAGGTTGACTTCTATTTTGCGTACGCACTAAACATAAAACTACCCAAATGCTATAGAATCGCAAAAAAAGGTTAGGAAAAGTTTGGTTTTCTATATTATGTGTACATCAAAAGCATACGTTTGTGATCCCAGGAAATGCCCATATCTTAATAATTAAATCACAAATAATTTCTGGAATCAACATGACTAGGTCATTTGATTCCCTAAATATTTAGTTATTTTTTTCAAAACAGGTAATACGTTTCTTGAAAGATTAATTATCCATTTCCATAAGAAATTTCTTTCTAATTGTAACTATTTTTAGTTAAAATTATAAAAAATTTTAATCAATAAAGCGATTCCTCCAATTTTTATAAAATAAAGCTAAAACAAGCTTTCAAGATTTTATTAATATGCTAAATTAAATGCTGCAAAAATGCCAAAATGGTAGCACTGCTAAAGGCCATAAGCACGGCGACCAAAATGATCTTTTGTGCAGCCCAAGTTTTCAGTAAAGTAGATTAGGGCCGCAAAGAAATTCAACCATTTTACATACCTGTGGTCTTAAATAAAACTTGGTGGCCCACTTTTTAACATAAGCTGTGCATTTATAACTAAGCTATTTATATCAAAATTGTCATCTGTAGCTGTTGCCGTTCTCGCTAGATGTACAGAATTCTAGTTTGTACCACGCCCACTACTCTAATCCGGCCCACCTTTTACAGATGCTGTTTATTGATAACCATTCTTTTTGTACCAAATTTGAACAATTTAACACTAACCGTTCTGCAGAATAAAATTTTATGCTACGTCTTTTCGTCTAATCGCGACCACTTTTTGACAGATGTTGTACATATAAAGCACATTCTCGGAAATGACGTAAGACCCTACCGAATGATGCTATTGTAATAAAATCTGGTCTGTCAAAGACAATTATGACTAAAAATAGCTATGGCATGTTTACATTTGTCTTTTAAGTTGTACAAAGAAAAGTTTACGAAAGAACAAATGTACTTAAGTCTTTAAGACTAACTGTTTTTGTTTTTAATGTAAGTTGAACGAGTCACTTTTGCGTTCGCGTTCTACAAACAGGCAGAAAGTCTTGACCAAAAAAAAGTACGAAAAATAGAAGTAAGGCAAAAACATGTTAATCAAAATAAAAATGGATAAGCAATTACAGCACATTTCGATCCACCATTACCATTAGTTAAAGATTGATGTTAGACTATAGACTGGCAAGTGCCGCAGTAGGAATGGGCAAAAAATATCGATATATCAAAATATCGATATTTAATTTGTAAAACTTTAAGGAACCTGAAATACTTTTTTATGAATAAGGCATTGGGAATAAACTATTAGAAATTTGAAGTATATATAAAAATGTGTATTTTGGGCATCACTAGGTCGGTTAATATATCGCTATTTTGTAATTTCTACTTCTGTAGTTAAAAATTGTCGCCGTATATAATATAATGAAATATTATAGTTTTAAAAATTTGTTGATTTATATATATTTAGTTACTTAGAGTTGCTGTTATAACCAAATTGAATTACATACTCCACTGTAATATCTATTGGCCACATAAGGGCTTTTTTATTACAAAATTTAATAAATAAAATAAAAAAAAATAAATAAAAATAAATAAAAAATAATCGATATATATCGCCGATATTTAAAATACTGATATATCGATATTGAAATACGACTATCGAAATCGATATTTTTTAAAGTCAGTCTTCATTAAAAACACTAAATTTTAGCCTTTTTTCAAACAATATGTTTTTTTAAAGAATTGGCATCCTTGCATGCATCATATGTTTATTAAACTAATATGAAGATCTAAATGATTGGCATTTATAAGAAGCAGTGCTGGATACAAGAATCAGATTGACCGGAGAGCACATCAAACAGAGAGTGCTCCTGATGTCCATATCTGCTGATTACTGGTTTAACTAAGACAATCAAAAACATTTCTAGTTAAAGTTGGTACTTTCGGCGTGCAATTCAAATTTTAAGGTAAGTTGGTACTTCCATAACTTATTAACTTCCATTTAAAATTTTCGTAATATACTTTTTTTTTAGATTTCATATTATTTTTTTTTTTTTTATTCTTCCCTTTTGTTTTTATTTTAATAAAATTTCTTGTTTTGATTGAATTTTTTGTTCTTATTAATTTTTTGAAAGTAACAATGTAATTACATATATTATGTTTATTCATAAATATGTATGTATGTACAAAGGTATAATAAATTTTTTAATGTGGTAATAGTTTGAGAAAAAAACGTTCGATATATCGATTTTTTTTTAAAAAATAAATATCGATACTCTTAAAAAATATCGATTAGATTTTTATCGATATAATTTTTCAATTTGCCCATCCCTACGCCGCAGTGGTGTAAACGGTAGAACGGTTGTTCTGTAAACTAGTAAATTCGACCCGAGTTCAATCCCGTGTTCAGTCAAGAATAAAATTATCAAAAATTTTTAATTCATTTTATGTTGTAAATTTCTTCCTTCACTAAAAGTAATTCAATGAAAATTAAATTTAATGAACTTAAGCCTAATTAAAATATCAAAAACTTTAATTAAAAAATCACACCGTCAAATTTTGTGAAGACCGGTCCATAATCCACCATCGGCCCCATATTAAGCCCACTATCTAAAAACACTTAATACTTCTTAGATATTGATATGGTGGTAAAATTAAGTCCATTTCCGCTTTAAATAGCCAGAAATAACAACATGCAATTTTGCGATAATGGGTCCATAATTCATTTAAGTCCCATATAACACAGCCTTATGTAAAGTACTTAAAAACGTATAAAACGCTAACACGAATCTGGTATAATTAGGTTTATTATTACCAGATATCACTCTACAGAATCTTGTAATGATTGATCGATCCATTATATACAATGGGTCCAATATAAATTCCCCTCCTGAAAACCGCTTAAGTATTGCTTAAACTATTATTATTAAAAACAATATTCAACAAAACAAATGAAATACGTCTTATTTTTTTATTTTTTTTGTTTTTTAAATTAAAATATTTTATTTTTTTAGAGAATATTAATATCAACAAAATTTAACAAAAGGATCATAACAAATAAAATAAAATACGTCTTATTATTTATTTGTGTACATTTTTCAAAAACACATTTTTGGTTTTTTAACTTAAAATACTTTATTTTTTTTTTAGAAAATATTAATATCAACAAAAGAAATAAAACTTATAAAATAAAATGCGTCTTATTTATTTTTTTGTTTTTTAACTTAAAATATTTTATTTTTTTAGAAAATATTACTATCAACAAAAGGTAACAAAAGAATCACAACAAATAAAATAAAATACGTCTTATTATTTATTTGTGTACATTTTTCAAAAACACATTTTTTTTTTTAACTTAAAATATTTTATTTATTTTAAATCACATTAATGTCAACAAAATTTAACAGATGAAATAAAATAAATAAAATAAAATACGTCTTATTTAATTATTATGCACATTAAAAAAAAAGCGACATGAAATAAAACCACAAACCAAAACGGTTTTGGGCGCATGGATTTTCTCCTCTATGGTATAACAAAAACCGGCATCGCTAACTAAAGTTTCTCTGGCCGATTTTAGAAGCTTTAGTAAGCGAGTCGGTATTTCTTATACCATAAAGGAGAAAATTCTGGCGCCCGGTCGAAAGCCGACTTTGCAGAGAAGCTTTAATAGGCGGAGCGGATATTTGTTATACCATAGATGAAGAAATCCTTGCCCCCGGCCGAAGTCCCAATGATGCTATCTATCGCACGATTCTTTAAACCAAAACTGTATAATTAATTCTATTATACATATTGGGGTCTTCTTTCATTTTCAAAATTTGGTGTTTTATTACATATAAACTTTGGTGGTATTGCATTATTTTTTTGAGGGTTGTTTAATGCCGGCTTTCAAAATCACATTGCAGCAAAAATTTTTTAAGACTTGAAAGCAATATACTGCATCCCAAACGCGTCCATTGGGACACTGAATGTTCCCAGAGTCCTAGTATTAAAGTTTTTCACTTTAAATGATTCAAAACTGTCCAAGTAGTTTAAGTACAAATATTAAAACAAGTCTTGCTTATTATCATAACACGTGTTGTTTGTAGGAGTTTTTTGATCAGTTATACAAAATGTATGAACTAGACCGTAAATCACAGAAATGGTTTAATAAAGTTTTTTTAGATTGGTGATGTCAGCTGTTAATTCGTGAATCATATATGTGAATTTACATCGCAAAAAGAAACCAATTTCTTGATTTTGTATGCCCTTTTTTTATATGTTTACGACTAATGGGACTTATATGTCCCAAGCCAAACTTCTGATGGGTCATATTTTATTCTGAATTTTTTTCAACAAAAAAAATAATTGATTCAATTATCACATTAATTAAATTTAAATACTTTTTAAATAATTTTTTCAAAATCTACTAATAATTTTTTTCTGTGTAGCAGAAGGAAAGTTAGCCCATATTCAAATTGAATACCTATGATCCCTTTTTTAAGAAAACTGAAGCTTTTTGACTTATTTTCCTTCGCACCATGGTGAAGGGTATATAAGATTCAGAATTGCCGAATATAGCACTGTTACTTGGTGAATGATGGCATACTGAGTTTGTCATTTCGTGTGAAATTTTTTAATATTCGTCAAAATGACGTCACGCAAGACCAAACGGAATGTAATTTTGTTTTCAAAATAAAGCACAGTAGTCTTTGTTATCGTCCCACGAAATAACGGACCTGCACAATGCGTAATCTTGTTTGTTTTATTCATGGAACCACCACCTTAAAAAATTGGTAATTTTTTACCATAACTATCACAAATCGTATCTAAATGCACGATTGATTTGCACTAAAAATTATACTACTTAATTTCTTTAAGATCGGTCCATAATTAACCATAGGCCCCACATAAAGTTTGATCTCGGAAAACAGTTTAGTACGCATTTTGGTCATTTAAGATGCCTTCCACTTCCTTCGACTTCATTCGAATCGGTTTATCATCTTTTTTACTTAAAACTCCAGAAAAACTCCTAGATATACACATATATAACATAGTAGTTATTTGTATCGGCTGCGTTTTTTGATGTTATGAGTGGCATTATATCCGGTGCTTGGGGGACGCTCATTAACTGGGCCGAAGAGTACGGCATGGGAGTAAACCCTTACAAAACGTAACCGGTATTGTTCAAAAAAGTTACGGTCTACCACGGCTGGGAGACTATGAACTTACCCTGTCGAATAAGTCAAAACATTTATAACATAGAATTTTTATTTACAATGTGACACTTCATTTTAGATATGGGCATTTCTTCAACCAGGATGGAAAAATAAAATGTTGATAATCATCGTTTTCTATTGTTTATTATTATAAAAAAAGTCGATGTTTTCATAATAGAATGGTTTCTTAGCATACCTCAGCTGTTTTACTTGAGGAAATTAGGCTGGAAGCTGGAAAATTTTATATTTTCTTTGCAAGCTACTTCTAAAGACATTTTTATATACTCTTTCTTCATAATCTCTCGATTACAATCAATTGGAAAAATCATATGGAAAAATCGTACGTTCGCGACCGGTACTTAAGTCAATTAAACCAAAACCAATGTAGATATTTTTTTTTGTAAATACTGGATAGAGACCTACATTAATACACTTTTAAAATAAAATAATCACTTTTGAATATTCCGTTCCATTTTGCAGATTTTTACATTTCACTACTGTCAGCCAAGGTTGACTTCTATTTTGCTTCTATTACGCACTAAACATAAAACTACCCAAATGCTATAGAATCGCAAAAAAAGGCTAGGAAAAGTTTGGTTTTCTATATTATGTGTACATCAAAAGCATACGAACGTACGTTTGTGATCCCAGAAAATGCCCATATCTTAATAACTAAATCACAAATAATTTCTGGAATCAACATGACTAGGCCATTTGATTCCCTAAATATTTAGTTATTTTTTTCAAAACAGGTAATACGTTTCTTGAAAGATTAATTATCCATTTCCATATGAAATTTCTTTCTAATTGTAACTATTTTTAGTTTAAATTATAAAAAAAAGATTAATTTTAATCAATAAAGCGATTCCTCCAATTTTTATAAAATAAAGCTAAAACAAGCTTTCAACATTTTTTTAATATGCTAAATTAAATGCTGCAAAAATGCCAAAATGGTACCACTGCTAAAGGCCATAAGCACGGCGACCCAAATGATCTTTTGTGCAGCCCAAGTTTTCAGTGAAGTAGATTAGGGCCGCAAAGAAATTCAACCATTTTACATACCTGTGGTCTTAAATAAAACTTGGTGGCCCACTTTTTAACATAAGCTGTGCATTTATAACTAAGCTATTTATATCAAAATTGTCATCTGTAGCTGTTGCCGTTCTCGCTAGATGTACAGAATTCTAGTTTGTACCACGCCCACTACTCTAATCCGGCCCACCTTTTACAGATGCTGTTTATTGATAACCATTCTTTTTGTACCAAATTTGAACAATTTAACACTAGCCGTTCTGCAGAATAAAATTTTATGCTACGTCTATTCGTCTAATCGCGACCACTTTTTGACAGATGTTGTACATATAAAGCACATTCTCGGAAATGACGTAAGACCCTACCGAATGATGCTATTGTAATAAAATCTGGTCTGTCAAAGACAATTATGACTAAAAATAGCTATGGCATGTTTACATTTGTCTTTTAAGTTGTACGAAGAAAAGTTTACGAAAGAACAAATGTACTTAAGTCTTCAAGACTAACTGCCTGTTTGTAGAACGCGAGCGCAAAAGTGACTCGTTCAAATTACATTTAAATCAAAACCAAAAAAAAAGTACGAAAAATAGAAGTAAGGCAAAAACATGTTAATCAAAATAAAAATGGATAACCAATTACAGCACATTTCGATCCACCATTACCATTAGTTAAAGATTGATGTTTGACTATAGACTGGCAAGTGCCGCAGTAGGAATGGGCAAAAAATATCGATATATCAAAATATCGATATTTAAATAAAAAATAATCGATATATATCGATATTGAAATACGACTATCGAATTCGATATTTTTTAAAGTCAGTCTTCATTAAAAACACAAAATTTTAGCCTTTTTTCAAACAATATGTTTTTTTAAAGAATTGGCATCCTTGCATGCATCATATGTTTATTAAACTAATATGAAGATCTAAATGATTGGCATTTATAAGAAGCAGTGCTGGATACAAGAATCAGATTGACCGGAGAGCACATCAAACAGAGAGTGCTCCTGATGTCCATATCTGCTGATTACTGGTTTAACTAAGACAATCAAAAACATTTCTAGTTAAAGTTGGTACTTTCGGCGTGCAATTTAAATTTTAAGGAAAGTTGGTACTTCCATAACTTATTAACTTCCATTTAAAATTTTCGTAATATACTTTTTTTTAGATTTCATATTATTTTTTTTTTTGTATTCTTCCCTTTTGTTTTTATTTTAATAAAATTTTTTGTTTTGATGTAATTTTTTGTTCTTATTAATTTTTTGAAATTTTTTGAAAGTAACAATGTAATTACATATATTATGTTTATTCATAAATATGTATGTATGTACAAAGGTATAATAAATTTTTTAATGTGGTAATAGTTTGAGAAAAAAACGTTCGATATATCGATTTTTTTTTAAAAAATAAATATCGATACTCTTAAAAAATATCGATTAGATTTTTATCGATATAATTTTTCAATTTGCCCATCCCTACGCCGCAGTGGTGTAAACGGTAGAACGGTTGTTCTGTAAACTAGTAAATTCGACCCGAGTTCAATCCCGTGTTCAGTCAAGAATAAAATTATCAAAAATTTTTAATTCATTTTATGTTGTAAATTTCTTCCTTCACTAAAAGTAATTCAATGAAAATTAAATTTAATGAACTTAAGCCTAATTAAAATATCAAAAACTTTAATTAAAAAATCACACCGTCAAATTTTGTGAAGACCGGTCCATAATCCACCATCGGCCCCATATTAAGCCCACTATCTAAAAACACTTAATACTTCTTAGATATTGATATGGTGGTAAAATTAAGTCCATTTCCATTTTATATAGCCAGAAATAACAACATGAAATTTTGCGATAATAGGGCCATAATTAATTTAAGTCCCATATAACACAGCCTTCTGTAAAGTACTTAAAAACGTATAAAACGCTAACACGAATCTGGTATAATTAGGTTTATTATTACCAGATATCACTCTACAGAATCTTGTAATGATTGATCGATCCATTATATACAATGGGTCCAATATAAATTCCCCTCCTGAAAACCGCTTAAGTATTGCTTAAACTATTATTATTAAAAACAATATTCAACAAAACAAATGAAATACGTCTTATTTTTTTATTTTTTTTGTTTTTTAAATTAAAATATTTTATTTTTTTAGAGAATATTAATATCAACAAAATTTAACAAAAGGATCATAACAAATAAAATAAAATACGTCTTATTATTTATTTGTGTACATTTTTCAAAAACACATTTTTGGTTTTTTAACTTAAAATACTTTATTTTTTTTTTTAGAAAATATTAATATCAACAAAAGAAATAAAACTTATAAAATAAAATGCGTCTTATTTATTTTTTTGTTTTTTAACTTAAAATATTTTATTTTTTTAGAAAATATTACTATCAACAAAAGGTAACAAAAGAATCACAACAAATAAAATAAAATACGTCTTATTATTTATTTGTGTACATTTTTCAAAAACACATTTTTTTTTTTAACTTAAAATATTTTATTTATTTTAAATCACATTAATGTCAACAAAATTTAACAGATGAAATAAAATAAATAAAATAAAATACGTCTTATTTAATTATTATGCACATTAAAAAAAAAGCGACATGAAATAAAACCACAAACCAAAACGGTTTTGGGCGCATGGATTTTCTCCTCTATGGTATAACAAAAACCGGCATCGCTAACTAAAGTTTCTCTGGCCGATTTTAGAAGCTTTAGTAAGCGAGTCGGTATTTCTTATACCATAAAGGAGAAAATTCTGGCGCTCGGTCGAAAGCCGACTTTGCAGAGAAGCTTTCATAGGCGGAGCGGATATTTGTTATACCATAGATGAAGAAATCCTTTCCCCCGGCCGAAGTCCCAATGATGCTATCTATCGCACGATTCTTTAAACCAAAACTGTATAATTAATTCTATTATACATATTGGGGTCTTCTTTCATTTTCAAAATTTGGTGTTTTATTACATATAAACTTTGGTGGTATTGCATTATTTTTTTGAGGGTTGTTTAATGCCGGCTTTCAAAATCACATTGCAGCAAAAATTTTTTAAGACTTGAAAGCAATATACTGCATCCCAAACGCGTCCATTGGGACACTGAATGTTCCCAGAGTCCTAGTATTAAAGTTTTTCACTTTAAATGATTCAAAACTGTCCAAGTAGTTTAAGTACAAATATTAAAACAAGTCTTGCTTATTATCATAACACGTGTTGTTTGTAGGAGTTTTTTGATCAGTTATACAAAATGTATGAACTAGACCGTAAATCACAGAAATGGTTTAATAAAGTTTTTTTAGATTGGTGATGTCAGCTGTTAATTCGTGAATCATATATGTGAATTTACATCGCAAAAGAAACCAATTTCTTGATTTTGTATGCCCTTTTTTTATATGTTTACGACTAAGGGGACTTATATGTCCCAAGCCAAACTCCTGTTGGTCATATATGTCCCACCCCAAGTCCCTTTCCTTGGAAGGGGCACACAAAAAAATATAAATATAAGTTTAATTGCATAACTATCTTTGTAAAAATAGCCCTTTATAAAAGCTTGAAACTTACTAATCGTCTCCCGTACCGGAAGGGTTAAAGCAGCGAAATCATTTATTATTATGATAAAAAATAAAAAAAACTTAATTTTACAAAAATCATACATAACACAGCCCGACAAAATTAAAAAAAGTTTTCATGATATAGCTTTTTTATACCCTCCACTTATGACCTCTATTTATGACCGTCTGTTAGTTTTTTCAAAAAATTTTTTCATCAAAATTTCTTATTTACAGTTATGGTAGTTGTCAAAAAAAACATTTTTTCCGTAAAAAAATTTTTTGTGTAATTGCTAGCTGATTAACGGGAATTTTATATGTACAATATTATTGAGAACGTTATTTTTTCTTGTTGCACTCCAATTGAATATCGGAAAAAAAATATTTGAATTAAAAGAATTTTGGGTAAAAAATTTTGTTACGGAAAAAATGTTTTTTTTTGGCAACTACCATAACTGTAAATAAGAAATTTTGATGAAAAAATTTTTTGAAAAAACTAACAGACGGTCATAAATGGAGGTCATAAGTGGAGGGTATAAAAAAGCTATATCATGAAAACTAGAGCTGATATAGACAAACTGATTACAGATTTGAATTCAGCGCACCAAAATTAACTAGAATCAGTTGATAAATTTAAAGAAGCAAATTGAGTGTTGGCCTGTGTAATTATTATAAAATTATAACCCTTTTATTCCAAAAAAAATAAGTTTTATAAAAAAAAAAAATTTAAGCGCTCAAATAAAAATGTTTTTAATGCTTTGTTTTTTTCACTTTCTTTATCATGTCAGTTTTTAAAGCGAGAAATAAGCGTTCTTAAGATCTCTACAGCAGAGCTTCTACGCGAGAAATTCCAACCAAAAATCGTGTACTATGTCATAGAAGTGTAAGCGCTTCACTCCGAATTCTCCCTTACATTACTGCTTCCGAGGAAGCATCAGTTTTTGCTGGACTGGAGTTGTCTTTTTACCAGATACCAGAAAGGGGCATAAACTTTTACGCTGAATGTTACTTAGTTTCGCAGAATTCTTGCAGAAGAAGCAAGAATTAAGTAACATTCAATCCCTAAACAACAATATGCAATACGGACTTTAAAAGGTTTTTATAAAGAACCAAAAGTTCTGCATTTTGGGGGGTGGCAAAAACTCTTCTTTATAATTATAGATACTTTATTAATATACAATTTCATTCTGACTGATGCAATTTTCTTGTTTTTGTATGTTGATCTACCTGGTTTAATATAATATTTATGTGCAAAAGAAAAAATGAGGCGTACTTTTGGGGCGTGGCAGGATCCGAGTTGTTATAAGTGGAGCCCAGTTTTTTGATGTCGGATTAAAAAGTCACCAAACACAAAAATGAAGCTCATTATTTAGCAGCTTTCTTCTATAACTACATCTATAACAGCTTCTATTACTACTTTTTTCTGAATGTATTGAAGTAAAAAAAATAATGACTTGCTTTTGAATGCGTTCTTTTTGGGACATCCGTTGTAAAATTCATCGTTTCTTTCAGTAGAATTGTAAGTAGTGCTCTAATGTTTTTCTAATTACTCAACACATTATTTTGTAGGCAAAGTTTTTACTGGGAAATCAATTGAAGATTGAAATAGGAACTTGAATTATTATTATCTCACGCTTTTATTCCCTATTATGTATTATGCTTTTATTCAGTATTATTATGCTCTGGATACAAGATAAAAAGATAACAAAAACATAACAATTTAATTCATAAAACAATAATAAAAGCAATATAAAAATTAAGGTACTCAAGATATGAGATCAAAAAGTTAATTAATAAAATAGATAAAATATTTTAAAGAAATATATAACGTTTTTTAACGGCTTAGGAAATAACTGACACACTCAAAGCGCATCAATAAGTATATTCCTGATTTTATTCACTAGTTATCATGTTTCCGAAAAATTTCGTTCTTTTTTTACCCAGATTGGACAAATAGTTAAAAGTGCACCGTTTTAGCATGTTTCGGATTCACAATCAGAAGCAATTTTTTCTTTTTTATAAACAACGTCTATATCAGTCAAATGTATGTCAAGGTTTATGCAAAAAAGCATCAACCGGACTGCTTCTTACAAACCTTTTCATTTCAATAGGTCCATTTGTAATCTTTAGGAAAATGTGTTTTTCAAGTTGTATGTTGTAGTATCTTACACGAGTTTCCAAAATGATATTTTTTTTCGGTTTCCCCGCACTTTACGGGTATATAAACCAACACAAATTGAAATTGAAAATTTGTGTTTATCACCTATTAAACATATCGCTCCTTCATTGCATCTAGTCGTATCTCAAACAGAACCGAAGTTATAGCAAAATATATCTTTAAGTCGGTACATTTTGAAAACTTTAATCGCATTTTGCAAAGATCGTTTGTTTTTGTAGATATGACTATGTTGCAATAAAGGAGCGTTATGTTTAGGCATCTCCTATTTTTAAGACTTGTTCATGGGCAATGAAACTTTACTGCCTGCATCTTATTTTGAATTAAAGTACTTTATTAACTCTTCACTTCACTAAATGTAATAATTATCAACTGTTGCACTGCCCATTCTGCTTTTAGTAGATTTATTGCATCAGGAGACATTGATTTACGTATGTACTCACTTCTTGTAATTGATCTAATCCACAACCCATCCACAGATGCTAATTTTTAGAGAATAGAAAACTAAATTTCAAAGTATAAACAGCTATTTTCTGAAATTATGAGGAATTTTTTATTTCCCGGGATCCCGCAAGAAAAATCCCTGGAAAACGGGAAATAAAATAATTGAAAACGGGAAATCCCGGGAAAAAACCCTATTAATGGGGCAAAGATGCGCAGACATGAAAAAAATTAAAATTTTTTTTTTTTAATTTTTATAAAAAGATTCATAAGGAGTTTTACAATTTTTGATTTTTGCAACCTCACTTGTTCTACAGGAGCCACTGGCGTCGTCTGAGAATAGAGTTTTAATATAGTCTTTCCATAGGTGTTTCTTTTTTGCTATTTCGAATATGGCAGTATTGCTCTTATCAAATAGAAATGTGGACGATCTTTTTCAATATATTTCAGATGCCTCCTTAAATTTTTTGTAAAGATTGAAATTGTCGTGTAGAATTTGTAGTCTTTAAATTTCTTGACTGTTTCTATTTATTTGCGCATTCCTGCGGCCCGAGTTCCCAGGATATTATTAGTGATAGCAATGATGGAATATTTTAAATTATTCCACAGATTTTCGACATCTTTTCCATCGTTTATATTGAGTAAATTAGTCTCTCATTGATAGTTTTGTTGATGGGTGATTAAGTTTTCCAATATTAACTTTTCATTGTGGATTTTTGTTGCGGTTGGTAAAAAGTTTGATACGTATTTTGTACAGCAGAAGGTTTTGATCAAAAGGAATAGGTAGGTGTAGCACCTAGACACGCAAGAGGTATATGACCGATTTATTAAAATGTACCTACTGCCTATTTTTAGAACACAGGAGCAGGAAAAGGCAGGTAATCAACTTGGTTTCTGACAAGGTTGCCCCTGTTGTCCTGTGGCGATTTTCAAATAAAAAGTCATCTAGGGTTAATGCGTGACAAAGTGTTAGTGACTTTTAGTTTATATTCTTGACCGAGTTATATTAATCTTTCTCCTCGTTTATTCCGTTGGCCTAAGCTAAATTTTCTCGTGATGTCAGTGTTTTTTTCCTGTCCAACCTTCGCATTAAAATCTCCTTGGATTATTGTAATATCGCGTGGTTTAGAAATCTTCAATAATTTATCCACATCGCTGTAAAATTGTTCAATTTCATCGCTATCACAATCACATATAAGTGCATAGACTTGTAATATACTCATATTAATGACTCTATCAGACATTGGAACATAACCATTGACGCAGGTCGCTATTTTATTTTTAACAGTGATATCGATACCTCTTCAGTGGATTATTTTCCGGTTCCCTGAATGATATACACTTGTACTTTCAGAACTAAATTCGCCACATTCCGTCCACCACGTTTCACTGATGCGCAGTACATCTTTTAGAAGCTTCTTCATTTCACTCAGAGAATCTGGTTTCTGTCCTGCAGACAAGCGTAGAGCTTCGCCGAATAAGCTTAGGAAATTTAAAAAAAAACTTATGTTGTTATTTAGTTTTCCAAGTTCATAGAGACTTCTAACATTCCACGTTCCTATGTAAAGATTTGTTCTACCTCCTGGGATTATAAGCACGCTTTGCCAGAGACTGATGGCCGTTTGTTAAGCCCTTATGACACTACATTTTTTATACATTCAATTAACGTAGAATTGATTGAAAGGAACAGTAAATGTTAGAAAGAGCAAACTATACAAAATGTAAGCAAAGTTTTTTTTTATTATGGTTTTGTTTATTTTATGAAATGTTGTCAACTTTTTGTCTATGAGAAACATAAAAACAAAACAAACAAAAAGCGGTAAATCGCTGAATTTGCCCGTAAACCGCTGATGCAAGAACACTTTTAATATTTCAAGCTTGAAATATCAATTTTAAGTTGAACAATTTTACATTTTTTTTTTTTTTTGAAATAACTTAATTTTGTATCAATAACTGTAGTAAAATTTTTGACAGTTTGCCATTTATATGGCGTAAGTAATAATTGAGGATAGATGGGACGAAATTGAAAAATATACATATATGTCAAAATAATTATTCTTATGAATTATAACATTTTGAATTAAGGACAACTGGTACTTTACATTTGATAACAAAATATACACCCAAAAAAGGGGCTATCTATGGGATCTCCAGCATCTCCGATAATTGCAGACATAGTAATGGAAAAACTTTTAGACTTCGTAATGGAAAATTTAGCACTGAAACCAAAAATATTGACGAAATATGTGGATGAAAGTGCAATCGAGGAGATTTTGACCAAATTAAATAGTTTTAACAATAGGATCAAATTCACGAGCGAACTAGAACGTGATTCAAAGATACCATATTTGGACATTGTGATTATAAGAGAAGCTAATACATATATTAAAAACAGATTGGTATCAAAAACAAACAGCGTCGGGCAGGATTATTAATTTCTTCTCTAAACATCCAAAGCGAATGATAATAAATACTGCCAACAATATGATACGGAGAGTATTAAAACTTAGTGATGTGGAGTTTCACAAACATAATAAGAAGAAAATCCAAAACATATTATCTGACAACAATTTTCCAAAAATACTAACAATCAAACTTATTAAAGACAAGAAAAAGAGGACCAAATAAAGTGAAGAACCTAAAATATATAAATCATTAACATATGTTCCTGAAATGTCCGAAAGATTTGAAAAATCTAAACTGTTTAATGGAGAAAACATTAAAATGGCGCACAAAACTGAACAAAATCTTGGAATCATTTTCAGTTAAGCCAAAGACAAAATTCCAAATATGGAAAAAGCAAATGTGGTATATCAGATCCACTGTATAGGTAATGAAACTGAAATGTGTAAGAAAGTGTATGTTAGAACAAATAAAAACAAATTGAAAACTAAAATTGCAGGACATAAGTCCGATCAAAAACACCGTTTAAGCAAATTTGTTCAAAAAACAGCATTAACAACCCACTGTGTTGAAAATAAACATTTTCTGGATTTTGAGAAAGTACGAGTGTTAGAGAGCGATCAAAATTATAAACGATGTCAAATGCTAGAGATGTTACACATCCAGGGCTGCCAGATAAATTTGTGAAAAAATAAAAAAATCGTCTTTCCCGTTTTGAAATATCGTCAAAAAAATCGCACAACTCAAAATTAAATTTGCTTGAACAATTTTGTTTCGATTTTTATAAAAAAAAAAAACAATCAAACAAAAACATAACAACTTTATACCCAGCTAGAATTTTTAATCGTGGAAAAGCTACTACAAGTCTTATGAAGGGCGTTTTCGATCTCCTCCGTGAGATTCTTCCATAAAACAGCGAAAGACGCTTACTTTAATCATTGTGTAAATATTCTGAAATGTGGGTGCAGATTATCTAACGAGTCTTACAAAAAGCAAGTCAAGAACCGTGTAAGCCTCATGTAGATATAATCGTTCAAAAAATCTTACAAAAAAACTTAAACTTACAGAAAATGTATTAAAAAGTAATAATTAAAAAAGGAAATGCGTTTTTTATGGTTTCTTGTCAGATCATCATCAAAATATCGCTCCACAAGTGGCTATGTTATAAGCAAATGATCACAATTGCTTTTAATTTTTACCCATAAATTTCTAATTTTTACCTATGTATAAACCTTAACTTTTTGATGCATTCTTATAATTTTAGTAGAATATTAATAGTGAAAATTAACAAGATCGGTTCATAAGTGACCGATTTATAAACAAACAATAATTTGGCCCACATTTTTTTTTTTATAAGGAGTATTATATGTTAAAAAAGAGCCAGTCGGTCCATTTTTAACAGTTTATTTCTTATGAAATTTTGCTTTTCGCTATTAATTTTTTAGGGAAAAAAAAACTTAAAAATGCTTATATCTTAACATAAGTACAAAAACATTTAAAGTTTTTAAATTTTTTCTTGGTATTCAAAAAATTAATTAACAAGGTTTCGTTTAAATGTGCTCAATTCCCATATCAAACTATTAATAAACTGAAATTTATTGTTGATGGGATAAGCTATTCCTATGCGCATTTCACTGGTTGCTTAGGCCAGATCTTCAGGAAACTTCATCCAAAGATTTTAGAAAAACTCAAGATATTATACAAATAAAACTGTTAATCGAATATGAATTATAAGCCACAGTTTTACTTGTAACAATATCAAAGCTTAAACAACAACTAACAACAATAAACGGTGAGTGGTCAATATAAATTATTTTTTATTTGTGAGTTTACGTATTATTTTTTACATGTATTTTTATTGTGGTTTTTTCTGTGTGGTTTTTATGAGGGTTACTTTTTGTATGAGTTCTAAACTATACATACTTATGCTTATATTTATGGACAAGCCCAGATGATGATACTCAAAGAGTATCGAAATATCGGCAATTATTAAAATAAAATTAATTTTCAATACTGGCCTCGAGCTGGAAATAAAAGCATTTTTATTTATACGTATATGAAAAGTTTCTATTATGTTTTTGCCTTCTCCTGTAAAGTTGCAATTATGTCAGTTAGGGTCTTTCTACATAAGACCAGGGCTGTCAGACTTGGGGATTTATCCCCAAAGTTGGGGATTTCATGTGAGCAAAAAGTACAAAGAAAGTCATTTAGGGATTGGGGATTTAAAAAAAATTTTGGAGATTTTTTTTGGGGATTTTACACTTTTTTATTATTTACGCTTATTTTTCTTTGTTTCGTATATAAAATATGAAAAAAGTAGCAAAGCTTTTATCTTACTCTTATATAGTGTAAATGGTCCTACATAATTAAGATTACCATTTTTGTTAAGTGTGTAAAAGGTACTTTATAAACTTGTTATTTTTCTTGAGTGAGTGTTTAAAAAAAAGAATTTAAAAATAGAATCTATTGAACTAGCTCCAAATTCTTATAAATTGGTTCGTTTTCTTCAATAACAATATTGTTCTGCTTGTTATTCCTTACTGGACTCGCATAAAAAGGATTTAAAAAAACATGCCGAAACCAGTCGCTACAAACAAAATAAAATGATTTTTTTGACTAAAAATTTTTATTTGGGGATTTCTTATTCACATTTTTCTAATTTTTTTTTTTTATATATAAAATTTGGTCAGAAAAAAAAACAAAAAAAAATATTAACTTTCTAAGGTTTTGTTGTTAAGGATTTGGGAATGTGGGGATTTTTGGGGATATTTTTTACTTTTTTGGGGACAAGGAAAAAGTACCTGGCAGCTCTGCATGAGACCAACGATAGTTCGTCTATTTAATACCTATCGAACCCCACAGAAGTGTACTTTACCATGATGATCAGTAAAATAATGTGAACCTATTACAAAACTCTATAGTTTCACATAAATATTATATAATTTCAGTAAAAAAAAACATTGTGATTAAAATCTTAATGGCGGTTGGCGCGTATACTTTTTTAACGATAGGGAGAAACTAAAAATGCAGTTCTTATTATTTTGGCATGCCTTACACGATTTTACCTTGGTAGAATTTGATATTTGCAAATATGTCGAAAAGTTACGACCCTAATGTACATTTTTCAAAAACGCATCTTTTTTTTTTTTTGTTTTTTACCTAAAAATATTTTATTCTTTTTAGAAAATAGTTTATAATTTAAATTTTGTTTACAAATGTTTACTTTTATCTTTTTTTAAACAAAAAAAATAATACAAACATATAGCCGGCTTAATACGCAAACCTGCTAACTCCCTTTCAGAACATTTTACTGGATGGCCAAAAAACTTCCAATATTACATATTTGCAACTTGAGAATAAAACCAAAAATATAGTTGGTTTTAGACACTTTAAGACTCAAATTGAAGAAAAACTACACGCCATCAAAATCTTAATTTACTTAAAAAGTAGATTTAGCAGCTTTGCATATTAAGCCGACGATATATCACATTATATCATAAACAGGCACAACTCAAAATTCAAAAATGTTTAGGAGAGTCAGAAAACTACTTTTAAAAACATGGTTGCAAATTCTTTTTTATTAAACTGAGTTCCACAAATTTTAAATAAGAAAATTTACAGAAGACGGTTACACAAACCACAAAATTTAAGTGGTTGCAATTTTTTTCATTTGTGAACTGTGGCCGTATTTTGCAATTCGCTAAAGCTATATCGCTAAAAATCTATAAAGTTGATTTAGCGATTTTGGCTTCGAATGCAATACTGTAACGTGCATTGCTAAATTTGGGAATGCCATAAAAATTTAATTCGCCGCAATTTTATTTTTTTAACGTCATCGCTAAAATTTTTAAATGTTGTATTCTCTTAACAAAAATTGGTCCGAAACTTTATTTTCCTATCTATCTTTTTTATCTGTCTTATGCTTTCGCTCTTTATTTCGCCTTCTAAATAAGGTGTTACAATGGACCATATTGGTTTCAACCTTCCTACCTACCTGTATTCTCTATGGCATTTAAGCGATCGAGATTTAGCTTAAGTTAAGCGAATTATAGCACACGGCTGCTGGCTTATGAAAAAACAAGATTTTGATATATATTAAGTTGTGCCTGTTTATGATGTTTGTGAGGATGTATATAAAATTTCAAGAGTTTCTTTTTTATACACATATTTGCTGCAAAGGCCGCTTTAGCCGACCGTATATGTATTTTTTTTTTTTTTTTAATTTTCTAGGCTAATCCCGCGAAGCTCTATGCTTGTCTGCAGGAAAAAAACCAGAGTCTCTGGCGGGAATCGAACCCGCAACCTCGGCGCTGATAGACTAGCTCGCTACCAGCTACGTACCGTAAGGAACTTTAAGCTTGTTTGAGTACCTTTAGAACATGTAAGAACGTATCAGCTGTTTTTAAAAACGTAAACAAAAATGCATTAGTAGGTCTGGGTTTACACTATAAAAGTTTTCTTTCAGAAAGTTTGAGCTTATCGATGAGAGGGGAGAGAATAATAGCACGTTTTCTTCCCCTTTCACCAACAAAATCAGGCTTTCTGAAAGAAAACGTTCATAGTGTGAACCCAGACTATACAAAAAACAACACACACAGTGATGAGAGTAAAAAATGTACAAATGGTGACCGCTTTGCAGAAAAAGTACCAAGTGATTTAAATAGTATTAAAACTTTATTTCTTGTATGTATAAACTAGGGTTTCTAATTTCCCGGACCTTTTCAGTTCCCGGGAAACGAAACCAAAAATATCTTATTCCCGGGAATCCCGGGAATCTTTGAATAAAACAATGATTTCATTAAATGAGTTCAAGACAAAAGTTGTTACTTTTTGAAAAGAATATACCTATACATACTCGTATACAACAGTTTTAAAAAAAATAGCTTTATTAATTCCACAGAAAACCAAAACAAAACCAAATAAATTGTTACATTCATATGTATATGCGTATTATGTATATATGTATGTATAGATTTATTTTTTTTTTTGTTTTTTTTTTTTTTTTTTGAGATTACGAATTATTAAAACTTGTTAATATTTAGTAGTTATTATTAATAGCAATTTGGTAAAATTAATTTTCTTTTAAGAAAAATTTTTTTGTATTATAAAAGCATTTAAAAGCTCATCGGAGATTCTATTTCTAATCCTTGTTGATATGATTATTGTCTGCTACCGAAAACGTGCTCTCGTTTTCTAGAGAAGTTGGTTTTATAGTAAGAAGCGCATCATACAAAGATTTTAAATTTGTTGGCCTTTTACCCGTGACTTCATAGCGTCAAATTCTTTTTTTAAGATTTGTTTAGGCTTTTGTATTTTCTTTACATCTATTTTTTTTTAAATCTGTTGATGGTTCTGGTGTTGGTGATGGTGTATCGTGTACATTTTAATTTTCTACTTGATTTATTGGCGTAGGAAATATAGTTCGATTTGAAGGTAGTTTTAGTAAAGAATATATTTTAAGTTTTTTTATTTTAACGATGCTAACAAATGAAAATTTCAAAAAATTTAATTTGAAACTCCCGAAAATTCCCGGAAAAATTGTCCCGGGAATTATTAAAAAAAAAATGTCCCGAGATTCCCGGGAATTCTTTCCCGCGTAGAAACTCTAGTACAAAAAATACATAAATAAATTGATATTAATATTACACATTTACAATAAACAAATATTTATTATAGCATATTCATACACATGTACTTTAGGGTGGCCGTTATTTTTTTTTTATTTCTTATACTCTTTAGTTTTTGTTTTAAATGATAGCTAAGCGAACGAAGCTTGCGCTCGCGTTCTACAAACAGGCAGTAAGTGAAATAAAGTAAGAGGTTTTAAGGTGTTTTTGGTCCGTAACAAATCATTTTCTGGACGAGGCATTGTTATTACACTACAAAAACCAAACAAGAACTAAATCAATTACCCAAAAAAAATACGTTTCTTTATCTGTTTTGTGCCGAGATGTACGATTGTAACGGTAAATTAAATAACGCAGATAAGTGAAAAGCGGTGTTGCCAGTAAAATTTCGAGAAAGATACATTTTAGTTTTCAAAAAGATACACTTTTTCCCATAAAGATAAGTTTTAAAAAAAATTTGAAAATCCATTTTTAACGTTTAACATTTATTAACATAACATTTTTATTTCATATTTAAATGAATATTGAAAAGAAAAAATTTCGTATAAATTAAGTTTTATATTTATTTAAGTCATAAATATTAGGTGAATATGTAATTTTTAAAAAATACAGTAAGCAAACTTTAAAATTAATTATATGTAATTATCTTTGGATGTTATCAAAACTAATTCGCTTTTGTAAAAATTAATATATATAAGGCGTTTACACCAAGGCGATTATCGTTTATATAAATTTCCTGAAAATAAAAAAGATGTTCATATTTCCTCAGAACAACTTCGCACTACTAGTAATCATTGATTTAGGTGGATCGTATGTTGCAACCCCTTAATGTTTTCTTTCACCATTATTGAAGCTGCTATCAAGGCGAATTCACTAAAAGGTGGGGTCAAGTCAACATATGGTGTTTTTTTTCGGTGGTCGACTTGTCAAAGTGTGTATGCAAACTAATTTTTTATGTTAACTAACCTTTTTTTAGTACCAATTTTTTTGACAATCCGACCACAAAATCACTGTTGTTGTAGAGTTGACCTCACCTTTTAGTCAATGCGCCTTGGCTGCTATTGTATTAGTATTGAGTCGGTTACGATGATCAGTCTTATGCTATGTTCATACGACGATATAAACCACTCGTTTCGCTCTCGAAAACTAGTTTGCCAAACATGCTGTTCATACGATTCATTCTTGTTTCATTTTGACACTTCTTTTTGTGTTGTTAGTGTAATTTTTTTTTAAATAGATAAAAAAGTAAATAAAACTTAAAAATATATTATTTAATACTTTTATTAATATTATTATATTATAATTATCACTTTATTTTATTAAACATCAATTTTTACTTTGTTTTGATTTTTTTAGAGAGCTAGTTCAGATAAACTAACGATAAATGTTATCAAAATTCGAGATGATAGTACATTTTTCCTGTTTCGCAGCCTGTTTCAAAATAAAACGACCCGTTTCGCTCACTAAATTTTGTATGGGGAAACAAGTCGTTTCAATCATGTTTGGGGCGCGAAACAGGAATAAAAGAGCGAAACTCGAATATTGCTGTCCGTGTGAACATGGTATTAATAAGTTTTAGTTGGCTAAAAATTATCGAATGTTTTGTTTCTGTACATTTTGCGTACAGATTCAAAAGATACGAAAAATGTCAGGATTATACATGATACCTGAAGTAGTCGAAAATGTACCTTTCGTATCCAAACGGCAACACTGGTGAAAAGTTAATTCTCTCTTTGTTTGTTTTTGTGTTAATTTTGCTCATTAGTTTCGTACATTTTGCAAAAGTTTGCGAAACTTTTTGTTTGTTTTCATACTCGGATCATTAACCCAAATATGTGTACCAAATAAGGACAAGTTTTATCCTACCGTACTTTAGCTACATATAAATAAAGCAATTTTCTGATACGCCCACTTCTCCACTCCCGTCAACATTTTTTCGGTTGTTGTCTATTGATAACCAAGATGATTATACCTTGATTGGAAACTTTCTCTTTAGCCGTTCTTCAGATATACATTAAAAAAAAAACAAGTTAGAGTGCTATATTCGTCTGTGCCGAATTTTTTATACCCTCCACCGATAGTTCGAATATTTATAGGACTAATCGGACGTCAGCATTTTAATTGGTTGCGGATTAGACCTATACAAAATTATTGACCAACAAGCAGAAAGTTTTATGCTTTTGTTTTTTTAGCAATTTTAACTAGCTTGAGTCAAATATCTATTTTCGTACAGTTTAAGCCGAACTTAAATGATTTTCAGGAGGGGAATTTCTATTGCAACTATGGTAAATTATGACCCCAATCATCCCAAAATTCTGTAGAGTGATTTCTGTTATTAAAAAACATATATTACATAAATTAGTTTTGCCGTGAAGTGAAGGCTGCTTAACATTGTGTCTAAGCTTAATTATGGGCCCATATCACAAAATTGTGTGAAATTTTTTCTGGCCATATGAAGCAAAGTTGGAAGCAATTCTATCGCAATATATATATTTGCTACAGTTTAAGGCGAATTCAATTAATCTACCAGAGTCGGCTTTATATGGAGCCGGCGGTATATTATGTATGGACTGATCTTCACGAAATTTCGCAGTGTCATTTCTAGTCTAATAAAACTGTAACGTACCAAACTTTATTATGATAGCAATATACATTAAGGTTTTTGGAGTACTAAACTGTTTACTGGGTGAAGATTTTATATGGGGCCTAGGGTAAGTTACGGACCGATCTTCACGACATTTTACAGCGTGATTTCCAGTCGAATAAAATGAACTTTTGCAAAATTTTATATCATTCCGTGCATTATTCCACCATGTTTGTTTTTGCAACAAAATTACCAATTTTTATGGGTGGTGGTTCCACATTGTGATTCATAGCTCTGATCCTATTGAACTGATTTTTCTGGATTTCAATCCCACACTGCTTGGTAAAATTTGACACCTAGTTTGTTCATTTCTTTTGAGTTTTTCGAAGTTAAGCGTGTTTTCAACTGATGGACATGGCTAACCTAGAATTTACACTTAAAAGTAAATTTCTCGAAAGTCGCAATACACTCACACTTTTTCACTAATACACACATAATTTTTGTACTTTCAGCCAATCGGCTGTTTCTTCGATTTTTCCTTGATAATACGTATACTCTACTTGCAAGAAAGTACTTTCACGTGTAAACCCCAGGTAAATCGACTAAGAATTACTCAAGGAGCCAGACAAAACAAAAGTTTCGCACGGAATGACAAACTGAGAATACCCTCATTCACCACTAGAGAGTAGGACTATATGTGATATAATGGTGTAATAACCTAGTCACCATCATGTCTGAGGTCGTCGAAAAACACATTTAAACGGACACTTCGACAGAGAGGCATCGTTAAATCAGCTTCACTCCTCATAGGTACCCAGAATAAATACATATACTTTATAGAGTCTAAGAGCAATATTGTAGAAATTACAAACCTTTTAACCCTCTAATGCCAAGTTTTAGAATAAATGGGAATATATTATGAAAACAATTTTTTTAGGGTATTTTTGGGCATCTGAATTCAAAAAAAAATATTTTTAAGCCCATACGATGAGTCGTTTACGTTCCAGGTGAGAAAACATCTAGGAGTACCTTGAGGCACCCTTGGGTATCTAGTAATAAAAACACATTTAAATTTTGAGAATTCTGTTTGTTAGTTTGTATTGAAAATAAAAAGCAATGAAACAAATTAACAGCCTGTTAGAAATTTTAGAATTTTGTTTTTGTTTTAAATGTTATTTTCTATGAGAACGTTAACGTTCGAAATCGTTGAACAGGCTGTAAAAATATTTGGTTTTGTTTATGATAATTAAAAAAAAACAATTTTATTATTTGAGCATCATGAATGAAGTTTGCACTTTGAACAAAAGCATTGTGTTCGAGATTGTTAACAATGCTTTAAGAGCTTTTAGGAGCTTTCGAAGCTTCTACAAATATTTTTCTAGATCTTTAAGCAATTGTAAAAAAATGGAAATTAATAAAAATTAGTTATATATTGGGCGTCAGTAGAAATTTTGTAAAGCATGAGGCACTCTTAGGCATTATAGGGTTAACGTTGAAGAGTATAATTATAATATTATTTGTTATGCTCTTTATCTTCAACAAAAATGTTTTTATTTGAAGCATCGCACTTCAGTTTAGAAGCAAAATGTAATGAACAAATATTATTATGTAGTTGTCGAATAGTTTAAAAGGGGCTTAAATAAACCACCTTACCAGCAACCCTTATAGGGTTATTGTTTTGTTTTTAAATATAAATGCTGCAAATAACAGCATAAATTTCAGTTTAGTTACGGTTTTTAAAATGAACACCACTAAAAAAGTTTTGAGCATTCTACTCTGCTGTCTTCTAGAATTAATACAAGCTTATGGTGACAATTGGACGGAAAACTGGAACAGAATTGCTAAAGACAGAGCCAGCAATTTACAGCAGAAATACGATTTTCTTAACAGAATAAAGGGAGCACAACGAGATTTATCTGATATAATCACTTTAGTGGAACAAGACCTTAATACTGAAAGTGAAGAAGCATTGATCAATGCTATAAATTCAAAGGATGATCACACACTTAAAAATAAACCAATTGAGATACTTAAAAAAATGAAGAACGGTTATGATATTCGATTGGTTGATACTGTTTTTTTTGCAGCAATAAATAAGGTTTTTACTTTAAGAAAATTACATTTACTGTCAAATAATTTGTGGCATATTCATCAGCAAAACAAAACGGAATGTTATGAGATTATACTGCGTACCCATGTACTTATTTACCGCAGTTTAGGGGAAAGATATTATAACAATATGGATAATTTTCGGAAAATATTCACTTACAGATTGTACACAATGAAAAATGAAGAACTGTATAGAAACATGGATACGAGCCTTAAATTAAACATAAAAAACATTATAAAACAACTGCCTAACAATTTAAGATATTTATATTTTGAGTCATACTTTTGTCTTTTAAATGTTGAATATTCGAATTACATTTATACAGCTACTGAAGCAAAAGTTGATCAAAATAGTCGCTACATTTGGCTGTGGTACAACAATGCATCGATGGATAGAACAGGCTATATTAAGGCTGAAATTCAGGCATTTGATTCAACTAATGAGGAAAAACTTAAAGTAAAGCTAAAAGGTACTTTTTATAATATGTATTACTATATGATGGCGAACACGCATACGGTCGCTGGTTGGGATACAAATACAAGTCCATCAAATCACATTTGGACAATGGATTTTTTGGCTGGTGGTCGTGTTTTTATATCGCAAAATGACTTGGCCATGTGCGCTGATAATAAAAATAAAAATAAGGAGATTCGTAATGTAACAGGTCGCCCAAATGAACATGCTTTCTTAGCTAGTTTGGAATGTCAATGGGTTTTGGGGCCCTGCAATTTTTGTTAACTTCTGAAGATTAAAAACAGTAATATATTAATAAAAATACATAAATAAAAATCAATCTTTTTTACTTTACTGAATTGGTGGTGGGTTGAACTCTCGTGGCGGGTGTTTTAACTTTTTTTATATTAATTACTTTTTTGATATTTAATGAAGTATCTTTTCTTTTTTAAGTTAAGATTTAGATACACTTCTCTGTTAAGGGTGTTCCATTTTTGTTGACTTGTTAATTTATGTCGACTAAAGGGGTTAAGATAATTAAATAAGCAAAACCACTTTTTTATTTTATTCTAACAATTTATTTTCTCCAGTATGTCGGTAAACTATGTTAACCATTTTCAAGAAATATAAATGATAAATCGTTTTTAACGCTTCTTCTTTTCGCACAAATTCATAACATAAACAACAGCATTCAACTTAATGATGGTTAACGGAGTTAATCGAAATATCGGAAAAAATAAATTGTACAAATAAAATTAAAAAAAACTTATCTACATATGTAAAAAGAGTTGCGTAAGTGACTAACTGACTGACTGACTGACCCATTCATCTTCGCCCAGCCCAAACCACTGACCCTAGAAACTTGAAATTTGGACTAGAGATTGGCCACTCCCCAAATTGATCCACTAAGACGGGATTTTTCGAAATTCGAATGTTAGGGGGTAAAAAAAAGGTAAAAACTGGAAAATTCGGTTACCTTATATCTCCAAAACTAAAAGAGATGCAAAATAAATGTAATACTTATCGTATTTCTTTAGAAAATAAGCGGACAGGGGTCTGGTACTTTTTTGAAATTATTATGGAGTAAACGGGTGAAATCTGAATTTTAGTGCTTTTTTGCCACCCCATCTATCTTTTGAACCAATAAATATAGAAACAAAGTTAATAACAAATTCGAAACTTATCCAAAAAATACGTTTAAGAATTTGGTACTTTTTCAAAATTCTAACAATTAAGGGGTGAAAATCGTAACTATTTTTGGTACTTTTTTTTTACAAAACATTTTCCTCCATTCATTGACATATTCGTACTAAATTATGGGCTGCCATTATAATACTGAAATTTTTGATACTTTAATGGGGGGAAAATGTTGTATCCAAAAAAGGAAATACGGGAAATTTGATATTTTTATTCAGCTTTTTGGTTCTACTAAAGTAGCGGGTTAAATGCTAGAATTTAAACAAATTTAAACCTAGAAAAATAAACTTTGGCATAAAAATATGTCCACGAAGAAAAAGGAGACGCTAACGAAGTAGCGGGTATATGCTAGTCATTAATAAGATTTTGTTTGTCGTGCTTAATTCCCAATTTTTATTCTTGATAAAAAGCTGAAATTTATTGTTGGGGGATAAGCCAGTTTCTATGTGCAATTCACTAGTTGTTTAGCCCAGATCATCAGGAAACATTCTCCCAAAAATGTTTTTTAGAAAAGCCAAAGATAATAGCAAATAAAGCTGCAGAGTGAATGAGAATTGCAAACACTCAAAAAGTCTTATTTGCAATGATATCAAAGCTTAAACAAAACGCAAACAATAAACAGTGTGGTTATCTTTTCATGCTATTTGACTTTTGTTTTTGAAACAAAAATAAAAATTTTCTTTTGGGAATTTACATTGAAACAGCATTAAAAAAATGCTCAAATTAGTTCTTGTTTTCAATTTAAATTCCCAAACGAAAATTTTTATTTTTTTTTCAAAAACAAGCAGTAAAACTTTATGCACACTCTTCCAGTTAAAGCCGACAAGTCTTGAGCTTTTAATAAAGAAGTGTTTTTCTAGGACCGCGGATTTGCAGACAGGCCAGGACGAAAAAAACGTTTGACGCGATAATGGTAAGGAATTTATAAATTCTTAATTTAATGAATTTTTTGTTAAAAAGCGAATTGTCCATAAGATAACGGTGAATTATTTTCCACAACAGAATGGCGTTTGCGAGAGGGCGAATAGGATGTTAGTTGAAATGGGTAGGTGTTTGCTGAAATCTTCTGGGTTACCATAGATGTTATGGGGAGAAGCCATCAATAATGCAAAGTATTTACGAAATCGCGCTCGTACAAAAGTTTTCAATGATATTACGCCATATGAGAGATGGCTCAGTAAAAAGCCATCAGTTTTTCATTTGAAGTCGTTTGGGTCTGATGCAGTGGTTTTAAATAAAGTTCCAATTATCTGCAAAAGGCTATCGATTGCATAATCCAAGTATGTACTGGACAAATCGTTGTTTCTCGAGATGTTATTTTCTTTGAACAATCTTTTGAAAAATGTATATTGCAGATGAAAAGAAAATGAAGAAGAAGCAAGATCAAGCAATAGCGAAACGAATAGAGATAAAAGCATCGTTGTAGGAAAAAATAGAAACCGTGGTAGACCAAAATTGTTCAGAAATGGAGGCCTAGAACGGTATGACGTACTTAAGATGTTATTGAAATGTTGAATTCTATAATTGAAGATCCTGTAACGATACCTGACGTACTGGAATCTAAAGAATCTTCAACGTAGAAGGAAGCTATGAAGGTAGAATTTGATTGTTTACTTAAAAATAAAATTTGGCTGCTTGTTTATAATCCCAAAGAAAAAATGTGGTTGGTTGCAAGTGGGAGTTTGCTGTAAAACGCAAACCAGATGGTTCTGTGGAGAAATACGTGGCAAGGCTTATTGCTTAGGGGTGTTCGCAAAAACCAAACCAAAATATACTATAAGGAGACAATCGCACCAGTTGTTCGTCATTCTACTATAAGATTGTTGTGTGATTTATCAGCGAAATTCAAAATGTTGGTGAATCACATCGATATTGTAGCATGACATGGGTATGGCAGACTGCAAACCAGCATTACCACCGTGGCCGTAGTAGGACTGTGCTTGAGAAGTGTGCTCAAAAATGCGATAATTTGGACGTCAATGGTTACCATGGGTGCTTTTATGTAGCTTGCAGTAATATCAAGACCAAATTCATGTTGTATCGAGATTATCTCAGTTTAATTTTCATCCACATAATAATCATTTTAAAGCTGCAAAACACGTTTTGCGATATTCTAAGAAGAAACCAGACGGTTAACGATAACACTGTAAAATTTTGTCCAATTGAGTTTCATGAGACTAGAAATCAAACCACTACATTTCTTGAAGATCAGCGCATAACTTACCATATGCTCTATATAAAGCCCACTCTTGCATATCACTTTCATGCTCCTAAAACCAAAATGAATCAAGATGTTATTATTATTGAAATTAGGTTTTATATGAATAGAAATAAAATAATTAAACTTTGTTGTTATCGGTTCATTATTTAACATAAGAAGGAACTATTCGTGTAGAGGACAACCAATTTGCCGAAATTCCTGTAGATATGGCATAACTGTGCATTTAGTAAATAAGAATGTTTGTGACAAATATTTCTTTTGTGTGATGTTTATTTGTCGAGTTATGGGGTGCTATAGTATAGTTTTTTAAATTACTGTTTTTAACTAGAAACCACAGATATGTCCCGAGACGGAAGATTTTGGGTTTTTTTTTTTTGTTTTGATCACGCCATTTGTTTTGATTGTTGCGGCCTGTTTTCACACATTGCCACTTCACTACCGAAAATGCTGCCTACGTAGGCTTGCCAGACGTACTGTTTTCAGAAGTACGCGTACTTTTTTTTACCATTTGTACTGCTTACTGCATAACCATTAAAGAAGTACGCAATTGTACTTTTTTTTAGCTTTTGTACTTCATTTTGTACTTTTTTTGGACAAAATAAAACATGTTTTGTGCATATTGTATTAAAAGTGCAAAAAACCAAATTTCGACAAATTTTCGAACTAAAAACACTGCAAACCTGAAAGAAATGTTTAAGTTTTGCGATTTGAAATGGTTTGAAATGCTGCGTCATGTACCAACTCAATGTCGCCTGCAGTTAAAAGATTTAAAAAAAACCATCGAGCCGTAAAAGCTTACTTGTTGTCCCAAAACTGTTTCGTATTTTTTATTTGTATTTTCACTTCCTCATTCAAACAACTAAAAAAAAATTTTATAAAAATAAACAAAGCGTTTTTGTTTTAAACATTTAGTTTGAAACATCTGACAAATTTTAAGATGTCACTGCATAAGTATATTAAATACTTATGGCCTTATTCGTTAAAAATAAAACAGGTTTTTAAAAGGTTTATTTAACAAATTTTCATAGTAAATTCGTTTCAGGTTTACTGTTTAATTTTTTATGAATAGATTTCTTATTTTGTGCTCTTTGCTATGCATTGAATTTTATAGTTTTTGTTTATAGTTACATTAACTGCCTGTTCTTCAAAATAAATTTAAAATTTTCGCTTGGGAATTTATATTGAAACAGGAATAAAAGAACTCAAAATTGTTTTTGATGTACTGAATTTTAAGTTAATAAAATAAAAAAAAATTGTACTTCTTTTTACATTAATGTACTGCCGTTTTTTCCCGATGTACTGTTTTTATGGATTTCATATCTGGCAAGCCTATGCCTACGCAACTGATTTTGGCCTTTTTCACACGTCACACACACGTTTTTACATATCTGTTTAGTAGTCTGTGCTAGAAACCAATTAAACAAAAAAAATTAAGACTTTTGATTCTTATAGGAAACTGTTTGATCCTTTAAAAAAAATATTTTATCTGCATAACCGGAAATGACGAATTTAAATAGAAATTTTTCTAATTTCGGTCCATTTTTTTACTCAAGTAAGCCTAGACTCCCCTTCTTATTCTGTAAAAGTTTGAGAATCGGATCTCCATCAGTTTAAAAGTTATGAAAACGTCTTTACAATGCAGTTCAAAACCGTAAGTGATCCTTTTGAAGTTAGAATTGGAATAATAAGAAGTATTAAAAATGCTGATGTAAATAATAATTAAAATTATGGAAATCGGAAGGAACAAACTTTTTTAGATACGTAAGTGCTCCCCTTTTTTTCTTTATTCACTGCACTGGCATTGCGTTGGAGCACTTGTTTAGCAGCCTACATTTCCATACAAAACACTGCACATAACATATTTCTTCTCTTTACATTTCATAGCCTCCCAATCTTATAATTTTTTACAGCTTTATCTGGCTTTTCAAGATTTCTGTTAAAAATTTATTAAGAGGTTGCAATTGTTATTTTTAGTGACTTATTCGCAACTAAATTTAAATTAATGTTTATATTTAAACAAGTGGATTTAAACAAGTGGATAGGAAGTTAAGTTTAAATTTCAAAATACAAATAATTTAAATTCACATTGTTCCGATTGAAAAGATTCTATAAAAAGATTTTTTAGACCAATTTGCTTCTTATAGTTTAAGAAAAACTCTTAGGATGAGAAATATATATTTTTTTTTTTATTCAACTACGTATGTATATAAATTTAATTTTACATTACAAAATCAACATTACTTGAACTCGTATACCGTAATAAATAAATAGAAAATAATATCTATGTGCATACAATGAACATGATTAGGGCATTTCTAAGATTCCTATACATAATTTCTGTTTGAGTGCAACTATTTTTGGCCAATAATTGATAAAAAAAATAAGTTTAATCCATAAAACTATTTCTCCAAATATTAAAAATAAAGCTCAAAACATGCTATGAAATTTCTTAATAATCTGACAATGTTAAGTACTTGGGTAACTTTCTCGACTGTAAGCTGTCTTGGAAGAGGAATACTCAGGAGAGGATGAGAAGGGGACACAAAGTCTACTACACATGCAGAAACTCCATCGATAAGAATTGGGGACTGAGACCGGATATGGTAAATTGGATTTACACACCGGTGGTGAGGCCTATTCGTACTTATGGATGCACTGTTTGGTGGGATGCATTGAGAGTGGATAGTTATAGGAAGCTGCTGAACAAGGCTCAAAGGAGTGCATCACTAGTCATCAAAGGTGCAAGCAGAAATTCCACAGACAGCGGTGAAAATCCTACTAAATCAATCCCTCATTGAACATTTTGTGAAGAGTGTGGCTGCTAGGAACTTATTTAGACTCTACGAGTCTTCTTTGGTTAGACCTAGAAGGGATGATCGCAGGAGAATTTTGTACGAAGTGGGTCTGCTTGATCAGGGTAGTATTCTCAAGGGAATCTCGGGTCATAGTATTTTGACCCTAGAGTTTGGTGCAACACCACCGGTAGAGGTCGCGGATAGGGATGTTTTGCGTGTATCCAATGGGCTGTTTGAGGGGTGGGTAGTAATTACGGACGGGTCCAAGATGGAAACTGGCACTGGTGCCTGTGTCTTCCAGGCTGACATCCTAGCGATCTGGAGGGCGACGGACCACATCGTAGGGGGATATGTAGTGACAATTTACGTCGATAGTTGCGATTGTGTCTGGTCGCACAGTGTAGGAATGCCGTTAGAGAGCTAATCGAGACACGGTAAGGCTGTGTTGCGTACGCGGACACTGCAAGATGCATGGTAATGAGGCGGCGGACGAACTCGCGGTGGCATGTCATAAAGTCCAGTGTCATAGTGTCTCTGCATAGTCGGCCTTTGTTTGGAAACAAGGAAAATATTAGGAGCTTAACTTAGCGAAGCCGGTACTTGTTAAACCATAGAGGAGAAAATCCAGACAAGCTTTAGTTAGCGAAGCCGGTACTTGTTTTATCATAGAAGAGAAAATGCTTGCGGCCGGCCGAAGGCCGGCTATGCCGAGACGCTTTAGTAAGCGCAGCCATAATTTGTTACACCATAGAGGAGAAAACCCTTGCGCCTCAAAGTGTTTTCGTTATTTGTGTCAGTTTCAGTTAAAAGGGACCTATAGATGAAAAATCGATTTTTTGTGATTCCGCAGTTTTCTAACTGCATTACTTTCTTCATAAGTAAGCTTTAAAATACACTTTTGATAAGAAAAGAAAAGGAAATGAACCCGATGTAACAAAATGTTTTGTAATTGATCTAATTTACGTGAAACTCGCCTTTTTCGGATTTCGGGACCGACAATTACGAATCTGGTATTAGATTTTGAAAATCAAAATTCAATATGGCGGATTTTTTGTGAAGCTAACAAGTCGATTTTGATACATCTGATCGCTTTTATGGCTTAAACCAATTATCCGGGGGTTTTTTGGATTGCGGATAATGAATCTGTTCTTAGATTTTGAAAATTCATAATGGCGAATCCATGTTGTAACATTATGGGACTTGCAAGCAAAGCAAATAAGTAATCTTCAAACTCAAAAACCCCCGGATGATAAGTTTCAAGCCATAAAGAAGTTCAGGTGTATCCAAATGAACTCTTTTAACTTACAAAAAAAGTCCGCCATATTGAATCCGCCATTTTGAATTTTCAAAATCCAATACCAGATTCGTAATCAGCGACCCCCAAAACCCCCTTATAACGGGTTTCGAGCTAAAAATGCGTTCAGGCGTTCCAAAATTAACTTGTTAACTTCAAAATCGTTTTTCTCCAAAACTCATTTTTTGCCCAAAGGTCCCTTTTTACTGAAACTGACACATATATTATACATATGCACCCAGAGGAAAAACAACAAAACAATTTTTAAAAAATATTTTAACCATATTTTGTTTTATTTAACCAAATCATTGTCGCCGACAACCATATTATGGTTAAATTCATTTCTCTAAAAATAGTTTTGTTGGTTGCGACCATAATAAAACATATTTTTTCTCTGTATGAATTTTTTTTTTTTTTTATTAAACTTCTTTAGTAATTATGGACCTTATGACATGCTTAAAATTACATAATGTCCATTTGCAAAGTGTCTTGATGCCCACGGACATTATGGCATTTTTTGGAGTGTAATAGTTTCATGGACAATATGACGCTTTTAAAAGTGGCATTATGTCCATCGGAGCAGTGTCTTACAAACTCGAAAGCATAAACGGCCTTCGGCCAGACCAAAGGATTTTACTCTCTATGTTATAACAAATACTGGCTTCGCTAACTAAAGCATCTGTGCGTAGTAGTTGTAGCCTTCGTTCAGAAACAAGTAGCTTTACTTAGCGAAGCCGGTACTTGTTATATTTACACATAGAGGAGAAAATCATTGCGCCCACAAGTGTTTTCGTTATACATAATGGGTGATTTTTTAAACGTAGTTTTTTAAAAATCGAATAAATCACTTAAATTTGCATCATATATTCAAAATTTTTATTGGAATCGATAAATTTTTAAAAATAACTTCATGTAAATGTTGTCCGCGGCTCCGGTTTAAATGGACCATTCGTAAGGTCCAATTTTTCACCACTTTTTCGAGCATTTCGGCCTGTATTCCATGAATAACACGTGTTATGTTATACTCTGAGGCTTCAATCGTGTTTGGCTTGTCCACATAGACCAACGACTTCACATAACCCTACAAGAAATAGTCAAGAGGCGTCAAATCACATGATCCTGGCGGCCAACTCACAGGGCCATTTCGAGAGATAAACTGCTCACCAAATTCATCCTTAAATATGTCCATTGTTTCACGAGATGTATGGCATGCGGCACTGTCTTGTTGAAACCACATATCAACCAAGTCCAACTCAGCCAATTGGGGCAAAAAAAAAATCGCGTATCATGGCTCGATATCGTTCGCCGTTGGCGGTAACGTTTCTTCCACGGTCGTCTTTGAAGAAAAATTGACACACCAAACTGTCGTTTTTTCGGGTTGCATCGATAACTCTTGTACAGAATGTGGCCGTTCTTCACCCCAGATGCGGCAGTTCTGCTTGTTTAGGTATCCATTTAGCCAGAAATGAGCCTCATCGCTGAACACAATTTTTCGATAAAGCAGTGGATTTCCATCGAGCTGTTGTAAGGCCCATTCACCAAAAATTCGACGGCTGCAATATTCTCTTCGGTACGCAATCTACGAACGCGAGTCGTTGGTTTAATGTCCACCAAAGTAAATAATAGTTAAAGTGATAATAGCACGAATTGTTGATTCACTAGGTCGATTGGACATTTTTCACAGAGCACGAATATTGATAATAAATTTCAACGATTTACAGTCGTTGCTCGTTTGTGAGTTTCTCCATGATGAAATGGCAGATTATACTGAACTCTTTTCACTTTCACAGATGTAGTTTAGACACAATTACCAACCAGTGCTGCCAGCCCGAAAAACTTTCTTCATAAAAAATCACCCTTTCTAACTAGATGAGCGCCCCGGCTTCGCGCGGAAGCTATTTACTAATGAGAAGTGAAAAGGGGACAGTGTTTTAAAAATTTTAGTTCTTCGTGTTTCGCTTTTAATTTTCTAATACTTAGGAAAATGAAAAGGGAAAAGGAGACAGTGTGTTTAATTCCATTAATTCTATGCAAAACTTTTTAACAAAATATCAACGATTAATGGTAAGGATTCAAAATAATAACAGTTGGGTGCATATCCTTTTGTTCAAATACATATTTATAAAACATTCAATTTTTATCAGAAGTTACATATTTTCATATTAAAAATGTAAGATAGAAGAAAAGTTCTTCGAGTTTGTGCTAAAATTGTCTCTTATTAATAAACATGAGAAATAAAAAGGAGGCAATATACCTATATTATAAACTTAAATTTTCTGGGTTTTACCAGGAATTTTTTAATTTATTTTTCTTAACAAACCATCTCCTGAAAGTTTCGAATCGCATAGAAAAAAAAATCAGCTAAATCGCTCCAGCCGTTCTCACGTAGTTGCGATTACATACCAGAGAACTGTAAAATCAACTATTTTTGTTGATTTATTCATACGCTTAAATTTACATTAACTCTATGCCTGCAAAACAAAGTTCAACTTTGGTAATTTTAACATCGTTTTGTACACTTTTGATTTGTGCATGTGTGAGTTTTTCATTGAAAGTACTTTGTTTGCATTTATTGTTGGCGCACGCAATAACACAATTTCTTAAAGTCAAACGGCATTTATTCTTTTGCTTTTGCATTTAAGTAGTCATTGTCAACTCGATGACACAACGACGAATGTAAATTGGTATGAGTACAAGTCGCTTTGTTGGTATAATTGTTGTAGGCATAAGTTCAAATAAACTAGTTGTACAATAATTTTGACTTAGCTGCACAATCTCCTTTGCACGATTTTTTGTGCAGATAAATCAAAAATGCAGCTATCTTAAATGTATTTAGCTGCCTTAATGTGCAGGTTCGCAATTGTGGCTACTTGCATAAAAGTGCAGCTAAAGTAAAGTGTTTGAAAGAGGAGTAACAACGTTTTTATTAATAACAATGACGTTCAAACAACCTGTAGTCATTTTTTAGGCATTTTTATAAAGAACGAGATAGCGAAATTGGCAACAATAAAGTGTGGAACAGAAAATTCGCTGTAGTACAACGTTAAAAATAGCGCTGCAAGCTGTCAAAAGTTAAAAACGGCATTTTCAAAGTTGTGTCAACCGAGTGCGTAGTTTTAGTAGTCGTTGCCGTTGAAGCGCAAAATTCGAAATTTTGAACTTTGTTGCGCTACAGAGCATTCGTCAACTTCAAATACTACTACAAATACTTTATTCTGGTAAAGTTGCTGTAACCACAACCCATATGCATAAATAAGTACATTGAAACAAAATAAATGAATTATAATGATACCAACTTGACTTGTTTGCGATTTTTGTTCTTATAAACAATTAAAATTGCATATTTGTGTGAAAAAGTGGACATCATATTTTTTCATGTGTGCAGCTAACTTTGATGTTTTATATGAAAATATTTTAAAGCTGCCCAAAAATATGAAAAATGTGCAGGTATACAAAATGCACGTAAACAAGGATTTTGAAGAATAATTACAGACAATATGTATTTTGGGCAGTTAAGTCAAAGTGCAGCTATATTGAATTTTTTGTATGAAAATAATTTTAAAATGCCAAAAATTTTTGGCACTTATCTTAAATGTGCAGGTAAAGAAAGTGCACTTAAAAAAGGAATTTATATGGGATTATAAAGAATAATGCCAAAAATTATAGATTGTGTGCAGTAAAGTCAAAAGTGCACGTAAATAAAAGGCAGTTAAGTCAAAACTACTGTATTGTCCAATTTGCAAATAATATTGGACCACCTGATTTTGATCAAATGGACTACTCATTGGACTTGTGCGATGTAATGCAAGCTGGACCATGTCATTGTTAAAAAGTGTTTGTAGTGAGACGACATGTCTTCGTTTTTAAACGAAATGTGTTCGATTTTAAACGACTTCAAAACTAATCCTCTTGAGTATACCACGGAGTAGTTTTAATTATACTCCTTTGAAATCCAAAGCTGGGTTATATGGTCCTGCCCTAGGACATCGTAATGTTAAATAGACCATGTTTTTTCCATACATTTGGGTTACTTTTGGACTATTCCTAGTCCCTTGTGGGCTTTTTACACGCGTGTTTGGACTCGTCCTATTATTTTCAGGGTATTTTTTTAAAAGTGTAACAAGCAACATTAACAGCAATAACAACAATACATTGTACATTGTACATACTGAACTACTGTAATTTTTAAGAAATTATAAAAAATAAAAACTTCTTCTGTTTCTATGGAAATTGTTTCAGCTGCTGAATAGTCATCAGAGCAATGATTTTTGTGTATTTTTCTTTGTATATGTTTTTTACCAAAGCAATAATTGGCGAACAAAGCTAAACATAGTATGAATGGCAAAGCCAATACGATGTGCATGACTTGAATGAATTTTAAAACAACACCGATGTGTGTGGCTGAGAAAGTTAGATTGCATGAACACAAATGAGTGTATTTGATGTTTTTTGCAATCGCACAAAGCCGTTCTCTGTTACATACATGGACTGTTTCGTTTTTATATATGTATATTAGAGCGACTCAAAAAAAAAAAGGATTTTGTTACCCCTCCGAAAATTAGCATGATGATTCCCAAAATATTTTGGTTCTAGCGTTGACCATCCATGATCTGGACCATTTTTAAAAAAGTTCTTTTTTTCAGTTTTTCGAATTTTTTTGTACTTTGCTCCAAGACGGCATAACAAAGCAGCATCGAATGGTATATAAAACTTGACCACTTGCGACCTACTAATTGAGATATTTAACTAAATACATATTTTTGTTTCGGGTTTTCATACAAATTATACGTATGTGGAAATAATGTTCTGCTTTTCAAATTGAATCTGTTTTAAAATAATGTTAATTTATTTATTTTATTGTTGTAATTATTCACATAAGACGCGATATATTTTATCTTTTTTCATATATAGGCAATTTGGGTATAACATTTTTTCATATCTAATTTTTAAAAAATTTGATAGACATATTGCCTATATGTGAAAAAATATAAAATATATCGCGATTTTCGCGTTTTATGTGAATTATTGCAAAAAATAAGATAAATTAACATTATTTTAAAACAGATTCAATTTGAAAAGCAGAGAATTATTCCCTTTGGTCAATTACGGATCGATCATAACGAAATTTGACAATGTGACTTGCACAAGCAATATCCTTTACGATTTAAGGAGTACAGAAGTTTTTTCCGAGAGTCGGCTTTATATGGAGCCTATTGCAAATTATGGACCGATCGTCACAAAATTCTGGTCTGATTTTTACTCATATAGGATAGACTTTTGCAACATTTTTTATCAATATGCTTCTTCTATTTTTATTTTTATGTGGGGTGCGACGCCCACTTGCCCAATTCCAACCGCATTTCAACAGATGCTGCGTTTTGATAGCCAATAAGATTGGTCCCAATTCAGATCTACAGAAATCTTTAATGTTTTTGTATAGGAGGTGCCAAGCACACTTCTTCAATCCCGCACATTTTGTTATAGAGGTTATATATTGATAACCCGGGTTTGTTTACAAAATTTGGAAAATTTTTCTTCTACCGTTCTCCAAATTTTAATAAATCTATTTTGTGCCACGTCCACTTTTCCTACCCGCCCAGATTTTGTCAGATGCTGTGTATTGATTACCACGATATTTGTACTAAACTTTAGCTCTTACACTTTTCCAAAAAAAAAAAATCTATATTGTCTTTGTGTGGAAGGTGCCACGCCCACTTAAAATCTCTAAAAAAATATATGTAGCCTATAGAGCCTTCCAGACCCTAAGTAATATGCTGTAAAAGTTGGCAACCCCATTAGTGAAGTGTCAACACATAAAATTTTAGATGTCTGGAGGGTTGCACGATCAAGTTTTGCCTTTCAAGTTTTAATACACTCACACATTTTACCAATACATACATACTTTTCAAATTTGAAACGAACTTGCCTTTAAAAATCTCTTTCAAGTTGAATGTTTCAATTTACGTTCAAGAAAACAGCTGCTTACAAGATAAGTGAGCAAATGTTTCGTTTGCCTTTATAAATTGTTTCTTGGTGACATTTGGAAAGTAAATGGCTCAGGAATTGCGTGCAGCCTACTTTAGGGCTTTAAATTTTTGGAATTTTTGACAAACAGTATATCGCTTCTTTACCCTGCCTTTACACATGCAAGTAGTGGCATGCCACTGTTGTATACATATTATCAAAGAAAAATTGTTCGAAAGAGTCGAATCTCATGCCATTGGCTTTTGTGTTTACACATGCCACTGCGAGTTCATTTTCAAAATGTCGTTGAAGCGTCAACTTAAGATAATTTGTTGACTTCTCAAATTAAAAAAAAAAGTACCAAAAAACCAAATAGAGTTACCGAGTTAATCATATAGGCACATTTTTCGGGAAATGTTTTACATTTATTTATATAAGCATTATTTTTACATTATTAATGCTCTATAATTAACAAACTTGCTTTTATTAATGCGCGTTTCAAAAAATTAATCATAATATTAAACGTATCATGTTAAAACTTTAATAACAATTTGACAATAATCCAGTTAATTTGCATTAAATTTTGAACAGGGTAACATTGTTCATCGTTTTGTCATTTAGTGGCAAGCAAGTGCCAAATTTCCACTCGCATGCAATTTTTGCTGCCACTGGAGCTGCCATTGCGAAAAATTTGAGTGTATTAGTAAAAAAACGTGAGTGTATTGAGTTTTTCGAACTGGCAGTGGCATGTGTAAATGCTAGGTTAGTGCAACCAAGTCATATCTTAAAAAATCAAAAACAGTGTTTTATCTCAAACTGAATCGCAGTTATTACTAGCTTAACCCGGTGCGCTTTGCTACCCCAATCGAAATAAAATAAGTATATTTGTTTAAAACAGATCTCGTGTATTGATTACAAAGCATCTTGCACTAAACTTAATTGCTTTTACAGTAACCGTTTTTTGTACAAAATTAGAATACTTTTACTGTCTTATATATGTATATACTTTTAGTGTCCCATTATTTATATGTAGTTAAAAAAAAATAACATGTTGCAGCACTATGATAAAACTTGTCAAATTCATATGGCTTGTATTGGTAGTTTAAAAGCGCAATTTTATGCGTTTAGAGATGGTTTATATGTTTACTGATTTATAGATTTATTGGTTTAAACACATTTTAAACCAAAAATAGAGTTTAACTTGTTCTGATTTATTAGCCCTTACTCATAACCTGCTTATTTTTTTCGTTGGCTGTTGTTGTCGTTGGAATAAACTCATTCGTTTTGAAAAATAAAAGTATACGACCTAAAATAAATGGTTTTGTGAAAGACCTTTAGTACATACTGCTAGCAAAATTTGTATACCCTCCTTAAGTTATGCTCCAGAAAATCAATGAGTTATAAATGCACTAGACAAGTGGCATCTCCAGATCTTCTGTTTAATAATAATAATAAAAAACAAGTAAGAGTGCTATATTTTTTTTTTTAGTTTTTATTAATTCAATATTTCAAGTACAATATAATACATAGGTTTTTATGACCTCAGCGCCATTTAGGCATTATTGAGGCAAGTTGGCTAACTTACATGTACTTTTAAAATAAACATAAGTTTTTGGTCTATTGCTTATTTATATAATAATTTCAAATTTTAAATAAGTTTACTTTATAAAGAGTAATAGCTATTATGTATACATTAGTAATTTTTTATATAATATTCTTTAGATTTATAGATTTATAGAAGCGTTTCTAGTTTTTGAAATATATTTTCTTTAAGATCTGTTTTAAATAGCGATATTCTGTTTTGTCTTTTAAGCTGTAGAGGCAACTGGTTATAATTTAAACAACCGATAAATTCAATACGTTGTTTTGTTTTTTCCAGTCTACACCTTGAAACTCTAAGATTCTGCTGATTTCTAGTGTCTACAGCTGATTGATTCTGCACAAAATCAATTGTGTGGTACCCAATATTCTTTAATGATCTGTATATAAAAATTAATAAACGATAATAATACAATCCATGAATTGGCAATATAGGCTTACAAATATTTTTATAAAGAGCTGTGGTCGAATAGGTAAGTGGTAAATTAAAAACTACTTTTAAAGCTTTATTTTGCATTATCTGTAGACTTTTTAAAACATTTGTCTTTTTAGTTCCATATATTATAACCATATAATTTAAATGACTTTGTATTAACGAGTGGTATAAAAGTAATTTCGTCTTCTCATTTAATTTATACCTTAACTTATAGAGAACACCAATCGCTGGTGCTATTTTACTCTTAGTTTCAGAAATATGCATATCCCAGGATAAATTGCACTGCATCGTTATCCCTAAATATTTTACAAAAGGGCTTTCATGTATTAAAGAGCCATTTACAAAAATGTTAAAATTTCTTCCAGCATTATAAGAGTTCGGTCTGAAACAAACCAACTTCGTCTTTTTTTCATTTAAGACTAATTTATTCAACCGAGCAAACTCAAAAATTAAAGAGGCATCACGTTCCATATTTGTTTTCAAAAACAAGTCAAAATTATATGGGTAAAATAGGCATACATCATCGGCAAACATAAATAATTTACCTGTAAGATTCAGATTACACAAGTCGTTAATATATAATGAAAATAATAATGGTCCTAGGCAACTTCCTTGTGGAACCCCGTACTCAACATCAAGCATTAAACTTTTGGCATTATTAATTTGCACATATTGCTTACGATTTTTTAAAAAACTTTCAAACAACTTTAGTTCTTTACCAATTATTCCATAATACTTAAGCTTTTTCAACATTATTTCGTGATCCACAAGATCAAATGCTTTCGTAAAGTCCAAGAATAATCCTGCAACTCCTTTTGATCCCTGATCCAAACTATTACAAATATAATTAACGGCATTAACAACAGCTTCCTCCGCACCACATCCCTTCCTAAAACCAAATTGATATTTATACATGATTTTATTGATGTCGATATATTCCATAAGCTTTTGATGAATAAGTTTCTCAAATATTTTGTCAATTATAGTCAGAACTGCAACTGGACGATAACACTATGGAACATTTTTGGGATTATTGTCTGGGGGGTGAGAAATTCCAAGTCAGGGTGATGCTACTAGGTCAGTATAGTAAAACCCTCAAAGGGTTTGGCGTTCGTATGTGTCAGTTTTTTTTAATGACATTTTAAATTTTTTCCTTATCTTGATGTTTTTTTGTTTAACATAACTCGAGAACCACTTGTCCGATTTTGCTAAAACAAACTCAAAAAAATTTAGAATTACAACTTCTTTAATCCGTTCATATAACGTTTTTCTTTATAATCAACAGTTTTGCCGGCAAAAATAAATTTGTGGAGAAAACAAAAAATTTTTTGGCCTAAAAATTAAAATTTATTTTAATAAATATTGCCTATTTTTAGGCAAACAAATATTTTTTTTTCTCCACAAATTTATTTTTGCCGGCAAAACTGTTGATTATAAAGAAAAACGTTATATGAACGGATTAAAGAAATTGTAATTCTAAATTTTTTTGAGTTTGTTTTAGCAAAATCGGACAAGTGGTTCTCGAGTTATGTTTAACAAAAAGACATCAATATAAGGAAAAAATTTAACATGTCATAAAAAAAAACTGACACATACGAACGCCAAACCCTTTGAGGGTTTTACTATACTGACCTAGTACCATCATCCTGACTTGGAATTTCTCACCCCCCAGATAGGCTGTTGTACTGTGTAATTATTAAGAACATAGGAGTTTGAAATTTTAGGAATTGGCACAATTTTGCTAATTTTTAAGCAATCAGGATAAACCGCAGTATTGATTATTGTGTTATAAATTTTCGCTATAACAGGGGCAACAACATCTCTGCAACTAGTTATTACCTTAGGGGTAATATTATCATTCCCCGATGCTTTTTTTGCATTTAAGCCACTAATAGCTAAAACCATTTCCTCAGTTGTAATCGGAGATAGAGTAAAACGGTCTAAACGTTGACAAAGTGTTCTGAGTTGATTACAATTGTCCCCAGGGAGTATTTGTATCTGCTGAACTAAGTCACGAACAGAATCTATAAAATATTGGTTCAATACGTTAGCTTTCATTTGATCATCAGATATTATTTCGCCTGCTGATGTAACAATTTTTATGTCCTTATTTGATACTTTCCCAAGAATTTTATTTATAAACTGCCAGGTTTTCATCGAGTCTCCATTAATCTCTTTTATATTGTTATAATAGTAATTGTCTCTTAGCGACTTACAAGCTAACTTTATAACTTTACTTATTCTTTTAAGTATATTATCATATGAATTATCTTTAAACTTTCTCCGCTTATTTAGAATTTTGCGTTTTAACAGTATTAATTTTTGTAGATTCCTGTTTATCCAGGGAGCAAGTTCGAATCTTAATTTTTTTTCATAATTTCTTGTTGTAGTTGAAAAGTTAATGGCATTACTGATACTGGAAATAAAACTCTCCGTTAGTTCTGTTGAACTACTCGTCAAATTACCATCTATTAAGTTGTTCCTTAAATAATTCTTAACTTTGTTATAATCACAGTGGTTTTTGGTTATTTCAATGTTGCGATTTAAAATACGACTATTTTTTAATTTACAACATATAATATTGTGATCTGTCAAATTAGATTCTACAGAATCAATACATATTTGGCCATATATATTGCTAAAAACTTGATCAATACACGTCTTACTACTGGGCCTTGTTATCAAATTATGGCAACTGTGGCAATCATAGTAATAAAAAAAATCAGATAAATCCGAAAAATGTGAACTCTTAAATAAATCTATATTTGAGTCTCCAACAATAGTCATTAAATTTTGTGTATTGGTATTCATAATTCTTTCCATGAAATCTAAGAAATCAGTTATGTTACACTTTTGAGAACGATAAAATGATATAATTCTTAAGGGTTTTCTATTGGCATAGCAAATTATGTAAAGTGACAGAAATGCAGTCCACATAATTTTCACTACAACAATTATTGACGGTAAAGCTTATTTTATTTCTTATATACAGAGAAGTTCCACCATAACCATCAAATCTAGTACAATTAACTTGAGCATACCCAGGAATACTGTATAGATGTGTTACATTTGATGAAAACCAAGTTTCCTGTACTGCAATAACATCTGGTAACCTTGACAGTCTCGCTAACTCAGATTTAAATTTATCAAATTTTGAAATAGATGAAACGCTTCTAATATTTACAGAAATAATGAATAAAAATGAGTCTTCCAATTCATAAATATAATCATTAAATTGAGAAATTTTATTAAAATATTGATTATTGATCATAGTATTTAGAAAAAAAATAAAATGGTAAAAACAAAAACATTAAACATAATTTAGGGTGAAACATATGCTGCTTGCTCACCATCATCATCACTTGTTACCGGATCATCAGCATTAGCATCAGGCACCACAGATCTACGTTTCCAAGGTTTTCCAGATGTGGCAGTTATTAACAATTTATCGACGTCCTCTTCAGTACTTATCATTTGAGGTCTCGAAATTTGGCTTCTTTTATAAAATACTCTGCCATTTCTGGTATAAACATATGTATATCCAACCTCCTTTAACGCTCTAGCATAGTTAAGAAGATTTAAAGTCTCTTTACATAGCAAGTCATTTACAAATACACTGCGCGTAGTTTCATTTTCTTTCAATTTTGGTTTTATGGACATAAGCTTGTCTTTAGCTGATTTAGAAGAAAACTTCACGATGGCACTTCTTTTTATTCCTTTTCCTACTTGGTTAGAAACAGTTTTATTACGAATAAAAAATGCATCGTCAATGTTACTAGGGCTAATATCAACCCCCACATCTTTAGTTAGTTTCAGAACAGAATCCACAGCTGTCACACCTTCCTCTACAATTAAACCATTGACAATGCAGTCATTCCTCACCCGTTCATTATTCAATAACTTAACTGAAGTTTTTAAATTTGCAATTTCATGTTTTAATGTTCTATTTTCTTTTTCAAGCTCATGTAATTTCTTTTTATTTTCTGCTACTCCTTTTAAAATTTCGTCATACTGCCTGGACATAAATTGTATTGATTCTTGAATATCTGTTAGCTGATCTAATTTGTTTAGTTTTGTTTTGATCGCAGATAATTCATTTTTTAACTCTTCCTCTCCTCCTTTACAAATATGACATATAAACATCTCACTCTCATTATTCAGCAAATGCTCAAACTGCCGTTTGTCTAAATGTGTACACTGAGAATGGTATTTTTTCGCGCACTTGTCGCAATCTATAAAATCATCTTCTTCTTCTATTATTTGCATTTTACATTTCTCACAAATAATTTTTGATTTTGTATTAATACTTTTACGATGATGTTTCCCAGCCATAATTAACAATATGTTAATAGACAATTGAACGTTGAATTGATTAAAATTGCTTTTGTTTAAATACATATATTTAATACAATAGCAAATTTATAATTTAAAAAACAAATATGTTTTAACACTGCTCTAAAAACACACTTCTCTTTACAAGGGTTGCCAACTATGCCGAATCTTATATACCCTTCACCATGGTTTGGAAAGAACAGAAGTTTATATATTTATCTAAATATTTGTATACATATATATATATATGTACATGTATATTTATATTATATATATCGTTTAGTTTTATTTAATTATTTGCACATGTTTGCGTGGTATTATATACTTATATTAAAAGTTTAATTAATTTATAAAATTTCAAGGGCTGATGTTGATTTTGAATAAAACACAAACTATTTAAGAAATTATTGTAATTTTATTTTATTATGATATATTGGTATTACTCAATTATGTATGGAATAAAATATCGGCCAAATGGGCGCCGCGACCACGGCGGCACACCTCCATCCGATGGTCCAAATTTTCGATGACCCTGAGGCATAATGGAGGTTCTATGCCGTTAATGTGCCGAATTATCTCATCCTTTAGCTCTTGAATTGTTGCTGGCTTATCGACTTACACCTTTTCTTTCAAATAACCCCAAAGAAAAAAGTCCAACGGTGTCAAATCACATGATTTTGGCGGCCAATTGACATCGCCATTACGTGATATAACACGGCCATTGAATTTGTTGCGCAAAAGCGCCATTGTTTCGTTAGCTGTGTGGCAAGTGGCACCGTCCTGCTGAAACCACATATCGTCCACATCCATATCTTCCAATTCGGGCCATAAAAAGTTCGTTATCATCTCACGATAGCGAACACCATTCACAGTAACTGCCTGACCGGCCTCATTTTGGAAAAAATACGGCCCGATGATGCCGCCAGCCCATAAACCGCACCCAACAGTCACTCGTTGTGGGTGCATTGGTTTTTCGACAATCACTCTTGGATTATTATTCGCCCAAATGCGGAAATTCTGCTTATCGACAAATCCACTGAGGTGAAAATGTGCCTCATCACTGAAGATGATTTTCTTCGAAATTTATCATCCATTTTCATAATAAGTCTGGACAACTTTAACACGTTGTTGGATTGTGTATCTCTCCATGGTTCAAATTGAGTAAGTCTGAAATAGAGAAATGTCAAATAAAATTCGGAAAAAAACTTGGCGTTTAGGTGTGGTTCACATTCAACATCGGCCCTTACAATTTAACCACCCTTTATATAGCAAGTTCAGTTTCGATCGAATTTCAGTATTTGGTCATAACTCGGCCATTTTATAACCGATTTGACACATTTTACACCGACATCTTAAAAAATAAAATTACCATTTACTATGGTGATAAAACTTGGAGTCGAGAAGTTCTATGGTTCCCGAAAATAGGTATTTAAAAAATACTATATTTTTGACATTACTTTATTTTACCGATTTTCCGAGTTTTTCAGCAAATACGTTCTTCTAAAGATTTCCGATATTTTGATATCTTAAACGTATGAATAGGTCATATTACAGCTCTAAAATTTTAGTTTTAGTATTTTGCTCATAACTTAACCATTTTTAACCTATTTGACAGATTTATATACCAACGTGTTTAAGAATAATATTACCATTAAATTGGGTTATAGGTATATATGTATATATACGTACATATATGTACATACATATATTTAAACAAACTTAATTATAAAAATAATAAATAAAAACAAATAAATTATAAAAAAGAGTAATTTTTGGGATTTCAGTATTTTGATTATAACTCAGCCATTTTTTAACCGATTTGACAGATTAATATACCGACGTGTTTAAGAATAAATTTACCAGTTAGTTGGGTTATAAAGCTTGAACTCGGGAAGACCTATGTTTCCCGAAAGTGGGGACTTAAAAAAAAATTTTAATTTTGGTCATAACTTTTTGTATATGAGCCGATTTACCCGAAATTGCAGAGGGACTATACTGAGGAGGAACAAAATCAGTATCCAATTGCCAAAAAGATCGTAAAGGTAGACTTGGAGAATTATGTACGTATAAAGACGATAGGAAATAAACCTGGTCAAAGGGAAAAGCCGCTGCTTACATCACTTTGGATGCTGTGTACCTCCATCCACTATCAACTTTAACCTTCGCTCTCATGAAGACAGTTTTGTATGTGAACTCATGGTATCTACCTGGGTGGATAAGGGGTTTATCCATTTAATTTGTTTAAAGCATATTACATTTTATTTGATACAAATTTTTGTATCAAAAAAACTATATTTGTAAGAGAACTTTGTAAAGGAGTTGACACAATGGACAAAATGTTGTCTCAATGCCAACAACGAGCTACGAGACATTGTTCTTTGGCGATGTCTTTTTTAATTTATTGGATATTTCTGACCTAGCAGCTTATAACATATATGCCAAAAACAACACACAAATTACAGTTAAAAACTCTCGACGTATATTATTCTTGAACTCTTTGAGTACAAATCTTTGGGTATCACAAATAAAATCTCGATCCAGACAGACAGTAGTTAGTAAGTTTTTTATCAAGGCATATCTACCACGGTATATATTTATAAGCCCGCATATAAAAAACCACAAAACATAAAAAAATTCCGCAATTTTGCTAAAAATATTTTTTGTTGTTTATATCCTAAAAATTCGCGAAATTATCAAAATAATTTTTGGGAATACAAAATTTTAATATAAAAGATTTTGTTATTCGTGCTTAATTCCCAGTTTTTATTCTTGAGAAAAACACTTGAAATTAATTTTGATGGGATAAGCTATTCCTATGCGCATTTCACTGGAATAGCTTATCCCATCAACAATTAATTTCAAGTGTTTTTACCAAGAATAAAAACTGGGAATTAAGCACGAATCACAAAATCTTTTAATTTTTTTTTTTTTTTTCGTTTATTGAAGGCAAAGATAAAAGTTTTAACTACAATAAACAATAGTTGATAATATAAGGATTAGAAATTTACAGTGGCTCTTATTAGGGCTCTCTAGTATTGTCACCATAATAATATTTGTTTTTTTTTTTTAAGAATTATTTTATTATATGTTTAAGATTAACAAATTAAACGTATATAATTTACTTTTTGCAATGAAAAATGGCAAAAGAACATTGCTTATTTAATTATGAGGGTGTTTTGTCAAGGGTTAAAAAGAGGAAGATTATATTAATCATTCGTTAACCACCAAAATTTTTTACTTTTGATACTTTTTCTATACAACCATAAATCTTTAGAAGATATGGTTGTACCATATTTCATGTTTCAATTATTAAAATTGCAGTCGATTGCCTTTGTAGTCGCTCTTCTATATTTATGATAAAGAATTGGTAAACTGTTTTCATTTTGTATAAATTAATTTTTATCTAAATAAAGATATGCTTCGGGTGGTATAAAACCTTTTGGTAGAATTTCAATTATGTACGTTTCATTTGTAAAATATGGCGCCATTATCAGGTTATTTTCTAAGCATTGTGTGCATCTTAAAATATTATTCCGTATTAAATTTATTATTAAGTTGTCTATTCTTATTATATTAGCAGTGCTATATAATTTTTTGTTCGTAATATATTTAATATAATTGCTTTGTGCAGATCTATATAATGAGGTACATGCTCTTAGACACTTTCTCTCTAAAATTCTAATGTTTTCCATTAGAAGGTGAAATGTTAAACAAAATGGGGCAACCGTTTGTAATTGTAGGCCTGATAAGAAATTGGAGTTTATTATAAAATAATGAATAATATAAGAAGAAGGATTTCCTTGCCTTTTAAGAATTTCCTTAACATGATTGTTAAAATATAAAAATTTGTCTAAATATATACCTTAATATTTTACTACATCTTTATTAGGTACATCACAATTGCACTCACTAGAACGTATACCAAATTTTCTCCAGTTGTTTTTATGTCATAGTTGCATTTATTCACTGGTTGTCTAAAAAGTATGGCCTCACATTTGTATGCAGTCCTTTGAGTATCGTTCGACTATGTCATATTTTACCTGAAGATTCTGATAAATTTTCTGAATTTTGTCATCGGCATTGAATATAATAATATCATCGGCAAACGCAATGATATTTTCCATTTGTCCCAATAGGTCTAACATGTACAAGTTAAATAAAATTGGAGAGTTGACCGTTCCCTGTTGTAACCCGTTGACAATTCCTTTACTACTTATTGAGTCTCTAAAGTAAACAAGAAATTCCTTTTCACTAATCATGTTATATATTAGGATAATAAGATGATGGGGAAATTTATATTTAATTAGTTTATATATTAGACCTGGAATCCATATACTATCGAATGCCTTCTCCATATCTATGAGGCAAGCTCCTGTACAAAATTTTCTGTTCCAGTTCCAGTTGGCAAATGAAGTAATGTTATGAATGGCGTCAATTGTAGAATGTTTGTATTTAAAGCCAAATTGTTTCTCACTTTCAAGGTTTCTATTCTTACAGAACGTTTTTATGTTATTGTTTACAGCTACTTCGAAAATCTTACTAATATTTGGTAATAAGCTAGGAAAATATGAATTATTAAGCATGTTATTAAATAGCTTGCAATATTCATTAATAAGTTCCCTAGGTGAATGTTTTAAAACGATATTCGGAATGTTATCTATTCCGAATGATAATTAATTTTTTAAATGGGAAAATATGTAAATTAAATCATCTCTCCGTAAAAAGTATTCATGACAAGCATTGTCCGATGGTAATGTTTCACAAAAATTTACTATGCAAGTAGAATTACTATCAAAATTTCTTTTTGTATGAAGAACATTTTCAAATGTGGTAATTACCCGTGTATGTACAATGTTATTATGATTAATTTCTTTATCATCGTGGACTGTTTTCAGAAATGCTCCTATAACATCTACTATTTCATTTTGTCCTCGACTATATAGTTTCCCTCATCGTCCTTTCTCAAGTTTTGGGGGTTTATTCCTGTTTTATCTAATATATTGTTACGTTACTGCCTTTCAATAACGTTTTGGTTTATTTCCTTTATAATAAATCGTTTCGAGTTCTTTATTGCAACTTTAATAAAGTAAATAAAACACAAACACTTTAAACACTGTTTACAATTTACACAACTTTATTTAGTGCAAAGTATCTCTAAAGCCCTTATGACACTACATGTTTAATGCATTGTTCAAGGCTTGGTGAACAGTACAAACATAATGTAATACAAAAATTTACCAAGTGAAAAGAGTTAAGCTGTATTAAGATAAATGGCAAACTGTCAAAAATTTTACTTAAGTTATCGATAAAAAATGAAGTTATGTCAAAAAAAATGTAAAATTGTTTAACTTAAAATTGACATTTCAAGCTTGAAATATTAAAGTGTTGCTGAATCAGCGGCTTATGGGCAAACTCAGCGATTTACCGCTTTTTGTTTTTAGGTTTCTCATAAACAAAAAGTTGGCAACATTTAATAAAATAAACAAAACAGGGATGGCTAAGTTGTTTCAATTGTACTTTTTTGTTGATACTTTTCAAACAAAGATTTATAATATGTACCTTTTTGTAATGTTTTTTATGAACATAAATAAAATTAATTTCAACTAAAAAATCTTTTAGTACAATTAGGGTAAAAAAGTACAATTTTTAAAGGTTGTTGGTACCATTTTAAAAATTCTCAACGCCATCCCTGAAACAAAACCATAAGAAGAGAAAAAAAAAACCAAAAAAACTTTGTTTACATTTTTTATAGTTTGCTCTTTCTAACATTTACTGTTTCTTTCTATCAATTCTATATCAATTAATGAATAAAAAATGTAGTGTCATAAGGGCTTAACAAACCGTAATTTATTGCTTTTATTTATTACCAACTATAATTTCTTCCGCGTTATACGTTATTGACAAAGTCTGAACTAAGAATGATTTAATTACGCTAGTCGCCGCTAGTATTTATATTTACTGCAATTTGGCTGTCTAGAACATTCGAAATGTTTTTCGAAGGTTCGAGGCTTTACTATTCACCACACTTTAATTTGATTTATGGCAGCCTTTATGTTAACATAATTTTACCTTTTATACTGAAGCTTTTTTAACGGTAATTTCTATAGCCTTCTGCACATTGAGATTAAAGTGTACTAAATTATTACAATTTTTAATAACAATGTAAACTAATAAAATTACTAATAAATACAAGTTAACTAATAAATACAAGATAACTAATAAATTCAACTAACTCTTAACTAATAATTACAACTAATTCTTAACTAAAGTAACTTTCGTAACAATATATTCATATTCGTTTGAAACATTCAGTTTTGTAAGATTTAAAGGTTTAAATCCTTTAAAATTTTTCTTTATTTGATTAAACATGTTTCTAGAATCTTTCGGATCAATGCCTGTTAATTTGTCCCGTATGCGTTTATTGATGATCTCTGAAAAATTTTAATTTATAAGTTTTTGTATTAATTTTAGTTAAGTTTTCAACATATTAAGATTCGTTTCAGATAATGATTGTTCCAGTCTATTGTTTCTCTTGATCTGAGTAATAATTCTACTCTTCTCTCTGTATAGCATCCTTAGAGTGGAGTTCGATATTTCCGCATAGTAATTCTTTTCCTTAAATTTCGGAACGACATTCTCAATTGCTTCGGTCAATATCCCAGTCAGTCTATCAACACTAATGTCTATCTCTTCATTCGTTAGATTTATGTTATTAGGTATCAAATTATTGTTATTTAGTTGTTGAACAATTCTATCCTGAAATCTTCTCCAGTTTGTGCACTTGTAGTTATATGCAGAATTAGGTTATCTCTTTAAAAATACAAATTCCTGTTGATCGCTTCCTAAAGAAGCAATTATTCTTAAAGCATTGTGGTCGCTGTCGTAGTCAAAGGTCTTCAAGCAGTTCAATGTATCATTCTCAGTATCTATATGTAGTCTGCAGTCAGCCAAGCAAATATCCAAATAGGATCCTGTACGAGAATATGATGGAACTGTTGAAGCATACAATCTACATCTGTAACGAATCTCATTTTTCGATAACCAATTACGTAAAATATTTCCCTTTACATTATTAATAGGATTACTGCAATCCATATGTTTGCTGTTAAAATCACCCGCTAGAATGTAGTAATTATTAGTATTTTGCAATTCTATTGATTCGAAAGGTTTGTTTATTTCCTCTCTAAAGTCAGAATTGTTGTTACCTGATGCACAATGTGTCGAAATAATATACAAACATCTACTAGAACACATACGCATCTTAATAATTCATGTCTCCAAGTTTGTAAATGAATTTATGTATCTATTTGTGTAAATTTTATATTGTCCTTTATTAAAATTAATATTCCACCGCCGCGAGAAGAATCGTTTCTATCTTTCCGATTTATACTGTTAATTTTTAGTTATCTTGTATTCATAAGTAATTTTATTAGTTTACATTGTTATTAAAAATTGTTATAATTTAGTACACTTCAATGCCAATGTGCAGAAAGCCCTCGAAATGACCGTTAAAAAAGCTTCAGTATAAGTCGTGAAATTATGTAAACATAAGTGCCGCCTTAAATCAAACAGAGTGGTGAATAGTAAAGCCTCGAACCTTCGAAAAACATTTCGAATGTTCTAGATGGCCGAATGGCAGTATATATATTTGCGGCGGCTAGCATAGTAAGACCATTCTTAGTTCAGACTTTACCAATAACGAATAACTCGGAGAAAATTATAGTTGGTTTTGAATAAAAGCTATAAATTACGGTTGTTAAAGTGACTTAGTACTAAATAGAGTTGTGTAAATTGTAAACAGTCTTTAAAGTGTTTGTGCTTTATTTATTTTATTAAAGTTGCAATAAAGAACTCGAAACGCGTTATTATAAAGGAACTAAACCAAATGTTATTGAAAGGCAGTAACATAACAATACTATAGTTCTGAAATGTAAGTTTGTGTCTAGCGTTAAGTTTGGTCTAATTTACCAATATAATATCCGGTTAGTGTATATCGATAAACCGTTGTAATTCATACCTTCTGTTAACCCGTACTAATGAATTACCGTTTATGTGAAATATTTTAAGAGTTTTAAGTGTTAAAGTTGCTTCGTTGTTTGAGGCCATTATGCTTCTAACATGGAAAATATTGCATCTATTCTAGACACTTGTAAATCTAATTGCTTCTGTAAATTTGTAATTTGTGTGTTTATATTTATCATTAGATTTTTAATTTCCTGCATAAATAAATTATTAACATTGTCATTTTCTTCAGTATTTTTTCCCTTAACAATATTTGCAAAGGATTGGTAAGTAATTGATTTGTTATTAAAGTTTATTTTTTCTGTTAATGTTTTTTTTTCAGAAATTAGTTTTTGTTCTCGCATCCTTTGTATAAAGCGGGATGTCCAAATTTTTTACACAGCACGCAGAATAATTTATTTCTTTCCTCAGGTGTAACATTTTCTATAGGGCATTTTCCTCTTTCGTGGTTCACGTTACATTTGACACATCTGCCTGGGAGATAACAATTTGCAGCGCTATGAAAGAAGCCTTGGCTCCCATTTGATGCAACGATATAGTAATGTTCTTATATTTTTTTAATTTTTTAATATTACTTCCAGGTGACACTTGCACCAAAAACATAGGTAGTTTAACTCCTTTTTCTTTAGATAATTTAGTCGAAAAGGTAGTTACTTTTATAAATTTTAAATCATCACTTTCAAATTTTAATAATTCAAAAAGTATTTCATCAGTATCTACATTTTCATCAAGACCTTTGAGTAAATATGTTTTAATTTTTAAGTCTTTAGGTGTAAAGGTAAAGAATTTTGTTTCGGTTTTTTCCAAGAATGCTTTAACTCTCATGAAGTCTTTGATATTATATAAAAAAAAAAAATGATTTTTATTTCTAAATTCTTTGATTTTAAATTCATCAACTTTTAATCCATTTTTTATGAAATCTATCAGTTGTTTGGTGTTGATATCAAAAATATTTATTGGTGGAATTTTTTTGACTTTATTACTTTCTTCACTAACCACTGTTACATTGGAATTTACACTTGTTGAGTTATTTTTATTATTGATGTTATTATTGGTATTTTCATTGGTAGTTGAATTATTAATAGCTGAATGAGAACATTGAGATTTTTCTTTGTTCTCTTTTACATGTTGCTTGAATTTATTCAATAGGTCTTTGTCACATTGTGTATCTGTTTCACAGTCAAGTATTGAATCATACCCGAATAGTTCTTTGAAGTGTTTTGGATTTGTATTATCCATATTATTGTTTTTTCTTTTTCTGTCATGTAAAATATTATTGTTTTTTTTTAATTACATTGTTAATATTTGTTATTGGAGCATTTTGCTCACTAATAACCGGTTTTAATATTTGTTTTTTTTTTCAAGAAATAATTACAAAAATAAAAATTAGTTTATGGAAAGCTGTTTTTAGCAATACACAAAAGAAAGGCTCTGATCTCCGTAAGTCGGCTGTTGCTCATCACGGTCAGGATCGAACTCAAAATATTTTAAATTGTAGTGCATATATGTGTGTGATACTACTCAGCCTTTTAATTTATAACAATATTCCCATTATTGTGTGTCAGTTAGTGGGAAATGCATAAATTCCAACCTATATGCACACGCCATAGTTAATGATAATTATTAAGTTAATGTTAATAATTAGAAATGAAAATAAAGACTGATAGATTCAAGAATCAGAAGTCAACCAATAATGTTTTATTTCGAATTGCCACGACATGGCGGCCGCGACAGGACAATAAAATAAAATAAAAGATAATACTTTGAAAAAAAAAAATAAATATTTCTTAAATAGAAACTAAGAATTATTTCCTTTCCGAAGGTTACTTTATATTATATTCAACATTTTTCATTTTTTCGAATTTATTCTATGAGCTAAATTTCAGTTATGTATTTTATAAAGCTTTTTTGTAATAGTTCTATTCCTTCAATTTTTCAGAAATGACTTTATACACTACCAGACTATTATATTGGATTTTCTTGGTACATTTTACCTTAGCTTTCCTTTGGAAAGCAATGAGGTATATTTTATGTACAGAAAAATTTACAATTATTAGACACCAGCAGAATGTAATGCATTTTCTTGCCCGCTACGGCCTTCGTCAGCATTCTTTATGTCTCACTGGATAGTGTTACTTTATAAATTAAATGTATTTAACTCAACTATTTTAACAAATAGAAACTGGGAATTATTTCCTTTCCGAAGGTTACTTTATATTATATGTATTCAACATTTTTCATTTTTTCGAATTTATTCTATGAGCTAAATTTCAGTTATGTATTTTATAAAGCTTTTTTGTAATAGTTCTATTCCTTCAATTTTTCAGAAATGACTTTATACACTACCAGACTATTATATTGGATTTTCTTGGTACATTTTACCTTAGCTTTCCTTTGGAAAGCAATGAGGTATATTTTATGTACAGAAAAATTTACAATTATTAGACACCAGCAGAATGTAATGCATTTTCTTGCCCGCTACGGCCTTCGTCAGCATTCTTTATGTCTCACTGGATAGTGTTACTTTATAAATTAAATGTATTTAACTCAACTATTTTAACAAATAGAAACTGGGAATTATTTCCTTTCCGAAGGTTACTTTATATTATATGTATTCAACATTTTTCATTTTTTCGAATTTATTCTATGAGCTAAATTTCAGTTATGTATTTTATAAAGCTTTTTTGTAATAGTTCTATTCCTTCAATTTTTCAGAAATGACTTTATACACTACCAGACTATTATATTGGATTTTCTTGGTACATTTTACCTTAGCTTTCCTTTGGAAAGCAACTACAATTAATGTTGGAAGAATTCCAATCAATTGTAGTGGGGAATGTAAGAAGAGCTAAACTCACTGTTTATTGTTGATTTTTTTGTTTAAACTTTGATATTGGTACAAGTAGAACAGTTGCTTATGATTCTTATACGCTTAACAGTTTTATTTGGTTTAATATCTTTAGTTTTTCTAAAATCTTTATGGATGAAGTTTCCTGATTATCTGGCCTAAGCAAGCAGTGAAATGCGCATAGGAATAGCTTATCCCATCAACAATTAATTTCAAGTGTTTTTATCAAGAATAAAAACTGGGAATTAAGCACGAATAACAAAGTTCGCGATATTTTGAAAAATGAGCTGAAAGTAATTTTAAAGTTGATGAAAACTGTATAAGTTTTTAAAAAATGAAGATAAAAATATCTACCCCGGCAGATACTATGAGAGCGAAGGTTAAACAGCTCTATTGAAGTAACAGTGAAAGTTGGAACTATAGCTGAAACTAATGATAATGAGTTTAATATTAGGCTAGCAAAAAAGAAAATGCAAAATATCGTAGCACTTTAATGAAATCCTATGGAAACTCTGGGCATTTTGCTGTTGGATTTAACAAAAGAGCTAAATTATTTTGTACTTGCTCTTTTGCTACCCTAATACTGAACTCCGCTATTGAATAAATCAGAAAAAAGCAACCGCTTATTTTTGTCCAATAAAAAAGTTGAAGAAAAATCAATTTTTTGATTTTGACTGTAGTTTTTTACACACTGGCCACTTTAACAACCGTAATTTACAGCTTTAATTCACAGCTCACTATTGTTACCAACACTCCTTAATGTTTTTACAAAAACTAACTGGCAACACAGATTACTAAATCTGTAATCTGTGCTGGTAACGTCATTGTTCTCTAGTATTTATATCTATCCAAGTCTTTGAACCTTTTTCAGATTATTCGAGATTTTATTCAGCCTAATTATGAATGCAAATTCCCCGGGAGTTTTTTCTTTTTACAATTAAATTTACATAGGAAAATTGGGAGAAGGGAGAAAACTCCCGGGGAATTTTTATTCATAATTGGGCTGATTATCTTAACTGCTAATAACTGATGTATTAACACTATGGTGGATTTTAAATTAAACTACACTGTGTGTAATTTTTGAAATAATGAAAAATTACCATATACGGACAACTCTACGTAATAAAAGGCAAAAAAAAGACCAGTGTCCCCCAGTTTTGCCCAAAGTTATGCACTTTTTTTATGGCCCCCAAAGATTTGGGGCCTCGGAGTCATTTTTGCAAAAAAGTGATAATTGTCTCGGGAAATTTTTCACTTTTGCGGCTACCTAAAAGGTGTTAAGCATCATTCCTAGGATGTTCATATGCTCTAGAAAATTGGTAATGAGATCTTAGGTACATTTTTGTACTTGATTGTTTCCTTGAATTTTGAACGGTTTGCAAACTATCGACCTGAACAAGGGAAAAAAAAGGTAAACAAAATCGAATTTTTTACAGGTGTTTGCGATTTTGATCTTAAAGATGTTCATAATGTTCTTTGTGGCAAGAGCTACAATTTTGTGCATTACTTCGGGCAAAACTGCTATTATACATCAATAAACTAAAAGCCGTATTTATACAAATTTATTTTTGATTTATTAACCGTTTTTAAGCAAAATGTGCTATAGTTGTATTTATAAACGAAAAATAGTCTATTAAACCTCTAATAAACCATAAATAAAGAAAGAAAATAAATTTAGTAATAAATTAAGTAATAAATGTAGTTATTATATATAAAAAATTTGGAATTTAGCACGTCATAGAGAAATCGTATAAATGATAAATTTTGTATTCCCGTAAATAACTTTGTTAATATACTTGTATGTGCCCGTGCAGAAAACTGAATTGGCAAATTGGTTTTTTTTGTCGTTTTCTTACGAAGACAATAGAATGAAACAATTTGTTTTTTAATTTTGTTTTTTCTTTTTATCCACTTACAACTACAATTCGAGTCGGAAAGATCCCAACCAATTGTAGGAGGATGTAAGAAAAGATTAACTCACTGTTTATTGTTGGTGTTTTGTTTAAGCTTTGATATTGTTACTTAAAAATAAGACTTTGAGTGTTTAAAATTCTTATTCGCTTTAGGGTTTTATTCGTATAATATTTTTAGCTTTTCTAAAATATTAGCAAAAGGTTTCCTGTTGAGCTGGCCCAAGCAACCAGTGAAATGCGCATAGAAGCTAGCTTTCCCTCAGCCATAAATTTCAGTGAACATATCTTATATGATAAATTTGGAATTTAGCACGTCATAGAGAAATCGTATTAATGATAAATTTTGTATTCCCGTAAATAACATTGATAAGAAAATTTATTGTTGGATTTACCCTTCTTTAAACCGAAAATAAGGTGACATTTTGCATTTTGTTTAAATCAGGGCTGTGGAGTCGTTAAGAAAAAGTTATAACTCCGACTCCGACTCCTTTTGGTGAAATTTTTTAAGCACGACTCCGACTCCGACTCCGACTCCGACTCCAACTCCGACTCCGACTCCTACTCTAACCTAGCATTATTTAAGAGACTAGTTTTTTTTTTTACTTTAAACTCTTTTTTAATTTAGTACCTGTTAAATGGTTAAATATAGCAAGAAAATGATTCTGTAAAAATTTCAAATCGATATTTTAATTCTAACGTGCCGCGCATTGAGCTTTAACATACTAGTTACTAACATATGAGTAGGAAAGCTGCAAAATATTTTATTTGGATTTTGGAAAAAATGCAAAAAACATATAGTGCCCGATTAAATAGACCAAATGAGTTGAACCTTTTTTCAATTCTAAAGTGTTATGACATTCTTGACTTATAACTTAACAGTTGAGAAATTTAAACCAACTGAAATATAAAAAAAATAATAGATTTAATTTTAGAACGAACGAGTTTTGTTACGAACTTTCGAAAGAAACGAGTTTTGCTTCAATCTGTATGGGATCATTGAATTTTAGTATATTTTAAAGGTTATATTAATTTATTAATATTATGCAAACAGTGCTAAAAAATGTAAAAATAGTTCTGTAGGGGAGAGATAAACTACACCAATTCACATCTTTTTCAAATAACGTTTTTTATACTGTTGGAATTTATAGATGTGTGAATTTCCATAAGTCCTATCTAATGTAGCTTTCGAGATAGAAAAGTTGAAAACAACAGCAAGTCCAATTGGCTTAGACGTTAAAGGCATCAAGTGTACTTAGTGTTGTTTACCACAATATTAATAGAGGCAAAGGACAGTCCTTTTTTGCAAATTGTGAAGTGAGGTCTTTTGTTTTTAATATACATACATAAATTCAGACACTGCCATTTTGGTCTTGTTTTATTTATTAAGTCAAATCATTCTCAGGAAAATTTTATAAAGTTTATTAAAACATGCATATGCGCCTTCAGATGTTAGTTCTACAATTTATATAACACATTTTGAAGAAAAATGTAACGTAAAAAAATGTTGTTAGCCTTCTATTATTTTTGGGAAATAGTACCCCTTTTGTTGTTGGACTTGGTGCTGTTTGTCTCAAGGCATGGAACAGTACCATAGAAGGTAACGAACCTTTTAGGACGTAATTTTTTAAGTATATCATCGACATAAAAAAAATATGTTAGGATCATATAAAATATTCGTACAAATGCACATTTTTATAACATTAACATCATTTGCGATTATCAACATGTTTGCGCGGTCTGCTGTAAAGTTTTCAAAATGTGGCTTGATGTAGTTTATCTCCCACCTGCAGAGTTAAAAAAAATGTGAATTTTTAAACTGCTAAATTTAAATCTTTTTCTTCAGTGTACTCGCCATTGCATTTTTCCGTTCCTAATTCAATATTATTATTGTCCAAGACCGAAATTTGAAATTGCAAGTCTTTATTATCTCTCCAATTTTCCCTAAAGTGAGTAGATAAAAGTATTCTCAAATCATTTTTCCCACATTGATGGGAATTATATCTGGAACAATGTCATGTATTTTTCCGAGTTCCTTTTCCTTTTATTCTATTATAATTCACTTTGAAGGTTGGAACTTCAAGTGTAGTTCACTTAATGCTTTCACCACAGGAGCTACAGCAGATTTCAAGTCATATTTATGAACATGGCTATTTTTGGCTATATGGCTATATATTTGTTAATATACGATAAATAAAAAACAACATCTTTACAAATTTAATTTTTAAATTCCTTAATTCGGCTCTATTTCATTAACGATACCTTGGCGAAATTCAAATAGTGAACCCGCTGGTTTTTGTTACAGAAATTAGAGGTCACATTAAAACATAGAAAAGGACATGCTTTGATACAATCTATATAACTATTCTTATAAATTGTCAAAATAAGATGTTATCTCAATTTTTTAATTTTTGAAACTCACCTACTTATATAAAAAGTATACTGGTCCTTATTTTCAGACTTCACAATTTCAAAAAGCAGACCCTCTTATGGCCAATTCCACTAATTTATCTAAATATCAATTTATGTTTAAAATTTGTTTTTTTTATGTCAAATAAAAATAAAATTATTAGAAAAATTATATTTAAATATGAATTGATATTTAAAAAGAATTGGAGAAATTGGTCATTAAAATTTTTTATTTTAAAAAATATTAGAAAAATTGTAATGCAAAAAAGTCGGAGTCGGAGTCGCTAGTTTTTGTGGGTACTTCGACTCCGACTCCGACTCCGGTACAAAAACCTCAACTCCGACTCCTCAACTCCGACTCCGACTCCGACTCCACAGCCCTGGTTTAAATATACATTTGTAATGTTTACATTTTATAAAAAAATTTCTTCAGAATATTTTTGAAAAATAGTAAGAAAAAGTGATTAAATCATTATTATGCATTCGATAAGCGCAATTCGTCAAATAGGTAATTTAAATTGGAAAAAACATTAAATTGAATGCAAAACTTCAAAATTTGTAGAAACTTTATCCATGATGCCACATTATCGGCAACCAAAAGTTTACAAGGACTTTCCAGGAGTAATTAGGGCCATCGATGGTACCCACATAAAAATTAGAAACACAGGGGGTGACCTTGCTCAATTTTACATCAATAGAAAAGGGTATTACTCCCTTAATGTGCAAGTAAGAACTCTGTTTTTTAAATAAAAAAATGTAAAAACTTATTTTTATTTCCATATCTTACCTTTACGCAGGCAATATGTGATGCAACCTTAAAAATACGAGGCATTGTGGCAAGATGGAGAGGTAGTACCCACGACTGTAGGATTTTTAACGAGTCCTCTATTAAACGACGATTTAAAGAAGGCCAATTTAAAGGTAGATTGCTTGGTGACTCGGGCTACAAATTAACGAGCTATCTTTTTACTCCTTTACACCAACCTCAAAATGAAAAGGAGATAATATATAATGCTGCTCACATCGCCACTCGAAATTCGGTTGAACGATGTTTTTTGTAGTATGGAAGCAACGATTTCGTTGTTTATTACGCGGTAATAAAGCATTTTCACTGCCAAATTTAGCATTAATTATTTAATTTTTGTAATATTTTTTAGCATTATTTAGCATTTTTTAATCTTATAAATTTTATATATTGCTATTTCACAATATAACTTAACAATTCTGTCAATCTCTATAATTTTATTTTGTCATTTATACGTTCATACAAATGTATAATAATAGCAACCCTATAAACACCAAACAAAATTCAAAGAAGAAATGGTAGATTTTACTACAGAAGAAATAATGGTTTTGGAACAGCAATGGCAAAAGCTGAATGCATACGAATGGATGAACCACAGTTCAACTAATGAATTCTGGATAGGTGTTTATTAGTACAGAAACGCTTTAAAAGAAAATGCTTTCAACGAGTTAGCTTCTTTTGTTATGAAGTTTTTGGTTTTGCCATTTAGTAACGCGGAAGTTGAAAGAATTTTTAGCGGTATGAACCTTATAAAAACCAAGATTAGAAATAGGATGGTACTGAACTCATTGATTTACGTAAGATGTTGACTAAAACGGCTAAATAAGTGTTACAGTGATTTTATCATTACTGTTGATCTGATAAAAATGTGTGATGAAAACAAATGATGTTCTAATGGTATTTTGACCAAGACTTTGGCAGCTAAGGAATATTATTCATATAATAATGTGTAATTAAATTTATTGAAAATGCCTTTTATGTTTTCAATGACAATTTTTGTTTTTAATTATATTTCGTATTTATTTTTCGCTACCTAAAACGCAAAAAGCCTATCTAACATTTTGAAAATTTTTCTGGAGAAGCAAAAAACTATTTAAAATGATAAATTTATTAATCGCCTTAAACGGTTTATAATTTATTTTTCTTCTTCTTTTCTTGTAAAACCTACCAGTTGTTTTGACAGTTGACAATGTTGCATATTTTGCAAACTGTAGGTTAGAGCTTTAAGCGTTTATCATGTAATATTTTGTAGATAGGAATTTTTTTTGTCAAACTATTCTAAAATATTTTGTGAACATTTGAGTTGATGCAATACATAAGAATCAATGAATAAGTCGATTTTTTATTTTTGGTAATTTTTTTACATATGTATTTCATGTACTACATTTTCATATTAATTCGGATGTGTATTCTAAGTCAAATTACAATTTATAAAGCTTCTGTACTTTTATAGTCTTGTTCCTTCAACATTTTCAGGAATATTTTGCATATTTTATGCAAATACATGAATTTACATGTATGTAAATATGTATTTAATTTACTTTGTTTATGTTCCTGAATTGTTTTTATTAAATAAATCTATGTATGTATACAAATTTTTTTATATCAACTTCGTTATATTTAAAAGAAATAAAATACGTTCAGGTAAATTAATATATAATTCATTTATTATAATAATACAATTAGTTAAGAAAATTTAGCATTTTCAAAATTTTATTTTGCAATTTTAGCATTGTTTTAAGCCCCATTTAGCATCCAATTTTTTTTTAGTTGTGGTCACACTGGGTATGACTGTAAGTCTTAAAAATGCAAAAGTTGTAATTGTTGCTCTCGTCGTGCTCCACAACATTGCAATTGATGAAAATGATTTAGCTCCGGGTAAGAAGCTAGTTTAGTAAAATTCAAGTTTGCGATATAATTTTACAATACCCGTTTCCTTTGAGTATGAAGACAATAAAAATCGGGGGTGTTCTAGAATCCGCATTCACTGTGGATTCCTTAAGCATTTTTGTTGTTCAACAATTCACATCAACATGTTTTATTCGTGTTTAATTAGAGTAGTAAAGGGTTGGTGAATGTAAAACGAATTGGCTTTTTAAAATATGTATGTATGTATATTTGATAACATTTTTAACAAAAAAAAATTTGGTTTTTAGTTTGAAATGTTCTTTTTTTAATTTAATCAAAAAAATATATATTTTTATCGGAACTAGGTAAAAGTTATCCCTATTTTCATAAAAGTCAGATAGTAAAATTTTTTTTTTGATTTTTGTTTTTTTTTTTTTGAGCAAAAATAAAAGTTGTTTTCTAAAGAACATGTACGTGTTATAATAATTTAATTGACTTTTAATATTTATTTTTATTAAAACAAATATTAAAAGTCAACTAAATTATTATAACCCTTATTTTTGGTCGCCAAAAAATAAAAATCAAAATTTTAAAAAGCAATATACATATGTATTTGATCATAGACTAGTTCATTTGAATCAGTTTTCCGGCATTTGCTGTTATATGCTTTTTATTAAAATTAAAAATAACTCTTTTTTGCCTCCTGTGTTTTCACACAAATATAAATAAAAAATTTTATTTATAATGCAAGATTCAATCATTAAATATCTATCCAAACCTGATACAAACAAAAAATTAAAAACAGTTTCCAGTTAGTTTTATAAACATTTTAAACAATCCAAATTTTTAATATTTTTAATTAGGCTTAAGTTCATTAAATTTAATTTTCATTAAATTATTTTTATGAAGAAAGGAATTTTTACAACATGAAAATTAATTAAAATTGTTATTGATAATCTTTCATTCTTGACCGTGGCGGGGGCTCGAACCCGGGCCGGCAGGTTACCATGACATGTTTCGATCGCAACCACTCGATCTTCTCAAATGGATTTGCCGTTTTACACTCGCAGCCATCGAAGGCTGCTGACGTCAATAGTCAAACATCAATCCTTAAACCAAATTGTATTTTAACCTTTGGTAGATCGAAGTTATCAATAACAATTTTAATTAATTTTCATGTTGTAAAAATTCCTTTCTTCATAAAAATAATTTAATGAAAATTAAATTTAATGAACTTAAGCCTAATTAAAAATATTAAAAATTTGGATTAAAAACCATAAATAGTTCAACAAAATAACCACAATACTAATTATTGTTAAAAGCTAAGGCACGAGCTCTATGTGTTCATTTGTCCTTCAAGTTGTGCTGAAAAAGGTCAACAAGAAAAAGAAAGACAAAAATGAAAAAACAAAAAATGTACTTTGGACTTCAAGAAAAATTCTTGACAAAAGTACGAAAAAACAGAAGTAAGGAAGAACATGTAAAATCAATTAAAAATAGATAATCATTCAAAAAAGCAAACTTCGATCTACCAAAGGTTAAAATACAATTTGGTTTAAGGATTGATGTTTGACTATTGACGTCAGCAGCCTTCGATGGCTGCGAGTGTAAAACGGCAAATCCATTTGAGAAGATCGAGTGGTTGCGATCGAAACATGTCATGGTAACCTGCCGGCCCGGGTTCGAGCCCCCGCCACGGTCAAGAATGAAAGATTATCAATAACAATTTTAATTAATTTTCATGTTGTAAAAATTCCTTTCTTCATAAAAATAATTTAATGAAAATTAAATTTAATGAACTTAAGCCTAATTAAAAATATTAAAAATTTGGATTAAAAACCATAAATAGTTCAACAAAATAACCACAATACTAATTATCATTTTAAACAATTTTCAGATGACCTACATAGATGAAAACGTACAGTTTCCCGAGAAAGCGATTCAAAATCCAAATTACCCCACAACGTCAGAAGAAAGAGCAAAAATTATTTAAAAAACATTTATCCAAAATATTTTTAAATAAATATCATTCTGTACAAATTACAATCTCTTTTCTAAAATGTTTCTTTAAAAGTTCATAGATATGTATAATACATATTTTTTGGTACATAGTATTTATATACATATATACATACATAAGTACGTATTAAACTATTAATTCAAATAAAACAATAACAACAGTGGTAACCATAAAAAAAACATTTATTCATTTTCTATCCAACTTTACTCAGGTACTAATGTAATATATAAAGGCATAACACAAAAACTTAAAAAAAAAAACAAATATAAAACAAGTAAGAGTGCTATATTCGGCTATGCCGAATCTTATATACCTTTCACCATGATGAGATAAGAACAAAAAGTAATATACATAAATAACGTTCTTTAGATAGGTATAAATAAATATTAATTGAGCCACGCCAACTTTTTATTTCGCCATGCCGAAGAATATAAAAAGAATAAAAATCTTATATATGTAATAAAGCCAGTTTCCTCTTTTGCCAAAGTTGATGTTTGAAATTCGTTTTATAATCTTAAAATCGTTTTTTAGAACATAAAAAAATTAAATAAAAAATATGAAAAAAAATTCTTTTTGGGATTCGAACTGGCAATTTCATCAGTCTCAGGAGAGAACTTAACAACTCGGCTACGAATGCTTTTACTGAAGAAGCGTTAAATTAATATATATTGAGTCTATGAGTTTGTTTCTTTATTTGAGCGGCATATCATATACATGCATTAATGTGTATGTGGATGCGTAAAATTAAACACATTACAAATAAAATCCACCACTTGTAGTGAAGGGTATAAAAAAAACAACAACAAAAAACCACATTACCCACTGTATTACCATAGCCACTGTATGACCGTGGAAACCAAATTTGAATTGGTTTGTATGGTATGTTTATGTAGTTTTGGTAATACAGTGTTGGTATGGTAATGTCACGTCTAATTGGACCTTTAAAGGAAAAAATTTGAGGCAGTCGTGGTTTTTTACTCATATCTCAGCCATTTGTGGACCGATCTTGCTGAATTTCAATAGCAAACAATTCCGGACCATATGTGACATAAATGTATAATAACCTGGCCCCTATCATATATGGGGTCTTCGGAAAATCTATTTCAACCGACAGACGGACATCGTTAAATCAACTTCGCTCCTCATAAGGACCCAGAATATATATACTTTATAGGGTCTAACATCAATATTATAGAAATTACAAACGGAATGACAAACTAATATATACCCTATTCAACACCTGTGGTGATAACATGAGATAGTAATACACCCAATAGTAGTACATACATTCACACCGCATGTTTAATAGACCGACTTACCTTATATGGGTTAAAAAAAAGTTAAAGTTGTTACCTTTTGAAAATTAGCTTTGACATGTTTTATGATGATTTCAAGTTTATTTTCGAATTCCTAGTTTCTGAAGGAAATATACTGTATAAAAAAATTTTTTCTAAACACATACCTTTGGTATATGAGACGAAACAAATAATAAAAAACATAAAGAAATATGTTATAATACTACAAAAAATTAAAAATTTTGTTACATCGGTTAATCTACTGAAAATAACCGGCCTAATCGTTAAACGTAAATAGCCCATTTTGAATTAACCTATAAGTTAAAACCATTTCACGGGTAACCGAATGAATACCCTACTAAAAACCTTAAAAGAATATTTTTATTCGTACAATTTAAACTTGGTAAGGTAATATTAAAAAAAAAAAAAATAAATCAGCCGATTTTTTTGTTTCCTACTGAAAAAACCTAAAAATAAAAGTTATGAAAAAGTCAAAAAGTTGAAATTTTAACTTTTTTCCTCATGCCAAAAGCTACGTATTTATTTTGAAATATTATAGTTAGCAGTCAAATATGTTTAAGAAAATACTTTTTTATTCTTGTTATTTGTTTCGTTTAATTTAAGTTCTTTATTTTATTAAACGGTATTATAAAAAAGAAAAATAGAAAATTCATATTAATGTTTTGATATACATAGTCTGAATTTACACGTTTCATCTTTTGATGCTCAACTTCTTTTCAATTCCCTTATAAAGATGCCAATATAATCACACGCAGCAACCGGTTTCAACTTTTTTAGGTTCAAAACAACAATAATTTTAATACCAGCGAATCAAAGAGAAAAAAAGAGACAACAATTACATGCAGCCATCGTTGTGCATATACCAACGAATAAAAACACAAAGCGTACTGACCGAGTACAGGCATCTCCGTACTAACCCCCTTTCTTCTTTATTCCCTCACCTAAAAACATAAGAGTTGAGCATCAAAAGATGAAACGTGTGAAAGCAGACATACATATTTTTGTTACACACAAATTTCATTTTTTGGATCGCCACAAATCATGCAACCAAATCGCAACTCCCCAAAAGCCAGTGACATTCAACATCTGTTAGAGAAACATTTCCTTTGTTGCGACCTCTAATATATGGGGTAGTATTTCCGTTATTATGCTCCTCAGCGCACATTACAAAGTCATTTTGAGAAATTAAAACATAAAAATCATTCAAAAAATCAATGCTCCAAATGCTATTTGTAATAGTTTCAACTGGAGTTTCAATTGGATAACATTTCGGTACCGTAAACTGTTTAAACCTACACATTTGATAAGTTTTGTCCCAAGCAGCAACGATATTCGTGCTAGGCATCATATAGTAATATGTATCATAATGAGTACCCCTTAGAAGCACCTTAAGTTTTCCTTCACGAGTTGTGTCAAATTCTAGAAATTTAGCCTCAAGGTGTCTTGTGGGATCAGTTGATTTATTGTCATGAAACAGCAAAACATCACGACTAGCTACATTTTGTGGTTTGCTGTTGACTGTATGGATGTATTTCCGATATTTACCATTCCAAAGACAAAAGTAATTCATGAAGTATAACTGTATTAAATTATAAGGAAGTTCTTCTAATATATTATATATACATGTCATTAAGCTCGAATCTATACCAGTTTGATTTTCTATAATTATGCGCATTCTGTAAGCGAATTTTTGTAAAAACTTTGGTTTATCTGTGAAATTTTTCGCCATTAAATTGCTGCATATTTCCAATTGAGCTCGCACCATAATCTCAAATAATTCCGAATCGTCTTGCCGATAAATGCTCCATAACATCTCATGCAATAAATCTAATTTTTGTATGGAAATAACTTCATTTAAGGCTTCAGCAAAAATACTCGCAACCTCATGAATACCAAAATTTTTTTTCATATCTTTAAGTGTCGTCTTTAATGTAGCTTCATTTGTCGGATTGGCCAATATTTCTATATTTTTAGCTTTCAGATCTTGTTCTACTAAGAGGCGTGCATTGGCCAAAACTCTTTGTTTTTCTTTCAATATTTTACAAAAATTATTCCTCTGCGTTATATCTCTTGTACTGTCTTCAGTGATTTCCCTCCAACGTTCTCTCAAATCGTTACTGTTGCCATTAGCTGGCATTAGCTGTAGCAAGCAACTAAGTAGAACGCTCAAAACTATTTTAAATGTTTTCATGTCAGAAACTTTAAGATAACTAAAATTGGCTTTGTAATGTTTAGCATTAATAGTATAAATTGAATCATTAACCCTATAAGGGTCGCAGTTAAGGGGACAAGTTATAGATCGTCATCGTTTTATAAAAATTGAGTTAGGTATGGGGTTAATCTTGAATAACCCCTTCCTTAATCCAAAACATGTTTCACGAAATTTTAAATAGTTTCTGAGATATAAAGCATACAAATTTGCTTCATATCCACTACTTAAAAGATTATTAAGTATTGTTTTACTAAAACAAGAAGTTAAAGCGAAAGCAAAATCAAATGACAAGAAATAAAATTTTTCTATGGCTTCGCTTCATTGCAAAAGCAAAATAAAATATCAACAACTCAATACACAGCAGTAAGTACATATACGGATGTAGCACAAAAAGCTACTTTTTACAAACGCATTTTAAAAGTGGCATATGCGGCACAAAACAATAAATTTTACATTAAATCAAAAACTTCTTACTTCTAAGTGCGTTAATGAACGTTCTTTAAATTTTACATTTTGCTTCAGAACATATGCCAGAAGCAGTGGTGAAAATACAAAAAAATTCTATAGAGTATATTTTCAGAAAACTTCATGCAAACCTTCATTGTCGTTTTTCTCCATTACGACTTCTTGGAATATGCGCCGAGCCAATAATGAGCTGATCAAATGCTATTTGTATTTTTCCGAAAAAATTAAATCAGTCTTTCAAACGCTTTTTCTTTTATCGAAGTTTTTAACAAGAGCTAAAAGAAATAACATCGGGTTAAGGTTTTTCTACAATAAACGGTTACTGAACAATCTTGACTATAAATGGCATTCATAAAATTATGGCAAATACAATCAATATGATGGTTTTAAATTGTTTAGTTAATAGCGGGGGGAAAGCAAGCAACTATTCAAATTGAATTAAAGTGTAAATAAGATTCGGCATAGCCGAATATAGCACTGTTACTTGATATACCCTCCTCTAGTGGTGGAGGTTCGATATTCCATGTGAAACTTTTTTAATATTCATCTAAGAACCCAAAAAGTATAAACATATTCTGGGTCCTTGAGTTATTTTTATTGAAACTGGAAAACTTTGTTCAGTAGGATTAGAGTTATGAATCTTAATGAGGAACCACCACCTTAAAAATTGCTAATTTTGCTACAAAAACTAACATTACGTAGAAAATATAGATATTGTAATAAAATTTGGTCCAATCTAGCTATTAATGGCAAGAAATAACAGCATGCACCTTTGGGATAATCGGTACATAGTTTGGCATTTGCCCCTTATAAATCCTGTTGCCAATTTAGCATATCTATAGCTAGATCTAGCATTTTTAAAACTCACTTTGCATGAAAAAAGGCTTCTAGCATAAAGTTTTTTTTCAGCATTTTCCCAAAATTATTTTGCCCTTTTTAGCATTTTTTAGTTTAAATTATAAATTTTTTTTTTTTTAATTTATTTACGGCTTTTACCTTAGCCTTACCAAGCCCCACCAGGGTTGTCCATTTCTTTCTTTTGATTTAATAACTTTCTTAAACTTGCTTCAGTTGAAACGAAATTTTTACTCTCTGAACAAATTGTTTTCTTTAAAAAAACTAAATAAAATTTGTATACTTCATTGCTATCCAAAGGATAGCTAAGGTAAAATGTAACAAGAAAATACAATATAATAGTCTGGTAGTGTATAAAAAGTCATTCCTAAAAATTTAAGGAATAGAACTATTACAAAAAAGCTTTATAAAATACATAACTGAAATTTAACTCATAGAATAAATTCGAAAAATAAAAAAATGTTGAATATTATCATTTTTAGCTATAATTATAGAGAAAGAAAAAATAGAGCCATAAAAAGGGAGAATTTAAGATTTCAACTTCCAAAACACTTTGTAAAATGTATATAAAGCAATTGTAAGTGCCAATTCACACACGTCAAGTTTGACTCTTCAATTCTTGATCTTTTAGGAGAGAAGGGAAAAGAGAATGTCATTTCTTTTCCCCTCTCTCCTAAAGCTCAAGACTTGACGTGTGTGAACCGGCACTAAAAGACTATGAAGTACTATTTCATATTATTTTATACCATGCTTACTATTTTGTTCTGTCAAATTTAATCGTTTTTCTTTGTATTTTGATAAAATATTTTTAAGAACTTTTTAAGCGTTGTTTTGGCATATTTTTTCTCAAAAATCTATGAGTTTCTATTTATAAAGTTTTGGCAACACTGCTTATAAAGCAGCTTTCTGTGAAGCACTTTAAAACGTATTTAACGCTATAACAAATGTTACTAATGTGTTTGAAATTGGTATAATTTAGGGGTTTTAATAGCATAAATCACTCTGCAGAATTTTGTAATGATTGATCCATAACATGGTGTCTGCAGCCAGTGATGCCAGGAGAAATTTCAAAACATCCCTATGTGTCTAACAAAAAATTCCCTTTTTTCCCTACAACAAAAAAAATCCCCTACACTTTTCCCTACGTTAAAAATTTATTGTTTTTACAAACAGGCAAACAAGTACATATTTTGTCAATATTTTGTTAATATTATAATAATGCATTTATTAACAAAAAGAAAAAAAAAACCAAATATATATGTAAATTCCATACACGCACATATAAAAATTCTATTTCCAAAAACGCCCAGTGTAACAAATTTAAGTTTTTTCTTTTTGGCAGAAACACCTCCTTTAACCTAGAGACAAAACATAGTCAAATATCGTATTTTTCATTAATACGATTTCTGTATGACGTGCTAAATTCCCAATTTTTCATATTTGATAAATACACTGAAATTTATTGTTGAGGGAAAGCTAGCTTCTATGCGCATTTCACTGGTTGCTTAGGCCAGCTCATCAGGAAACCTTTTCCTAAGATTTTAGAAAAGCTAAAAATATTTTATACGAATAAAACCCCAAAGCGAATAAGAATTTTAAACACTCAAAGTCTTACTCGTAAGTAACAATATCAAAGCTTAAACAAAACACCAACAATAAACAGTGAGTTTATCTTTTCTTACATCCCCCTACAATTGGTTGGGTTCTTTCCGACTCGAATTGTAGTTGTAAGTGGGTAAAAAGAAAAAACAAAATTAAAAAACAAATTGTTTCATTCTATTGTCTTCGTAAGAAAACAACAAAAAAAAAACAATTTGCCAATTCAGTCTTCTGCACGGGCACATGCGAGTATATTATCAAAGTTATTTACGGGAATACAAAATTTATCATTAATACGATTTCTGTATGACGTGCTAAATTCCCAATTTTTCATATTTGATAAATACACTGAAATTTATTGTTGAGGGAAAGCTAGCTTCTATGCGCATTTCACTGGTTGCTTAGGCCAGCTCATCAGGAAACCTTTTCCTAAGATTTTAGAAAAGCTAAAAATATTTTATACGAATAAAACCCCAAAGCGAATAAGAATTTTAAACACTCAAAGTCTTACTCGTAAGTAACAATATCAAAGCTTAAACAAAACACCAACAATAAACAGTGAGTTTATCTTTTCTTACATCCCCCTACAATTGGTTGGGTTCTTTCCGACTCGAATTGTAGTTGTAAGTGGGTAAAAAGAAAAAACAAAATTAAAAAACAAATTGTTTCATTCTATTGTCTTCGTAAGAAAACAACAAAAAAAAAACAATTTGCCAATTCAGTCTTCTGCACGGGCACATGCGAGTATATTATCAAAGTTATTTACGGGAATACAAAATTTATCATTAATACGATTTCTGTATGACGTGCTAAATTCCCAATTTTTCATATTTGATAAATACACTGAAATTTATTGTTGAGGGAAAGCTAGCTTCTATGCGCATTTCACTGGTTGCTTAGGCCAGCTCATCAGGAAACCTTTTCCTAAGATTTTAGAAAAGCTAAAAATATTTTATACGAATAAAACCCCAAAGCGAATAAGAATTTTAAACACTCAAAGTCTTACTCGTAAGTAACAATATCAAAGCTTAAACAAAACACCAACAATAAACAGTGAGTTTATCTTTTCTTACATCCCCCTACAATTGGTTGGGTTCTTTCCGACTCGAATTGTAGTTGTAAGTGGGTAAAAAGAAAAAACAAAATTAAAAAACAAATTGTTTCATTCTATTGTCTTCGTAAGAAAACAACAAAAAAAAAACAATTTGTCAATTCAGTCTTCTGCACGGGCACATGCGAGTATATTATCAAATTTATTTACGGGAATACAAAATTTATCATTAATACGATTTCTGTATGACGTGCTAAATTCCCAATTTTTCATATTTGATAAATACACTGAAATTTATTGTTGAGGGAAAGCTAGCTTCTATGCGCATTTCACTGGTTGCTTAGGCCAGCTCATCAGGAAACCTTTTCCTAAGATTTTAGAAAAGCTAAAAATATTTTATACGAATAAAACCCCAAAGCGAATAAGAATTTTAAACACTCAAAGTCTTACTCGTAAGTAACAATATCAAAGCTTAAACAAAACACCAACAATAAACAGTGAGTTTATCTTTTCTTACATCCCCCTACAATTGGTTGGGTTCTTTCCGACTCGAATTGTAGTTGTAAGTGGGTAAAAAGAAAAAACAAAATTAAAAAACAAATTGTTTCATTCTATTGTCTTCGTAAGAAAACAACAAAAAAAAAAACAATTTGCCAATTCAGTCTTCTGCACGGGCACATGCGAGTATATTATCAAAGTTATTTACGGGAATACAAAATTTATCATTAATACGATTTCCGTATGACGTGCTAAATTCCCAATTTTTCATATTTGATAAATACACTGAAATTTATTGTTGAGGGAAAGCTAGCTTCTATGCGCATTTCACTGGTTGCTTAGGCCAGCTCATCAGGAAACCTTTTCCTAAGATTTTAGAAAAGCTAAAAATATTATACGAATAAAACCCCAAAGCGAATAAGAATTTTAAACACTCAAAGTCTTACTCGTAAGTAACAATATCAAAGCTTAAACAAAACACCAACAATAAACAGTGAGTTTATCTTTTTTTGTTTAAGCTTTGATATTGTTACTTACGAGTAAGACTTTGAGTGTTTAAAATTCTTATTCGCTTTGGGGTTTTATTCGTATAAAATATTTTTAGCTTTTCTAAAATCTTAGGAAAAGGTTTCCTGATGAGCTGGCCTAAGCAACCAGTGAAATGCGCATAGAAGCTAGCTTTCCCTCAACAATAAATTTCAGTGTATTTATCAAATATGAAAAATTGGGAATTTAGCACGTCATACAGAAATCGTATTAATGATAAATTTTGTATTCCCGTAAATAACTTTGATAATATACTCGCATGTGCCAGTGCAGAAGACTGAATTGGCAAATTGTTTTTTTTTGTTGTTTTCTTACGAAGACAATAGAATGAAACAATTTGTTTTTTAATTTTGTTTTTTCTTTTTACCCACTTACAACTACAATTCGAGTCGGAAAGAACCCAACCAATTGTAGGGGGATGTAAGAAAAGATAAACTCACTGTTTATTGTTGGTGTTTTGTTTAAGCTTTGATATTGTTACTTACGAGTAAGACTTTGAGTGTTTAAAATTCTTATTCGCTTTGGGGTTTTATTCGTATAAAATATTTTTAGCTTTTCTAAAATCTTAGGAAAAGGTTTCCTGATGAGCTGGCCTAAGCAACCAGTGAAATGCGCATAGAAGCTAGCTTTCCCTCAACAATAAATTTCAGTGTATTTATCAAATATGAAAAATTGGGAATTTAGCACGTCATACAGAAATCGTATTAATGATAAATTTTGTATTCCCGTAAATAACTTTGATAATATACTCGCATGTGCCCGTGCAGAAGACTGAATTGGCAAATTGTTTTTTTTTTTGTTGTTTTCTTACGAAGACAATAGAATGAAACAATTTGTTTTTTAATTTTGTTTTTTCTTTTTACCCACTTACAACTACAATTCGAGTCGGAAAGAACCCAACCAATTGTAGGGGGATGTAAGAAAAGATAAACTCACTGTTTATTGTTGGTGTTTTGTTTAAGCTTTGATATTGTTACTTACGAGTAAGACTTTGAGTGTTTAAAATTCTTATTCGCTTTGGGGTTTTATTCGTATAAAATATTTTTAGCTTTTCTAAAATCTTAGGAAAAGGTTTCCTGATGAGCTGGCCTAAGCAACCAGTGAAATGCGCATAGAAGCTAGCTTTCCCTCAACAATAAATTTCAGTGTATTTATCAAATATGAAAAATTGGGAATTTAGCACGTCATACAGAAATCGTATTAATGATAAATTTTGTATTCCCGTAAATAACTTTGATAATATACTCGCATGTGCCCGTGCAGAAGACTGAATTGGCAAATTGTTTTTTTTTTTGTTGTTTTCTTACGAAGACAATAGAATGAAACAATTTGTTTTTTAATTTTGTTTTTTCTTTTTACCCACTTACAACTACAATTCGAGTCGGAAAGAACCCAACCAATTGTAGGGGGATGTAAGAAAAGATAAACTCACTGTTTATTGTTGGTGTTTTGTTTAAGCTTTGATATTGTTACTTACGAGTAAGACTTTGAGTGTTTAAAATTCTTATTCGCTTTGGGGTTTTATTCGTATAAAATATTTTTAGCTTTTCTAAAATCTTAGGAAAAGGTTTCCTGATGAGCTGGCCTAAGCAACCAGTGAAATGCGCATAGAAGCTAGCTTTCCCTCAACAATAAATTTCAGTGTATTTATCAAATATGAAAAATTGGGAATTTAGCACGTCATACAGAAATCGTATTAATGATAAATTTTGTATTCCCGTAAATAACTTTGATAATATACTCGCATGTGCCCGTGCAGAAGACTGAATTGGCAAATTGTTTTTTTTTTGTTGTTTTCTTACGAAGACAATAGAATGAAACAATTTGTTTTTTAATTTTGTTTTTTCTTTTTACCCACTTACAACTACAATTCGAGTCGGAAAGAACCCAACCAATTGTAGGGGGATGTAAGAAAAGATAAACTCACTGTTTATTGTTGGTGTTTTGTTTAAGCTTTGATATTGTTACTTACGAGTAAGACTTTGAGTGTTTAAAATTCTTATTCGCTTTGGGGTTTTATTCGTATAAAATATTTTTAGCTTTTCTAAAATCTTAGGAAAAGGTTTCCTGATGAGCTGGCCTAAGCAACCAGTGAAATGCGCATAGAAGCTAGCTTTCCCTCAACAATAAATTTCAGTGTATTTATCAAATATGAAAAATTGGGAATTTAGCACGTCATACAGAAATCGTATTAATGATAAATTTTGTATTCCCGTAAATAACTTTGATAATATACTCGCATGTGCCCGTGCAGAAGACTGAATTGGCAAATTGTTTTTTTTTTGTTGTTTTCTTACGAAGACAATAGAATGAAACAATTTGTTTTTTAATTTTGTTTTTTCTTTTTACCCACTTACAACTACAATTCGAGTCGGAAAGAACCCAACCAATTGTAGGGGGATGTAAGAAAAGATAAACTCACTGTTTATTGTTGGTGTTTTGTTTAAGCTTTGATATTGTTACTTACGAGTAAGACTTTGAGTGTTTAAAATTCTTATTCGCTTTGGGGTTTTATTCGTATAAAATATTTTTAGCTTTTCTAAAATCTTAGGAAAAGGTTTCCTGATGAGCTGGCCTAAGCAACCAGTGAAATGCGCATAGAAGCTAGCTTTCCCTCAACAATAAATTTCAGTGTATTTATCAAATATGAAAAATTGGGAATTTAGCACGTCATACAGAAATCGTATTAATGATAAATTTTGTATTCCCGTAAATAACTTTGATAATATACTCGCATGTGCCCGTGCAGAAGACTGAATTGGCAAATTGTTTTTTTTTTGTTGTTTTCTTACGAAGACAATAGAATGAAACAATTTGTTTTTTAATTTTGTTTTTTCTTTTTACCCACTTACAACTACAATTCGAGTCGGAAAGAACCCAACCAATTGTAGGGGGATGTAAGAAAAGATAAACTCACTGTTTATTGTTGGTGTTTTGTTTAAGCTTTGATATTGTTACTTACGAGTAAGACTTTGAGTGTTTAAAATTCTTATTCGCTTTGGGGTTTTATTCGTATAAAATATTTTTAGCTTTTCTAAAATCTTAGGAAAAGGTTTCCTGATGAGCTGGCCTAAGCAACCAGTGAAATGCGCATAGAAGCTAGCTTTCCCTCAACAATAAATTTCAGTGTATTTATCAAATATGAAAAATTGGGAATTTAGCACGTCATACAGAAATCGTATTAATGATAAATTTTGTATTCCCGTAAATAACTTTGATAATATACTCGCATGTGCCCGTGCAGAAGACTGAATTGGCAAATTGTTTTTTTTTTGTTGTTTTCTTACGAAGACAATAGAATGAAACAATTTGTTTTTTAATTTTGTTTTTTCTTTTTACCCACTTACAACTACAATTCGAGTCGGAAAGAACCCAACCAATTGTAGGGGGATGTAAGAAAAGATAAACTCACTGTTTATTGTTGGTGTTTTGTTTAAGCTTTGATATTGTTACTTACGAGTAAGACTTTGAGTGTTTAAAATTCTTATTCGCTTTGGGGTTTTATTCGTATACAATATTTTTAGCTTTTCTAAAATCTTAGGAAAAGGTTTCCTGATGAGCTGGCCTAAGCAACCAGTGAAATGCGCATAGAAGCTAGCTTTCCCTCAACAATAAATTTCAGTGTATTTATCAAATATGAAAAATTGGGAATTTAGCACGTCATACAGAAATCGTATTAATGATAAATTTTGTATTCCCGTAAATAACTTTGATCGTATTTTTCATTTCATCATCTTTTGTCGTTTTTAAGGAACTAAACATTTTTCAAGAATACTTATTTTAAATAAGATGAGATGAGATAAACCCACTGTTTATTGTTGATGTGTTTTGTTTAAGCTTTGATATTATTACAAGTAGAACTGTTGCTATAAGTCTTATACGCTTAACAGTTTTATTTGGTTTAATATCTATGGTTTTTCTAAAACGTTATGGATGAAGTTTCCTGATGATCTGGCCTAGGCAACCGGTGAAATGCGCATAGGAATAGCTTATCCCATCAACAATAAATTTCAAGTGTTTTTATCAGTAATAAAAACTGGGAATTAAGCACGAATAACAAAATCTTTTGAAATTGAAATTTTGTATTCCCAAAAATTGAAATTACTTTTTGATAATAAACAGGCAGTGCACGGCCTAAAAAAACACTTAATTGTCAACATCTTTTGTAAAGTTGTTGTTGTTGTTTTTATTTTGTTTTTCTTAACCTACTTACAACTACAATTAATGTTGAGAGAATTTCAACTAATTGTAGTGGGGAATGTAAGATGAGATAAACCCACTGTTTATTGTTGATGTGTTTTGTTTAAGCTTTGATATTATTACAAGTAGAACTGTTGCTATAAGTCTTATACGCTTAACAGTTTTATTTGGTTTAATATCTTTGGTTTTTCTAAAACGTTATGGATGAAGTTTCCTGATGATCTGGCCTAGGCAACCGGTGAAATGCGCATAGGAATAGCTTATCCCATCAACAATAAATTTCAAGTGTTTTTATCAGTAATAAAAACTGGGAATTAAGCACGAATAACAAAATCTTTTGAAATTGAAATTTTGTATTCCCAAAAATTGAAATTACTTTTTGATAATAAACAGGCAGTGCACGGCCTAAAAAAACACTTAATTGTCAACATCTTTTGTAAAGTTGTTGTTGTTGTTTTTATTTTGTTTTTCTTAACCTACTTACAACTACAATTAATGTTGAGAGAATTTCAACTAATTGTAGTGGGGAATGTAAGATGAGATAAACCCACTGTTTATTGTTGATGTGTTTTGTTTAAGCTTTGATATTATTACAAGTAGAACTGTTGCTATAAGTCTTATACGCTTAACAGTTTTATTTGGTTTAATATCTTTGGTTTTTCTAAAACGTTATGGATGAAGTTTCCTGATGATCTGGCCTAGGCAACCGGTGAAATGCGCATAGGAATAGCTTATCCCATCAACAATAAATTTCAAGTGTTTTTATCAGTAATAAAAACTGGGAATTAAGCACGAATAACAAAATCTTTTGAAATTGAAATTTTGTATTCCCAAAAATTGAAATTACTTTTTGATAATAAACAGGCAGTGCACGGCCTAAAAAAACACTTAATTGTCAACATCTTTTGTAAAGTTGTTGTTGTTGTTTTTATTTTGTTTTTCTTAACCTACTTACAACTACAATTAATGTTGAGAGAATTTCAACTAATTGTAGTGGGGAATGTAAGATGAGATAAACCCACTGTTTATTGTTGATGTGTTTTGTTTAAGCTTTGATATTATTACAAGTAGAACTGTTGCTATAAGTCTTATACGCTTAACAGTTTTATTTGGTTTAATATCTTTGGTTTTTCTAAAACGTTATGGATGAAGTTTCCTGATGATCTGGCCTAGGCAACCGGTGAAATGCGCATAGGAATAGCTTATCCCATCAACAATAAATTTCAAGTGTTTTTATCAGTAATAAAAACTGGGAATTAAGCACGAATAACAAAATCTTTTGAAATTGAAATTTTGTATTCCCAAAAATTGAAATTACTTTTTGATATTTTAAATAATTTTTTTAATATAAGTATCTAGTCATTTTTAGCAAACTCGGAACAAAATTAAATGGTACGACGGTTCTGAAGAATTTTCAAAAAATATTTAATTCAGTTCCTCTGAATAAAAATGGAAAAAATATTTCCTTTTAAAAATATATCCTTCCATATTCTTAAAAGTTTTCATTAAAAATTTTTTTAAAATTCGAAATGGTATTTTTTTGATTCTCTAAGTTTAGAAAGTGTGATTGTTTTTTTACAATTAAATTCTATGTACAAATTAAATTCATTAAATATTCGCTTTTAATATTTGCACACTCTTTTCCATTCGTTTTTCCACATTCACCATCAAACTCGAATGTTTCGCATTAAATGTTTCATAATATAAACGAGGTCATATGAAATATTTTAATTTCTAAACGAAAATAAGACGAATATTCACGTATTTTACACAATTTTTTTAAAATGAGATAATATCTTGAAAATTCCCTTCATTTGCCTTAAAATAAAATATCTGTCCTTTTTCCCCTACGCTTGAAATTTTTCGAAAAAATCCCTACAAAAAGAGAAAACTCCCTACTGTTGGCATCACTGTCTGCATCTGACAATTTTTTTTCATAATAAACGTCAAACTTCATATAAAAAAAAAGCTGACAAAAATATAAGAGTTTTTTTATAAAGACTTTGACGTTTGGTATGACAAAAAATTGTTAGGTGGAGACCCTATGTAATATACTATGGGTCCAATATTAATTCCCCTCCTGAAAATCATTTAAGTGCTTCTAAAGCTGCTACGAATCATAATATTTTATTAAAATTAAGTCAAAGAATTACTTTGAAAGCAAAAACAAAGTCGTAAATATTTTGTAATTTTGTTGTTGCTTTTTACATAAATTCATGTACCGTTGAAAAATTTAAAACGCCACAAGTTATGAGGCGTTTGAAATTTTAAAAGGCAATGTGAGTTTCTGTAGAAAGCAACAACAAAATTACAAAATATTTATGACTTTGTTTTTGCTTTCAGTATAATTCTTTGGTGTTCCGTTGCGTTTTACATATTTAGGGCCTAAGTTTTGTATGACTCGAAATTAATCATAAAACTTTCTGATGGTCAGAGAATAACTAAGCATGGATCTTAACCACAACCTGTTTTAATAGTGACGTCCGTTTTCATAAAGATTGGTAACTTAACTATAGATCTCATATACAAACTACTCCTGAAACTTTCTAACTTTTGGTAGAGGATATAAAAAATTCGGCACAGCCATCCATTTATTTATGTACATACTTATTTCGAAACTATTTTTCGTTTTTATCGCCTCCACCACCACTAGTGGTGAGGGAGGGCATACTTAGTGTGTCATTCCGTGTGAAACTTTTTTTAACGGAATTATTTAAAATGTTGCTCAAATTCGTTTTATTCGACTCGAAATGTTAAATTTCATGATAATCGGTCCCTAATTTACTGTAGGCCCCATATAAAGCCCACTCTTGTAAACTAATTAAATACGCCTCAAACCGTAGCAGATATAGATATTGCGCCAAAATTTCTTCCAACTTAGCTTCAAATCCCATATTAAGCAGCCTTCTGAAATTTACTGTAAACGCCAAGACTAATTTCACCGCTGTATCAAAATTTATTTAAATTTATGTTTTTTAATACCAGAAAGCATAATTTTGGGATTATTGGTCCATAACTCTCCATGGGTCCAATATAAATTTTCCTCCTGAAAATCATTTAAGTTTGGCTTAAACTGTTACAAATCATGTTATTTTACTCAAGCTGGTTAAAATGTCCAAAAAACAAACGCATTAAACTTTCTGATTTTCAGTCAATAATTTAATATAGGTCTAAACCGCAACCAATTTTGATGCTGGCGTTTTTATAAAGATAAATTAATAATAAATAAGTAGATATTCGGAGGAGTGTATCAAAGATTCGGCGCAGCCAAATATAGCACTCTTACTTGTTTATTTTAAATATTTTACGTCTTTTAAAAAATATTGTTGTCTATAAAATTAAACAAAAGAAATAGAACAAATAAAATAGTTTGTCTTGTTAGTTTAATAATGAATTTTAAAAACACATTTTTTTTGTTTTTATACTCTCCGCCGAAGTTAAAGGGGTATGTCGTCGGCTTAATATGCAAACCGGTTACCCTTTCAGCACATTTTACTGGATTGCTAATATAACATATTAGCAGATTGAGAGGAATACCAAAAATGTAGTTTGTTTTACACAATTTAAGACTAAAATTTAAAAAAAACTACATGCTGGTCGACGAAGCGTATCTTTCTCTACCACAAGGCATACAAATCTCAATTTACTTAAAAAGTGGATAAAGCAGGTTTGCATTAAGCTGACGATATATAAGCTTGTCATTTTGTTTTTAATTTCGACAATATTGATCTTAGACCCTGTCGCTGGCCGCAATTGAAGACAGGAGGTTTGCGGTAGAACAAATACAAACACAATTTACATATGTATGTTTGTAATAACTTTTATTTCGATAAAACACAAAATTTAAAAGAAGTATACTATGTAAAATTAATATAAAACAGTAACCGCAGTTTTGTACCTCCTTTTTCGACAAAAGACAAATAATTATGCGTTTTTGCGCTCTTATAATTGGCAAGTTAGTAACATGATCAAAGAAGAGGACAAGAAAGCAGTTTACAAAACAAGTGTCAAAAAAGTCATTCACAGAAAACTATTAAAAAATAAAATTAACAAAACTAAATCAACCTCTGTCCATGAGGAACATTTCAATCAATAGTTCCTTAACAACGCCACCCCCATGGAGCGATCAGCTTCACCATCATGCACGTCCAAAACGTCTAGCTTGGACACAGGCCGTTGTAGACTTCCAGATGCAGTCTTTACGTCAGCTCTTCGTGCAATACCATCAGCACCGTAATGAATACAAGTGACCAAACCTCTCTCTTCTTGTCAAACTTCTTGCAACTCGCCACTGTTTCATCAGGGAAAAAAGTTAAACGTCAGGTTTATTCACAGAAGGTGTCGCCACAACATTTTCTCTTCCAATTACAAAATGATTAGGTGTAAGCGGTTCCTCTTCATGAGGACTCATAGGTAGGTGAGTTAGTGGCCGTGAATTAACTATGCCCTCAGCATAGTTAATGAAGAACGTGTTCTTTCGGAAACACATCTTTCATAGTATAACGTAATACTTTCTTAACACATTGCACCATCCTCTCAAAAATACCGCCATCTGAAGGATTAGCTGGACAATTAAATATCCATTCAACGCCTTTTGTCGACCGCTCGTTCTGAATCTGTGCCAAATCAAATACTTCTCTAAGCCCATTCGCTTCTTAATCGGCGCCAACAAAATTCTTTCCATTGTCAAAACGGATTCTTGCTGGAACGCCTCGACGATTCATTAAACTGCGCATTGCAAAATGGATGTCCCTTATAGTGAGGCAAGTTGTGACGAGCAAAAGTCGGAGCCCTCGTTTTTGTGTCACACACCCTAGTCTATACTACCACCCCATGCCATCCCGGGACTAGAGGTAGACGAGACCAGCCCGGTCGGGTTTTGTTCAAATTTCCCCGTTCTATTCTTATATTTTTATTGAAATCAATTGTTATTAATTTAAGTATTTTAGAAATATGATTATTACTTTTATTGTAAGTATTATTATTTTTTATATTCACTTTTGTTTCCGTTAATAATTTAAATTTAGCAATAAGGCAACGTCATCTGTGGCCGAGTAGGAAACTACGGCAAAATGTATACGTAGGCTAGGAAATATGAAATGACTGAAACAGCTGTGATCGAGCCACTGATGTATGTTCGCATGTGTGTGTATGGGCTGCGTGTACGGAAACTGCTATAAAAGCAGAGTGGCTGATCACAAGCAGGGAGTCAGCTTACCGCCGCCGACTAGGTAAGAACTTAATTAATTGCTTGAGAGTAATACTCCTTCAATTAAGGAAAGTTAGCAAAGAGACTCTGGGTTATACTCGTTCTCCTAGCATTGCCTAAAAGTGGTTCAGGAGCCCTCCGCATCTGATTGCCTGGGTGATACCCCGTCAGAGCGTTGGTCACTGGGTATGTAGAAGATTCCAGGGTTATACTCGGTCTTCCAGCACCACCCAGTTCTCTTGTACACTCCGGTCGTACTGCTGTTGTATTTGTATTAGTAATTTAAATTGTATTGTTAACTAAAGTACGGCCTATCGCGTCGTGTAAAATAAAGTACGGTTTATAACGTTTCACGAAGGCATGTGTTTTCTTTTGGGAAAAGTGAACCCTGGGGCCGAGAGCATACCCCAGCAACCAGTGAAGAATCATGTCGTTACAATGGCGCCCGAGCAGGGACCAGAAGGAAAACAGTACGTTAGCTGTCTCAAACCAGAGAAATTGATAAGTCTGGCCCTAAGCTTACTTGCGGTAAATTAAGAAAAAATATAAACTTGTAATAAAAACGCGTGGGGAAAAAAACCAATAAGAAGAGGAAAATAACGGAAGAACGTAAACGTACTGCGAGGAAAATAACGGGGAGCGGTCGAGACTACAAAACTGCGCTGATAGCTGATTTATTTATTGTCTATGGATTAATCCTTACAGACATTTTAGACATTAAAAATTACACTTAAATAAAATAGACTATAACTAACATTTGATTACATTACACAAATTTTATGATCAATTAAGAAAAGCAATTATTAATCTACTTATTAACTTTGGATCCAACGAATAATCAATAAATCTATATAATTGATTGAAAGTGTTACACATTCTTCTAAGAGGGTCAGCATCACCATAATTAGCTCTAAAGAATTTAATGGATAATGGTATGAAATTTCGAGATGGTCGTTGAGGAATATTAAATGAAATCTCATTAATTAAAAATCCAGCGCAGATATCACCATTAATAATGTTCAGAATAAACGATACATTCAGCATTGTTCTACGACTTTTTAAAGTAGGGAGCTTTATCAGAGCCAGTCGAGATGTGTATGAGGGCAACATTAGTGGGTTAAAATGTAAGCCGCGAAGACAGAAGAGCAGAAATTGTTTCTGTACAGATTCAATTAAATTTGAATAAGTTTGGTAAATGGGGTCCCATATAATCGATCCATATTCAAGAATCGGCCTTACAAGTGCCATATATAAGGTTTTTGTAATATACGGATCATCGAACTCTCTTGGCCAGCGTTTTATGTATCCAAGTGTTCCTCTAGCTTTATTTATCATAAAAGTAATATGCGAATTAAAGCTAAGTTTAGGGTCAAGTAGTATTCCAAGGTCAAGGAAATTTTCAACTGCATCAACTTGAATACCACCTAGGAAGTAATATACTATAGCTGGATTATTTCTTGAAAAACGCATTAGTTTACACTTCTTTAAATTAAGCTCCATTAAGTTTGCTTTACACCATTCATGAAAACAACTTAGATCATCTTGTAGACGTTGGTGATCTAACACATGGTTGTAAGTTAAAAATATCTTAACATCGTCAGCATACATCAGAACATTTGAAAACTTTATAACTCCAGGTAAATCGTTTATAAAAAGCAAGAATAATACAGGTCCAAGGTGGCTGCCTTGGGGTACACCTGATGGCACATTTATTTTTCTTGAAAACGTTTTATTAAAAAGGACAGTTTGGACCCTATTCGATAAATAAGAGTAAATCCACTTTAAGGTAAGATCAGTAAATCCCATTATTTGAAGCTTCTTAACCAAAAGAGCATGATTGACTTTGTCAAAAGCTTTGCTTAAATCGGTGTAGATAACATCTGTTTGATTCCCTGCGAAAAAACCACGATTGATAGCAATTGTGAGCTGAAGAAGGTTTGTAGTGGTAGAGCAACCTTTTTTAAATCCGTGTTGATATGGAGATATTATGTTTGAGATTTGGTAATATAAATTTTCCGTTATTAATTTTTCAAAAAATTTAGGTATGATACTAAGCTTTGCAATACCACGGTAATTTTTAATATCAGATCTAGTGCCAGACTTAAACAAAGGAACAATAAAAGATTCCTTCCAAATTTTCGGAAAATACCCAAATTTAATTGACGTATTGAACAATATCGTTAAAGGGATAGATAAGGCTTCAGCACACATAATCAAAATATTACTCGGGATCTTATCAGGACCATATTTGTAAGAGAATTTTAGCTTTTTTAGACCATTTGCGACAGTTTGGGTATCAAAAAACGAAATTGATATAGCTGGATTTTCTGCTATCGAAAACGGATAATTACCATTTTTATCATAGGTAGCATCTGAATAAGTGGTAGAAAAAAAATCAGCGAACAAATCACTTATACAGGTTGCATCACATGATTCATTTTGATTAAATTTCATCACTGTAGGATAACCAGTTGTTCTTTTTTTTGAATTTATAAAATTGTAGAATGATTTCGGATCATATTTTATATTATTTTGGATTTTATTCAAGTAAAGTGCATAGCATAACTTATTTGTTCTTGTATATTCAGCTCGACTTACAGCATATCTTGAATAATCAACAGAAGATCCAGAACGTTTGAATTTTTTGTAGCATTTATTTTTATTATTTTTAGCGCGAGATAATTGCCCATTATTCCAAGGTGGGCCAGATTCAGATTTCATTCTATATTTTGGAATACATAAATCCATAAAATTAAAAAGTTTATTGTAAAGCACCTTAAATATGTGATCAATATGTGTATTTTTTTCAGAAGGAAATGCCAAAATGCTATTCCAGTCTACATTTACGATTAATTCATTTAGTGCATTGTAGTTTGTTTGTTTAAATGCAAAAACTTTTTCGTGTATGGTAGGCAGTATATAATTGTGTTCCAATGGGAGGTTTATGATTAACTCAATAGCAGGATGAAATCGATCTTCAGGAGTAGTTACAGGGATTGTGCGATTAACATTACAGTCATCTTTATCAGTTACCAAAATTAAATCAAGAATTTTCGAAAAATCATTTATTACTCCGTTTATTTGAAAAAGACCCATGTCTTGTAACATGTTGATAAAATCCTTTGAACTGTCACTAAGTTTAATCGGAACGTAATATTTATCCTCTGGGACAAATTTCCAAGATAATGAAGGTAAATTAAAGTCACCCATAACTATAAGGGTATCCAATTCATTAGAAAATTGAGCAATATGTTTAATAGCCTCAGCGTGTTGAATGTAAAGAGACTGCGGGGATGATGGAGGAATGTACGAACATGTTACTAAGAACCTTTTATGCTTTAGCTTGATTACAACAGCGATGAATTCAATACCCACAAATGAATCAATATTTACACGTTCCGCATATAAACTATTTGCAACCGCAATAAGAACTCCACCGCCATAAGTTTCACGATCACGGCGAAAAATGTTGAATTTGTTACAAAGAATTTCAGTACTGAGGAAATTATTATTTAGCCATGTTTCAGTAAATACTAGCACCTGATGATTGATGTTAAAACTTTCAACATATAAATTAGATAACTTAGTTCTAAGGCCACGGACATTTTGATAGAGTAAGGACATTACGTTGGCAGTATTATTATTTAGTTTTTTGGAACATTAATATTACGTTGAGGTAAATTGGCTACGTTATTGAATAAAGGTTTTTCTTTGTAAATATATTCTCGAACCAAAGTGTTAACGGGCCAGAAGTTTGGATCCAAAACAGAAGGAAAACAATCCGCAGAAATAGTAACCTTAAATGAAGCAATTGATCGTGGTTGTAAGAATTGAAATTGATGAATTGAAGATATCGTGTTCGAACCAAGTTTAGATTTTATGTAGTAGTCTACATCTTCCGAGGACGTACCGTAAGCTAACCGAGATATGAAAACTGATTTTCTTGGTGGAACAGCTCGTAGTGGATTATGAACAGTTTGATTGCATGCAACATAATTATTCGGTATTTGCGTCATTGTGGAAAATGTATTAGCGAGACCAGTGTCAATATTGACAAGTGGTGTAACATCTGAATTCGGGGTATTAGACTCTAGAGCAGGAACATTTAAAGATGAAGATGATATAGAGACCACATTATTATTAACTCCGACAAGTGGTGTAACACCTGAATTCGGGGTATTGGGCTCTAGAGCAGGAACATTCAAAGATGAAGCTGATATAGAGACCACATTATTATTACCTCCGACCGAAGTCGTTGGTGTTTGAATGGACGATATTGAATTTATAGCAGTTGCAGATGATTTAATAGCAGTTTTTTTCCGCTTAGGAGATAAACGATCTTGCGTAGATTCGAATTTTTCCAAATTAGAAAATTCTGTAAATAATTTACCAAATTTAGATAATTTATTTTGGACCAGTACAAAATCTTTACTGAGTTGGTCGAATTCGTTTTTATAGCTTTTAAAAAACTTGTAGAATTCCATATTTATTATTTTGCAGTTAACACAACACCATTGAAGAGACTTGGCTTGATCAGCAATCGCATCCGCATCCCGGGCCTTCAGTTTTGTACATTTAAGGTGATAATATCCTGAGCACAGCCAACAGGATATCATACGATCAGCACCAGATATATTACAGTTAACATTCAAACAATCCATAGTTAACAGTAATATATGTTAGTGTTTTTTAAAAGCGATAATTTTTAAATATTATTGTTTACTTGGTTAGACTGGATGAAAAGTAATCTAGTCGTTAATAGAGGGCTACACCGAAAAATAAATTAGCCAATACACAAACCAATACAGTTGGAACTAAGTAATGTCGGTAATAACGATCTCGTGCGTTCACAGTTGTATGTGTTGATTAGCAAATCGATCAGCTGTTAAAACAGTTGTATATTTAAGTTTTTAATAAGTGAAGACTTTTATAATTACAAACAAAATCCTGAATCCAACAAAATAAATCACAAATACGAATTTGCGACAAATATATGATATCCAGGAACTATACTATATAACACCAGCACAACGGTAAACAACGAAAATATTTTAAACTGCCCTTTGATTTTTAAAAACGTTTAAAACACTCAAAATTAGTCTTTTACAACAGAGCAATACAAAACACACGTCGACTTGATACAAGTGTTGCCAAAGATATATCCTCCATGTCTTCACTCACATAAACGTCATCCACTACCACTTCGTCGAATGAGGTTGCCACATGCCTATCCGGCAGTGGTGTGAGGAAGCCGACTTTCTAGTGACGAGAAAGATCCTTATATAGTGCAGTAGCAGTACTCATCATCGACCATCCATCCTCATCATCCCTACCGGTGAAATCACCATTCTCATCGTTGTATTCATCCACAGCACCCTCACAAACACCACCGGTGCCATCGCCCAGAGTATCATCATCGTCCTCATCTACACCGACCTCACCTTCATTCTTACCCCAGCCGCATCCAGGCAAGACAGGGGTTACATCTTTGTTTTTGGGGAAAACCGGAGGCAATGTGACGAGCAAAAGTCGGAGCCCTCGTTTTTGTGTCACACACCCTAGTCTATACTACCACCCCATGTCATCCCGGGACTAGAGGTAGACGAGACCAGCCCGGTCGGGTTTTGTTCAAATTTCCCCGTTCTATTCTTATATTTTTATTGAAATCAATTGTTATTAATTTAAGTATTTTAGAAATATGATTATTACTTTTATTGTAAGTATTATTATTTTTTATATTCACTTTTGTTTCCGTTAATAATTTAAATTTAGCAATAAGGTAACGTCATCTGTGGCCGAGTAGGAAACTACGGCAAAATGTATACGTAGGCTAAGAAATATGAAATGACTGAAACAGCTGTGATCGAGCCACTGATGTATGTTCGCATGTGTGTGTATGGGCTGCGTGTACGGAAACTGCTATAAAAGCAGAGTGGCTGATCACAAGCAGGGAGTCAGCTTACCGCCGCCGACTAGGTTAGAACTTAATTAATTGCTTGAGAGTAATACTCCTTCAATTAAGGAAAGTTAGCAAAGAGACTCTGGGTTATACTCGTTCTCCTAGCATTGCCTAAAAGTGGTTCAAGAGCCCTCCGCATCTGATTGCCAGGGTGATACCCCGTCAGAGCGTTGGTCACTGGGTACGTAGAAGATTCCAGGGTTATACTCGGTCTTCCAGCACCACCCAGTTCTCTTGTACACTCCGGTCGTACTGCTGTTGTATTTGTATTAGTAATTTAAATTGTATTGTTAACTAAAGTACGGCCTATCGCGTCGTGTAAAATAAAGTACGGTTTATAACGTTTCACGAAGGCATGTGTTTTCTTTTGGGAAAAGTGAACCCTGGGGCCGAGAGCATACCCCAGCAACCAGTGAAGAATCATGTCGTTACAAGTAAATAATGCCACCCACCTTTTCTCTGTTCTTCTTCCGATCGATATTGGCCCAAAGTAGTCCAGCCCTGTATACTAAAAGGGCTCAACGTGTGGCTCAAGGCGATCGAATGGCAGTTGTCCTATAAGCGGCGCTGCCGAATTTGCATTTTTTATTCTACAAATCTGGCAGTTAGAAACAATAGACCGAAGTAGGGACCTTAACTGAGGAATCCAGTAGCTCGTTTCTGTATTTCTCGCATCGTAAAATTTCTTACATTAAGTGTGAAACAAAAAATTCCATCGTTTCTCGATTTATGAGATAAAAGTGTTTCTGTATTTGAATGCGAAAACAGACACAACAAACTCTGTTTATACTGGAATATTTCCAGTAATTAAGTGTCAAATAAAAGCGAAACGTCAACAAAAGAAATAAATATAATAAAAACAGGGCTGCCAGATTTGACGAGTTATCGTCATCTCGACGATTTTTTGTTCCGATATTAACAAAGTGACGTTTTGATGATTTTTTTCTAAAAAAGTGACGAAAGCAAAAACAAAATCAAAAATATTTTATAATTTTGATGTTACTTTCTATAGAAATTCATCTTGAATTTTTAAATTTCAAACACTTCTATTTTGTGGCGTTGAAAATTGAAAAAAAAATAATAATATGAATGTCTGTAGAAAGCAACAACAAATTTATAAAATATTTTTGATTTTATTTTTGCTTTTAATGATATTGTTGACGTTGCGTTTAACACTATAAGCCCCTTATGCCCGTAATTTCTACAAATAGGTAACTAGCTGTGTATAATTTCGAGGGAAAGTAATGGACCGACCTGGCTTATTTTGAACATTTAATACTTCTTATATACATATACAAAATATGATTGATATTTGATATTCTTATCTTATTCATATGTACACTTTTGTGCCAAAACCATTATTCCTTTTTCAAAATGGATAGCTTCTTTCACTCGTTATTAAGTAGCTTTCTTCCGTAAGAACTTCGATAACTACTTTTTTCTGGATGTATTAAGATAAAAAATGATTTACTTTTGAATATGTTCTTTTTGGCACAACCCTTGTAAAATTCATTAGTTTTTCAGTAGAATTGTATGTAGTGCTTTTATGTGTTTCTGATTACTTAACATATTATTTTGTAGGCGAAGATTTTACTGGGTCTTTAACCCGTTTATTTATGAACCGATTTTTTTAATTTTAACTACAAGGTATTCTACTAAGTCTATTTCAGGTAAAAAAGAAAAAGATAATAGGAATAGGTAAATTAAAGATTTATATCTCAATTATTAAATAATAATTATTAAATACCCATGCACTTTAACTATGTTTTTGTTTGATTATTTTTTAATAAAAGTCGAAACAAATTTGTTTAAAATTGATTTTAAATTGCACGATTTTTAAAACAAAAAAGACGATCTTTTTTATTTTTTTCTCAGGAAATTGACGATTTTGACACAAATTTATCTGGCAGCACTGATTAAAACCAAACCAAGAAAAGGCTAACAAAAATTTTAACTAACAAAATATAAATATTGTTTTTTGTTTATTTTCATCATATAAATTATGCATTTATCATTTATATTCCTTCTATTTTTTTGTTTATTTAAAAAAAATAGTATATAAACATATTTAAATTCAAAATATCTACATTTTGTTTTTCTCGCCACCAATTTCAAATGTGACTTATTTTGACAGTTCTTGAAAAAAACTTTTCGCAAAATATTGTTATAGAAACACTTTTTCTCGCATCCTTCCAATAATTGCTGGAAAATTATTTAAATGACAGATAATTCTCGCAAAAAAAAGATACAGAAACACTTGTGTGAGAAAAACCATTTTTTGTTTCATTTTTCACTGTTTCTGTCCCGATTCACTGGTTTCAGTCGGAAAATTTTACGATGCGAGAAATACAGAAACGGGCTACAGTATATGAGAGATAGTGGCTTCATGATTTTGATGTTTCATGAGACAGTGGTAGTGTAAAACGACGAGCCTTGTAAACCTGTGACCTTAAGGCAGTATTATAGGTCTACAAAAACTGTAGGGCAAAAAATTAGCTGCATCGATTCGTCCATACACTCTTAAAATACCATCATCGCCGGTATAAGGCGTGAAATGCGGCAATATGCTTGTTTTCTGGACTTACTGTCCATTTTTAATACACTCTATTTCAGCTGCAAATGATTCCCGCTGGACTTGTAGACATAACAATTTTTCTGCTGAGTCTAGTTCATATAAGGTGAGCCCGTAAGCCTGTAAATCATGTCGAATCTGTCAAATTTAACAAAATTATTTTTCATAACTAAAAGTGCAACTTTGGGGCGAATTTCTTCTTCGACTTGTTTCTCAAGGGCAGGCGATTCGATGGTATAACTTGGCCACTCGTTTTAGTTTTGTCCCAGGAAGTTTGGACCGTTTTCCATCGGGATGATACAGAAAAATCAATACTGTTGTAACTTCTAGTAACATCATCGGCTACGTTGTATCTAGAAGATACCCAATTCCAATTATCAATGTTAGTTGACGGTAGTATTTCTGCTATTCTATGAGCTGTATGGCTTATAATTTCTATGGCTACACAGAAAAAATTATTGCCGAATTATTTTCAAACAAACGCTTGTTTGAAAATTTTTTTAATTTCTATAAATTTTTTTACTGATTCAATCAATATTTTTGTTTGATTTTTATTTAACCAACAAAAATGTGGACAACTCTTCAAAAATATAATAAACGCGTTATTGGTGTCAAGTTTTCATAATTTTGTATGAAATATTTAACGCTCTTTAATGTTGTCGACTTTTTGTATTTTTTTATTTGATCGTAAGCAACACTTCTTTATGTGAAATATAAAAACAACAACAAAAAACACACACAGTCTATTTTTGGACGCTTTAAAAAAGTGCAACTATAAGAAAAACAATAGCAGAAACAACATTATAAGAAACAAAATCCCGTATTCAATTTTTTAAAACTGTTTGGTTAAATACATCAAATACGACAATAAAATGATGACGATAAACATGTCGAGTCGGTCTGCTGCCAAGGAAAGCATACAGCAACAGTGAGTGAAGAAGAAAAAAAAGCATTGTGTGTATAAATTATTCCAACAAAAAAATGTGTCTCAAAGCCAGGCGCCGGCCGCTCTGCTCTGCTTTGCCTTTACCTTCTACAGTGCTTATTTGTGTGCGCGTGCGTCATTGCTTGTGCAAAAAAAACCTTTTTTGTTTTTGTTATACCTATGATTTTCAGTAAACTATTTGTTTGATTCAGTTAAATTATTTGTTTGAAAAAATCAGTGTTTTTTTTTCAATAAACGAAATGCAAATAAATTGTTTGAATATGCAAATTTGTTTGTAGGACCGATTTCAGACAAAAAATGTTTTGATTCTACAAATTTTTTGTTTGAATTGGAAAAATAATTTTTTCTGTGTACTCGATATCCATATTAATACTGTTGCCGAATCGCTCCATAATATTGTAGTATGTGGAACAATTTTATGCTCATTAATCACATTTTGTTTTATTCTTGTTCCAAGGACTGCAGCTTGTAATTCTAGGCGGGGAATCGAAATCTTTTTTAAGGGCGCGCATTTGGTTTTCGAGCATATAAAACTTACAGCAATAGTTCCATCCATAGCAACAAATCTCCAATAAGCAACAGCGGCGAATGCTTCTTCACTAGAAACAACAAATATGTGTAACTCGGTTTGTTTCATCTTACCAGTAGGGTAATTCTGTAACTTTTTAACGACAAAAATTTGTCGTTAAGTAGAAAACTTTAAGTAAAAATTTTAAAAATTTACTACTTAACGACAAACTTTTGTCGTAAAAAAGTTACAGAATTGCCCTACAGAAGGGTAGTAAAATCGTGGCAAACGAAAATTAGAGATATTTCGCTGCTGTGACCACCATCGTTCCCAATCAACGTTGATATAATCGGGTATCGGTTCATCCCACCTGACATCACGTTTCAATATGCTGCGTAGTAACAATTTTCCTCCGACAGTAAAATAACTTAAAAAACCGAGAGGATCAAATTATTTGACGTTTTTAGGCTTTTTCTTTCCAGATATGACATCTTGATTGACATTATTAAATTTCAAGTTAAACATAAATGTATCAGAGTCTGTATCCCAGTAAAGACGCAACACCTTTTCTGTGTTGTGAGTGGATGGAATAGTTTTTAACGATGAAGCTCCATCTAGAGCCAGGATACCCTGTTCGTAAAGTAAAGCCTCTTAGCTTAAAACCTCAATTTGCTTTGAAATTTCAATGGCCTCTTCGATTGAGTCGAAACTATCTACAAAATTATCCATGTAGTGATGCTTCAGTATGGCTTCTATTGCTCTGGGATTACATTCCTTGTGTTCTTTAGCGTTAGTCATCATTGCGTAAATGGCTGAACAGGGTGAGCATGAGGCTCCAAAAATCATAACCAACATTTCATATTCATCTGATTTTTTGCTTTGATCACCATTTCCATTTCACGATTATCGTTTAAACACGTTCCATTTACTTTGGCTGCAGCATCAAAAACCAATCTTATTTTTTTGTTCTCTTTACAGCAGCATTTTTTATAGTTGGAACAGCTAAGGACGTTATGGTTTGATTCGCTCGAATTAGTTGTATTCGGTTGTACTGGCATTGGGTTAGTGGGCGTGTGCTCATGCAACAATTTGTTATGTTTACGTTGGCATCCTCCTACAAAGCATACTTTCTTTTTACGGCACTCTCGAGTTGAATGTCCTATATTTAAACAAGAAAAACACGCATTAATCTTTTTCACCAAAGCCCAACGTTCATCCATATTAAAATCCAAAAATTTATGGCAATAATGTGTTTTGTGATTTTCACTGTTGAGCCCTTTCAGTCGCATGAATAAGAATTGAATAATTATTATTAACGTCTTGCCACTTCACTTAACCACTCACTAAAATGTTCAATAGTAGAATACGGATTTATATTTATTGCTTCTCTTGCCCACTCTAGCCTTTTACGTCTGGGGAGTTTCAAAATTAATTCTTCTAGAAGTGTTGGGTTGGCCATCAATAGCTTTGAGAAACAGTGACAAATTTTTCACTTTTGTTGAAAAAGACACTAATTTTACTTAATTGTTTTAATATATGGGCGGCAACTTCTTTACTTTTCTTAATTCGCTGTGTGTAAGCTGTTCTGACCTTCCAAAACGAAATTTAAGTTGGTATATAACAGCGCTAACGTTATCAGGATGGATAAGTAATGACTTGACTATATCCATGGCTTCACCCTTCAGACATTTTTGTAATCGCTGGTTGTTTTCAAAATTGGTATATCCGTAGGTGGCTGTTGACTGGCTATAAGCTGTGTGAAATAATCTTGTAGTTTGCGCGGCATCACATATTGCGTTTCACATGGATGCGAATGGCTGAAAACTGGTTGTTGTTGTTGGCTGGAGAACATATTATTTAAAGATGGCGGCTTAAAATTATTTGTAACAAGCGGCACATATGTATTAAATGAAGTAGTTGCAGCTTGCGTCGACGACGGGGCGACGCTGGCGGCTGAAGTAAGCAGAAGCTGCGTAGGTGTCATGGCGATTGACGTTGTCTATGTATCTGAAGCTTGTATATTGCGGGACTCGATTGTTGTTGTAGCAAAATCAATGGCGGAACTATCAGAGGAACATAGGTTATGGTCACTTACCGTTTGTGATGAGGCAACTTCCATTTGTTGGCATTGGCATCTACACTGAAAGAATTTTCTTCGCAATACCAATGAATTTTGACATTAATCCCATGAAAAATTGCATTAAAAAGGAACCTATGTTGCGCTTCGTTGGATCAATTAAACCTGTTTCATTAAAATGTATTTAATGAAACATTACATTAGATCTATGAATATTATTCATTGGATGAATACTTTCAATAAAGTAAAAAAATTTTTTTCTTATTTAATTTTTTTTTATTTAATTTTTTTTTATTATTTATTTTTTTGTTTTTTAATTTAATTGTTTTATTTTTTTCTGTCTCTGGCGGGAATCGATCGCGCAACCTCGGTGCTGATAGACTAGCTCACTACCAGCTAGACTACCGGTGCAGTGTAGTTTTTGGATAAAAAAACTATGTTTTTTACTCAATTAAGAGCGTAAATATGAGATTAAGTTATCCATACCAACAATAACAACGTTGATTGAAAGTTTTTGTTTCGTTACTATAATGACATTTTTATTGTCATAATGAAAATTTAAATTTATAAAGGCAATTATTGAAATATGTATGAAATAATTAAATCGTACATTTTTAAATTAACAATTAAACATTTTTTTAAGGAAACTATAATTTTGTATTAATTTATGAATATAGTTATGTTTGTATATTGTTTTTTTATTTGTCCAATTAAAATTTTTTGTTTAATTTTTGTTTAATTTTTAACGTAATTACGAAATCCAATGACGCGATTTTAACGAAAAGACTTCATTATAACTTTGAAATTCCATTTAGACAATGAAAATTTTCATTTAACCAATTAAAATTTTTTTATGAAAATGATTCATTAAATATATGAAGCATTTTTCTTTCAGTGTACTCTCCAGGAGTTGTGTTTGCGTCTCATGGAGCTCGCGTTTCAAGCAAGACATTTGTTTTTGCATCTCTAATATGGTGATGTTGTCCTTTGATGTCGATGGCTGCATGTTAATTGAAGCTGGCTTATAAGCGGCGTCTGATGTCTTAAAGACACTCTTAGTGATGAGTTGTGTACCAGACGTCTTCTTTTTATCCTCAAGGTTTCCTCTAGGCGTCTCTGTGCTGGCGGCACTAGCACAAATTTTTTTGTTTGGTCTGGCAGCATAACTTGTTGACTTGTGGTTGGTAGTGTGTGCGCTGTATTTCCACTGTGTTCACTTGTTTCATTTATTTCATGATCAGGCGGATCAGATGGAACAGTGTCGGCACTGGCTATGCTTCTTAAGTTATGTGTGCTCCGGCGTACAGGTGGTACCATCTTTTTAATTTAAAATTGCAAAACCGTAACCTCAATTTACACAGTGGCTACAAGCTGTTTTGTCCCTGCCGTCAAATGAGTAGCTAACTACAAAAAAACCCAACTTTAAGTTAGCTTGTATATACTAACTTAAAGCCAACTACTACGCAATGCAAAATTTACATTAACCAAAGTGTATACAAATACTGTGTTGTATATTTTAAGTAGTGAGAGCCAAGTCGTTAGCCAAAAAAATCAACGTTGTTATTGTTGTTATGTTATGACAATTTAATCTCATATTTACGCTCTTAATTGAGTAATGGCAAAAAACATTTTTTTTATTCAAAACCTAGACTGCCCCAGTAGGCTAGCTGGTAATGAGCAAGTCTATCAGCGCCGAGGTTGCGGGATCGATTCCCGCCAGCGACTCTGGTTAAAAAAAAGTTGAATAAAAACAACTTTGATTAATAAAATAAAATCAAAGAAATAAAAGAAAATAAAATAAAAAAATACAATTTTTTTATTTTTTTGAAAGTATTCATCCAATGAATAACATTCATAGATCGGCCTTAATCGGCCTTAACTTAAACTAACTTAACTTAAAGCTAACTTAAAGTATTGAGTTTATAGCTAGCTACAAAAAGTTAACTTAAAGTTAATTAAATGTAATGCAGAGTCGGACAATCGACTACTTCCTAGGACATCGCAATGTTAAAATAATTAGTTAATTCCATATAAAAGTAGTGCAAGTGTCAACCACCACTAGTTGAGAAATAGTTAGTTTCAGTTAATTTAAAGTTAACTGAATGTCCGACAGGGATACTACACAGTGTTTGTATACACTTTGGTTAATGTAAATTTTGCATTGCGTAGTAGTTGGCTTTAAGTTAGTCTATCCAAGCTAACTTAAAATTGGTTATTTTTGTAGTTAGCTACTCATTTGACGGCAGGGTGTCTACAGCGTTACCGTTACTTTTTCGACTGCTTGGATTCTATTTGGCCAATTTTACAAAATGCACCCAAATGTGGTACTTTTTGCGATTCTTGCCACTTTTTTGATACTTTTTACGCTAGGAAAAAATACTTTTTTTCTTTCTGTTTTATTATAACCCCAGCTTTAATATATGTAAAACTGTTTTAATATATGTATATTTAAGCAAGGGTATATGAAATGTTTTTCTTGTCATGCGTGGTTAGCTGAAAATCGGTTTAATAAACTTTTTATTAACGTGTTTTATTTATTATGAATAAGGGGATAAAGATATCTCACATGTCGATGGTTTTCTTCCGCAACCTCGTAAGTCAAAAACAACAACTTTTCAGGAGAGACAAAATACTTTTTTTTACCAAATATTTGAAACTTTTTGCTTTTTTTTATAAATCAAGAATAACGAAAATTTCCTAAAAATATTTAAAAGAATATAACCAAAAAGTTTCAAATATTTGGTAAAAAAAAAAAAAATTTGTCTCTCCTTAGAAGTTATGAAGCAGAACCCGAATTGTTGTGTACAGAAAACTTGTGTAAAATTTGTGTAATTGACATTAAAAGTAAAATCTAAGTTTTTACCAAAAATTGTGAAATGAATTGATAATAAGAATTGATATAAAAAACAAAAAGCTCAATATATTGAAGTATTTAGACCAAATATTTATAGTGTCTAATGAAGATATAAACTATTTCGAATTAGTTTCAGAGTTTAAAGATATTATAACTGACTCAGATACATTTATACATGAATTAAAACATCTAGAGAGTAAAGTAATGCTGAAGATTTTTGGCGCGAAGTAGGAACATTGAAAAATAGATGAATATACCTATATATATATTCAAACTTGTAGAAATTGATCTCTCATATTTTTACATTGTCTAAGTTAGCTTTAATCAAAAATGAAGTAACAAATAGGCTAAAGACATTTTACGAAAGTATGGAAGACGTTTTAAGAACAATTAATTGTAAAATTGGTATGAAACTGACCATTAATGAATATGTAGCAGAGGACGACATTGAAAAAGTTTGTTTAACCATTTCAACTGATGCTTATATTTTTGGAATGCTAAAGACGAATATGAACGCAGTTTTCTCCCATCACGTCACATTTATCAGATACACCAATTATTGTTATTTCGGAATATGTCTTGTACCACAATTAATAACAAAATCCAGTTTTATAGTTTTGTTCTATAAACCTGATTACAAAAATTTGAAGCAATAATAGACGAAAATGGATAAAACTAAATATGCTATAGTAAAGAAATTAAAACACTAGCACTTAAATTTAGTAGCATGTATGAATGCCGTGCATTTATTTGTATTAAAGTGAGGAAGTGATTATATATTAAGTATTTGACGAAGTGATATTTTCTTTTTTTGTTATGAATTTCTTGTTTTCACCCGATTATAGCTAAGCTGCCAGGCCCACGGTGTCGACAAGAACATTTATTTCGCATATTTATATTGAAAACAATAATAAAAACTAAAATTTGTTTTTGTTTTCAAAACAAATATACGAAAGAAATTTTATTGTCGACATCGTGGGCCTGGGCCTACAAGGTTGACTGTAGAATAAAATTATGAAGCTATGGATTTTGTTATTAATTGTGGTACAAAACATCATCCGGAATTACAATAATTGGCGTATCTGATAAATGTGAAGTGATTGGAGAAAACTGTGCTCATATTCGGCCATAGCATTCCCAAAAACATAAGAATCTGTTGGAATGGGCAAACAAGAAATATATTACTAAATGTATAAATAAAACACATTACATAAATATCTTCTATTTGCTGCAACAATGTCATAATCCAAAAACATGTTTGGCAGAAAACAAATTTAACGTTTTTGAATTACCAAAACATTAAAGTAAATATTTTATAAAAATTACTTCTCGAGAGAAATATTTACAAAATATTTATTTTAGATTTTATACCATTTAAAATTATAATAAATAGAAAAAAAAAACGTAAAAAATACATAATGTGGTGTACTTGTTTTAATTTTAAAAGATGTGCCCCTTTTTTTAAAAAATCCACTTTTTGGTGCCACTTTAGTAGATATCCCCTTTTTTGGTACTTTTTGAAAATATCCAACGGTTACACTGCATGTCTAGCGGATGCTATGTTATTTTGTTTCACCTTAACACTCAAAAAATATTGTGCGGTCAAAAATGCTTTTGGTAACATCCAATGCCTTGCGTGCAATATTTATTTTTATTTAGAGTCTAAGTTTTAAGACTAAAATGCAGAATAATGTAACAAAATATTTCATAAATTTACATGCGAATCAAAGAACTTTGTAAAAAGGTAATTATTTGAGATTTAAAAGCTATTTTTAATATTCCAGATAAAAATGCGATAACCGACATATTATTAAGAAAAAAATATTATATTCTAAGTTGTGTGTGTTACGTTATATTAATTTGTAATTTTCAGAAACAAAAAGACGTATCATCAACGAAAGTATATTTATATTAAGTGAAACAAACATTTAAAATATTAAAAACAGTGTAAATTCGATAATCCGGACTCCACTAATCCGGAATATTCGGTAATCCGGACAGAATTTTGCAGCTCATTGCGTATTCTATAATCCGGATTGATTGTAACTTTATAATCCGAATTGAATAACAACCGTTTTTTTTATTAGTATTTTTATTAGTTTTTTATTAGATTAGTGTGATATGAGTATGTTTGCACATGCGTTTTTTTGCTATGAATTATTATAATTTTTAATAAATACATACATGCGGTAATCCGGATAATTCGCTTCTCCCGATTGGGGTCTGCAATCAATTATCCGGATTATCGAATTTTTACTGTAATTAGATATTTGTGTTAAATTACCGGAAAAATAGAATATGTATATGATAATAACACGATTAATATGTTGCATCATTTATTTAAATTTATTTGTTCCAAGCAACGTTATAAATTAAGTTCATCCCTTTTGAAAAGCATTCTACTATGTATAACGAGTATAAATTCAGAAGATTTTATTTTATAAGTTGTATAACACAAGGGAACAAAATTAAACAATTTTTGTGTTGCTAGAAAATTTGTAGCAGTTCTTTAGCAATTCAATGTCGCTGATTTTACAACTGCACTTCTTTTTTTTTTCTATCAGCTGTGATTTGCAACAATAATAAATGCATTCTCTCAATTTTTTTACTCTCTGGTACTCACTAATACACAACACTGTTGGGATCTGACAATATATATATTATGTCCTGTGGTTCCTAGTAGGGACATAGTAGGGACATATATTGTATCAAAATTACGCTATGAAATAAAAATGCATACACAGTAAGAATTCATTACACTTTTTTATTTAATAAAATCAAAAACAAAACAAGTAAGAAAATTATAGTCCGTCAAGCCCGAGCATTTGATATTCTACACCATTGTATATACAGACAAATTTTTCGAGATTGAGTGCCATGGGCAATAATGGACCCGCCAGAAAAAAATTATGTTATGAAGTTAAGATTTATGTAAAAGTTTTTGTGTCGACTATTATTAAGATATCTTCATCTATATGAGATTTCTTTACCTTTAATGGCTAATAAATCACTGATGGCTTAAACGCTGGTTTAGTTGAACTAAACTTGAATTTATATGTAGTTTAAACTCAACAACTATAAATCAGTGTCCCATGTATTATATGATGTTAAAAAATAACATGTGGCAGCACTACTGGTAGTTTAAACGCCCAATTTTATGCGTTTAAAGATGGTTTATATATTTAGTGATTTATAGATTTGTTGGTTCAAACACATTTTAAACCAAAAAGAGAGTTTAACTTGCTCTGACTTTTTAGTCCTAAGTGTTTCATGGTTAATTTTGGACCCGCCAGCGCAATATTTTGCCTTGAAAAAGGAGTGGCTATCGTAACATTTACTGTCGGTAATTTTTATATCAATACCAACATTAATAAGGTAGTCAGTCGTATATGGACCGATTCCAATAAAAATGGTAAGAGTATTTCGAAAAATTAATTTTTACGTTTTGGACTGTTCCCAATATAATTGTAAATATTTCTTGTGAGTGTTTTAATGATGCCAAAAAATCGTCATAACATTATTAATTTTAGTAAAAAAATCCTCATTAAAAAAAATCACATCTAACAATCCTGGGTGAGAGGTGCCAGCCAGTTATGAAAAACATTTTAACCCCTTTTATTATTTCTTAAAATCGAGTGAAATTTAAATCAGTGGAGATTAACCGTTACATTTTTTTTTTAAATCATCGCTGTTTTTCCTTATTTAAGAGAAATTAAGGATTCAATGTATATTATATAAAAGGATTTTTTTATAAACTTTTAAAACACGATATTTTCTTAACATTTGTTTTATTCCAATTACACTCGTATGTATTCGGTTTTCAGAACATGCCTGATAACTTATATATATATTTTTGTAATTCCCTTTAAATTTCCTTTATTTTAAAACTCTACTCTATGGGTTGGGTAAGTTTTTTTTAACGTTTTTTTATTTCAGACACATCGTTTTCGAACAAGGACGCTTAGGTTTTTGGGACATATCTAATAATATCTTAAACGTCAGTATCCAGCCGATTTGAAGATACATTCGGGTAATAACAGGTAACCCATAATCTGACAGTACATGGCTTATACTACATTTACACCTACGCAAAATCTAGTACTTACGAGATTTCGAGCCAGATCTAGTCGTTTTTGACTAGATTTCCCATACAAAACAAAATCTACTTCGTGACAAGATTTCGACGAAATCTACTCAAAATCTAGTACAGTACTTTTCGTTTATAGTCACAACGCTTATAGTCACATTAGCGATATAGTCCATTTTATCTGGTTATTTTGCCGCTATAAGTTAATTTAATATAAATTATTAACGTTATAGTCCATTTAGCGATATAAGCACATTTGCCATATATGCCATCTATCAACAGTCATCAAATGGAAAAGTAAAGCAAATTAATGGCGTTATAGTCACATTAGCAATATTTACTAAGTTCTATATGATTTTTTTATGCAGTTTATATGATTTTTTTATTTTCTATATTCACAGGACTTGATTACATTCGAATTCAGTTATATGCCTCATAATGGCATATATGTGAATGAGCCTTATAGTCACATTAGCGATATAGTCCACGTTTTGTCTGCAACTAAAGGATGTGACTATAAGCGAAAAGTACTGTAGTACTTAATGATGCAACTATGGTTTTTACAATATAGCACTAAAAAATATTTCCCTGCACAAGAAAAAATGACATTTAAAAAAAAAAGAAAACAAAAATTGTTAAAAAAAATATTAAAAATTTTTATAAAAATTGTAAAAAAATTAAAAACACGAATAATATTGATAAAATAAATATCGTTTATTATTAAAAACAAGGTAATGCAAATTTTTTAATGTATATTTCTTTTTGTGTTTGTGTGTGTAACGAAACAACTTTAAGTCAGCTGTTGTGTTATAAAAACAAAATCTCGCTAATGTCAAAAAAGTACAATGTAAACGCACTAGATTTCGAAGAAGATTTTAAATCAAATCTACAAGATTTCGGCCTAATGTAAATGTAGTATTACACATTAGAACTGTTGCGTTCAAAACTGCAGTCAAAGAAGAAAGTCTGCCATTTCTTCCACTTCTTCATTTGTCATTGGCCAAGTAAACTTTTGCTTTTACTTCTGATTCATTATATGTAAACAGTCGCTATCAAAACAACCCAAAAAGAGAAAATTTGTACACAAATTTTCGGTTTTTGTTTGACAGTTTTTGGTTTCGACTGCAGTTGTTTGAACCGTGTTAAAAGTGATTTACATAAGTACAAACTGGGAATTTTTTCCTTTCGTAGGTTACTTTGTATTATATTCAACATTTTTTATTTTTTTCATAGAATAAATTCGAAAAAAAATAAAAAATGTTGAATGTGGTTTACATAATTTATCACACACGCTCAAATCTAAAAATGGACTAAAATATGTTTAACAGTATGAGTAATGAATATAGATGCAAGAGCAGAATTTTCCAAGAAATTAATTTTAATCGATTAATTGACATAAATTGTTCGAGTTATATGCTATTCGAATTTGGCTATTTTAATTATTCGATCAATTAATCGCGGAAAAATGTGGAGACTCTACTAAATACCAACGTAATAGGATGGTTTATAGGCACTTACATTATTCCAGAACGAAGTTTGTATAGAAACATGTGAAATAATAGACCGATTCTCACCATTTTTAGTAGGCATTGTCCTTATGAATTGAAACCTATGTTAAAAATTTTGTCCTTATGAATTGAAACCTATGTTCAAAATTTCATATTGCCTTAAAAATTGCGACCTGTACTTTACGCACAAGGTTACATGGAAAGGCAACCAGTCAGCCAGTTGGACGGAGGGACATCCTTAAATCGACTCAGATAGTATTATTTTGTAGTCTTACACACATCAGCACAATTGCATAATGCCCTCTCCACTATTGTGGAGTGGGTATAAAAATTAAGAAGAAGCAAAATTTTGGCTATTTCTATTTTTCTCAAAGGCAGCGAAATATGTAGACACAATAGACAAAAGTGGCGATTTGGAGACACATATGTATGTATGTATATACTTTATATGTTAGTATAATATACGAACATTAATTAACAATAATACAAAAAGAAAAGAAAAGTGTAACTCCTTAATCAACCTCAAAGAAATGATAAAACTTCGTGGGTATTGTTTTTTTTTTTAATTGTATCAAAAAGGGATGAATTGTACCAGTGTACCAATGAAGTTGCGATTGTACCAAATTTGGTACATTTGTACCCCAAATCTCATCAGTGATACACAACCAAAAAATTTTTGGAACTCCCTGCTTAAAAGTCTCGCAATCTGTGCATTTGTACGCCCTCACAAATGAACTCTCAAAAGTTGTATGAGAATTCATTTACACATCTTGCCATTTTCAACTTGTAAACTTGCGCTGTTCAATTGTGCATTTATACAAACAGATTTGTTTTTAATTCTTACCGTGAAAACTTGAAGTGTTCTTAAATCACAAACAATAAACTCTTGCAAAAATTTGAGAACATTTTTCTTTGGCTTTCTTTATGCATTTTTGATAACAATTAATGTTGGGAGAATTCCAACCAATTGTAGCGGGAATGTAAGTAAAGATAAACTCACAAGTAAAACTGGTGCATATAATTCTTATTCGCTAAATATTTTTTATTTGTAAAATATCTTTAATTTTCTCTAAAATCTTTGGATGAAGTTTCCTGATGATCTGGCCTCAGCAACCAGTGAAATGCGCATAGAAATAGCTTATCCCATCAAAAATAAATTTCAGTGTATTTATTATATATGAAAAATTGAGAATTAAGCATGTCATACAAACAAAACAGACACTTATTGTTTATAATTACACAAAAATTAAAAAGGATCTTAATGAAACGCGTCTCGCAAGTTTTCCCATTGGCACAAATCGCAATTTTAAGCGATATCGTGAAAACCCTTTTTATTTTTTTAATTATCAGCCCAATTATGAATACAAATTCCCCGGGAGTTTTTTTCCCTTTCCCTTTCCCTTTTTTTTGCAACTGAATTTACATAAGTAAAATGGGAGAAGGGAGAAAACTCCCGGGGAATTTTTATTCATAATTGGGCTGTATATGTTTTCTTAAAATTGTGTGTTGAATTAACTTTACTTTGGTTAATTGTATTATTTATTTATAAAAATTTCGTTTTTTTTTTTTCAAAAAAATAAACACAGCTGTTGGCCTTGGCTAGACTATCATATGCTCTGGCTTGCCCGACTATGCTTTTTTTTTGTTATACCCTTCACCACAGCTGAAAAGGTTATACTTATTAAAGTTGTCATTCCGTTTGTTACCTTATTTTTAGGTACCCACACAATTGACATTGTACAATACAATTGCCACTATAAATTGGATATAGTTTAAAGTCTTTTGATTTATTCTGCCCAATAAAAAAAAATATTTTGACATGACAAACAATACGCATATGTGTGCGTAAGTTTTATATAACGCCCATCTTATTGAACAGTAGGAGCAAAACGACCAAATTAATAGCAAAAAAGTACTCAATAATATTTTGTAGTCTATGAATACCTTAAGACCTTATTAAAAATATTCTCGCTCTAAGTTGCGAAATTGTTTTAACGATATGAGTCTTCTAGACTTCTAAAGACAGATATGCCGGGTATTAGGTTGCCTAATATTTCACTTAGACCTTAAATAATCTTAGTTAAATACTGGTCGATCGACTGAGTTATATACAAATAAATCTCTTAGGTTAAAGTATATAAAATGGCAAATGAGTCAAATCGCTCTATTATTTAATCTCGCGCATTGGATTATGGTATGATATGCTCCATATAAATAAGCAAGGTTGATTAAATTAAGCTCAAATGTTCGCTATATATGTGATTTGTTTAGTTTTAAAAATCAGTCAAGAGGACAATTCATGTCAAACGGTCTAAGTAGATCAAATGTCTTACATAGTCCCTGTAGAAATGTCCTCCCGAAATAAATATAACTTCTGTAAAAGAGCGGTAAAGGGTATACAAGATTCGGCACAACCGAATATAACTTATAGATACTCTAGCTGTTTTAACATACATTATTTTTTTTAAATGTGTATTTTTATCCACAAAAGTAAAATTAAGAACTAAACCAAATAAAATATTTATGAATTTAACAAAAAGATCTTATGAGTAAATAATTAATTAGTATTTTTGTTTGAATAATATGTTTTCTTAAAGTGGCGTTTTTTTTAACCTTCACCACAGGTGGAAAGAGTATACATACCTGTATATAAGTTTCTCATTCCGTTTGTAATTTCTACAATACAGTACAACGCGGCTAATTAGCCCACGATTAAATGCCTTTAATGATTGTTTACCTCGAGTTTTAAGTCCCCGTTTTTTTTCTTCCATTTTTCAAACATAAATCCACGTTTAATTGCCTTACGCTTAATTACCCAATTTGGGTATTTGCCTTAAAAATTAAACTCCCAAAACAAAATAACACATAAATTTCATTCGGTTAATTGCCTCAGTATTATTTGACAACAACACAGCAGTAATGCAGCCACGTTAAAATGTTAATAATTTGAAAATATGTACTAGAATTTTTTTTAAAAATATGCATAAAAATCAAAATATGATTCATGTAAGAGTTATTTGTACTGAATGTTATAAAGATACACCAAATCGATGGATATTTTGTCCTAAAGGGATTAAAGGCAAGGTCGCCAAATTTTAAATTATTTTAACATTAAACAGGATAAAATAGCTTAAATATTTTAGGGATTGATATTTAAATGGAAGTTGAACAGATTCAACCATATTCAATTTGCATTAAGATATTTTGGGTCAAATGATTAAATGGTTTATGGACATAAAGAAAGAAGTTTGCATGGGGACTATATGGTATTATAGACCGATTCTCACAATTCACATAGGTTTCGTTCTTATGACAATTAAAACGAATTGACCAAATTTGATAAAATTATCTAAAAACTGCTACTTTTGCATTCCGCACAAGGTTACTGTGGACCAGTGTTGCCAAAACTTGGTGACCAAAATGGCTAAATTTACGATGGCTAAAAACTTTTTTAAATAAAAACACATTAAAATTCAATAGCAAAAATAAATCATTAAAATGAAATTGTAAATTGGGACTTATTTAATTTTCGATAAAATCAATGTCGTTATTTTTCACCTCATAGAAATCACATGAGTCTATTAGTTTTAAATATTTTAAAGGAAAATCATAATCATAACCTTTTGCGGGCTAATCTACAGTAAAAAATAAAAGAGATAAAAATATTTTATTGCCATGCTAAAATTATTTGATTTATTCATAAAATCGAATTAATGGTTGCTAAATGAAGACTTTTACAAATTACTTTTAACGATGTTTACTTGGCTAAAAACCCATTATAAATGGAAGTCAGAGCAACTTTATAGTAAATTCTGAAATTTCTAAAAAAAAAATTAACCATTTGTTTTTTTGTTTGCTGAACAAGTTTTAACATATGCTTCGAAAACGTGGAAAAATGCAGCAATACCTATAATATGCAAGTTATTTACAAACAGATATATGCCAAAATTCATAAAAAGCTCTAAAACGGATAAATATATTGTTTCTGCCTTCATTGGTCGAAGGCAGATTCAATTTGAAAAGCAGAGCATTATTTCCACATACGAAGAATTTGTATGAAAACCCGAAACGAAAATATGTATTTAGTTAAATATCTCAATTAGTAGGTCGCAAGTGGGCAAGTTTAATATATCATTGGATGCTGCTTCAAAAACTCTTTTCGATGATACCAAATTTTATTTATTACGCCTTGGAGCAAAGTACAAAAAAATTCGAAAAACTGAAAAAATACCTTTTTCAAAAATGGTAAAACTCATGCATGGTCAACGCTAGAACCAAAATATTTTGGGAATCATCATTAAACATATTAAGCTTTATTTTCAGAGGGGTAACAGAAACACTTTTTTCAGCTCCACACAAGTTGAGTCGGTCTAATATACATACATATATTCAGGGTCCTTGTTAGTGAAGAAGTTGATTTGACATTCATATGTCTGTTGAAATGGGTTTTTCGAAGACGCCATTTATAATAGGGACTAAAGTCTCAGTTAGCCGGAAGTAAAAGTAACGTTGCAAATCAGCTGCTTCATTTTGTTGTATGTAAAGCAGTCAGAGCGATTATAGTTAGCAGTAAAATGGTACGTCTCAATATGTAAGAAATAGATTGGTCTTACTTTTTACGGTAAGGTTAAGTTAGTCCCAGCTAATTGAGCCGATAGTTGTTCTACATTTATGTCACATATGCTCTAATAAAATTTGCCACTGAAATTCAGCCTTCTAATTTTGACTCCTTTACTCTTTTCATAAACCCCAAAAATATTTTACTGCAAATCAAATTCTTTTTGGAATCGGTTCCCATTTGAACATACCATCCATCCGTTAATAGCTTTAACTTCGTTTTCAATGACAGTATTATGCGGCCCTTATACGTTGCGACTTGTTGTACCAATTGTTGTGTGAAAGGTGGTTCCTCAATGTATGAATAAAATCAAAACAATTCTATTTTCTAGTGTTCAACTCAATTGTACGACCAGTTGCAATAAGTAGGGGCCGCAATAGTGTAACATTTAGTGACCGTCCCTAAAATCACTAGAGACATAAACTTCGTAATATAACTTTGTTCTATATAAATATGTTGCACAGAAAGAAAAACACTCTGGATAAATTAACTGCCTGTTTTTTGAAAATAAAATAAAAATTTTCGGTTGGGAATTTTAATTGAAACAACAATAAAAAAACTGCAGCTTGTTTTTGTTTTCAATATAAATTTCTAAACGAAAATTTTTATTTTAGTTTGAAAACAGTCAGTAAGTTGTTTTTTTACTTTTGTTACGAGTCGTATTAAAATATTCAAGTACTTAAATAACACTCAAGGTATATTTACACAAGGTAGACTCATTTGGGAGTGTAGACAATTTGCTCTATAAAAGGAACCATGTTGTCAAAATTGTCTTCATATAAAACAAAAACAATTTAACGCACACATGTACAAATTTTGGTTCATATACACGCAATTTGACGTTGTGGTTCCAACTATGGGTAAACAGCTGACAAACATATGGGCCAACGAGTTTACCTTGTGTAAATATACCTTGATAACACTCAAACGTACTTAACCCTCCGATGAGTGAGAAGGTCCCTAGGGACCTTTTTGCCTTTTCAAACTGAAATTACTCCTACTTCGGCCACTACAACCCCTCTCCCCCAAAGTTACTCTTTATTCCAAGAGTATTTTGTTGCGCATTTTTTGGAAAAAAAATCAAGCCGATCGGATCATTACTTTAGGAGTCATTGAGGTTTTAATGAGAATAGTACGCGGACGTGTGAATAGGTCCGTATGGACCTTGTATTGAATTTCACTAATAAATGCATGTTTTTGGGCATCATTATAATTTTTTTATTGTTTCAACGCATAATTTACTTGTTCTGAACACAAAGACCTAAACTCAAAGACATTAGGGATGATGATAAAAACAAAAAATTCTAAGAACAAAAATACTAAGAACAAAAAATACTAAGAACAAAATACTAAGATAAAAAAATTCTAAGAACTGGTTTATTGCTAGTAGTATAAAATTAGAATATTGTGCCTTTCCTTGCCTTTAAAAAAATTGAAAAAATTATTTTTGTATGTAGAATTTAGTTATAAACAATAAAAACAAAAAAAAAAATCAAAAAAAAATTTATTATTATTATTTAATTAAGCTTGAGGTCTTTTTTTATATTAAAGTAAAGTTTTTTCTTCCAATTAATTAACTTTATCTAAAAACTAATCTAGCCTTAGCGAAAAATTAATAATTTATAATTTCAAACGTGCAGTAATCGTGTATTATTAAAGAAACTACACTTTATCAAATTAAAATCCCACATTCATCAATCCCGCCCACATATTGTCGGATGCTGTGTATTGATAACCAAGATCCATTGATGCCATCTTTTTTGGAAGACTTACCGTCAAATCGTACTTCAAAAACCACTAGAAGCCGCTAAATTTTTTATTTAGCGTAAAATGTTTAAAAATATCGCTTAAACCTCAATATTTTGCAAAATGTATATACAAATCAAGATATATAGTGCTTTTTTAAAGGTATACGAGTTTTTATTAAAATTATATAGTAAAGTTTTTAGTTTCCCTGACTTTTTTAGTCCCGGAAACGTACAAGAATGTTTCTTTTAAAAAAGTGCCTAAAAGTAAGTAAAATATATTGAAAAAAAAGGTTTTGGAACAATTCTAGTTTACCAACGCAGCTCTATTTATAAAAAAATACATAGGGTGATAGAAAATTGAAAAATAAGAAGAAAAAATTATATGGCAAAATTCTCGGAAACGCATAGTTTCCGAGTTATGGACCTCGGAAGTTTTCATATGAATTTGTGATTTCCCACTACATTTCTGAACGTATATGGCCAATATTGGTATCATTTGAAAGCTTTTGAACAGATCTTTCTGGAAATGCAAAATTTTTTTAAATAAATATTTTTTTTAAATTTCCTAAGCTGATCCCGCGAAGCTCTATGCTTGTCTGCAGGAAAGAAACCAGAGTCTCTGGCGGGAATCGAACCCGCAACCTCGGCGCTGATCTACTAGCTCGCTACCAGCTATACCGAGGTAGGTAGGCTATACCGAGTCACTCAAAATGTTACGAAAGTGCACTAGGCAATAAAAATTTAATCAAAAAAATACCAGCTTCGTTAAATAAAGCTTCTCCACATAGCCGGCCTTTGACCGGGCGCAAGGGTTCTTCCTCTATGGTATAATAAACACCGGCTTCGCTATATAAAGCTTCTCCGCATAGTCGGCCTACGGCCGGGCACAAGGATTTTCTCCACTATGGTATAACAAACACCGGCTTCGCTAAATAAAGCTTCTCCGTATAGCCGGCCTACGGCCGGGCACAAGGATTTTCTTCTCTATGGTATAACAAACACCGGCTTCGCTAAATAAAGCTTCTCCGCATAGCCGCCCTTCGGCCGGATGAACAGATTTTCTCCTCTATGGTATATGCTTTTCTGCATAGGTTTTCTCCTCTACCACCTCTATCACTTACTAAAACTGCCGTAACATTTTGATATAAAATTTTGTAAAAACTGTATTAGGAGCTAAAGAGTTAAAAAGTTTTTAAAGTTTTTTGAATTTCCAGAAAGATCTGTTCAAAAGCTTTCAAATGATACCAATATTGGCCATATACGTTCAGAAATGTAGTGGAAAATCAAAAATTCATATGAAAACTTCCGAGGTCCATAACTCGGAAACTATGCGTTTTCGAGAATTTTGCTATTTAATTTTTTCTTCTTATTTTTCAATTTTCTATCACCCTATGTACTTTTTTTTTTATTTGGAGCTGTGTTGGTAAATTAGACTTAAGCCATGGTCTTAAATTCAAATTAGTTTTAAGTCTTTTGCTATCAAGTCTAGTTTTTTAATATGGGCTGGTGATGCTAATATATTTCATCATATCTGGAAAATGATTTCTCAGATTTTGATCCAATGATTGAGAACAAAATTTACAAATGATTACGAATAATTTTTTTTTTAAATCATCCAAATAACATTTTTTTATATTTTAACTGTTTCGGAGCTATTTAGAAGTTAGTTGCAATAAATTTGTTTTCAGAAATGAATAAAAAAAAATTTACGAGGACAAAAGTTTTACATTTTTATCATTTATTATCAAAAAGCCAGATATTTACAATTGTTAGTAGAAATTTGTAACCGATTATGGCCTTTAAAGGCTAGGTTGTAGGTAATGTAAAAATAAATAAATAAATAAATATATTATGAAAATGACTAATATTTCGCCGGATTTGTCCGATTTGGATAAAATTACTAGCATATGACTTGGAATAAAATTCCTTTTGGACGAAATATTAGACAGGCCCATAAAAAACTAGACGTAATAGAATCAATCTGTGAACAGATTTGAATTAAGCACGGTAAAGTTAATTAAAATCACATAAGAAGGTTCTTGCTTCCGTTTTTTTTTTTTTATTTATCCGACCAGTGTAATTAGCATAATCAACTATAAAACTACGAATTTTTTTCGTTAACTGAACATTGTTTGAAAGAATTCCAGTTAATCCGAATCAAAAAAATAAATTTAAAAAAAAATGTTTTTTTTAGCGGAAGCGAATTCAATTTCGAAATAAACCAAAATTTTTTTTTTCTTACTTTATAATTTGAATTAAAAAAAAGAATACATACTTGATATTAAAAAAACCGCTAGATTTCCCGCTAACCGTCAAAACGGAAATTTTACCGCGATAGGCACATTAAAAACCCTAGAATCGCGGTAAAACCGTCAAATTGGCAACAATGTTCACCACCATACTTACGCTGCAGTGCAACCATTATGTCATCATAATTGTTTCTACAGCTACTTGGAACACTTTGCAAAACTTCCGCTGCCGTTCCTTTTAAGGCCAAAATTAACTCAATTGCCTTTTCTTCATTGTTCCATACGTTTTTGTTGGCTACCGTTTCAAACTGGAACTTGAACACATCAAATGGAACACTACCATCAAAACTTGGGGCTCTTTTTTTACTAGAGACTTCTGGAATAACTCGAACTGGTTCCTCTTGGCATTGAAGACTATTTACTGTTGCTTTAAGATGATGCAACTTTTCATCCATATCTGTTACCTTTGTTGTGACTTCAGTTAGCTTCTGGTTAAATAATATTTCCATTTCATTTGTTCTTTCATTCATTTCACTGGAAATCTCTTGAAGTTTCTCTTTTGTTATTCTAGAATTCTCTTGAATTTTGACTAATATGGTAACTGAATTCTCCTTTACCATTTTTTTTTCCACATTTTCATTCATTATTCTAGAAGTTTCATCAATCTTTGTAGAAGTTTCAGCCAAGATATCGCTCGAATTTTCCTTTATCATCTGTACCATGCTTTTGGAATTATCGTCCATTTTTCCAGAATTCTCATCCATTTTTCTAGAATTTTCTTCTGACATTTTTTTTCATTTTTGCCATCATAGCAGCAAACATTGTGTTTAAATCCAAACTGCTAGCAACTGCACGAGTACCTACTTATATTTCTTCTTTATCCTCGAATTCGTGGCTAACAATGTCGATATTGCGTCGCTCGAATCCATCTATTAGTCTTCTGCAGCTCTGCTTTATTACCTGCAGTTGGCAGATCAAACTTGCCCAATTCTTTCTTGAGCTGTTCTACTTTAAGCTCTTCAAATTTCATTGCTGTCTATTTTTTTTTTTTTTATTTATTAAATTATTTATTTTTTATTTTATTTTATTTATGCAGTCCCACTTCTGACACCAATTGTTACGTTATTGCCTTTCAATACCGTTTTGGTTTATTTCCTTTATAATGAACCGTTTCGAGTTCTTTATTGCAACTTTAATAAAAATAAATAAAACACAACGCTTCAAACACTGTTTACAATCTTCACAACTTTAATAAGTACTAAGTCACTTTAACAACCGTAATTTATAGCTTTTATTCAAAACCAACTATAATTTTCTCCGCGTTATACGTTATTGACAAAGTCTGGGGCCTTACCGCGTAATTTTGTTCGTATCGAAAATCGTTTCGAACAGAACTTACGAATCGAAAAGTATTTCGTACTGTGTAAAACTTTCGACTCGTGTACAGAGTTGTATCTCTTAAAAAAGGGATCAAATCAAAGCCAACCTTGGCATCACTTTACTTTTCTGTCAAAATATACACAAAAAAATAAAACAAAAATAAGTTATTTAAATATACAAGTCAAGTGATTTTTTAAAAAATATGGATTCCGTTTTTTTATGGATGGAAGAAAATGATGAGGTTAGCATCCAAGAAAGAATCCAAAGAAAAATTATAAGAGATAATTCCAATATCATGCATCTTAACGAAAAAAAGTAAGTAAGAAAAATGTTTTATTGCCAAGATTACTGTAATGTGTGGTGTTTTCTTTTAGCTTTGTGAAAAACTTTAGACTTAAGCCCTTATGACACTACATTTTTAATGCATTGTTCAAGTTTTGGTGAACAGTACAAATATAATGTAATACAAAAATTTACCAAGTGCAAAGAGTTAAGCTGTATTTAGATAAATGGCAAACTGTCAAAAATATTACTAAAGTTATCGATAAAAAATGAAGTTATGTCAAAAAAAAATGTAAAATTGTTTAACTTAAAATTGACATTTCCAGCTTGAAATATTAAAAGTGTTGCTGAATCAGCGGTTTATAAGCAAATTCAGCGATTTACCGCTTTTTGTTTTTAGGTTTCTCATAAACAAAAAGTTGGCAACATTTAATAAAATAAACAAAACAGGGATGGCTAAGTTGTTTCAATTGTACTTTTTTGTTGATACTTTTTAAACTAAGATTTATAATACCTTTTTTCATGAACAAAAATAAAATTAATTTCAACTAAAAAAATCTTTTAGTACAATTAGGGTAAAAAAGTAAAATTTTTAAAGGTTGTTGGTACAATTTTAAAAATTCTCAACCCCATCCCTGAAACAAAACCATAACAAGAGAAAAAAAAATCTAAAAAACTTTGTTTACATTTTATAGTTTGCTCTTTCTAATATTTACTGTTTCTTTTTATCAATTCTATATCAATTAATGAATAAAAAATGTAGTGTCATAAGGGCTTTAACAAGTCTTCATTTATGTATGTGTACAATCAAATTAAAGACGACATGAAACATCCTCAAAGGTCAACATCCATTGCACCTATGTTAAAATTAGCAGCAACTTTAAAATTTCTTGCTCATGGCGGATACCAGCACCAAATTGGACAGGATCGACTTCTGGGAATTTCTCAACAGTCAATTTCAAGTTGCATTACAGAAGTTTGTGACTCTATTAACAAAATACTTTGTACCAAACACATTTCCTTTGAACTTTCGGAAGAAGAGAAAAGAGAAGCAAACATGTATTTTTTTAATAAATGTGGAATTCCTGGAGTAATTGGTGCTGTTGACGGTACACATATTCAGTTAATAACACCAATAGCAGACGAACATTTATATTTCAATCGAAAGTTGAAGCATAGCATCAATGCTATGGCTGTAAGTAAATGTAAATGTACAAAAAGTGCATTTAAGAATTAATTTTTGTAATTTAGATATGTGACCACAAAATGTTCATAAGGGCTGTTAATGGGCGTTTTGGTGGAGCTAGCCATGACTCACATGTTTGGAGCTTGAGCGATGAAAGAAAATATTTATTGGACAATTTTCAGAGAGGAGATAAAACTACACGAATTCTTGGTGAGTTTTTTCATTTTATATGTAATATGTAGTAACATTTTTCAAAAAACTTTTTATGTTCTTTAGGTGATTCTGGATATCCTTTGGAGCCCTGGCTCATTACTCCATATAGAAATTCACTGGAAAATTCAGCCGAATCTTATTTTAATGAGCAACATTCAAAAGGACGGTCCATAATCGAAAGAGCTTTTGGACTATTGAAAGCAAGATTTCGATGCCTATTAGCTGCAAGAGAATTGCATTATAATTCCGTAAAAGCAGCGCATATACTTTATGCATGTTGTGCATTGCACAATATTTGTTTGGATTTTAACGTTGAAAATCCCCAGCTTGAACATGAAGACAATTTGCCTTCTAATTCCAATATGCCAGTTGCAATTGAAGAAGAAAATAATATGTTGAACACTGCTAAAAATATTCGAAACACCATAAAAAATAATATGCAGACAAATTAAAAAAAGAACGAGAGAAATTCATATTTATTTAAAAGCGTATATCAAAAACTTAAAAAGACATAAATAAAATAAAAAAAAAAAACAAATTCATTTTTATTTAAAAACTTAGTATAATAAGAAACAACTTTGTTGTATATTGGCCAAATGTATTAAATACTTTTTTAACACAAACAGTTCATCAATAAAAGGATAAAAAATCATTTCTTGAGATTATGTTTTTATAATTCAAGTTCAAATATTCGTTTCTTTAGCTCTAACTGTTCCATTTTTCTTTTTGATTTTTCCATTTCAGATTTTTTTATAAACTCAAATTTTTCTTTTGCTAGTTTATACTTTCGATCTTGTAATTCATAACGTCTTCTAATATATTTCTGAACTCCAGCAATGTTTTCATTTATCTCAGTTAACGTTTTATTTGTGGTTTCATTACACGAATTAAGACTGCTTAAGATTTTGGTAGTGTTTTCATGGAATAACATTTGGTTTTCTACCTGTTTCTGGAGAAGACTGTCTTTGTCCAAAGGCTTTTTTTAACCGGTCTGGTTTGGACGCAGTCATCATCGCCTGCATCTTCAATTAACGAGTCTAACTCAATTTGCATGCCATTTTGATTTTCAACATTGATGTTATTTAGATCAACATTTGTTGGCACATAATTGGAAATATTGGATGGTCGTATTCCAAATGATGGAGTTCCTGCCATACCTCTAACAGCCTCGTCAATTGAAAGTAGATCGACCACTTTTTCTTCAAGTGCTGTTAAGGAGCAAAACTTTGATGGACCTCCGCCTGTTCCGGAAATGCTGTTTCGATTACGTCGGCACTTTGTTTTTATATTATTTTTGTAGTCGGCCCAAACCTAGGTGTAAATAATTTGTTAGTTAAGGCATTTAGTAATTTAATTTTAAAACTACATATACCTTTTTCCAACCATTGATATCCCGTGTGGGTGAAGATACAGCGTTTAAGTCAGCGGTTAATCTCTCCCATAGCTGTTTGGATTTTGTTTTTGCGTCCGGAACTTTAAGGATTCCTTTTGCTAAATCCGGGTGGTTTACCATGAACTCTACCATCATTTCAAACTGTTTTTGCTGAGTAACACTTCGTTTTATGACACTCCTTTATCATATAAACAATTTCAAAGTTATTTTTTTTTTTCGTATTTGTCAAGCAATTTTTTAAAAAAAAATTACTCTTCATTTTGTATTTTAAACCATTAAATTTTTTGTTTAAAATTAATATAATACCTATGTACTTACATTTTAATAATTTTTTTAAATTTTCACTGCCAAAATTGCTTTCGAATAATTTACGAATGTTTTCAAGCTTTTTGACAATCGTTTTCGTATTACACGGTTGCATTTACGAAAGGGAAATTTTTATTTTCGATCAGCGACAAAAATTTCCTTACTTTCGATAATTGATTATCGAAAATCGTACTACACAGTACAAATCTATCGAATTCGACCAGTTTTTCTTTCGAATCGAATTACGCGGTAAGGCCCCTGAACTTAGAATGTTCTTACTATGCTAGCCGCCGCAAGTATTTATTCTGCAATTCGGCCATCTAGAACATTCGAAATGTTTTTCAAAGGTTCGAGACCACTCTATTTGATTTATGGCGGCACTTATGTTTACATAATTTCACCACTTATACTGAAGCTTTTTTAACGGTCATTTCGAGGGCTTTCTGCACATGGGATTGAAGTGTACTAAATTATAACAATTTTTAATAACAATGTAAACTAAAAAAATAACTTATGAATAAAAGATAACTAATAAATACAAGATAACTTAAAATTATAACTAATTCTTAACCAATAATTACAACTAATTCTTAACTAAAGTTACTTTCGTAACAATATTTTATCTTCCTTCCAGTGATATTTTCAGCAGCGTTCTTATATTTCTTAAACATTTCTAAAGCGTCTGACTTGTGCTTCAAGAAAAACACCTCACAATATCTGGATTCATTGTCAATAAAAGTAATGAAGTACCTTGCCCCGGATATGGAACTACACCTCATAGGGCCGCAAATGTCGCTATGAACAATTTAAAGAAGATCAGATGTGCTATTTTCGTCAAATTTTGGAAGCGCCTTCCGTGTTTGCTTTTGTGAAATACATTGCAATTTTTCTTCCACTGAGAATTTCATTCCGTATACCAAATTTTTCTTCATCATAAATTTTAAGTCAGGAGGTGCCCCATTCGCTGGTGCCGTGAGTATATACTGCCGGATTTACTTTCAGCATCTGCCGCTCGTTCATGTTTGTTTTCCAAATAGAACAGGTTTCCAACTCTATTAGCGGTGTATAAATGGCGGCCGTCTTTCATTATCACAGCGCTATCATTACGGAATAGCACGTTGTACCCTTTGTCTGTAATTTTAGAAGCCGACAGTAAGTTTGTTCTTAAATCTGAGACATACATTACCTCATCAAGGCTTATTTTTGATCCGTAGCCTTTTTCCAATACTTCAATGTTAACGCTGTTAACACCAGTTATCTTCGCTTCGTCGTGATTTGCCAAACTCAACGTTTTGTGTATTGGTTTAAAATCTATAAAATTGTTCTAATCCGCGCTCATGTGAGTTGTACAACCGCTATCTAAGCACTAATAACTTTTGTCACCTTTACCACAAAAGAATGCAGCCTCTACTGTGTTGAACATTGACTGATGACGTCACCGCCCTGCCTCTCTGTTGTTTTTGTTATTCAGTTTCTTCCAAAATGACCTGGCTTGCCACACTTATAACAATTATTCGACTGTTGTTGTTGCTGCGTTTGTGGTCCGCTTTGTTAGCCTTTGTAAAATGTTTGCCACCTTTGTTTGTTTTAACATATAACGCATTTTGTTCCGTTCGCTCTTCGGTTGCTCTGCGTGACTGACTCTCCTCTAAAATTTTTACCCTTAAATTTTCTGGAGCCGGGAACTCGTCTCTTGTCTCAAGAGCGCAACGAAATGTCTCAAAGGACGTGGGGAGACTGTACAATAACAATATGGCAAGTAAGTCATCAACTACCATGACACTGATCTCCCTTAATTTCTTAACAGCATCGAAAAAATTATTTAAGTGGTCTCTTACATTTTGGCTTTCGGACAATTGCACCAATGCAACCCGTTTTAAAAGGGTGGCTTTTCTTGCCGGTCCCTTTGACTCGAACGTATCCCTCGATTTTAAACACATTGCATTTGAACACTGACATTCCGTAATTTGATTTAGCTCCGATGGATAACGTTTTATCCGCACATGCCTTTTGATCAAACAGCCTCCATTTATTAGCATCTGTCTCTGCTACTGGGCAGGGAACTGAACCATCGACATACGACCACAGATAATTTTTAATTAGAACTGCCTTCATTTGAAGTTTCCATGTGTCGTAATTCTCAGCATTTAATGGTTCAATACGTACCACTGAGCCTGCCATGTCTTTAATAATTTTTTTTTTAAATTTTTAAACAGCGTGTTCTTATAATTTTATGTTAAAGGGCTCTTTATTTAATGAATTCAGTTTGACGAATGAATAAAGAAAAAAGAATACAAAAAAGATGATGCAATATTTTGCACAACATACATACATATACATATATGTAATGGTAAATAAAAGGAATGTAAAGTTAACAAATAAATAAAATGAATGTAAAGTTAACAAATAAATAAAAGAAATGTAAAGTTAATAAATAAAAATTAAGTAGAGTTGCATACGCAACACTTCGATCTCTAACAAATAACCTACATATTTTGTTCTTTTTTTATTGCCAGTATTTTACCGAATTCGTCTAAGATGAAAGTGAAAAATTGAGTTAATAAATTAGAAGAGGACTCTGAAAAGTTATTGTTTAGGTGTAAAAATTAAAGGAAGTCGTGGTATGTTGGTAATTTATCAGTTGTTAATGCAACGATCCATCTAAATTTTAATGTCAAATTTTAACAGAGCAAATTTGTATAAATATAGTCCCCATTTTGTAAGTCCCCATTTCCATAGCCAGACGAATATTTATAGTTTATAAGGTCTAGTATTAATATTGTAGAAATTACAAACGGAATGACAGAATGAAAAAATCAATACGTTATATTCATATCTACCTGATGTAGATAAATCAGCCAATTTTTTCTACTTTTTTTGTATTTTAAAATTGTTATTTATATGCCTTCAATGTTAAATTAAAAATAGTTTTTTGCTTCTATTGCAGTGTTACCACCATCAAAATTCAAAATTGCACTTGATATGAAGCAAAATTTCCCTATTTAAATGAAATTACACCTGATATAAAATTGATGTTTTATTTATTAAAAAGCCATTGGTCTTGGATGTCAACATTGCTCATTTTATTCTGGACATGCAGCCAGCAATGCTCGAAAAAGAGGAACAAAATGTTACGTCTGCAATGCGTTTTGACAAGGATCAGTTTCAATTGGTAATGCCGTATATTAATCAACGATTGTCTACAATTTTAAGTTTCATGGTTTTCAAAAAATACCGTTTATAACTTATTTAGTAAAAAAATGCCTGCAGAGATTTATACAACTGTCCCCTTCGTAATTCAGTTTTACAACTGTTTAAGGCGTTAAATATTCTTCAAACTTAAGCATTTGAAAAATTAATTATATGTTGGAATATTGGAAACATTTCTTTCTCCAGGCTAGTTTTTAGTTTTTTTAATAGACTTTAGGTTCTAAATCACTATGATAGTCATTTTTATCCAAATCTATGGCCCCTATTACGGTTTACAACTCAACTCAGTTGAGTTGTAATTTCTTAATTCTTGTATTATGGTTTACAACTTTGCCATATCGCGGTGAACAAAAACGTTACAAAAATTACAACTGATCACTACCAGTTGTCTTAATTACAACTCAACTGAGTTGGGTTGTGAACCGTAATAGGGGCAATTTTGCGACATTCATTATCGAACTTTTGAAAATATATATTTAATGATTGAAGACTTTTTTTTAAGACACCGCGACTGGTTTAGAAGACTGTGCATTTTTATCTACAATATTTAAAAATAATATCGAATCTTGATTTTATTTGGGTATCTGAAGTACACTCACAATATTCTGTACGTAAAATTAACTGAAATTGTAATATAAAATAAATGAAAGTTCAATTAAAAACCGGTCTACCTATTTTTCATTTATTTTTAACAAAAAGTTCATTTAATTTTTACTGTCAAAAATTCAACACCATATTCCGCAAAATCAAATAAATATTCAGTTATTTTGTAAAATTTTACTGTCAAAAATTCAACACCATATTCAGTAAAAACGATTAAAAAAAATATTCAGTTATTTATTAAAATTTTACTGTCAAAAAATTGACCCCATATTCAGTAAAAACAATTAAATATTCAGTTATTTTATTAAATTTTCGTTTACTCCACAAAAGAGCCGAATTTCTAAAAAATACCAGACAGACACCTGTCCGCTTGTTTTTCTTATAAGCGAGAGTGGGAGAATATTTTTATTTACTTACCCAGTTACACACGTTTGTTTTACTTTTGTTGTACTGACCACGTTGTTTACAGAAGAACTCTCAATTATAAGACACCAGCAGCATGACCGATATGGCTTCGCAATTATTTTACTTTTCAAATTTGATGTATTTAACTAAATTATTTTAACAAATAGAAAATGGGAATTGCTTACACAAAACAAGCAATTCATTTTTTATAGATAAGTAAAAATTAATTTTTGGTAGTAAAATTATATAAAATAACTGAATATTTAATTGTTTTTACTGAATATGGTGTTGAATTTTTGACAGTAAAATTTTATAAAATAACTGCATATTTATTTGTTTTTACGGAATATGTAGTTAATTTTTTGACAATTAATTTATATAAGATAACTGAATATTGATTTGTTTTTACGGAATTCGAGGTTGAATTTTTGACAGTAAAAATCAAATGAACTTTTCGTTGCTTTAAATTACATTTTTATTTACTTTAACATAAAGAAGAATTTAACTCAATCAACGGACAATATTAACTGCAACTGAAAATCCGTATTAATATGCACTTAGTTTTTTGAATAACTGTTAGAATCAGTTAAAAATAAATTTGTTTGGAATTTTAAATGTTTATTTATTTAAAAATGACTGAACGGAATATTTCTTAAATAAACTACAGTCCGTTACTGTAATAATATTGTGAGTGTAAGAATTTCAAATTACACCTGAATTACACCCAAGAGAAATTACCCACGCTCTACCCACGACAGTAAAAATTATACCAAATTCGGGTAATTTCCCACAAAGTGGCAGCACTGTTCTATTGAACTGTTTAAATTTTTGAGTAAATACACGCTATTGTTAACTCTAGCTGTGGTGAAGGTTATTAAAAAAACCAATTTATGAAAACATATTATGTAAACAAAGTTATCTATTTATTATTTACTCATTAGATCTTTTTGTTATATAATATAATTTATTTGGTTAATTTCTTAATTTTAATAATAATAATACACATTAAAAAAAAAACATTTTAGCTAAACACAACTATACTGCTGGTTATATTCGGTTCTGCCGAATTTTGTACACCCTTTATTGCGTTATGACAAAAGTAATTTTTATTCCGAGAGGACTTTTGTACGGGGACTAGGTACGATAATTGTCTTACAGTTATGTTCTAGGTTTCGACTTGAATTGAAAACGAAAAATTTTTTGAGTCCGTATAATTCATAAATTGGTGTTCTTCAATCCGCATGTTTTTGTGTATTCAAAGTTTTTGTTCGAAAAAACTTTAGTTGAACTAAAGATCGCTAATTTGCTAACTGCAGTATGATATAAAAGCCTTAAATTTATTAAAAACCGTGAAATCTGTAAAAGAATCAAAAGAAAAAATCAATTCTATCGCGAAAATGGCTAAAATACGCGAAAAATTGCAAACTTTGAAACAAAAACTAAAATTTATTTGCAATCGCTAAACGGGTTAAAATAACAAAATGCCGGAAAATAACAATAAATAAAAATGACAGAAAATGGAATAAATAAAAAATTTCCAAAATAGCGAAAATTCGCGAAAAGTTTTATTTAAAAGTCTTAAAATTCCCTAATTAGCGGAAATTTGCTAACAGCGGCATGTTAGCAAAGTCTAACTACTATTTATTATAAATCGTTAAAGCTGTAAACAATCAGAAAACTTATCGCTTTTATCGCGAACATGGCTAAAATTTGCGAAAAATTCCAAAATTTTAAACAAACCCAAAAACTAATTGTCGGAAAATTACAAAAAAAATTATATCAATATCAATGAAAAAGTTGATTTTTAATTATGGGCTAGTTAGGGCCTTTTGCGTTCTAGGTCACGATATATTTTTGATTAAATTGGATAAAGAACATTTTAAACTAAAACCAAAAAAAAAAATTTTAAAAAATGCTATCACATAATAAAATAAAAGTCTATTCGTTTTACTTTCACCAACCCATTACTACTCTAATTGAAAACGAATAAAAACATGTGGATGTGAAATGCAGAACACTAAAAATACTGAAGTAGTTAATCCACTTTTGAGTAGATTAGACTTCTACAACACACCCGTTTGTAAGCCCTTTTATATACTTCCCTGCAAATAATATTGGACCACCAGATCCATTTCGATAAAATGGACTACTCCATGGAATGGTCCAATGTAATGTAAGCATGGACCATGTAATTGTTAAAAAGTGTTTGTAGTGAGACGACATGACATGTCTTCGTTTTTTAACGACATGTTTTCGTTTTTAAACGAAGTTAAAACTAATCCTCTTGTGTATACAATGGAGTAGTTTCAAGACTACTCCTTTGTAGTCCAAAGCTGGGTTATGTGGTCCTGCCCTAAGACATCGTAATGTTAAAAACCATGTTTTTTCCATACGTTTGGGTTACTTTTGGACTAGTCCTGGCACCTTGTGGGCCACACCTTACACGCGTGTATGGACTAGTCCTAATATTTGCAGGGTTACTGCCTGTTTTTAGAAAATTAAAACAAGTGAGTGAGTGAGAAATTATATTAAAAACAAAAACAAATTTTCGTTTTCTATTATTGTTTTCAATCAGGGATGATAAATGAGAAAACCAATGTCGTACCAACAAACTTTTAAAATCTTACTTTTTCGGCCCCAATAGTACAAAAATTTTTTATTTTATTTTTAAAAACAAAAATTTAATACAACAAAAACAAAAGGTACTTAAAGTTCATTTGTACCAGTGATGCAAAACTTGGCACAATTGAGCCATTTTTGGCGCTTTTGAACGTTTGATGGCCCTGTAGAAATCTATTTTGGCCCTTTCAGGTCAAAATTAAACTAGATGGTAGTGAGGTAGTATATCTGTGCCGGAATCGCGGGTTCGATTCCCGCCAGAGACTCTGGTCTCTCGCAGACAAGTGTAGAGCTTCACGGGATTAGTTAAGGAAACAAATCGGTTAATTCATTTTTCAATGTTATTTTCTTACTTTTTCGAACAATGCCTTTATTTACGAAATTGTTTTGTTTGTACAGGACCAAATAAACCACACAATCGGTTGTTTGTATGAAAATCAAAAATTTCAAATATTCACAAAAACATCATGTTGTTTTTGTCAAACCAATTGTTTTGTATACTTGGCCCTTAAAAGTAAGAACTGTTACTTTTATGTGCAAATCAGTCATGCTTTAAATTAATATTATTTTGAGTAGGTAAATATCAAAAAATCAAAGTAGACCGACAAATGATAAAAATGCTTCATACATAAATTAATTTTGTATTGAAAAATAAAATTTCATGTTGCTTGTGAGCAATGAAACATAAAGTGTGTAATATTGAAGTAAAAATGTAAATGTAAAAAATGTAAAACAAAAAAGGATAAGAACTATGTTTAACTATTGGTTTTATTTAAATACAAACATAATAATCACATATGTATGTATATTAAAAAAATTTTTTGGCCCTTTCAAAGGTATTTTGGCCCTTTTAAATCGCCAAATTGGCCCAAAACAAAAAAACTCAAAATGCATCACTGATTTGTACATATAAAGTATAGGGTGAGTAAAATTTGTTCGCTCAAAAGTACATCGCGATTCTGTTCTATAAGTCATTCCAAGAAACTTTGCCAAAGAAACCATAGGTCAAAAATTAATTTCGAGCCCCGGATTTTTCAAAATAGTTAGTTTCGAAAATATTTAAGAATAGAGGCAAACAAATTGTATTTGGTCCAGCCAGACCTGTATCATGCGGTTTTTAGGGTTGAGAAATACATTTATTTTTATTTTGATTGTCGCCATAGAGCGTTTTCGTACACTTTTTTGCTAATAAATTAGTAAATGTTTAAACGCTGGTTTAGTTGAACTAAACTTAATTTTATATGTAGTTTAAACGCAACAACTGCAAATCAGTGTCACATGTTTTATATGTAGTTAAAAAAATAACATGATGCAGCACAACGATAATTCTTGTCAAATTCATATCGTCTGTATTGGTTGTTTAAACGCACAAATTTATGCGTTTAATACCGTGCTCAGATATACCTTTTTTATTGAGTCAATATTCGGTTTATTGACATGATTATCTTTCTGTTCACATATACAAAATTTAGCTAACTCAATATATATTACTACTACATACAACATTCAACGTAAACAGAAATGTACATGTATAAGCAAAATGTAAACAAGTTTTAGAATAAACATTGGCTTTGGCGACGACCTAAAGGATGGGCATTTGTTTTGTTGTAATTTCAGTTGCCAAACGTCAAACCCCTGTTTAGTAAGTTGTTTTATGCTCAATAAACACACTTGTGAAAGGGTTGCATTTTAATTTTACTCAATATTTATAACAATTTCGTATTAATTGAGCAATAACTAAATTTCAATTTTATATGAATAATTGAGCTAAATATTGTCATTTATTGCGTAAAACTCAATTAAGGTGCATATCTGATCACGGTATAAATATGGTTTATAAGTTTACTGATTTATAGATTTGTTGGTTTAAACATATTTTAAACCAAAAAGAGAGTTTAACTTTGATTTATTAGCCCTTATATGTTATTATCTTTTTTGTGGAAAATTGACAAATATTTTTCAAAATGCAATGTCTAATTTTAAACGAAAATAAAACTTTTGGGCGATCTTCGGCCTGCATTTCCAAATTTATTGTGTTTACAATCTTAATATGTACTGCAGAAACAGGAAAGAAGTAGACAGTCCAAATATAAAATAAAATTTAATTAAGTGCTTGTAAAATCTCCTTCAAACTAATTCGGAGTATAATGATAATGAGGTGGGCTCCCACTGTTCCAAAATTCTGTTAATTACTTCTTAACGAAACAACTATCTTGTTGACGAAAACTTAAAAATATTATGAGTTCGTTTCAAAATAATCTTGAATTGAGAGGAGTCGTTTCTTCTACCATGTAGAACTCTTGCAGAAGTGGTTTCCTATATTTTTTAAAAACTTGTCAATATCATCAGAATATGCACGCTTATATGCTACCGCTGATACTAAATTTAGAATGTGGCATAAGCAATCGTTTAATGAGCAAGTGCAAAAATCTATTCACAATAGTGTTTAATGCAAATGGTCTTGCAAAAGAGCAAATGCAAAATATCGTAGCTGTTTTGTTAAGGCCCGTTTTCACGACTTAACGATAGCTAAATGTAGGAAGTTATCGAACAGATAATGAGTTTTTAATTATCACAAGTTCTCTTTAACCTTAAAGTAAAGAATAAGCTAAAGACAGGAACGTTCTACCTTTAACTTTTGTCGTAAGGTTTAGATTTGAGATTGCCATATTATATTCACATATTTTTTATATATGGCAGCTCCAATTATACGTCTATTTTGTATATGTAAAAAAAGTACGTAGTTGCCAGTTCGTATTTTTATTTTGGCAAAAATAATCGGTATTTTCTTTAGTATTGCCACTTTTTTAAAAATGTTGAGTTTATTTTATACAGAAGTTGTGAAAACGAAAAATAGTTAAAGGTAACTTTATTCCTCACTAGTGCTAAAGGTAGCGTTAGCTATATCGAACTTTAAAGGTAAGTCGTGAAAACGGGCCTAAATCTAACAACAAAAAATAGAGTGTCCCTTAGATTTCTTAAAAAAGCTACGACATTTTGCATTTATACCTGACTATTTGCACCAAACACTAAATTCCGCTTATATTCATTGGACAGTAAATACGAGTTGCCATTTTATATCAATTGTAAATATATAGGTTTGAAAATTTGGAAATAGTAACAAATAAATCATGGGCGTACCAGCGTACTTTTTAGTTTTAAATTGTACCAAAAACAGTACAATTGTACCAACTTTATCAACCCTGTTTTCAATATAATTTCTCACTTAAGCTACGGTCAGACTTATCAAATATTTGACGAAAAAAACGGGACCAACAACCAAACTAAAAAATCATTTCGCTTAATATCAATATTTATTTTGATTAAAATACCACATCTTACAAAAAACTGTTTATTGCTACGTCTAGTAGTATAATTAGTTTATTTTGTAATATTAAGACCATTTTAAATCTCACTAACTATTAACACAAGTAGGGGTTACGCTTATTTGATCAAATATTTAATAAGTGTGACCGTAGCTTAACTAACTTGTTTTGATTTTCTAAAAACATGCAGTTAAAATACATTATACAGTATTCCACGGATAATTACCTCACCAAAAAATTCCAACATCTTAAGGTAATAATGCGTGGTAAGTATTTAAACGAATACGTTTAACAACCTTATTGAGGTAATTATGCGAATACATTTAAATACCTTAGTGAGGTAATTAAACGTATTTATTTACAAGATACCTAAACTTTAATATCATCATTATTAGACAAGTTAATTGCAGATATTATTAGGCAAGTTAATTGCTTTTGCTACCTTTTACTATACATTGGATTTTAACAAATGACACATCATTCGAAAGATATTTTTGGTAGAAGTGCCCAATGTACATTTTGTATACCCTTCACCACAGGTGGAAAAGGGTATATGTATATAAGTTTGTCATTCCGTTTGTAATTTCTATAATATTAATTTTAGACCCTATAAAGTGTATATATTTTGGGTCCTTATGAGGAGAGAAGTTGATTTAACGATGTACGTCTGTCCGTCTTACGTTTGATACGTTTTTTCCGGAGACTTTAGACATGATAACGGCTGGGTTGTTTTACATTTATGTATCATATAGTCCACCATTTCTTGGTATTGAAATTCAGCTAGATCGGTTCACAAACGACTGCCTCTAATTTTTCCAAAAAAAATCCCTTGTGGTTGTTGCATTTGTATTACTTTTTTCTGTATATCTGGAGAACGGCAAGAGCCAAAGTTTTCAAATTAGATATAAACATTTAGGTTATAAAAACACACCATCCCACAATGTTGGCGGGATTGGAGAAGTGGGCGTGGTACCTCCCATACAAAAAATATCAAAAATTGTATAAAAACCTGAATTTTTTGACTGCAATATGATCTATGGTCTGAAAAACTCGGGAAAATCGGTTCAGATACGAAAATGTAACGACCAAAATATAAATTTTTTTTATGAAAAATATAATTTTCGAGAACCATAGATCTTCCCGAGTCCAAGTTTTATAACGACTAGTACTGGCAAATTTCTTCTTTAACACGTCGGTATATAAATCTGTCAAATCGGTTAAGAAATAGTAGAGTTATGACCAAAATACTGAAATCCCAAAAATTACTCTTTTTTTATAATTAAGTTTGTTTTTTATACCCTTCACCGAAGGTCCTACACCCTATAAAGTATATATATTCCGGGTCCTTATGAAAAGCGAAGTTTCATCAGAATTGTTTATTGACGTTTAAACCTCTGCACCACTACGGTACCCGCCAGCCAACAGCCAAATAGCAATCTTTAACCAGTGGTATATTGGTGGTTCGAAATTTGCTGTTTCAAGTTGTAGAAACAAAATGTCGACTAAAGTGGACAAAAAAACATAATCAGCAAATGTATTTAGGTTTTCAAGACAAATCCTTGACAGAAAGAATACGAAAAAACAGAAGAAAGGAGGCAACAACTCAAGCCTAACTAAAAATATCAAAAATTAAAAATCAACAGTGTAACTAAAAATCACAATTGTTTTAATATATGGAATTTTCTGTAATAACATGGGTGTGAGTTTTAGAAATTAGAAATTTTGCTTTTTATAACTTGTCGGTATGTATGTACAATGTACATATATCTTTTTTTCCTCATTGAATGTAATGTTTATAAGTTAAGTTCATCAAATTTAATTTTCATTGAATTATTTTTATGAAGAAAGGAATTTTACAACATAAAAATTAATTAAAATTGCTTATATACTATATTATCTCTGTGTGTAAGACCTTAAAATATTGGTCCTAAAGTATACCGATGTCCGTCCGGCTGGCTGTCTGACCATGTAACCTTTTACGCAAAGTACAGGTCGCAATTTTAAAGATAATTTAATGAAATTTGGTATAAAGGTTCGAATTGGCACAAGGTCGAATTGGTCCATATTTTCACATAGCCCCCATACAAGCTGCTTTCCAGAATAGGGTCTTTTTGCCTACTATCAAGTCAATTTTAATGAAATTTAAAACATACGTAGAAAGATCCATATATGTGTGGACATATAAAAAATAGGACCACAAGGGGAGATAGCGGGCAATTTCTGTCTGTGAGAAACTATCAAACCGATTTTAATGAAATTTAAAACAAAGATAGATCCCTATGCATATTGCCATGCACTCTCGAAAATTTGTTTTTAAATACTGAGGTGTTGGGTATAATAAGGTCGGGCTTCACCGACTATACTTTTTTACTTGATTTTTATGTTACTTTGTCTTAGCGGTACTGTAACGTACTTGTTATATTGATGTATATTATTTGTATGTATTTAAGTTTTTAGTATTAAGCTTTTTTATCAACGTTTTTTATTATATGGATGTTTAAGTCCTTTTCTCTCGAAAATTCCATAGCTTTATTCTAACGATCCAATTCCTCAGTCACACAGTCACTTTATACAATAATAGGATGCCATATCTTTTCCCCTTTCTCCTAAAAACTCAAGAGTTGATGAGTTAAACTTGACGTGTACGAACCGGCACATACTCTTCCTGTTAAGTATTTTTAATATCATAGTTTCGCTCTCTGAAACTAGTTTGCCAAATATACTGGGGCCTAATTCTGGCAGTCGTGATTGAGTACTTTCTCGATTCGAAGGCAAATTTATTTCTTGTTCTTTCAGTCGATACTGAACGAATCGAAATTATATTTTCAGTATTGTGAAACTCAAATGAATGCTTTACAACACTGAAAAAATAATTCCTATTCGTTCAGTATTGACTGAAATAATTATATATTTAATTGCTTTTGAATCGAGAAAGTACTCGATCACTAATGCATACTTTGCTCTTGAGTTTATAGTTTTCTTTTGAGTTTCTTGGCTTACTACAAACCTTTTTGTAATTTAGATTTTAAGTATAATCTTAAACTTCAATCAGGCAAGAAGCCTAATAAATTTGTTAATTTTAATTTGGAAAAAAACCTAACGTGTTTTTTTTTTATTATTGTTAAAAGATTATTAAGAGGCTAGGAAGCAAATCTAGCCTACACAAATGTAAGAAATAATTACATAAACAATTCAAATATATGTTTGGTCTTTGAAAGTCAATCATATTCAATTTGATGTATTAAACTCAATATAAACTAAGTAAGAACTTCTGCTTCTTATTTTACTTTTTAAACATGAAAATAATGTACGTTTTTCTTCATGTTCTATTGTTGTTCTTGTGTTCAAACAAAACAAGCAAATCGTTTTTTTCCTAGTTTGTCCAGTTTTTTTTTTGGGTCATGTCCAGTTACTATCTCAAATACAATTTATACAGTTAACAAGTTTTCTTTTATTTTAAAATAGAATTTTTTTCAATAAATATAATACAATATTAAATTAATATACTAAATATAAAAAATATACAAAATTAATTTCGTTTGTTTTCCCCATACCAATTAGCAAGGTTTTTTGTGAAAATACTTTAAGTATTTTGATTTAAATTTTAAGGTGACGATATGTAATATGACGAAAGACTGAATTTTAATTGTTACGCGTAAAATAAAATGTAAATTTTTTGAACTATCGTATTTGAATTTTAGCTTCTGGCAACGCTAGTAGTGTTATAGAAATCTTGATATGAAGTAAGAAACTTTTGATTGGTTTTCTTGATATGTCGATTCAGATAAAAATTATTTGATTTAAACCAAGTTTTCTTGAGTATTTTTTAAAAAAAATTAAAAAATCCCTAGCATTTTTTTCTTGATGCAAGAAATTCGTTTCTACAGTAGTTTTGACTTAACTGACTTTTATTTACGTGCACTTTTGACTTAACTGCACAAAATTGATAATTTTTGGCATTATTCTTTATAATCCCATACAAATTCTTTTTTAAGTGCACTTTCTTACCTGTACATGCATTTTTGGCATTTTAAAATTATTTTCATACAAAAAATTCAAGTTAGCTGCACTTTGACTTAATTGCCCAAAATACATATTTTCTGTAATTATTCTTCAAAATCCTTGTTTACGTGCACTTTGTTTACCTGCACTTTTTTCATATTTTTGGGCAGCTTTAAAATATTTTTATATAAAACATCAAAGTTAGCTGCACACATGAATTTTGCGCTTCAAAGGCAACGACTACTACAACTACGTATTTGACACTACTTTAAAACTGCAGCTTTTGACTTTTGACAGCTTGCAGCGCTATTTTTAACGTTATACTACACCGACTTTTCTGTTCCACACTTTATTGTTACCATTTTGGCTATCACGTTCATTATAAAAATACATAAAAAATGACTACAGGTAGTTTGAACGTCATTGTTATTATCAATTTATTAATTAAAACGTCGTTACTCCTCTTTCAAACACTTAACTTAAGCTGCAGTTTTATGCAGGTCACCACAATTGCGTACCTGCACATTAAAGCAGCTAAATACATTTAAGATAGCTGCATTTTTGATTTACCTGCACAAAAAATCGTGCAAAGGAGATTATGCAGCTAAGTCAAAATTATTGTATAAATGAACTGAAAACCTAATCAGCTATGGCTCTTTATTCTTACAATTAGCTTACATTTTTTAATTACATATAAGTAAATTCGATAAATAAATAAATATTTCTTGTTTATTTTCTATGAACATACATACATACATAATATTTCAAAAACAATTTTTTTAACTTAAACTATTTTATTTTATTTACATGTTATTTTATTTTAATGTGTTGAATTTTTTTACACATAACAAACACTTGCGTACACACGTTTACCTATACGGTCGTACATATTAACTATTTCAGCCTTAAAGAAAATAACCAAAACAGCTGTTGAAAAAGTTGCCTCTACCATTAGAATAAATGTTAATAAATATTAAAGAAATATAACATTTTATCTTGTTAGCTTCTCAATTTATTTTTTACGCGCTTAAAATAAAACAAATAAGAGTACTATATTTGGGAATACCGAATCTTATATACCCTACACCATAGCGCTATATAAACAGAAAGTTATATTACAGTTTTTTTTATAAATATATATTTTGTGCTACGCCTATTTCCCAATCACGGCAATATTTTGTCATGTATTGTGTTTTGGGTCCCGAGATGGTTGTTTAGAGGTTGTGTATTGATAACCCAGATATGTGTACCAAATTTGAAAATTTTTTCTCTGTCGTTCTTAAGATAAAAACAAGTAAGAGTGCTATATTCGGCTGTGCCGAATCTTATATACCCTTCACCATTGTGCGAGCAGAAGACAGAGCAACTAGACAAAACCTAAATAATTTCTACATAAACATACGTATATACAATACATAAAACTTCATTATAAATTAAATTTAAAAAGTTAAAACTGGTAAATATTTTTTTAAATCGTTTCAGAACATAAAAAAATTAAAAAAAAAATTTTCTTTTTGAAAAAAACAAGATTCGAACCAGGGACTCACAGTTTCTAACCTAAGCAAACCCCCTAGACAACTGGACCATTAAGGAACGTTTTATGAATATCATTAAAAGTAAATATGATCAGTTTACAGTTCACAACTCAACATAGTTGACACAGAAACGGACAACTGGATTTGAGCTTCGGTTTTCATAAGGACCCAGAATACCCAGAACTTTAAAGGGTATAGGACTTTCGGTGAAGGGTATAAAAAACAAACTTAATTATAAAAAGAGTAATTTTTGGGATTTCAGTATTTTGGTCATAACTCTGCTATTTCTCAACCGATTTGACAGACTTATATACCGACGTGTTAAAGAAGAAATTTGCCAGTTATTTTGGTTATAAAACTTGGACTCTGGAAGATCTATTGTTCTCGAAAATTATATTTTTCATAAAAAAAATTTATATTTTGGTCGTAACTTTTTCGTATCTGAACCGATTTTCTCGAGTTTTTCAGAAAATATTTTATATTAAAAATTTCCGATCTTTTGATATATAAGGCGTAACCATAGGTCATATGACAGTCCAAAAAATCAGGTTTTTATAAAATTTTTATACTTGTTCAATCCCGTCCACATTTTGTGGGATGCTGTGTATTGATAACGTTAATGTGTGTACCCAATTTGGAAACTTTGGCTCTTGCCGTTCTCAAGATATACAGAAATAAAAAAAATACAACAACAACAAGGGATTTTTGGAAAAAATTGGAGGTAGTCGTCGTTTTTTGCTCATATCTCAGCCATTTTTGGACCGTTCTGGCTGAATTTCAATAGCAAGAAATGGTGGACTCTATGTGACATAAGTCGAAAACAACCTAGTCGCTATCATGTCTGGAGTATCCGGAAAACAAATATCAAACCTAAGACGGACAGACGGACAGACGGATATCGTTAAATCAACTTCTCTCCTCATAAGGACCCAAAATATATATACTTTACAGGGCCTAAGATCAATATTGTAGAAATTACAAACGGAATGACAAACTTATATATACCCTTTTCCACCTGTGGTGAAGGGTATAATAAAGCTATTATGTGACTCGCCTACTTCTCCACTCCCATTAACATTTTTTCGCTTGTTGTCTATTGATAACCAAGATGCTTGTTCCTAACTTGGTAACCTTGGCTTTTTCCAAGGGATTAATTGTTAAAAATAGAGGTAGTCATTCCGGACTATATCGAGTCATAACCGCAAAATAAAGCTTACGCGACATCATTTTCAATTTTCGTTTTTTTTAAATAAATGTCTTTATCAGCGTTACCGTTGTGATACTAAAGTATCAATTTGACCCTTTTTTGACGGTCTTGATACTTTTTATGACCCTTTTTTACATTATACTTTTGTATCATTTTCACCTGTTTTGTGACACTTTTTGACCCTTTTTTGGAAACAGCACTCCCATTTTGTTTTTTGATAGCACTGCGGAACAGTAGTGCTAAACAAATGTTTTCGAAATAATCATTGCTTGATATGGAACAAACTCAAAGTAGAAACTTGCAATTCCATGCTTTTTTCTCCTAATTTGTTTGAAGCGGAAATGGAGGAATGGACTTCAAGTGAAGATTTAATAACACAATATATGTAGAACGCACACTCCTAAAAAGTTTGTGTTAAAAGATTTTTTACGACTTCTAAATTAGATTTTTGATGGTAAAGTACAATTTCCCTAAAAGCAAACATAATTCATATACATATTTGTTATTTTTTTATGGTTGTTTCTTAAAAAAAAAAAAAATGTGACATTTTATTTAAAAAAATGCAATTTGATGATCGTTTCTTATAATTGTTTTGATCTCTTAAAGAGTAGCATGATTTATTCTAACAAATTCAACCTTAATAATGGCATAAGGTATTGAACTTTTCGCCCTTTTTGAATCGACAGTGTTGAGAGTGCCCTGTAAAAAAAGTGACTTCAGTTTATGTATGCGACTATTTTTAAAACGGCGACGTTTGCCTATAAAATCAAAAATTTGTTATGCTAAGCAGCTTTGATAGTGTAGACCAGCGGTGGGCGCTGGTTTGCCTGGATTACGAAGTTTTTCGGGTTTTTACATTTACTCTTCGTGTTTTTTTGTAGCAGAGCTGCTAGAAAAACAAAAATTTCCCTAATAAGCAGCGTTGCCGTTTTGGTTACTTTTAACCAAAATTGGTTACTTTTTTTTCCATTGTGTACTTGTGTACTTTTTTTCATTTTGGTTACTTTTTATCAACACAAAAATAAGCAATTTTGTTTTGTTTTGGAACAAGAACAACCCGCTCCGCTTTTTTGACCCTTTTTTATATATTTTTTTTTCATTTACTTAAAAATTATTTTTTTGAAGCTTAAGCTGCAACAGACTATCAACTTAACCATATAAGTTATATACTTTTAGGTGTAGATGGTCATTATCTGATACTCCTAATGGTTCATTGGTCTTACTGAAACACTTTTCTAGATAAACGATGGAAATATATGATTATATTTCCACCGGGCAAAAAGCATCTTTATATAAAAGATCTTCTGCATAATTAAGCTCAATTTTGCAATTTGATTCCATAACCGCAGCGAGACTTAAAAAGTCTCACTTGTAGGATCTCTTTATATAAAAAGGTTAAATGCTCTAGCTCATAAAAATTTTAAAATTGACGAAAATAAGTGTAAATTTTGAATAGCCTATTGTTCTTTCCAGACCATCACAATATATATGTACTGCCAAAACTTTAAAAAAATCTTCCAGCGGTTTATTAGCCTACAAGATACAAACAAACACAATTTCTTCTGTAGACATATTTTTAAACTGAAGTGCGAATAAAATAGGACTTCCACGAAAGAAGTTTATTTTTTAAAGAAATCAATTTCGTTTCTTAAAACAAGATAATTCAAAATCCAAAAATAATTTCAAGATTTTAACATATTTTATTCGTATTTAGTAAAATTTTTTTAAATAAAAAAACATTTTCTCATGATCTAAAAATTCACGATTTTGGTATATGATCAAAAATTTCTTAAAACAAAAAATACAAAAGTAGCTTGTTTTTAATAAAAATAAGAAAGATATTTCTGAAATCAAGCTGCATTTACTTAAACTTAGTCTGGTTTTCTTGATTTTTAAATAGAATCGAATTTCTTGCAACAAGAAATAAGTGCCAGGGATTTATTTAAATTTTTCAGAAAAAGCTCAAGTAAGCTTGCTTAAATTCAATTAGTTTTTATTTGAATCGATATGTTAAGCATATCAATACAAATTTCTTATTTTTATATGCTTCACGTTTTAATGTAAAATATTTAGGCTTTTCCTTGTATTTTGTAAAATATTCATGGCCTAATTTACCAATTTATTTATACATACATATATCAATTTATAATTAAAATTCGTTTTTCATGTCAAATAAAAAAATAAAATTATATGAAAAGTATATTTTAATATGTTTTGATATATAAAAAAATTGGTAAAATTGGCCATAAGCAACGAAAACTTAATTTAAGTAACTATAGAATTAAAATTAATTTTTTTAGCTGCACTTAAGTAAATTTTAGTTCACTTTGAGTCATAACCTCTTGCTTAAACCAAGCCACATATATGTTTACGATAAAAATTGTTTGGCTTGGAGGAGAATGGTGCAAAATTTTTTTGGTTCAAGCCATATTTTCTGCTGATTTAGTGTTTAATACAAAAAAATTTTGGTTACTTTTTTTCGCTTTTGGTTACTTTATTTCGACATTTTGGCTACAAATTTTATTTGGTCGTGGCAACGCTGCTAATAAGATATTCCCTAAAATCCCCAAAACATACCATACACTTGTTTTATTATATTACTTTTTTACTAAATAAAAGTATGTTTAAAATAGAGAAAATGAATAAAAAACTATTTTCTAGCAGTCAAAACTAGTTTTCCACTTTTTAGCTGTTATTGGCAGGACTGTTAAATGTGGCGATTTCTTAATCCTTTTGTCGGTGGAAATTTACGTTTGGTGATATGGCGATTTTTTGGCGAAATTTAAAACGATTGGCGCTATGCGAAATGCATTTTATGTAAATATTTTCTAATTTACATATATCTAAAATATTATTAAAACTTGTTTCTCTTTTGTGTAAATTTTATTTCAAATTTATAATTCTTATTATAAAAAATGTTTCAAAATTGTTCTAATATATCAAATATTTTGTAAATCATTGTAAAATATTGCTGCCTTTCGCCTTTCGTAACGTACATTCAATGGGGAAAAAGTATATGACTGACAGGCAAAAGTTTTTTTTTTGGCAAAAAATTATCTTAAAAAACATTAAATAAATATACATACCGACAAGTTATAAACAGCAAAATTTCAAATTTCTTTAAACTTACAGCCATTTCTTAAAAAAAATTCCATAAATTTTAAAATTATATTGATAAATTAATGTAATTTTAAAAAATCTTTAAAATTCCTACGTTTTTTTCAAATATGTATATAAATATACTTCTGGAAATAACCTAAATTCAAACCTTAAACTTATTTTCAAGTTTTTAAAAACACTGAAACGACTTTTGTGTAATTTTTCAATAGTTTTCTAAAATCTATTCCGGATGATTTCATGCACTTCCTACTTTAAGTACTAATTATCTTTACTTCTCTTAAAATCAAGAAAAACTACGTTCATTTAAAAAAAAAATAATTGAAAATCTCCATTGATTAAAACTTCATTTGTTTACGATTTCAGATCATGGCGTTTTTAATATAATTATTATTTGGTTGCTGTTTTGAAGGGGATTATAAAAAACTTCCGTTTATTGGTAACACATAATGAAAAAATCGTAGTACACAGTACAAATTATTCGAGCTCGTAAATAATTGTACCAAGAAAAACATATTCGCTCGTAATTATTATTGTTTTAGAAAAAAGTAACCAAAATGAAAAAAATATTCACATCTCCACATTGAAAAAAAATAACCAAAAACGGCAGCTCTGGTCGAATAGTTATAAAGTGCTTAAAAAACTATCATAACTGTAACCCTTATAGGGTTATTGCTTTATTTTAAACTATAAATGCTGCAAGTAACAACATCAATATCAGTTTAGTAAAAGTTCTTAAAATGTACACAACTAAAAAAGTTTTGAGCATTCTACTCTGCTGTTTTCTAGAATTAAAGCCAGTTTATGGTGACGATTGGACCGAAAATTGGAATAGAATTTATAATGACAATGCCAGCAGTTTACAGCAAAAATACGATTTTCTTAACGAAATAAAGGTAGAACAACGAGCTTTATCTGATTTACTCACTACAGCGGAAAAAGATATTCTTATAATTCAAAATGAAGAATCATTGGCCAATGCCATAAGTTCGGATGATGATTCCACACTTAAAAGTAAACCAATTGATTTACTTAGAAAATTTAAAAACGATTATGATATTCAATTGCTTGAAAGTATTTTCTTTGAAGCAATAAAGAAAGTGGTTGCTTTACAAAAATTACATTTATTGTCTAATAAGTTGTGGCAAATTCATCAGCAAAACAAAACGGAATGTTTTGAGATTATACTGCGTACCCATTTACTTCTTCACCGCAGTTTAAGGGAAAGAAATTATAACAATATGGCTACTTTTCAAGAAATATTCACTTACAGATTGTACACAATGAGAAATGAAACACTGTATAGTAACATGGATACGAGCCTTAAATTAAACATTAAAATCATTATAAACCAACTTCCAAACAATTTAAGATATTTATATTTTGAGCCATACTTTTGTCTTTTGAATGCCGGGTATTTTACTTACATTTATACATCCCCTAAAACAAATGTGGATGAGGAAAGTTACAGGATTTGGCTGTGGCACGACAGTGCATCGATGGATAGAACAGGCTATATTAAGGCTGAAATTCAGGCATTTGATTCAACTAATGAGGAAAAACTTAAAGTAAAGCTAAAAGCAACTTTTCTTAAAACGAATTACTATAAGATGGCGGACAACCATACGGTAGCTGGTTGGGATACAAGTAAAAATCCATCTAATCACATTTGGACAATTGAATTTTTAGATGCTGATCGTGTAGTACTATCGCAAAATGACTGGAGCATGTGTGCTGAGAATAATTTCGACAGCAAAATTCGTTATGTAAAATGTCGCCGGGATAAGCCCGCTTTCGCAGCTAGTTCTAAATGTCAATGGTATTTGGGGAAGTGCATTTTTGAGTAATTTCGTATGATTTAAAACAGTTATATGTAAATAAAATAACAATAATGTTAGTACCAATAAAAATTTGTTACTTTACTTAATATGTGGCAGGGTGCACTCTTGTAGCGGATGTTTTAACTTTTTTATACCCTCCACCCCAATTAGTTGCGAGTGCTAAGTTGCTAAGTTTGTCATTCCGTGTAAAACTTTTTATTATTCATCTCAGACCCTCAGATTACTCAATGATTTAGGCGATTTAGCCTTGCCCGTCTCTTTAAAACACGCTCAATTTTGAAAAACTCAAAAGAACAGAACAATGTTGGATTCAAATAGCTTCTTGTTACCCAAAGCAGTTTTGGGATTGAAATCCAGCAAAATCGAAACTGTTGAATCAGAGCTATAAATCAAAATGTGGATCCATCACCCTAAAAAATTGATAATTTTGTTAGAAAAACTAACATAAATAGTGGAACAATGCACGGAATGATATAAGATTTTGTAAAAGTTCGTTTCATTCGACTGGAAATCACATTATAAAATTTCTTGAAGATCGGTCCATAATTCATCCTAGGCCCCAAATAAACCATACTCCAGGAATTCAGTTTATTACGCTTAAAACCATAATTAATAACACTATCATAATAAAATTTAGCACATCACAGTTTTAAAGGATTAAAAATGACACTGTGAAATTTCGTTATGATTGGTCCATTATTTACACTAGGCTTCATATAAACCCCACTCCCGAAAAACAGTTTAGTACGCCTAAAACCGTAAGAAATAATGTTATCAGAATAAAATTTAATACTTCACAGTTGTATGGGACTAGAAAGCACACTAATAAATCTCGTGATGATCGGTCCATAAGTTGCTATAGGCCCCACTCTGGTAAATTAATTAAATACTCCTAAAAGCGTACCAGATATATTTATTGTGTTAAAATTTCTTCAAATTTAGTTTCATATGACCAGAAAAAATTTCATGCAATTTTGGTATATTCGGACCATAATTTATCTTAGATCCTATATTTAGCAGCCTTCTGAAATTCACTGTAAACGCTAAAACTTATTTCACCGCTGTATTGAAATTTATGTTTCTCAATACTCTACTGAATTTTGAGATGATTGGTCTATAATTCACTATAGGTCCAATATAAATTCCCCTTCTGAAAATCATATTGATTCGGCTAAAACTGTTACGAATCATGATATTTAACTCAAACTAGTTCAAATAAGACTTCTGTATGACGTGCTAAATTCCCAATTTTTCTTATTTAATAAATAAACTGAAATTTATTGTTGAGGGAAAGCTAGCTTCTATGCGCACTTCATTGGTTGCTTAGGCCAGATCTAGTTGAAATATATGACTCTGTAAGTATCGAGATGCTTCTTGACTGTTTTCGTGCACGCGTAGAAAAGTTGTATCATCCGCAAATGTTGAAGTTTGGGTGTAGTTGTTTGCTGGCATGCTAAATTCTGGGACTCCAGCGTCAATTGCCTGAGGAGAACTTAAAAAATCGCCTTCTTTAATAATAAATTTATGGCCGACTAGTAGCTTCCTAACAGCTTGTACGTGTTTGTTGGTAAGTTTTGTTTCAATTTATGTAATAAGCCTTAATGTTAGACTTTATCAAAAGCTTGCGAAACGTCGATGAAGGGAGCTGACCAATATTTTTTTTTTTCAAAGGCTTTTCTTATGACGTTTACTATTCGATGAATTTGTTCAATTGTGCTGTGCTTTCTTCTAAGACCGAATTGATGGTCTGGAATACAACTATTTACATTTAAAATCAGTGTTATTTTGACACTAGTAGCTTCTCAAATAGCTTTAAAATTTTGGGTACTAAGCTTATATGCCTATATTACTTTAGATATCATGCTAACTAAGGAAATCTTTCATAGCAAAATAGTATTACATATAAAAAGAATAATATTCTTGCCTATGCTGAGTAGCTCCAAAACCATTTTTTACTGATCTTATTAATACCAGGCGCCTTCTTAGTGTCTAAGTCGCAAAAAGACATTTGGATATCCCTCATATCTTAGAGGAATAGCTCTCTAGCATTAACAGGCGGTAACTCGACTGCTATATCTTGAGATATATTTGGGGTAAATACGTTTTTCAAATGATCACCGACAAATTTCCTTTTTCACCATCATTTCTTGCTCAGTTTCTTAATGGAGGCTTAGAGGTAACTAGTCTATTGAGATTTATAGCTGCACGCCATAATGAGTAAGCTGATTGTGGAGTTGCATCAAGTTCCTTAAGATATTTTTCCGGGGAAGCCATTTTCTGAGCCTGCAGTAAGTTTCTTAGTCTTCTTGTGCAGTCTTTTAATAAATTCTTAAGTTGAGGAGACCTGGGTCCTGATTCTGGCAGTCGTGATCGAGTACTTTCTCGATTCGAAAGCTATTTAATATCTAATTATTTCAGTCAAAACTGAACGAATCGGAATTATTTTTCGGTGTTCTAAAGTATTAATTTGAGTTTCTTAATACTTAAAAAATAATTTCGATTCGTTCAGTATCAACTGAAATAAAATTGCTTACGAATCGAGAAAGTACTCCACCACGACTGCCAGAATTAGGCCCCTGTTTATTGCCACTCTCTTTTGAATCTCCTTTTGTCAGACATGAGACGCTCGAATATATTTTATTATTTATTGCTTTTTTTGGGTTATACTGGAATGTTATATAGCTAGTTTCGGATAACTGCCAAATTTAACAATAGAGAGATCCACATTCTACCGATATATATTTTATATTTTAACCAAATAATTTGTATAGCTGATGTCGGTAAGTAACCAGTCGGAGATACAATTCAATTGGGGATCGTTGTAGAAAAAATTTTTTAGTATTTAAGAAAATATCTTTTCTTTTTGAAGTTAAGATTTAGATAAACTTTTTTAATAAGGGCGTTCGACTTTTGTTGACCTGTGTTGTTATGTGTGATTGTTAATTTATTTCGGCTAAAGGTCTAAAGATAATAAAGCAAATAAAACAACTTTTATTATTATATTCTTTTTTTAAATACTTTTTTATATAACAAGTATTGAAAATCGTTTTGAGGAGGTCGAGCGATGTAAAGGAGTAATAAAACAAAAGGGTTTTGCAACAAAATATTGAAAAAAAAAATCTAAGAAAAGAAACTCAATACAATTCATTATTTTTTTATTAGATTTCGCAGTCGAATTGCGGACAACGTAATCAGTTGACAAACAATTTTATAGACTGAATAATCTTTTGATTTAAGTTTTATTTATTTTTAAGGCTCAAGTTTTGTATCAGATTTTTGAATTTCACCTTTTATATAGCCTGTAGAATCCATTGATGTATTATTGTGCCATAGCCAAATGTTGCAACTGCATCTACTTTTGCGCTGGTGGCTGTATAAATGTAATTTAAATATTTCACATTCAATAGACAAAACTTTTCCGCGAAATATAAATACATTACATTTTCTGGAAGATCTTCTAATTTACGAACATCACTTTCTGCTAAGATCCAACCTAAATCGTTATACGCTTTTCCAAATGTGTATCTTCTGTCATAGAATGTTTCTAAGTACTCTGTTTTTTTTTGAAAAGTTTTTCGGCATTAAATAATTGAAAGTTTCCAATTGAGCTCGCATCGAAACCTTAAAAAATTCCGAATCATGTTGCTGAAAAGTACTTCATAGCATGTTATTCACTTTAATTACTTCAGGTTGTAACGACTTTATTTTGGGGTATACTCAGCCTTTGTCCAGGTTCGTTACAAGAAATATGACACGTGAGAATTTTTGGTTTTAATTATAAATTCAATAAGTTTTATTTACCTAATATTCTTATTATAATTTACAATTTTTAGGGCACAATAATGTATGATTAGTTGTGTTGTGTTTCTGCTTATTTTGCTTCAGCACTCCTTCCCGTGTTATGTCCTTCCTCGTCTTTTTGCTGTAGGAACTTGGCTGCTTAAGCTGGTTTAAATTCCAGTGTATGAAACTGCGTTTTGGCGAATTTGGGGAAGCACTTCTGGGGTTGTTACTATCGGATATTTCGGGTCGTACTAAAATCTCACTTTCGTGAAATGCTTGGTGTTAGGAAAAAACACGCGGGAAAAATTGTCAAATGGATATTTGTTTGTTTATTAAAACTTCTCTCTCTGTGTTCGAAACCACGCGGTGAAATTGTCTACTGGGTTGTGTTTTACTAGAATTTCACTCTGTGGTAGAAACCACGCGGTGAAATTGTCTACTGGGTTTGTTTAAATGGAATTTCACTCTGTGTTAGAAACCACGCGGAGAAATGTCTACTGGGTTGTATTTTTTAGAATTTCACTCTGTGTAAGAAACCACGCGGTGAAATTGTCTACTGGGTTGTGTTTTACTAGAATTTCACTCTGTGTTAGAAACCACGCGGTGAAATTGTCTACTGGATTTGTTTAAAAAGAATTTCACTCTGTGTTAGAAACCACGCGGAGAAATGTCTACTGGGTTGTATTTTTTAGAATTTCACTCTGTGTAAGAAACCACGCGGTAAATTGTCTACTGGGTTGTTTGCTAGAATTTCACTCTGTGTTAGAAAACCACGCGGTGAAATTGTCTACTGGGTTTGTTTGACTAGAATTTCACTCTATGTTAGAAAACCACGCGGTGAAATTGTCTACTGGGTTGTTTACTAGAATTTCACTCTGTGTTAGAAAACCACGCGGTGAAATTGTGTACTTCGCTAGATACCAGTTCTTACCTGGTGTGTTCTCGAGCTCGGCTGGATAACAAGTGATCAAGGTATATTTATAGCAGGTAGCCGCGAGATTACAACAATTGTACAATAAAACAAACAAAAGGGCATGTTGAAATAAGCAGGTGGCAGCACTACGCCAGATGGCGATTTTTTGCTCTTGCATTGTTTGTCTAGGTTTATGTCAAAGTTTTGTTTATGTTTACAAAAAGTCCACGTTTTGTGCAGTGATTATGTTATTTTATTAAAGTTGTTGATAATTTTAAATTAAAATAAATAAGATATTGACCATAATTAAATATAAATTGGCTAAAAATGTATTTATTTCATCACGTTCAGCGACACGCTTTGATTTTTGTTTAATGTATTTTTTGACGTAAACGGTGATGTAATTTCCATGTTTGTTGAAATGTTGTATTTGTTGCCTTAACGATGTCACCTGCTTATTCCATCATTCAACAGGGCTTTTTATTGCTGTTATGCGATACGAACTGTCAAACAGCAAAGGGGTTGATAAGAGACAAAAAGGACAAAAGATAAGGACAAAAAACTTGTTTACTATACAACATTTAACAGTTCGTATCGCAAAACAAGCAAATACAAAACAAACAGCTGGCTTTCCGAGACTACCTGCTATTAATATACCTTGCAAGTGATCTGTTGAACGTTTAAGGCCATGTCAGATAAAACTTTTGCTTCGCGTTGCGTAAGAGATTCGCTTTGGAATCTAAGATGAAATATTCACACATATACGAAACATGTCACATAAAGAACTTTTAACGCAAAGCGAAGCGAAAAGTTGGGCAACTCTCATCTTTTTGCGCGCTTTGACAATCTGCTCGTATAATTTTTTTATTTATTTTCTTTTTAACACACAATGTGTGAGTGTTGTCAAAGTTTTTATTGTGACATACACCTTTTGCGTTACGCTTTTCTGTCAAAGTTAGATGTGTCACGCCAAGCGATGAAGTTTTATCTGACATGGCCTTTATGTTGCCCTTTTTATATTAAATTCGGCATAATGTTTTACATTAACAACAATCAATACCTGTAGTTGTTATTGTTATGTTTGTTTACTCGTCCTTTTCATATTTTGTTGCTTGTTGTTTACATGTTTAAAAATGCTTGCTTTGTTATTGTTACTTGTGTGTGTTGTTTACTTGTTTGTCGCGACTCAGACTAAGTCTGAGTTCATACGGGTCTTTCTTTATTGAAAAGATTGCTACTTTATAGGCGAGAGGGGCGAGGGGAAAAGAAACGAGTACACACATGCCTGTACTGTCTTTACGTTTTGCTTTCTTATTCGTTGTTTAATTTTGTTTTTGTTTTCATACGCACGACTATACAAAATAAAAAACATGGCGTCGACATGACATGAATCATTTGAACACCAATTCATGTTCAAAGAAGAAAAAGGAAGAATCTTTTCAATAAAGAAAGAGCCGTATGAACTCAGACTTAGTGAAGCTTGCTTATTTGTTTTGTCGCGTTGTGTGTAGTGTTGTTGGTTGTTATTTTACTATTCGCATTCCTGCCCGTTATGTACAGTGTGGTACAAAAGTTTGCGACCACGGGTAGCGATTACAGTGTAAGGCAATAAACATTTATTTGATTAAAAAAAATCTAAGGAGCCTAACAGGGTGTGACCAAGTTTGTCCCACAAGACTTGTCGTCACAAGGTATAGAAAAAGAGGGTAAGAATTTCCCGGCAAAATATGTCATAACCTCTTTCATACTTCTGTCTTTTTTCAGATTTCTAAGAATGGTGTTATGTGAAGCATTTATATTAAAACCAGTGTTGCCAGTGAAATTTCGAGAAAAATACATTAAAGTTTCCAAAAAGATACACTTTTTCCCAAAAAGACACATATTGAAAACATTTTAAAATCCATTTTTAACCTTTAACATTTATTAACAATTATTAATGAATATTGTAAAGAAAATTATATCATATAAATTAATTTTTATATTTATTTAAGTCATAAATATAAGGTATGTAATTTTTTTAAAATACAGTAAGCAAACTTTAAAATCAATTAGATATATCGGCACCTTAAAGACGAAATAACCTATCTATATATATCTATATCTATCTATATTGAAACCAAAAAAATTACATATTTTGATTAAAATGAAACCAGAAATATATATCGGTTGAGAAAATTTAGTTTTTCTAAACACAGCTTATGTTATGTCACTTACGTTCTTTGGAATTGTAAAAATCTGAAACCAAATAACTTATCAGCAGTTCTTATTAGCAGAGTTCAGAGAAATTCAAATGTGATCGCTCATATTCTACCATTCTTGAATTTTTTTCATAAATGAAAAATGTAAAATATGTAACTTTTTTCACAGTCATAAATGAATTGTTAATATTTCGCCAAATTCATTTATGTTTTTGAGGAAAAATACATTTTTGCCTTTCTTCAGTCATGAGGAATGAGGAAAAAAATTTTTAGTAACGATCCTCACTAGTAATGTTGTTGTTGCTCGACAGTTTGCATGACCACAGCTCGAAATGCCTGTGTGTGTATTTGTTTGTGTAAAATATTTTTGGTAAAGGCAACCAGCCAGAGTGTCTGTTGGATTTTTTGTAGGAATCAATTATTGAAAAAAATAAAAAAAATAAAAGAACTGCACATATCGTCATCTTAAATGCAGAATAATGTAACATCACATTAATAAGTTTACATGCAAGGCATAAAACTTTGTAATATGTTAATGTATGTATAGTTTTTTATTGATTTTAATTACTAATAAGTAGTGGTTTAAACTAAAAATTGTACTTCATTAAATTTAGCTATGAATTAATGTAAAAAGCTATCTTTTTCATTCTAATTTAAAAGTATTTTGAACTCCTTAAAATGAATTTTTTTTTACAACGAACAAATTTTGCAAATAAATATTTGACTCATATTCATACATACCTATTTGTCTCCATACAACGAATTATTTTAAATGAACTCTGCATCGCATACTTACAAAGATCCACTTGGAAGAATGCAATCCTTACAAAAAAAAAAACAGATTATTTTAAATAAACTAATAAAAAATATTTCTTTTGTATTATAAACTTTTTATATGATGAAGACATTTTGTGGTCCAATACAGATTCATTATAGGGAAGTTCGACTGCATTTAAATTTATTAAAAAGGACATACATACATATATTAACTCAAAAATCTAAGGACCTGCAGATGTTGCCATTTATTCTTGGAAATTCTAAGCGTTTGGGAGTGCAATGAGGTAGGCTGCAAAATTTCAAAATTACTAACGGTTCGGTTCTTTTAATTTTAAAGCACTTTTTTATTTTTTCTTATGCAATACTGAAAATTATTATTATAAATCATTATCTGTTCACTAATTTCACTAACACCGTAGTGACAGTTATAAAACAGATTACCCAGTTTTGATGCTTAAAAATATTAATGTGCTCTTATAAAAAGAATTAAAAACTCTGCTAATTTTTTTCTTGAGTGTGATTATACATTATGTTGTTAAAAAAATTATATATGTATTTAATGATACGTCATTTTTAATTTTGTAAATAACTTGGTTATTTTTTAAGATAGAAGTTAAAAATTTTATAAAAATATGTAGCGTGAATCGTAATCAACAAAAAAAGTCAACTTTAAATGTTCCAATAATATCTACATTGTTTTGCATTTATGCTAACGATATGTGTTGTTTGTAAAAAAAATTCGTTGATGCCTTTAAAAGGTCCCTGTTTCTTTCGTCAAAAAGACGTACCTAAACTTTAGGACCTAAAGGCAGCAATTATTAAGAAACAAAAATAGCCACAAGATGTTGTTGGTATTTTGTGCTTGTAAAAATATTTTGGTTTCTGTACCAATCGCGTCTTTGAAAATTAAAAAGGTCTTGTTTTACTACAATTTGTGTAAGTAACCAATTTACATAAAAGCAAATGTGACAGTAGCACAGAATACTAACAGAACTGAAAAAAGTGACGTGTGAAAAAGGCCCAAATCAGTTGCGAGGGCAGCTTTCGAAGAAAGAGACAAAAAGCTTTTTTTGGTGGTGAAGTGGCAATGTGTAAAAACAGGCAGCAACAATCAACACAAATGGCATGATCAAAACAAAAATAACAAAACACAGACCACGTTAAAAAAATGCATTAGTTCAACAAACGTTGTGTTTTGTGCAAAAAAAAATGTATTTATTAATATTTTTTGTTTTATAATGTTATTTATTTACTTAAATATTATTTACTTGTGTTGTGGTTAACTTAAAAGTTAATTTTTACAAAAGCTTTGCAAATAAATCTCAACTAAATAAATTTGTGTTCATTGTATTGCGGCATAAAAGATGATGCAAAGAGAAATGAAAAAGGGCAGCTTTCTTAGAAAGAGACAAACAAAAACGCAAAATCTTCCGTCTCGTGACAGTTCTGTTAGTATTCTGTGACAGTAGGTAGAATTTTTGCGAAAGAAGATGTGTTTTATTGATGTATTAATGAAACTTTATTGTTTCGCACTAAATTTATTGCTTACTTTTTTTATTTTTCGAATTTATTCTATGAGTTACATTTCAGTTTTGAATTTTTTCCCAGTTTCTATTTGTTAAAAATAGTTGAGTTAAATACATTCAATTTATAAAGTATCACTATCCAGTGTGACACAAAGAATGCTGACGAAGGCCGTAGCGGGCCAGAAAATGCATTACATTCTGCTGGTGTCTAATAATTGTAAATTTTTCATTACTATCCAAAGGATAGCTAAGGTAAAATGTAACAAGAAAATACAATATAATAGTCTGGTGGTGTATAAAAGTCATTCCTAAAAATTTAAGGAATAGAACTATTACAAAAAAGCTTTATAAAATACAAAACTGAAATGTAACTCATAGAATAAATTCGAAAAATAAAAAAAATGTTGAATATTGTAATTATATTTATTTAAAAGTCTAACTGCCTGTTTAACGATTTCGAACGTCAACGTTCGCATAGAAAATTATATTTAAAACAAAAACAAAATTCTTAAATTTGTTTTTGTTTTAAATGTAATTTTCTATGGAACGTTAACGTTCGAAATCGATGAACGGGCTGTAAATTAAGACCTTTGTAAACGCAAACATAATTTAAAATATGAAACCATGGTACAGAGTTAAAACAAGAACTTAAAAATCTAAAGAAATTGGAATAGTGAGGGAGAGTGCAATAAAAGAAATTATGACGAGTTTGAACGATTTTCACCCTAGTATTAAGTTTACTATGGAGGAGGAGAACAATAAAAAGTTACCATATCTGGACACTATTGTGACAAGGAGAAATGGTATACTCAAAATTGACTGGTATCAAAAACCAACTGCCTCAAGCCGAGTTATTAATTTCTACTCCAAACACCCTAAAAGAATTATCATCAACACGGCGAACAATTTAATAAGAAGGGTATTATCCATAAGTGACACAGAGTTCCACAAAAACAACTATAATAAGATCAGAAAAATACTTAGCGACAACAACTTTCCGGCAAATCTAATTAATAAATTACTTTTTGATTATGACAAATACAAAACAAAGAATCTGTATGGTGAACAACAACCAAAAATATATAAATCCCTTATATTTGTTCCAGTATTATCTGAGAGATTTGAAAAATCTAAATTATTTAATAATGAAACGTACGCAATGGCCCATAAATCTATTAACACATTGGCAAAATTGTTCAGTAAAACCAAAGATAAAATAGAAAAATTAGATAAATCAAACATTATTTATAAAATACCATGCAATGGCAACGAATTTGGAATTTGTGACAAGGTTTATATAGGTACCACTAAAAACAAACTTAAAACTAGAATTTCAGCACACAAATCAGACTTAAAACTACGAAATAAAATTTCAACACAAAAAACCGCACTGTTAACCCACTGTGCACACACAAAGCACTCTCCTGATTTTGACAATGTACAAGTATTACAGAGTGAAAATAACTATAAAAGACGTTTCACATTGGAAATGTTACATATAATTAAAACAACAACAAGGATGAATTTTAAAGCCGATGTTGATGAGAATTCTGCGAGAGTATACAGACATCTAGTTAACAAACGAACATAACATAGTGCAATATTTATTTATTTATTTATTTTAAGCTCAGTTCATAATTAGACGATGTTGACACAACATAATAAGAATTAATTTTCTGATTTTTGTGCGTTAATAATTTTTTCTATGTAAGAGTTTTTTGCTGTTTTTTGTATACATAGTGTTTAAAATATTTTGTACTTATACATTTATTTGTTCTTTTTGGTTATGTGTAATTTCTAGATTATAGCCCAGAAGATGTTTTTCAATGAAAAACGAAATATTGGCAAATTAAAAATTGTAAAATTAGAATAATTAACAATAAAACCAGGACCTCGAGCTCAAAAGGAAAAAAGTTCTTTTATTTATACATTTTAAAGGTCGAATTAAACACAATATAATATTTATAATAACGGAGAGCACGCCGTAAATACATAAACCAAAATGTTATACAACAAATTTAGAAACAACAAAAGTATAAAAATTAACATAAATAGATATAAAACAAAAAGAGATAAATCACTTAAAATTAAATCAACAATTACATTTTTAATAAGATGCAGGAAGGCGGGTATTATACCAAATTTTATAAAAAACAGTACAAAGAACATATATAATATTTTTGATAGCAATTTATGTGTAAAATCAACAATACAACAAACACTTTCCACATATTTACAAAATTTCCATAACAAAATTCTTAACTTACTATTACGACAAAAACATGAACTACTGAAACGTAATGATGAAATAAAGGACATAATTAAAAGTGAAATAGGAAAACAATTAACGGATGAAGAAGCTGAGGAACTGTGGTATAGCGAGGATGTTTTGGCTAAGTCGACAAACGAGAAAATTAAAGATAGACATAGGAAAAAATTTAAACGATTAAGGGAATTACAAAAGGATGAACTTGGAATCAAAATCAACCAAAATTGGTTTGTAAATAAAACTAATATAGACGTTCCGGAAGAAGTTCAATGGTTGTTATCTCTGGGTAAAAAGCATGCCCTACCCGTTACCAAGCATGAATTCCCAATGCTGAAATTTATAACCGACGGTGAGGATTTTATTCAGACAATACAAGACAGGGAAGAACAGGAGATGGCCAGAACGAAATTTACTTCAATTATTGACAACCACATGAACAAGATACAGGTAAACGACAGGGATAAGTATACATTGAATGCAGTAGAAAGATCCGAAAAGTTTTTACGGAAAAACAAGAACATTTTAATTGTAAATGCTGATAAGGGCAATATTACGGTGGCAATGGAAAAACATGACTACGACGCAAAGATGAAGAGTATAATAGGTGACATGATGACATATCAAAGATGTAATAAAGACCCCACTGCCGTTCTTCAAAGGAAGAACAATGAATTGGTTGAAGAACTTTTCAGTAACAAAGTTATTTCCGAAATTGAAAGAAGGAAACTAAAAACTGACGTGGCCGTAGCACCGAGAATATATGGACTTCCTAAAATCCATAAGGAAGGCAATCCATTAAGACCGATATGCTCCAATGTTAATGCCCCATCGAGTGAGCTTTGCAAATATATTACGGCAATTTTGAAGAATATTACGGATAACTCAGTATACAATGTTAAGGACTCAGTGCAATTTAGAAATAGGATAAAAGACTTGACTATAAATGACGATGAAAGATTAATCTCGTTTGATGTTGTGTCTTTGTTTCCGAGCGTACCTGTTGATTTAGCATTAAGAATTATAGAGGATAGATGGGAAGACATAACAATACACACCAACATGACAAAGGACTTATTTTTGAGAATATTAAGATTCTGCATTAAGGACAACCGCTATTTTAAATTCAGGGACAAAATATATACTCAGAAAAGAGGACTTCCCATGGGTTCACCCGCATCCCCAATTGTAGCGGATATTGTTATGGAGAAACTACTTGACACCTCTATTGGAAAATTGAAATTTAAACCAAAATTTCTGTCGAAATATGTAGATGATCTTTTTGGAATAGTGAGGGAGAGTGCAATAAAAGAAATTATGACGAGTTTGAACGATTTTCACCCTAGTATTAAGTTTACTATGGAGGAGGAGAACAATAAAAAGTTACCATATCTGGACACTATTGTGACAAGGAGAAATGGTATACTCAAAATTGACTGGTATCAAAAACCAACTGCCTCAAGCCGAGTTATTAATTTCTACTCCAAACACCCTAAAAGAATTATCATCAACACGGCGAACAATTTAATAAGAAGGGTATTATCCATAAGTGACACAGAGTTCCACAAAAACAACTATAATAAGATCAGAAAAATACTTAGCGACAACAACTTTCCGGCAAATCTAATTAATAAATTACTTTTTGATTATGACAAATACAAAACAAAGAATCTGTATGGTGAACAACAACCAAAAATATATAAATCCCTTATATTTGTTCCAGTATTATCTGAGAGATTTGAAAAATCTAAATTATTTAATAATGAAACGTACGCAATGGCCCATAAATCTATTAACACATTGGCAAAATTGTTCAGTAAAACCAAAGATAAAATAGAAAAATTAGATAAATCAAACATTATTTATAAAATACCATGCAATGGCAACGAATTTGGAATTTGTGACAAGGTTTATATAGGTACCACTAAAAACAAACTTAAAACTAGAATTTCAGCACACAAATCAGACTTAAAACTACGAAATAAAATTTCAACACAAAAAACCGCACTGTTAACCCACTGTGCACACACAAAGCACTCTCCTGATTTTGACAATGTACAAGTATTACAGAGTGAAAATAACTATAAAAGACGTTTCACATTGGAAATGTTACATATAATTAAAACAACAACAAGGATGAATTTTAAAGCCGATGTTGATGAGAATTCTGCGAGAGTATACAGACATCTAGTTAACAAACGAACATAACATAGTGCAATATTTATTTATTTATTTATTTTAAGCTCAGTTCATAATTAGACGATGTTGACACAACATAATAAGAATTAATTTTCTGATTTTTGTGCGTTAATAATTTTTTCTATGTAAGAGTTTTTTGCTGTTTTTTGTATACATAGTGTTTAAAATATTTTGTACTTATACATTTATTTGTTCTTTTTGGTTATGTGTAATTTCTAGATTATAGCCCAGAAGATGTTTTTCAATGAAAAACGAAATATTGGCAAATTAAAAATTGTAAAATTAGAATAATTAACAATAAAACCAGGACCTCGAGCTCAAAAGGAAATAAGTTCTTTTATTTAGAAATTGCAGAATTCTAAAAATAAAAAAATTAATTTAATGCATACAAATCAATGAGTGCTTAAAAACATATATGCGAAAAATTATAAATTGGGTAGTCGGTGTATGTAAATCTTGACGAATCCCAAGTTGGTTATGTTGTACTGTAATGACAATTAAATTATATAAATTAAATTGGGGCGCGGCGAGTTTTTTAAAAGCTGAATATACTAAGTTTTAGAACGACTTTCTTGGCATGGAAAAAAACAAGACATCAGAGAGGAAGGATCCGAGATGTCACAAGTGCCATCAAAAATTTTAATTTAGATTAAAAAAATGATTAAATCCAAACATAAAACAGTATCCTAGCCATTAATAATGATATACCTTACGAGGAAATTTGACTTTAAATGGTGATGCTATATATATAAACCAAAGTTTTTCAAACCATACCTTTTATTCGAAAGCGTGACTGATGGAATTTTTTTTTGGTTTGTATTGGCTTCTACCTGGTTTAATGTAATATTTGTGTGAAAAAGAAAAAGGGGCTTAATTGGCGGCGTGTCATAAAAGTGAGCATATTAAAACCTACACACACCAAGTTTTAGAAGGACTTTCTTGGCTCGTAAAAAATTGGACATTTGGGGGAAGGAACCGAGATGGCATAAGTGGTGAGGTCGGAATATGCGGTATGATGAGATCGAACTTTAAATGGCAGTGCAACATATAAAAAACCAAAAGGGCTGTATTTGGGGACGTGGCAAAAAAAAACTTTTCATGTTTTAGAAACTTCATTGAGATATCTTGCATTCTAGGGGGTGACTGGCACAACTTTTTTTTGTATGGAGGTCGACCCGGTCTACTGTACATGCCAAAGGTATAAAGAAAATCTAAAAAGTTGCGTTCGGCTGACAAAAAAGTTTTTTTTATATTAGGGGCGAACGGCGCACATTTTTTTGCTTGTAAAGTGGCACGCTCTAATGTACATACACTGGAATTTAAAAGTACCATTTATCTCCTCTCTCTAAATTTAATGTCAATAGGACTCTTTATAACCATACGAATTTTAAAAAGTACTACAAATATTTTTTGTAGGAAAAATTTGTATTAAACTTAGCTTATCTTATCAGGCCGCCCTCGTGGCCACTGTTAAATTTATATATGTTAATGTTTTATTGAATTAATATTTTAAATATGTACTTTGTATAAAAGATTTGTTTCGTATTACTTTTGCCTTGAAATTTGTGTAATAAGTTTTTTATAGGTTTGTAGATTTTAGTTTTGAGTTTTAGTTAATAAATTTATTCTTTTTAATATTTTCAATAGCCACAGCTCATGTGTAAATATTTGTAATGGGGAATGGGTGAAACAGTTGATCGGTTAGGCCGATTTTTGTAGAGACAATTTTTTTTATTCGTATTAGAAATAGTATTTAAGCCAAAGTTTGTTGATTTAGCTTCAGGGTGATCCAAAGTTAGCAGCCTTACTTGTTTTGAACTCAAATTAATTTTAATTATTTATTCATTAAAAGTATAAAATTACCATATAAAAAAAAGATAGGCAACAATATCTAATGCGCAAATAAAATGTATAAATATTAAGGGTTTTCATGACATCGCTTAAAAGTTTCGCAATCTGTGCATTTTTAGGCACTCACGTATGAACTGTCAAAAATTGTATGAGAATTCATTTACACAACTTGCCATTTTTGACTTGTAAACTTGCGCTGTTCAATTGTGCATTTATACAAACAGATTTGTTTTTAATACTTACAGTCGGTTTCAATGAAAACTTGAAGTGTTTTTAAATCACAAACAATAAACTCTTGCAAAAATTTGAGAACATTTTTCTTTGGCTTTCTTTATGCATTTTTGATAACAATTAATGTTGGGAGAATTCTAACCAATTGTAGTGGGAATGTAAGAAAAGATAAACTCACTGTTTATTGTTGTTGTTTTTGCTTAAGTTGTAACAAGTAAAACTGGTGCTTATAATTCTTATTCGCTAACTATTATTTATTTGTATAATTATTTGTATAATATCTTAAATTTTCCCTAAAATCTTTGAATGAATTTTCCTGATGATCTGACCTAAGCAACCAGTGAAATGCGCATAGGAATAGATTATCCCATCAAAAATAAATTTCAGTGTATTTATCAAATATGAAAAATTGAGAATTTAGCATGTCATACAGAAATCTTATTTATAATAAATTTTGTATTCCCAAAAATAATATTGACGAAATCTTGTTAATTAAACATTTTTTTTAAAATTTATTTTTGTATTGACGTTTCTTACAAAACTAATTGGTTAAAATTACACAAAAATTAAAATTGTGCATATTGGCACAAATCGCAATTTTAAGCGATATCATGAAAACCCTTATTATTTTTTTAATTATATGTTTTCTTAAAATTGTGTGTTGAATTAACTTTACTTTGGTTAATTGTATTATTTATTTATAAAAATTTCGTTATTTTTTTTTTAAATATAAGCACAGCTGTTGGCCTTGGCTAGACTATCATATGCTCTGGCTTGCTCGACTATGCTTTTTTATTTGTTATACCCTTCACCACAGCTGAAAAGGTTATACATATTAAAGTTGTCATTCCGTTTGTTACCTTATCTTTAGGTACCCACACAATTGATATTGTACAATACAATTGCCTGTTTATATTAGAAGATGCCACTATAAATTTGATATAATTAAAAGTCTTTTGATTTATTCTGCCCAATAAAAAAACATATTTTGACATGACAAACAATACGCATATGTGTGCGTAAGTTTTTTATAACGCCCATCTTATTGAACAGTAGGAGCAAAACGACCAAATTAATAGCAAAAAAGTACTCAATAATATTTTGTAGTCTATGAATACCTTAAGATCATATTAAAAATATTCTAGGTCGCTCTAAGTTGCGAAATTGTTTTAACGATATGAGTCTTTTAGACTTCTAAAGACAGATATGCCGGGTATATGGTTGCCTAATAATGGGTGATTTTTTAAGAGCTATAGGAAAGTTTAAAAAAAACACATAAAATTCAGAAAAATGCATGAAATCTTTATTTGAATCGATAGTACGGTCCATATAATTTAATGTTTGAAGATTATTTCATGCAAATGTTGACCGTGACTGCGCCTCAAATGGTCCGTGGGTCAATGGTTCGCTTGGTCCAATTTTGGCATACCTCTTTCAGCATTTCGGCCGGTATCTCATGAATAAATGCTTCAATGTTGTCTTCCAATGCGTCAATTGAAGCGGGCATGTGTGCATAGATATGAGCTTTAACATAGCCCCACAAAAAATAGTCTAAAGGCGTTAAATCGCACGATCTAGGCGGCCAATTGACCGGTCCCGAACGTGAAATAAAATGTTCACCGAACTCGCCTCTCAATAAGTCCATTGTTAAGCGTGCTGTGTGTCATGTGGCATATGGCACCGTCTTGTTGAAACCACATGTCATGCAAGTCAAGCTCTTGCATTTTGGGCAAAAAAAAGTTGAATATCATCTCACGGTAGCGCTCACCATTCACAGTTACGTTACGATTCGCATCATCTTTGAAGAACTACGGTCCAATGATGCCACCAGCCCATAAACCGCACCAAACTGTGACTTTTTCGGATGCATTGGTAGCTCTTGCAATACTTCTGGCTGATCTTCACTCCAAAATCGACAATTCTGCTTAGTAACGTACCCATTTAGCTAAAAATGAGCTTCGTCGCTGAACACAATTTTTTGATAAAAAAGTGGATCGCATTTTGATAATAAAATTCAATAATTGGCAAGCCTTGTTCGTTTGTAAGACGATTCATCGTTAAATTATAGACCAAACAAGATGTTTCACAGTGAAACAAAATACGAAACGTGCGTCAGCTGTTTAAACCAGTGTTGCCAAAAAGATAAAAGCTAAAAAATCATCCGATATTTCACTTAGACCGTAAATAATCTTAGTTAAATACTGGACGATCGACTGAGTTATATACAAATAAATCTCTAGGTTAAAGTATGTAATATGGCAAATGAGTCAAATCGCTCTATTATTTAATCTCGCGCATTGGATTATGGTATGATATGCTCCATATAAATAAGCAAGGTTGATTAAATTAAGCTCAAATGTTCTCTATATATGTGATTTGTTTGGTTTTAAAAATCAGTCAAGTGGATAATTCATGTCAAACGGTCTAAATAGATCTAATGTCTTACATAGTCCCTGTTGAAATGTCCTCCCGAAATAAATATAACTTTTGTAAAAGAGCGGTAAAGGGTATACAAGATTCGGCACAACCGAATATAACTTATAGATACTCTAGTTGTTTTAAAATACATTATTTTTTTTAAATGTGTATTTTTATCCACAAAAGTAAAATTAAGAAATAATCCAAATAAAATATTTATGCATTTAACAAAAAGATCTTATGAGTAAATAATTAATTAGTATTTTTGTTTGAATAATATGTTTTCTTAAAGTGGCGTTTTTTTAACCTTCACCACAGGTAAAAAGAGTATACATACCTGTATATAAGTTTCTCATTCCGTTTGTAATTTCTACAATACAGTACAACGCGGCTAATTAGCCCACGATTAAATGCCTTTAATGATTGTTTACCTCGAGTTTTAAGTCCCCGTTTTTTTCTTCCATTTTTCAAACATAAATCCACGTTTAATTGCCTTACGCTTAATTACCCAACTTGGGTATTTGCCTTAAAAATTAAACTCCCAAAACAAAATAACACTTAAATTTCATTCGGTTAATTGCCTCAGTATAATTTGACAACAACACAGCAGTTATGCAGCCAAGTTAACATGTTAATAATTTGAAAATATGTACTAGAATTTTTTTTAAAAATATGCATAAAAATCAAAATATGATTCATGTAAGAATTATTTGTACTGAATGTTATAAAGATACACCAAATCTATGGATATTTTGTCTTAAAGGGATTAAAGGATAGGTCGCCCAATTTTAAATTATATTAACATTAAACAGGATAAAATAGCTTGAATTTAAATGGAAGCTGAACCGTTTCAACCATATTAAATTTGCGTTAAGATATTTTGGGTCAAATGATTAAATGGTTTATGGACATAAAGAAAGAAGTTTGCATGGGGACTATATGGTATTATAGACCGATTCTTACAATTCACATAGGTTTCGTTCTTATGACAATTAAAACGAATTGACCAAATTTGATAATATTATCTAAAAACTGCTACTTTTGCATTCCGCACAAGGTTACTGTGGACCAGTGTTACCAAAACTTGGTGACCAAAATGGCTAAATTTACGAAAAAAAATGGCTAAAAACTTTTTATAAATAAAAACACATTAAAATTCAATAACAAAACAAAAATAATTCATTAAAATGATTTTACAATGAAATTGTAAATTGGGATCAATTTGTTACATAAAAACAAACGTAAATTAAATATTTTAGCATCTAAAAAATTTAATTTTCGATAAAATCAATGGCCCATAACTATAGTCGTAAACAAAGCATACTTTAAGAGTTCTAAAGTAAACTTTTCTTAAAAATATGCTTTTGATCTACTATAGACAAGTAAAAGCATACTTTACACGTTAAAACCGATGTTAATTTTAAAACCAGTTGAAGTTGTTTTTAACTCATTTAACAACAGCATCAGCTGTTTTTCGCCAAACAAAAAAGTACTTGCAAAAAGTTAAAAATGATTATGTTACAAGATATTGGCCGATATTTTGCAATTACAGTAGGTGAGTAATATGAAAATCTTAAAAATTTATGTGTACGCGAACGCATTTCAGTAAAATCCAGTACAAATTTGTACAAATTTTGGAGTAAACGAACGCAGCAAATTTGTATAGGCGAAGCAAAATGCCAGGCTGCCAGATTTGTCCCCGAAACAGCAAAGTGACGATTTGGCAATTGTAGTTTACTAAAGTTACATGTATTAAGTGGACGATTTTTCGGCAAATTTATCTGGCAGCGCTGATAAAGAATGAAGTTGTGTGTTAGATCTGTTGTGTTAAAATGGTTACTGGATGAGCTGAATGAGTTGAATCATTGCAAGTATTGTAAGTATTTTCCTGAAATTTTAAAACAAACTAAGGTCATTTATGAGCAGGGTTTTTAGATGTGACGATTTTTTTGAGAAAATATAGTAAAATGACGATTGACGATTTTTTTACTAAAATTAATAGCGTTATGACGATTTTCTGGCATCAATAAAACACTTACCAGAAATATTTAAAATAATATTGGGAACAGTCCAAAAAGTAAAAATCAATTTTTCAAAATACAAAAATGATTGGAAATTTAACAAAAAAAAAAAAAAAAAAAAAAAAAAAAAAATTCTTCCCCCATTACAAATCAGGCTGCTTTCATTAGAAGCATTAGTAATTCGAATTCTACAATTACATATCTGCATGCCATCGATACTGCAAAAAATATACACTAGAGCCCCGCTTTGCATCGGTCCTATTTGCGTCGCTTTTTAAAAGTTGGTTAAATCAGCTTTGCGTTTTTATGATTTCGGTTTGCGTCGCTACATACGATAAAATTTTTTCACTGAAGTCATAATCACATGTGAAGAATTTTTCTATTTGCGTAAAAAAAGGCGAATTCCCATTTAATTTTGTTAGGTAAGTTATTTTAAGTAGTGTTGCGTGCTAGGAAGTAAGAAGTTAGTTCTTAATAAGAAGTTGTGTAGAAAAATGGGTGCAAAGAGAAGAACAAACGATTAGTTTCAAACTAAAATTGGAGGTAATAAAACGTTTCAAGTCGGGCGAAAAAGCTGTTGATATAGAGAACCCTTGATTTAGCACCTTCAACAGTAAAAACAATTTGCAATAGTGATAGCTTTAAAAATTAATTATTTAAGGATAGCTCGAGTTAATAGCAAATGAGATTTTCTTTTTTATTTAAAGTTTTTGTGAATATGGATAAATAAAATAAATAAATTTTTGTTATGTTTTTATGCAAATATATTTTTTTGTTATGTATATATTTCAGCCCACTTGCTGAAACAAATAGAATAAAACTTAACCATATCACTTTCATTATCATAAATATAATTTCTTGCTAAAAATTGTTATTTTTGAACCAATCAATGTAATAAATTGTCTCTGATTTGTAATATTTAAATATTTGACGAATTGTTGACGATTTTGTTAAATGGTCGTGACGATTTTGACGAATTTTGTTAAAACTTTTGACGATTTTTTAAAAAAAAGCCTAACAACCCTGTTTATGAGTATGCGTATAATGTCGACGTCGCACTCATATTAATTTCTCTTGTGAGTATAAGTGAATCAGAGCAGGGCTGTCAGATGTGGCGATTAAATTAAAAAAAGGCGATTATTTGGCAATTTCTTAAGCGGCCCATGCACTTGCAATATTATTGTATATGATATTCGCCATATGATTTCCTTTTTGTCCTATATTATGCAATAAGTCGCACAATGGTTTCATTCATTCAATAAAAAAGTGAACATAACCTATAGGAATAACATAAGCAGCATTGTACAATGTTGCCAACACACTTCACTTTCTTTTCGTTGTGTAATAAAAATCAAAAGTCTTTTGATTGTAGCCAATATATTGTGCCACCTTCGAATATCACATACACATTGGCGATATAATTGTACAATACGTAAAATGGAACAATTTTATTGCAAGTGTATGAGCCGCTTTAAACACATTTTATCTTTTTTTCATATTTATATGAAAAAATTTATAAGTACGGGCTAAGTTTTTCTTTGAATTTTTAACAAATTTTAAAATCGCAATACGAATGCGGTTGTTTTTAATGACAAATTGATAATATTGCCAGATAGTTACATTGTAAACATTAACGAATTGTTGCCATAGATATTTGGAATAAAGCTTAAAAGCTTCTTAGATTTTCGCACATTTTCCTGATCAGAAGTTATCAATAGTCTAATCTTTACCGAAAAACTTATTTTGCAAAATAGATTTTAAAAACGCAATCGTATTCGATTGCATATGAAATGGGGTTTTTTAAATAAATAAATAATAATGTATACTAGGTAGTATGCAAAAATAATTGAATTATTAGCGAAGGAAAATCAGAAAATCAAAAATCGGAAAAAAAAGTTGCATTGATATCGTATTCTATATAGCAGTACCAAGCCTATTTTTCAATGTAGTGTGCAAAGCGAAAAAATGCATAGATTCTTTTTTTACACATTTTGACTCTGTTTTTTACGAAATAAAATCAAATATTTCTTTTAAACCTTAAAATATATAAAAAAAAAATTAAATATTCACTTGAAATTTTTGAAAACCCTGATTTTATATAGAATCGAAAACAAATCTGGGTTAGAAGGTAATTTTTAAAAATAATTCATGTAATTTGTTTAGAAGATTTTGTTGACTTAAGGTATTTGAATACGCCTTTTTAAGATATTTATCCTTTGCTTCAAATAAATACAAAATTTTACCGCTCACGCTTAAAAATAATTCATGTAATTTGTTTAGAAGATTTTGTTGACTTAAGGTACGGTCACACTTATTAAATATTTGATCAAATAAGCGTAACCCCTAATTTTGTTAATTGTTAGTGAGATTTAAAATGGTCTTTATATTACAAAATAAACTTATTATACTACTAGACGTAGCAATAAACAGTTTTCTGTAAGATGTGGTATTTTAATCAAAATAAATATTGATATTAAGCGAAATGATTTTTTAGTTTGGTTGTTGGTCCCGTTTTTTTCGTCAAATATTTGATAAGTCTGACCGTAGCTTTAAGGTATTTGAATACGCCTTTTAAGATATTTATTCTTTGCTTCAAATAAATACAAAATCTTACCGATCACGCTTATACAGTATTTTTCGGTTAATTGCACATCAAAATTTGCACAACTTTTTGTTCAATTAACCGGTGAACCAATTAGCCGATACCCGCTTAATAGAACAATTCGTTCAATTACAAGAATCCCGTTTAATTGAACAATTCGTTCAATTACAAGAATCCCGTTTAATTGAACAGTTTGTTCAATTACAGAAATCACGCATAATTGGAACTACAAATGAATTAAAAGAAATTGCATATGTGCACTTTAAGTTTTCAAAATAATTTTTTTTTACCTTAAACGAAAAAAATGCAAGTACCAGAAAAAATGTACATATATGTGTATACGCAGGTATTTATTATTGTAGGTATGTTTGTACTATTAAATGCACTATTTATGTGCACAATAGTTTTACAAAAAAATAAAATTTATAAACTAAAAAACAATTCATATATGTATTGGTTTTACGAAAAAAAAAACATAAACTTAAAGAATAAAAACAATTCATATGCATATACATACAACAAATGATGTCAAATATGTATGTGCAAAAATTCCAGATTATTTTTCAATAATAATGCAATTAACCGGGTAAAAGTAAGAGGGAATTTATTTTTGATGACATGAATTTTGAACCAATTAAGCGGGAATTGATTAACCGGGTTCAATTATCCGAGGAAATTTACATGGTTTTCGTATGCAATATGTATTTTTGCCCTATCATGTGGTTCAATTAAGCGTGGAAACCAATTAACCGTAGGGTCAATTAACCGACAAATACTGTAAAAACTAATTTTTTTGCATCAAGCTCTACTCATTTTGATAAAGTTTATGTTTTGGCATAATACAATTAACTGATCAGACACGTTCTAGGTTTTAAGATAATCGGCCTTCTTATGATTACGAAAATTCTAGTTCCCTTCAGCATACTTTTGCAATTTGAAGTCGCCAAACTTCTTGCGATTGCGATTTATGATTTACAGATTACAGAATTCAAGTCAGAATCACAAATGTTGAGCGTTTGGGGATTGTCTACTATACATAATATTAACACACTGATAGAACAAGGATAAACATGGAAAATTTATATAAAGGTAAAATGCACTTGGTTACTTTTTTTATATAAAACTTTTGTTTGGCGATTTTTGGCTATTTTTTTTACCAAATATCTAAAAAAAATTTTTGTGGCGATTTTTGCCGATTTTCGGTATACTATTTGGCGATGAAGGTCAAAAAAATCTGACAACCCTGAATCAGAGTAGTTTAGTTTAAATTATGTCTACGCACTTATGTGCTGTTTACACAACACAAGTGACTGAACGTGTAGTAAAATTTATATGGAAAACACTCAAAAAACTGATTGCTTTTCATATGAATTCTACTACACGTTCAGTCACTTGTGTTGTGAAAACCGCACATTACACTTACAATTTCATGAGTCAGTATGAGTAGCGAAAAAACGATTCATTGCTGATCTCTGATATACATACATATCGTTACTTTAATATAGAAAAGCCCTAACTAACATTTTCCTTACTTTACAGGAGAAGGAAAAGACTTAATAAAAATTGTAGTATCGTAGTTGCGATTTTTTTTAAACGCAGTTTTTTATTAAATTGTTTAGAGAGTTTAATAAAAAAATGCGTTTAAAAAAAATCGCGACTGCAAGAATATAATTTTTATTAAGTTTTTTCCTTCTCCTGTAAAGTACGGAAAATGTTAGTTCGGGCTTTTATATATTAAAGTAACGATATATTCTGGGTCCTGGTTAGTGAAGAAGTGGATTTGTTGCTCATATGTCTGTTGAAATGGGTTTTTCGAAGACGCCATTTATAATAGGGACTAAAATCTCAGTTAGCCGGAAGTAAAAGTAACGTTGCAAATCAGCTGCTTCATTTTGTTGCATGTAAAGCAGTCAGAGCGATTATAGTTAGCAGTAAAATGTAAACAATAGATTGGTATTATTTTTTACGGTAAGGTTAAGTTGGTCCCAGCTAATTGAGCCTTTAGTTGTTCTACATTTATGTCACATATGCTCTAATAAAATTTGCTACTGAAATTCAGCCTTCTAATTTTGACTCCTTTACTTTTTTCAGAAACCATCTAATTGTGCTCGTATTAAGTCTAAGTTCGCCCCAAAAATATTTTACTGCAAATCAAACCGAACCGAACCGATTCCATTTGAACATACCATCCATCCGTTAATAGCTTTAACTTCGTTTTCAATGACAGTATTATGCGGCCCTTATACGTTGCGACTTGTTGTACCAATTGTTGTGTGAAAGGTGGTTCCTCAATGTAGGAATAAAATCAAAACAATTCGATTTTCCAGTGTTCAACTCAATTGTACGACCAGTTGCAATAAGTAGGGGCCGCAATAGTGTAACATTAAGTGCCCGTCCCTAAAATCACTAGAGACATAAACTTCGTAATATAACTTTGTTCTATATAAATAGGTTACACAGAAAGAAAAACACTCGGGATAAATTAACAGCCTGTTTTTTGAAAATAAAATAAAAATTTTCGGTTGGGAATTTTAATTGAAACAACAATACAAAAACTCAAATTTGTTTTTGTTTTCAATATAAATTTCTAAACGAAAATTTTTATTTAAGTTTGAAAACAGGCAGTACGTTTTTTTACTTACTTTTGTTACGAGTCGTATTCAAATATTCAAGTACGAATAATACTAAAACGTATTTAAAAAAATCCTTAATGGGATTACTTTCGAAAATCAATCGCGGAATTTCTTAGAATAAGTACAAAATTCTTAAACCAAGAAAAAAGAGATTAAACTTTTCGTTGGTAGTGCCACTCTGACAGTAAAATTAAAACTAACAAGCGTGGGTTTAGGGTTACGGTTTTGCAGTGGATTTAAGACGACAGGAGAGCTGGACAGCTTTATTTTGTTTAATGAGAGAGACGACTAAAAAGTGACGTGTTACCGATTCAATTGATGGACGTTCATCCGTCTATGACTAGTTGTTCAGTGGCAGTCAAGAAGCAAAGTAGAAAAGTTGTAACAAAACACTACTATTGCTGTAAAGTAAAGTTTTTTCTTCCACTTAATTAACTTTATCTAAAAACTAATCTAGCCTTATCGAAAAATTAATAATTTATAATTTCAAACGTGCAGTAATCGTGTTTTATTGAAGAAACTACACTTTATCAAATTAAAATCCCACATGTATTTGTATGAGATGTGCCATTGGACGTGGCAATCAATCAATCCCGCCCAATTTTGTCGGATGCTGTGTATTGATAACCAAGATCCTTGTACCTAATTTGGAAACTTTAGCTCTTGCCGTTCTCCAGATATACCTACATAAAAGCATCAGCAAACTCATTATACCATTTTACCTTTGGTGAGAGTAAACAAACCAAAAATGTCGTATTTTAAATACACTAAAAACAAACAAGACATATTTTATTTGTTTCTTTTGTTCAAAATATTATTACGTTTTCTAACACAAGTCAAATATTTAAAGTTAAAAAACAAAAACAAAATTGTTTTAGAAATAAGTATGTAATTAACCTTTAGATGTCCGACATGGTCTGGCCAGACCATATTTGACTTTCATATGCAAAATCTTTTAAGAAACAAAGGCTATGAATTGTACAAGTAAATTGTCCTGAATCGAATAAAACAAATTTGAAATCATTTGGATCACATTTAGAGCACAAAAACCCACCCACAAGAAAAAGTCCGCTAAGTGCACCTAATGGTCTGGCTGGACCACAGGTTACTTTTTTGTCTTTTGCTCGAGCGAGGTGTTGAGGCCTCACGGAAGCGGGTTTTGCTTCGTGGGCGTTGGGAAAACTTGGGTTTTACCTCTTTTTTTGCCTCTTTGACAAGTAAGCTTATCTTTTTTTTTTTTTTGTTGTAATTGTGCTGAAGATACGTTTTGCGGCACAGCAACTCCATTGACGTGTGGTGAATTGCTTACCTCAAATATTTTGTCAGTGAGTATAGCTAATTTTTCTAGCGGATCACTACTTATTGAAATTACGGTACGCACATTTGGTGGTAGTCGGCTCATCCAGACAGATTTGAGCAAGTTGTCGTTCATTTCGTTGATTGCTAAATCGAAGCATCTCGCGAAACAATTGTGTTGGGCGCATATCGCCAAGTTTCAAATTCTGTAAAAGATTTTTGATGCGTTTCTGCTCTGTGACTGCATATTGTGTCATACATGTTATCCACAGGTGGACTTAGCGCAAAATCACTAATAAACTTAGTCTATTTGTGTGATCCGTAGAGCGGGTTTGGCATGCCAGAACGGAGGAATCCTTACTGACACTCTCGCAAATTGCGCGTTGACTTATTTGGCGTTTGAGTTTTTCAATCGAGTTCTGGCCAGGCCGTTTGGTATACTTAGCGGCACTCAATTTGTGGAACATAATTTATTTGCCAATCTTTATAAAAACGAAAGTCACTTTTAAAACTGGATGCGGTTTAGAACCTTGTTCGACCATTAGAAAGTTTTGTTATATAATTTCGAGTCATATAAAACATAATTTTATTAAAATATTATGATTCGTAACAGCTTAAGCCGTACTTAAATGATTTCCAGAGGTGTAATTTATATTGGACCTATGATATATAAGGATCAATCATCACACAATTCTGTAGAGCGATTTTTGGTATTAATAAACCTAAATTATACTAAATTTAAATACATTACTAACATTTGATTAAGCGTTTTATAAGTTTTAAAGTGCTTTACTGAAAGCTGCATTATATGGGACCTATGGCAAATTATCGACCGATTATCACAAAAGTGGATGGTGTTATTTCTGGCCATTAAAAGCAAAATTGGACAAAATTTTACTACAATATCTATATTTGCTACGGGTTTCAATGTAATAAATGTTTGCTGAGAGTGGGCTTTATATGGGGTCTATGGCAAATTTTAAACCTTTCTTCACGAAATAGCGGACCAAATTTTATTACAAGAGAATTATTCGTAATTGTTTGTTTTAGGCGGAATAAACCGTTTTTCGAGAGTATGCGTTATATAAGGGGTATGTTAATTTATGGACCGATCTTCAAGAAATTTTGTAGTATAATTTTAAGTCGCAGACGTATTTGTGCAAGTCAGTCCGTGCATTCCATTCCATTTATGCCCGTCGTGATCGTGTTCTTTCCTCACAGTTTTCTTTACCTGTCCGGTAAAACTATTTTGGTAATTTCAATGTTAATTTTGCAACATTTGTATTTTTATTAATTTTTTTAATTAAGTGTCAAAAATCGATGGTGTTAAACACACTACAGTTTAAGTCTAAAAGCCAATGTTGCGTGCTGAAACATAAACACGCGACGGACCAAGGTGCTCTGTATATATGGGGGTATAATTTTTGAGGAATCATAATCTCTTCATTTTCTTGGCATGAAGATACGATGTCCGATAGACAGAACATATCGAGCCATAACCGCAGAAATAGCTCAAGCGACATCATTTTTAATTTTCGTTTTTTTAAAAAATTAATAACAATGTTTTCGTCGCTTAAGCTTTTTCTGCGGTTATGGCTCGATATATTCAAGTTGTCGAAAGAAGCATACAAGAGTCTCAGTTTTTTTAAAGGTTTAAGATATACTTCACTCCATCTGATCTCCTTACTGCTTATATCATCTATATTTATATATTTTATTTCCCAAAGCTAAGCCCCGCGAAGCTCTGCGCTTGTCTGCAGGAAAGAAACCAGAGTCTCTGGCGGGAATCGAACTCGCAACCCAGGTGCTGATAGACTAGCTCACTACCAGCTAGCTTACCGGGGCACTGACATATCCAACCACAAATGGAATATAACTCTCATGTACGGGCCGGTGTTTCAAAATCTATTTTGGAACTACTCGACCGCGTGCAGAAGAGGGCGAAGGTTCTCATTGTTGGCAGAATGATATCTATTGACTCCCTCGGACACCGTCGCAATATGGGTTGTATTCGCCTGTCTTGTCGTCACCGCAATGGGATGTGTTCTGATTAAATAAAGGACCTGGTTCCCGAAACCAGTAGGTTTGTTCGTAATACACATTTTTCCTCGGGAGCCCATCCTTTTGTGGTCATTTGGCCGGCTAATCGTACAACGCATTACAGGAAAACTCGTTTGTTGGCCGGACTGTTCGTATGTGGAATAACCATCCTGCTGAAGTTTTTTTTCTTACTTTCAACATGTATGAATTCAAGTCGAATGTTCACTAAGAGAACTCGCTCTATCCTTCTTCCAATAAACTATTTTCCTTGTTCCAACACAATGCAGTTTTGGGCCTGAGAAAGAAAAATATTTCACACGGAATGATAAACTAAGAATACAGTTATTCACCACTTACAGTGCTATATTCGGCGATTCCGAATTTTGCCTTGGTGCGATAAGAGCAGAAGTCAAAAAGCTGCGGTTTTCTTAAAAAATAGATCATAGGCTAACTTCCCCCCAGCTTCTTATTACCAAAACAATTTAAAACCTTGCAATATATAACATTTAGGCAATTCACAAAGTGTACTATTGTGTCATATTGATTGTATTTGCTATAATATTATGAATGTCATATACATACATATGTATGTATATTCAAAATTGTTTAGTAATCGTTTATTGTCGAAAAACCTTAACCCGATGTGATTTCTTTTAGTTCTTGTAAAAAATTTCGATAAAAGATAAATCGTTTGAAAGAAAGGGACCGATATATATTTTTTTTTTTTTTTGTAATTGCATCAGATTGACTGAAAAGCAATTCTTTTGTTAAAAACGGCTGCCAATCTGCGTAATATGCAACATCCGAATTTGTTGCAATATCAGAGTAAAAATTGTATGACTAATGGCTAATTTCACCGATTCTATTTAAATATCAATTCATATTTAAATATAGTTTTTCATATAATTTTATTTTTATTTGACATGAAAAACAAAAACATAAATTGATATATAATGAAATTGGTGAAATTGGCCATTTAAGCAGCTAGTTTTTGCCGTAATTTATTGAAAATTGTGTTTTTTGGTTATAATAAGAGGCTTTATTTTATGCGTACCGATACGATGATACGATTTATGGATATGAAATTTTTACAAATTGCTGTTACCTCTCTACGTTTTCTATAATATCACTTTTTTGTTTAATTGTTGGTTTAGTAATTTATTAACAAACCGCATTTCCTCCCCCAAAAACCACTTACCACTTAGAAACACTTTTGTAAATTATTTATGTATTTGTTTTAACTCTTGCACAAACGACGTTAAAACCCAGTTTTAATATGAAAATCTGAGAACAAAAAAAAAAAATGTTGCAATAACCGAGTCACAAAATTTTTCAGAGTTGCGCTTGTTTAGTCTACAATGTAAATAATTTGGCTGTTGCAATAGACAAGGAGTTGCGTTTTTTGGGGGTTGGGCAACCCGAGGGTGCACTGAAGAATGCAAAAACCATTAAGAACTTGCCCTGATAATAAGAATTAACTTGATATGGTCGGCACCCTGTTCCATAAAGTTATGAAGTTCTATCGTAATAGCTTTCTTTATAAATTGTAGTAAGTAAATATTAACTATCTATTGGATATAGTTTACATATCAGCTGCAGAAAGTAAATTAAATAGCAATTACTACAGCGGCTCGGCTCATACACTTGCAATAAAATTGTTCAATTTTACGTATTGTACAATTATATCGCCAATGTGTATGTGATATTCGAAGGTGGCACAATGTGTTGGCAACAATCAAAAGACTTTTGATTTTTATTGCACAACGAAGAGAAAGTGAAATGTGTTGGCAACATTGTACAATGCTCTTTCTGTTATTTCTATAGGTTATGTTCACCTTTTTATTGAATGAATGAAACCATTGTGCGACTAATTGCATAATATAGGACAAAATGGCAATAATATGGCGGCTATCATTTACAATAATATTGCAAGTGTATGGGCCGCTTAACAAAATACTAACAATTAATTAGTAAGGTTGAAAATATGTAACTCAAATTGTGCCATTTTATATCAGTGACTATCATGTGACTATAGTTAATATAGCTGAATTAACCCGCAAAGCTTTAACCCTTATAGGGTTAATGGTTTAATTTTTAATATAAATGCTTCACATAACACCATCGATTTTAGTTAACTTAAAATTTTAGAAATGAAAACAACGAAAATAGTTTTGTGCGTTCTGCTGAGTTGTTTTCTACAACTAATGACAACTTATGGCAATAGTAGCGATAGAAAACAGAAAGATGAAAAGAGGTTAAAGGATTATCTTAAAGAAATGAAGAACCTAAATAATACGCAACATGCTATGTATGTTTGGAATAAGGCGTTAAATAACAATAATACAATACAAGACAAAATTGAACTTAACAACATGGTATGGGAAATTTATTTGCAAAACGATCCGGAACTTAATGCGATTTCGGTGCTAGCTCAATTGGAAACTTTCAACTATTTAATGCCGAAAAACTTTTCAAATAAACTAACGGTTTTAAAAACATTCTATGCAAGAATTTACATAATTGGACTAGATTGGAGATTAGAAGAAAGTCACATTCTTACATTAACATATCTTCCGAAAAATGTAATGTATTTATATTTCGCGAAAAAGTTTTGTCTTTTGAATGATAAATATTCAAATTACCTTTATACAGCCACCGAAGCAAAAATATATGAATTTAGTCGCTACGTTTGGCTATGGCACCATAATCCAACAATGGATTCTACAGGCCATATAATAGCTGAAATTCAAAAACCTTATCCAAATCATGAGGTGTTTCTAAGGAGTACTCTTTATGATACTTATTACTATATGAATTCGAGCACGATTACAGTTGCCGGTTCGAAAAAAGAGATTATTGGTGGAACTCCTAAAAGTATCACTTGGAGCATTAAGTTTTTGGATAATGACCGTGTTTCAATTTCTCAAAATGACTTTATAATGTGCGCTGAAGAGCATCATTCCCAAGACTCTCGAAATATTAGAGGTCGCCATACAAGTAATGTTTCTCGTAAGGATGATGAATGTCTATGGCGTTTGGGGCCTTGCAATTTTAAATGATTTGTGGCGATCCAAAAAATGAAAATTGTATATATTTACAGTTAGTCAAAAAATTATTTTCAAAACAAAAATATGTATATCAACACATTATGTAATGTACCGATTAAATTAATAAAGAACTTAAGCTTAAAAAAAAATATGCAAGTACTATAATATTTTAAAATACCTTTATTTTGAAAAGAATATGTATGTATATTTTTTGGCGCCCTATGCTCCAGTGGGTGTTAGATGAATATATCTATATACATAAAAAAATAAATATATATATATATAAATAAATATATATATATATATATATATATATATATATATATAACATTTCCGATACATAATACGCTTTAATTTTACATTTATTTCAATTATTTTTCTAGCTTAAAAATAAATAAAAATTAATTCAAAAGATTTTTCAGTCTATAAAATTTTTTGTCAACTGATTACGTTGTCCGCAATTCGACTGCGACATCTTATTAGAAAATAATGAATTGTTGTCAGATTTTTTTCTTTTATTTTTTTTATTCAATATTTTGTTGCAAACCCCTTTTGTTTTCTTACTTCTTTACACCGCTCGACATGTTACACTCTCAAGTCTTTAACCTCCTCAAAACGATTTAAAATACAGGGGTTCGATGGGCTTCAAGTCTGTACTTGATGATGGCCACTCCAAAAAATTAATAGAATTGTCCGCAAATATTTTTTAAAGCTTGGCCGTGTCATTCGGAGCATTATCCTGTTTAAATTGCCATATAACAGTCAAAGTTTTCTCACCCCACTGCAGCATAACATCATTTAAGATCTCGACGTTTTTGTCTTTATTCAAAGTGCCATCAATTCTATTGACTGGGCAAACACCGTAACAGTAGAAACATTCCCACACCAGTATTGATCCTCCAGCATGTTTTACGCTGGGTATCACAACGGGACTTCTGAAGAACCATGTGAGCTGTTCGCTCGATGGCTGCCAAAATAACCTAAGCTATATTTTACAACGCGTGAAACATAACGAGGATTTCATTCCTGATTAAAGGGACGACTAACAAAACGTCGTACGTCAGGACCAAGGCTATTAATCTAGGCTTCATCGCTCCAATGTGTTTTATAAATCTCATCATCAATCAATTTATATATATATTTTAAAAATAATATATACATATATATATTATTTTTAAAATAAATATACTTTAAAATATATTAGTAAGCAGTCAAATATAAGGAACGACTTTTTCAAACTTGCAATTTTTTGACTAACTGTAAATATATACAATTTTCATTTTTTGGATCGCCACAAATCATTTAAAATTGCAAGACCCCAAACGCCATAGACATTCATCATCTGTTAGAGAAACATTACTTGTATGGCGACCTCTAATATTTCGAGAGGCTTGGGAATGATGCTCTTCAGCGCACATTATAAAGTCATTTTGAGAAATTCTAACACGACCAGTACCTACAAAGTCAATGCTCCAAGTGATACTTTTAGGAGTTTCACCAATATTCCTTTTTTCCCAACCGGTAACTGTATTCGTTCTCGGCATCATATAGTAATAAGTATTAGAACGAGTACTCCTTAGAAGCACCTCAAGTTTTGAATCAGATTCTTGAATTTCAGCTTTTATATAGCCTGTAGAATCCATTGATGTATTATTGTGCCATAGCCAAATGTAGCGATTAACTACATCTACTTTTGCGCTGGTGGCTGTATAAATGTTATTTAAATATTTAACATTCAAAAGACAAAACTTTTCCGCGAAATAATTTACGAATATCACTTTCTGCTAAGATCCAACCTAAATCGTTATACGCTTTTCCAAATGTGTAACTTCTGTCATAGAATGTTTCTAAGTACTCTGTTTTATTTGAAAAGTTTTTCTGCATCAAATAATTGAAAGTTTCCAATTGAGCTCGCATCGAAACCTCAAAAAATTCCGAATCTTTTTGCAGAAAAATACTCCATAACATATTATTCACTTTAATTACTTCAGGTATAGAAAAAGAGGGTAAGAAATTCCGAGCAAAATGTACCCCAACCTCTTTCATATTTCTGTCTTTTTCAGATTTTTAAGAAACTCCTTTAAAGCAGCTTCACTATCTTTACTATTGCCATAAGCTGGCTTTAGTTGTAGAAAACAACTCAGCAGAACGCACAAAACTATTTTCGTTCTTTTCATTTCGAAAATTTTAAGTTAACTAAAATCGATGGGGTTATGTGAAGCATTTATATTAAAAACTAGCTTAACCCGGTGCGCTTCGCTACACTGCTTAAACCACTTCTTCAGTTGAGAGATATTTAATATATGCATCCTATGGAAGGTTTTCCCCCCTGCGCCTTCCCGCTTTATTTTTATTTTCAAAAGTGTAGTATACCATAGGAGTGGCTTCTACTAAGTTTAAACATTCTAACTATAACAGTTCTTAAGATATGTGATATTAAACATTGGCGTCCTATGGGGGTAACATATCCCCGATGCTATTTTATTTTAATTTTGGGGTTCAGAAGATCATACTACAAAAAGTTTAATAAAAAGAGTGCAGCGGCTCTAAATTATATTTCTATCTATGAGGGGTACTGCTCCTCCTCTGTCCATTTCTATATTGAAATTTAAAGTTTGCCATAATAGTAGCTTTAACCACGTTTGAAGACTCTCCCTTTAATAGTTCTTGAGTTGAGAGATATTTAATATATGCATCCTATGGAAGGTATTTCCCCCCTGCGCCTTCCCGCTTTATTTTTATTTTCAAAAGTGTAGTATACCATAAGTGTGACTTCTACAAAGTTTGAACATTCTAACTTTAATAGTTTTTAAGATATCCGATATTAAACATTGGCGTCCTATGGGGGGTAACACTTTCCCCGCTGCTATTGTGTTAAGTTTTAGGGCTCAGAACATCCTACTACCAAAAGTTCAACAAATTGCTTGCAGCGGCTCTTATTAATATTGCTATCTATGAGGGGTACTGCTCCTCCTCTGTCTACCCCGCCCATTTTTATATTGAAATTTATAGTTTACCATAGTAGTAGATGTAACCATGTTTGAAGACTCTCCCTTTAATAGTTCTTCTGTTGAGCGATATTTAATTTATGCATCCTATGGGAGGTATTTCCCCCCTGCGCCTACCCGCTTTATTGTTATTTTCAAAAGTGTTGTATACCATAAGAGTGACTTCTAGAAAGTTTGAACATTTTCACTACAGTACTTTTCGCTTATAGTCCACTACTATAGTTGCACAACTTTTGTGGACTATAAGCGAATTTGGACTATAACCGAATTTTTTTATAAGCCGTTTTATGGACAATAAGTGAATCCTAGTATAATCCACATTTTGGACTATATAAAAATTATTTTCTTCAAAAAAAACACTCTTTTTAAACAAAATAAAAGTTTATTCAGAACATAAACAAATAATTAAATAATAGTTAAAACAAAAAATTATAAATTAATTCAAAGGCTTTCAAAGCTTTTAATAAAAACAAAAAGGTAAATATGTAATTTAATGCTTCAAAAGCTTAAATTATGACATCATTTTAATTCTTTGAATGTATAAATCCAACGCAACATAAGTATTAATTTCATAGATTCTGCTATAAATTGCGAAATGTTAAACGTTTTTAAAAAAATTCTGTTATTTTAGTTTGTTTTTTTTAAAGAAGTTTTTACAATAAATAATTCTATTTTTTCAAAATCCATGTTTTGCTCAATTTTGTTGTCAAGACAAAATTGTCTTATAATTTCAACGGAATCTAAAACTTCTTTTACCAAAATTTGACATTTATTAACGTTGCCAGAAAGGTAAAAAAAAAATTTGTTGCCAGTTTGTTAAAAAAATATTTAAAAAACGAGTGGACTATAACCGAATTTTTTTGCATAAAGTATTAGATATGCCTGCAAAGAAAATGTGGCTTATAAACGAAAATGGACTACAAGCGAAGTGGACCTTAGAACAAATAATTTGCATGAAATTCGAAAAAATCAGCAAATGAATATGACAGTTTTGGCTTATATCCGTTTTTGGCCTTTAAGCGGAATGGACTATAAGCGAAAAGTACTGTATTACAGTTCTTTAGATATGCGATGTTAAACATTGGCGTCCTATTGGGGATTCCACTTCCCCCGCTGCTATTTTATTTTAATTTTGGGGCTCAGAAGATCTTACTACCAAAAGTTCTGCATATTGCGTGCAGCGGATCTTAATATATGCGATAATTAATATTGGCATCCTATGGGGGATACCAATTCCCCTGCCCCTATCGAAAAAATAAGTAGCCTATTTTATTTTTAGGGCTCACGTGATGTATCTGTAAAAATTTCAGGAAAATCGGTTCAGTAGTTTAGGAGTCTATAAGCCAACAAACAAACAAACACACATACAAAAATTTTTCATTTTTATATATATAGATAGATAGATTATAGATTATTCCATTAACCCTATAAGGGTTAAAGCTTTGCGGGTTAACTCAGCTATATTAACTAAAGCCACATGATAGTCACTGATATAAAATGGGGCGGCATGAAATAACCCCCCAAAATATAACCCCCCAAAAAAATAATGAAATAACCCCCCAAAAGTTTGTACAGAGCACAACAACAAAGATTTTTGGGGGGTTATTTCTTTTTGTTTGGGGTGTTATTTCATTTTCTTAATTAAAATATCATTATGAAATAAAGCCCAAATATATTTTTTTGGGGATTATTTCATTTTCAAATTTATTACGGAAACGTTTTTTGGCGCAAGGACTTTCTTCTCTATAATATAACAAACACTGCCTTCGTTAGCAAAAGCTTCTTCTAGAATTTTCTGCTCTATGGTATACCAAGCACCGTCTTCGCTAAGTAAAGCTCCTAAATTTGGGCTTGCGCTAGGCCTAAGGCCGCCTATACAGAAAAGCATTAATAAGCGAAGCCGGTATTTATTATACCATAGGGGAGGAAATCCTTGCGCCTGTAATGAACAGACAAAGATTCAGAGATTCGAGAAGCTGATTTTATCCTTTGGCTAATGGTGCTCTAGTAGAGAAAGGAGAACGAACGGGAGCCATTGATATCGCTAGCTATCAGCCGGGTGGGGGGATTCTTGTTCTTATCAATCTCTTTTGCCAAATTAGAAAACTTTCCGTTACATAAATATTATTATAGACTCCCTAAATAATATACTGGACCGGGTGTTGATCATATTTATAAAAGATGTAATTAAGACCCCAGTTATGATCAACCAAATGACGGAATAACTACAAAAAAGTACCTTTACAATTGAAACTTTATATTCTCTTCTTGGTTTACATGAAGAGAGAAACGCCTCTTAACCCTCCCAACCTTTGATCGATCACAAAAGAAATCGATTTAAAATACTCATGTAAGTTAAAAAAAAACGATTTTAAAAAAAATAATAATAAATATCAAAACAAAAGATATTTTCTTATCGTTGACTTAGTGTCATATTATCAGATATTTAATTATAGGGTACCAAGAAGCAAAAACGTAACTTTGTAACTTGTAAATTCAACTATATAGATATTCATATACATTTCAAACGAAGCATGTTTCATAACTAACTGAGAACTGAAATGAATGATCATATACATTTGTTCTGAAACATGTTGCGTGTGATATGGTTGTTGCTTCTTTTTTTTCTTATATTTAAGAGCAAGGTCTATCCAATGACTCAAGTAGTATATTTTACATGACACAAATATTTTATTTTACAAACACAAAAAAAAGGGATTTGATTCTGAATTTAGGGTAAATTTTTGACTATGTGCATTTTGAAATTTATGTAATTTGAAAATTTGTATTTGATAAAGTAATTTTTTCTTTTAAGCACTTTGAAATTTAATTAAAGCTATTAAAATTCATTGTATAGTTACACAATTTGATACTTTTGTTGTTTTTATTATTACGATGCATGTTGGAAAGTTGATGATGTTCGGTTTTTTCACTCTTTGGTAGTTTTGGGGCACAAATTTATATCCTTAAGCTGAAGGACAAAGGATTATTCCATGATTTTAGTTATTCACTTATGTATTTCTGGGATCTTGTATTAATATTTTTTTCTAGGCTTCAATTTCTTAATTTTTTATTTAGATAAAGAGTTTTTTAGGATCAACGTGGTTTTACCGCTACTAATGTTTCGTCAGAAGTTTGAAAGTTAAATGATTTCTCTGCTTGCTCAATTTGTTTATGCTTCTTCTGCTTTTGATTTGCCTTTTAGGTATTTTAATTGTTGCTGCGATTTATTGTTTTTTATTAAACAATTAATAAGAAACAAAACAATAGTTGTGGTGATTTTATTAAATGCACTTTGGCGTTTAATTGTTTTAACAAAATTTGTTTAATACAAGGAAAATTCCTATTAAACGAAATTAACGTTTTTGGAAATTTATAAATTGTATTTCTTAGAAAAAAATATTTAAATTGTAGTTTTTTATGTAAATTTTAGTTTTAAATTTACCTTGACACAGTTGTGCAAAAAATTTGTGGTAGAAAAAAAAAACGCAACTCCAATTACAAATCTTAAAGACTTGGTTAGGCTTTTGCAGAAGGCGGAAATTATGCAGGTTAATTTAAAAATCTAACAAAAATTATTAAATTACTTTAAGGGGAATAAAGAATATAATACAAAGCAAATATGCTGCTTACAATAACATACCTTAAAATTCTTTTCTTTTGCGAGCTAAGTTATTTTGCAAAACACTGTTATTGGAAGATATCCTTTTAAACAAAATTTTCTACGTTTTTAATAACTTTTATGTGTTCTTACCAAATTCCGATTGAAAAAGAAATTCTAATTTGTACAAATCGTGAAAGGAAACCTCGTAAAGTCATTGTCTAAGCTCTAGCTCGGCGATTTAACGAAAATGGCAGACGAAAAAACATGCGTTTTTATGCATCGCTTCATACAAATGCGGTGTAACATGGTAATGCTAACATAGAAGTTATTACAACGAAACACAGCAAGTTTGATTACATTCATCAACATTATCAACAGCAATAATTTAATAACGTTAATTTGAAAATTTGAAAAAAAAAACATAAAATAAATATCTAATGATATATATAAATATAAATAATAAAATAATAAGAATACTAAAAAAATATAATATACAAATCTAAATTAATTTTTAAGAATAGAGAAAAACATTCATTTTAAAATCGTACTCTACACGCCCGGCCGAAGTGAAGATTTAGTTAGCGAAGCCAGTGTTTGTTATACCGTAGAGGAGAAAATCCTTGCGCCCGGTCAAAGGCCGGCCATTTAGAGAAGATTTAGTTAGCGAAGCCAGTGTTTGTTATAACGTAAAGGAGAAAATCCTTTCGCCCGACCAAAGGCCGGCTATACAGAAGTGCTTTAGTTATCGAAACCGATGATTGCCATATCATAGAGGAGAAAATCCTTGCGCTTGGGCGAAGTCTCAACCATGCTATCTATCGCATGATTCTTTAAACCAAAATTGTACAATTAATGTATTATACATATTGGGGTCTTATTTCATTCCAGAATTTGGGGTGTTATTTCATATGAACTAAGCCCCCAAAAATTAGGGTATTATTTCATTTCTGTTTAGGGTGTTATTTCATTTCATTGGGAGCTTATTTCATTTTCAAACTTTGGGGGGTTATTTCATTATTTTTTTTTGGGGGCTTATATTTTGGGGGGTTATTTCATGCCGCCATAAAATGGCACAATTTGAGTTACATATTTTCAACCTAACTAATTAATTGTTAGTATTTTGTTAAGCGGCCCATACACTTGCAATATTATTGTAAATGATAGTCGCCATATTATTGCCATTTTGTCCTATATTAAGCAATTAGTCGCACAATGGTTTCAATCATTTAATAAAAAGGTGAACATAACCTATAGAAATAACACAAACAGCATTGTACAATGTTGCCAACACATTTCACTTTCTCTTCGTTGTGCAATAAAAATCAAAAGTCTTTTGATTGTTGCCAATACATTGTAGCACCTCCGAATATCACATACACATTGGCGATATAATTGTACAATACGTAACATTGAAAAATTTTTTTGCAAGTGTATGAGCCGCTGTAGTAATTGCTATTTAATTTACTTTCTGCAGCTGATATATAAACTATATCCAATAGATTTACGATAGAACTTCTTAACTTTATGGAACAGGTTGCCGACCATATCAAGTTAATTCTTATTATCAGGGCAAGTTCTTAATGGTTTTTGCATTCTTCAGTGCACCCTCGGGTTGCCCAACCCCCAAAAAACTCAACTCCTCGTCTATTGCAAAATTTTGTGACTCGGTTATTGAAACTTTTTTTTTTTCGTTCTCAGATTTTCATATTAAAACTGGGTTTTAACGTCGTCTGTGCAAGAGTTAAAACAAATACATATAAAATTTACAAAAGTGTTTCGCAGTGGTAAGTGGTTTTTGGGGGAGGAAATGCGGTTTGTTAATAAATTACTAAACCAACAATTAAACAAATAAGTGATATTATAGAAAACGTAGAGAGGTAGCAGCAATTTGTAAAAAATTTCATATCCATAAATCGTATCATCGGATCGGTACGCATATAATAAAGCCTCTTATTATAACCAAAAAACACAATTTTCAATAAATTACGGCAAAAACTAGCTGCTTAAATGCCAATTTCACCAATTTCATTAAAGAGCCGAAATTCAAAATTATAAATATATAAATATTGTTATGACATCATCCACTAACAGATTGTCTTTTGCCTAAACATAAAAACACTTACACAGCATATTCCCATAGTAGAAGCTAAGTAAAAACACAACACTCTTATTTCAATAATTTTTTGTTTTATTTATGTCAACATAAAAACCCTTACACTGCATTTTCACACAATAGAAGCTAAGTAAAAAACAACACTCTGATATCAATAATTTTTATTATCAGCAACACAAGTGAATATGTTATTCATTGTGTGTGTGAGTATGATTTCAACAACTTAAAAGAAAAATAAAATTCATTACTTTTGAAACCGTCAAACTGTTTTGTCGTTTTATTTAATCAATTGATTTTTTTTAGTAATCAAAACTGGCGCAGTCGGTAGGATAACAAATTAAATTTTTGTTATCCCTGCAAATAAGAACCTACGGTACGCCAACACCCTTGAACGAATATCAAGGATATGAAGTGCTAACTGTGAACAAAAATCTATTAGTGGAAATAATAGTAACAAAATACTTTTTAAGTGAAAATTAAAAAAAGTATAAAATTCGTAAAAAAGATTTATTGAGAATAAAATCTATAACGAATAATGTCAATCAGCCCAGGAAATTCTGCCCTAGCAGCAGCAGTAGCGGCGGCAAATGCAGCAACGGCAGCTAGAGTACGAGGACGAGTGCTTGACATCAACCCACTAACGTATTTAGAAAAAATACAGGGATTCGATGGACGCAAGGAGGATTTATCAGTGTTCTGTACCAACGTTGACGATATTTTACCAACACTTTCGGACTATAATGAACAAGCTCAAAAAATGTGCATAAACATTGTAAAATCAAAACTAACAGGAAAAGCCCGAAGAGCTATGGAGATACATCCACACTTAAACAACTGGACGGACATAAGAAAAATGCTGGAAACTAATTTTGGTGGATTTCAAACATCTGATCAGTTATACGAAGACCTGAGGGGAGCACAATATCAAGGTAATACCCTAGATTATTATAACTTTGTCCTACACAAATTGGCAATGCTGAACCAAAAATCCAGGCAAGAAGGGAACCTCCACGACATCGAAAGAAATATCCAAACAGCACTGAAAATTTTTGTGACAAGATTACCCGTTCACATGAGAATAGTGTTATGTGCTTTAAAACCACAAACAATGGAAGAAGCCATCCACGAATTGGCCCAATCAGGCTTTTTAGCAGAGGAAAAAAGAAAAACCAGTAAGAATCAACAACAAGGACAAAATTGGCAGCCTAAGACCAATCCAAATCAGCAGACCAATCGAAATTGGACTCCAAAGATGTACAACCCACCACAACAACAACAACAACACCATCAACAACAAGGACAAAATTGGCAGCCTAACACCGGTCCAAATCAGCAGACCATTCAAAATTGGACACCAAAGATGTACAACCCACCACAACAACATCAACAACACCATCATGTGCAGCAACCAAAAGCCGAACCAATGGATACAACCACAGCCCAGACAAGAAGACAAAATCATCATCAAACTCCAGTAACGGAATGTAATTGTAAGTGTACTAATTATATTAAGCAAAATAAAGACCAAACCGTAGAAACTTATGAATCAGAAAATTTTCGTGTACCGGCCTCTCTGGAGGACAATCCAAACAACTTGGACTTCCCTATATTCTATTCAGAGGACGGACAAGAAATCTTAGACTACTAATTGACACAGGGTCTACTGAAAATTTTCTTAATTTCAACCAATGTCCACCTAAATTCATTATGAAACTAAAAACCCCTATCCAAACTGCAGCTGGAAATATCACAGTTACACATGACGGGGTTATGCCAGCGAAAAATTTAAGCATACCTTTGAACTCAGAAACAACCTTTAGACTTTTTCAGTTTCATAAATTTTTCGACGGTCTTTTGGGCCACATCACTTTAAGAGAAAACAAAGCAACTATCAACTATGATAATGACACATTAATCCTTAACGAAAGACAATTTAGAATTTATTATGAGGGAGAACCAGAAAATCAATACGAATTTACGGACGAGCTAAAAAATTTACCAGAACTTTATAATGTTGAGACTTTGGGAACGGAGTGCAACTTAAGGATAGAACATTTAAATTCAGAGGAAAAGGAATCAATACAAATTTTAATTCAAAACAATAGTGATATTAGTGTGATATTTTTTATAAAAAAGGAGACGATTTGACTTTCACCAACGAAGTTAAACATAGAATAGACACGAGAACATACATTTACCCCGCTATACATATCCCAGAGGTAGAAAAACAAATGACAGAAATGTTGAACCAAGGCATAATTAAGGCTAGTAGCTCACCGTATAACGCACCTATCTGGGTCGTGCCCAAGAAAGAGGACAGACAGGGCAATAAAGAATGGAGAATCGTTGTGGATTATAGGAAATTAAACATGGTGACAAAAGAAGACAAATACCCTATCTCTCGTATTGACGAAGTCTTGGATAAGTTGGGACGGGCGAATTATTTTTCCACCTTGGATCTTACCAAGGGCTTCTATCAGATAGAAGTAGAACCTAGGGATCGTGAAAAGACCGCATTCTCTACACATAATGGACATTACGAATTTATTCGTATGCCATTTGGGCTAAAGAATGCGCCTTCGACATTCCAGAGGATGATGGACAATGTGCTTAGGGAACATGTTAACAAAATCTGTGTAATATACATGGACGACATTCTCGTTTTCTCGACATCCTTACAAGAGCATCTCGTAAATTTGGAAAAAATATTCCGAACTCTGAGAGAAGCAAATCTAAAAGTTTCACTGAACAAGAGCGATTTCTTAAAAAAAGAAACAGAATTTTTGGGACATGTTGTTACCAAGGAGGGTATAAGCCCTAATCCAAACTAAATAGAAGGTATAAAACGTCAAACTATTCCGAAAACTATTAAGGAAATACAAAGTTTCCTCGGACTCAGTGGTTATTATCGAAAATTTATACCCGACTATGCGAAAATAGCCAAACCCTTAACAGTCCGCCTTAAAAAGGATTCAATTATCAATGTAAATGATAAGGACTATAAAGAAGCTTTCTTAAAATTGAAAAATATATTAATGTCGGACATGGTTTTAAAATATCCCGACTTTAATGAACAGTTCGTATTAACCACGGACGCGAGTAATTATGCGCTAGGTGCTGTTCTATCTCAGAAAAACGGACCTCTAGCATTTGCGTCGAGAACTTTGATTAAACATGAATGTCAATATTTAACCACAGAAAAAGAACTGTTGGCCATTGTGTGGGCAGTAAAACAGTTTAGACATTATTTGTACGGACGGAAATTTCAATTACGTACAGACCATAAACCTTTGGTCTGGTTAGCGAACCTCAAAGAACCTAATTCCAAACTTATCCGTTGGAAGATCAAGCTTAATGAGTATGAGTTTGACATACAACACTTGCAAGGCAAGGAGAACAAAGTGGCGGATGCATTGTCAAGAGTTAGGGAAACAAACGTATTTGAGAGAAAGAATACTAGATTTGATTGCAGTATTTGTGGGAAAGTTTACAACCATAAACAAAGTCTAACCTTGCATATGAAAACTCATTCTGACAAAAACCTGCAATGTAAAATTTGTAATAAAACGTTGTCAAGACCACGATGTCTACAAGACCACCTTAGGAAAATACATAATTATGTAGAGGAAAAAGATACTTTCAAAAATATCGAAAGACGAAGTGAGTCACCTGTACCTACCGTACATTCAGCTGATGAAGACAGCAGTGACCACTTCCTAATATCCCAAAGACCGTTACACTCATTTAATTACCAAATTGTGTTAACCTATTCGTATTCAAATTATACGGAACAGATGATAGCGCAAATATTATCTAATTCTAGTGATAAACAAGACGTTGGAATGTATTGCGAAGATACTGACGATCTAATTAAAATTCAGAATGAATATAAAAAGTTAAGGGAAAAAATCCAATCATCTGGTTAACCTAAAAAAAGTGCTTACAAACTAATTAAGAGAAACTATAGAATATGAAAACCTTTTAGAACTTATAGCAAAACACCATAAATTTGAAAATAATCATCCAGGAATAGAAAAAACTTACATGGAATTTAAGAATAATAATTGAAAAAGGAAATTACTAAATTTATCAATAACTGTTTAATATGTAATTTTAAGTTGGAAAGGAATCCAATTAAATTATCCTTTGAGAAGACCGAAACACCAAAAGCCCCACACGAACACTATCATACGGATATATGGTACTTGGACAAATCTACTAATTATGTTACGATGATAGACAAATTCTCAAAATACGCAATGATTGAAGAAGTTCAAGACAGAACACCATTGCAACTTATCAAAAGCTACACAAAACTCTTTATGTACATGAAAACTCTTAAAATTCTCACCTTGGATAATGAAACATCCTTCAAATCGGCTCTTTTTTCTGACTTTTTGGACAAAAAAGGAATAAATTACCACTTTGTTACCCCCAACCGACATACAGGGAACTCCGATATAGAACGCTTTCATGCAACCCTGAACGAGAATATACGCATATTTAAAAAGCGCGAGGAAAATTTGGACATAGCCTACAATGTTGACTTACCGTATCAAGCTCTAGAAGCATACAATAATAGCATACATATGACAACGGGAGAAAAACCAATTAATCTACACTTTAGGAACAATATTAAGACAAAAGAGATTTTTGACAGAATAGAAGAAAGAAAAACTAAGACCTTAGGATACCGAAATAAGGATAGGAAGGACGAACATATAAACGAAGCGGTAATGAAAACCCACCAAACGGACAAATTGACATCGAAAATGAAACAAGTAAACGTAGAGAAACTTAACGACAAAAAATATAGAAAAAATAAACAAATAATACATAAAGATCAGTTCCTCAAAAAGAAAAAACTTTCTAGATCTCTGGAAGTGCTTGTTGACAATCCAAACGGTGATAACACCAGTGATGTCGCAGAAGTTGATGATAACTGATTTGAACCAAGGAAATGGCTACACAATATTGCAATTGGGAGAAATACCGTTAATACAAAATTATTCGAAAATATTGCATATTTTTAAAATCGAAGAGTATTTAACTTACATCAACAAACTAGAATCCGAAATAATGAAATTAAACGACGCATATCTGCAACATCAGATTGAACACTCTAAATTGCAGTTACTAAGCATAATACCTAGATACCGTGTTAAACGAGGACTTATAAACCTTGCTGGAAAGGGGTTAAAATACTTGTACGGAACTATGGACGACGATAACAGGAAGGAAATTGAAGAAAAACTAAAAATTAATACTATCAATAATCATAACTTAATTGAACAATCGAATAAACAAATCAAAATCAACACTCACTTTGACGAACAACTAAAATCATTAACGGATCTGCAAAACCAACAGACTAAGTTACTTGCACAAAATATGTACTTTATCAATCGAACCAGAACAGACTCGCGTAAAACTTACCTCAGATACGAAATTGAACATTTGGGAAAATTAGTCGAACAAGCTCGAGAACTACTACTGGCCTCAAAATTACGAACATTAAATAGAGATATTTTAACAGACCGGGAAATTATTGATTTTAACATAACATTGTACAAGTTGGAGAACATTGAACTTGACGTTGCAACTAAGGAATCAGATATTATCTTTATAATTAAAGTCCCTAATTTAACTACCGAAACTTATAAGGAGATTTTCATACAACCAATCCCCAATAAAAACGGTCAAGAAATAATGATCAACGCAAACAACTATTTGACAGACGGGAAAAACATGTACGAAAACACTAACAAATTATTTAAATTAAGAAAAATAAATGATAAATGTATTCAAAATAGTATTTAGAAAAGACAAAATGATCTGTAATTACCGTCCAAACAATAGTGCCAGCATTATTGAAATTGGATCGAATGTGATAGTAACCACTAATGTGGATATTGAAATTAAACAAACATGTAACCAATTCCCGTTCACATTAAAGGGACATTATCTGATTTATATTGAAAATTGTATGATACTACTTGACAAATGGTACAGTAAGCAATTTTATCAAAACACTGTAATCATACCAAATCCCTTCCGGGCCATTGAAATATCTACTTAACCTTAAGACAACTAGAATATAAGCATATTAACAACACAAACATTATAACCGAACTTAAAACTAACCAAAAGATTCACAATTACACCACTTATACCATCTTGACAATAATAATCATTACCATATGCATATGCCTATATATTAAAAATAAGAAAACTGTTGAGCAAACGGCCATCTCAGTAAACTTACCCTCACTTCCCTTGGAACCCGGGATAGGCTCTTTGTCTGGGGGTGTTATGACATCATCCACTAACAGATTGCCTTTTGCCTAAACATAAAAACACTAACACAGCATATTCCCATAGTAGAAGCTAAGTAAAAACACAACACTCTTATTTCAATAATTTTTTGTTTTATTTATGTCAACATAAAAACCCTTACACTGCATTTTCACACAATAGAAGCTAAGTAAAAAACAACACTCTGATATCAATAATTTTTATTATCAGCAACACAAGTGAATATGTTATTCATTGTGTGTGTGAGTATGATTTCAACAACTTAAAAGAAAAATAAAATTCATTACTTTTGAAACCGTCAAACTGTTTTGTCGTTTTATTTAATCATTTGATTTTTTTTAGTAATCAAAACTATATAAAAATATAAATATATAAATAGATATAAATTATCGAATTTACCTGTTTTTACCCAAAACATTCGAATTTCCAAAAATCCCGTCTTAGTGGACCGATTTGGGGGAGAAACCCACCTCCGGTCCAAATTTCAAGTTTTTAGCTTAGGCGCCAGTAACGTTACAATTTTATGTATATGGATAAAATTATATACAAACTTTTTTACTTGGGTGAATATTTTTTTTATGTAAAAAAATGTAAAGTGTAGAAAAATATAAAGTGCAAAAGAACTACTTTACTAAACAATTTTATTCAGAAAATTCGATTTCTTTTTGGCTATTTTTTCAAAAAAAAGGCGGGCATATAAATTTTTAAGTCGAGAGGCGCGGATTAGGATTTTATTTCAGACCCATGTTTTCTTCGGAGAGTTCTCTTAGAATTGGATGTTGATTACGTTTTTGCTATACGATTTTTCATTTTTTTTTATCCATACAAATCGACCCGGCCTAATCTACATACCTATTTCTATAACAATTTTTTTTATACCCTCCACCACAATAAGTTGTGAAGAGGGTATACTAAGTATGTCATTCTGTGAAACTTTTTTATTATTCATCTCAGACCCCATAAAATATATATATTCTGGCTCCTTGAGTAATTCTAAGTCGATGTAGCCATGTCCGTCTGTCTGTCCATCTGTCCGTCTGTTGAAAACACGCTCACTTTCGAAAACCTCAAAAGAAATAAACAAACTAGGTGTCAAATTGCTTGTAGTTATCCTAAGCAGTTTGGGATTGAATTTCAGCAAAATCGGTTCAGTAGGACCAGAGCTATGAATCAAAATGTGGAACCACCACCTTCAAAAACTTGATAATTTTGTTACAAAAACTAACATAAATGATGCAAAAATGCACGGAATGACATAAGATTTTGCACAAGTCCGTTTTATTCGACTAGAAATGACACTGTAAAATTTCGTGAAGATCGGTACATAATTTACCCTAGGCCCCATATATGCCCTACTCCCGGAAAACAGCTTAGTCTCCTAAAACCATAATTAATAACAAATCGTCACAGTTTAAGATAATAATAATAAAAAGACATCATACAGATATTACTCCTTAAACATTCGAACTGTCGGTGGAGGGTATCAAAGATTCGGCACAGCCGAATATAGCACTCTAACTTGTTTTTTTTGTTTTTTAACTTTAAATATTTGACTTCTTCTAGAAAATATAATAAAATTTTGAACAAAAAAATAAAACAAACAAAAAATGTCTTGTTTTTTTAATGCATTTAAAATGCGACATTTTTTTGTTTTACCCTTAACCGAAGGTAAAATGGCATAATAAGTTTGTTATTCCGTTTGTAATTCTACAATATTGATCATAGGCCCTACAAAGTAAATATATTCTGGGACCTTATGAGTAGCAAAATTGAATTAACAATGTCTGGCTGACCGTGTGTCTGTTGCAATGAGTTTCCGATGACCCAAGATATGGTGGACTAGGTTGTTTTATATTTAAATCACATATAGTCCTCAAATCGCGGAGTATCAGCTAAAAAATCACGACTGCCTCTTATTTTACCCATAAATCTTTTGCTGTTGTTTAATGTGTGTATATCTGGAGAACGGCTAGAGCTTAAGTTTCCAAATTAGGATCTTGGTTATCAATACACAGCATCCGATGATATGTGGGCGGGATTGATGAATTGGACGTGGCACATCTCATACAAATACATGTGGTATTTTAATTTGATAAAGTGTAGTTTCTTTAATAAAACACGATTACTGCACGTTTGAAATTATAAATTATTAATTTTTCGCTAAGGCTAGTTTTTAGATAAAGTTAATTAATTGGAAGAAAAAACTTTACTTACAGCAATAGTAGTGTTTTGTTACAACTTTTCAACTTTGCTTCTTGACTGCCACTGTACAGCTAGTCATAGACGGATGAACGTCCATCAGTTGAATCGGTAACACGTCACTTTTTAGTCGTCTCTCTCATTAAACAAAATAAATCTGTCCAGCTCTCCTGTCGTCTTAAATCCACTGCAAAACTGTAACCCTATACCCACGCTTGTTAGTTTTAATCAGAGCTGCCGTTTTGGTTATTTCTTACCAAAATTGGTTATATATTTTTTCAATGTGGAGATGTGAATATTTTTTTCATTTTGGTTACTTTTTTCTAAAATAATAATACGTACGAATATGTTTTTTTGATACACGAACTCGAATAATTTGTACTGTACTATGATTTTTTCATTATTTGTTACCATAAGCGGAAGTTTTTTATACTTTATCGAAAACAAAAAATCCTTTCAAAACTGCCAACAAATAATATTTTTAAGATTTTTGTTAAGAAAAATATTGCCATTTGTGATTTTTATATTAAAAACGGCCATGTTCGAAAGCATATGAAGTTTTAATCGATGGAGATTTAAAAACATGCGGAATAAATTTCAGAAAATGACTGAAAAATTACACAAAAGTCGTTTTAGTGTTTCTAAAAATATGAATATTAGTTAAATTTTCTAAATTTAGGTTATTTCCAGAATATCTACTTCTTAAATACATATTTGAAAATACACATCGGAATTTTAAAGATTTTTCAAAAATACACTGATTTAATATATATCATTTATAACTTGTCGGTATGTATATTTATTTAATGTTTTTAGATTATTAATTATTTGGTAATATTTTCAATTTGTAAAAAAACCTTTGACTGTCTCTTTCCCCATTTAATGTACGCTCCCAAAGTCGAATTTCTTTATATTCGCCATAATATCTTACAATGATTCACAAAATGTATCAAATAGAACAATTTTAAAACAGTTATTAGTAATAAGAATTATAAATTTGAAATAAATTTTACAAACACGAGAAAAAAGTTTTTATAATATTTTAGATACATAAGTATATGTATGTAAATTAGAAAATATTTACATAAAATGCATTTCGCATATCGCCAATCGTTTTCAATTTCGCCAAAACAATCGCCAAACGTAAATTTAAATCGACAAAAGGATTAAAAAATCGCCACATTTGACAGCTAAAAAGCGGAAAACGGTTTTCCTTTTTTGTTATTTTGAACTGTGAAGTACAATTTTCGTTTATTTGAAACGACATATTAAAAAATATTCAATTTATTAACTATCAATATACATACTGAATTTTGTATGGAAATTTCACGGATTTAACTCTTATATAATAAAAATATTTTTTACAAAAAAAGTCTAAAATAAATAAAACTTTTACCCTCAATTTCACCAAGTTCGGTTAGTCTGCCTTCACACATTTCATCTTTTGATGCTCAACTCCTATGTTTTTAGGTGAGGGAAGAAAGAAGAAAGGGGGTTAGTACGGAGATGCCTGTACTCGGTCAGTACGCTTTGTGTTTTTATTCGTTGGTATATGCACAACGATGGCTGCGTGTAATTTTTCTTTTCTTTTTCCCTTTGATTTGCTGTTATTAAAATTATTTTTGTTTTGAAGCGTAAAAAGTTGAAACCCGTTGCTGCGTGTGATTATATTGGCATCTTTAAAAGGGAAATGAAAAGAAGTTGAGCATCAAAAGATGAAACGTGTAAATTCAGACTTATAATAATTTATCACTTATAGCTGTCAAAAAACATTGTTAACTGGAAGTTAAAGTTATAGTTAATTTTAACTGATCTTGGTGAAATTGGGGGTTACTTAAGCTTCTCGTTATTTTTGTAATATGTAAAATAATTTGGTTTCTTGACTTATTCAGCCTGTTCAACGATTTCGACCGTAGAAACATAGAAAATTACATTTAAAACAAAATTCTAAAGTTTGTTTTTGGTTTAAATGTAATTTTCTATGCAAACGTTAACGTTCGAAATCGTTGAACAGGCTGATAATTATTATATTACTTTAAAGTGCAAATATCTTTGTATTACAATGCAACTTAAAATAAATTTTAATGATTTTCTCAATTAATAAAAGGCATTTTAAATTTGGTTATATTTTTTCACATTTGATAACTTTTTCAAAAATTTTGGTTGTAAAAATTGTATTGTACTGGTTTTAATATTACTCTCAGAGTGGCACTACCTTGGTTTAAGAATTTTTTACTTATTTTAAGAAATTCCGCAAATGAATTTCGAAAGTAATCCCATTAAGGATTGTTTTAAGTACGTTTTAGTGTTATTCGTACTTGAATATTTGAATACGACTCGTAAAAAAAGAAAGTAAAAAAACTTACTGCCTGTTTTCAAACTAAAATAAAAATTTTCGTTTAGAAATTTATATTGAAAACAAAAACAAATTTGAGTTTTTGTATTGTTGTTTCAATTAAAATTCCGGCTAACTCAGACTTTAGTCTCTATTATAAATGGCGTCTTCGAAAAACCCATTTCAACAGACATATGAATGTCAAATCAACTTCTTCACTAACAAGGACCCAGAATATGTGAATGTATATTAGACCGACTCAACTTGTGTGGAGCTGAAAAAAGTGTTTCTGTTACCCCTCTGAAAATAAAGCTTAATATGTTTAATGATGGATGATTCCCAAAATATTTTGGTTCTAGCGTTCACCATCCATGAGCTGGACCATTTTTGAAAACGGTATTTTTTCAGTTTTTCGAATTTTTTTGTACTTTGCTCCAAGGCGTAATAAATAAAATTTGGTATCATCGAAAAGAGTTTTTGAAGCAGCATCCAATGATATATAAAACTTGCCCACTTGCGACCTACTAATTGAGATATTTAACTAAATACATATTTTCGTTTCGGGTTTTCATACAAATTCTTCGTATGTGGAAATAATGCTCTGCTTTTCAAATTGAATCTGCCTTCGACCAATGAAGGCAGAAACAATATATTTATCCGTTTTAGAGCTTTTTATGAATTTTTGTATCGATCTGTTTGTGAATAGTTTGCATATTATAGGTATTGCTGCATTTTTCCACGTTTTCGAAGCATATGTTAAAACTTGTTCAGCAAACAAAAAAACAAATGGTTAATTTTTTTTAGAAATTTCAGAATTTACTATAAAGTTGCTCTGACTTCCATTTATAATGGGTTTTTAGCCATCGTTGAAAGTAATTTGAAAAAGGGCTACATTTAGCAACCTTTAATTCGATTTTATGAATAAATCAAATAATTTTAGCATGGCAATAAAATATTTTTTATCTCTATTATTTTTTACTGTAGATTAGCCCGCAAAAGGTTATGATTATGATTTTCCTTTAAAATATTTCAAACTAATAGACTTATGTGATTTCTATGAGGTGAAAAATAACGACATTGATTTTATCGAAAATTAAATTAATCCCAATTTACAATTTCATTTTAATGAATTATTTTTGTTATTGAATTTTAATGTGTTTTTATTTAAAAAAGTTTTTAGCCATCGTAAATTTAGCCATTTTGGTCACCAAGTTTTGGCAACACAGGTCCACAGTAACCTTGTGCGGAAAGTAAAAGTAGCAGTTTTTAGATAATTTTTTCAAATTTGGTCAATTCGTTTTAATTGTCATAAGAACGAAACCTATGTGAATTGTGAGAATCGGTCTATAATACCATATAGTCCCCATGCAAACTTCTTTCTTTATGTCCATAAACCATTTAATCATTTGACCCAAAATAGCTTAATGCAAATTTAATATGGTTGAATCTGTTCAGCTTCCATTTAAATATCAATCCCTAAAATATTTAAGCTATTTGATCCTGTTTAATGTTAATATAATTTAAAATTTGGCGACCTTGCCTTTAATCCCTTTAAGACAAAATATCCATAGATTTGGTGTAGGGAATGGTAAATGAATTCCAAAATCGATTTTCGATCGACTTTTTTCATTTTGATTTTTGAAATCGATTAATCGAACTTCAAAAGCGATTTTAAAATCGATTTCAAACTGTTTTAAGATTAATTTGCAAACTTATTCTTTTTACCACAAAGGGGGATCACCAGCATTTTTTTGGCAATATACTGGAGAAATTGAACTGAGATTTTTACAGTGGGTAAATATGACTCTGATTTTAATTTTCTTGCAAAAAGTGAAAATGTGTAAGTTTTGAGATGACCTTAAGAGGGACAAGTGCGATATGTATGTATGTACAATTTACATATAAAAATTGTGTTCTTGTGTAGTTAATCAGGCCAGTCCCATAAATCAATTCCGATCGAAAGTGATTTCGTTTCTTGCTTCACATAAAACGAAATTACTTTTGATCGGAATTGATTTCTGTGGCATGCCAGAATGTATGAATAGTATTTCAAAGGATTATGACAATAGTTCCTGATCAGTGGCGTCTGTTTCTTTGCTAAATTACTATTAAGCTAGTTTTAGAAAACAAACGTTTGCATGCCATTGATGTCGGAAAGATGGAGAGATATTTTCTTGTAATTTTGATTTGTTTTTTCACTCTGCTTATTACTAGATTTAAATATCACACACTTTTCTGTTTGAATATTAGCATATTTCCATAGGAATGCCATGGTTTAATTTATTTGTTGTGTTTCTATAATATGTTGATTTTTACAAATCAGACTTTCGGTGTTCAGTGACTCTAATTTCTGAAGAACAAGAGCCCCTATGTTATAGTTGGAAGTATACCAAGGGTACTAATAGGTAAATAAGTAAAACTACAACTTATTACTTGGAATAAACATACCACCTACGCACCTATGCATGCACAAACAAATATCCAGCTATATTGTGCATGCCATGCCCATAATTTATGGATTTAATTAAGATTAAAATTAAAAACTACCACAATTTTGATAACAATAAAAAAAATCGATTTTAAAAGCCCAATAATCGATTTCAGTATAAAATCGCATAAGCAAATTCGATTTAAAAAAATCGATTACGATCGATTTACCATTCCCTAATTTGGTGTATTTTTATTACATTCAGTACAAATAACTCTTACATGAATCATATTTTGATTTTTATGCATATTTTTAAAAAAAATTCTAGTACATATTTTCAAATTAACATTAACATGTTTACTTGGCTGCATTACTGCTGTGTTGTTGTCAAATTATACTGAGGCAATTAACCGAATAAAATTTATGTGTTATTTTGTTTTGGGTGTTACATTTTTAAGGCAAACACCCAAATTGGGTAATTAAGCGTAAGGCAATTAAACGTGGATTTATGTTTGAAAAATGGAAGAAAAAACCGGGGACTTAAAACTCGAGGTAAACAATCATTAAAGGCATTTAAGCGTGGGCTAATTAGCCGAGTTGTACTGTATTGTAGAAATTACAAACGGAATGAGAAACTTATATACAGGTATGTATACTCTCTCCACCTGTGGTGAAGGTTAAAAAAAACAAGCCACTTTAAGAAAACATATTATTCAAACAAAAATACTAATTAATTATTTACTCATAAGATCTTTTTGTTAAATTCATAAATATTTTATTTGGTTTAGTTCTTAATTTTACTTTTGTGGATAAAAATACACATTTAAAAAAAATAATGTATGTTAAAACAACTAGAGTATCTATAAGTTATATTCGGTTGTGCCGAATCTTGTATACCCTTTACCGCTCTTTTACAGAAGTTATATTTATTTCGGGAGGACATTTCTACAGGGACTATGTAAGACATTAGATCTACTTAGACCGTTTGACATGAATTATCCACTTGACTGATTTTTAAAACTAAACAAATCACATATATAGAGAACATTTGAGCTTAATTTAATCAACCTTGCTTATTTATATGGAGCATATCAGACCATAATCCAATGCGCGAGATTAAATAATAGAGCGATTTGACTTATTTGCCATATTATATACTTTAACCTAAGAGATTTATTTGTATATAACTCAGTCGATCGACCAGTATTTAACTAAGATTATTTAAGGTCTAAGTGAAATATTAGGCAACCTAATACCCGGCATATCTGTCTTTAGAAGTCTAGAAGACTCATATCGTTAAAACAATTTCGCGACTTAGAGCGAGAATATTTTTAATAAGGTCTTAAGGTATTCATAGACTACAAAATATTATTGAGTACTTTTTTGCTATTAATTTGGTCGTTTTGCTCCTACTGTTCAATAAGATGGGCGTTATATAAAACTTACGCACACATATGCGTATTGTTTGTCATGTCAAAATATTTTTTTTTATTGGGCAGAATAAATCAAAAGACTTTAAACTATATCCAATTTATAGTGGCAATTGTATTGTACAATATCAATTGTGTGGGTACCTAAAAATTAGGTAACAAACGGAATGACAACTTTAATATGTATAACCTTTTCAGCTGTGGTGAAGGGTATAACAAAAAAAAAGCATAGTCGGGCAAGCCAGAGCATATGATAGTCTAGCCAAGGCCAACAGCTGTGTTTATTTTTTTGAAAAAAAAAACGAAATTTTTATAAATAAATAATACAATTAACCAAAGTAAAGTTAATTCAACACACAATTTTTAGAAAACATATACAGCCCAATTATAAATAAAAATTCCCCGAGAGTTTTCTCACATTTTTCTTATGTAAATTCAGTTGCAAAAAAAGGGAAATCGAAAAAAACTCCCGGGGAATTTGTATTCATAATTGGGCTTATAATTAAAAAAATTATAAGGGTTTTCACGATATCGCTTAAAATTGCGATTTGTGCCAATGGGAAAACTTGCGAGACCCGTTTCATTAAGATCCTTTTTAATTTTTGTGGAATTATAAGCAAATAGTGTCTGTTTGTAAGAAACGTCCATAGAAAAATAAATTTAAAAAAAATGTTTAAATAACAAGATTTTGTCAATATTTTTTTTTTGGGAATACAAAATTTATTATTAATAAGATTTTTGTATGACATGCTTAATTCTCAATTTTTCATATTTGATAAATACACTGAAATTTGTTATTGATGCGCATTTCACTGGTTGCTTAGGCCCGATCATCAGTAAACTTCATCCAAATATTTTAGAGAAAATTAAAGATATTATACAAATAAAAAATATTTAGCGAATAAGAATTATAAGCACCAGTTTTACTTATAACAACTTAAGCAAAAACAACAACAATAAACAGTGAGTTTATCTTTTCTTACATTCCCCACTACAATTGGTTGGAATTCTCCCAACATTAATTGTTATCAAAATTGCATAAAGAAAGCCAAAGAAAAATGTTCTAAAACTTTTGCAAGAGTTAATTGTTTGTGATTTAAAAACACTTCAAGTTTTTATTGAAACCGACAGTAAGAATTAAAAACAAATCTGTTTGTATAAATGCACAATTGAACAGCGCAAGTTTACAAGTTGAAAATGGCAAGTTGTGTAAATGAATTCTCATACAACTTTTGAGAGTTCATTTGTGAGGGCGTACAAATGCACAGATTGCGAGACTTTTAAGCAGGGAGTTCCAAAAATTTGTTGGTTGTGTATCACTGATGAGATTTGTGGTACAAATGTACCAAATTTGGTACAATCGCAACTTCGTATATTATACTAACATATAAAGTATATACATACATACATAAGTATATGTACTCGTATCCCTGTAGAAGCCTTGAATTAGGTGTCTCCAAATCGCCACTTTTGTCTATTGTGTCTACATTTTTCGCTGCCTTTGAGAAAAATAGAAATAGACAAAATTTTGCTTCTTCTTAATTTGTATACCCACACCACAATAGTGAAGAGGGTATTATGCATTTGTGCTGATGTGTGAAAAACTACAAAATAATACTATCTGAGTCGATTTAGGGATGTCCCTCCGTCCAACTGGCTGACTGGTTGCCTTTCCATGTAACCTTGTGCGTAAAGTACAGGTCGCAATTTTTAAGGTAATATGAAATTTTGAACATAGGTTTCAATTCATAAGGACAAAATTTTGAACATAGGTTTCAATTCATAAGGACAAAGCCTACTAAAAATGGTGAGAATTGGTTTATTATTTTACATGTTTCTATACAAACTTCGTCCTGGAATAATGTAAGTGCCTATAAACCATCCTATTACGTTGGTATTTAGAAGAGTATCCACATTTTTCCGCGATTAATTGATCGAATAATTAAAAAATAGCAAATAACTCGAACAATTTATGTCAATTAATCGATTAAAATTAATTTCTTGGAAAATTCTGCTCTTGCATCTATCTTCATTACTCATACTGTTAAACATATTTTAGTCCATTTTTAGATTTGAGCGTGTGTGGTAAATTATGTAAATCACATTCAACATTTTTTATTTTTTTTCGAATTTATTCTATGAAAAAAATAAAAAATGTTGAATATAATACAAAGTAACCTACGAAAGGAAAAAATTCCCAGTTTCTACTTATGTAAATCACTTTTAACACGGTTCAAACAACTGCAGTCGAAACCAAAAACTGTCAAACAAAAACCGAAAATTTGTGTACAAATTTTCGCTTTTTGGGTTGTTTTGATAGCGACTGTTTACATATAATGAATCACAAGTAAAAGCAAAAGTTTATTTGGCCAATGACAAATGAAGAAGTGGAAGAAATGGCAGACTTTCTTCTTTGACTGCAGTTTTGAACGCTGACTCTATCTTCTAATCGGCTGGATACTGACGTTTAAGATATCATCAGATATATCTCAAAAACCTAATCGTACTTGTTCGAAAACGATGTGTCTGATTTTTATCGTAAAATAAAAAAAACGTTAAAAAAACTTACCCAACCCATAGAGTAGAGTTTTAAAATAAAGGAAATTTAAAGGGAATTACAAAAATATATATATAAGTTATCAGCCATGTTCTGAAAACCGAATACATACGAGTGTAATTGGAATAAAACAAATGTTAAAAAAAGATCGTGTTTTAAAAGTTTATAAAAAAATCCTTTAATATAATGTACATTGAATCCTTAACTTCTCTTAAAATCAGGAAAAACAGCGATAATTTTTTAAAAAAAATGTAACGGTTAATCTCCACTGATTTAAATTTCACTCGATTTTAAGAAATAATAAAAGGGGTTAAAATGTTTTTCATAACTGGCTGGCACCTCTCACCCAGGGTTGTTAGATGTGACGATTTTTAGTCATTTTGACGATTTTTTTTAGAAAGAACAGTAAATTGACGATTGACGATTTTTTTTACTAAAATTAATAATGTTATGACGATTTTTTGGCATCAATAAAACACCCACAAGAAATATTTACAATTATGAGTCTAAACACAATGTTTGCGGTGCGGTGCGATTTCTCGTTGCGGGAGAGAAAAATAAACATAATACAACGGAAGACGGCGACGGAAATAGTTGTCACTTTTTGTTTAAATTTTATTAATTTATTTGTGCATACATTTTTATCATGTTGTTTGTTTTCAATAATGTTGTGAACATAGCCAATTATTCAAAAACTATGGCAACATCAGAAAGAGAACTAGTATCAGAAATTGAGAGACAAGGCGAATTAAATTCTACGATTTTTTCATTATTTATTACCAATGAACGGAAGTTTTTTAATTCCTTTCAAAACAGCAACCAAATAATTTTTTTAAGATTTTTGCTAAGAAAATATTGCCATTTGTCGATTCAGTGTTTTTAAAAACTTGAAAATAAGTTTAAGGTTCTGAATTTAGGTTATTTCTAGAAGTATATTTATATACATAATTAAAAATACACGTAGGAATTTCCCATTAAAAATATTTACACATGAGCTGTGGCTACGAGGGCGTTGTACCAGTCACCCCCTAGAATGAAAGATATCTCAATAAAATTTCTAAAACATGAAAAGTTCACTTCACTTACCTCATCACTTATGCCATCTCGGATCCCGTCCCCAAAAATCCAATTTTTTGCAAGACAAGAAAGTCTTTCAAAACTAAGTATGTGTAGGTTTTGATATGCCCACTTTTATGACACCCCTCCAATTAAGCCCCTTTTTCTTTTTCACACAAATATTACATTAAACCAGGTAGAAGCCAATACAAACCAAAAAAATATTCCATCAGTCACGCTTTAGAATAAAAGGTATGGTTGGAAAAACTTTGTTTTATATATATACCATCACCATTTAAAGTCAAATTTCCTCGTAAGGTTTATTATTATTAATGGCTAGAATACGGTTTTATGTTTGTATTTAATCCTTTTTTTAATCAAACTTAAAATTCTTGATGGCATTTGTGATATCTCGGATCATTTCTCTCTGATGTCTTATTTGTTTCCATGCCAAGAAAGTCGTTCTAAAGCTTAATATATCCAGCTTTTAAAAAACTCGCCGCGCCCCAATTTAATTTATATAATTAAATTGTCATTACAGTACAACATAGCCATCTTGAGACTCGTCAAGATTTACATACACCGACTACCCAATTTATAATTTTTCGCATATATGTTTTTAAGCACTCATTGATTCGTAGGCATTTAATTAGTTTTGTATTTTTAGAGTTAAAGCCGTATTCTCGCCATTAACAATAAAAAAGATACGATGAAATTTGACTTTAAATGGCGTTGCTATATATGGGGCAATCCAAATCTAATCGGACAGTATATTGATTCCCTTTGTTTTTTACTGTGTTGATGTTCCTTCTCAACAGCACATTTTTTTCAGATTTTTTTGGCTTATGGTTACGGAGATATCGAATATTAAAAAAAACGCGTTATAAGAAAACTATGTTCAAATAAATACTCATAACTTTTTTAATATTAGCACAAATGGAATAATTATTTTTTTGTATTTTTTTTTTTTTTTTGTCTATTATCCAATAAAAAATAGAAAACAATTTTGCACATTGGGCTGGCGGTGCACAGTGCTTTGTCCCCATATAACGAAGGGACATAAATAGAAGGAGTTGTCAGAAATTTTTGAAATTTGGTACACTAGCATAAAATAGATTATTTAAGAAAAATATGAATTTTTGGACAAATCGGTCCAAGGACACGCCTACCTCCCATGTGTCCTGAAATGGAAAAATGTAATTTTAGCTTCAATAATGCCCACAAAACTACAAAAAATGGGCATGCTAATACACACACAACTAGCAACGTGTGTGCAAATTTTCACTTAAATCTGAACAAGGACTCAAGGTCCTGCCATATATCCTTTTTCTTAAAAATGCTATAGTACCTACAAAAATTATCCAATCGTAATAAAATTTGGTATGGAAATTGATATTTGTTAGAGATATATGTGTGCCGAATTTTGGTAGAATCGGATTATTAATGTGAAAAATACAAAAACATCATTAAATGAAAAATGAGTTAAAAACGCTTCAAATGCTCTTGCAAAAATAACAAGTAAGAAAGTATAATCAGTCAAACCCGACCATGTGATACCCTATAGTATAGTATTTAAAAACAAATTTCCTAGAGTGTAATCTATTTGGGACCCATGGGCAATCATGGACCCGCCAGAACAAAATTATGTTATGAGGTTAAGATTCGTTTAAAAGTTCTTTCTCCCGAATATTGTTTAGATATCTTAAGCTCCGTATATGAGTTTTTTGGATGAGGGTTTATATGGAACCTATAGTTTATTTTAGACCTATCTGTACAACATTTTGTCATGACTTAGTAGCTATCGTAAAAATCACTGTCGTCAATTTGTATGTAAATACTTATATTTTTAAGGAAGCTGGCATTAAAAGCTTTTTCGGGAGAATGATTTGTATGGCAGCTACGTTCTAAAATAAAAAGATTCCAATACAATTTGATGAGCTGATTTGAAATATCATAAACGAATATTGATACTTGAAAAATGTTTTTTCACGTTCTCATCTCTAATTTGAAATATAAATTAACGGCATTTTAATATGAAAACAAAGCAAAGAAAAATATAGCCCAAGTCAAGGTGAAAATACTTTACAGGTGGCGTTAACAGCACTTCTTCTTCTTCTTATTTCCTTTAGCTCCCTGTGGAGCATAGGGCCTCAACGTAATTTCGCCATTCTCCTCTATCTCGAGCGATGATTTTTGCCCTGTTGAAATTGTATCCCATTTTTTTCATATCATCTTCAATAGTTCGTCTCCATGTATGCTTTGGCTTTCCTCGTTTCCTGCTACCCTGCGGGTTCCATTCTAGAGCCTGTCCGCATATTTCTGTTGGTGATTTCCGCAGGGTGTGACCAATCCAATACCATCGTCTCTTTTTAATTTCGAGTTGTATTTCAATTTGGTTGCATTTCTCGAGAAGTAATTTGTTGGATATGGTATTTGGCCACCAGATCTTCAGAATTTTCCTGAGGCATTTATTTACGAAAATTTGAAGTTTCTTTTCAAGTATTTTCGTCATTAGCCAGGTCTCACATCCGTATAAAAGAACAGATTTTACGTTTGTGTTAAAGATACGTAATTTGGTGTGGGTGTAGATTGATGATGACCTCCAGATTTTCCATAGCTGTGAGAAAGCGCCTTGTGCTTTGGATATTCTACTATGGATATCGTTTGCAGCTCCGCCATCTGGGGAAATGACACTCCCGAGGTAGGTGAAGGAGTTCACATTGTCGATAGCATTCTCACCGGCTTTAAAGTTTGCGTCAGAGTTGGTCGCATTTATTTTTAACGTTTTGGTTTTTGCGTAGTTAATTTTTAAGCCAACACTGTTAGATTCGACGATAAGGTTGTCAATTTTATCCTGCATATCGGCATGCCTTGATGATATCAGGCATATGTCATCTGCATATGCCAAATCTTCCAATTGGCTTTGGAGGTTCCAAGTGATACCACGGTTTTTTCCGTCTATAGCCCGTGTTAAAACATCGTCCAGCACTATCAGAAATAGTATAGGTGACATGAGGCAGCCCTGTCGAACACCAGAAATGGTGTTGAACTCCGCAGATAAGCGACCATTGTACAGAACTCTGCACTTGAAGCCATCGTATTGTGCCTTTATCAGTCTTATAAGCTTTGGTGAAATACCCCTCTGTATTAAGGCATTCCATATACAGTCTCTGTTAATGCTGTCGAATGCTGTGCTATAATCGACAAATACAAGTTGGAGAGCGGCTCTAAACTCCACGGACTGTTCTATTATTATTCTCAATGTATTAATGTGGTCGACACATGAGCGGTTTGATCGAAACCCTGCCTGTTGCCTGCGAATGGTTGAGTCCAGTTTTTCGTTCACGCGATTTAGTAAAATTTTGGTTAATACTTTTGACGGAATTGGGAGCAACATAATACCTCTGTAGTTTCGGCATTGACTAAGGTCGCCTTTTTTTGGGATCGTGACTAATATCCCCTCCAACCATTCTTCTGGTAGTTTTTCTGTTTCCCAAATTTTAATAAATAGGGGATGTAGGAGTCGAGCTGTGGTTATTGGACATGCTTTAATCATCTCAGCTGATATGTTATCAACTCCAGGGGACTTGTTGTTCTTCATTGACTCTACGGCTTTAATAATTTCATTGTATTGCGGTGGTTGCGACAAAAGTGACATGTTTCGTGTGGTCCTGTTATCTCCGTGAGTCACGTTTGGAGTCGGGGGTGGGAGGGTAGAATTATTTAGAATTTCAGAGAAGTGTTCTCTGAATCGCTGCACTTGGTCTTCAATCGACGTTAAGAGGTTTCCATCCTTGTCCCGGATGGGTCGTGATTGAAGTGCCTTTTTCCCGCATATTTCTTTAGTGATGTCGTATAAGAGTTTCATCTCACGTTTTTCTGCTGCTGCTTCTGCCCTCTCCGCGAGTTTGTCCAACCAATTGGACTTATCTCTTCTACACGAAATTTTCACTTTTTTAACAAGGTCATCGTAATCTTTGGAAGCCTGTTTCTTTCTGCTTCTTACTTTGGTTGAATCTCGAATATTTTTTGACTTTCTGCGTTGTTCGATGAGATCCCACGTTTCGTCAGTCATCCATACTCTCATCTGCTTTGGTTGGGGTCCGAGAGCTTTCTCGCTGGCATTTATGAACGTGGATTTAAAATTTGACCACAATGATTCAACGTCTTGTGCACCCATTTGTCGAGTGTCTTGTACAGCTGGATATAGTTCGCTTATAAATGAACGCTTGGTTTGCGGCGATGAAAGTTTTTTGAGGTTGTATTTTTTTCTTGATCCACGTTGGCTTGGTCGTTGTATGGATGCAATTTTAAGGCGCAAAGATGCCACGAGAAGGTGGTGGTCGGATCCGATGTCAGCGCTCCTTTTGACTCGAACATCTAGTAGACACTTCTTCCAGAGTCTGCTTATGCAGAAGTGGTCTATCTGATTTTCGGTGATTCCATCTGGGGATACCCAGGTTGCTTTATGGCATGGTTTGTGTGGGAATAGCGAGCCGCCGATAACGAGGTTGGCTTCATTACAAAAGCTTGTCAAAAGCCTGCCGTTGGAGTTTATTGCGCCCAATCCATGCTTTCCCATTACGTGTTCAAGACTGTGGTTTTCTGAACCGATTTTAGCATTTAGGTCTCCCATAACGATGAGTATGTCTCCCTTTTGTATTGAGTTTGTAATTGACATGAGCTGGTCGTAGTACGCGTTTTTGGTTTCTTCCTCTGCTTGTTCGGTGGGTGCATATGTTTGAATGATGGTTATATTCCTTACGCGTGATTTGAATCTGCACCAAATGAATCTTTCGTTTATAGGTTTCCAGTTGATTAGCGATTGCGCAGCCTTTCTGCTCAGTAAAAATCCGACTTCGTCGCGGTGATGGTCATCGATGTTTCTGCCGGAGAACAAAAATCGGTTTCCACTTTCCAGGGTAACATCGCCAACCCCATTCCATCTACATTCTGAGAGACCAATAACTTGTAGGTTAAGTCTTTGCATTTCTTTTGTGGCTTCTTTGAGTTTGTTTGGATCTGTGAGAGAACGAACGTTCCATGCACCAATCAGTGTTTTCGATTTCATTGAAAAAGTATCGGGATACAAATTATAAGTAAAATTTTTGCGATTTGTTGAGGTTTCAGTTGTAAGTATATTAATTTCTAAGCATGGGTTCTGCACCTCCAAATCAGATGTGCATGCTACCTGTGATAAATCAGAGGTAGGTGGATTAACCGCTGGGATGCGGCGACCACTTGGAGACTTAATATTTTGCTGGTTTAAACTCATGATATTTTAGAAAGTAGTATTGGTTAAGACTGTATTCCGTGCGGTATTCTTGACAAAAGTACGAAAAAACAGAAGTAAGGAAGAACATGTAAAATCAATTAAAATGGATAATCATTCAAAAAAGCAAACTTCGATCTACCAAAGGTTAAAATACAATTTGGTTTAAGGATTGATGTTTGACTATTGACGTCAGCAGCCTTCGATGGCTGCGAGTGTAAAACGGCAAATCCATTTGAGAAGATCGAGTGGTTGCGATCGAAACATGTCATGGTAACCTGCCGGCCGCGGTTCGAATCCCGGCCACGGTCAAAAATGAAAGATTATCAATAACAATTTTAATTAATTTTCATGTTGTAAAACACCTTTCTTCATAAAAATAATTTAATGAAAATTAAATTTAATGAACTTAAGCCTAATTAAAAATATTAAAAATTTGGATTAAAAACCATAAATAGTTCAACAAAATAACCACAATACTAATTATTGTTAAAAGCTAAGGCACGAGCTCTATGTGTTCATTTGTCCTTCAAGTTGTGCTGAAAAAGGTCAACAAGAAAAAGAAAGACAAAAATGAAAAAACAAAAAATGTACTTTGGACTTCAAGAAAAATTCTTGACAAAAGTACGAAAAAACAGAAGTAAGGAAGAACATGTAAAATCAATTAAAATAGATAATCATTCAAAAAAGCAAACTTCGATCTACCAAAGGTTAAAATACAATTTGGTTTAAGGATTGATGTTTGACTATTGACGTCAGCAGCCTTCGATGGCTGCGAGTGTAAAACGGCAAATCCATTTGAGAAGATCGAGTGGTTGCGATCGAAACATGTCATGGTAACCTGCCGGCCGCGGTTCGAATCCCGGCCACGGTCAAAAATGAAAGATTATCAATAACAATTTTAATTAATTTTCATGTTGTAAAACACCTTTCTTCATAAAAATAATTTAATGAAAATTAAATTTAATGAACTTAAGCCTAATTAAAAATATTAAAAATTTGGATTAAAAAAAAATACTAAAATAAAATAAATAAAATAATAATTATTGTTTTTTTTTAATAAGCAAAAAAATGTTGCACAGTGGCTTATATCGAAATTTTTTTTTAACTAATATCAAAAAATCAGAAAAAATAGTAGTTTTTTTAATCCCACAACCAAATTGGTCTTAAAATTTGTGGAAAAAATCATAGTTTAATACAAACAAAACTCAAGAAAATCGAAGAGTACAAACAGTGAAAAAATTTATTTAAAATATCAAATCCCGAAAATCGCATACAAGCCCAATGAGCAAAATTTTTTTCAATTTTTTATTGGATAGAAGACAAAAAAAAAAAAAAATACAAAAAATAATTATTCTATTTGGACAAATATTGAAAAAGTTATGAGTATTTATTAGAACATAGTTTTCCTATAACGCGATTTTCTTAATATTCGATATCTTTGTAACCAGGAGGAAACAAAAAAATATTTTTCTCCATGTCCGATATGGCTTGGATTGCCCCATATATTTTTTAAATTATTAAAAAAAAAATTTTTGAAAATCCTAAAAGTTCCGAATCGCTAAAATCCGCCAAAAATTAAAAAACGTCGCCGTGAAATATACAGACCCTCTTTCTTCGAAATCATTCACTACACGATAAATAGTGCGTTTTGTTGGCACGTTGTTTCTCCCAAAAAATTCACGTCACTTTCTCATCGTCACAGTCATCGATGATTGATTTCGATAAAATATTTAAACTATTAAAACACGTTGGTTTATCGAATATTTTTCCATAATTTGCTGTTAAGACTAATGTTTACTAAAATGGCGGCAAAACAAAGTTTTATTTAGAACAAAGTAAAAATGACTAGTGAAGACAAACAAGGAACATTGTACTACAAAATAGTAAATAGTAGTCTACTTAAAGAAAGAATTTTTGTGGTTAGCATTAAACAAATATTGGATATATGTACATTAGGGGTATAACCAATTTTTTGGCATAGTACCATGAGTTCAACCATGTCCTAGTAACCACGAAAATTATAATCTTTTGTAATTTTTCTCAAAAAAGTTCACGCACCAATTGGTTTTTCTAAACCAATGCAATATTGAATATTCATAATTTTATACGGTGTTTTTTATTTATTTTTAATTTTGTTTCGTTAAAAAAGATTAAAGATACGTTTTGGTTTGCGGAAAAATCTCTTACCATCTCTAAATATTAATGAAATTTCATACTTGAGCTATTTTTTGTTTTAAATAAACATATTATTAATTTTTCTTAAACAAAAATAAAATTAAAAATTTTCAAAACTTCATCACGGTTGGTGTGTGAATATAGAGATATACGTTCTCTTATAGTTTTTTATGCTCTATCGGACTGTGCTATGCCAATTTTGATATTTTAAATAGTAAAAACTACCAGCATATAAAGAACAGACAAAGAAAGTGTTGTAAAATGATACGTACCTGCCGTATCCTAATAAATGTAAAATGTTGGCCTAAACTGAATTAAATTAAATGGAATTTCGTTATTAAATACTCTTTCAAATTAAGAAGTTGTTATTTCATCCATTGTGTTTCTTAAGCACTGTTGCCAATAAATACGTCTAGCGATTTTCAAACATCTCTGAGCGGCTCATTTTCGTTACAAAAACCTTTCTCAAATTTTTAATTTACAGATTTCATACTTTTTCTTATTAAGTTTTTTTGTTTTTCTGGCTAAAAGCTATTTGTTAATGTTCAGGGTTTTACGTCCTTTTGTAAGTTTAGTGAACTGAAGATTGTATGTGACATTTTTTTAGGGTTTCAGTTAGTATTTTGTTAGGGTTGTATGTGACAATTCACAAATTTTCTCGATAGATCCCAAGCAATATAATTCACTAACTTTCATCTAACTAATTTTATCTAATTGCTTAAAACGGCGAGTAATTGCCAAAAATAGCGTATATTTTATAACCTATTTGCGTTTTTATAAAGGAATTGGTAAACCCTCCATCACAACTATACCTTATCCAGCTGTAATTCAGAAAGCGTCAATTGTAATTCAGATTAGTCAATTGTAATTCAGATGGCTTTTGTTGTAGTCAGGGTTGTTAGATGTGACGATTTTTCGTCATTTTGACGATTTTTTTGAGAAAATACAGTAAAATGACGATTGACGATTTTTTTTTACTAAAATTAATAGTGTTATGACGATTTTCTGGCATCAATAAAACACTTACCAGAAATATTTAAAATAATATTGGGAACAGTCCAAAAAGTAAAAATCAATTTTTCAAAATACAAAAATGATTGGAAATTAAACAAAAAAAAAAAAAAAAAAATTCTTCCCCCATTACAAATCAGGCTGCTTTTATTAGAAGCATTAGTAATTCGAATTCTACAATTACATATATACATGCCATCGATACTGCAAAAAATATACACTAAAGCCCCGCTTTGCGTCGGTCCTATTTGCGTCGCTTTTTAAAAGTTGGTTAAATCAGCTTTGCGTTTTTATGATTTCGGTTTGCGTCGCTAAATAAGATAGGATTTTTTCACTGAAGTCATAATCACAAGTGAAGAATTTTTCTATTATAAAAAGGCGACTTCCCATTTAATTTTGTTAGGTAAGTTATTTTAAGTAGTGTTGCATGCTAGGAAGTAAGAAGTTAGTTCTTAATAAGAAGTTGTGTAGAAAAATGGGTGCAAAGAGAAGAAAAAAGCATTAGTTTGAAACTAAAATTGGACGTAATAAAACCTTTCAAGTCGGGCGAAAAAGCTGTTGATATAGAGAACCCTTGGTTTATCACCTTCAACAGTAAAAAACAATTTGCAATAGTGATAGCTTTAAAAATTAATCATTTAAGGATAGCTCGAGTTAATAGCAAATGAGATTTTCTTTTTTATTTAAAGTTTTTGTGAATATGGATAAATAAAATAAATAAATTTTTGTTATGTTTTTATGCAAATATATTTTTTCTTATGTATATATTTCAGCCCACTTGCTGAAACAAATAGAATAAAACTTAACCATATCACTTTCATTATCATAAATATAATTTCTTGCTAAAAATTGTTATTTTTGAACCAATCAATGCAATAAATTGTCTCTGATTTGTAATATTAAAATATTTGACGAATTGTTGACGATTTTGTTAAATGGTAGTGACGATTTTGACGAATTTTGTTAAAACTTTTGACGATTTTTTAAGAAAAAGCCTAACAACCCTGATTGTAGTTCAGATTAGTCAGTTGTAATTCAGAAAGCGTCAATTGTAATTCAGATTAGTCAATTGTAATTCAGAAAGCGTTAATTGTAATTCAGATTAGTAAATTGTAATTCAGAAAGCGTCAATTGAAAATCAGAAAGCGTCAATTGCAATTCAGAATATAATTAAAATACAACGAAATATATACGAATATATACCAATATATTTAGCTCTTGATGTAGTGAATTTTTTTATTTTTTTTGTTAAATAAAATAAAAATAAATAGTTAATAAGATTTCTTTGTTTTCTGAATTACAATTGGCGATTTCTGACTTACAATTGACGCTTTCTCAAATGCAATTGACAATTTCTGATTTACAATTGACGCTTTCTGAACTACAATTGACTAATCTGAATTACAATTGACGCTTTCTGAATTAAAATTGGAAAAGGTGTAGTGGCGGTATGCACATATTGATATAAGATTTCGCACAAATTCATTGTACTTAGATGACTAAAAATCGTAAGGTCAAATTTCGTGAAAATCGGACATAATTTACCAGAGGCCCCATAAAAAGCGCACTATAAAAAAACACTTTAGTACGCCGAAAACGGTAACAAATAATGCTATTGTAATAAATTTTGGTTTGTCACAGTTTTATATGATAATAAATTACACTGTCAACTTTCGTGCCGGTCGCTCCATAACTTACCATTGGCCCCATATAAAGCCTCTCTCGGGAAAAAATTGTGTACACGTAAAACCATAACGCTCTCAACCTATGCTCTATTATTATAAAATTTGGTCGGCCATAGTTTTCTAACTGTATGTGTAGGGTATCAAAGATTCCTTTTTTGGAAATAAAATAGATAGGGAAGTTGGAAACCTGAGTATGTAACGTAATTTGAAGGTCGTATACCTACCTTTGAAAAAGCAACCTATATATAGATTTATAAAAAACTTTTAAAATGTTTTAGCTGTATTTTATAGAAAATTCCCGCTAAATTAAATATTTAGCGACTTCTAGCGGTTTTGAAGTCCGATTTCGCGGAAGGTGTTCAAGAAAAGTTGGCAACAGTGTTCTTAAGCATTTAAAGCAGTGATGTCAATTGTGGTTGTATTGCTTTATATTAGTTTTAGTGAATAAAGAAACAAGTATTCTTAATAAAGATAAAAAAAATACATAAGCATCCGCCGCTTGATAATCGACGACCAGGGATGATAAATGAGAAAACCAATATCGTACTTACGAACTTTTAAAATCGTAGTTTTTCGAGCCCAATAGTACTAAAACATATTTTTTAATTTTTTTTAAAAAAGAAAAGGTCTTGTTTCTATTCGACTTGAAACCGTTGGCACATACATATAGTCTATTTCGTTTCTTTGTTTTTATAATACATATTTTGGCATGCAATTTTTTTTCCACATTCGCCAAAGAAAATATTTCTTCAGTTATTCTACTGAGGTCTGGAAACATTAACTGATCTAATTCATTTTTCTTTGTGGTCATTTTGGACCAAAAAACATAAATATTTTCGTTTTTTTAAGTTTTGTTAAGAATCTTTATCCCATAACACTCGAAACTCGTAATTAATAGTGTCATAATTTGCACTTTCATTTAGAAATATTTTTAATAAAAGCAGTACTATATTGGTTTTTACTGAAATCACATTTTTTTGGAGTAAATTTTGCTAGCCAGTTAAAAATTTCGTCGTCGAATTTAACTTTATTTCTTTAAGCCTAGCAAAATGTTATATAGTATTATACAGTGGTATCCCGGTTTAACGTACACTCAGTTTAACGAATTCGCGATTTAACGTACGGTCATATTTTTTCCATTGAGAACCTTGTAAAAATGATGTTATCAGTTTTAAGTTTACACAAGAATAATTTATATATTTTTATTTTTTCTATTTTCTACAAAAAACTCATTATTAAAATCAATGCTATATTTTTACAAAATTATATTTTTTAAACAAGTATTTTTTGGTAAGGTAGTAGTTGCTACATATACTATCTTCTTACCATTTAAACCAAATCCCAAATCGTGGATATGTGGCAGTGGATATTTATCGGGGACTGTTTCGGCATTTAATCGTCGATAATCCCCACAAGCTCTCCACTGGCCATTCTTTTTGGGCACCATATGTAAAGGACTTGACCAATTGCTTTTGGACGGACGACATAGACCTTGTTCCATCATAAATTCGAATTCACGTTTTGCGACTTCAAATTGTTCTGGTGATAGGCGTCGGGCCTTAGATGTTACTGGTTGGCCTTTGGTTTCAATAACATGTTGCACTTTGTGTTTTTGATTGAAAGATGCTGTAGAAGGATTAGTTATAGCCGGAAAAAGAGCGATCAAATCATGATATGGTATGTTTGTATTAACGGTTTTTATTTCCAGCTGATTAGCCTTTTTGAAGAAAAAAGATGTGTGGAGTCCCGTTGAGTTGTCTATTAATTTTTTCTTCTTTATGTCCACCAATAAGCCATAGTGTTGCAAAAAGTCTGCTCCAATTATTGGATGATTTAAGTCAGCGACTATAAACTTCCAAGAGAAATTTCTTCTTAAACCCAATGATGGAGATAGTATAGCATCACCAAAAGTATTGATAGTTGTTCCATTAGCGGCAAATAATTTAAAATTTTCAGGCTTTTCCTTAAAATTTTGGTTTGACAAAGGCAAAACGGATGTATCAGAGCCTGTGTCAATTAAAAAACTTTTTTTAAGTTGTGGATCAAAAATAAATAAACGATTTGTTGTTTGCCTTCGGTCACTAGCTACACTTAGCGACCGCCTTGGGAGTTTTCCGACTGCGGGACATTGTAGGAACATGGTTGACGACAACAGCGTGCGTTATTTCCAAACTTACGATGATAATAACATATCTGTTGTGATGAACTACGCGACCTTTGGTATTTATTACGAGAATTGGATCGTGAGTGTCGACGGTTTCTATGAATTTTAAAGTCTTTTACTGCTGTAGTGAGAGCGGATATTTGATTGCGTAACTCACTAATTTCTTCATTACCTTGAATTGCAGCAATATTATTTGAAGAAAAACTGGGAATGTCTCCAATTTTGTCAGCCATTATTGCTAGATTATCCAAAGATTCTGATGAAGTGGCTAAAATTGTTTGGGTTTGTGAGGGCAAACGTTGGAGCCACATAGTGCGGAGAAATTCATCCTTTACGCCACCGTTGGCCAGATTACGCATTTCCCGAAGCAAGAAACTAGGTTTCTTCTCACCAATTGGCATTTCATTTAGCAATGTTTTAATTCGCTTCTCTTCAGAAATGGAAAAGTGGTCAATGAGCCGTTGCTTTATTTTTGTATAAGCATTATTTGGACGTTCCAATATAATGTCACTTACTTGAGACAGCACTTCTGGGTCTAATTCCGGTAAAACTGCAAAATATTTAGAGTTTTCGTTGACTATGCTATGATTTTCAAATTGTGCTTCCAATTGAGCGAACCAAATTGCAGGATTTTCCTTCCAAAATCGTGGAATACGTAAAGTAACTGTTGATGTGGTAGCAACTGGTTCTGCTGCGGATTCTTGAACTGGATTTCTTGGCATCTTTCAAATTTATCCTAAATAATATTTAAATAAATGCGTGAGGAAGCCGGAGGTCACCAATTGTAAAAATTATGTTATCAGTTTTAAGTTTACACAAGAATAATTTATATATTTTTATTTTTTCTATTTTCTACAAAAAACTCATTATTAAAATCAATGCTATATTTTTACAAAATTATATTTTTTAAACAAGTATTTTTAGGTAAGGTAGTAGTTGCTACAACCTTATATTACGAACAAACAGTAAATTTTTGTACTCTATATCAAGAATGATAAAATAAAGATTACGCCAACAAGCTTAAAATTTTAAAATGTTCTGCGCATGTTGGCCCTGTGACGTCACACATTCTGTGTTTCTATTGGCTAATAATTTGCAGCTGTCGAACTGTAATGTTTATGAGCAAGAATGATAAAATAAAGATTACGACATGCGCATGATTTCCCGTTATGTGACGTAGAAGGGCCATTCAAAGGGTTACCAAGAATATTTCATGTGTTAGATTTAAAATTTCTTGCGAAAAAATGTATGTATTATGTGATAGCTGGTAACCTTGTAATTGTTGAAAAAAGAAAAACGGACAAAAAAAAAACAACAACAAATATAAACATGAAGTGTGCAGTGGGCAAATGTAAGCAAAGCAGCAGTAAAAAAACAAGTGAGAAAAAAAATTAAATTTTGGATATTTTTAATGGAACTAATATATTTTTTGCCATAGATGTATCGTTTTACAAATTTCCCAAAGATGCAGGACAAAGAAAGCTTTGGGTTATGTTTTGCAATCGATGCAAACCCATAGATGTTAAAAATGATAGAATTTGTGCCTTACATTTCAAAGAGGAGGATTTTGAAAGAAATTTGATATTTGAAATGGGTAAGTCAACATATATTTAATTGTTGCAGTTCACTGCTTCATAATTATGAATAGGATTTACCAATCGGCGTGCACCAAAGATGAAACTGGGAGCAGTTCCGACCATTGACAGCAGTATTGAAAATGAAATTCCAACTCAATTTGAAATTCAAAATGAAAGTGTTTTGTCTTTTATTGTTACATAGATAATTTTTATTAAATGCAATAAATAGAAATAAAAAATATAAATAAAAAGAAAAATTAATTTTTAGCTACAAAATAATTTGAAGAGAAAAATTATAATTTGTCCCACTGTTGTGTTTACTCATAAACATTACAGTTCGACAGCTGCAAATTATTAGCCAATAGAAACACAGAATGTGTGACGTCACAGGGCCAACATGCGCAGAACATTTTAAAATTTTAAGCTTGTTGGCGTAATCTTTATTTTATCATTCTTGTTTATGAGTAAACACAACAGTGGGACAAATTATAATTTTTCTCTTCAAATTATTTTGTAGCTAAAAATTAATTTTTCTTTTTATTTATATTTTTTATTTCTATTTATTGCATTTAATAAAAATTATCTATGTAACAATAAAAGACAAAACACTTTCATTTTGAATTTCAAATTGAGTTGGAATTTCATTTTCAATACTGCTGTCAATGGTCGGAACTGCTCCCAGTTTCATCTTTGGTGCACGCCGATTGGTAAATCCTATTCATAATTATGAAGCAGTGAACTGCAACAATTAAATATATGTTGACTTACCCATTTCAAATATCAAATTTCTTTCAAAATCCTCCTCTTTGAAATGTAAGGCACAAATTCTATCATTTTTAACATCTATGGGTTTGCATCGATTGCAAAACATAACCCAAAGCTTTCTTTGTCCTGCATCTTTGGGAAATTTGTAAAACGATACATCTATGGCAAAAAATATATTAGTTCCATTAAAAATATCCAAAATTTAATTTTTTTCTCACTTGTTTTTTTACTGCTGCTTTGCTTACATTTGCCCACTGCACACTTCATGTTTATATTTGTTGTTGTTTTTTTTTTGTCCGTTTTTCTTTTTTCAACAATTACAAGGTTACCAGCTATCACATAATACATACATTTTTTCGCAAGAAATTTTAAATCTAACACATGAAATATTCTTGGTAACCCTTTGAATGGCCCTTCTACGTCACATAACGGGAAATCATGCGCATGTCGTAATCTTTATTTTATCATTCTTGCTTGAATCATAATGATGCAAAACAGTGGTTATTAATTCATACTTGTACTCGTATCTACAATTTTTTTTGTCATGTGTGAGAAAAAAAATTGCTTTTTATAAATGAATAATAGTACGATAGTTTCTCTTTTATTAAACAAAATAAAAAGAGTTCAAAAAGTTTTTAGTAAAAGTGCAATTTAAATGATGATTTAATAACTGACAAGAAATGTATTTAAATAACGAGTTTTATTTTATTTGTTTTGATCATTTACACATCACTAGTTCATTCTGTACAATTAATAATTTTTTGAGCTTTAATTTGTGAAATTGAAAAATATATTAATAATATACATACAAACTTACATATATTTGAATTTCATTTTATTATTAATGTATATATAAATATTGAATAAAAATTTCTCGCAAAAATGTTCAAAATGACCATAAACACACAGAAAAAAGCAAAAATGTCACTTTAAAATAGGCTTAAACAAGGGTCGAACCAATTTTAAAATTCGTTTATTTACACAAGGTTTAAAATAGGATTTTTAAGGTAATATTCGCTTATGAATACAATTTTAACCATTTTTGCTTAAAACAGGTTTGAAATGATGTTAAAAATGTTTATGAATACGGCTGTTAATATGTGACAAGTGTAAGATCAGTAAGCATCGTTTTGGATAAATTTGGATGAAATAAAAAATAAGACCATTAGTGCGTCTACAGCAAGAAGAGTGCTGAAAAAAGCTGGTTTCCATGGGCGTGTAGCTCGTAAAAAGCCGTATATTTCATTGATTAATCGGCAAAAACGAATTGCATTTGCAAATAAATATGTTAATATGCCGCCAGAGTTTTGGAAAAAAGTAATTTTTTCAGACGAAAGCAAATTTTGCATTTTTGGAATTAACCCTGCCTTTACACATGCAAGTAGTGGCATGCCACTGTTTTATACATATTATCAAAGAAAAATTGTTCGAAATTGTCGAATCTCATGCCATTTGCTTTTGTGTTTACATATGCCACTACGAGTACATTTTCAAAATGTCGTCGAAGCGCAAACTTGAGATAATTTCATTACTTCTCAAATTAAAAAAATTTACCAAAAAACCAAATAGAGTTACCGAGCTAATCATATAAGCACATTTTTGGGGGAATGGTTAACATTTATTTATATGAGCTTTTTTTTAACAATACTGAAGCTCTATAATTGACAAACTTTCTTTTATTAATGCGCGTTTCAAAAAATTAATCATTATAATACATTTATCAAGTCAAAACTTTAATTAAAATTTGACAATAATCCAGTAAATTTGCATTAAATTTTAAACAGGGAAACATTGTTCATCGTTTTGTCATTTAGTGGCATGCAAGTGTCAAATTTCCACTCGCATGCAATTTTTGCTGCCACTGGAGCTGCCATTGCGAAAAATGTGAGTGTATTAGTAAAAAAGTGTGAGTGTATTGAGTTTTTCGGACTGGCAGTGGCATGTGTAAATGCTAGGTAAGGGTCGACAAATTATACACTCAAAAAAAAGTTTACTAAATTTAAGTAAATTTAACTTAACTTAAAGAAATTCGGGAATGATTTGGCTCCAAGTAAAATAAAACTTATATTAAGTTTGAAATTTCCTTAAAAAATAGTACAAATTATTGTCTTGCATAAACTAAAATTAAGTACATTTTTACCAAACAGTAAACCAATTGTACTTTTTACTAAATAATAATTCCTAAAAGCGAGTACATTTTCTACTACAATTTACTACATTCTTATATGATCTGAGTAAAAGTTTGCTAATATTAAGTTAAAAATTTGGCAACCTAGTCCTATTGTGAGTTTATTTTTCCTATTTTTAAGAATGCTTTAAACTTCAATTAAGAAAAAAAATCTTGTTTGTATTATGTTCCAAAAAGTTTTTAACTTGCTTTAAGTTTGATTTATTTAAATTGGAGTTCAAAAGATATCATTTTTACTAGAAATTTCCTTAACTGAATGAAAAAGTTATACTTGATGTTAAGAAGTTTTTACTTAAAAGAACAAAAAAAATTCTTAATTGTAGTACAAACCATTAACTGAATTTAAGTATTATTTGTTTTTAGTACAAGAAAAGTGTTCTAAATTTGAGTTCAAATTTAAACTCAAAGTAAGTAAGATAAACTTCAAATAAAATAAATTCTTTCATAATTTAAATAAAAAATTTACTAATATCAAGTATTGAATTTCCTTAATGAAAGTATAGTGAACTTACTTTAAGTAGAATGAAGTACTAAAAGCTTAAATAAAAAGTCGTTTTTAATTTATTTATTTTCTTATTTATTCACAAAAAAGTCATTTATTTTTCCATTTGTTTTTTTATATGTTATACAAAAAGTTACATTTATATTTATTTTTTAATTTTTTTTTTTTATTAAGTAACTTGTGCAGTACAATTTTATACAAATATTTATTATTTTGATTTTGATATATTTACATATAATGGTTTTTTACATTCGGTTCTAAAAACTATTTTAAGATTACATTAAAGCTATGCATATTAAACAAATACCAAAACTGATTTCATTTTATATAATTTATATATAACATATAGACATTAAAAAAGTGATTTTGGTCTTAGATAGTAACTACTGTTTAATAATATTTGGTGTATAGGAGGAGATTTTATAGAGGTCGCTAAAAAAGTTTTGAAGTGTAATGAGTTCTCATCCACTAGATATGATACAAAACTTTTTTCATAAGAAATAACGTTCAGTTGTTTGCAAAAAAGTAATATTTTTCCATCTAATGAAAATATTTCTTCAATTTTAAATGCTTCAAATGTAGGAACATAATTAAAAATTACAAATCCTGCTTTATACGTTGTACCATATCGACTAAAAGATGCATAGCATTGACATTGAGTTAAATTTGTATTACTAAAAGAATTATTTATTTCTGTATTAAATGGTGACTTTTCGATGCTATATTTTGCTGAACCAAGCACAAAACTATTAATTTCAAAGTTAAGTATTTTTTCTGAAAATGACATACAAAATTTTATAGCTAAGGACAAAGTTATATTTTTTCTTGAAGTTATATTTTTAGCATACGATTTAAGTTCTCTATGTTTAGATTCAAAACTAAAGGTCCATAAAAATATAAACGGACCGGAGTGTTCTAATATTCTGGCATAATGACATAAGAAGTGGTGCTTAGGTTTTAGAGTATCTGAAAAAAGTTTAACATATTCTTTATTGTGATATTCAATATGGGATTTTAAATTAATAATATCTAAGCTTGTAAAATTTGCCATTAGCAATATATCCAATAACTCAATTAAATTTATGACAAACGCCCACAACTCGCTATTCACATCTACCAAATCACCGATAATAAGTGGGAAAAACTGAGCGAACGAAAGCATTTCTCTACCTGACATCTTAAGTTTTAATGCTTTTAAATGGTGTAGTTGTATTTCGGGAGACTTGTTTCCATATTCTGTTTTACCATAGTTAAAGTTTTGTTTTCTTATATTTAAAAGTTCTAAATCGAATGACTTGTTTTTTAAGAAAAGTTTGATAATGTGACATAAATCATAATTTAGAATACCTTCTAAAACATCATGCAGAATATCAGCGTATAAGTTTTCTGTTACGTGGTAACGGTTTATATTATTAAATATTGAATTTTCTCTAATACCTGTATTATCAGAATCAATCGAAGAAATATCATCGGAATAATTTGATAAATTTCTTAAATGATTTACGCTTTCTTCAAAAAGTGTTTTAGCTTGTTCTTAATCGATTTTACAGGTTCTGCAAAAATATTTCGACGAAAATGAACGTGAGAACCCCAATACACTATTTAAAGCCAAATTATCTCCTACAATTAAACCCAAGTACAAAAATATGGTTCTTTTTCCTTTTTTAGTAGTAATTTCTACACCAGTTTTTTCTAAGTCGTTCAAAACTTCAATTAATTTAAAGAAACATACATCATTTCCAAAATTTTTAACATCTTTTGATTTAAATAATGCAGCAATAAAAACGTTATAAAGTTTAAATTTTATAAAATCAGGAGTTGTTGGAAATGAATAATAAACTGCCAGGAGACTTGAGCAGTGTGAACCAAGTGGGTTATTTACCTCAAAATCATCAAAGTATAAAAAATAAGGTATAACAAATTTATTGCAGCAATGTTTAGTTTTATTTCGCCAAATTTTACCATTGCAAAAATTTCTTAAAGTTGTGCATTCAGCGATATTTTTCATATTATTTTCAAAGTCGTCATAAATACCTTCCATTTCAAAAAACTTTTGAATTTGAAACTTAATTGGAAACAATATTCCCTTTACTAAAACTTCATCAAGAACATTTTCGTTATTTATTACTTTATTGCTAATTGTATTGTTTAAGGTTATAACTTTGGGGCTTTCATACAAATTAAGTTCAGTTAATCTTTTAATAAATTTATACTCGTTATCGATATTTGCAAAAGGCTTATCGCAAAAGTTTACTAGTTTGTAAAGGTTATTTTTAACATCGGTGAAATTGTTTGAATTTAATGATGTAATAATTTTTTTTAACTCGTCTCTAATAGGATGAGTAACATTTTGTTCTATACTAACTTGTATTTTTGTGGCATCCTTTCTTGAAAAGTTCTTGTTAGCATAGTTGCCTAAAGATAATTTAAATGAGTTATCGGATAAGACATCGGTATTTACGTTCGTGTGTGCAAAAACTGGATCACTAAACTTCAGGGTTTCAGAAATATTATTCGAATTGATACTTGGTAATTCATAAAAACTTTGGTTTTGGCAAGTTGTACTACTTGCAGAAGCTGAATTAACACTAACAGTTTCAATATTTTTGGAATACTCATTTTTCATATGTTTGGAAAATGCTTTAAAGCAACTTAATTTTTGGGAACATTTTAAAAAACAACACTCATATACATTTATTGAGGACAATTGGTGTAGATATTTTAGGTGACAAAATAGTTTTGCGCAATCTTCAAATTTCTTTTTACATATAAAACAGTAAATATCCATTTTTATACCCTTCACCGAAGGTAAAAGGGTATATATAAGTTTGTCATTCCGTTTGTTATTTCTACAATATTGATACTACACCCTATAAAGTATATATATTCTGGGTCCTTCTGAAAAGCGAAGTTGATTTAACGATATCCGTCCGTCTGTCCGTCCGTCTGTCCGTCTGTCCGTCTGTCCGTCTTACGTTTGATATGTGTTTTCCGGAGACTCCAGACATGATAGCGGCTAGGTTGTTTCACACTTATGTCACATATAGTCCACCATTTCTTGCTATTGAAATTCAGCCACATCGGTCCAAAAATGGCTGAGATATGAGCAAAAAACCACGACTACCTCTAATTTTTTCCAAAAATCCCTTGTTGTTGTTGTATTTTTATTACTTTTTTGTGTATATCTGGAGAACGGCAAGAGCCAAAGTTTCCAAATTAGGTACACACATTAAGGTTATCAATATACAGCACTCCACAAAATGTGGGCGGGATTGAACAAGTGGGCGTGGTACCTCCCGTGCAAAAAATATCAAAAATTGTATAAAAACCTGCTTTTTTGGACTGTCATAAGACCTATGGTTACGCGTTATATATCAAAAGATCGGAAATCTTTAGTAGAAAATATTTTCTGAAAATTTCGGAAAAATCGGTTCAGATACAAAAAAGTTATGACCAAAATATAATTTTTTTTTTGGAAAATACCCATTTTCGGACACAATAGATCTTCCCGAGTCCAAGGTTTATAACTCAAGCAAATGGTAAATTTCTTCTTTAACACGTCAGTATATAAATCTGTCAAATCGGTTAAAAAATGGCTGAGTTATAACCGAAATACTGAATTCCCAAAAATTACTCTTTTTATACCCTTCACCGAAGGTAAAAGGGTATATATAAGTTTGTCATTCCGTTTGTAATTTCTACAATATTGATACTACACCCTATAAAGTATATATATTCTGGGTCCTTATGAAAAGCGAAGTTGATTTAACGATATCCGTCCGTCTGTCCGTCCGTCTGTCCGTCTGTCCGTCTTACGTTTGATATGTGTTTTCCGGAGACTCCAGACATGATAGCGGCTAGGTTGTTTCACACTTATGTCACATATAGTCCACCATTTCTTGCTATTGAAATTCAGCCACATCGGTCCAAAAATGGCTGAGATATGAGCAAAAAACCACGACTACCTCTAATTTTTTCCAAAAATCCCTTGTTGTTGTTGTATTTTTATTACTTTTTTGTGTATATCTGGAGAACGGCAAGAGCCAAAGTTTCCAAATTAGGTACACACATTAAGGTTATCAATATACAGCACTCCACAAAATGTGGGCGGGATTGAACAAGTGGGCGTGGTACCTCCCGTGCAAAAAATATCAAAAATTGTATAAAAACCTGCTTTTTTGGACTGTCATAAGACCTATGCTTACGCGTTATATATCAAAAGATCGGAAATCTTTAGTAGAAAATATTTTCTGAAAATTTCGGAAAAATCGGTTCAGATACAAAAAAGTTATGACCAAAATATAATTTTTTTTTTGGAAAATACCCATTTTCGGACACAATAGATCTTCCCGAGTCCAAGGTTTATAACTCAAGCAAATGGTAAATTTCTTCTTTAACACGTCAGTATATAAATCTGTCAAATCGGTTAAAAAATGGCTGAGTTATAACCGAAATACTGAATTCCCAAAAATTACTCTTTTTATACCCTTCACCGAAGGTAAAAGGGTATATATAAGTTTGTCATTCCGTTTGTAATTTCTACAATATTGATACTACACCCTATAAAGTATATATATTCTGGGTCCTTATGAAAAGCGAAGTTGATTTAACGATATCCGTCCGTCTGTCCGTCTGTCCGTCTGTCCGTCTTACGTTTGATATGTGTTTTCCGGAGACTCCAGACATGATAGCGGCTAGGTTGTTTCACACTTATGTCACATATAGTCCACCATTTCTTGCTATTGAAATTCAGCCACATCGGTCTAAAAATGGCTGAGATATGAGCAAAAAACCACGACTACCTCTAATTTTTTCCAAAAATCCCTTGTTGTTGTTGTATTTTTATTACTTTTTTGTGTATATCTGGAGAACGGCAAGAGCCAAAGTTTCCAAATTAGGTACACACATTAAGGTTATCAATATACAGCACTCCACAAAATGTGGGCGGGATTGAACAAGTGGGCGTGGTACCTCCCGTGCAAAAAATATCAAAAATTGTATAAAAACCTGCTTTTTTGGACTGTCATAAGACCTATGGTTACGCGTTATATATCAAAAGATCGGAAATCTTTAGTAGAAAATATTTTCTGAAAATTTCGGAAAAATCGGTTCAGATACAAAAAAGTTATGACCAAAATATAATTTTTTTTTTGGAAAATACCCATTTTCGGACACAATAGATCTTCCCGAGTCCAAGGTTTATAACTCAAGCAAATGGTAAATTTCTTCTTTAACACGTCAGTATATAAATCTGTCAAATCGGTTAAAAAATGGCTGAGTTATAACCGAAATACTGAATTCCCAAAAATTACTCTTTTTATACCCTTCACCGAAGGTAAAAGGGTATATATAAGTTTGTCATTCCGTTTGTAATTTCTACAATATTGATACTACACCCTATAAAGTATATATATTCTGGGTCCTTATGAAAAGCGAAGTTGATTTAACGATATCCGTCCGTCTGTCCGTCCGTCTGTCCGTCTGTCCGTCTTACGTTTGATATGTGTTTTCCGGAGACTCCAGACATGATAGCGGCTAGGTTGTTTCACACTTATGTCACATATAGTCCACCATTTCTTGCTATTGAAATTCAGCCACATCGGTCCAAAAATGGCTGAGATATGAGCAAAAAACCACGACTACCTCTAATTTTTTCCAAAAATCCCTTGTTGTTGTTGTATTTTTATTACTTTTTTGTGTATATCTGGAGAACGGCAAGAGCCAAAGTTTCCAAATTAGGTACACACATTAAGGTTATCAATATACAGCACTCCACAAAATGTGGGCGGGATTGAACAAGTGGGCGTGGTACCTCCCGTGCAAAAAATATCAAAAATTGTATAAAAACCTGCTTTTTTGGACTGTCATAAGACCTATGGTTACGCGTTATATATCAAAAGATCGGAAATCTTTAGTAGAAAATATTTTCTGAAAATTTCGGAAAAATCGGTTCAGATACAAAAAAGTTATGACCAAAATATAATTTTTTTTTTGGAAAATACCCATTTTCGGACACAATAGATCTTCCCGAGTCCAAGGTTTATAACTCAAGCAAATGGCAAATTTCTTCTTTAACACGTCAGTATATAAATCTGTCAAATCGGTTAAAAAATGGCTGAGTTATAACCGAAATACTGAATTCCCAAAAATTACTCTTTTTATACCCTTCACCGAAGGTAAAAGGGTATATATAAGTTTGTCATTCCGTTTGTAATTTCTACAATATTGATACTACACCCTATAAAGTATATATATTCTGGGTCCTTCTGAAAAGCGAAGTTGATTTAACGATATCCGTCCGTCTGTCCGTCCGTCTGTCCGTCTGTCCGTCTTACGTTTGATATGTGTTTTCCGGAGACTCCAGACATGATAGCGGCTAGGTTGTTTCACACTTATGTCACATATAGTCCACCATTTCTTGCTATTGAAATTCAGCCACATCGGTCCAAAAATGGCTGAGATATGAGCAAAAAACCACGACTACCTCTAATTTTTTCCAAAAATCCCTTGTTGTTGTTGTATTTTTATTACTTTTTTGTGTATATCTGGAGAACGGCAAGAGCCAAAGTTTCCAAATTAGGTACACACATTAAGGTTATCAATATACAGCACTCCACAAAATGTGGGCGGGATTGAACAAGTGGGCGTGGTACCTCCCGTGCAAAAAATATCAAAAATTGTATAAAAACCTGCTTTTTTGGACTGTCATAAGACCTATGGTTACGCGTTATATATCAAAAGATCGGAAATCTTTAGTAGAAAATATTTTCTGAAAATTTCGGAAAAATCGGTTCAGATACAAAAAAGTTATGACCAAAATATAATTTTTTTTTTGGAAAATACCCATTTTCGGACACAATAGATCTTCCCGAGTCCAAGGTTTATAACTCAAGCAAATGGTAAATTTCTTCTTTAACACGTCAGTATATAAATCTGTCAAATCGGTTAAAAAATGGCTGAGTTATAACCGAAATACTGAATTCCCAAAAATTACTCTTTTTATACCCTTCACCGAAGGTAAAAGGGTATATATAAGTTTGTCATTCCGTTTGTAATTTCTACAATATTGATACTACACCCTATAAAGTATATATATTCTGGGTCCTTATGAAAAGCGAAGTTGATTTAACGATATCCGTCCGTCTGTCCGTCCGTCTGTCCGTCTGTCCGTCTTACGTTTGATATGTGTTTTCCGGAGACTCCAGACATGATAGCGGCTAGGTTGTTTCACACTTATGTCACATATAGTCCACCATTTCTTGCTATTGAAATTCAGCCACATCGGTCCAAAAATGGCTGAGATATGAGCAAAAAACCACGACTACCTCTAATTTTTTCCAAAAATCCCTTGTTGTTGTTGTATTTTTATTACTTTTTTGTGTATATCTGGAGAACGGCAAGAGCCAAAGTTTCCAAATTAGGTACACACATTAAGGTTATCAATATACAGCACTCCACAAAATGTGGGCGGGATTGAACAAGTGGGCGTGGTACCTCCCGTGCAAAAAATATCAAAAATTGTATAAAAACCTGCTTTTTTGGACTGTCATAAGACCTATGGTTACGCGTTATATATCAAAAGATCGGAAATCTTTAGTAGAAAATATTTTCTGAAAATTTCGGAAAAATCGGTTCAGATACAAAAAAATTATGACCAAAATATAATTTTTTTTTTGGAAAATACCAATTTTCGGACACAATAGATCTTCCCGAGTCCAAGGTTTATAACTCAAGCAAATGGTAAATTTCTTCTTTAACACGTCAGTATATAAATCTGTCAAATCGGTTAAAAAATGGCTGAGTTATAACCGAAATACTGAATTCCCAAAAATTACTCTTTTTATACCCTTCACCGAAGGTAAAAGGGTATATATAAGTTTGTCATTCCGTTTGTAATTTCTACAATATTGATACTACACCCTATAAAGTATATATATTCTGGGTCCTTATGAAAAGCGAAGTTGATTTAACGATATCCGTCCGTCTGTCCGTCCGTCTGTCCGTCTGTCCGTCTGTCCGTCTTACGTTTGATATGTGTTTTCCGGAGACTCCAGACATGATAGCGGCTAGGTTGTTTCACACTTATGTCACATATAGTCCACCATTTCTTGCTATTGAAATTCAGCCACATCGGTCCAAAAATGGCTGAGATATGAGCAAAAAACCACGACTACCTCTAATTTTTTCCAAAAATCCCTTGTTGTTGTTGTATTTTTATTACTTTTTTGTGTATATCTGGAGAACGGCAAGAGCCAAAGTTTCCAAATTAGGTACACACATTAAGGTTATCAATATACAGCACTCCACAAAATGTGGGCGGGATTGAACAAGTGAGCGTGGTACCTCCCGTGCAAAAAATATCAAAAATTGTATAAAAACCTGCTTTTTTGGACTATCATAAGACCTATGGTTACGCGTTATATATCAAAAGATCGGAAATCTTTAGTAGAAAATATTTTCTGAAAATGTCGGAAAAATCGGTTCAGATACAAAAAAGTTATGACCAAAATATAATTTTTTTTTTGGAAAATACCCATTTTCGGACACAATAGATCTTCCCGAGTCCAAGGTTTATAACTCAAGCAAATGGTAAATTTCTTCTTTAACACGTCAGTATATAAATCCGTCAAATCGGTTAAAAAATGGCTGAGTTATAACCGAAATACTGAATTCCCAAAAATTACTCTTTTTATACCCTTCACCGAAGGTAAAAGGGTATATATAAGTTTGTCATTCCGTTTGTAATTTCTACAATATTGATACTACACCCTATAAAGTATTTATATTCTGGGTCCTTATGAAAAGCGAAGTTGATTTAACGATATCAGTCCGTCTGTCCGTCCGTCTGTCCGTCTTACGTTTGATATGTGTTTTCCGGAGACTCCAGACATGATAGCGGCTAGGTTGTTTCACACTTATGTCACATATAGTCCACCATTTCTTGCTATTGAAATTCAGCCACATCGGTCCAAAAATGGCTGAGATATGAGCAAAAAACCACGACTACCTCTAATTTTTTCCAAAAATCCCTTGTTTTTGTTGTATTTTTATTACTTTTTTGTGTATATCTGGAGAACGGCAAGAGCCAAAGTTTCCAAATTAGGTACACACATTAAGGTTATCAATATACAGCACTCCACAAAATGTGGGCGGGATTGAACAAGTGGGCGTGGTACCTCCCGTGCAAAAAATATCAAAAATTGTATAAAAACCTGCTTTTTTGGACTGTCATACGACCTATGGTTACGCGTTATATATCAAAAGATCGGAAATCTTTAGTAGAAAATATTTTCTGAAAATTTCGGAAAAATCGGTTCAGATACAAAAAAGTTATGACCAAAATATAATTTTTTTTTTGGAAAATACCCATTTTCGGACACAATAGATCTTCCCGAGTCCAAGGTTTATAACTCAAGCAAATGGTAAATTTCTTCTTTAACACGTCAGTATATAAATCTGTCAAATCGGTTAAAAAATGGCTGAGTTATAACCGAAATACTGAATTCCCAAAAATTACTCTTTTTATACCCTTCACCGAAGGTAAAAGGGTATATATAAGTTTGTCATTCCGTTTGTAATTTCTACAATATTGATACTACACCCTATAAAGTATATATATTCTGGGTCCTTATGAAAAGCGAAGTTGATTTAACGATATCCGTCCGTCTGTCCGTCCGTCTGTCCGTCTGTCCGTCTTACGTTTGATATGTGTTTTCCGGAGACTCCAGACATGATAGCGGCTAGGTTGTTTCACACTTTTGTCACATATAGTCCACCATTTCTTGCTATTGAAATTCAGCCACATCGGTCCAAAAATGGCTGAGATATGAGCAAAAAACCACGACTAGCTCTAATTTTTTCCAAAAATCCCTTGTTGTTGTTGTATTTTTATTACTTTTTTGTGTATATCTGGAGAACGGCAAGAGCCAAAGTTTCCAAATTAGGTACACACATTAAGGTTATCAATATACAGCACTCCACAAAATGTGGGCGGGATTGAACAAGTGGGCGTGGTACCTCCCGTGCAAAAAATATCAAAAATTGTATAAAAACCTGCTTTTTTGGACTGTCATAAGACCTATGGTTACGCGTTATATATCAAAAGATCGGAAATCTTTAGTAGAAAATATTTTCTGAAAATTTCGGAAAAATCGGTTCAGATACAAAAAAGTTATGACCAAAATATAATTTTTTTTTTGTTAAATACCCATTTTCGGACACAATAGATCTTCCCGAGTCCAAGGTTTATAACTCAAGCAAATGGTAAATTTCTTCTTTAACACGTCAGTATATAAATCTGTCAAATCGGTTAAAAAATGGCTGAGTTATAACCGAAATACTGAATTCCCAAAAATTACTCTTTTTATACCCTTCACCGAAGGTAAAAGGGTATATATAAGTTTGTCATTCCGTTTGTAATTTCTACAATATTGATACTACACCCTATAAAGTATATATATTCTGGGTCCTTATGAAAAGCGAAGTTGATTTAACGATATCCGTCCGTCTGTCCGTCCGTCTGTCCGTCTGTCCGTCTGTCCGTCTTACGTTTGATATGTGTTTTCCGGAGACTCCAGACATGATAGCGGCTAGGTTGTTTCACACTTATGTCACATATAGTCCACCATTTCTTGCTATTGAAATTCAGCCACATCGGTCCAAAAATGGCTGAGATATGAGCAAAAAACCACGACTACCTCTAATTTTTTCCAAAAATCCCTTGTTGTTGTTGTATTTTTATTACTTTTTTGTGTATATCTGGAGAACGGCAAGAGCCAAAGTTTCCAAATTAGGTACACACATTAAGGTTATCAATATACAGCACTCCACAAAATGTGGGCGGGATTGAACAAGTGGGCGTGGTACCTCCCGTGCAAAAAATATCAAAAATTGTATAAAAACCTGCTTTTTTGGACTGTCATAAGACCTATGGTTACGCGTTATATATCAAAAGATCGGAAATCTTTAGTAGAAAATATTTTCTGAAAATTTCGGAAAAATCGGTTCAGATACAAAAAAGTTATGACCAAAATATAATTTTTTTTTTGGAAAATACCCATTTTCGGACACAATAGATCTTCCCGAGTCCAAGGTTTATAACTCAAGCAAATGGTAAATTTCTTCTTTAACACGTCAGTATATAAATCTGTCAAATCGGTTAAAAAATGGCTGAGTTATAACCGAAATACTGAATTCCCAAAAATTACTCTTTTTATACCCTTCACCGAAGGTAAAAGGGTATATATAAGTTTGTCATTCCGTTTGTAATTTCTACAATATTGATACTACACCCTATAAAGTATATCGTTACTTTAATATATAAAAGCCCTAACTAACGTTTTCCTTACTTAACAGGAGAAGGAAAAAACTTAATAAAAATTATAGTCTTGTAGTCGCGATTTTCTTAAAATGCAGTTTTTTATTTAATTCTCTAAGCAATTTAATAAAAAAATTGCGTTTAACAAAAATCACAACTACAAGACTATAATTTTTATTAAGTTTTTTCCTTCTCCTGTAAAGTAAGGAAAACGTTAGTTAGGGCTTTTATATATTAAAGTAACGATATATATTCTGGGTCCTTATGAAAAGCGAAGTTGATTTAACGATATCCGTCCGTCTGTCCGTCTGTCCGTCTTACGTTTGATATGTGTTTTCCGGAGACTCCAGACATGATAGCGGCTAGGTTGTTTCACACTTATGTCACATATAGTCCACCATTTCTTGCTATTGAAATTCAGCCCCATCGGTCCAAAAATGGCTGAGATATGAGCAAAAAACCACGACTACCTCTAATTTTTTCCAAAAATCCCTTGTTGTTGTTGTATTTTTATTACTTTTTTGTGTATATCTGGAGAACGGCAACAGTCAAAGTTTCCAAATTAGGTACACACATTAAGGTTATCAATATACAACACTCCACAAAATGTGGGCGGGATTGAACAAGTGGGCGTGGTACCTCCCGTGCAAAAAATATCAAAAATTGTATAAAAACCTGCTTTTTTGGACTGTCATAAGACCTATGGTTACGCGTTATATATCAAAAGATCGGAAATCTTTAGTAGAAAATATTTTCTGAAAGTTTCGGAAAAATCGGTTTAGATACAAAAAAGTTATGACCAAAATATAATTTTTTTTTGGAAAATACCCATTTTCGGACACAATAGATCTTCCCGAGTCCAAGGTTTATAACTCAAGCAAATGGTAAATTTCTTCTTTAACACGTCAGTATATAAATCTGTCAAATCGGTTAAAAAATGGCTGAGTTATAACCGAAATACTGAATTCCCAAAAATTACTCTTTTTATACCCTTCACCGAAGGTAAAAGGGTATATATAAGTTTGTCATTCCGTTTGTAATTTCTACAATATTGATACTACACCCTATAAAGTATATATATTCTGGGTCCTTATGAAAAGCGAAGTTGATTTAACGATATCCGTCCGTCTGTCCGTCCGTCTGTCCGTCTGTCCGTCTGTCCGTCTTACGTTTGATATGTGTTTTCCGGAGACTCCAGACATGATAGCGGCTAGGTTGTTTCACACTTATGTCACATATAGTCCACCATTTCTTGCTATTGAAATTCAGCCACATCGGTCCAAAAATGGCTGAGATATGAGCAAAAAACCACGACTACCTCTAATTTTTTCCAAAAATCCCTTGTTGTTGTTGTATTTTTATTACTTTTTTGTGTATATCTGGAGAACGGCAAGAGCCAAAGTTTCCAAATTAGGTACACACATTAAGGTTATCAATATACAGCACTCCACAAAATGTGGGCGGGATTGAACAAGTGGGCGTGGTACCTCCCGTGCAAAAAATATCAAAAATTGTATAAAAACCTGCTTTTTTGGACTGTCATAAGACCTATGGTTACGCGTTATATATCAAAAGATCGGAAATCTTTAGTAGAAAATATTTTCTGAAAGTTTCGGAAAAATCGGTTTAGATACAAAAAAGTTATGACCAAAATATAATTTTTTTTTTGGAAAATACCCATTTTCGGACACAATAGATCTTCCCGAGTCCAAGGTTTATAACTCAAGCAAATGGTAAATTTCTTCTTTAACACGTCAGTATATAAATCTGTCAAATCGGTTAAAAAATGGCTGAGTTATAACCGAAATACTGAATTCCCAAAAATTACTCTTTTTATACCCTTCACCGAAGGTAAAAGTTATGACGAAAAATATCAAACGCAATCGGTCTGGATGATATTAACCCAAGGTTCATAAAGCTTATACTACCAGGGATAATACACCCTATCAAACATCTCTATAACACAATTATAACCACAAGTACCTTTCCGACGGAATGGAAGTATGCCAAAATCATTCCAGTACCAAAAACAAACAATGAATACCGCCCGATATCCATATTACCATACATTTCAAAAGTTTTTGAACGACTTATACATAAACAAATCGTTGAATATATAAATCAGTACAGTTTATTAACGGATCGTCAGTCAGGTTTTAGATCTCAGCATAGCTGTTTAACCGCCCTAACTGATGTAATCGAAGCCATAAGAAGCAACTTAGATGATGGGAGAATTTCATTTTTAGTCTTGCTCGATCATTCAAAGGCCTTTGATACGGTTCACCACTCTATACTGGGTTTCAAATTATCTAATATGTTCAATTTCTCAACAACTGCCGTTAGATTGATGTCAACATATTTAACTGATAGATGGCAATACGTCTCTAATAAAGGCCTTCTCTCTAATCCTCTTCGCGTGACTAGAGGTGTTCCGCAGGGTTCCGTACTGGGACCATTACTGTACTCGATCTATGCTAATGATATACCAAAACAGTTAAAATATTCAAGAATGCAGATGTATGCTGATGATATACAGCTCTACCTGGATAGCTGCAAAGCATCCATCCTCACTAGTGTTAAAAATCTTAACACTGATCTAAATAATATTTTCCTCTGGGCGACTGCAAACGGTTTACGAATTAACCCGGAAAAGTCAAAATGTATTATAATTTGCAAAAACTCAGTCAAAATCGAGTCAAGAATTGATGTTTTCCTGGGTGGTAGCAAAATTGATATTGTTAAGTCTGCAAGAAATCTTGGTGTGGTTTTCAACAGCACACTCACTTGGTCAGATCACATCAACCAATCATGTGGAAGAGTGTATAGTATGTTAAGGTGTTTATGGGCAACACAGTATTGCACACCTTTAAAAATAAGACTACTCCTGGCTAAAACATACTTACTACCAGCTTTGATGTATTCATCAGAAATCTTTTGCGGTTGTAACTCAAAAGACACTGCTAAACTAAACACAACGTTCAACAACATTGTACGTTACATATTCTCCTTGAGGAGATTTGATCATGTTTCTCAATACTCCAGTCGAATATTTAATGTCACCTTTATGAACTACTTAAAGATAAAAAACCTTGTTTTCCTACATAAAATTGTAACAACGGAACAACCGAAATATCTTCATGATCGCTTAATATTTATGAGGTCTGCAAGGGGAAATGGTATCATGCAAATTCGACATCGAGACACGGCATCTGAAAGACACTTTTTTATATTAACTATCCGTCTCTGGAACCAACTTCCCTCAAACTTTCGTACTATTGGCAACGCAAATAAATTCAAACAATTACTTCAACATTTTTACCAAACTTAATCTGCTGCAAAACAGTAGTAACTTCTATGAACATCTCACAGTATTTTTTCTTATGTTTCCTTTTCATCTATTTTTTATTTAATGTTTCTTTTTTCCCCTCTATCTTAAATTATTAAATTATTAAATTTCATATTATTATAATTTTTTATCAACATAATGTTTAAACCAACGATATTTTTTATTGATATAACTTCCGGATTCTGATACTGTAAATTATAAGATATTATATCTTGTTGTATCCGAAATTGCAAACTTAATAAATAAATAAATAAATAAATAAAATAAAAAAATAAATAAATAAAAAGGGTATATATAAGTTTGTCATTCCGTTTGTAATTTCTACAATATTGATACTACACCCTATAAAGTATATATATTCTAGGTCCTTATGAAAAGCGAAGTTGATTTAACGATATCCGTCCGTCTGTCCGTCCGTCTGTCCGTCTGTCCGTCTGTCCGTCTTACGTTTGATATGTGTTTTCCGGAGACTCCAGACATGATAGCGGCTAGGTTGTTTCACACTTATGTCACATATAGTCCACCATTTCTTGCTATTGAAATTCAGCCACATCGGTCCAAAAATGGCTGAGATATGAGCAAAAAACCACGACTACCTCTAATTTTTTCCAAAAATCCCTTGTTGTTGTTGTATTTTTATTACTTTTTTGTGTATATCTGGAGAACGGCAACAGTCAAAGTTTCCAAATTAGGTACACACATTAAGGTTATCAATATACAGCACTCCACAAAATGTGGGCGGGATTGAACAAGTGGGCGTGGTACCTCCCGTGCAAAAAATATCAAAAATTGTATAAAAACCTGCTTTTTTGGACTGTCATAAGACCTATGGTTACGCGTTATATATCAAAAGATCGGAAATCTTTAGTAGAAAATATTTTCTGAAAATTTCGGAAAAATCGGTTCAGATACAAAAAAGTTATGACCAAAATATAATTTTTTTTTTGGAAAATACCCATTTTCGGACACAATAGATCTTCCCGAGTCCAAGGTTTATAACTCAAGCAAATGGCAAATTTCTTCTTTAACACGTCAGTATATAAATCTGTCAAATCGGTTAAAAAATGGCTGAGTTATAACCGAAATACTGAATTCCCAAAAATTACTCTTTTTATACCCTTCACCGAAGGTAAAAGGGTATATATAAGTTTGTCATTCCGTTTGTAATTTCTACAATATTGATACTACACCCTATAAAGTATATATATTCTGGGTCCTTATGAAAAGCGAAGTTGATTTAACGATATCCGTCCGTCTGTCCGTCTGTCCGTCTGTCCGTCTGTCCGTCTTACGTTTGATATGTGTTTTCCGGAGACTCCAGACATGATAGCGGCTAGGTTGTTTCACACTTATGTCACATATAGTCCACCATTTCTTGCTATTGAAATTCAGCCACATCGGTCCAAAAATGGCTGAGATATGAGCAAAAAACCACGACTACCTCTAATTTTTTCCAAAAATCCCTTGTTGTTGTTGTATTTTTATTACTTTTTTGTGTATATCTGGAGAACGGCAAGAGCCAAAGTTTCCAAATTAGGTACACACATTAAGGTTATCAATATACAGCACTCCACAAAATGTGGGCGGGATTGAACAAGTGGGCGTGGTACCTCCCGTGCAAAAAATATCAAAAATTGTATAAAAACCTGCTTTTTTGGACTGTCATAAGACCTATGGTTACGCGTTATATATCAAAAGATCGGAAATCTTTAGTAGAAAATATTTTCTGAAAATTTCGGAAAAATCGGTTCAGATACAAAAAAGTTATGACCAAAATATAATTTTTTTTTTGGAAAATACCCATTTTCGGACACAATAGATCTTCCCGAGTCCAAGGTTTATAACTGAAGCAAATGGTAAATTTCTTCTTTAACACGTCAGTATATAAATCTGTCAAATCGGTTAAAAAATGGCTGAGTTATAACCGAAATACTGAATTCCCAAAAATTACTCTTTTTATACCCTTCACCGAAGGTAAAAGGGTATATATAAGTTTGTCATTCCGTTTGTAATTTCTACAATATTGATACTACACCCTATAAAGTATATATATTCTGGGTTCTTATGAAAAGCGAAGTTGATTTAACGATATCCGTCCGTCTGTCCGTCCGTCTGTCCGTCTGTCCGTCTGTCCGTCTGTCCGTCTTACGTTTGATATGTGTTTTCCGGAGACTCCAGACATGATAGCGGCTAGGTTGTTTCACACTTATGTCACATATAGTCCACCATTTCTTGCTATTGAAATTCAGCCACATCGGTCCAAAAATGGCTGAGATATGAGCAAAAAACCACGACTACCTCTAATTTTTTCCAAAAATCCCTTGTTGTTGTTGTATTTTTATTACTTTTTTGTGTATATCTGGAGAACGGCAAGAGCCAAAGTTTCCAAATTAGGTACACACATTAAGGTTATCAATATACAGCACTCCACAAAATGTGGGCGGGATTGAACAAGTGGGCGTGGTACCTCCCGTGCAAAAAATATCAAAAATTGTATAAAAACCTGCTTTTTTGGACTGTCATAAGACCTATGGTTACGCGTTATATATCAAAAGATCGGAAATCTTTAGTAGAAAATATTTTCTGAAAATTTCGGAAAAATCGGTTCAGATACAAAAAAGTTATGACCAAAATATAATTTTTTTTTTGGAAAATACCCATTTTCGGACACAATAGATCTTCCCGAGTCCAAGGTTTATAACTCAAGCAAATGGTAAATTTCTTCTTTAACACGTCAGTATATAAATCTGTCAAATCGGTTAAAAAATGGCTGAGTTATAACCGAAATACTGAATTCCCAAAAATTACTCTTTTTATACCCTTCACCGAAGGTAAAAGGGTATATATAAGTTTGTCATTCCGTTTGTAATTTCTACAATATTGATACTACACCCTATAAAGTATATATATTCTGGGTCCTTATGAAAAGCGAAGTTGATTTAACGATATCCGTCCGTCTGTCCGTCCGTCTGTCCGTCTGTCCGTCTTACGTTTGATATGTGTTTTCCGGAGACTCCAGACATGATAGCGGCTAGTCCACCATTTCTTGCTATTGAAATTCAGCCACATCGGTCCAAAAATGGCTGAGATATGAGCAAAAAACCACGACTACCTCTAATTTTTTCCAAAAATCCCTTGTTGTTGTTGTATTTTTATTACTTTTTTGTGTATATCTGGAGAACGGCAAGAGCCAAAGTTTCCAAATTAGGTACACACATTAAGGTTATCAATATACAGCACTCCACAAAATGTGGGCGGGATTGAACAAGTGGGCGTGGTACCTCCCGTGCAAAAAATATCAAAAATTGTATAAAAACCTGCTTTTTTGGACTGTCATAAGACCTATGGTTACGCGTTATATATCAAAAGATCGGAAATCTTTAGTAGAAAATATTTTCTGAAAATTTCGGAAAAATCGGTTCAGATACAAAAAAGTTATGACCAAAATATAATTATTTTTTTGGAAAATACCCATTTTCGGACACAATAGATCTTCCCGAGTCCAAGGTTTATAACTCAAGCAAATGGTAAATTTCTTCTTTAACACGTCAGTATATAAATCTGTCAAATCGGTTAAAAAATGGCTGAGTTATAACCGAAATACTGAATTCCCAAAAATTACTCTTTTTATACCCTTCACCGAAGGTAAAAGGGTATATATAAGTTTGTCATTCCGTTTGTAATTTCTACAATATTGATACTACACCCTATAAAGTATATATATTCTGGGTCCTTGTGAAAAGCGAAGTTGATTTAACGATATCCGTCCGTCTGTCCGTCCGTCTGTCCGTCTGTCCGTCTTACGTTTGATATGTGTTTTCCGGAGACTCCAGACATGATAGCGGCTAGGTTGTTTCACACTTATGTCACATATAGTCCACCATTTCTTGCTATTGAAATTCAGCCACATCGGTCCAAAAATGGCTGAGATATGAGCAAAAAACCACGACTACCTCTAATTTTTTCCAAAAATCCCTTGTTGTTGTTGTATTTTTATTACTTTTTTGTGTATATCTGGAGAACGGCAAGAGCCAAAGTTTCCAAATTAGGTACACACATTAAGGTTATCAATATACAGCACTCCACAAAATGTGGGCGGGATTGAACAAGTGGGCGTGGTACCTCCCGTGCAAAAAATATCAAAAATTGTATAAAAACCTGCTTTTTTGGACTGTCATAAGACCTATGGTTACGCGTTATATATCAAAAGATCGGAAATCTTTAGTAGAAAATATTTTCTGAAAATTTCGGAAAAATCGGTTCAGATACAAAAAAGTTATGACCAAAATATAATTTTTTTTTTGGAAAATACCCATTTTCGGACACAATAGATCTTCCCGAGTCCAAGGTTTATAACTCAAGCAAATGGTAAATTTCTTCTTTAACACGTCAGTATATAAATCTGTCAAATCGGTTAAAAAATGGCTGAGTTATAACCGAAATACTGAATTCCCAAAAATTACTCTTTTTATACCCTTCACCGAAGGTAAAAGGGTATATATAAGTTTGTCATTCCGTTTGTAATTTCTACAATATTGATACTACACCCTATAAAGTATATATATTCTGGGTCCTTATGAAAAGCGAAGTTGATTTAACGATATCCGTCCGTCTGTCCGTCCGTCCGTCCGTCTGTCCGTCTTACGTTTGATATGTGTTTTCCGGAGACTCCAGACATGATAGCGGCTAGGTTGTTTCACACTTATGTCACATATAGTCCACCATTTCTTGCTATTGAAATTCAGCCACATCGGTCCAAAAATGGCTGAGATATGAGCAAAAAACCACGACTACCTCTAATTTTTTCCAAAAATCCCTTGTTGTTGTTGTATTTTTATTACTTTTTTGTGTATATCTGGAGAACGGCAAGAGCCAAAGTTTCCAAATTAGGTACACACATTAAGGTTATCAATATACAGCACTCCACAAAATGTGGGCGGGATTGAACAAGTGGGCGTGGTACCTCCCGTGCAAAAAATATCAAAAATTGTATAAAAACCTGCTTTTTTGGACTGTCATAAGACCTATGGTTACGCGTTATATATCAAAAGATCGGAAATCTTTAGTAGAAAATATTTTCTGAAAATTTCGGAAAAATCGGTTAAAATCCAAAAATTTATGACCAAAATATAATTTTTTTTTTGGAAAATACCCATTTTCGGACACAATAGATCTTCCCGAGTCCAAGGTTTATAACTCAAGCAAATGGTAAATTTCTTCTTTAACACGTCAGTATATAAATCTGTCAAATCGGTTAAAAAATGGCTGAGTTATAACCGAAATACTGAATTCCCAAAAATTACTCTTTTTATACCCTTCACCGAAGGTAAAAGGGTATATATAAGTTTGTCATTCCGTTTGTAATTTCTACAATATTGATACTACACCCTATAAAGTATATATATTCTGGGTCCTTATGAAAAGCGAAGTTGATTTAACGATATCCGTCCGTCTGTCCGTCCGTCTGTCCGTCTGTCCGTCTTACGTTTGATATGTGTTTTCCGGAGACTCCAGACATGATAGCGGCTAGTCCACCATTTCTTGCTATTGAAATTCAGCCACATCGGTCCAAAAATGGCTGAGATATGAGCAAAAAACCACGACTACCTCTAATTTTTTCCAAAAATCCCTTGTTGTTGTTGTATTTTTATTACTTTTTTGTGTATATCTGGAGAACGGCAAGAGCCAAAGTTTCCAAATTAGGTACACACATTAAGGTTATCAATATACAGCACTCCACAAAATGTGGGCGGGATTGAACAAGTGGGCGTGGTACCTCCCGTGCAAAAAATATCAAAAATTTTATAAAAACCTGCTTTTTTGGACTGTCATAAGACCTATGGTTACGCGTTATATATCAAAAGATCGGAAATCTTTAGTAGAAAATATTTTCTGAAAATTTCGGAAAAATCGGTTCAGATACAAAAAAGTTATGACCAAAATATAATTATTTTTTTGGAAAATACCCATTTTCGGACACAATAGATCTTCCCGAGTCCAAGGTTTATAACTCAAGCAAATGGTAAATTTCTTCTTTAACACGTCAGTATATAAATCTGTCAAATCGGTTAAAAAATGGCTGAGTTATAACCGAAATACTGAATTCCCAAAAATTACTCTTTTTATACCCTTCACCGAAGGTAAAAGGGTATATATAAGTTTGTCATTCCGTTTGTAATTTCTACAATATTGATACTACACCCTATAAAGTATATATATTCTGGGTCCTTATGAAAAGCGAAGTTGATTTAACGATATCCGTCCGTCTGTCCGTCCGTCTGTCCGTCTGTCCGTCTTACGTTTGATATGTGTTTTCCGGAGACTCCAGACATGATAGCGGCTAGGTTGTTTCACACTTATGTCACATATAGTCCACCATTTCTTGCTATTGAAATTCAGCCACATCGGTCCAAAAATGGCTGAGATATGAGCAAAAAACCACGACTACCTCTAATTTTTTCCAAAAATCCCTTGTTGTTGTTGTATTTTTATTACTTTTTTGTGTATATCTGGAGAACGGCAAGAGCCAAAGTTTCCAAATTAGGTACACACATTAAGGTTATCAATATACAGCACTCCACAAAATGTGGGCGGGATTGAACAAGTGGGCGTGGTACCTCCCGTGCAAAAAATATCAAAAATTGTATAAAAACCTGCTTTTTTGGACTGTCATAAGACCTATGGTTACGCGTTATATATCAAAAGATCGGAAATCTTTAGTAGAAAATATTTTCTGAAAATTTCGGAAAAATCGGTTCAGATACAAAAAAGTTATGACCAAAATATAATTTTTTTTTTGGAAAATACCCATTTTCGGACACAATAGATCTTCCCGAGTCCAAGGTTTATAACTCAAGCAAATGGTAAATTTCTTCTTTAACACGTCAGTATATAAATCTGTCAAATCGGTTAAAAAATGGCTGAGTTATAACCGAAATACTGAATTCCCAAAAATTACTCTTTTTATACCCTTCACCGAAGGTAAAAGGGTATATATAAGTTTGTCATTCCGTTTGTAATTTCTACAATATTGATACTACACCCTATAAAGTATATATATTCTGGGTCCTTATGAAAAGCGAAGTTGATTTAACGATATCCGTCTGTCTGTCCGTCCGTCCGTCCGTCTGTCCGTCTTACGTTTGATATGTGTTTTCCGGAGACTCCAGACATGATAGCGGCTAGGTTGTTTCACACTTATGTCACATATAGTCCACCATTTCTTGCTATTGAAATTCAGCCACATCGGTCCAAAAATGGCTGAGATATGAGCAAAAAACCACGACTACCTCTAATTTTTTCCAAAAATCCCTTGTTGTTGTATTTTTATTACTTTTTTGTGTATATCTGGAGAACGGCAAGAGCCAAAGTTTCCAAATTAGGTACACACATTAAGGTTATTAATATACAGCACTCCACAAAATGTGGGCGGGATTGAACAAGTAGGCGTGGTACCTCCCGTGCAAAAAATATCAAAAATTGTATAAAAACCTGCTTTTTTGGACTGTCATAAGACCTATGGTTACGCGTTATTTATCAAAAGATCGGAAATCTTTAGTAGAAAATATTTTCTGAAAATTTCGGAAAAATCGGTTCAGATACAAAAAAGTTATGACCAAAATATAATTTTTTTTTTGGAAAATACCCATTTTCGGACACAATAGATCTTCCCGAGTCCAAGGTTTATAACTCAAGCAAATGGTAAATTTCTTCTTTAACACGTCAGTATATAAATCTGTCAAATCGGTTAAAAAATGGCTGAGTTATAACCGAAATACTGAATTCCCAAAAATTACTCTTTTTATACCCTTCACCGAAGGTAAAAGGGTATATATAAGTTTGTCATTCCGTTTGTAATTTCTACAATATTGATACTACACCCTATAAAGTATATATATTCTGGGTCCTTATGAAAAGCGAAGTTGATTTAACGATATCCGTCCGTCTGTCCGTCCGTCTGTCCGTCTTACGTTTGATATGTGTTTTCCGGAGACTCCAGACATGATAGCGGCTAGGTTGTTTCACACTTATGTCACATATAGTCCACCATTTCTTGCTATTGAAATTCAGCCACATCGGTCCAAAAATGGCTGAGATATGAGCAAAAAACCACGACTACCTCTAATTTTTTCCAAAAATCCCTTGTTGTTGTTGTATTTTTATTACTTTTTTGTGTATATCTGGAGAACGGCAAGAGCCAAAGTTTCCAAATTAGGTACACACATTAAGGTTATCAATATACAGCACTCCACAAAATGTGGGCGGGATTGAACAAGTGGGCGTGGTACCTCCCGTGCAAAAAATATCAAAAATTGTATAAAAACCTGCTTTTTTGGACTGTCATAAGACCTATGGTTACGCGTTATATATCAAAAGATCGGAAATCTTTAGTAGAAAATATTTTCTGAAAATTTCGGAAAAATCGGTTCAGATACAAAAAAGTTATGACCAAAATATAATTTTTTTTTTGGAAAATACCCATTTTCGGACACAATAGATCTTCCCGAGTCCAAGGTTTATAACTCAAGCAAATGGTAAATTTCTTCTTTAACACGTCAGTATATAAATCTGTCAAATCGGTTAAAAAATGGCTGAGTTATAACCGAAATACTGAATTCCCAAAAATTACTCTTTTTATACCCTTCACCGAAGGTAAAAGGGTATATATAAGTTTGTCATTCCGTTTGTAATTTCTACAATATTGATACTACACCCTATAAAGTATATATATTCTGGGTCCTTCTAAAAAGCGAAGTTGATTTAACGATATCCGTCCGTCTGTCCGTCCGTCTGTCCGTCTGTCCGTCTGTCCGTCTTACGTTTGATATGTGTTTTCCGGAGACTCCAGACATGATAGCGGCTAGGTTGTTTCACACTTATGTCACATATAGTCCACCATTTCTTGCTATTGAAATTCAGCCACATCGGTCCAAAAATGGCTGAGATATGAGCAAAAAACCACGACTACCTCTAATTTTTTCCAAAAATCCCTTGTTGTTGTTGTATTTTTATTACTTTTTTGTGTATATCTGGAGAACGGCAAGAGCCAAAGTTTCCAAATTAGGTACACACATTAAGGTTATCAATATACAGCACTCCACAAAATGTGGGCGGGATTGAACAAGTGGGCGTGGTACCTCCCGTGCAAAAAATATCAAAAATTGTATAAAAACCTGCTTTTTTGGACTGTCATAAGACCTATGGTTACGCGTTATTTATCAAAAGATCGGAAATCTTTAGTAGAAAATATTTTCTGAAAATTTCGGAAAAATCGGTTCAGATACAAAAAAGTTATGACCAAAATATAATTTTTTTTTTGGAAAATACCCATTTTCGGACACAATAGATCTTCCCGAGTCCAAGGTTTATAACTCAAGCAAATGGTAAATTTCTTCTTTAACACGTCAGTATATAAATCTGTCAAATCGGTTAAAAAATGGCTGAGTTATAACCGAAATACTGAATTCCCAAAAATTACTCTTTTTATACCCTTCACCGAAGGTAAAAGGGTATATATAAGTTTGTCATTCCGTTTGTAATTTCTACAATATTGATACTACACCCTATAAAGTATATATATTCTGGGTCCTTCTGAAAAGCGAAGTTGATTTAACGATATCCGTCCGTCTGTCCGTCCGTCTGTCCGTCTGTCCGTCTTACGTTTGATATGTGTTTTCCGGAGACTCCAGACATGATAGCGGCTAGGTTGTTTCACACTTATGTCACATATAGTCCACCATTTCTTGCTATTGAAATTCAGCCACATCGGTCCAAAAATGGCTGAGATATGAGCAAAAAACCACGACTACCTCTAATTTTTTCCAAAAATCCCTTGTTGTTGTTGTATTTTTATTACTTTTTTGTGTATATCTGGAGAACGGCAAGAGCCAAAGTTTCCAAATTAGGTACACACATTAAGGTTATCAATATAAAGCACTCCACAAAATGTGGGCGGGATTGAACAAGTGGGCGTGGTACCTCCCGTGCAAAAAATATCAAAAATTGTATAAAAACCTGCTTTTTTGGACTGTCATAAGACCTATGGTTACGCGTTATATATCAAAAGATCGGAAATCTTTAGTAGAAAATATTTTCTGAAAATTTCGGAAAAATCGGTTCAGATACAAAAAAGTTATGACCAAAATATAATTTTTTTTTTGGAAAATACCCATTTTCGGACACAATAGATCTTCCCGAGTCCAAGGTTTATAACTCAAGCAAATGGTAAATTTCTTCTTTAACACGTCAGTATATAAATCTGTCAAATCGGTTAAAAAATGGCTGAGTTATAACCGAAATACTGAATTCCCAAAAATTACTCTTTTTATACCCTTCACCGAAGGTAAAAGGGTATATATAAGTTTGTCATTCCGTTTGTAATTTCTACAATATTGATACTACACCCTATAAAGTATATATATTCTAGGTCCTTTGAAAAGCGAAGTTGATTTAACGATATCCGTCCGTCTGTCCGTCCGTCTGTCCGTCTGTCCGTCTGTCCGTCTTACGTTTGATATGTGTTTTCCGGAGACTTCAGACATGATAGCGGCTAGGTTGTTTCACACTTATGTCACATATAGTCCACCATTTCTTGCTATTGAAATTCAGCCACATCGGTCCAAAAATGGCTGAGATATAAGCAAAAAACCACGACTACCTCTAATTTTTTCCAAAAATCCCTTGTTGTTGTTGTATTTTTATTACTTTTTTGTGTATATCTGGAGAACGGCAAGAGCCAAAGTTTCCAAATTAGGTACACACATTAAGGTTATCAATATACAGCACTCCACAAAATGTGGGCGGGATTGAACAAGTGGGCGTGGTACCTCCCGTGCAAAAAATATCAAAAATTGTATAAAAACCTGCTTTTTTGGACTGTCATAAGACCTATGGTTACGCGTTATTTATCAAAAGATCGGAAATCTTTAGTAGAAAATATTTTCTGAAAATTTCGGAAAAATCGGTTCAGATACAAAAAAGTTATGACCAAAATATAATTTTTTTTTTTGGAAAATACCCATTTTCGGACACAATAGATCTTCCCGAGTCCAAGGTTTATAACTCAAGCAAATGGTAAATTTCTTCTTTAACACGTCAGTATATAAATCTGTCAAATCGGTTAAAAAATGGCTGAGTTATAACCGAAATACTGAATTCCCAAAAATTACTCTTTTTAAAAAAGGGTATATATAAAAGGGTATATATAAGTTTGTCATTCCGTTTGTAATTTCTACAATATTGATACTACACCCTATAAAGTATATATATTCTGGGTCCTTCTGAAAAGCGAAGTTGATTTAACGATATCCGTCCGTCTGTCCGTGCGTCTGTCCGTCTGTCCGTCTGTCCGTCTGTCCGTCTTACGTTTGATATGTGTTTTCCGGAGACTCCAGACATGATAGCGGCTAGGTTGTTTCACACTTATGTCACATATAGTCCACCATTTCTTGCTATTGAAATTCAGCCACATCGGTCCAAAAATGGCTGAGATATGAGCAAAAAACCACGACTACCTCTAATTTTTTCCAAAAATCCCTTGTTGTTGTTGTATTTTTATTACTTTTTTGTGTATATCTGGAGAACGGCAAGAGCCAAAGTTTCCAAATTAGGTACACACATTAAGGTTATCAATATACAGCACTCCACAAAATGTGGGCGGGATTGAACAAGTGGGCGTGGTACCTCCCGTGCAAAAAATATCAAAAATTGTATAAAAACCTGCTTTTTTGGACTGTCATAAGACCTATGGTTACGCGTTATATATCAAAAGATCGGAAATCTTTAGTAGAAAATATTTTCTGAAAATTTCGGAAAAATCGGTTCAGATACAAAAAAGTTATGACCAAAATATAATTTTTTTTTTGGAAAATACCCATTTTCGGACACAATAGATCTTCCCGAGTCCAAGGTTTATAACTCAAGCAAATGGTAAATTTCTTCTTTAACACGTCAGTATATAAATCTGTCAAATCGGTTAAAAAATGGCTGAGTTATAACCGAAATACTGAATTCCCAAAAATTACTCTTTTGATACCCTTCACCGAAGGTAAAAGGGTATATATAAGTTTGTCATTCCGTTTGTAATTTCTACAATATTGATACTACACCCTATAAAGTATATATATTCTGGGTCCTTCTGAAAAGCGAAGTTGATTTAACGATATCCGTCCGTCTGTCCGTCCGTCTGTCCGTCTGTCCGTCTGTCCGTCTTACGTTTGATATGTGTTTTCCGGAGACTCCAGACATGATAGCGGCTAGGTTGTTTCACACTTATGTCACATATAGTCCACCATTTCTTGCTATTGAAATTCAGCCACATCGGTCCAAAAATGGCTGAGATATGAGCAAAAAACCACGACTACCTCTAATTTTTTCCAAAAATCCCTTGTTGTTGTTGTATTTTTATTACTTTTTTGTGTATATCTGGAGAACGGCAAGAGCCAAAGTTTCCAAATTAGGTACACACATTAAGGTTATCAATATACAGCACTCCACAAAATGTGGGCGGGATTGAACAAGTGGGCGTGGTACCTCCCGTGCAAAAAATATCAAAAATTGTATAAAAACCTGCTTTTTTGGACTGTCATAAGACCTATGGTTACGCGTTATTTATCAAACGATCGGAAATCTTTAGTAGAAAATATTTTCTGAAAATTTCGGAAAAATCGGTTCAGATACAAAAAAGTTATGACCAAAATATAATTTTTTTTTTGGAAAATACCCATTTTCGGACACAATAGATCTTCCCGAGTCCAAGGTTTATAACTCAAGCAAATGGTAAATTTCTTCTTTAACACGTCAGTATATAAATCTGTCAAATCGGTTAAAAAATGGCTGAGTTATAACCGAAATACTGAATTCCCAAAAATTACTCTTTTTATACCCTTCACCGAAGGTAAAAGGGTATATATAAGTTTGTCATTCCGTTTGTAATTTCTACAATATTGATACTACACCCTATAAAGTATATATATTCTGGGTCCTTCTGAAAAGCGAAGTTGATTTAACGATATCCGTCCGTCTGTCCGTCCGTCTGTCCGTCTGTCCGTCTGTCCGTCTGTCCGTCTTACGTTTGATATGTGTTTTCCGGAGACTCCAGACATGATAGCGGCTAGGTTGTTTCACACTTATGTCACATATAGTCCACCATTTCTTGCTATTGAAATTCAGCCACATCGGTCCAAAAATGGCTGAGATATGAGCAAAAAACCACGACTACCTCTAATTTTTTCCAAAAATCCCTTGTTGTTGTTGTATTTTTATTACTTTTTTGTGTATATCTGGAGAACGGCAAGAGCCAAAGTTTCCAAATTAGGTACACACATTAAGGTTATCAATATACAGCACTCCACAAAATGTGGGCGGGATTGAACCAGTGGGCGTGGTACCTCCCGTGCAAAAAATATCAAAAATTGTATAAAAACCTGCTTTTTTGGACTGTCATAAGACCTATGGTTACGCGTTATATATCAAAAGATCGGAAATCTTTAGTAGAAAATATTTTCTGAAAATTTCGGAAAAATCGGTTCAGATACAAAAAAGTTATGACCAAAATATAATTTTTTTTTTTGGAAAATAACCATTTTCGGACACAATAGATCTTCCCGAGTCCAAGGTTTATAACTCAAGCAAATGGTAAATTTCTTCTTTAACACGTCAGTATATAAATCTGTCAAATCGGTTAAAAAATGGCTGAGTTATAACCGAAATACTGAATTCCCAAAAATTACTCTTTTTATACCCTTCACCGAAGGTAAAAGGGTATATATAAGTTTGTCATTCCGTTTGTAATTTCTACAATATTGATACTACACCCTATAAAGTATATATATTCTGGGTCCTTCTGAAAAGCGAAGTTGATTTAACGATATCCGTCCGTCTGTCCGTCCGTCTGTCCGTCTGTCCGTCTGTCCGTCTGTCCGTCTTACGTTTGATATGTGTTTTCCGGAGACTCCAGACATGATAGCGGCTAGGTTGTTTCACACTTATGTCACATATAGTCCACCATTTCTTGCTATTGAAATTCAGCCACATCGGTCCAAAAATGGCTGAGATATGAGCAAAAAACCACGACTACCTCTAATTTTTTCCAAAAATCCCTTGTTGTTGTTGTATTTTTATTACTTTTTTGTGTATATCTGGAGAACGGCAAGAGCCAAAGTTTCCAAATTAGGTACACACATTAAGGTTATCAATATACAGCACTCCACAAAATGTGGGCGGGATTGAACAAGTGGGCGTGGTACCTCCCGTGCAAAAAATATCAAAAATTGTATAAAAACCTGCTTTTTTGGACTGTCATAAGACCTATGGTTACGCGTTATTTATCAAAAGATCGGAAATCTTTAGTAGAAAATATTTTCTGAAAATTTCGGAAAAATCGGTTCAGATACAAAAAAGTTATGACCAAAATATAATTTTTTTTTTGGAAAATACCCATTTTCGGACACAATAGATCTTCCCGAGTCCAAGGTTTATAACTCAAGCAAATGGTAAATTTCTTCTTTAACACGTCAGTATATAAATCTGTCAAATCGGTTAAAAAATGGCTGAGTTATAACCGAAATACTGAATTCCCAAAAATTACTCTTTTTATACCCTTCACCGAAGGTAAAAGGGTATATATAAGTTTGTCATTCCGTTTGTAATTTCTACAATATTGATACTACACCCTATAAAGTATATATATTCTGGGTCCTTCTGAAAAGCGAAGTTGATTTAACGATATCCGTCCGTCTGTCCGTCCGTCTGTCCGTCTGTCCGTCTGTCCGTCTGTCCGTCTTACGTTTGATATGTGTTTTCCGGAGACTCCAGACATGATAGCGGCTAGGTTGTTTCACACTTATGTCACATATAGTCCACCATTTCTTGCTATTGAAATTCAGCCACATCGGTCCAAAAATGGCTGAGATATGAGCAAAAAACCACGACTACCTCTAATTTTTTCCAAAAATCCCTTGTTGTTGTTGTATTTTTATTACTTTTTTGTGTATATCTGGAGAACGGCAAGAGCCAAAGTTTCCAAATTAGGTACACACATTAAGGTTATCAATATACAGCACTCCACAAAATGTGGGCGGGATTGAACAAGTGGGCGTGGTACCTCCCGTGCAAAAAATATCAAAAATTGTATAAAAACCTGCTTTTTTGGACTGTCATAAGACCTATGGTTACGCGTTATTTATCAAAAGATCGGAAATCTTTAGTAGAAAATATTTTCTGAAAATTTCGGAAAAATCGGTTCAGATACAAAAAAGTTATGACCAAAATATAATTTTTTTTTTGGAAAATACCCATTTTCGGACACAATAGATCTTCCCGAGTCCAAGGTTTATAACTCAAGCAAATGGTAAATTTCTTCTTTAACACGTCAGTATATAAATCTGTCAAATCGGTTAAAAAATGGCTGAGTTATAACCGAAATACTGAATTCCCAAAAATTACTCTTTTTATACCCTTCACCGAAGGTAAAAGGGTATATATAAGTTTGTCATTCCGTTTGTAATTTCTACAATATTGATACTACACCCTATAAAGTATATATATTCTGGGTCCTTCTGAAAAGCGAAGTTGATTTAACGATATCCGTCCGTCTGTCCGTCCGTCTGTCCGTCTGTCCGTCTGTCCGTCTGTCCGTCTTACGTTTGATATGTGTTTTCCGGAGACTCCAGACATGATAGCGGCTAGGTTGTTTCACACTTATGTCACATATAGTCCACCATTTCTTGCTATTGAAATTCAGCCACATCGGTCCAAAAATGGCTGAGATATGAGCAAAAAACCACGACTACCTCTAATTTTTTCCAAAAATCCCTTGTTGTTGTTGTATTTTTATTACTTTTTTGTGTATATCTGGAGAACGGCAAGAGCCAAAGTTTCCAAATTAGGTACACACATTAAGGTTATCAATATACAGCACTCCACAAAATGTGGGCGGGATTGAACAAGTGGGCGTGGTACCTCCCGTGCAAAAAATATCAAAAATTGTATAAAAACCTGCTTTTTTGGACTGTCATAAGACCTATGGTTACGCGTTATTTATCAAAAGATCGGAAATCTTTAGTAGAAAATATTTTCTGAAAATTTCGGAAAAATCGGTTCAGATACAAAAAAGTTATGACCAAAATATAATTTTTTTTTTGGAAAATACCCATTTTCGGACACAATAGATCTTCCCGAGTCCAAGGTTTATAACTCAAGCAAATGGTAAATTTCTTCTTTAACACGTCAGTATATAAATCTGTCAAATCGGTTAAAAAATGGCTGAGTTATAACCGAAATACTGAATTCCCAAAAATTACTCTTTTTATACCCTTCACCGAAGGTAAAAGGGTATATATAAGTTTGTCATTCCGTTTGTAATTTCTACAATATTGATACTACACCCTATAAAGTATATATATTCTGGGTCCTTCTGAAAAGCGAAGTTGATTTAACGATATCCGTCCGTCTGTCCGTCCGTCTGTCCGTCTGTCCGTCTGTCCGTCTTACGTTTGATATGTGTTTTCCGGAGACTCCAGACATGATAGCGGCTAGGTTGTTTCACACTTATGTCACATATAGTCCACCATTTCTTGCTATTGAAATTCAGCCACATCGGTCCAAAAATGGCTGAGATATGAGCAAAAAACCACGACTACCTCTAATTTTTTCCAAAAATCCCTTGTTGTTGTTGTATTTTTATTACTTTTTTGTGTATATCTGGAGAACGGCAAGAGCCAAAGTTTCCAAATTAGGTACACACATTAAGGTTATCAATATACAGCACTCCACAAAATGTGGGCGGGATTGAACAAGTGGGCGTGGTACCTCCCGTGCAAAAAATATCAAAAATTGTATAAAAACCTGCTTTTTTGGACTGTCATAAGACCTATGGTTACGCGTTATTTATCAAAAGATCGGAAATCTTTAGTAGAAAATATTTTCTGAAAATTTCGGAAAAATCGGTTCAGATACAAAAAAGTTATGACCAAAATATAATTTTTTTTTTGGAAAATACCCATTTTCGGACACAATAGATCTTCCCGAGTCCAAGGTTTATAACTCAAGCAAATGGTAAATTTCTTCTTTAACACGTCAGTATATAAATCTGTCAAATCGGTTAAAAAATGGCTGAGTTATAACCGAAATACTGAATTCCCAAAAATTACTCTTTTTATACCCTTCACCGAAGGTAAAAGGGTATATATAAGTTTGTCATTCCGTTTGTAATTTCTACAATATTGATACTACACCCTATAAAGTATATATATTCTGGGTCCTTCTGAAAAGCGAAGTTGATTTAACGATATCCGTCCGTCTGTCCGTCCGTCTGTCCGTCTGTCCGTCTGTCCGTCTTACGTTTGATATGTGTTTTCCGGAGACTCCAGACATGATAGCGGCTAGGTTGTTTCACACTTATGTCACATATAGTCCACCATTTCTTGCTATTGAAATTCAGCCACATCGGTCCAAAAATGGCTGAGATATGAGCAAAAAACCACGACTACCTCTAATTTTTTCCAAAAATCCCTTGTTGTTGTTGTATTTTTATTACTTTTTTGTGTATATCTGGAGAACGGCAAGAGCCAAAGTTTCCAAATTAGGTACACACATTAAGGTTATCAATATACAGCACTCCACAAAATGTGGGCGGGATTGAACAAGTGGGCGTGGTACCTCCCGTGCAAAAAATATCAAAAATTGTATAAAAACCTGCTTTTTTGGACTGTCATAAGACCTATGGTTACGCGTTATTTATCAAAAGATCGGAAATCTTTAGTAGAAAATATTTTCTGAAAATTTCGGAAAAATCGGTTCAGATACAAAAAAGTTATGACCAAAATATAATTTTTTTTTTGGAAAATACCCATTTTCGGACACAATAGATCTTCCCGAGTCCAAGGTTTATAACTCAAGCAAATGGTAAATTTCTTCTTTAACACGTCAGTATATAAATCTGTCAAATCGGTTAAAAAATGGCTGAGTTATAACCGAAATACTGAATTCCCAAAAATTACTCTTTTTATACCCTTCACCGAAGGTAAAAGGGTATATATAAGTTTGTCATTCCGTTTGTAATTTCTACAATATTGATACTACACCCTATAAAGTATATATATTCTGGGTCCTTATGAAAAGCGAAGTTGATTTAACGATATCCGTCCGTCTGTCCGTCTGTCCGTCTGTCCGTCTTACGTTTGATATGTGTTTTCCGGAGACTCCAGACATGATAGCGGCTAGGTTGTTTCACACTTATGTCACATATAGTCCACCATTTCTTGCTATTGAAATTCAGCCACATCGGTCCAAAAATGGCTGAGATATGAGCAAAAAACCACGACTACCTCTAATTTTTTCCAAAAATCCCTTGTTGTTGTTGTATTTTTATTACTTTTTTGTGTATATCTGGAGAACGGCAAGAGCCAAAGTTTCCAAATTAGGTACACACATTAAGGTTATCAATATACAGCACTCCACAAAATGTGGGCGGGATTGAACAAGTGGGCGTGGTACCTCCCGTGCAAAAAATATCAAAAATTGTATAAAAACCTGCTTTTTTGGACTGTCATAAGACCTATGGTTACGCGTTATTTATCAAAAGATCGGAAATCTTTAGTAGAAAATATTTTCTGAAAATTTCGGAAAAATCGGTTCAGATACAAAAAAGTTATGACCAAAATATAATTTTTTTTTTGGAAAATACCCATTTTCGGACACAATAGATCTTCCCGAGTCCAAGGTTTATAACTCAAGCAAATGGTAAATTTCTTCTTTAACACGTCAGTATATAAATCTGTCAAATCGGTTAAAAAATGGCTGAGTTATAACCGAAATACTGAATTCCCAAAAATTACTCTTTTTATACCCTTCACCGAAGGTAAAAGGGTATATATAAGTTTGTCATTCCGTTTGTAATTTCTACAATATTGATACTACACCCTATAAAGTATATATATTCTGGGTCCTTCTGAAAAGCGAAGTTGATTTAACGATATCCGTCCGTCTGTCCGTCCGTCTGTCCGTCTGTCCGTCTGTCCGTCTGTCCGTCTTACGTTTGATATGTGTTTTCCGGAGACTCCAGACATGATAGCGGCTAGGTTGTTTCACACTTATGTCACATATAGTCCACCATTTCTTGCTATTGAAATTCAGCCACATCGGTCCAAAAATGGCTGAGATATGAGCAAAAAACCACGACTACCTCTAATTTTTTCCAAAAATCCCTTGTTGTTGTTGTATTTTTATTACTTTTTTGTGTATATCTGGAGAACGGCAAGAGCCAAAGTTTCCAAATTAGGTACACACATTAAGGTTATCAATATACAGCACTCCACAAAATGTGGGCGGGATTGAACAAGTGGGCGTGGTACCTCCCGTGCAAAAAATATCAAAAATTGTATAAAAACCTGCTTTTTTGGACTGTCATAAGACCTATGGTTACGCGTTATTTATCAAAAGATCGGAAATCTTTAGTAGAAAATATTTTCTGAAAATTTCGGAAAAATCGGTTCAGATACAAAAAAGTTATGACCAAAATATAATTTTTTTTTTGGAAAATACCCATTTTCGGACACAATAGATCTTCCCGAGTCCAAGGTTTATAACTCAAGCAAATGGTAAATTTCTTCTTTAACACGTCAGTATATAAATCTGTCAAATCGGTTAAAAAATGGCTGAGTTATAACCGAAATACTGAATTCCCAAAAATTACTCTTTTTATACCCTTCACCGAAGGTAAAAGGGTATATATAAGTTTGTCATTCCGTTTGTAATTTCTACAATATTGATACTACACCCTATAAAGTATATATATTCTGGGTCCTTCTGAAAAGCGAAGTTGATTTAACGATATCCGTCCGTCTGTCCGTCCGTCTGTCCGTCTGTCCGTCTGTCCGTCTTACGTTTGATATGTGTTTTCCGGAGACTCCAGACATGATAGCGGCTAGGTTGTTTCACACTTATGTCACATATAGTCCACCATTTCTTGCTATTGAAATTCAGCCACATCGGTCCAAAAATGGCTGAGATATGAGCAAAAAACCACGACTACCTCTAATTTTTTCCAAAAATCCCTTGTTGTTGTTGTATTTTTATTACTTTTTTGTGTATATCTGGAGAACGGCAAGAGCCAAAGTTTCCAAATTAGGTACACACATTAAGGTTATCAATATACAGCACTCCACAAAATGTGGGCGGGATTGAACAAGTGGGCGTGGTACCTCCCGTGCAAAAAATATCAAAAATTGTATAAAAACCTGCTTTTTTGGACTGTCATAAGACCTATGGTTACGCGTTATTTATCAAAAGATCGGAAATCTTTAGTAGAAAATATTTTCTGAAAATTTCGGAAAAATCGGTTCAGATACAAAAAAGTTATGACCAAAATATAATTTTTTTTTTGGAAAATACCCATTTTCGGACACAATAGATCTTCCCGAGTCCAAGGTTTATAACTCAAGCAAATGGTAAATTTCTTCTTTAACACGTCAGTATATAAATCTGTCAAATCGGTTAAAAAATGGCTGAGTTATAACCGAAATACTGAATTCCCAAAAATTACTCTTTTTATACCCTTCACCGAAGGTAAAAGGGTATATATAAGTTTGTCATTCCGTTTGTAATTTCTACAATATTGATACTACACCCTATAAAGTATATATATTCTGGGTCCTTATGAAAAGCGAAGTTGATTTAACGATATCCGTCCGTCTGTCCGTCTGTCCGTCTGTCCGTCTGTCCGTCTGTCCGTCTTACGTTTGATATGTGTTTTCCGGAGACTCCAGACATGATAGCGGCTAGGTTGTTTCACACTTATGTCACATATAGTCCACCATTTCTTGCTATTGAAATTCAGCCACATCGGTCCAAAAATGGCTGAGATATGAGCAAAAAACCACGACTACCTCTAATTTTTTCCAAAAATCCCTTGTTGTTGTTGTATTTTTATTACTTTTTTGTGTATATCTGGAGAACGGCAAGAGCCAAAGTTTCCAAATTAGGTACACACATTAAGGTTATCAATATACAGCACTCCACAAAATGTGGGCGGGATTGAACAAGTGGGCGTGGTACCTCCCGTGCAAAAAATATCAAAAATTGTATAAAAACCTGCTTTTTTGGACTGTCATAAGACCTATGGTTACGCGTTATATATCAAAAGATCGGAAATCTTTAGTAGAAAATATTTTCTGAAAATTTCGGAAAAATCGGTTCAGATACAAAAAAGTTATGACCAAAATATAATTTTTTTTTTGGAAAATACCCATTTTCGGACACAATAGATCTTCCCGAGTCCAAGGTTTATAACTCAAGCAAATGGTAAATTTCTTCTTTAACACGTCAGTATATAAATCTGTCAAATCGGTTAAAAAATGGCTGAGTTATAACCGAAATACTGAATTCCCAAAAATTACTCTTTTTATACCCTTCACCGAAGGTAAAAGGGTATATATAAGTTTGTCATTCCGTTTGTAATTTCTACAATATTGATACTACACCCTATAAAGTATATATATTCTGGGTCCTTCTGAAAAGCGAAGTTGATTTAACGATATCCGTCCGTCTGTCCGTCCGTCTGTCCGTCTGTCCGTCTGTCCGTCTTACGTTTGATATGTGTTTTCCGGAGACTCCAGACATGATAGCGGCTAGGTTGTTTCACACTTATGTCACATATAGTCCACCATTTCTTGCTATTGAAATTCAGCCACATCGGTCCAAAAATGGCTGAGATATGAGCAAAAAACCACGACTACCTCTAATTTTTTCCAAAAATCCCTTGTTGTTGTTGTATTTTTATTACTTTTTTGTGTATTCCAAAAACCTGCTTTTTGGACTGTCATAAGACCTATGGTTACGCGTTATTTATCAAAAGATCGGAAATCTTTAGTAGAAAATATTTTCTGAAAATTTCGGAAAAATCGGTTCAGATACAAAAAAGTTATGACCAAAATATAATTTTTTTTTTGGAAAATACCCATTTTCGGACACAATAGATCTTCCCGAGTCCAAGGTTTATAACTCAAGCAAATGGTAAATTTCTTCTTTAACACGTCAGTATATAAATCTGTCAAATCGGTTAAAAAATGGCTGAGTTATAACCGAAATACTGAATTCCCAAAAATTACTCTTTTTATACCCTTCACCGAAGGTAAAAGGGTATATATAAGTTTGTCATTCCGTTTGTAATTTCTACAATATTGATACTACACCCTATAAAGTATATATATTCTGGGTCCTTCTGAAAAGCGAAGTTGATTTAACGATATCCGTCCGTCTGTCCGTCCGTCTGTCCGTCTGTCCGTCTTACGTTTGATATGTGTTTTCCGGAGACTCCAGACATGATAGCGGCTAGGTTGTTTCACACTTATGTCACATATAGTCCACCATTTCTTGCTATTGAAATTCAGCCACATCGGTCCAAAAATGGCTGAGATATGAGCAAAAAACCACGACTACCTCTAATTTTTTCCAAAAATCCCTTGTTGTTGTTGTATTTTTATTACTTTTTTGTGTATATCTGGAGAACGGCAAGAGCCAAAGTTTCCAAATTAGGTACACACATTAAGGTTATCAATATACAGCACTCCACAAAATGTGGGCGGGATTGAACAAGTGGGCGTGGTACCTCCCGTGCAAGAAATATCAAAAATTGTATAAAAACCTGCTTTTTTGGACTGTCATAAGACCTATGGTTACGCGTTATTTATCAAAAGATCGGAAATCTTTAGTAGAAAATATTTTCTGAAAATTTCGGAAAAATCGGTTCAGATACAAAAAAGTTATGACCAAAATATAATTTTTTTTTTGGAAAATACCCATTTTCGGACACAATAGATCTTCCCGAGTCCAAGGTTTATAACTCAAGCAAATGGTAAATTTCTTCTTTAACACGTCAGTATATAAATCTGTCAAATCGGTTAAAAAATGGCTGAGTTATAACCGAAATACTGAATTCCCAAAAATTACTCTTTTTATACCCTTCACCGAAGGTAAAAGGGTATATATAAGTTTGTCATTCCGTTTGTAATTTCTACAATATTGATACTACACCCTATAAAGTATATATATTCTGGGTCCTTCTGAAAAGCGAAGTTGATTTAACGATATCCGTCCGTCTGTCCGTCCGTCTGTCCGTCTGTCCGTCTTACGTTTAATATGTGTTTTCCGGAGACTCCAGACATGATAGCGGCTAGGTTGTTTCACACTTATGTCACATATAGTCCACCATTTCTTGCTATTGAAATTCAGCCACATCGGTCCAAAAATGGCTGAGATATGAGCAAAAAACCACGACTACCTCTAATTTTTTCCAAAAATCCCTTGTTGTTGTTGTATTTTTATTACTTTTTTGTGTATATCTGGAGAACGGCAAGAGCCAAAGTTTCCAAATTAGGTACACACATTAAGGTTATCAATATACAGCACTCCACAAAATGTGGGCGGGATTGAACAAGTGGGCGTGGTACCTCCCGTGCAAAAAATTTCAAAAATTGTATAAAAACCTGCTTTTTTGGACTGTCATAAGACCTATGGTTACGCGTTATTTATCAAAAGATCGGAAATCTTTAGTAGAAAATATTTTCTGAAAATTTCGGAAAAATCGGTTCAGATACAAAAAAGTTATGACCAAAATATAATTTTTTTTTTGGAAAATACCCATTTTCGGACACAATAGATCTTCCCGAGTCCAAGGTTTATAACTCAAGCAAATGGTAAATTTCTTCTTTAACACGTCAGTATATAAATCTGTCAAATCGGTTAAAAAATGGCTGAGTTATAACCGAAATACTGAATTCCCAAAAATTACTCTTTTTATACCCTTCACCGAAGGTAAAAGGGTATATATAAGTTTGTCATTCCGTTTGTAATTTCTACAATATTGATACTACACCCTATAAAGTATATATATTCTGGGTCCTTCTGAAAAGCGAAGTTGATTTAACGATATCCGTCCGTCTGTCCGTCCGTCTGTCCGTCTGTCCGTCTGTCCGTCTGTCCGTCTTACGTTTGATATGTGTTTTCCGGAGACTCCAGACATGATAGCGGCTAGGTTGTTTCACACTTATGTCACATATAGTCCACCATTTCTTGCTATTGAAATTCAGCCACATCGGTCCAAAAATGGCTGAGATATGAGCAAAAAACCACGACTACCTCTAATTTTTTCCAAAAATCCCTTGTTGTTGTTGTATTTTTATTACTTTTTTGTGTATATCTGGAGAACGGCAAGAGCCAAAGTTTCCAAATTAGGTACACACATTAAGGTTATCAATATACAGCACTCCACAAAATGTGGGCGGGATTGAACAAGTGGGCGTGGTACCTCCCGTGCAAAAAATATCAAAAATTGTATAAAAACCTGCTTTTTTGGACTGTCATAAGACCTATGGTTACGCGTTATATATCAAAAGATCGGAAATCTTTAGTAGAAAATATTTTCTGAAAATTTCGGAAAAATCGGTTCAGATACAAAAAAGTTATGACCAAAATATAATTTTTTTTTTTGGAAAATACCCATTTTCGGACACAATAGATCTTCCCGAGTCCAAGGTTTATAACTCAAGCAAATGGTAAATTTCTTCTTTAACACGTCAGTATATAAATCTGTCAAATCGGTTAAAAAATGGCTGAGTTATAACCGAAATACTGAATTCCCAAAAATTACTCTTTTTATACCCTTCACCGAAGGTAAAAGGGTATATATAAGTTTGTCATTCCGTTTGTAATTTCTACAATATTGATACTACACCCTATAAAGTATATATATTCTGGGTCCTTCTGAAAAGCGAAGTTGATTTAACGATATCCGTCCGTCTGTCCGTCCGTCTGTCCGTCTGTCCGTCTGTCCGTCTTACGTTTGATATGTGTTTTCCGGAGACTCCAGACATGATAGCGGCTAGGTTGTTTCACACTTATGTCACATATAGTCCACCATTTCTTGCTATTGAAATTCAGCCACATCGGTCCAAAAATGGCTGAGATATGAGCAAAAAACCACGACTACCTCTAATTTTTTCCAAAAATCCCTTGTTGTTGTTGTATTTTTATTACTTTTTTGTGTATATCTGGAGAACGGCAAGAGCCAAAGTTTCCAAATTAGGTACACACATTAAGGTTATCAATATACAGCACTCCACAAAATGTGGGCGGGATTGAACAAGTGGGCGTGGTACCTCCCGTGCAAAAAATATCAAAAATTGTATAAAAACCTGCTTTTTTGGACTGTCATAAGACCTATGGTTACGCGTTATTTATCAAAAGATCGGAAATCTTTAGTAGAAAATATTTTCTGAAAATTTCGGAAAAATCGGTTCAGATACAAAAAAGTTATGACCAAAATATAATTTTTTTTTTGGAAAATACCCATTTTCGGACACAATAGATCTTCCCGAGTCCAAGGTTTATAACTCAAGCAAATGGTAAATTTCTTCTTTAACACGTCAGTATATAAATCTGTCAAATCGGTTAAAAAATGGCTGAGTTATAACCGAAATACTGAATTCCCAAAAATTACTCTTTTTATACCCTTCACCGAAGGTAAAAGGGTATATATAAGTTTGTCATTCCGTTTGTAATTTCTACAATATTGATACTACACCCTATAAAGTATATATATTCTGGGTCCTTATGAAAAGCGAAGTTGATTTAACGATATCCGTCCGGCTGCCCGTCCGTCTGTCCGTCTGTCCGTCTTACGTTTGATATGTGTTTTCCGGAGACTCCAGACATGATAGCGGCTAGGTTGTTTCACACTTATGTCACATATAGTCCACCATTTCTTGCTATTGAAATTCAGCCACATCGGTCCAAAAATGGCTGAGATATGAGCAAAAAACCACGACTACCTCTAATTTTTTCCAAAAATCCCTTGTTGTTGTTGTATTTTTATTACTTTTTTGTGTATATCTGGAGAACGGCAAGAGCCAAAGTTTCCAAATTAGGTACACACATTAAGGTTATCAATATACAGCACTCCACAAAATGTGGGCGGGATTGAACAAGTGGGCGTGGTACCTCCCGTGCAAAAAATATCAAAAATTGTATAAAAACCTGCTTTTTTGGACTGTCATAAGACCTATGGTTACGCGTTATATATCAAAAGATCGGAAATCTTTAGTAGAAAATATTTTCTGAAAATTTCGGAAAAATCGGTTCAGATACAAAAAAGTTATGACCAAAATATAATTTTTTTTTTGGAAAATACCCATTTTCGGACACAATAGATCTTCCCGAGTCCAAGGTTTATAACTCAAGCAAATGGTAAATTTCTTCTTTAACACGTCAGTATATAAATCTGTCAAATCGGTTAAAAAATGGCTGAGTTATAACCGAAATACTGAATTCCCAAAAATTACTCTTTTTATACCCTTCACCGAAGGTAAAAGGGTATATATAAGTTTGTCATTCCGTTTGTAATTTCTACAATATTGATACTACACCCTATAAAGTATATATATTCTGGGTCCTTCTAAAAAGCGAAGTTGATTTAACGATATCCGTCCGTCTGTCCGTCCGTCTGTCCGTCTGTCCGTCTGTCCGTCTTACGTTTGATATGTGTTTTCCGGAGACTCCAGACATGATAGCGGCTAGGTTGTTTCACACTTATGTCACATATAGTCCACCATTTCTTGCTATTGAAATTCAGCCACATCGGTCCAAAAATGGCTGAGATATGAGCAAAAAACCACGACTACCTCTAATTTTTTCCAAAAATCCCTTGTTGTTGTTGTATTTTTATTACTTTTTTGTGTATATCTGGAGAACGGCAAGAGCCAAAGTTTCCAAATTAGGTACACACATTAAGGTTATCAATATACAGCACTCCACAAAATGTGGGCGGGATTGAACAAGTGGGCGTGGTACCTCCCGTGCAAAAAATATCAAAAATTGTATAAAAACCTGCTTTTTTGGACTGTCATAAGACCTATGGTTACGCGTTATTTATCAAAAGATCGGAAATCTTTAGTAGAAAATATTTTCTGAAAATTTCGGAAAAATCGGTTCAGATACAAAAAAGTTATGACCAAAATATAATTTTTTTTTTGGAAAATACCCATTTTCGGACACAATAGATCTTCCCGAGTCCAAGGTTTATAACTCAAGCAAATGGTAAATTTCTTCTTTAACACGTCAGTATATAAATCTGTCAAATCGGTTAAAAAATGGCTGAGTTATAACCGAAATACTGAATTCCCAAAAATTACTCTTTTTATACCCTTCACCGAAGGTAAAAGGGTATATATAAGTTTGTCATTCCGTTTGTAATTTCTACAATATTGATACTACACCCTATAAAGTATATATATTCTGGGTCCTTCTGAAAAGCGAAGTTGATTTAACGATATCCGTCCGTCTGTCCGTCCGTCTGTCCGTCTGTCCGTCTTACGTTTGATATGTGTTTTCCGGAGACTCCAGACATGATAGCGGCTAGGTTGTTTCACACTTATGTCACATATAGTCCACCATTTCTTGCTATTGAAATTCAGCCACATCGGTCCAAAAATGGCTGAGATATGAGCAAAAAACCACGACTACCTCTAATTTTTTCCAAAAATCCCTTGTTGTTGTTGTATTTTTATTACTTTTTTGTGTATATCTGGAGAACGGCAAGAGCCAAAGTTTCCAAATTAGGTACACACATTAAGGTTATCAATATACAGCACTCCACAAAATGTGGGCGGGATTGAACAAGTGGGCGTGGTACCTCCCGTGCAAAAAATATCAAAAATTGTATAAAAACCTGCTTTTTTGGACTGTCATAAGACCTATGGTTACGCGTTATATATCAAAAGATCGGAAATCTTTAGTAGAAAATATTTTCTGAAAATTTCGGAAAAATCGGTTCAGATACAAAAAAGTTATGACCAAAATATAATTTTTTTTTAAAAAAAAAACCCATTTTCGGACACAATAGATCTTCCCGAGTCCAAGGTTTATAACTCAAGCAAATGGTAAATTTCTTCTTTAACACGTCAGTATATAAATCTGTCAAATCGGTTAAAAAATGGCTGAGTTATAACCGAAATACTGAATTCCCAAAAATTACTCTTTTTATACCCTTCACCGAAGGTAAAAGGGTATATATAAGTTTGTCATTCCGTTTGTAATTTCTACAATATTGATACTACACCCTATAAAGTATATATATTCTGGGTCCTTCTGAAAAGCGAAGTTGATTTAACGATATCCGTCCGTCTGTCCGTCCGTCTGTCCGTCTGTCCGTCTGTCCGTCTTACGTTTGATATGTGTTTTCCGGAGACTTCAGACATGATAGCGGCTAGGTTGTTTCACACTTATGTCACATATAGTCCACCATTTCTTGCTATTGAAATTCAGCCACATCGGTCCAAAAATGGCTGAGATATAAGCAAAAAACCACGACTACCTCTAATTTTTTCCAAAAATCCCTTGTTGTTGTTGTATTTTTATTACTTTTTTGTGTATATCTGGAGAACGGCAAGAGCCAAAGTTTCCAAATTAGGTACACACATTAAGGTTATCAATATACAGCACTCCACAAAATGTGGGCGGGATTGAACAAGTGGGCGTGGTACCTCCCGTGCAAAAAATATCAAAAATTGTATAAAAACCTGCTTTTTTGGACTGTCATAAGACCTATGGTTACGCGTTATTTATCAAAAGATCGGAAATCTTTAGTAGAAAATATTTTCTGAAAATTTCGGAAAAATCGGTTCAGATACAAAAAAGTTATGACCAAAATATAATTTTTTTTTTGGAAAATACCCATTTTCGGACACAATAGATCTTCCCGAGTCCAAGGTTTATAACTCAAGCAAATGGTAAATTTCTTCTTTAACACGTCAGTATATAAATCTGTCAAATCGGTTAAAAAATGGCTGAGTTATAACCGAAATACTGAATTCCCAAAAATTACTCTTTTTAAAAAAGGGTATATATAAAAGGGTATATATAAGTTTGTCATTCCGTTTGTAATTTCTACAATATTGATACTACACCCTATAAAGTATATATATTCTGGGTCCTTCTGAAAAGCGAAGTTGATTTAACGATATCCGTCCGTCTGTCCGTCCGTCTGTCCGTCTGTCCGTCTGTCCGTCTGTCCGTCTGTCCGTCTTACGTTTGATATGTGTTTTCCGGAGACTCCAGACATGATAGCGGCTAGGTTGTTTCACACTTATGTCACATATAGTCCACCATTTCTTGCTATTGAAATTCAGCCACATCGGTCCAAAAATGGCTGAGATATGAGCAAAAAACCACGACTACCTCTAATTTTTTCCAAAAATCCCTTGTTGTTGTTGTATTTTTATTACTTTTTTGTGTATATCTGGAGAACGGCAAGAGCCAAAGTTTCCAAATTAGGTACACACATTAAGGTTATCAATATACAGCACTCCACAAAATGTGGGCGGGATTGAACAAGTGGGCGTGGTACCTCCCGTGCAAAAAATATCAAAAATTGTATAAAAACCTGCTTTTTTGGACTGTCATAAGACCTATGGTTACGCGTTATATATCAAAAGATCGGAAATCTTTAGTAGAAAATATTTTCTGAAAATTTCGGAAAAATCGGTTCAGATACAAAAAAGTTATGACCAAAATATAATTTTTTTTTTGGAAAATACCCATTTTCGGACACAATAGATCTTCCCGAGTCCAAGGTTTATAACTCAAGCAAATGGTAAATTTCTTCTTTAACACGTCAGTATATAAATCTGTCAAATCGGTTAAAAAATGGCTGAGTTATAACCGAAATACTGAATTCCCAAAAATTACTCTTTTGATACCCTTCACCGAAGGTAAAAGGGTATATATAAGTTTGTCATTCCGTTTGTAATTTCTACAATATTGATACTACACCCTATAAAGTATATATGTATATTCTGGGTCCTTCTGAAAAGCGAAGTTGATTTAACGATATCCGTCCGTCTGTCCGTCCGTCTGTCCGTCTGTCCGTCTGTCCGTCTGTCCGTCTGTCCGTCTGTCCGTCTTACGTTTGATATGTGTTTTCCGGAGACTCCAGACATGATAGCGGCTAGGTTGTTTCACACTTATGTCACATATAGTCCACCATTTCTTGCTATTGAAATTCAGCCACATCGGTCCAAAAATGGCTGAGATATGAGCAAAAAACCACGACTACCTCTAATTTTTTCCAAAAATCCCTTGTTGTTGTTGTATTTTTATTACTTTTTTGTGTATATCTGGAGAACGGCAAGAGCCAAAGTTTCCAAATTAGGTACACACATTAAGGTTATCAATATACAGCACTCCACAAAATGTGGGCGGGATTGAACAAGTGGGCGTGGTACCTCCCGTGCAAAAAATATCAAAAATTGTATAAAAACCTGCTTTTTTGGACTGTCATAAGACCTATGGTTACGCGTTATTTATCAAAAGATCGGAAATCTTTAGTAGAAAATATTTTCTGAAAATTTCGGAAAAATCGGTTCAGATACAAAAAAGTTATGACCAAAATATAATTTTTTTTTTGGAAAATACCCATTTTCGGACACAATAGATCTTCCCGAGTCCAAGGTTTATAACTCAAGCAAATGGTAAATTTCTTCTTTAACACGTCAGTATATAAATCTGTCAAATCGGTTAAAAAATGGCTGAGTTATAACCGAAATACTGAATTCCCAAAAATTACTCTTTTTATACCCTTCACCGAAGGTAAAAGGGTATATATAAGTTTGTCATTCCGTTTGTAATTTCTACAATATTGATACTACACCCTATAAAGTATATATATTCTGGGTCCTTCTGAAAAGCGAAGTTGATTTAACGATATCCGTCCGTCTGTCCGTCCGTCTGTCCGTCTGTCCGTCTGTCCGTCTGTCCGTCTGTCCGTCTTACGTTTGATATGTGTTTTCCGGAGACTCCAGACATGATAGCGGCTAGGTTGTTTCACACTTATGTCACATATAGTCCACCATTTCTTGCTATTGAAATTCAGCCACATCGGTCCAAAAATGGCTGAGATATGAGCAAAAAACCACGACTACCTCTAATTTTTTCCAAAAATCCCTTGTTGTTGTTGTATTTTTATTACTTTTTTGTGTATATCTGGAGAACGGCAAGAGCCAAAGTTTCCAAATTAAGTACACACATTAAGGTTATCAATATACAGCACTCCACAAAATGTGGGCGGGATTGAACAAGTGGGCGTGGTACCTCCCGTGCAAAAAATATCAAAAATTGTATAAAAACCTGCTTTTTTGGACTGTCATAAGACCTATGGTTACGCGTTATTTATCAAAAGATCGGAAATCTTTAGTAGAAAATATTTTCTGAAAATTTCGGAAAAATCGGTTCAGATACAAAAAAGTTATGACCAAAATATAATTTTTTTTTGGAAAATACCCATTTTCGGACACAATAGATCTTCCCGAGTCCAAGGTTTATAACTCAAGCAAATGGTAAATTTGTTCTTTAACACGTCAGTATATAAATCTGTCAAATCGGTTAAAAAATGGCTGAGTTATAACCGAAATACTGAATTCCCAAAAATTACTCTTTTTATACCCTTCACCGAAGGTAAAAGGGTATATATAAGTTTGTCATTCCGTTTGTAATTTCTACAATATTGATACTACACCCTATAAAGTATATATATTCTGGGTCCTTATGAAAAGCGAAGTTGATTTAACGATATCCGTCCGTCTGTCCGTCCGTCTGTCCGTCTTACGTTTGATATGTGTTTTCCGGAGACTCCAGACATGATAGCGGCTAGGTTGTTTCACACTTATGTCACATATAGTCCACCATTTCTTGCTATTGAAATTCAGCCACATCGGTCCAAAAATGGCTGAGATATGAGCAAAAAACCACGACTACCTCTAATTTTTTCCAAAAATCCCTTGTTGTTGTTGTATTTTTATTACTTTTTTGTGTATATCTGGAGAACGGCAAGAGCCAAAGTTTCCAAATTAGGTACACACATTAAGGTTATCAATATACAGCACTCCACAAAATGTGGGCGGGATTGAACAAGTGGGCGTGGTACCTCCCGTGCAAAAAATATCAAAAATTGTATAAAAACCTGCTTTTTTGGACTGTCATAAGACCTATGGTTTCGCGTTATATATCAAAAGATCGGAAATCTTTAGTAGAAAATATTTTCTGAAAATTTCGGAAAAATCGGTTCAGATACAAAAAAGTTATGACCAAAATATAATTTTTTTTTTGGAAAATACCTATTTTCGGACACAATAGATCTTCCCGAGTCCAAGGTTTATAACTCAAGCAAATGGTAAATTTCTTCTTTAACACGTCAGTATATAAATCTGTCAAATCGGTTAAAAAATGGCTGAGTTATAACCGAAATACTGAATTCCAAAAAATTACTCTTTTTATACCCTTCACCGAAGGTAAAAGGGTATATATAAGTTTGTCATTCCGTTTGTAATTTCTACAATATTGATACTACACCCTATAAAGTATATATATTCTGGGTCCTTCTAAAAAGCGAAGTTGATTTAACGATATCCGTCCGTCTGTCCGTCCGTCTGTCCGTCTGTCCGTCTGTCCGTCTTACGTTTGATATGTGTTTTCCGGAGACTCCAGACATGATAGCGGCTAGGTTGTTTCACACTTATGTCACATATAGTCCACCATTTCTTGCTATTGAAATTCAGCCACATCGGTCCAAAAATGGCTGAGATATGAGCAAAAAACCACGACTACCTCTAATTTTTTCCAAAAATCCCTTGTTGTTGTTGTATTTTTATTACTTTTTTGTGTATATCTGGAGAACGGCAAGAGCCAAAGTTTCCAAATTAGGTACACACATTAAGGTTATCAATATACAGCACTCCACAAAATGTGGGCGGGATTGAACAAGTGGGCGTGGTACCTCCCGTGCAAAAAATATCAAAAATTGTATAAAAACCTGCTTTTTTGGACTGTCATAAGACCTATGGTTACGCGTTATTTATCAAAAGATCGGAAATCTTTAGTAGAAAATATTTTCTGAAAATTTCGGAAAAATCGGTTCAGATACAAAAAAGTTATGACCAAAATATAATTTTTTTTTTGGAAAATACCCATTTTCGGACACAATAGATCTTCCCGAGTCCAAGGTTTATAACTCAAGCAAATGGTAAATTTCTTCTTTAACACGTCAGTATATAAATCTGTCAAATCGGTTAAAAAATGGCTGAGTTATAACCGAAATACTGAATTCCCAAAAATTACTCTTTTTATACCCTTCACCGAAGGTAAAAGGGTATATATAAGTTTGTCATTCCGTTTGTAATTTCTACAATATTGATACTACACCCTATAAAGTATATATATTCTGGGTCCTTCTGAAAAGCGAAGTTGATTTAACGATATCCGTCCGTCTGTCCGTCCGTCTGTCCGTCTGTCCGTCTGTCCGTCTTACGTTTGATATGTGTTTTCCGGAGACTCCAGACATGATAGCGGCTAGGTTGTTTCACACTTATGTCACATATAGTCCACCATTTCTTGCTATTGAAATTCAGCCACATCGGTCCAAAAATGGCTGAGATATGAGCAAAAAACCACGACTACCTCTAATTTTTTCCAAAAATCCCTTGTTGTTGTTGTATTTTTATTACTTTTTTGTGTATATCTGGAGAACGGCAAGAGCCAAAGTTTCCAAATTAGGTACACACATTAAGGTTATCAATATACAGCACTCCACAAAATGTGGGCGGGATTGAACAAGTGGGCGTGGTACCTCCCGTGCAAAAAATATCAAAAATTGTATAAAAACCTGCTTTTTTGGACTGTCATAAGACCTATGGTTACGCGTTATATATCAAAAGATCGGAAATCTTTAGTAGAAAATATTTTCTGAAAATTTCGGAAAAATCGGTTCAGATACAAAAAAGTTATGACCAAAATATAATTTTTTTTTTGAAAAAAAACCCATTTTCGGACACAATAGATCTTCCCGAGTCCAAGGTTTATAACTCAAGCAAATGGTAAATTTCTTCTTTAACACGTCAGTATATAAATCTGTCAAATCGGTTAAAAAATGGCTGAGTTATAACCGAAATACTGAATTCCCAAAAATTACTCTTTTTATACCCTTCACCGAAGGTAAAAGGGTATATATAAGTTTGTCATTCCGTTTGTAATTTCTACAATATTGATACTACACCCTATAAAGTATATATATTCTGGGTCCTTCTGAAAAGCGAAGTTGATTTAACGATATCCGTCCGTCTGTCCGTCCGTCTGTCCGTCTGTCCGTCTGTCCGTCTTACGTTTGATATGTGTTTTCCGGAGACTTCAGACATGATAGCGGCTAGGTTGTTTCACACTTATGTCACATATAGTCCACCATTTCTTGCTATTGAAATTCAGCCACATCGGTCCAAAAATGGCTGAGATATAAGCAAAAAACCACGACTACCTCTAATTTTTTCCAAAAATCCCTTGTTGTTGTTGTATTTTTATTACTTTTTTGTGTATATCTGGAGAACGGCAAGAGCCAAAGTTTCCAAATTAGGTACACACATTAAGGTTATCAATATACAGCACTCCACAAAATGTGGGCGGGATTGAACAAGTGGGCGTGGTACCTCCCGTGCAAAAAATATCAAAAATTGTATAAAAACCTGCTTTTTTGGACTGTCATAAGACCTATGGTTACGCGTTATTTATCAAAAGATCGGAAATCTTTAGTAGAAAATATTTTCTGAAAATTTCGGAAAAATCGGTTCAGATACAAAAAAGTTATGACCAAAATATAATTTTTTTTTTGGAAAATACCCATTTTCGGACACAATAGATCTTCCCGAGTCCAAGGTTTATAACTCAAGCAAATGGTAAATTTCTTCTTTAACACGTCAGTATATAAATCTGTCAAATCGGTTAAAAAATGGCTGAGTTATAACCGAAATACTGAATTCCCAAAAATTACTCTTTTTAAAAAAGGGTATATATAAAAGGGTATATATAAGTTTGTCATTCCGTTTGTAATTTCTACAATATTGATACTACACCCTATAAAGTATATATATTCTGGGTCCTTCTGAAAAGCGAAGTTGATTTAACGATATCCGTCCGTCTGTCCGTCCGTCTGTCCGTCTGTCCGTCTGTCCGTCTGTCCGTCTTACGTTTGATATGTGTTTTCCGGAGACTCCAGACATGATAGCGGCTAGGTTGTTTCACACTTATGTCACATATAGTCCACCATTTCTTGCTATTGAAATTCAGCCACATCGGTCCAAAAATGGCTGAGATATGAGCAAAAAACCACGACTACCTCTAATTTTTTCCAAAAATCCCTTGTTGTTGTTGTATTTTTATTACTTTTTTGTGTATATCTGGAGAACGGCAAGAGCCAAAGTTTCCAAATTAGGTACACACATTAAGGTTATCAATATACAGCACTCCACAAAATGTGGGCGGGATTGAACAAGTGGGCGTGGTACCTCCCGTGCAAAAAATATCAAAAATTGTATAAAAACCTGCTTTTTTGGACTGTCATAAGACCTATGGTTACGCGTTATATATCAAAAGATCGGAAATCTTTAGTAGAAAATATTTTCTGAAAATTTCGGAAAAATCGGTTCAGATACAAAAAAGTTATGACCAAAATATAATTTTTTTTTTGGAAAATACCCATTTTCGGACACAATAGATCTTCCCGAGTCCAAGGTTTATAACTCAAGCAAATGGTAAATTTCTTCTTTAACACGTCAGTATATAAATCTGTCAAATCGGTTAAAAAATGGCTGAGTTATAACCGAAATACTGAATTCCCAAAAATTACTCTTTTGATACCCTTCACCGAAGGTAAAAGGGTATATATAAGTTTGTCATTCCGTTTGTAATTTCTACAATATTGATACTACACCCTATAAAGTATATATATTCTGGGTCCTTCTGAAAAGCGAAGTTGATTTAACGATATCCGTCCGTCTGTCCGTCCGTCTGTCCGTCTGTCCGTCTTACGTTTGATATGTGTTTTCCGGAGACTCCAGACATGATAGCGGCTAGGTTGTTTCACACTTATGTCACATATAGTCCACCATTTCTTGCTATTGAAATTCAGCCACATCGGTCCAAAAATGGCTGAGATATGAGCAAAAAACCACGACTACCTCTAATTTTTTCCAAAAATCCCTTGTTGTTGTTGTATTTTTATTACTTTTTTGTGTATATCTGGAGAACGGCAAGAGCCAAAGTTTCCAAATTAGGTACACGCATTAAGGTTATCAATATACAGCACTCCACAAAATGTGGGCGGGATTGAACAAGTGGGCGTGGTACCTCCCGTGCAAAAAATATCAAAAATTGTATAAAAACCTGCTTTTTTGGACTGTCATAAGACCTATGGTTACGCGTTATTTATCAAACGATCGGAAATCTTTAGTAGAAAATATTTTCTGAAAATTTCGGAAAAATCGGTTCAGATACAAAAAAGTTATGACCAAAATATAATTTTTTTTTTGGAAAATACCCATTTTCGGACACAATAGATCTTCCCGAGTCCAAGGTTTATAACTCAAGCAAATGGTAAATTTCTTCTTTAACACGTCAGTATATAAATCTGTCAAATCGGTTAAAAAATGGCTGAGTTATAACCGAAATACTGAATTCCCAAAAATTACTCTTTTTATACCCTTCACCAAAGGTAAAAGGGTATATATAAGTTTGTCATTCCGTTTGTAATTTCTACAATATTGATACTACACCCTATAAAGTATATATATTCTGGGTCCTTCTGAAAAGCGAAGTTGATTTAACGATATCCGTCCGTCTGTCCGTCCGTCTGTCCGTCTGTCCGTCTGTCCGTCTGTCCGTCTGTCCGTCTGTCCGTCTTACGTTTGATATGTGTTTTCCGGAGACTCCAGACATGATAGCGGCTAGGTTGTTTCACACTTATGTCACATATAGTCCACCATTTCTTGCTATTGAAATTCAGCCACATCGGTCCAAAAATGGCTGAGATATGAGCAAAAAACCACGACTACCTCTAATTTTTTCCAAAAATCCCTTGTTGTTGTTGTATTTTTATTACTTTTTTGTGTATATCTGGAGAACGGCAAGAGCCAAAGTTTCCAAATTAGGTACACACATTAAGGTTATCAATATACAGCACTCCACAAAATGTGGGCGGGATTGAACAAGTGGGCGTGGTACCTCCCGTGCAAAAAATATCAAAAATTGTATAAAAACCTGCTTTTTTGGACTGTCATAAGACCTATGGTTACGCGTTATATATCAAAAGATCGGAAATCTTTAGTAGAAAATATTTTCTGAAAATTTCGGAAAAATCGGTTCAGATACAAAAAAGTTATGACCAAAATATAATTTTTTTTTTTGGAAAATACCCATTTTCGGACACAATAGATCTTCCCGAGTCCAAGGTTTATAACTCAAGCAAATGGTAAATTTCTTCTTTAACACGTCAGTATATAAATCTGTCAAATCGGTTAAAAAATGGCTGAGTTATAACCGAAATACTGAATTCCCAAAAATTACTCTTTTTATACCCTTCACCGAAGGTAAAAGGGTATATATAAGTTTGTCATTCCGTTTGTAATTTCTACAATATTGATACTACACCCTATAAAGTATATATATTCTGGGTCCTTCTGAAAAGCGAAGTTGATTTAACGATATCCGTCCGTCTGTCCGTCCGTCTGTCCGTCTGTCCGTCTGTCCGTCTGTCCGTCTTACGTTTGATATGTGTTTTCCGGAGACTCCAGACATGATAGCGGCTAGGTTGTTTCACACTTATGTCACATATAGTCCACCATTTCTTGCTATTGAAATTCAGCCACATCGGTCCAAAAATGGCTGAGATATGAGCAAAAAACCACGACTACCTCTAATTTTTTCCAAAAATCCCTTGTTGTTGTTGTATTTTTATTACTTTTTTGTGTATATCTGGAGAACGGCAAGAGCCAAAGTTTCCAAATTAGGTACACACATTAAGGTTATCAATATACAGCACTCCACAAAATGTGGGCGGGATTGAACAAGTGGGCGTGGTACCTCCCGTGCAAAAAATATCAAAAATTGTATAAAAACCTGCTTTTTTGGACTGTCATAAGACCTATGGTTACGCGTTATTTATCAAAAGATCGGAAATCTTTAGTAGAAAATATTTTCTGAAAATTTCGGAAAAATCGGTTCAGATACAAAAAAGTTATGACCAAAATATAATTTTTTTTTTGGAAAATACCCATTTTCGGACACAATAGATCTTCCCGAGTCCAAGGTTTATAACTCAAGCAAATGGTAAATTTCTTCTTTAACACGTCAGTATATAAATCTGTCAAATCGGTTAAAAAATGGCTGAGTTATAACCGAAATACTGAATTCCCAAAAATTACTCTTTTTATACCCTTCACCGAAGGTAAAAGGGTATATATAAGTTTGTCATTCCGTTTGTAATTTCTACAATATTGATACTACACCCTATAAAGTATATATATTCTGGGTCCTTCTGAAAAGCGAAGTTGATTTAACGATATCCGTCCGTCCGTCTGTCCGTCTGTCCGTCTGTCCGTCTGTCCGTCTGTCCGTCTTACGTTTGATATGTGTTTTCCGGAGACTCCAGACATGATAGCGGCTAGGTTGTTTCACACTTATGTCACATATAGTCCACCATTTCTTGCTATTGAAATTCAGCCACATCGGTCCAAAAATGGCTGAGATATGAGCAAAAAACCACGACTACCTCTAATTTTTTCCAAAAATCCCTTGTTGTTGTTGTATTTTTATTACTTTTTTGTGTATATCTGGAGAACGGCAAGAGCCAAAGTTTCCAAATTAGGTACACACATTAAGGTTATCAATATACAGCACTCCACAAAATGTGGGCGGGATTGAACAAGTGGGCGTGGTACCTCCCGTGCAAAAAATATCAAAAATTGTATAAAAACCTGCTTTTTTGGACTGTCATAAGACCTATGGTTACGCGTTATTTATCAAAAGATCGGAAATCTTTAGTAGAAAATATTTTCTGAAAATTTCGGAAAAATCGGTTCAGATACAAAAAAGTTATGACCAAAATATAATTTTTTTTTTGGAAAATACCCATTTTCGGACACAATAGATCTTCCCGAGTCCAAGGTTTATAACTCAAGCAAATGGTAAATTTCTTCTTTAACACGTCAGTATATAAATCTGTCAAATCGGTTAAAAAATGGCTGAGTTATAACCGAAATACTGAATTCCCAAAAATTACTCTTTTTATACCCTTCACCGAAGGTAAAAGGGTATATATAAGTTTGTCATTCCGTTTGTAATTTCTACAATATTGATACTACACCCTATAAAGTATATATATTCTGGGTCCTTATGAAAAGCGAAGTTGATTTAACGATATCCGTCCGTCTGTCCGTCTGTCCGTCTGTCCGTCTGTCCGTCTTACGTTTGATATGTGTTTTCCGGAGACTCCAGACATGATAGCGGCTAGGTTGTTTCACACTTATGTCACATATAGTCCACCATTTCTTGCTATTGAAATTCAGCCACATCGGTCCAAAAATGGCTGAGATATGAGCAAAAAACCACGACTACCTCTAATTTTTTCCAAAAATCCCTTGTTGTTGTTGTATTTTTATTACTTTTTTGTGTATATCTGGAGAACGGCAAGAGCCAAAGTTTCCAAATTAGGTACACACATTAAGGTTATCAATATACAGCACTCCACAAAATGTGGGCGGGATTGAACAAGTGGGCGTGGTACCTCCCGTGCAAAAAATATCAAAAATTGTATAAAAACCTGCTTTTTTGGACTGTCATAAGACCTATGGTTACGCGTTATATATCAAAAGATCGGAAATCTTTAGTAGAAAATATTTTCTGAAAATTTCGGAAAAATCGGTTCAGATACAAAAAAGTTATGACCAAAATATAATTTTTTTTTTGGAAAATACCCATTTTCGGACACAATAGATCTTCCCGAGTCCAAGGTTTATAACTCAAGCAAATGGTAAATTTCTTCTTTAACACGTCAGTATATAAATCTGTCAAATCGGTTAAAAAATGGCTGAGTTATAACCGAAATACTGAATTCCCAAAAATTACTCTTTTTATACCCTTCACCGAAGGTAAAAGGGTATATATAAGTTTGTCATTCCGTTTGTAATTTCTACAATATTGATACTACACCCTATAAAGTATATATATTCTGGGTCCTTCTGAAAAGCGAAGTTGATTTAACGATATCCGTCCGTCTGTCCGTCCGTCTGTCCGTCTGTCCGTCTGTCCGTCTGTCCGTCTTACGTTTGATATGTGTTTTCCGGAGACTCCAGACATGATAGCGGCTAGGTTGTTTCACACTTATGTCACATATAGTCCACCATTTCTTGCTATTGAAATTCAGCCACATCGGTCCAAAAATGGCTGAGATATGAGCAAAAAACCACGACTACCTCTAATTTTTTCCAAAAATCCCTTGTTGTTGTTGTATTTTTATTACTTTTTTGTGTATATCTGGAGAACGGCAAGAGCCAAAGTTTCCAAATTAGGTACACACATTAAGGTTATCAATATACAGCACTCCACAAAATGTGGGCGGGATTGAACAAGTGGGCGTGGTACCTCCCGTGCAAAAAATATCAAAAATTGTATAAAAACCTGCTTTTTTGGACTGTCATAAGACCTATGGTTACGCGTTATTTATCAAAAGATCGGAAATCTTTAGTAGAAAATATTTTCTGAAAATTTCGGAAAAATCGGTTCAGATACAAAAAAGTTATGACCAAAATATAATTTTTTTTTTGGAAAATACCCATTTTCGGACACAATAGATCTTCCCGAGTCCAAGGTTTATAACTCAAGCAAATGGTAAATTTCTTATTTAACACGTCAGTATATAAATCTGTCAAATCGGTTAAAAAATGGCTGAGTTATAACCGAAATACTGAATTCCCAAAAATTACTCTTTTTATACCCTTCACCGAAGGTAAAAGGGTATATATAAGTTTGTCATTCCGTTTGTAATTTCTACAATATTGATACTACACCCTATAAAGTATATATATTCTGGGTCCTTCTGAAAAGCGAAGTTGATTTAACGATATCCGTCCGTCTGTCCGTCCGCCTGTCCGTCTGTCCGTCTTACGTTTGATATGTGTTTTCCGGAGACTCCAGACATGATAGCGGCTAGGTTGTTTCACACTTATGTCACATATAGTCCACCATTTCTTGCTATTGAAATTCAGCCACATCGGTCCAAAAATGGCTGAGATATGAGCAAAAAACCACGACTACCTCTAATTTTTTCCAAAAATCCCTTGTTGTTGTTGTATTTTTATTACTTTTTTGTGTATATCTGGAGAACGGCAAGAGCCAAAGTTTCCAAATTAGGTACACACATTAAGGTTATCAATATACAGCACTCCACAAAATGTGGGCGGGATTGAACAAGTGGGCGTGGTACCTCCCGTGCAAAAAATATCAAAAATTGTATAAAAACCTGCTTTTTGGACTGTCATAAGACCTATGGTTACGCGTTATTTATCAAAAGATCGGAAATCTTTAGTAGAAAATATTTTCTGAAAATTTCGGAAAAATCGGTTCAGATACAAAAAAGTTATGACCAAAATATAATTTTTTTTTTGGAAAATACCCATTTTCGGACACAATAGATCTTCCCGAGTCCAAGGTTTATAACTCAAGCAAATGGTAAATTTCTTCTTTAACACGTCAGTATATAAATCTGTCAAATCGGTTAAAAAATGGCTGAGTTATAACCGAAATACTGAATTCCCAAAAATTACTCTTTTTATACCCTTCACCGAAGGTAAAAGGGTATATATAAGTTTGTCATTCCGTTTGTAATTTCTACAATATTGATACTACACCCTATAAAGTATATATATTCTGGGTCCTTCTGAAAAGCGAAGTTGATTTAACGATATCCGTCCGTCTGTCCGTCCGTCTGTCCGTCTGTCCGTCTGTCCGTCTGTCCGTCTTACGTTTGATATGTGTTTTCCGGAGACTCCAGACATGATAGCGGCTAGGTTGTTTCACACTTATGTCACATATAGTCCACCATTTCTTGCTATTGAAATTCAGCCACATCGGTCCAAAAATGGCTGAGATATGAGCAAAAAACCACGACTACCTCTAATTTTTTCCAAAAATCCCTTGTTGTTGTTGTATTTTTATTACTTTTTTGTGTATATCTGGAGAACGGCAAGAGCCAAAGTTTCCAAATTAGGTACACACATTAAGGTTATCAATATACAGCACTCCACAAAATGTGGGCGGGATTGAACAAGTGGGCGTGGTACCTCCCGTGCAAAAAATATCAAAAATTGTGTAAAAACCTGCTTTTTTGGACTGTCATAAGACCTATGGTTACGCGTTATTTATCAAAAGATCGGAAATCTTTAGTAGAAAATATTTTCTGAAAATTTCGGAAAAATCGGTTCAGATACAAAAAAGTTATGACCAAAATATAATTTTTTTTTTGGAAAATACCCATTTTCGGACACAATAGATCTTCCCGAGTCCAAGGTTTATAACTCAAGCAAATGGTAAATTTCTTCTTTAACACGTCAGTATATAAATCTGTCAAATCGGTTAAAAAATGGCTGAGTTATAACCGAAATACTGAATTCCCAAAAATTACTCTTTTTATACCCTTCACCGAAGGTAAAAGGGTATATATAAGTTTGTCATTCCGTTTGTTATTTCTACAATATTGATACTACACCCTATAAAGTATATATATTCTGGGTCCTTATGAAAAGCGAAGTTGATTTAACGATATCCGTCCGTCTGTCCGTCTGTCCGTCTGTCCGTCTTACGTTTGATATGTGTTTTCCGGAGACTCCAGACATGATAGCGGCTAGGTTGTTTCACACTTATGTCACATATAGTCCACCATTTCTTGCTATTGAAATTCAGCCACATCGGTCCAAAAATGGCTGAGATATGAGCAAAAAACCACGACTACCTCTAATTTTTTCCAAAAATCCCTTGTTGTTGTTGTATTTTTATTACTTTTTTGTGTATATCTGGAGAACGGCAAGAGCCAAAGTTTCCAAATTAGGTACACACATTAAGGTTATCAATATACAGCACTCCACAAAATGTGGGCGGGATTGAACAAGTGGACGTGGTACCTCCCGTGCAAAAAATATCAAAAATTGTATAAAAACCTGCTTTTTTGGACTGTCATAAGACCTATGGTTACGCGTTATATATCAAAAGATCGGAAATCTTTAGTAGAAAATATTTTCTGAAAATTTCGGAAAAATCGGTTCAGATACAAAAAAGTTATGACCAAAATATAATTTTTTTTTTGGAAAATACCCATTTTCGGACACAATAGATCTTCCCGAGTCCAAGGTTTATAACTCAAGCAAATGGTAAATTTCTTCTTTAACACGTCAGTATATAAATCTGTCAAATCGGTTAAAAAATGGCTGAGTTATAACCGAAATACTGAATTCCCAAAAATTACTCTTTTTATACCCTTCACCGAAGGTAAAAGGGTATATATAAGTTTGTCATTCCGTTTGTAATTTCTACAATATTGATACTACACCCTATAAAGTATATATATTCTGGGTCCTTCTGAAAAGCGAAGTTGATTTAACGATATCCGTCCGTCTGTCCGTCCGTCTGTCCGTCTGTCCGTCTGTCCGTCTTACGTTTGATATGTGTTTTCCGGAGACTCCAGACATGATAGCGGCTAGGTTGTTTCACACTTATGTCACATATAGTCCACCATTTCTTGCTATTGAAATTCAGCCACATCGGTCCAAAAATGGCTGAGATATGAGCAAAAAACCACGACTACCTCTAATTTTTTCCAAAAATCCCTTGTTGTTGTTGTATTTTTATTACTTTTTTGTGTATATCTGGAGAACGGCAAGAGCCAAAGTTTCCAAATTAGGTACACACATTAAGGTTATCAATATACAGCACTCCACAAAATGTGGGCGGGATTGAACAAGTGGGCGTGGTACCTCCCGTGCAAAAAATATCAAAAATTGTATAAAAACCTGCTTTTTTGGACTGTCATAAGACCTATGGTTACGCGTTATTTATCAAAAGATCGGAAATCTTTAGTAGAAAATATTTTCTGAAAATTTCGGAAAAATCGGTTCAGATACAAAAAAGTTATGACCAAAATATAATTTTTTTTTTGGAAAATACCCATTTTCGGACACAATAGATCTTCCCGAGTCCAAGGTTTATAACTCAAGCAAATGGTAAATTTCTTCTTTAACACGTCAGTATATAAATCTGTCAAATCGGTTAAAAAATGGCTGAGTTATAACCGAAATACTGAATTCCCAAAAATTACTCTTTTTATACCCTTCACCGAAGGTAAAAGGGTATATATAAGTTTGTCATTCCGTTTGTAATTTCTACAATATTGATACTACACCCTATAAAGTATATATATTCTGGGTCCTTCTGAAAAGCGAAGTTGATTTAACGATATCCGTCCGTCTGTCCGTCCGTCTGTCCGTCTGTCCGTCTGTCCGTCTGTCCGTCTGTCCGTCTTACGTTTGATATGTGTTTTCCGGAGACTCCAGACATGATAGCGGCTAGGTTGTTTCACACTTATGTCACATATAGTCCACCATTTCTTGCTATTGAAATTCAGCCACATCGGTCCAAAAATGGCTGAGATATGAGCAAAAAACCACGACTACCTCTAATTTTTTCCAAAAATCCCTTGTTGTTGTTGTATTTTTATTACTTTTTTGTGTATATCTGGAGAACGGCAAGAGCCAAAGTTTCCAAATTAGGTACACACATTAAGGTTATCAATATACAGCACTCCACAAAATGTGGGCGGGATTGAACAAGTGGGCGTGGTACCTCCCGTGCAAAAAATATCAAAAATTGTATAAAAACCTGCTTTTTTGGACTGTCATAAGACCTATGGTTACGCGTTATTTATCAAAAGATCGGAAATCTTTAGTAGAAAATATTTTCTGAAAATTTCGGAAAAATCGGTTCAGATACAAAAAAGTTATGACCAAAATATAATTTTTTTTTTGGAAAATACCCATTTTCGGACACAATAGATCTTCCCGAGTCCAAGGTTTATAACTCAAGCAAATGGTAAATTTCTTCTTTAACACGTCAGTATATAAATCTGTCAAATCGGTTAAAAAATGGCTGAGTTATAACCGAAATACTGAATTCCCAAAAATTACTCTTTTTATACCCTTCACCGAAGGTAAAAGGGTATATATAAGTTTGTCATTCCGTTTGTAATTTCTACAATATTGATACTACACCCTATAAAGTATATATATTCTGGGTCCTTCTGAAAAGCGAAGTTGATTTAACGATATCCGTCCGTCTGTCCGTCCGTCTGTCCGTCTGTCCGTCTGTCCGTCTTACGTTTGATATGTGTTTTCCGGAGACTCCAGACATGATAGCGGCTAGGTTGTTTCACACTTATGTCACATATAGTCCACCATTTCTTGCTATTGAAATTCAGCCACATCGGTCCAAAAATGGCTGAGATATGAGCAAAAAACCACGACTACCTCTAATTTTTTCCAAAAATCCCTTGTTGTTGTTGTATTTTTATTACTTTTTTGTGTATATCTGGAGAACGGCAAGAGCCAAAGTTTCCAAATTAGGTACACACATTAAGGTTATCAATATACAGCACTCCACAAAATGTGGGCGGGATTGAACAAGTGAGCGTGGTACCTCCCGTGCAAAAAATATCAAAAATTGTATAAAAACCTGCTTTTTTGGACTGTCATAAGACCTATGGTTACGCGTTATTTATCAAAAGATCGGAAATCTTTAGTAGAAAATATTTTCTGAAAATTTCGGAAAAATCGGTTCAGATACAAAAAAGTTATGACCAAAATATAATTTTTTTTTTGGAAAATACCCATTTTCGGACACAATAGATCTTCCCGAGTCCAAGGTTTATAACTCAAGCAAATGGTAAATTTCTTCTTTAACACGTCAGTATATAAATCTGTCAAATCGGTAAAAAAATGGCTGAGTTATAACCGAAATACTGAATTCCCAAAAATTACTCTTTTTATACCCTTCACCGAAGGTAAAAGGGTATATATAAGTTTGTCATTCCGTTTGTAATTTCTACAATATTGATACTACACCCTATAAAGTATATATATTCTGGGTCCTTATGAAAAGCGAAGTTGATTTAACGATATCCGTCCGTCTGTCCGTCCGTCTGTCCGTCTGTCCGTCTGTCCGTCTGTCCGTCTTACGTTTGATATGTGTTTTCCGGAGACTCCAGACATGATAGCGGCTAGGTTGTTTCACACTTATGTCACATATAGTCCACCATTTCTTGCTATTGAAATTCAGCCACATCGGTCCAAAAATGGCTGAGATATGAGCAAAAAACCACGACTACCTCTAATTTTTTCCAAAAATCCCTTGTTGTTGTTGTATTTTTATTACTTTTTTGTGTATATCTGGAGAACGGCAAGAGCCAAAGTTTCCAAATTAGGTACACACATTAAGGTTATCAATATACAGCACTCCACAAAATGTGGGCGGGATTGAACAAGTGAGCGTGGTACCTCCCGTGCAAAAAATATCAAAAATTGTATAAAAACCTGCTTTTTTGGACTGTCATAAGACCTATGGTTACGCGTTATATATCAAAAGATCGGAAATCTTTAGTAGAAAATATTTTCTGAAAATTTCGGAAAAATCGGTTCAGATACAAAAAAGTTATGACCAAAATATAATTTTTTTTTTGGAAAATACCCATTTTCGGACACAATAGATCTTCCCGAGTCCAAGGTTTATAACTCAAGCAAATGGTAAATTTCTTCTTTAACACGTCAGTATATAAATCTGTCAAATCGGTTAAAAAATGGCTGAGTTATAACCGAAATACTGAATTCCCAAAAATTACTCTTTTTATACCCTTCACCGAAGGTAAAAGGGTATATATAAGTTTGTCATTCCGTTTGTAATTTCTACAATATTGATACTACACCCTATAAAGTATATATATTCTGGGTCCTTCTGAAAAGCGAAGTTGATTTAACGATATCCGTCCGTCTGTCCGTCCGTCTGTCCGTCTGTCCGTCTGTCCGTCTTACGTTTGATATGTGTTTTCCGGAGACTCCAGACATGATAGCGGCTAGGTTGTTTCACACTTATGTCACATATAGTCCACCATTTCTTGCTATTGAAATTCAGCCACATCGGTCCAAAAATGGCTGAGATATGAGCAAAAAACCACGACTACCTCTAATTTTTTCCAAAAATCCCTTGTTGTTGTTGTATTTTTATTACTTTTTTGTGTATATCTGGAGAACGGCAAGAGCCAAAGTTTCCAAATTAGGTACACACATTAAGGTTATCAATATACAGCACTCCACAAAATGTGGGCGGGATTGAACAAGTGGGCGTGGTACCTCCCGTGCAAAAAATATCAAAAATTGTATAAAAACCTGCTTTTTTGGACTGTCATAAGACCTATGGTTACGCGTTATTTATCAAAAGATCGGAAATCTTTAGTAGAAAATATTTTCTGAAAATTTCGGAAAAATCGGTTCAGATACAAAAAAGTTATGACCAAAATATAATTTTTTTTTTGGAAAATACCCATTTTCGGACACAATAGATCTTCCCGAGTCCAAGGTTTATAACTCAAGCAAATGGTAAATTTCTTCTTTAACACGTCAGTATATAAATCTGTCAAATCGGTTAAAAAATGGCTGAGTTATAACCGAAATACTGAATTCCCAAAAATTACTCTTTTTATACCCTTCACCGAAGGTAAAAGGGTATACATATATGTATAAGTTTGTCATTCCGTTTGTAATTTCTACAATATTGATACTACACCCTATAAAGTATATATATTCTGGGTCCTTCTGAAAAGCGAAGTTGATTTAACGATATCCGTCCGTCTGTCCGTCCGTCTGTCCGTCTGTCCGTCTGTCCGTCTGTCCGTCTTACGTTTGATATGTGTTTTCCGGAGACTCCAGACATGATAGCGGCTAGGTTGTTTCACACTTATGTCACATATAGTCCACCATTTCTTGCTATTGAAATTCAGCCACATCGGTCCAAAAATGGCTGAGATATGAGCAAAAAACCACGACTACCTCTAATTTTTTCCAAAAATCCCTTGTTGTTGTTGTATTTTTATTACTTTTTTGTGTATATCTGGAGAACGGCAAGAGCCAAAGTTTCCAAATTAGGTACACACATTAAGGTTATCAATATACAGCACTCCACAAAATGTGGGCGGGATTGAACAAGTGAGCGTGGTACCTCCCGTGCAAAAAATATCAAAAATTGTATAAAAACCTGCTTTTTTGGACTGTCATAAGACCTATGGTTACGCGTTATATATCAAAAGATCGGAAATCTTTAGTAGAAAATATTTTCTGAAAATTTCGGAAAAATCGGTTCAGATACAAAAAAGTTATGACCAAAATATAATTTTTTTTTTGGAAAATACCCATTTTCGGACACAATAGATCTTCCCGAGTCCAAGGTTTATAACTCAAGCAAATGGTAAATTTCTTCTTTAACACGTCAGTATATAAATCTGTCAAATCGGTTAAAAAATGGCTGAGTTATAACCGAAATACTGAATTCCCAAAAATTACTCTTTTTATACCCTTCACCGAAGGTAAAAGGGTATATATAAGTTTGTCATTCCGTTTGTAATTTCTACAATATTGATACTACACCCTATAAAGTATATATATTCTGGGTCCTTCTGAAAAGCGAAGTTGATTTAACGATATCCGTCCGTCTGTCCGTCCGTCTGTCCGTCTGTCCGTCTGTCCGTCTTACGTTTGATATGTGTTTTCCGGAGACTCCAGACATGATAGCGGCTAGGTTGTTTCACACTTATGTCACATATAGTCCACCATTTCTTGCTATTGAAATTCAGCCACATCGGTCCAAAAATGGCTGAGATATGAGCAAAAAACCACGACTACCTCTAATTTTTTCCAAAAATCCCTTGTTGTTGTTGTATTTTTATTACTTTTTTGTGTATATCTGGAGAACGGCAAGAGCCAAAGTTTCCAAATTAGGTACACACATTAAGGTTATCAATATACAGCACTCCACAAAATGTGGGCGGGATTGAACAAGTGGGCGTGGTACCTCCCGTGCAAAAAATATCAAAAATTGTATAAAAACCTGCTTTTTTGGACTGTCATAAGACCTATGGTTACGCGTTATTTATCAAAAGATCGGAAATCTTTAGTAGAAAATATTTTCTGAAAATTTCGGAAAAATCGGTTCAGATACAAAAAAGTTATGACCAAAATATAATTTTTTTTTTGGAAAATACCCATTTTCGGACACAATAGATCTTCCCGAGTCCAAGGTTTATAACTCAAGCAAATGGTAAATTTCTTCTTTAACACGTCAGTATATAAATCTGTCAAATCGGTTAAAAAATGGCTGAGTTATAACCGAAATACTGAATTCCCAAAAATTACTCTTTTTATACCCTTCACCGAAGGTAAAAGGGTATACATATATGTATAAGTTTGTCATTCCGTTTGTAATTTCTACAATATTGATACTACACCCTATAAAGTATATATATTCTGGGTCCTTCTGAAAAGCGAAGTTGATTTAACGATATCCGTCCGTCTGTCCGTCCGTCTGTCCGTCTGTCCGTCTGTCCGTCTTACGTTTGATATGTATTTTCCGGAGACTCCAGACATGATAGCGGCTAGGTTGTTTCACACTTATGTCACATATAGTCCACCATTTCTTGCTATTGAAATTCAGCCACATCGGTCCAAAAATGGCTGAGATATGAGCAAAAAACCACGACTACCTCTAATTTTTTCCAAAAATCCCTTGTTGTTGTTGTATTTTTATTACTTTTTTGTGTATATCTGGAGAACGGCAAGAGCCAAAGTTTCCAAATTAGGTACACACATTAAGGTTATCAATATACAGCACTCCACAAAATGTGGGCGGGATTGAACAAGTGAGCGTGGTACCTCCCGTGCAAAAAATATCAAAAATTGTATAAAAACCTGCTTTTTTGGACTGTCATAAGACCTATGGTTACGCGTTATTTATCAAAAGATCGGAAATCTTTAGTAGAAAATATTTTCTGAAAATTTCGGAAAAATCGGTTCAGATACAAAAAAGTTATGACCAAAATATAATTTTTTTTTTGGAAAATACCCATTTTCGGACACAATAGATCTTCCCGAGTCCAAGGTTTATAACTCAAGCAAATGGTAAATTTCTTCTTTAACACGTCAGTATATAAATCTGTCAAATCGGTAAAAAAATGGCTGAGTTATAACCGAAATACTGAATTCCCAAAAATTACTCTTTTTATACCCTTCACCGAAGGTAAAAGGGTATATATAAGTTTGTCATTCCGTTTGTAATTTCTACAATATTGATACTACACCCTATAAAGTATATATATTCTGGGTCCTTATGAAAAGCGAAGTTGATTTAACGATATCCGTCCGTCTGTCCGTCCGTCTGTCCGTCTGTCCGTCTGTCCGTCTGTCCGTCTTACGTTTGATATGTGTTTTCCGGAGACTCCAGACATGATAGCGGCTAGGTTGTTTCACACTTATGTCACATATAGTCCACCATTTCTTGCTATTGAAATTCAGCCACATCGGTCCAAAAATGGCTGAGATATGAGCAAAAAACCACGACTACCTCTAATTTTTTCCAAAAATCCCTTGTTGTTGTTGTATTTTTATTACTTTTTTGTGTATATCTGGAGAACGGCAAGAGCCAAAGTTTCCAAATTAGGTACACACATTAAGGTTATCAATATACAGCACTCCACAAAATGTGGGCGGGATTGAACAAGTGAGCGTGGTACCTCCCGTGCAAAAAATATCAAAAATTGTATAAAAACCTGCTTTTTTGGACTGTCATAAGACCTATGGTTACGCGTTATATATCAAAAGATCGGAAATCTTTAGTAGAAAATATTTTCTGAAAATTTCGGAAAAATCGGTTCAGATACAAAAAAGTTATGACCAAAATATAATTTTTTTTTTGGAAAATACCCATTTTCGGACACAATAGATCTTCCCGAGTCCAAGGTTTATAACTCAAGCAAATGGTAAATTTCTTCTTTAACACGTCAGTATATAAATCTGTCAAATCGGTTAAAAAATGGCTGAGTTATAACCGAAATACTGAATTCCCAAAAATTACTCTTTTTATACCCTTCACCGAAGGTAAAAGGGTATATATAAGTTTGTCATTCCGTTTGTAATTTCTACAATATTGATACTACACCCTATAAAGTATATATATTCTGGGTCCTTATGAAAAGCGAAGTTGATTTAACGATATCCGTCCGTCTGTCCGTCCGTCTGTCCGTCTTACGTTTGATATGTGTTTTCCGGAGACTCCAGACATGATAGCGGCTAGGTTGTTTCACACTTATGTCACATATAGTCCACCATTTCTTGCTATTGAAATTCAGCCACATCGGTCCAAAAATGGCTGAGATATGAGCAAAAAACCACGACTACCTCTAATTTTTTCCAAAAATCCCTTGTTTTTGTTGTATTTTTATTACTTTTTTGTGTATATCTGGAGAACGGCAAGAGCCAAAGTTTCCAAATTAGGTACACACATTAAGGTTATCAATATACAGCACTCCACAAAATGTGGGCGGGATTGAACAAGTGGGCGTGGTACCTCCCGTGCAAAAAATATCAAAAATTGTATAAAAACCTGCTTTTTTGGACTGTCATACGACCTATGGTTACGCGTTATATATCAAAAGATCGGAAATCTTTAGTAGAAAATATTTTCTGAAAATTTCGGAAAAATCGGTTCAGATACAAAAAAGTTATGACCAAAATATAATTTTTTTTTTGGAAAATACCCATTTTCGGACACAATAGATCTTCCCGAGTCCAAGGTTTATAACTCAAGCAAATTTTAAATTTCTTCTTTAACACGTCAATATATAAATCTGTCAAATCGGTTAAAAAATGGCTGAGTTATAACCGAAATACTGAATTCCCAAAAATTACTCTTTTTATACCCTTCACCGAAGGTAAAAGGGTATATATAAGTTTGTCATTCCGTTTGTAATTTCTACAATATTGATACTACACCCTATAAAGTATATATATTCTGGGTCCTTATGAAAAGCGAAGTTGATTTAACGATATCCGTCCGTCTGTCCGTCCGTCTGTCCGTCTGTCCGTCTTACGTTTGATATGTGTTTTCCGGAGACTCCAGACATGATAGCGGCTAGGTTGTTTCACACTTATGTCACATATAGTCCACCATTTCTTGCTATTGAAATTCAGCCACATCGGTCCAAAAATGGCTGAGATATGAGCAAAAAACCACGACTAGCTCTAATTTTTTCCAAAAATCCCTTGTTGTTGTTGTATTTTTATTACTTTTTTGTGTATATCTGGAGAACGGCAAGAGCCAAAGTTTCCAAATTAGGTACACACATTAAGGTTATCAATATACAGCACTCCACAAAATGTGGGCGGGATTGAACAAGTGGGCGTGGTACCTCCCGTGCAAAAAATATCAAAAATTGTATAAAAACCTGCTTTTTTGGACTGTCATAAGACCTATGGTTACGCGTTATATATCAAAAGATCGGAAATCTTTAGTAGAAAATATTTTCTGAAAATTTCGGAAAAATCGGTTCAGATACAAAAAAGTTATGACCAAAATATAATTTTTTTTTGTTAAATACCCATTTTCGGACACAATAGATCTTCCCGAGTCCAAGGTTTATAACTCAAGCAAATGGTAAATTTCTTCTTTAACACGTCAGTATATAAATCTGTCAAATCGGTTAAAAAATGGCTGAGTTATAACCGAAATACTGAATTCCCAAAAATTACTCTTTTTATACCCTTCACCGAAGGTAAAAGGGTATATATAAGTTTGTCATTCCGTTTGTAATTTCTACAATATTGATACTACACCCTATAAAGTATATATATTCTGGGTCCTTATGAAAAGCGAAGTTGATTTAACGATATCCGTCCGTCTGTCCGTCCGTCTGTCCGTCTGTCCGTCTGTCCGTCTTACGTTTGATATGTGTTTTCCGGAGACTCCAGACATGATAGCGGCTAGGTTGTTTCACACTTATGTCACATATAGTCCACCATTTCTTGCTATTGAAATTCAGCCACATCGGTCCAAAAATGGCTGAGATATGAGCAAAAAACCACGACTACCTCTAATTTTTTCCAAAAATCCCTTGTTGTTGTTGTATTTTTATTACTTTTTTGTGTATATCTGGAGAACGGCAAGAGCCAAAGTTTCCAAATTAGGTACACACATTAAGGTTATCAATATACAGCACTCCACAAAATGTGGGCGGGATTGAACAAGTGAGCGTGGTACCTCCCGTGCAAAAAATATCAAAAATTGTATAAAAACCTGCTTTTTTGGACTGTCATAAGACCTATGGTTACGCGTTATATATCAAAAGATCGGAAATCTTTAGTAGAAAATATTTTCTGAAAATTTCGGAAAAATCGGTTCAGATACAAAAAAGTTATGACCAAAATATAATTTTTTTTTTGGAAAATACCCATTTTCGGACACAATAGATCTTCCCGAGTCCAAGGTTTATAACTCAAGCAAATGGTAAATTTCTTCTTTAACACGTCAGTATATAAATCTGTCAAATCGGTTAAAAAATGGCTGAGTTATAACCGAAATACTGAATTCCCAAAAATTACTCTTTTTATACCCTTCACCGAAGGTAAAAGGGTATATATAAGTTTGTCATTCCGTTTGTAATTTCTACAATATTGATACTACACCCTATAAAGTATATATATTCTGGGTCCTTATGAAAAGCGAAGTTGATTTAACGATATCCGTCCGTCTGTCCGTCCGTCTGTCCGTCTTACGTTTGATATGTGTTTTCCGGAGACTCCAGACATGATAGCGGCTAGGTTGTTTCACACTTATGTCACATATAGTCCACCATTTCTTGCTATTGAAATTCAGCCACATCGGTCCAAAAATGGCTGAGATATGAGCAAAAAACCACGACTACCTCTAATTTTTTCCAAAAATCCCTTGTTTTTGTTGTATTTTTATTACTTTTTTGTGTATATCTGGAGAACGGCAAGAGCCAAAGTTTCCAAATTAGGTACACACATTAAGGTTATCAATATACAGCACTCCACAAAATGTGGGCGGGATTGAACAAGTGGGCGTGGTACCTCCCGTGCAAAAAATATCAAAAATTGTATAAAAACCTGCTTTTTTGGACTGTCATACGACCTATGGTTACGCGTTATATATCAAAAGATCGGAAATCTTTAGTAGAAAATATTTTCTGAAAATTTCGGAAAAATCGGTTCAGATACAAAAAAGTTATGACCAAAATATAATTTTTTTTTTGGAAAATACCCATTTTCGGACACAATAGATCTTCCCGAGTCCAAGGTTTATAACTCAAGCAAATGGTAAATTTCTTCTTTAACACGTCAGTATATAAATCTGTCAAATCGGTTAAAAAATGGCTGAGTTATAACCGAAATACTGAATTCCCAAAAATTACTCTTTTTATACCCTTCACCGAAGGTAAAAGGGTATATATAAGTTTGTCATTCCGTTTGTAATTTCTACAATATTGATACTACACCCTATAAAGTATATATATTCTGGGTCCTTATGAAAAGCGAAGTTGATTTAACGATATCCGTCCGTCTGTCCGTCCGTCTGTCCGTCTGTCCGTCTTACGTTTGATATGTGTTTTCCGGAGACTCCAGACATGATAGCGGCTAGGTTGTTTCACACTTATGTCACATATAGTCCACCATTTCTTGCTATTGAAATTCAGCCACATCGGTCCAAAAATGGCTGAGATATGAGCAAAAAACCACGACTAGCTCTAATTTTTTCCAAAAATCCCTTGTTGTTGTTGTATTTTTATTACTTTTTTGTGTATATCTGGAGAACGGCAAGAGCCAAAGTTTCCAAATTAGGTACACACATTAAGGTTATCAATATACAGCACTCCACAAAATGTGGGCGGGATTGAACAAGTGGGCGTGGTACCTCCCGTGCAAAAAATATCAAAAATTGTATAAAAACCTGCTTTTTTGGACTGTCATAAGACCTATGGTTACGCGTTATTTATCAAAAGATCGGAAATCTTTAGTAGAAAATATTTTCTGAAAATTTCGGAAAAATCGGTTCAGATACAAAAAAGTTATGACCAAAATATAATTTTTTTTTTGGAAAATACCCATTTTCGGACACAATAGATCTTCCCGAGTCCAAGGTTTATAACTCAAGCAAATGGTAAATTTCTTCTTTAACACGTCAGTATATAAATCTGTCAAATCGGTTAAAAAATGGCTGAGTTATAACCGAAATACTGAATTCCCAAAAATTACTCTTTTTATACCCTTCACCGAAGGTAAAAGGGTATATATAAGTTTGTCATTCCGTTTGTAATTTCTACAATATTGATACTACACCCTATAAAGTATATATATTCTGGGTCCTTATGAAAAGCGAAGTTGATTTAACGATATCCGTCCGTCTGTCCGTCTGTCCGTCTGTCCGTCTGTCCGTCTTACGTTGGATATGTGTTTTCCGGAGACTCCAGACATGATAGCGGCTAGGTTGTTTCACACTTATGTCACATATAGTCCACCATTTCTTGCTATTGAAATTCAGCCACATCGGTCCAAAAATGGCTGAGATATGAGCAAAAAACCACGACTACCTCTAATTTTTTCCAAAAATCCCTTGTTGTTGTTGTATTTTTATTACTTTTTTGTGTATATCTGGAGAACGGCAAGAGCCAAAGTTTCCAAATTAGGTACACACATTAAGGTTATCAATATACAGCACTCCACAAAATGTGGGCGGGATTGAACAAGTGAGCGTGGTACCTCCCGTGCAAAAAATATCAAAAATTGTATAAAAACCTGCTTTTTTGGACTGTCATAAGACCTATGGTTACGCGTTATATATCAAAAGATCGGAAATCTTTAGTAGAAAATATTTTCTGAAAATTTCGGAAAAATCGGTTCAGATACAAAAAAGTTATGACCAAAATATAATTTTTTTTTTGGAAAATACCCATTTTCGGACACAATAGATCTTCCCAAGTCCAAGGTTTATAACTCAAGCAAATGGTAAATTTCTTCTTTAACACGTCAGTATATAAATCTGTCAAATCGGTTAAAAAATGGCTGAGTTATAACCGAAATACTGAATTCCCAAAAATTACTCTTTTTATACCCTTCACCGAAGGTAAAAGGGTATATATAAGTTTGTCATTCCGTTTGTAATTTCTACAATATTGATACTACACCCTATAAAGTATATATATTCTGGGTCCTTATGAAAAGCGAAGTTGATTTAACGATATCCGTCCGTCTGTCCGTCCGTCTGTCCGTCTTACGTTTGATATGTGTTTTCCGGAGACTCCAGACATGATAGCGGCTAGGTTGTTTCACACTTATGTCACATATAGTCCACCATTTCTTGCTACTGAAATTCAGCCACATCGGTCCAAAAATGGCTGAGATATGAGCAAAAAACCACGACTACCTCTAATTTTTTCCAAAAATCCCTTGTTTTTGTTGTATTTTTATTACTTTTTTGTGTATATCTGGAGAACGGCAAGAGCCAAAGTTTCCAAATTAGGTACACACATTAAGGTTATCAATATACAGCACTCCACAAAATGTGGGCGGGATTGAACAAGTGGGCGTGGTACCTCCCGTGCAAAAAATATCAAAAATTGTATAAAAACCTGCTTTTTTGGACTGTCATACGACCTATGGTTACGCGTTATATATATATAAAATAAATATAGTATATAAATCTGTCAAATCGGTTAAAAAATGGCTGAGTTATAACCGAAATACTGAATTCCCAAAAATTACTCTTTTTATACCCTTCACCGAAGGTAAAAGGGTATATATAAGTTTGTCATTCCGTTTGTAATTTCTACAATATTGATACTACACCCTATAAAGTATATATATTCTGGGTCCTTATGAAAAGCGAAGTTGATTTAACGATATCCGTCCGTCTGTCCGTCCGTCTGTCCGTCTGTCCGTCTTACGTTTGATATGTGTTTTCCGGAGACTCCAGACATGATAGCGGCTAGGTTGTTTCACACTTATGTCACATATAGTCCACCATTTCTTGCTATTGAAATTCAGCCACATCGGTCCAAAAATGGCTGAGATATGAGCAAAAAACCACGACTAGCTCTAATTTTTTCCAAAAATCCCTTGTTGTTGTTGTATTTTTATTACTTTTTTGTGTATATCTGGAGAACGGCAAGAGCCAAAGTTTCCAAATTAGGTACACACATTAAGGTTATCAATATACAGCACTCCACAAAATGTGGGCGGGATTGAACAAGTGGGCGTGGTACCTCCCGTGCAAAAAATATCAAAAATTGTATAAAAACCTGCTTTTTTGGACTGTCATAAGACCTATGGTTACGCGTTATATATCAAAAGATCGGAAATCTTTAGTAGAAAATATTTTCTGAAAATTTCGGAAAAATCGGTTCAGATACAAAAAAGTTATGACCAAAATATAATTTTTTTTTTGTTAAATACCCATTTTCGGACACAATAGATCTTCCCGAGTCCAAGGTTTATAACTCAAGCAAATGGTAAATTTCTTCTTTAACACGTCAGTATATAAATCTGTCAAATCGGTTAAAAAATGGCTGAGTTATAACCGAAATACTGAATTCCCAAAAATTACTCTTTTTATACCCTTCACCGAAGGTAAAAGGGTATATATAAGTTTGTCATTCCGTTTGTAATTTCTACAATATTGATACTACACCCTATAAAGTATATATATTCTGGGTCCTTATGAAAAGCGAAGTTGATTTAACGATATCCGTCCGTCTGTCCGTCCGTCTGTCCGTCTGTCCGTCTGTCCGTCTGTCCGTCTTACGTTTGATATGTGTTTTCCGGAGACTCCAGACATGATAGCGGCTAGGTTGTTTCACACTTATGTCACATATAGTCCACCATTTCTTGCTATTGAAATTCAGCCACATCGGTCCAAAAATGGCTGAGATATGAGCAAAAAACCACGACTAGCTCTAATTTTTTCCAAAAATCCCTTGTTGTTGTTGTATTTTTATTACTTTTTTGTGTATATCTGGAGAACGGCAAGAGCCAAAGTTTCCAAATTAGGTACACACATTAAGGTTATCAATATACAGCACTCCACAAAATGTGGGCGGGATTGAACAAGTGGGCGTGGTACCTCCCGTGCAAAAAATATCAAAAATTGTATAAAAACCTGCTTTTTTGGACTGTCATAAGACCTATGGTTACGCGTTATATATCAAAAGATCGGAAATCTTTAGTAGAAAATATTTTCTGAAAATTTCGGAAAAATCGGTTCAGATACAAAAAAGTTATGACCAAAATATAATTTTTTTTTTTGTTAAATACCCATTTTCGGACACAATATATCTTCCCGAGTCCAAGGTTTATAACTCAAGCAAATGGTAAATTTCTTCTTTAACACGTCAGTATATAAATCTGTCAAATCGGTTAAAAAATGGCTGAGTTATAACCGAAATACTGAATTCCCAAAAATTACTCTTTTTATACCCTTCACCGAAGGTAAAAGGGTATATATAAGTTTGTCATTCCGTTTGTAATTTCTACAATATTGATACTACACCCTATAAAGTATATATATTCTGGGTCCTTATGAAAAGCGAAGTTGATTTAACGATATCCGTCCGTCTGTCCGTCCGTCTGTCCGTCTGTCCGTCTGTCCGTCTGTCCGTCTTACGTTTGATATGTGTTTTCCGGAGACTCCAGACATGATAGCGGCTAGGTTGTTTCACACTTATGTCACATATAGTCCACCATTTCTTGCTATTGAAATTCAGCCACATCGGTCCAAAAATGGCTGAGATATGAGCAAAAAACCACGACTACCTCTAATTTTTTCCAAAAATCCCTTGTTGTTGTTGTATTTTTATTACTTTTTTGTGTATATCTGGAGAACGGCAAGAGCCAAAGTTTCCAAATTAGGTACACACATTAAGGTTATCAATATACAGCACTCCACAAAATGTGGGCGGGATTGAACAAGTGGGCGTGGTATCCCGTGCAAAAAATATCAAAAATTGTATAAAAACCTGCTTTTTTGGACTGTCATAAGACCTATGGTTACGCGTTATATATCAAAAGATCGGAAATCTTTAGTAGAAAATATTTTCTGAAAATTTCGGAAAAATCGGTTCAGATACAAAAAAGTTATGACCAAAATATAATTTTTTTTTTGGAAAATACCCATTTTCGGACACAATAGATCTTCCCGAGTCCAAGGTTTATAACTCAAGCAAATGGTAAATTTCTTCTTTAACACGTCAGTATATAAATCTGTCAAATCGGTTAAAAAATGGCTGAGTTATAACCGAAATACTGAATTCCCAAAAATTACTCTTTTTATACCCTTCACCGAAGGTAAAAGGGTATATATAAGTTTGTCATTCCGTTTGTAATTTCTACAATATTGATACTACACCCTATAAAGTATATATATTCTGGGTCCTTATGAAAAGCGAAGTTGATTTAACGATATCCGTCCGTCTGTCCGTCCGTCTGTCCGTCTGTCCGTCTGTCCGTCTTACGTTTGATATGTGTTTTCCGGAGACTCCAGACATGATAGCGGCTAGGTTGTTTCACACTTATGTCACATATAGTCCACCATTTCTTGCTATTGAAATTCAGCCACATCGGTCCAAAAATGGCTGAGATATGAGCAAAAAACCACGACTACCTCTAATTTTTTCCAAAAATCCCTTGTTGTTGTTGTATTTTTATTACTTTTTTGTGTATATCTGGAGAACGGCAACAGTCAAAGTTTCCAAATTAGGTACACACATTAAGGTTATCAATATACAGCACTCCACAAAATGTGGGCGGGATTGAACAAGTGGGCGTGGTACCTCCCGTGCAAAAAATATCAAAAATTGTATAAAAACCTGCTTTTTTGGACTGTCATAAGACCTATGGTTACGCGTTATATATCAAAAGATCGGAAATCTTTAGTAGAAAATATTTTCTGAAAGTTTCGGAAAAATCGGTTTAGATACAAAAAAGTTATGACCAAAATATAATTTTTTTTTTTGGAAAATACCCATTTTCGGACACAATAGATCTTCCCGAGTCCAAGGTTTATAACTCAAGCAAATGGTAAATTTCTTCTTTAACACGTCAGTATATAAATCTGTCAAATCGGTTAAAAAATGGCTGAGTTATAACCGAAATACTGAATTCCCAAAAATTACTCTTTTTATACCCTTCACCGAAGGTAAAAGTTATGACGAAAAATATCAAACGCAATCGGTCTGGATGATATTAACCCAAGGTTCATAAAGCTTATACTACCAGGGATAATACACCCTATCAAACATCTCTATAACACAATTATAACCACAAGTACCTTTCCGACGGAATGGAAGTATGCCAAAATCATTCCAGTACCAAAAACAAACAATGAATACCGCCCGATATCCATATTACCATACATTTCAAAAGTTTTTGAACGACTTATACATAAACAAATCGTTGAATATATAAATCAGTACAGTTTATTAACGGATCGTCAGTCAGGTTTTAGATCTCAGCATAGCTGTTTAACCGCCCTAACTGATGTAATCGAAGCCATAAGAAGCAACTTAGATGATGGGAGAATTTCATTTTTAGTCTTGCTCGATCATTCAAAGGCCTTTGATACGGTTCACCACTCTATACTGGGTTTCAAATTATCTAATATGTTCAATTTCTCAACAACTGCCGTTAGATTGATGTCAACATATTTAACTGATAGATGGCAATACGTCTCTAATAAAGGCCTTCTCTCTAATCCTCTTCGCGTGACTAGAGGTGTTCCGCAGGGTTCCGTACTGGGACCAGTACTGTACTCGATCTATGCTAATGATATACCAAAACAGTTAAAATATTCAAGAATGCAGATGTATGCTGATGATATACAGCTCTACCTGGATAGCTGCAAAGCATCCATCCTCACTAGTGTTAAAAATCTTAACACTGATCTAAATAATATTTTCCTCTGGGCGACTGCAAACGGTTTACGAATTAACCCGGAAAAGTCAAAATGTATTATAATTTGCAAAAACTCAGTCAAAATCGAGTCAAGAATTGATGTTTTCCTGGGTGGTAGCAAAATTGATATTGTTAAGTCTGCAAGAAATCTTGGTGTGGTTTTCAACAGCACACTCACTTGGTCAGATCACATCAACCAATCATGTGGAAGAGTGTATAGTATGTTAAGGTGTTTATGGGCAACACAGTATTGCACACCTTTAAAAATAAGACTACTCCTGGCTAAAACATACTTACTACCAGCTTTGATGTATTCATCAGAAATCTTTTGCGGTTGTAACTCAAAAGACACTGCTAAACTAAACACAACGTTCAACAACATTGTACGTTACATATTCTCCTTGAGGAGATTTGATCATGTTTCTCAATACTCCAGTCGAATATTTAATGTCTCCTTTATGAACTACTTAAAGATAAAAAACCTTGTTTTCCTACATAAAATTGTAACAACGGAACAACCGAAATATCTTCATGATCGCTTAATATTTATGAGGTCTGCAAGGGGAAATGGTATCATGCAAATTCGACATCGAGACACGGCATCTGAAAGACACTTTTTTATATTAACTATCCGTCTCTGGAACCAACTTCCCTCAAACTTTCGTACTATTGGCAACGCAAATAAATTCAAACAATTACTTCAACATTTTTACCAAACTTAATCTGCTGCAAAACAGTAGTAACTTCTATGAACATCTCACAGTATTTTTTCTTATGTTTCCTTTTCATCTATTTTTTATTTAATGTTTCTTTTTTCCCCTCTATCTTAAATTATTAAATTATTAAATTTCATATTATTATAATTTTTTATCAACATAATGTTTAAACCAACGATATTTTTTATTGATATAACTTCCGGATTCTGATACTGTAAATTATAAGATATTATATCTTGTTGTATCCGAAATTGCAAACTTAATAAATAAATAAATAAATAAATAAAATAAAAAAATAAATAAATAAAAAGGGTATATATAAGTTTGTCATTCCGTTTGTAATTTCTACAATATTGATACTACACCCTATAAAGTATATATATTCTGGGTCCTTATGAAAAGCGAAGTTGATTTAACGATATCCGTCCGTCTGTCCGTCCGTCTGTCCGTCTGTCCGTCTTACGTTTGATATGTGTTTTCCGGAGACTCCAGACATGATAGCGGCTAGGTTGTTTCACACTTATGTCACATATAGTCCACCATTTCTTGCTATTGAAATTCAGCCACATCGGTCCAAAAATGGCTGAGATATGAGCAAAAAACCACGACTACCTCTAATTTTTTCCAAAAATCCCTTGTTGTTGTTGTATTTTTATTACTTTTTTGTGTATATCTGGAGAACGGCAAGAGCCAAAGTTTCCAAATTAGGTACACACATTAAGGTTATCAATATACAGCACTCCACAAAATGTGGACGGGATTGAACAAGTGGGCGTGGTACCTCCCGTGCAAAAAATATCAAAAATTGTATAAAAACCTGCTTTTTGGACTGTCATAAGACCTATGGTTACGCGTTATATATCAAAAGATCGGAAATCTTTAGTAGAAAATATTTTCTGAAAATTTCGGAAAAATCGGTTCAGATACAAAAAAGTTATGACCAAAATATAATTTTTTTTTTGGAAAATACCCATTTTCGGACACAATAGATCTTCCCGAGTCCAAGGTTTATAACTCAAGCAAATGGCAAATTTCTTCTTTAACACGTCAGTATATAAATCTGTCAAATCGGTTAAAAAATGGCTGAGTTATAACCGAAATACTGAATTCCCAAAAATTACTCTTTTTATACCCTTCACCGAAGGTAAAAGGGTATATATAAGTTTGTCATTCCGTTTGTAATTTCTACAATATTGATACTACACCCTATAAAGTATATATATTCTGGGTCCTTATGAAAAGCGAAGTTGATTTAACGATATCCGTCCGTCTGTCCGTCCGTCTGTCCGTCTGTCCGTCTGTCCGTCTGTCCGTCTGTCCGTCTGTCCGTCTGTCCGTCTTACGTTTGATATGTGTTTTCCGGAGACTCCAGACATGATAGCGGCTAGGTTGTTTCACACTTATGTCACATATAGTCCACCATTTCTTGCTATTGAAATTCAGCCACATCGGTCCAAAAATGGCTGAGATATGAGCAAAAAACCACGACTACCTCTAATTTTTTCCAAAAATCCCTTGTTGTTGTTGTATTTTTATTACTTTTTTGTGTATATCTGGAGAACGGCAAGAGCCAAAGTTTCCAAATTAGGTACACACATTAAGGTTATCAATATACAGCACTCCACAAAATGTGGGCGGGATTGAACAAGTGGGCGTGGTACCTCCCGTGCAAAAAATATCAAAAATTGTATAAAAACCTGCTTTTTTGGACTGTCATAAGACCTATGGTTACGCGTTATATATCAAAAGATCGGAAATCTTTAGTAGAAAATATTTTCTGAAAATTTCGGAAAAATCGGTTCAGATACAAAAAAGTTATGACCAAAATATAATTTTTTTTTTGGAAAATACCCATTTTCGGACACAATAGATCTTCCCGAGTCCAAGGTTTATAACTCAAGCAAATGGTAAATTTCTTCTTTAACACGTCAGTATATAAATCTGTCAAATCGGTTAAAAAATGGCTGAGTTATAACCGAAATACTGAATTCCCAAAAATTACTCTTTTTATACCCTTCACCGAAGGTAAAAGGGTATATATAAGTTTGTCATTCCGTTTGTAATTTCTACAATATTGATACTACACCCTATAAAGTATATATATTCTGGGTCCTTATGAAAAGCGAAGTTGATTTAACGATATCCGTCCGTCTGTCCGTCCGTCTGTCCGTCTGTCCGTCTTACGTTTGATATGTGTTTTCCGGAGACTCCAGACATGATAGCGGCTAGTCCACCATTTCTTGCTATTGAAATTCAGCCACATCGGTCCAAAAATGGCTGAGATATAAGCAAAAAACCACGACTACCTCTAATTTTTTCCAAAAATCCCTTGTTGTTGTTGTATTTTTATTACTTTTTTGTGTATATCTGGAGAACGGCAAGAGCCAAAGTTTCCAAATTAGGTACACACATTAAGGTTATCAATATACAGCACTCCACAAAATGTGGGCGGGATTGAACAAGTGGGCGTGCTACCTCCCGTGCAAAAAATATCAAAAATTGTATAAAAACCTGCTTTTTTGGACTGTCATAAGACCTATGGTTACGCGTTATTTATCAAAAGATCGGAAATCTTTAGTAGAAAATATTTTCTGAAAATTTCGGAAAAATCGGTTCAGATACAAAAAAGTTATGACCAAAATATAATTTTTTTTTTGGAAAATACCCATTTTCGGACACAATAGATCTTCCCGAGTCCAAGGTTTATAACTCAAGCAAATGGTAAATTTCTTCTTTAACACGTCAGTATATAAATCTGTCAAATCGGTTAAAAAATGGCTGGGTTATAACCGAAATACTGAATTCCCAAAAATTACTCTTTTTATACCCTTCACCGAAGGTAAAAGGGTATATATAAGTTTGTCATTCCGTTTGTAATTTCTACAATATTGATACTACACCCTATAAAGTATATATATTCTGGGTCCTTATGAAAAGCGAAGTTGATTTAACGATATCCGTCCGTCTGTCCGTCTGTCCGTCTTACGTTTGATATGTGTTTTCCGGAGACTCCAGACATGATAGCGGCTAGGTTATTTCACACTTATGTCACATATAGTCCACCATTTCTTGCTATTGAAATTCAGCCACATCGGTCCAAAAATGGCTGAGATATGAGCAAAAAACCACGACTACCTCTAATTTTTTCCAAAAATCCCTTGTTGTTGTTGTATTTTTATTACTTTTTTGTGTATATCTGGAGAACGGCAAGAGCCAAAGTTTCCAAATTAGGTACACACATTAAGGTTATCAATATACAGCACTCCACAAAATGTGGACGGGATTGAACAAGTGGGCGTGGTACCTCCCGTGCAAAAAATATCAAAAATTGTATAAAAACCTGCTTTTTTGGACTGTCATAAGACCTATGGTTACGCGTTATATATCAAAAGATCGGAAATCTTTAGTAGAAAATATTTTCTGAAAATTTCGGAAAAATCGGTTCAGATACAAAAAAGTTATGACCAAAATATAATTTTTTTTTTTGGAAAATACCCATTTTCGGACACAATAGATCTTCCCGAGTCCAAGGTTTATAACTCAAGCAAATGGTAAATTTCTTCTTTAACACGTCAGTATATAAATCTGTCAAATCGGTTAAAAAATGGCTGAGTTATAACCGAAATACTGAATTCCCAAAAATTACTCTTTTTATACCCTTCACCGAAGGTAAAAGGGTATATATAAGTTTGTCATTCCGTTTGTAATTTCTACAATATTGATACTACACCCTATAAAGTATATATATTCTGGGTCCTTATGAAAAGCGAAGTTGATTTAACGATATCCGTCCGTCTGTCCGTCCGTCTGTCCGTCTGTCCGTCTTACGTTTGATATGTGTTTTCCGGAGACTCCAGACATGATAGCGGCTAGGTTGTTTCACACTTATGTCACATATAGTCCACCATTTCTTGCTATTGAAATTCAGCCACATCGGTCCAAAAATGGCTGAGATATGAGCAAAAAACCACGACTACCTCTAATTTTTTCCAAAAATCCCTTGTTGTTGTTGTATTTTTATTACTTTTTTGTGTATATCTGGAGAACGGCAAGAGCCAAAGTTTCCAAATTAGGTACACACATTAAGGTTATCAATATACAGCACTCCACAAAATGTGGGCGGGATTGAACAAGTGGGCGTGGTACCTCCCGTGCAAAAAATATCAAAAATTGTATAAAAACCTGCTTTTTTGGACTGTCATAAGACCTATGGTTACGCGTTATATATCAAAAGATCGGAAATCTTTAGTAGAAAATATTTTCTGAAAATTTCGGAAAAATCGGTTCAGATACAAAAAAGTTATGACCAAAATATAATTTTTTTTTTGGAAAATACCCATTTTCGGACACAATAGATCTTCCCGAGTCCAAGGTTTATAACTCAAGCAAATGGTAAATTTCTTCTTTAACACGTCAGTATATAAATCTGTCAAATCGGTTAAAAAATGGCTGAGTTATAACCGAAATACTGAATTCCCAAAAATTACTCTTTTTATACCCTTCACCGAAGGTAAAAGGGTATATATAAGTTTGTCATTCCGTTTGTAATTTCTACAATATTGATACTACACCCTATAAAGTATATATATTCTGGGTCCTTATGAAAAGCGAAGTTGATTTAACGATATCCGTCCGTCTGTCCGTCTGTCCGTCTTACGTTTGATATGTGTTTTCCGGAGACTCCAGACATGATAGCGGCTAGGTTGTTTCACACTTATGTCACATATAGTCCACCATTTCTTGCTATTGAAATTCAGCCACATCGGTCCAAAAATGGCTGAGATATGAGCAAAAAACCACGACTACCTCTAATTTTTTCCAAAAATCCCTTGTTGTTGTTGTATTTTTATTACTTTTTTGTGTATATCTGGAGAACGGCAAGAGCCAAAGTTTCCAAATTAGGTACACACATTAAGGTTATCAATATACAGCACTCCACAAAATGTGGACGGGATTGAACAAGTGGGCGTGGTACCTCCCGTGCAAAAAATATCAAAAATTGTATAAAAACCTGCTTTTTTGGACTGTCATAAGACCTATGGTTACGCGTTATATATCAAAAGATCGGAAATCTTTAGTAGAAAATATTTTCTGAAAATTTCGGAAAAATCGGTTCAGATACAAAAAAGTTATGACCAAAATATAATTTTTTTTTTGGAAAATACCCATTTTCGGACACAATAGATCTTCCCGAGTCCAAGGTTTATAACTCAAGCAAATGGTAAATTTCTTCTTTAACACGTCAGTATATAAATCTGTCAAATCGGTTAAAAAATGGCTGAGTTATAACCGAAATACTGAATTCCCAAAAATTACTCTTTTTATACCCTTCACCGAAGGTAAAAGGGTATACATATATAAGTTTGTCATTCCGTTTGTAATTTCTACAATATTGATACTACACCCTATAAAGTATATATATTCTGGGTCCTTATGAAAAGCGAAGTTGATTTAACGATATCCGTCCGTCTGTCCGTCCGTCTGTCCGTCTGTCCGTCTGTCCGTCTTACGTTTGATATGTGTTTTCCGGAGACTCCAGACATGATAGCGGCTAGGTTGTTTCACACTTATGTCACATATAGTCCACCATTTCTTGCTATTGAAATTCAGCCACATCGGTCCAAAAATGGCTGAGATATGAGCAAAAAACCACGACTACCTCTAATTTTTTCCAAAAATCCCTTGTTGTTGTTGTATTTTTATTACTTTTTTGTGTATATCTGGAGAACGGCAAGAGCCAAAGTTTCCAAATTAGGTACACACATTAAGGTTATCAATATACAGCACTCCACAAAATGTGGGCGGGATTGAACAAGTGGGCGTGGTACCTCCCGTGCAAAAAATATCAAAAATTGTATAAAAACCTGCTTTTTTGGACTGTCATAAGACCTATGGTTACGCGTTATATATCAAAAGATCGGAAATCTTTAGTAGAAAATATTTTCTGAAAATTTCGGAAAAATCGGTTCAGATACAAAAAAGTTATGACCAAAATATAATTATTTTTTTGGAAAATACCCATTTTCGGACACAATAGATCTTCCCGAGTCCAAGGTTTATAACTCAAGCAAATGGTAAATTTCTTCTTTAACACGTCAGTATAAAAATCTGTCAAATCGGTTAAAAAATGGCTGAGTTATAACCGAAATACTGAATTCCCAAAAATTACTCTTTTTATACCCTTCACCGAAGGTAAAAGGGTATATATAAGTTTGTCATTCCGTTTGTAATTTCTACAATATTGATACTACACCCTATAAAGTATATATATTCTGGGTCCTTATGAAAAGCGAAGTTGATTTAACGATATCCGTCCGTCTGTCCGTCCGTCTGTCCGTCTGTCCGTCTTACGTTTGATATGTGTTTTCCGGAGACTCCAGACATGATAGCGGCTAGGTTGTTTCACACTTATGTCACATATAGTCCACCATTTCTTGCTATTGAAATTCAGCCACATCGGTCCAAAAATGGCTGAGATATGAGGAAAAAACCACGACTACCTCTAATTTTTTCCAAAAATCCCTTGTTGTTGTTGTATTTTTATTACTTTTTTGTGTATATCTGGAGAACGGCAAGAGCCAAAGTTTCCAAATTAGGTACACACATTAAGGTTATCAATATACAGCACTCCACAAAATGTGGGCGGGATTGAACAAGTGGGCGTGGTACCTCCCGTGCAAAAAATATCAAAAATTGTATAAAAACCTGCTTTTTTGGACTGTCATAAGACCTATGGTTACGCGTTATATATCAAAAGATCGGAAATCTTTAGTAGAAAATATTTTCTGAAAATTTCGGAAAAATCGGTTCAGATACAAAAAAGTTATGACCAAAATATAATTTTTTTTTTGGAAAATACCCATTTTCGGACACAATAGATCTTCCCGAGTCCAAGGTTTATAACTCAAGCAAATGGTAAATTTCTTCTTTAACACGTCAGTATATAAATCTGTCAAATCGGTTAAAAAATGGCTGAGTTATAACCGAAATACTGAATTCCCAAAAATTACTCTTTTTATACCCTTCACCGAAGGTAAAAGGGTATATATAAGTTTGTCATTCCGTTTGTAATTTCTACAATATTGATACTACACCCTATAAAGTATATATATTCTGGGTCCTTATGAAAAGCGAAGTTGATTTAACGATATCCGTCCGTCTGTCCGTCCGTCTGTCCGTCTGTCCGTCTTACGTTTGATATGTGTTTTCCGGAGACTCCAGACATGATAGCGGCTAGGTTGTTTCACACTTATGTCACATATAGTCCACCATTTCTTGCTATTGAAATTCAGCCACATCGGTCCAAAAATGGCTGAGATATGAGCAAAAAACCACGACTACCTCTAATTTTTTCCAAAAATCCCTTGTTGTTGTTGTATTTTTATTACTTTTTTGTGTATATCTGGAGAACGGCAAGAGCCAAAGTTTCCAAATTAGGTACACACATTAAGGTTATCAATATACAGCACTCCACAAAATGTGGGCGGGATTGAACAAGTGGGCGTGGTACCTCCCGTGCAAAAAATATCAAAAATTGTATAAAAACCTGCTTTTTTGGACTGTCATAAGACCTATGGTTACGCGTTATATATCAAAAGATCGGAAATCTTTAGTAGAAAATATTTTCTGAAAATTTCGGAAAAATCGGTTCAGATACAAAAAAGTTATGACCAAAATATAATTTTTTTTTTGGAAAATACCCATTTTCGGACACAATAGATCTTCCCGAGTCCAAGGTTTATAACTCAAGCAAATGGTAAATTTCTTCTTTAACACGTCAGTATATAAATCTGTCAAATCGGTTAAAAAATGGCTGAGTTATAACCGAAATACTGAATTCCCAAAAATTACTCTTTTTATACCCTTCACCGAAGGTAAAAGGGTATATATAAGTTTGTCATTCCGTTTGTAATTTCTACAATATTGATACTACACCCTATAAAGTATATATATTCTGGGTCCTTCTAAAAAGCGAAGTTGATTTAACGATATCCGTCCGTCTGTCCGTCCGTCTGTCCGTCTGTCCGTCTTACGTTTGATATGTGTTTTCCGGAGACTCCAGACATGATAGCGGCTAGGTTGTTTCACACTTATGTCACATATAGTCCACCATTTCTTGCTATTGAAATTCAGCCACATCGGTCCAAAAATGGCTGAGATATGAGCAAAAAACCACGACTACCTCTAATTTTTTCCAAAAATCCCTTGTTGTTGTTGTATTTTTATTACTTTTTTGTGTATATCTGGAGAACGGCAAGAGCCAAAGTTTCCAAATTAGGTACACACATTAAGGTTATCAATATACAGCACTCCACAAAATGTGGGCGGGATTGAACAAGTGGGCGTGGTACCTCCCGTGCAAAAAATATCAAAAATTGTATAAAAACCTGCTTTTTTGGACTGTCATAAGACCTATGGTTACGCGTTATTTATCAAAAGATCGGAAATCTTTAGTAGAAAATATTTTCTGAAAATTTCGGAAAAATCGGTTCAGATACAAAAAAGTTATGACCAAAATATAATTTTTTTTTTGGAAAATACCCATTTTCGGACACAATAGATCTTCCCGAGTCCAAGGTTTATAACTCAAGCAAATGGTAAATTTCTTCTTTAACACGTCAGTATATAAATCTGTCAAATCGGTTAAAAAATGGCTGAGTTATAACCGAAATACTGAATTCCCAAAAATTACTCTTTTTATACCCTTCACCGAAGGTAAAAGGGTATATATAAGTTTGTCATTCCGTTTGTAATTTCTACAATATTGATACTACACCCTATAAAGTATATATATTCTGGGTCCTTCTGAAAAGCGAAGTTGATTTAACGATATCCGTCCGTCTGTCCGTCCGTCTGTCCGTCTGTCCGTCTGTCCGTCTTACGTTTGATATGTGTTTTCCGGAGACTCCAGACATGATAGCGGCTAGGTTGTTTCACACTTATGTCACATATAGTCCACCATTTCTTGCTATTGAAATTCAGCCACATCGGTCCAAAAATGGCTGAGATATGAGCAAAAAACCACGACTACCTCTAATTTTTTCCAAAAATCCCTTGTTGTTGTTGTATTTTTATTACTTTTTTGTGTATATCTGGAGAACGGCAAGAGCCAAAGTTTCCAAATTAGGTACACACATTAAGGTTATCAATATACAGCACTCCACAAAATGTGGGCGGGATTGAACAAGTGGGCGTGGTACCTCCCGTGCAAAAAATATCAAAAATTGTATAAAAACCTGCTTTTTTGGACTGTCATAAGACCTATGGTTACGCGTTATATATCAAAAGATCGGAAATCTTTAGTAGAAAATATTTTCTGAAAATTTCGGAAAAATCGGTTCAGATACAAAAAAGTTATGACCAAAATATAATTTTTTTTTTGGAAAATACCCATTTTCGGACACAATAGATCTTCCCGAGTCCAAGGTTTATAACTCAAGCAAATGGTAAATTTCTTCTTTAACACGTCAGTATATAAATCTGTCAAATCGGTTAAAAAATGGCTGAGTTATAACCGAAATACTGAATTCCCAAAAATTACTCTTTTTATACCCTTCACCGAAGGTAAAAGGGTATATATAAGTTTGTCATTCCGTTTGTAATTTCTACAATATTGATACTACACCCTATAAAGTATATATATTCTGGGTCCTTCTGAAAAGCGAAGTTGATTTAACGATATCCGTCCGTCTGTCCGTCCGTCTGTCCGTCTGTCCGTCTGTCCGTCTTACGTTTGATATGTGTTTTCCGGAGACTTCAGACATGATAGCGGCTAGGTTGTTTCACACTTATGTCACATATAGTCCACCATTTCTTGCTATTGAAATTCAGCCACATCGGTCCAAAAATGGCTGAGATATAAGCAAAAAACCACGACTACCTCTAATTTTTTCCAAAAATCCCTTGTTGTTGTTGTATTTTTATTACTTTTTTGTGTATATCTGGAGAACGGCAAGAGCCAAAGTTTCCAAATTAGGTACACACATTAAGGTTATCAATATACAGCACTCCACAAAATGTGGGCGGGATTGAACAAGTGGGCGTGGTACCTCCCGTGCAAAAAATATCAAAAATTGTATAAAAACCTGCTTTTTTGGACTGTCATAAGACCTATGGTTACGCGTTATTTATCAAAAGATCGGAAATCTTTAGTAGAAAATATTTTCTGAAAATTTCGGAAAAATCGGTTCAGATACAAAAAAGTTATGACCAAAATATAATTTTTTTTTTGGAAAATACCCATTTTCGGACACAATAGATCTTCCCGAGTCCAAGGTTTATAACTCAAGCAAATGGTAAATTTCTTCTTTAACACGTCAGTATATAAATCTGTCAAATCGGTTAAAAAATGGCTGAGTTATAACCGAAATACTGAATTCCCAAAAATTACTCTTTTTAAAAAAGGGTATATATAAAAAATCCAAAAATCCCTTGTTGTTGTTGTATTTTTATTACTTTTTTGTGTATATCTGGAGAACGGCAAGAGCCAAAGTTTCCAAATTAGGTACACACATTAAGGTTATCAATATACAGCACTCCACAAAATGTGGGCGGGATTGAACAAGTGGGCGTGGTACCTCCCGTGCAAAAAATATCAAAAATTGTATAAAAACCTGCTTTTTTGGACTGTCATAAGACCTATGGTTACGCGTTATTTATCAAAAGATCGGAAATCTTTAGTAGAAAATATTTTCTGAAAATTTCGGAAAAATCGGTTCAGATACAAAAAAGTTATGACCAAAATATAATTTTTTTTTTGGAAAATACCCATTTTCGGACACAATAGATCTTCCCGAGTCCAAGGTTTATAACTCAAGCAAATGGTAAATTTCTTCTTTAACACGTCAGTATATAAATCTGTCAAATCGGTTAAAAAATGGCTGAGTTATAACCGAAATACTGAATTCCCAAAAATTACTCTTTTTATACCCTTCACCGAAGGTAAAAGGGTATATATAAGTTTGTCATTCCGTTTGTAATTTCTACAATATTGATACTACACCCTATAAAGTATATATATTCTGGGTCCTTCTGAAAAGCGAAGTTGATTTAACGATATCCGTCCGTCTGTCCGTCCGTCTGTCCGTCTGTCCGTCTGTCCGTCTTACGTTTGATATGTGTTTTCCGGAGACTCCAGACATGATAGCGGCTAGGTTGTTTCACACTTATGTCACATATAGTCCACCATTTCTTGCTATTGAAATTCAGCCACATCGGTCCAAAAATGGCTGAGATATGAGCAAAAAACCACGACTACCTCTAATTTTTTCCAAAAATCCCTTGTTGTTGTTGTATTTTTATTACTTTTTTGTGTATATCTGGAGAACGGCAAGAGCCAAAGTTTCCAAATTAGGTACACACATTAAGGTTATCAATATACAGCACTCCACAAAATGTGGGCGGGATTGAACAAGTGGGCGTGGTACCTCCCGTGCAAAAAATATCAAAAATTGTATAAAAACCTGCTTTTTTGGACTGTCATAAGACCTATGGTTACGCGTTATATATCAAAAGATCGGAAATCTTTAGTAGAAAATATTTTCTGAAAATTTCGGAAAAATCGGTTCAGATACAAAAAAGTTATGACCAAAATATAATTTTTTTTTTGGAAAATACCCATTTTCGGACACAATAGATCTTCCCGAGTCCAAGGTTTATAACTCAAGCAAATGGTAAATTTCTTCTTTAACACGTCAGTATATAAATCTGTCAAATCGGTTAAAAAATGGCTGAGTTATAACCGAAATACTGAATTCCCAAAAATTACTCTTTTTATACCCTTCACCGAAGGTAAAAGGGTATATATAAGTTTGTCATTCCGTTTGTAATTTCTACAATATTGATACTACACCCTATAAAGTATATATATTCTGGGTCCTTCTGAAAAGCGAAGTTGATTTAACGATATCCGTCCGTCTGTCCGTCCGTCTGTCCGTCTGTCCGTCTGTCCGTCTTACGTTTGATATGTGTTTTCCGGAGACTTCAGACATGATAGCGGCTAGGTTGTTTCACACTTATGTCACATATAGTCCACCATTTCTTGCTATTGAAATTCAGCCACATCGGTCCAAAAATGGCTGAGATATAAGCAAAAAACCACGACTACCTCTAATTTTTTCCAAAAATCCCTTGTTGTTGTTGTATTTTTATTACTTTTTTGTGTATATCTGGAGAACGGCAAGAGCCAAAGTTTCCAAATTAGGTACACACATTAAGGTTATCAATATACAGCACTCCACAAAATGTGGGCGGGATTGAACAAGTGGGCGTGGTACCTCCCGTGCAAAAAATATCAAAAATTGTATAAAAACCTGCTTTTTTGGACTGTCATAAGACCTATGGTTACGCGTTATTTATCAAAAGATCGGAAATCTTTAGTAGAAAATATTTTCTGAAAATTTCGGAAAAATCGGTTCAGATACAAAAAAGTTATGACCAAAATATAATTTTTTTTTTGGAAAATACCCATTTTCGGACACAATAGATCTTCCCGAGTCCAAGGTTTATAACTCAAGCAAATGGTAAATTTCTTCTTTAACACGTCAGTATATAAATCTGTCAAATCGGTTAAAAAATGGCTGAGTTATAACCGAAATACTGAATTCCCAAAAATTACTCTTTTTAAAAAAGGGTATATATAAAAGGGTATATATAAGTTTGTCATTCCGTTTGTAATTTCTACAATATTGATACTACACCCTATAAAGTATATATATTCTGGGTCCTTCTGAAAAGCGAAGTTGATTTAACGATATCCGTCCGTCTGTCCGTCCGTCTGTCCGTCTGTCCGTCTGTCCGTCTGTCCGTCTTACGTTTGATATGTGTTTTCCGGAGACTCTAGACATGATAGCGGCTAGGTTGTTTCACACTTATGTCACATATAGTCCACCATTTCTTGCTATTGAAATTCAGCCACATCGGTCCAAAAATGGCTGAGATATGAGCAAAAAACCACGACTACCTCTAATTTTTTCCAAAAATCCCTTGTTGTTGTTGTATTTTTATTACTTTTTTGTGTATATCTGGAGAACGGCAAGAGCCAAAGTTTCCAAATTAGGTACACACATTAAGGTTATCAATATACAGCACTCCACAAAATGTGGGCGGGATTGAACAAGTGGGCGTGGTACCTCCCGTGCAAAAAATATCAAAAATTGTATAAAAACCTGCTTTTTTGGACTGTCATAAGACCTATGGTTACGCGTTATATATCAAAAGATCGGAAATCTTTAGTAGAAAATATTTTCTGAAAATTTCGGAAAAATCGGTTCAGATACAAAAAAGTTATGACCAAAATATAATTTTTTTTTTTGGAAAATACCCATTTTCGGACACAATAGATCTTCCCGAGTCCAAGGTTTATAACTCAAGCAAATGGTAAATTTCTTCTTTAACACGTCAGTATATAAATCTGTCAAATCGGTTAAAAAATGGCTGAGTTATAACCGAAATACTGAATTCCCAAAAATTACTCTTTTTATACCCTTCACCGAAGGTAAAAGGGTATATATAAGTTTGTCATTCCGTTTGTAATTTCTACAATATTGATACTACACCCTATAAAGTATATATATTCTGGGTCCTTCTGAAAAGCGAAGTTGATTTAACGATATCCGTCCGTCTGTCCGTCCGTCTGTCCGTCTGTCCGTCTGTCCGTCTGTCCGTCTGTCCGTCTGTCCGTCTGTCCGTCTTACGTTTGATATGTGTTTTCCGGAGACTCCAGACATGATAGCGGCTAGGTTGTTTCACACTTATGTCACATATAGTCCACCATTTCTTGCTATTGAAATTCAGCCACATCGGTCCAAAAATGGCTGAGATATGAGCAAAAAACCACGACTACCTCTAATTTTTTCCAAAAATCCCTTGTTGTTGTTGTATTTTTATTACTTTTTTGTGTATATCTGGAGAACGGCAAGAGCCAAAGTTTCCAAATTAGGTACACACATTAAGGTTATCAATATACAGCACTCCACAAAATGTGGGCGGGATTGAACAAGTGGGCGTGGTACCTCCCGTGCAAAAAATATCAAAAATTGTATAAAAACCTGCTTTTTTGGACTGTCATAAGACCTATGGTTACGCGTTATTTATCAAAAGATCGGAAATCTTTAGTAGAAAATATTTTCTGAAAATTTCGGAAAAATCGGTTCAGATACAAAAAAGTTATGACCAAAATATAATTTTTTTTTTGGAAAATACCCATTTTCGGACACAATAGATCTTCCCGAGTCCAAGGTTTATAACTCAAGCAAATGGTAAATTTCTTCTTTAACACGTCAGTATATAAATCTGTCAAATCGGTTAAAAAATGGCTGAGTTATAACCGAAATACTGAATTCCCAAAAATTACTCTTTTTATACCCTTCACCGAAGGTAAAAGGGTATATATAAGTTTGTCATTCCGTTTGTAATTTCTACAATATTGATACTACACCCTATAAAGTATATATATTCTGGGTCCTTCTGAAAAGCGAAGTTGATTTAACGATATCCGTCCGTCCGTCTGTCCGTCTGTCCGTCTGTCCGTCTGTCCGTCTGTCCGTCTGTCCGTCTTACGTTTGATATGTGTTTTCCGGAGACTCCAGACATGATAGCGGCTAGGTTGTTTCACACTTATGTCACATATAGTCCACCATTTCTTGCTATTGAAATTCAGCCACATCGGTCCAAAAATGGCTGAGATATGAGCAAAAAACCACGACTACCTCTAATTTTTTCCAAAAATCCCTTGTTGTTGTTGTATTTTTATTACTTTTTTGTGTATATCTGGAGAACGGCAAGAGCCAAAGTTTCCAAATTAGGTACACACATTAAGGTTATCAATATACAGCACTCCACAAAATGTGGGCGGGATTGAACAAGTGGGCGTGGTACCTCCCGTGCAAAAAATATCAAAAATTGTATAAAAACCTGCTTTTTTGGACTGTCATAAGACCTATGGTTACGCGTTATATATCAAAAGATCGGAAATCTTTAGTAGAAAATATTTTCTGAAAATTTCGGAAAAATCGGTTCAGATACAAAAAAGTTATGACCAAAATATAATTTTTTTTTTGGAAAATACCCATTTTCGGACACAATAGATCTTCCCGAGTCCAAGGTTTATAACTCAAGCAAATGGTAAATTTCTTCTTTAACACGTCAGTATATAAATCTGTCAAATCGGTTAAAAAATGGCTGAGTTATAACCGAAATACTGAATTCCCAAAAATTACTCTTTTTATACCCTTCACCGAAGGTAAAAGGGTATATATAAGTTTGTCATTCCGTTTGTAATTTCTACAATATTGATACTACACCCTATAAAGTATATATATTCTGGGTCCTTCTGAAAAGCGAAGTTGATTTAACGATATCCGTCCGTCTGTCCGTCCGTCTGTCCGTCTGTCCGTCTGTCCGTCTGTCCGTCTGTCCGTCTTACGTTTGATATGTGTTTTCCGGAGACTCCAGACATGATAGCGGCTAGGTTGTTTCACACTTATGTCACATATAGTCCACCATTTCTTGCTATTGAAATTCAGCCACATCGGTCCAAAAATGGCTGAGATATGAGCAAAAAACCACGACTACCTCTAATTTTTTCCAAAAATCCCTTGTTGTTGTTGTATTTTTATTACTTTTTTGTGTATATCTGGAGAACGGCAAGAGCCAAAGTTTCCAAATTAGGTACACACATTAAGGTTATCAATATACAGCACTCCACAAAATGTGGGCGGGATTGAACAAGTGGGCGTGGTACCTCCCGTGCAAAAAATATCAAAAATTGTATAAAAACCTGCTTTTTTGGACTGTCATAAGACCTATGGTTACGCGTTATTTATCAAAAGATCGGAAATCTTTAGTAGAAAATATTTTCTGAAAATTTCGGAAAAATCGGTTCAGATACAAAAAAGTTATGACCAAAATATAATTTTTTTTTTGGAAAATACCCATTTTCGGACACAATAGATCTTCCCGAGTCCAAGGTTTATAACTCAAGCAAATGGTAAATTTCTTCTTTAACACGTCAGTATATAAATCTGTCAAATCGGTTAAAAAATGGCTGAGTTATAACCGAAATACTGAATTCCCAAAAATTACTCTTTTTATACCCTTCACCGAAGGTAAAAGGGTATATATAAGTTTGTCATTCCGTTTGTAATTTCTACAATATTGATACTACACCCTATAAAGTATATATATTCTGGGTCCTTATGAAAAGCGAAGTTGATTTAACGATATCCGTCCGTCTGTCCGTCCGTCTGTCCGTCTGTCCGTCTTACGTTTGATATGTGTTTTCCGGAGACTCCAGACATGATAGCGGCTAGGTTGTTTCACACTTATGTCACATATAGTCCACCATTTCTTGCTATTGAAATTCAGCCACATCGGTCCAAAAATGGCTGAGATATGAGCAAAAAACCACGACTACCTCTAATTTTTTCCAAAAATCCCTTGTTGTTGTTGTATTTTTATTACTTTTTTGTGTATATCTGGAGAACGGCAAGAGCCAAAGTTTCCAAATTAGGTACACACATTAAGGTTATCAATATACAGCACTCCACAAAATGTGGGCGGGATTGAACAAGTGGGCGTGGTACCTCCCGTGCAAAAAATATCAAAAATTGTATAAAAACCTGCTTTTTTGGACTGTCATAAGACCTATGGTTACGCGTTATTTATCAAAAGATCGGAAATCTTTAGTAGAAAATATTTTCTGAAAATTTCGGAAAAATCGGTTCAGATACAAAAAAGTTATGACCAAAATATAATTTTTTTTTTGGAAAATACCCATTTTCGGACACAATAGATCTTCCCGAGTCCAAGGTTTATAACTCAAGCAAATGGTAAATTTCTTCTTTAACACGTCAGTATATAAATCTGTCAAATCGGTTAAAAAATGGCTGAGTTATAACCGAAATACTGAATTCCCAAAAATTACTCTTTTTATACCCTTCACCGAAGGTAAAAGGGTATATATAAGTTTGTCATTCCGTTTGTAATTTCTACAATATTGATACTACACCCTATAAAGTATATATATTCTGGGTCCTTATGAAAAGCGAAGTTGATTTAACGATATCCGTCCGTCTGTCCGTCTGTCCGTCTGTCCGTCTTACGTTTGATATGTGTTTTCCGGAGACTCCAGACATGATAGCGGCTAGGTTGTTTCACACTTATGTCACATATAGTCCACCATTTCTTGCTATTGAAATTCAGCCACATCGGTCCAAAAATGGCTGAGATATGAGCAAAAAACCACGACTACCTCTAATTTTTTCCAAAAATCCCTTGTTGTTGTATTTTTATTACTTTTTTGTGTATATCTGGAGAACGGCAAGAGCCAAAGTTTCCAAATTAGGTACACACATTAAGGTTATCAATATACAGCACTCCACAAAATGTGGGCGGGATTGAACAAGTGGGCGTGGTACCTCCCGTGCAAAAAATATCAAAAATTGTATAAAAACCTGCTTTTTTGGACTGTCATAAGACCTATGGTTACGCGTTATTTATCAAAAGATCGGAAATCTTTAGTAGAAAATATTTTCTGAAAATTTCGGAAAAATCGGTTCAGATACAAAAAAGTTATGACCAAAATATAATTTTTTTTTTGGAAAATACCCATTTTCGGACACAATAGATCTTCCCGAGTCCAAGGTTTATAACTCAAGCAAATGGTAAATTTCTTCTTTAACACGTCAGTATATAAATCTGTCAAATCGGTTAAAAAATGGCTGAGTTATAACCGAAATACTGAATTCCCAAAAATTACTCTTTTTATACCCTTCACCGAAGGTAAAAGGGTATATATAAGTTTGTCATTCCGTTTGTAATTTCTACAATATTGATACTACACCCTATAAAGTATATATATTCTGGGTCCTTATGAAAAGCGAAGTTGATTTAACGATATCCGTCCGTCTGTCCGTCTGTCCGTCTGTCCGTCTTACGTTTGATATGTGTTTTCCGGAGACTCCAGACATGATAGCGGCTAGGTTGTTTCACACTTATGTCACATATAGTCCACCATTTCTTGCTATTGAAATTCAGCCACATCGGTCCAAAAATGGCTGAGATATGAGCAAAAAACCACGACTACCTCTAATTTTTTCCAAAAATCCCTTGTTGTTGTTGTATTTTTATTACTTTTTTGTGTATATCTGGAGAACGGCAAGAGCCAAAGTTTCCAAATTAGGTACACACATTAAGGTTATCAATATACAGCACTCCACAAAATGTGGACGGGATTGAACAAGTGGGCGTGGTACCTCCCGTGCAAAAAATATCAAAAATTGTATAAAAACCTGCTTTTTTGGACTGTCATAAGACCTATGGTTACGCGTTATATATCAAAAGATCGGAAATCTTTAGTAGAAAATATTTTCTGAAAATTTCGGAAAAATCGGTTCAGATACAAAAAAGTTATGACCAAAATATAATTTTTTTTTTGGAAAATACCCATTTTCGGACACAATAGATCTTCCCGAGTCCAAGGTTTATAACTCAAGCAAATGGTAAATTTCTTCTTTAACACGTCAGTATATAAATCTGTCAAATCGGTTAAAAAATGGCTGAGTTATAACCGAAATACTGAATTCCCAAAAATTACTCTTTTTATACCCTTCACCGAAGGTAAAAGGGTATATATAAGTTTGTCATTCCGTTTGTAATTTCTACAATATTGATACTACACCCTATAAAGTATATATATTCTGGGTCCTTATGAAAAGCGAAGTTGATTTAACGATATCCGTCCGTCTGTCCGTCCGTCTGTCCGTCTGTCCGTCTGTCCGTCTGTCCGTCTTACGTTTGATATGTGTTTTCCGGAGACTCCAGACATGATAGCGGCTAGGTTGTTTCACACTTATGTCACATATAGTCCACCATTTCTTGCTATTGAAATTCAGCCACATCGGTCCAAAAATGGCTGAGATATGAGCAAAAAACCACGACTACCTCTAATTTTTTCCAAAAATCCCTTGTTGTTGTTGTATTTTTATTACTTTTTTGTGTATATCTGGAGAACGGCAAGAGCCAAAGTTTCCAAATTAGGTACACACATTAAGGTTATCAATATACAGCACTCCACAAAATGTGGGCGGGATTGAACAAGTGGGCGTGGTACCTCCCGTGCAAAAAATATCAAAAATTGTATAAAAACCTGCTTTTTTGGACTGTCATAAGACCTATGGTTACGCGTTATATATCAAAAGATCGGAAATCTTTAGTAGAAAATATTTTCTGAAAATTTCGGAAAAATCGGTTCAGATACAAAAAAGTTATGACCAAAATATAATTATTTTTTTGGAAAATACACATTTTCGGACACAATAGATCTTCCCGAGTCCAAGGTTTATAACTCAAGCAAATGGTAAATTTCTTCTTTAACACGTCAGTATATAAATCTGTCAAATCGGTTAAAAAATGGCTGAGTTATAACCGAAATACTGAATTCCCAAAAATTACTCTTTTTATACCCTTCACCGAAGGTAAAAGGGTATATATAAGTTTGTCATTCCGTTTGTAATTTCTACAATATTGATACTACACCCTATAAAGTATATATATTCTGGGTCCTTATGAAAAGCGAAGTTGATTTAACGATATCCGTCCGTCTGTCCGTCCGTCTGTCCGTCTGTCCGTCTGTCCGTCTGTCCGTCTGTCCGTCTTACGTTTGATATGTGTTTTCCGGAGACTCCAGACATGATAGCGGCTAGGTTGTTTCACACTTATGTCACATATAGTCCACCATTTCTTGCTATTGAAATTCAGCCACATCGGTCCAAAAATGGCTGAGATATGAGCAAAAAACCACGACTACCTCTAATTTTTTCCAAAAATCCCTTGTTGTTGTTGTATTTTTATTACTTTTTTGTGTATATCTGGAGAACGGCAAGAGCCAAAGTTTCCAAATTAGGTACACACATTAAGGTTATCAATATACAGCACTCCACAAAATGTGGGCGGGATTGAACAAGTGGGCGTGGTACCTCCCGTGCAAAAAATATCAAAAATTGTATAAAAACCTGCTTTTTTGGACTGTCATAAGACCTATGGTTACGCGTTATATATCAAAAGATCGGAAATCTTTAGTAGAAAATATTTTCTGAAAATTTCGGAAAAATCGGTTCAGATACAAAAAAGTTATGACCAAAATATAATTTTTTTTTTGGAAAATACCCATTTTCGGACACAATAGATCTTCCCGAGTCCAAGGTTTATAACTCAAGCAAATGGTAAATTTCTTCTTTAACACGTCAGTATATAAATCTGTCAAATCGGTTAAAAAATGGCTGAGTTATAACCGAAATACTGAATTCCCAAAAATTACTCTTTTTATACCCTTCACCGAAGGTAAAAGGGTATATATAAGTTTGTCATTCCGTTTGTAATTTCTACAATATTGATACTACACCCTATAAAGTATATATATTCTGGGTCCTTATGAAAAGCGAAGTTGATTTAACGATATCCGTCCGTCTGTCCGTCCGTCTGTCCGTCTGTCCGTCTTACGTTTGATATGTGTTTTCCGGAGACTCCAGACATGATAGCGGCTAGTCCACCATTTCTTGCTATTGAAATTCAGCCACATCGGTCCAAAAATGGCTGAGATATGAGCAAAAAACCACGACTACCTCTAATTTTTTCCAAAAATCCCTTGTTGTTGTTGTATTTTTATTACTTTTTTGTGTATATCTGGAGAACGGCAAGAGCCAAAGTTTCCAAATTAGGTACACACATTAAGGTTATCAATATACAGCACTCCACAAAATGTGGGCGGGATTGAACAAGTGGGCGTGGTACCTCCCGTGCAAAAAATATCAAAAATTGTATAAAAACCTGCTTTTTTGGACTGTCATAAGACCTATGGTTACGCGTTATATATCAAAAGATCGGAAATCTTTAGTAGAAAATATTTTCTGAAAATTTCGGAAAAATCGGTTCAGATACAAAAAAGTTATGACCAAAATATAATTTTTTTTTTGGAAAATACCCATTTTCGGACACAATAGATCTTCCCGAGTCCAAGGTTTATAACTCAAGCAAATGGTAAATTTCTTCTTTAACACGTCATTATATAAATCTGTCAAATCGGTTAAAAAATGGCTGAGTTATAACCGAAATACTGAATTCCCAAAAATTACTCTTTTTATACCCTTCACCGAAGGTAAAAGGGTATATATAAGTTTGTCATTCCGTTTGTAATTTCTACAATATTGATACTACACCCTATAAAGTATATATATTCTGGGTCCTTATGAAAAGCGAAGTTGATTTAACGATATCCGTCCGTCTGTCCGTCTGTCCGTCTGTCCGTCTTACGTTTGATATGTGTTTTCCGGAGACTCCAGACATGATAGCGGCTAGGTTGTTTCACACTTATGTCACATATAGTCCACCATTTCTTGCTATTGAAATTCAGCCACATCGGTCCAAAAATGGCTGAGATATGAGCAAAAAACCACGACTACCTCTAATTTTTTCCAAAAATCCCTTGTTGTTGTTGTATTTTTATTACTTTTTTGTGTATATCTGGAGAACGGCAAGAGCCAAAGTTTCCAAATTAGGTACACACATTAAGGTTATCAATATACAGCACTCCACAAAATGTGGACGGGATTGAACAAGTGGGCGTGGTACCTCCCGTGCAAAAAATATCAAAAATTGTATAAAAACCTGCTTTTTTGGACTGTCATAAGACCTATGGTTACGCGTTATATATCAAAAGATCGGAAATCTTTAGTAGAAAATATTTTCTGAAAACTTCGGAAAAATCGGTTCAGATACAAAAAAGTTATGACCAAAATATAATTTTTTTTTTGGAAAATACCCATTTTCGGACACAATAGATCTTCCCGAGTCCAAGGTTTATAACTCAAGCAAATGGTAAATTTCTTCTTTAACACGTCAGTATATAAATCTGTCAAATCGGTTAAAAAATGGCTGAGTTATAACCGAAATACTGAATTCCCAAAAATTACTCTTTTTATACCCTTCACCGAAGGTAAAAGGGTATATATAAGTTTGTCATTCCGTTTGTAATTTCTACAATATTGATACTACACCCTATAAAGTATATATATTCTGGGTCCTTATGAAAAGCGAAGTTGATTTAACGATATCCGTCCGTCTGTCCGTCCGTCTGTCCGTCTGTCCGTCTGTCCGTCTTACGTTTGATATGTGTTTTCCGGAGACTCCAGACATGATAGCGGCTAGGTTGTTTCACACTTATGTCACATATAGTCCACCATTTCTTGCTATTGAAATTCAGCCACATCGGTCCAAAAATGGCTGAGATATGAGCAAAAAACCACGACTACCTCTAATTTTTTCCAAAAATCCCTTGTTGTTGTTGTATTTTTATTACTTTTTTGTGTATATCTGGAGAACGGCAAGAGCCAAAGTTTCCAAATTAGGTACACACATTAAGGTTATCAATATACAGCACTCCACAAAATGTGGGCGGGATTGAAAAAGTGGGCGTGGTACCTCCCGTGCAAAAAATATCAAAAATTGTATAAAAACCTGCTTTTTTGGACTGTCATAAGACCTATGGTTACGCGTTATATATCAAAAGATCGGAAATCTTTAGTAGAAAATATTTTCTGAAAATTTCGGAAAAATCGGTTCAGATACAAAAAAGTTATGACCAAAATATAATTATTTTTTTGGAAAATACCCATTTTCGGACACAATAGATCTTCCCGAGTCCAAGGTTTATAACTCAAGCAAATGGTAAATTTCTTCTTTAACACGTCAGTATATAAATCTGTCAAATCGGTTAAAAAATGGCTGAGTTATAACCGAAATACTGAATTCCCAAAAATTACTCTTTTTATACCCTTCACCGAAGGTAAAAGGGTATATATAAGTTTGTCATTCCGTTTGTAATTTCTACAGTATTGATACTACACCCTATAAAGTATATATATTCTGGGTCCTTATGAAAAGCGAAGTTGATTTAACGATATCCGTCCGTCTGTCCGTCCGTCTGTCCGTCTGTCCGTCTTACGTTTGATATGTGTTTTCCGGAGACTCCAGACATGATAGCGGCTAGGTTGTTTCACACTTATGTCACATATAGTCCACCATTTCTTGCTATTGAAATTCAGCCACATCGGTCCAAAAATGGCTGAGATATGAGCAAAAAACCACGACTACCTCTAATTTTTTCCAAAAATCCCTTGTTGTTGTTGTATTTTTATTACTTTTTTGTGTATATCTGGAGAACGGCAAGAGCCAAAGTTTCCAAATTAGGTACACACATTAAGGTTATCAATATACAGCACTCCACAAAATGTGGACGGGATTGAACAAGTGGGCGTGGTACCTCCCGTGCAAAAAATATCAAAAATTGTATAAAAACCTGCTTTTTTGGACTGTCATAAGACCTATGGTTACGCGTTATATATCAAAAGATCGGAAATCTTTAGTAGAAAATATTTTCTGAAAACTTCGGAAAAATCGGTTCAGATACAAAAAAGTTATGACCAAAATATAATTTTTTTTTTGGAAAATACCCATTTTCGGACACAATAGATCTTCCCGAGTCCAAGGTTTATAACTCAAGCAAATGGTAAATTTCTTCTTTAACACGTCAGTATATAAATCTGTCAAATCGGTTAAAAAATGGCTGAGTTATAACCGAAATACTGAATTCCCAAAAATTACTCTTTTTATACCCTTCACCGAAGGTAAAAGGGTATATATAAGTTTGTCATTCCGTTTGTAATTTCTACAATATTGATACTACACCCTATAAAGTATATATATTCTGGGTCCTTATGAAAAGCGAAGTTGATTTAACGATATCCGTCCGTCTGTCCGTCCGTCTGTCCGTCTGTCCGTCTGTCCGTCTTACGTTTGATATGTGTTTTCCGGAGACTCCAGACATGATAGCGGCTAGGTTGTTTCACACTTATGTCACATATAGTCCACCATTTCTTGCTATTGAAATTCAGCCACATCGGTCCAAAAATGGCTGAGATATGAGCAAAAAACCACGACTACCTCTAATTTTTTCCAAAAATCCCTTGTTGTTGTTGTATTTTTATTACTTTTTTGTGTATATCTGGAGAACGGCAAGAGCCAAAGTTTCCAAATTAGGTACACACATTAAGGTTATCAATATACAGCACTCCACAAAATGTGGGCGGGATTGAAAAAGTGGGCGTGGTACCTCCCGTGCAAAAAATATCAAAAATTGTATAAAAACCTGCTTTTTTGGACTGTCATAAGACCTATGGTTACGCGTTATATATCAAAAGATCGGAAATCTTTAGTAGAAAATATTTTCTGAAAATTTCGGAAAAATCGGTTCAGATACAAAAAAGTTATGACCAAAATATAATTATTTTTTTGGAAAATACCCATTTTCGGACACAATAGATCTTCCCGAGTCCAAGGTTTATAACTCAAGCAAATGGTAAATTTCTTCTTTAACACGTCAGTATATAAATCTGTCAAATCGGTTAAAAAATGGCTGAGTTATAACCGAAATACTGAATTCCCAAAAATTACTCTTTTTATACCCTTCACCGAAGGTAAAAGGGTATATATAAGTTTGTCATTCCGTTTGTAATTTCTACAGTATTGATACTACACCCTATAAAGTATATATATTCTGGGTCCTTATGAAAAGCGAAGTTGATTTAACGATATCCGTCCGTCTGTCCGTCCGTCTGTCCGTCTGTCCGTCTTACGTTTGATATGTGTTTTCCGGAGACTCCAGACATGATAGCGGCTAGGTTGTTTCACACTTATGTCACATATAGTCCACCATTTCTTGCTATTGAAATTCAGCCACATCGGTCCAAAAATGGCTGAGATATGAGCAAAAAACCACGACTACCTCTAATTTTTTCCAAAAATCCCTTGTTGTTGTTGTATTTTTATTACTTTTTTGTGTATATCTGGAGAACGGCAAGAGCCAAAGTTTCCAAATTAGGTACACACATTAAGGTTATCAATATACAGCACTCCACAAAATGTGGGCGGGATTGAACAAGTGGGCGTGGTACCTCCCGTGCAAAAAATATCAAAAATTGTATAAAAACCTGCTTTTTTGGACTGTCATAAGACCTATGGTTACGCGTTATATATCAAAAGATCGGAAATCTTTAGTAGAAAATATTTTCTGAAAATTTCGGAAAAATCGGTTCAGATACAAAAAAGTTATGACCAAAATATAATTTTTTTTTTGGAAAATACCCATTTTCGGACACAATAGATCTTCCCGAGTCCAAGGTTTATAACTCAAGCAAATGGTAAATTTCTTCTTTAACACGTCAGTATATAAATCTGTCAAATCGGTTAAAAAATGGCTGAGTTATAACCGAAATACTGAATTCCCAAAAATTACTCTTTTTAAAAAAGGGTATATATAAAAGGGTATATATAAGTTTGTCATTCCGTTTGTAATTTCTACAATATTGATACTACACCCTATAAAGTATATATATTCTGGGTCCTTCTGAAAAGCGAAGTTGATTTAACGATATCCGTCCGTCTGTCCGTCCGTCTGTCCGTCTGTCCGTCTGTCCGTCTGTCCGTCTTACGTTTGATATGTGTTTTCCGGAGACTCTAGACATGATAGCGGCTAGGTTGTTTCACACTTATGTCACATATAGTCCACCATTTCTTGCTATTGAAATTCAGCCACATCGGTCCAAAAATGGCTGAGATATGAGCAAAAAACCACGACTACCTCTAATTTTTTCCAAAAATCCCTTGTTGTTGTTGTATTTTTATTACTTTTTTGTGTATATCTGGAGAACGGCAAGAGCCAAAGTTTCCAAATTAGGTACACACATTAAGGTTATCAATATACAGCACTCCACAAAATGTGGGCGGGATTGAACAAGTGGGCGTGGTACCTCCCGTGCAAAAAATATCAAAAATTGTATAAAAACCTGCTTTTTTGGACTGTCATAAGACCTATGGTTACGCGTTATATATCAAAAGATCGGAAATCTTTAGTAGAAAATATTTTCTGAAAATTTCGGAAAAATCGGTTCAGATACAAAAAAGTTATGACCAAAATATAATTTTTTTTTTGGAAAATACCCATTTTCGGACACAATAGATCTTCCCGAGTCCAAGGTTTATAACTCAAGCAAATGGTAAATTTCTTCTTTAACACGTCAGTATATAAATCTGTCAAATCGGTTAAAAAATGGCTGAGTTATAACCGAAATACTGAATTCCCAAAAATTACTCTTTTGATACCCTTCACCGAAGGTAAAAGGGTATATATAAGTTTGTCATTCCGTTTGTAATTTCTACAATATTGATACTACACCCTATAAAGTATATATATTCTGGGTCCTTCTGAAAAGCGAAGTTGATTTAACGATATCCGTCCGTCTGTCCGTCCGTCTGTCCGTCTGTCCGTCTGTCCGTCTGTCCGTCTTACGTTTGATATGTGTTTTCCGGAGACTCCAGACATGATAGCGGCTAGGTTGTTTCACACTTATGTCACATATAGTCCACCATTTCTTGCTATTGAAATTCAGCCACATCGGTCCAAAAATGGCTGAGATATGAGCAAAAAACCACGACTACCTCTAATTTTTTCCAAAAATCCCTTGTTGTTGTTGTATTTTTATTACTTTTTTGTGTATATCTGGAGAACGGCAAGAGCCAAAGTTTCCAAATTAGGTACACACATTAAGGTTATCAATATACAGCACTCCACAAAATGTGGGCGGGATTGAACAAGTGGGCGTGGTACCTCCCGTGCAAAAAATATCAAAAATTGTATAAAAACCTGCTTTTTTGGACTGTCATAAGACCTATGGTTACGCGTTATTTATCAAAAGATCGGAAATCTTTAGTAGAAAATATTTTCTGAAAATTTCGGAAAAATCGGTTCAGATACAAAAAAGTTATGACCAAAATATAATTTTTTTTTTGGAAAATACCCATTTTCGGACACAATAGATCTTCCCGAGTCCAAGGTTTATAACTCAAGCAAATGGTAAATTTCTTCTTTAACACGTCAGTATATAAATCTGTCAAATCGGTTAAAAAATGGCTGAGTTATAACCGAAATACTGAATTCCCAAAAATTACTCTTTTTATACCCTTCACTGAAGGTAAAAGGGTATATATAAGTTTGTCATTCCGTTTGTAATTTCTACAATATTGATACTACACCCTATAAAGTATATATATTCTGGGTCCTTCTGAAAAGCGAAGTTGATTTAACGATATCCGTCCGTCTGTCCGTCCGTCTGTCCGTCTGTCCGTCTGTCCGTCTTACGTTTGATATGTGTTTTCCGGAGACTCCAGACATGATAGCGGCTAGGTTGTTTCACACTTATGTCACATATAGTCCACCATTTCTTGCTATTGAAATTCAGCCACATCGGTCCAAAAATGGCTGAGATATGAGCAAAAAACCACGACTACCTCTAATTTTTTCCAAAAATCCCTTGTTGTTGTTGTATTTTTATTACTTTTTTGTGTATATCTGGAGAACGGCAAGAGCCAAAGTTTCCAAATTAGGTACACACATTAAGGTTATCAATATACAGCACTCCACAAAATGTGGGCGGGATTGAACAAGTGGGCGTGGTACCTCCCGTGCAAAAAATATCAAAAATTGTATAAAAACCTGCTTTTTTGGACTGTCATAAGACCTATGGTTACGCGTTATATATCAAAAGATCGGAAATCTTTAGTAGAAAATATTTTCTGAAAATTTCGGAAAAATCGGTTCAGATACAAAAAAGTTATGACCAAAATATAATTTTTTTTTTGGAAAATACCCATTTTCGGACACAATAGATCTTCCCGAGTCCAAGGTTTATAACTCAAGCAAATGGTAAATTTCTTCTTTAACACGTCAGTATATAAATCTGTCAAATCGGTTAAAAAATGGCTGAGTTATAACCGAAATACTGAATTCCCAAAAATTACTCTTTTTATACCCTTCACCGAAGGTAAAAGGGTATATATAAGTTTGTCATTCCGTTTGTAATTTCTACAATATTGATACTACACCCTATAAAGTATATATATTCTGGGTCCTTCTGAAAAGCGAAGTTGATTTAACGATATCCGTCCGTCTGTCCGTCTGTCCGTCCGTCTGTCCGTCTGTCCGTCTGTCCGTCTGTCCGTCTGTCCGTCTTACGTTTGATATGTGTTTTCCGGAGACTCCAGACATGATAGCGGCTAGGTTGTTTCACACTTATGTCACATATAGTCCACCATTTCTTGCTATTGAAATTCAGCCACATCGGTCCAAAAATGGCTGAGATATGAGCAAAAAACCACGACTACCTCTAATTTTTTCCAAAAATCCCTTGTTGTTGTTGTATTTTTATTACTTTTTTGTGTATATCTGGAGAACGGCAAGAGCCAAAGTTTCCAAATTAGGTACACACATTAAGGTTATCAATATACAGCACTCCACAAAATGTGGGCGGGATTGAACAAGTGGGCGTGGTACCTCCCGTGCAAAAAATATCAAAAATTGTATAAAAACCTGCTTTTTTGGACTGTCATAAGACCTATGGTTACGCGTTATTTATCAAAAGATCGGAAATCTTTAGTAGAAAATATTTTCTGAAAATTTCGGAAAAATCGGTTCAGATACAAAAAAGTTATGACCAAAATATAATTTTTTTTTTGGAAAATACCCATTTTCGGACACAATAGATCTTCCCGAGTCCAAGGTTTATAACTCAAGCAAATGGTAAATTTCTTCTTTAACACGTCAGTATATAAATCTGTCAAATCGGTTAAAAAATGGCTGAGTTATAACCGAAATACTGAATTCCCAAAAATTACTCTTTTTATACCCTTCACCGAAGGTAAAAGGGTATATATAAGTTTGTCATTCCGTTTGTAATTTCTACAATATTGATACTACACCCTATAAAGTATATATATTCTGGGTCCTTCTGAAAAGCGAAGTTGATTTAACGATATCCGTCCGTCTGTCCGTCCGTCTGTCCGTCTGTCCGTCTGTCCGTCTTACGTTTGATATGTGTTTTCCGGAGACTCCAGACATGATAGCGGCTAGGTTGTTTCACACTTATGTCACATATAGTCCACCATTTCTTGCTATTGAAATTCAGCCACATCGGTCCAAAAATGGCTGAGATATGAGCAAAAAACCACGACTACCTCTAATTTTTTCCAAAAATCCCTTGTTGTTGTTGTATTTTTATTACTTTTTTGTGTATATCTGGAGAACGGCAAGAGCCAAAGTTTCCAAATTAGGTACACACATTAAGGTTATCAATATACAGCACTCCACAAAATGTGGGCGGGATTGAACAAGTGGGCGTGGTACCTCCCGTGCAAAAAATATCAAAAATTGTATAAAAACCTGCTTTTTTGGACTGTCATAAGACCTATGGTTACGCGTTATTTATCAAAAGATCGGAAATCTTTAGTAGATAATATTTTCTGAAAATTTCGGAAAAATCGGTTCAGATACAAAAAAGTTATGACCAAAATATAATTTTTTTTTTGGAAAATACCCATTTTCGGACACAATAGATCTTCCCGAGTCCAAGGTTTATAACTCAAGCAAATGGTAAATTTCTTCTTTAACACGTCAGTATATAAATCTGTCAAATCGGTTAAAAAATGGCTGAGTTATAACCGAAATACTGAATTCCCAAAAATTACTCTTTTTATACCCTTCACCAAAGGTAAAAGGGTATATATAAGTTTGTCATTCCGTTTGTAATTTCTACAATATTGATACTACACCCTATAAAGTATATATATTCTGGGTCCTTATGAAAAGCGAAGTTGATTTAACGATATCCGTCCGTCTGTCCGTCTGTCCGTCTGTCCGTCTTACGTTTGATATGTGTTTTCCGGAGACTCCAGACATGATAGCGGCTAGGTTGTTTCACACTTATGTCACATATAGTCCACCATTTCTTGCTATTGAAATTCAGCCACATCGGTCCAAAAATGGCTGAGATATGAGCAAAAAACCACGACTACCTCTAATTTTTTCCAAAAATCCCTTGTTGTTGTTGTATTTTTATTACTTTTTTGTGTATATCTGGAGAACGGCAAGAGCCAAAGTTTCCAAATTAGGTACACACATTAAGGTTATCAATATACAGCACTCCACAAAATGTGGGCGGGATTGAACAAGTGGGCGTGGTACCTCCCGCGCAAAAAATATCAAAAATTGTATAAAAACCTGCTTTTTTGGACTGTCATAAGACCTATGGTTACGCGTTATATATCAAAAGATCGGAAATCTTTAGTAGAAAATATTTTCTGAAAATTTCGGAAAAATCGGTTCAGATACAAAAAAGTTATGACCAAAATATAATTTTTTTTTTGGAAAATACCCATTTTCGGACACAATAGATCTTCCCGAGTCCAAGGTTTATAACTCAAGCAAATGGTAAATTTCTTCTTTAACACGTCAGTATATAAATCTGTCAAATCGGTTAAAAAATGGCTGAGTTATAACCGAAATACTGAATTCCCAAAAATTACTCTTTTTATACCCTTCACCGAAGGTAAAAGGGTATATATAAGTTTGTCATTCCGTTTGTAATTTCTACAATATTGATACTACACCCTATAAAGTATATATATTCTGGGTCCTTCTGAAAAGCGAAGTTGATTTAACGATATCCGTCCGTCTGTCCGTCCGTCTGTCCGTCTGTCCGTCTGTCCGTCTGTCCGTCTTACGTTTGATATGTGTTTTCCGGAGACTCCAGACATGATAGCGGCTAGGTTGTTTCACACTTATGTCACATATAGTCCACCATTTCTTGCTATTGAAATTCAGCCACATCGGTCCAAAAATGGCTGAGATATGAGCAAAAAACCACGACTACCTCTAATTTTTTCCAAAAATCCCTTGTTGTTGTTGTATTTTTATTACTTTTTTGTGTATATCTGGAGAACGGCAAGAGCCAAAGTTTCCAAATTAGGTACACACATTAAGGTTATCAATATACAGCACTCCACAAAATGTGGGCGGGATTGAACAAGTGGGCGTGGTACCTCCCGTGCAAAAAATATCAAAAATTGTATAAAAACCTGCTTTTTTGGACTGTCATAAGACCTATGGTTACGCGTTATTTATCAAAAGATCGGAAATCTTTAGTAGAAAATATTTTCTGAAAATTTCGGAAAAATCGGTTCAGATACAAAAAAGTTATGACCAAAATATAATTTTTTTTTTGGAAAATACCCATTTTCGGACACAATAGATCTTCCCGAGTCCAAGGTTTATAACTCAAGCAAATGGTAAATTTCTTCTTTAACACGTCAGTATATAAATCTGTCAAATCGGTTAAAAAATGGCTGAGTTATAACCGAAATACTGAATTCCCAAAAATTACTCTTTTTATACCCTTCACCGAAGGTAAAAGGGTATATATAAGTTTGTCATTCCGTTTGTAATTTCTACAATATTGATACTACACCCTATAAAGTATATATATTCTGGGTCCTTATGAAAAGCGAAGTTGATTTAACGATATCCGTCCGTCTGTCCGTCTGTCCGTCTGTCCGTCTGTCCGTCTTACGTTTGATATGTGTTTTCCGGAGACTCCAGACATGATAGCGGCTAGGTTGTTTCACACTTATGTCACATATAGTCCACCATTTCTTGCTATTGAAATTCAGCCACATCGGTCCAAAAATGGCTGAGATATGAGCAAAAAACCACGACTACCTCTAATTTTTTCCAAAAATCCCTTGTTGTTGTTGTATTTTTATTACTTTTTTGTGTATATCTGGAGAACGGCAAGAGCCAAAGTTTCCAAATTAGGTACACACATTAAGGTTATCAATATACAGCACTCCACAAAATGTGGGCGGGATTGAACAAGTGGGCGTGGTACCTCCCGCGCAAAAAATATCAAAAATTGTATAAAAACCTGCTTTTTTGGACTGTCATAAGACCTATGGTTACGCGTTATATATCAAAAGATCGGAAATCTTTAGTAGAAAATATTTTCTGAAAATTTCGGAAAAATCGGTTCAGATACAAAAAAGTTATGACCAAAATATAATTTTTTTTTTGGAAAATACCCATTTTCGGACACAATAGATCTTCCCGAGTCCAAGGTTTATAACTCAAGCAAATGGTAAATTTCTTCTTTAACACGTCAGTATATAAATCTGTCAAATCGGTTAAAAAATGGCTGAGTTATAACCGAAATACTGAATTCCCAAAAATTACTCTTTTTATACCCTTCACCGAAGGTAAAAGGGTATATATAAGTTTGTCATTCCGTTTGTAATTTCTACAATATTGATACTACACCCTATAAAGTATATATATTCTGGGTCCTTCTGAAAAGCGAAGTTGATTTAACGATATCCGTCCGTCTGTCCGTCCGTCTGTCCGTCTGTCCGTCTGTCCGTCTGTCCGTCTTACGTTTGATATGTGTTTTCCGGAGACTCCAGACATGATAGCGGCTAGGTTGTTTCACACTTATGTCACATATAGTCCACCATTTCTTGCTATTGAAATTCAGCCACATCGGTCCAAAAATGGCTGAGATATGAGCAAAAAACCACGACTACCTCTAATTTTTTCCAAAAATCCCTTGTTGTTGTTGTATTTTTATTACTTTTTTGTGTATATCTGGAGAACGGCAAGAGCCAAAGTTTCCAAATTAGGTACACACATTAAGGTTATCAATATACAGCACTCCACAAAATGTGGGCGGGATTGAACAAGTGGGCGTGGTACCTCCCGTGCAAAAAATATCAAAAATTGTATAAAAACCTGCTTTTTTGGACTGTCATAAGACCTATGGTTACGCGTTATTTATCAAAAGATCGGAAATCTTTAGTAGAAAATATTTTCTGAAAATTTCGGAAAAATCGGTTCAGATACAAAAAAGTTATGACCAAAATATAATTTTTTTTTTGGAAAATACCCATTTTCGGACACAATAGATCTTCCCGAGTCCAAGGTTTATAACTCAAGCAAATGGTAAATTTCTTCTTTAACACGTCAGTATATAAATCTGTCAAATCGGTTAAAAAATGGCTGAGTTATAACCGAAATACTGAATTCCCAAAAATTACTCTTTTTATACCCTTCACCGAAGGTAAAAGGGTATATATAAGTTTGTCATTCCGTTTGTAATTTCTACAATATTGATACTACACCCTATAAAGTATATATATTCTGGGTCCTTCTGAAAAGCGAAGTTGATTTAACGATATCCGTCCGTCTGTCCGTCCGTCTGTCCGTCTGTCCGTCTTACGTTTGATATGTGTTTTCCGGAGACTCCAGACATGATAGCGGCTAGGTTGTTTCACACTTATGTCACATATAGTCCACCATTTCTTGCTATTGAAATTCAGCCACATCGGTCCAAAAATGGCTGAGATATGAGCAAAAAACCACGACTACCTCTAATTTTTTCCAAAAATCCCTTGTTGTTGTTGTATTTTTATTACTTTTTTGTGTATATCTGGAGAACGGCAAGAGCCAAAGTTTCCAAATTAGGTACACACATTAAGGTTATCAATATACAGCACTCCACAAAATGTGGGCGGGATTGAACAAGTGGGCGTGGTACCTCCCGTGCAAAAAATATCAAAAATTGTATAAAAACCTGCTTTTTTGGACTGTCATAAGACCTATGGTTACGCGTTATTTATCAAAAGATCGGAAATCTTTAGTAGAAAATATTTTCTGAAAATTTCGGAAAAATCGGTTCAGATACAAAAAAGTTATGACCAAAATATAATTTTTTTTTTGGAAAATACCCATTTTCGGACACAATAGATCTTCCCGAGTCCAAGGTTTATAACTCAAGCAAATGGTAAATTTCTTCTTTAACACGTCAGTATATAAATCTGTCAAATCGGTTAAAAAATGGCTGAGTTATAACCGAAATACTGAATTCCCAAAAATTACTCTTTTTATACCCTTCACCGAAGGTAAAAGGGTATATATAAGTTTGTCATTCCGTTTGTAATTTCTACAATATTGATACTACACCCTATAAAGTATATATATTCTGGGTCCTTCTGAAAAGCGAAGTTGATTTAACGATATCCGTCCGTCTGTCCGTCCGTCTGTCCGTCTGTCCGTCTTACGTTTGATATGTGTTTTCCGGAGACTCCAGACATGATAGCGGCTAGGTTGTTTCACACTTATGTCACATATAGTCCACCATTTCTTGCTATTGAAATTCAGCCACATCGGTCCAAAAATGGCTGAGATATGAGCAAAAAACCACGACTACCTCTAATTTTTTCCAAAAATCCCTTGTTGTTGTTGTATTTTTATTACTTTTTTGTGTATATCTGGAGAACGGCAAGAGCCAAAGTTTCCAAATTAGGTACACACATTAAGGTTATCAATATACAGCACTCCACAAAATGTGGGCGGGATTGAACAAGTGGGCGTGGTACCTCCCGTGCAAAAAATATCAAAAATTGTATAAAAACCTGCTTTTTTGGACTGTCATAAGACCTATGGTTACGCGTTATTTATCAAAAGATCGGAAATCTTTAGTAGAAAATATTTTCTGAAAATTTCGGAAAAATCGGTTCAGATACAAAAAAGTTATGACCAAAATATAATTTTTTTTTTGGAAAATACCCATTTTCGGACACAATAGATCTTCCCGAGTCCAAGGTTTATAACTCAAGCAAATGGTAAATTTCTTCTTTAACACGTCAGTATATAAATCTGTCAAATCGGTTAAAAAATGGCTGAGTTATAACCGAAATACTGAATTCCCAAAAATTACTCTTTTTATACCCTTCACCGAAGGTAAAAGGGTATATATAAGTTTGTCATTCCGTTTGTAATTTCTACAATATTGATACTACACCCTATAAAGTATATATATTCTGGGTCCTTCTGAAAAGCGAAGTTGATTTAACGATATCCGTCCGTCCGTCTGTCCGTCTGTCCGTCTGTCCGTCTTACGTTTGATATGTGTTTTCCGGAGACTCCAGACATGATAGCGGCTAGGTTGTTTCACACTTATGTCACATATAGTCCACCATTTCTTGCTATTGAAATTCAGCCACATCGGTCCAAAAATGGCTGAGATATGAGCAAAAAACCACGACTACCTCTAATTTTTTCCAAAAATCCCTTGTTGTTGTTGTATTTTTATTACTTTTTTGTGTATATCTGGAGAACGGCAAGAGCCAAAGTTTCCAAATTAGGTACACACATTAAGGTTATCAATATACAGCACTCCACAAAATGTGGGCGGGATTGAACAAGTGGACGTGGTACCTCCCGTGCAAAAAATATCAAAAATTGTATAAAAACCTGCTTTTTTGGACTGTCATAAGACCTATGGTTACGCGTTATATATCAAAAGATCGGAAATCTTTAGTAGAAAATATTTTCTGAAAATTTCGGAAAAATCGGTTCAGATACAAAAAAGTTATGACCAAAATATAATTTTTTTTTTGGAAAATACCCATTTTCGGACACAATAGATTTTCCCGAGTCCAAGGTTTATAACTCAAGCAAATGGCAAATTTCTTCTTTAACACGTCAGTATATAAATCTGTCAAATCGGTTAAAAAATGGCTGAGTTATAACCGAAATACTGAATTCCCAAAAATTACTCTTTTTATACCCTTCACCGAAGGTAAAAGGGTATATATAAGTTTGTCATTCCGTTTGTAATTTCTACAATATTGATACTACACCCTATAAAGTATATATATTCTGGGTCCTTCTGAAAAGCGAAGTTGATTTAACGATATCCGTCCGTCTGTCCGTCTGTCCGTCTGTCCGTCTTACGTTTGATATGTGTTTTCCGGAGACTCCAGACATGATAGCGGCTAGGTTGTTTCACACTTATGTCACATATAGTCCACCATTTCTTGCTATTGAAATTCAGCCACATCGGTCCAAAAATGGCTGAGATATGAGCAAAAAACCACGACTACCTCTAATTTTTTCCAAAAATCCCTTGTTGTTGTTGTATTTTTATTACTTTTTTGTGTATATCTGGAGAACGGCAAGAGCCAAAGTTTCCAAATTAGGTACACACATTAAGGTTATCAATATACAGCACTCCACAAAATGTGGGCGGGATTGAACAAGTGGGCGTGGTACCTCCCGTGCAAAAAATATCAAAAATTGTATAAAAACCTGCTTTTTTGGACTGTCATAAGACCTATGGTTACGCGTTATTTATCAAAAGATCGGAAATCTTTAGTAGAAAATATTTTCTGAAAATTTCGGAAAAATCGGTTCAGATACAAAAAAGTTATGACCAAAATATAATTTTTTTTTTGGAAAATACCCATTTTCGGACACAATAGATCTTCCCGAGTCCAAGGTTTATAACTCAAGCAAATGGTAAATTTCTTCTTTAACACGTCAGTATATAAATCTGTCAAATCGGCTAAAAAATGGCTGAGTTATAACCGAAATACTGAATTCCCAAAAATTACTCTTTTTATACCCTTCACCGAAGGTAAAAGGGTATATATAAGTTTGTCATTCCGTTTGTAATTTCTACAATATTGATACTACACCCTATAAAGTATATATATTCTGGGTCCTTCTGAAAAGCTAAGTTGATTTAACGATATCCGTCCGTCCGTCTGTCCGTCTGTCCGTCTGTCCGTCTGTCCGTCTGTCCGTCTTACGTTTGATATGTGTTTTCCGGAGACTCCAGACATGATAGCGGCTAGGTTGTTTCACACTTATGTCACATATAGTCCACCATTTCTTGCTATTGAAATTCAGCCACATCGGTCCAAAAATGGCTGAGATATGAGCAAAAAACCACGACTACCTCTAATTTTTTCCAAAAATCCCTTGTTGTTGTTGTATTTTTATTACTTTTTTGTGTATATCTGGAGAACGGCAAGAGCCAAAGTTTCCAAATTAGGTACACACATTAAGGTTATCAATATACAGCACTCCACAAAATGTGGGCGGGATTGAACAAGTGGGCGTGGTACCTCCCGTGCAAAAAATATCAAAAATTGTATAAAAACCTGCTTTTTTGGACTGTCATAAGACCTATGGTTACGCGTTATTTATCAAAAGATCGGAAATCTTTAGTAGAAAATATTTTCTGAAAATTTCGGAAAAATCGGTTCAGATACAAAAAAGTTATGACCAAAATATAATTTTTTTTTTGGAAAATACCCATTTTCGGACACAATAGATCTTCCCGAGTCCAAGGTTTATAACTCAAGCAAATGGTAAATTTCTTCTTTAACACGTCAGTATATAAATCTGTCAAATCGGTTAAAAAATGGCTGAGTTATAACCGAAATACTGAATTCCCAAAAATTACTCTTTTTATACCCTTCACCGAAGGTAAAAGGGTATATATAAGTTTGTCATTCCGTTTGTAATTTCTACAATATTGATACTACACCCTATAAAGTATATATATTCTGGGTCCTTCTGAAAAGCGAAGTTGATTTAACGATATCCGTCCGTCTGTCCGTCCGTCTGTCCGTCTGTCCGTCTGTCCGTCTTACGTTTGATATGTGTTTTCCGGAGACTCCAGACATGATAGCGGCTAGGTTGTTTCACACTTATGTCACATATAGTCCACCATTTCTTGCTATTGAAATTCAGCCACATCGGTCCAAAAATGGCTGAGATATGAGCAAAAAACCACGACTACCTCTAATTTTTTCCAAAAATCCCTTGTTGTTGTTGTATTTTTATTACTTTTTTGTGTATATCTGGAGAACGGCAAGAGCCAAAGTTTCCAAATTAGGTACACACATTAAGGTTATCAATATACAGCACTCCACAAAATGTGGGCGGGATTGAACAAGTGGGCGTGGTACCTCCCGTGCAAAAAATATCAAAAATTGTATAAAAACCTGCTTTTTTGGACTGTCATAAGACCTATGGTTACGCGTTATTTATCAAAAGATCGGAAATCTTTAGTAGAAAATATTTTCTGAAAATTTCGGAAAAATCGGTTCAGATACAAAAAAGTTATGACCAAAATATAATTTTTTTTTTGGAAAATACCCATTTTCGGACACAATAGATCTTCCCGAGTCCAAGGTTTATAACTCAAGCAAATGGTAAATTTCTTCTTTAACACGTCAGTATATAAATCTGTCAAATCGGTTAAAAAATGGCTGAGTTATAACCGAAATACTGAATTCCCAAAAATTACTCTTTTTATACCCTTCACCGAAGGTAAAAGGGTATATATAAGTTTGTCATTCCGTTTGTAATTTCTACAATATTGATACTACACCCTATAAAGTATATATATTCTGGGTCCTTCTGAAAAGCGAAGTTGATTTAACGATATCCGTCCGTCTGTCCGTCCGTCTGTCCGTCTGTCCGTCTGTCCGTCTTACGTTTGATATGTGTTTTCCGGAGACTCCAGACATGATAGCGGCTAGGTTGTTTCACACTTATGTCACATATAGTCCACCATTTCTTGCTATTGAAATTCAGCCACATCGGTCCAAAAATGGCTGAGATATGAGCAAAAAACCACGACTACCTCTAATTTTTTCCAAAAATCCCTTGTTGTTGTTGTATTTTTATTACTTTTTTGTGTATATCTGGAGAACGGCAAGAGCCAAAGTTTCCAAATTAGGTACACACATTAAGGTTATCAATATACAGCACTCCACAAAATGTGGGCGGGATTGAACAAGTGGGCGTGGTACCTCCCGTGCAAAAAATATCAAAAATTGTATAAAAACCTGCTTTTTTGGACTGTCATAAGACCTATGGTTACGCGTTATTTATCAAAAGATCGGAAATCTTTAGTAGAAAATATTTTCTGAAAATTTCGGAAAAATCGGTTCAGATACAAAAAAGTTATGACCAAAATATAATTTTTTTTTTGGAAAATACCCATTTTCGGACACAATAGATCTTCCCGAGTCCAAGGTTTATAACTCAAGCAAATGGTAAATTTCTTCTTTAACACGTCAGTATATAAATCTGTCAAATCGGTTAAAAAATGGCTGAGTTATAACCGAAATACTGAATTCCCAAAAATTACTCTTTTTATACCCTTCACCGAAGGTAAAAGGGTATATATAAGTTTGTCATTCCGTTTGTAATTTCTACAATATTGATACTACACCCTATAAAGTATATATATTCTGGGTCCTTCTGAAAAGCGAAGTTGATTTAACGATATCCGTCCGTCTGTCCGTCCGTCTGTCCGTCTGTCCGTCTGTCCGTCTGTCCGTCTTACGTTTGATATGTGTTTTCCGGAGACTCCAGACATGATAGCGGCTAGGTTGTTTCACACTTATGTCACATATAGTCCACCATTTCTTGCTATTGAAATTCAGCCACATCGGTCCAAAAATGGCTGAGATATGAGCAAAAAACCACGACTACCTCTAATTTTTTCCAAAAATCCCTTGTTGTTGTTGTATTTTTATTACTTTTTTGTGTATATCTGGAGAACGGCAAGAGCCAAAGTTTCCAAATTAGGTACACACATTAAGGTTATCAATATACAGCACTCCACAAAATGTGGGCGGGATTGAACAAGTGGGCGTGGTACCTCCCGTGCAAAAAATATCAAAAATTGTATAAAAACCTGCTTTTTTGGACTGTAATAAGACCTATGGTTACGCGTTATTTATCAAAAGATCGGAAATCTTTAGTAGAAAATATTTTCTGAAAATTTCGGAAAAATCGGTTCAGATACAAAAAAGTTATGACCAAAATATAATTTTTTTTTTGGAAAATACCCATTTTCGGACACAATAGATCTTCCCGAGTCCAAGGTTTATAACTCAAGCAAATGGTAAATTTCTTCTTTAACACGTCAGTATATAAATCTGTCAAATCGGTTAAAAAATGGCTGAGTTATAACCGAAATACTGAATTCCCAAAAATTACTCTTTTTATACCCTTCACCGAAGGTAAAAGGGTATATATAAGTTTGTCATTCCGTTTGTAATTTCTACAATATTGATACTACACCCTATAAAGTATATATATTCTGGGTCCTTCTGAAAAGCGAAGTTGATTTAACGATATCCGTCCGTCTGTCCGTCTGTCCGTCTTACGTTTGATATGTGTTTTCCGGAGACTCCAGACATGATAGCGGCTAGGTTGTTTCACACTTATGTCACATATAGTCCACCATTTCTTGCTATTGAAATTCAGCCACATCGGTCCAAAAATGGCTGAGATATGAGCAAAAAACCACGACTACCTCTAATTTTTTCCAAAAATCCCTTGTTGTTGTTGTATTTTTATTACTTTTTTGTGTATATCTGGAGAACGGCAAGAGCCAAAGTTTCCAAATTAGGTACACACATTAAGGTTATCAATATACAGCACTCCACAAAATGTGGGCGGGATTGAACAAGTGGGCGTGGTACCTCCCGTGCAAAAAATATCAAAAATTGTATAAAAACCTGCTTTTTTGGACTGTCATAAGACCTATGGTTACGCGTTATTTATCAAAAGATCGGAAATCTTTAGTAGAAAATATTTTCTGAAAATTTCGGAAAAATCGGTTCAGATACAAAAAAGTTATGACCAAAATATAATTTTTTTTTTGGAAAATACCCATTTTCGGACACAATAGATCTTCCCGAGTCCAAGGTTTATAACTCAAGCAAATGGTAAATTTCTTCTTTAACACGTCAGTATATAAATCTGTCAAATCGGTTAAAAAATGGCTGAGTTATAACCGAAATACTGAATTCCCAAAAATTACTCTTTTTATACCCTTCACCGAAGGTAAAAGGGTATATATAAGTTTGTCATTCCGTTTGTAATTTCTACAATATTGATACTACACCCTATAAAGTATATATATTCTGGGTCCTTCTGAAAAGCGAAGTTGATTTAACGATATCCGTCCGTCTGTCCGTCCGTCTGTCCGTCTGTCCGTCTGTCCGTCTTACGTTTGATATGTGTTTTCCGGAGACTCCAGACATGATAGCGGCTAGGTTGTTTCACACTTATGTCACATATAGTCCACCATTTCTTGCTATTGAAATTCAGCCACATCGGTCCAAAAATGGCTGAGATATGAGCAAAAAACCACGACTACCTCTAATTTTTTCCAAAAATCCCTTGTTGTTGTTGTATTTTTATTACTTTTTTGTGTATATCTGGAGAACGGCAAGAGCCAAAGTTTCCAAATTAGGTACACACATTAAGGTTATCAATATACAGCACTCCACAAAATGTGGGCGGGATTGAACAAGTGGGCGTGGTACCTCCCGTGCAAAAAATATCAAAAATTGTATAAAAACCTGCTTTTTTGGACTGTCATAAGACCTATGGTTACGCGTTATTTATCAAAAGATCGGAAATCTTTAGTAGAAAATATTTTCTGAAAATTTCGGAAAAATCGGTTCAGATACAAAAAAGTTATGACCAAAATATAATTTTTTTTTTGGAAAATACCCATTTTCGGACACAATAGATCTTCCCGAGTCCAAGGTTTATAACTCAAGCAAATGGTAAATTTCTTCTTTTACACGTCAGTATATAAATCTGTCAAATCGGTTAAAAAATGGCTGAGTTATAACCGAAATACTGAATTCCCAAAAATTACTCTTTTTATACCCTTCACCGAAGGTAAAAGGGTATATATAAGTTTGTCATTCCGTTTGTAATTTCTACAATATTGATACTACACCCTATAAAGTATATATATTCTGGGTCCTTCTGAAAAGCGAAGTTGATTTAACGATATCCGTCCGTCTGTCCGTCCGTCTGTCCGTCTGTCCGTCTGTCCGTCTTACGTTTGATATGTGTTTTCCGGAGACTCCAGACATGATAGCGGCTAGGTTGTTTCACACTTATGTCACATATAGTCCACCATTTCTTGCTATTGAAATTCAGCCACATCGGTCCAAAAATGGCTGAGATATGAGCAAAAAACCACGACTACCTCTAATTTTTTCCAAAAATCCCTTGTTGTTGTTGTATTTTTATTACTTTTTTGTGTATATCTGGAGAACGGCAAGAGCCAAAGTTTCCAAATTAGGTACACACATTAAGGTTATCAATATACAGCACTCCACAAAATGTGGGCGGGATTGAACAAGTGGGCGTGGTACCTCCCGTGCAAAAAATATCAAAAATTGTATAAAAACCTGCTTTTTTGGACTGTCATAAGACCTATGGTTACGCGTTATTTATCAAAAGATCGGAAATCTTTAGTAGAAAATATTTTCTGAAAATTTCGGAAAAATCGGTTCAGATACAAAAAAGTTATGACCAAAATATAATTTTTTTTTTGGAAAATACCCATTTTCGGACACAATAGATCTTCCCGAGTCCAAGGTTTATAACTCAAGCAAATGGTAAATTTCTTCTTTAACACGTCAGTATATAAATCTGTCAAATCGGTTAAAAAATGGCTGAGTTATAACCGAAATACTGAATTCCCAAAAATTACTCTTTTTATACCCTTCACCGAAGGTAAAAGGGTATATATAAGTTTGTCATTCCGTTTGTAATTTCTACAATATTGATACTACACCCTATAAAGTATATATATTCTGGGTCCTTCTGAAAAGCGAAGTTGATTTAACGATATCCGTCCGTCTGTCCGTCCGTCTGTCCGTCTGTCCGTCTGTCCGTCTTACGTTTGATATGTGTTTTCCGGAGACTCCAGACATGATAGCGGCTAGGTTGTTTCACACTTATGTCACATATAGTCCACCATTTCTTGCTATTGAAATTCAGCCACATCGGTCCAAAAATGGCTGAGATATGAGCAAAAAACCACGACTACCTCTAATTTTTTCCAAAAATCCCTTGTTGTTGTTGTATTTTTATTACTTTTTTGTGTATATCTGGAGAACGGCAAGAGCCAAAGTTTCCAAATTAGGTACACACATTAAGGTTATCAATATACAGCACTCCACAAAATGTGGGCGGGATTGAACAAGTGGGCGTGGTACCTCCCGTGCAAAAAATATCAAAAATTGTATAAAAACCTGCTTTTTTGGACTGTAATAAGACCTATGGTTACGCGTTATTTATCAAAAGATCGGAAATCTTTAGTAGAAAATATTTTCTGAAAATTTCGGAAAAATCGGTTCAGATACAAAAAAGTTATGACCAAAATATAATTTTTTTTTTGGAAAATACCCATTTTCGGACACAATAGATCTTCCCGAGTCCAAGGTTTATAACTCAAGCAAATGGTAAATTTCTTCTTTAACACGTCAGTATATAAATCTGTCAAATCGGTTAAAAAATGGCTGAGTTATAACCGAAATACTGAATTCCCAAAAATTACTCTTTTTATACCCTTCACCGAAGGTAAAAGGGTATATATAAGTTTGTCATTCCGTTTGTAATTTCTACAATATTGATACTACACCCTATAAAGTATATATATTCTGGGTCCTTCTGAAAAGCGAAGTTGATTTAACGATATCCGTCCGTCTGTCCGTCTGTCCGTCTTACGTTTGATATGTGTTTTCCGGAGACTCCAGACATGATAGCGGCTAGGTTGTTTCACACTTATGTCACATATAGTCCACCATTTCTTGCTATTGAAATTCAGCCACATCGGTCCAAAAATGGCTGAGATATGAGCAAAAAACCACGACTACCTCTAATTTTTTCCAAAAATCCCTTGTTGTTGTTGTATTTTTATTACTTTTTTGTGTATATCTGGAGAACGGCAAGAGCCAAAGTTTCCAAATTAGGTACACACATTAAGGTTATCAATATACAGCACTCCACAAAATGTGGGCGGGATTGAACAAGTGGGCGTGGTACCTCCCGTGCAAAAAATATCAAAAATTGTATAAAAACCTGCTTTTTTGGACTGTCATAAGACCTATGGTTACGCGTAATTTATCAAAAGATCGGAAATCTTTAGTAGAAAATATTTTCTGAAAATTTCGGAAAAATCGGTTCAGATACAAAAAAGTTATGACCAAAATATAATTTTTTTTTTGGAAAATACCCATTTTCGGACACAATAGATCTTCCCGAGTCCAAGGTTTATAACTCAAGCAAATGGTAAATTTCTTCTTTAACACGTCAGTATATAAATCTGTCAAATCGGTTAAAAAATGGCTGAGTTATAACCGAAATACTGAATTCCCAAAAATTACTCTTTTTATACCCTTCACCGAAGGTAAAAGGGTATATATAAGTTTGTCATTCCGTTTGTAATTTCTACAATATTGATACTACACCCTATAAAGTATATATATTCTGGGTCCTTCTGAAAAGCGAAGTTGATTTAACGATATCCGTCCGTCTGTCCGTCCGTCTGTCCGTCTGTCCGTCTGTCCGTCTGTCCGTCTTACGTTTGATATGTGTTTTCCGGAGACTCCAGACATGATAGCGGCTAGGTTGTTTCACACTTATGTCACATATAGTCCACCATTTCTTGCTATTGAAATTCAGCCACATCGGTCCAAAAATGGCTGAGATATGAGCAAAAAACCACGACTACCTCTAATTTTTTCCAAAAATCCCTTGTTGTTGTTGTATTTTTATTACTTTTTTGTGTATATCTGGAGAACGGCAAGAGCCAAAGTTTCCAAATTAGGTACACACATTAAGGTTATCAATATACAGCACTCCACAAAATGTGGGCGGGATTGAACAAGTGGGCGTGGTACCTCCCGTGCAAAAAATATCAAAAATTGTATAAAAACCTGCTTTTTTGGACTGTCATAAGACCTATGGTTACGCGTTATTTATCAAAAGATCGGAAATCTTTAGTAGAAAATATTTTCTGAAAATTTCGGAAAAATCGGTTCAGATACAAAAAAGTTATGACCAAAATATAATTTTTTTTTTGGAAAATACCCATTTTCGGACACAATAGATCTTCCCGAGTCCAAGGTTTATAACTCAAGCAAATGGTAAATTTCTTCTTTAACACGTCAGTATATAAATCTGTCAAATCGGTTAAAAAATGGCTGAGTTATAACCGAAATACTGAATTCCCAAAAATTACTCTTTTTATACCCTTCACCGAAGGTAAAAGGGTATATATAAGTTTGTCATTCCGTTTGTAATTTCTACAATATTGATACTACACCCTATAAAGTATATATATTCTGGGTCCTTCTGAAAAGCGAAGTTGATTTAACGATATCCGTCCGTCTGTCCGTCTGTCCGTCTTACGTTTGATATGTGTTTTCCGGAGACTCCAGACATGATAGCGGCTAGGTTGTTTCACACTTATGTCACATATAGTCCACCATTTCTTGCTATTGAAATTCAGCCACATCGGTCCAAAAATGGCTGAGATATGAGCAAAAAACCACGACTACCTCTAATTTTTTCCAAAAATCCCTTGTTGTTGTTGTATTTTTATTACTTTTTTGTGTATATCTGGAGAACGGCAAGAGCCAAAGTTTCCAAATTAGGTACACACATTAAGGTTATCAATATACAGCACTCCACAAAATGTGGGCGGGATTGAACAAGTGGGCGTGGTACCTCCCGTGCAAAAAATATCAAAAATTGTATAAAAACCTGCTTTTTTGGACTGTCATAAGACCTATGGTTACGCGTTATTTATCAAAAGATCGGAAATCTTTAGTAGAAAATATTTTCTGAAAATTTCGGAAAAATCGGTTCAGATACAAAAAAGTTATGACCAAAATATAATTTTTTTTTTGGAAAATACCCATTTTCGGACACAATAGATCTTCCCGAGTCCAAGGTTTATAACTCAAGCAAATGGTAAATTTCTTCTTTAACACGTCAGTATATAAATCTGTCAAATCGGTTAAAAAATGGCTGAGTTATAACCGAAATACTGAATTCCCAAAAATTACTCTTTTTATACCCTTCACCGAAGGTAAAAGGGTATATATAAGTTTGTCATTCCGTTTGTAATTTCTACAATATTGATACTACACCCTATAAAGTATATATATTCTGGGTCCTTCTGAAAAGCGAAGTTGATTTAACGATATCCGTCCGTCTGTCCGTCCGTCTGTCCGTCTGTCCGTCTGTCCGTCTTACGTTTGATATGTGTTTTCCGGAGACTCCAGACATGATAGCGGCTAGGTTGTTTCACACTTATGTCACATATAGTCCACCATTTCTTGCTATTGAAATTCAGCCACATCGGTCCAAAAATGGCTGAGATATGAGCAAAAAACCACGACTACCTCTAATTTTTTCCAAAAATCCCTTGTTGTTGTTGTATTTTTATTACTTTTTTGTGTATATCTGGAGAACGGCAAGAGCCAAAGTTTCCAAATTAGGTACACACATTAAGGTTATCAATATACAGCACTCCACAAAATGTGGGCGGGATTGAACAAGTGGGCGTGGTACCTCCCGTGCAAAAAATATCAAAAATTGTATAAAAACCTGCTTTTTTGGACTGTCATAAGACCTATGGTTACGCGTTATTTATCAAAAGATCGGAAATCTTTAGTAGAAAATATTTTCTGAAAATTTCGGAAAAATCGGTTCAGATACAAAAAAGTTATGACCAAAATATAATTTTTTTTTTGGAAAATACCCATTTTCGGACACAATAGATCTTCCCGAGTCCAAGGTTTATAACTCAAGCAAATGGTAAATTTCTTCTTTAACACGTCAGTATATAAATCTGTCAAATCGGTTAAAAAATGGCTGAGTTATAACCGAAATACTGAATTCCCAAAAATTACTCTTTTTATACCCTTCACCGAAGGTAAAAGGGTATATATAAGTTTGTCATTCCGTTTGTAATTTCTACAATATTGATACTACACCCTATAAAGTATATATATTCTGGGTCCTTCTGAAAAGCGAAGTTGATTTAACGATATCCGTCCGTCTGTCCGTCCGTCTGTCCGTCTGTCCGTCTGTCCGTCTTACGTTTGATATGTGTTTTCCGGAGACTCCAGACATGATAGCGGCTAGGTTGTTTCACACTTATGTCACATATAGTCCACCATTTCTTGCTATTGAAATTCAGCCACATCGGTCCAAAAATGGCTGAGATATGAGCAAAAAACCACGACTACCTCTAATTTTTTCCAAAAATCCCTTGTTGTTGTTGTATTTTTATTACTTTTTTGTGTATATCTGGAGAACGGCAAGAGCCAAAGTTTCCAAATTAGGTACACACATTAAGGTTATCAATATACAGCACTCCACAAAATGTGGGCGGGATTGAACAAGTGGGCGTGGTACCTCCCGTGCAAAAAATATCAAAAATTGTATAAAAACCTGCTTTTTTGGACTGTCATAAGACCTATGGTTACGCGTTATTTATCAAAAGATCGGAAATCTTTAGTAGAAAATATTTTCTGAAAATTTCGGAAAAATCGGTTCAGATACAAAAAAGTTATGACCAAAATATAATTTTTTTTTTGGAAAATACCCATTTTCGGACACAATAGATCTTCCCGAGTCCAAGGTTTATAACTCAAGCAAATGGTAAATTTCTTCTTTAACACGTCAGTATATAAATCTGTCAAATCGGTTAAAAAATGGCTGAGTTATAACCGAAATACTGAATTCCCAAAAATTACTCTTTTTATACCCTTCACCGAAGGTAAAAGGGTATATATAAGTTTGTCATTCCGTTTGTAATTTCTACAATATTGATACTACACCCTATAAAGTATATATATTCTGGGTCCTTCTGAAAAGCGAAGTTGATTTAACGATATCCGTCCGTCTGTCCGTCTGTCCGTCTTACGTTTGATATGTGTTTTCCGGAGACTCCAGACATGATAGCGGCTAGGTTGTTTCACACTTATGTCACATATAGTCCACCATTTCTTGCTATTGAAATTCAGCCACATCGGTCCAAAAATGGCTGAGATATGAGCAAAAAACCACGACTACCTCTAATTTTTTCCAAAAATCCCTTGTTGTTGTTGTATTTTTATTACTTTTTTGTGTATATCTGGAGAACGGCAAGAGCCAAAGTTTCCAAATTAGGTACACACATTAAGGTTATCAATATACAGCACTCCACAAAATGTGGGCGGGATTGAACAAGTGGGCGTGGTACCTCCCGTGCAAAAAATATCAAAAATTGTATAAAAACCTGCTTTTTTGGACTGTCATAAGACCTATGGTTACGCGTAATTTATCAAAAGATCGGAAATCTTTAGTAGAAAATATTTTCTGAAAATTTCGGAAAAATCGGTTCAGATACAAAAAAGTTATGACCAAAATATAATTTTTTTTTTGGAAAATACCCATTTTCGGACACAATAGATCTTCCCGAGTCCAAGGTTTATAACTCAAGCAAATGGTAAATTTCTTCTTTAACACGTCAGTATATAAATCTGTCAAATCGGTTAAAAAATGGCTGAGTTATAACCGAAATACTGAATTCCCAAAAATTACTCTTTTTATACCCTTCACCGAAGGTAAAAGGGTATATATAAGTTTGTCATTCCGTTTGTAATTTCTACAATATTGATACTACACCCTATAAAGTATATATATTCTGGGTCCTTCTGAAAAGCGAAGTTGATTTAACGATATCCGTCCGTCTGTCCGTCCGTCTGTCCGTCTGTCCGTCTGTCCGTCTGTCCGTCTTACGTTTGATATGTGTTTTCCGGAGACTCCAGACATGATAGCGGCTAGGTTGTTTCACACTTATGTCACATATAGTCCACCATTTCTTGCTATTGAAATTCAGCCACATCGGTCCAAAAATGGCTGAGATATGAGCAAAAAACCACGACTACCTCTAATTTTTTCCAAAAATCCCTTGTTGTTGTTGTATTTTTATTACTTTTTTGTGTATATCTGGAGAACGGCAAGAGCCAAAGTTTCCAAATTAGGTACACACATTAAGGTTATCAATATACAGCACTCCACAAAATGTGGGCGGGATTGAACAAGTGGGCGTGGTACCTCCCGTGCAAAAAATATCAAAAATTGTATAAAAACCTGCTTTTTTGGACTGTCATAAGACCTATGGTTACGCGTTATTTATCAAAAGATCGGAAATCTTTAGTAGAAAATATTTTCTGAAAATTTCGGAAAAATCGGTTCAGATACAAAAAAGTTATGACCAAAATATAATTTTTTTTTTGGAAAATACCCATTTTCGGACACAATAGATCTTCCCGAGTCCAAGGTTTATAACTCAAGCAAATGGTAAATTTCTTCTTTAACACGTCAGTATATAAATCTGTCAAATCGGTTAAAAAATGGCTGAGTTATAACCGAAATACTGAATTCCCAAAAATTACTCTTTTTATACCCTTCACCGAAGGTAAAAGGGTATATATAAGTTTGTCATTCCGTTTGTAATTTCTACAATATTGATACTACACCCTATAAAGTATATATATTCTGGGTCCTTCTGAAAAGCGAAGTTGATTTAACGATATCCGTCCGTCTGTCCGTCCGTCTGTCCGTCTGTCCGTCTGTCCGTCTGTCCGTCTTACGTTTGATATGTGTTTTCCGGAGACTCCAGACATGATAGCGGCTAGGTTGTTTCACACTTATGTCACATATAGTCCACCATTTCTTGCTATTGAAATTCAGCCACATCGGTCCAAAAATGGCTGAGATATGAGCAAAAAACCACGACTACCTCTAATTTTTTCCAAAAATCCCTTGTTGTTGTTGTATTTTTATTACTTTTTTGTGTATATCTGGAGAACGGCAAGAGCCAAAGTTTCCAAATTAGGTACACACATTAAGGTTATCAATATACAGCACTCCACAAAATGTGGGCGGGATTGAACAAGTGGGCGTGGTACCTCCCGTGCAAAAAATATCAAAAATTGTATAAAAACCTGCTTTTTTGGACTGTCATAAGACCTATGGTTACGCGTAATTTATCAAAAGATCGGAAATCTTTAGTAGAAAATATTTTCTGAAAATTTCGGAAAAATCGGTTCAGATACAAAAAAGTTATGACCAAAATATAATTTTTTTTTTGGAAAATACCCATTTTCGGACACAATAGATCTTCCCGAGTCCAAGGTTTATAACTCAAGCAAATGGTAAATTTCTTCTTTAACACGTCAGTATATAAATCTGTCAAATCGGTTAAAAAATGGCTGAGTTATAACCGAAATACTGAATTCCCAAAAATTACTCTTTTTATACCCTTCACCGAAGGTAAAAGGGTATATATAAGTTTGTCATTCCGTTTGTAATTTCTACAATATTGATACTACACCCTATAAAGTATATATATTCTGGGTCCTTCTGAAAAGCGAAGTTGATTTAACGATATCCGTCCGTCTGTCCGTCCGTCTGTCCGTCTGTCCGTCTGTCCGTCTTACGTTTGATATGTGTTTTCCGGAGACTCCAGACATGATAGCGGCTAGGTTGTTTCACACTTATGTCACATATAGTCCACCATTTCTTGCTATTGAAATTCAGCCACATCGGTCCAAAAATGGCTGAGATATGAGCAAAAAACCACGACTACCTCTAATTTTTTCCAAAAATCCCTTGTTGTTGTTGTATTTTTATTACTTTTTTGTGTATATCTGGAGAACGGCAAGAGCCAAAGTTTCCAAATTAGGTACACACATTAAGGTTATCAATATACAGCACTCCACAAAATGTGGGCGGGATTGAACAAGTGGGCGTGGTACCTCCCGTGCAAAAAATATCAAAAATTGTATAAAAACCTGCTTTTTTGGACTGTCATAAGACCTATGGTTACGCGTTATTTATCAAAAGATCGGAAATCTTTAGTAGAAAATATTTTCTGAAAATTTCGGAAAAATCGGTTCAGATACAAAAAAGTTATGACCAAAATATAATTTTTTTTTGGAAAATACCCATTTTCGGACACAATAGATCTTCCCGAGTCCAAGGTTTATAACTCAAGCAAATGGTAAATTTCTTCTTTAACACGTCAGTATATAAATCTGTCAAATCGGTTAAAAAATGGCTGAGTTATAACCGAAATACTGAATTCCCAAAAATTACTCTTTTTATACCCTTCACCGAAGGTAAAAGGGTATATATAAGTTTGTCATTCCGTTTGTAATTTCTACAATATTGATACTACACCCTATAAAGTATATATATTCTGGGTCCTTCTGAAAAGCGAAGTTGATTTAACGATATCCGTCCGTCTGTCCGTCTGTCCGTCTTACGTTTGATATGTGTTTTCCGGAGACTCCAGACATGATAGCGGCTAGGTTGTTTCACACTTATGTCACATATAGTCCACCATTTCTTGCTATTGAAATTCAGCCACATCGGTCCAAAAATGGCTGAGATATGAGCAAAAAACCACGACTACCTCTAATTTTTTCCAAAAATCCCTTGTTGTTGTTGTATTTTTATTACTTTTTTGTGTATATCTGGAGAACGGCAAGAGCCAAAGTTTCCAAATTAGGTACACACATTAAGGTTATCAATATACAGCACTCCACAAAATGTGGGCGGGATTGAACAAGTGGGCGTGGTACCTCCCGTGCAAAAAATATCAAAAATTGTATAAAAACCTGCTTTTTTGGACTGTCATAAGACCTATGGTTACGCGTTATTTATCAAAAGATCGGAAATCTTTAGTAGAAAATATTTTCTGAAAATTTCGGAAAAATCGGTTCAGATACAAAAAAGTTATGACCAAAATATAATTTTTTTTTTGGAAAATACCCATTTTCGGACACAATAGATCTTCCCGAGTCCAAGGTTTATAACTCAAGCAAATGGTAAATTTCTTCTTTAACACGTCAGTATATAAATCTGTCAAATCGGTTAAAAAATGGCTGAGTTATAACCGAAATACTGAATTCCCAAAAATTACTCTTTTTATACCCTTCACCGAAGGTAAAAGGGTATATATAAGTTTGTCATTCCGTTTGTAATTTCTACAATATTGATACTACACCCTATAAAGTATATATATTCTGGGTCCTTCTGAAAAGCGAAGTTGATTTAACGATATCCGTCCGTCTGTCCGTCCGTCTGTCCGTCTGTCCGTCTGTCCGTCTGTCCGTCTTACGTTTGATATGTGTTTTCCGGAGACTCCAGACATGATAGCGGCTAGGTTGTTTCACACTTATGTCACATATAGTCCACCATTTCTTGCTATTGAAATTCAGCCACATCGGTCCAAAAATGGCTGAGATATGAGCAAAAAAGCACGACTACCTCTAATTTTTTCCAAAAATCCCTTGTTGTTGTTGTATTTTTATTACTTTTTTGTGTATATCTGGAGAACGGCAAGAGCCAAAGTTTCCAAATTAGGTACACACATTAAGGTTATCAATATACAGCACTCCACAAAATGTGGGCGGGATTGAACAAGTGGGCGTGGTACCTCCCGTGCAAAAAATATCAAAAATTGTATAAAAACCTGCTTTTTTGGACTGTCATAAGACCTATGGTTACGCGTAATTTATCAAAAGATCGGAAATCTTTAGTAGAAAATATTTTCTGAAAATTTCGGAAAAATCGGTTCAGATACAAAAAAGTTATGACCAAAATATAATTTTTTTTTTGGAAAATACCCATTTTCGGACACAATAGATCTTCCCGAGTCCAAGGTTTATAACTCAAGCAAATGGTAAATTTCTTCTTTAACACGTCAGTATATAAATCTGTCAAATCGGTTAAAAAATGGCTGAGTTATAACCGAAATACTGAATTCCCAAAAATTACTCTTTTTATACCCTTCACCGAAGGTAAAAGGGTATATATAAGTTTGTCATTCCGTTTGTAATTTCTACAATATTGATACTACACCCTATAAAGTATATATATTCTGGGTCCTTCTGAAAAGCGAAGTTGATTTAACGATATCCGTCCGTCTGTCCGTCCGTCTGTCCGTCTGTCCGTCTGTCCGTCTGTCCGTCTTACGTTTGATATGTGTTTTCCGGAGACTCCAGACATGATAGCGGCTAGGTTGTTTCACACTTATGTCACATATAGTCCACCATTTCTTGCTATTGAAATTCAGCCACATCGGTCCAAAAATGGCTGAGATATGAGCAAAAAAACACGACTACCTCTAATTTTTTCCAAAAATCCCTTGTTGTTGTTGTATTTTTATTACTTTTTTGTGTATATCTGGAGAACGGCAAGAGCCAAAGTTTCCAAATTAGGTACACACATTAAGGTTATCAATATACAGCACTCCACAAAATGTGGGCGGGATTGAACAAGTGGGCGTGGTACCTCCCGTGCAAAAAATATCAAAAATTGTATAAAAACCTGCTTTTTTGGACTGTCATAAGACCTATGGTTACGCGTTATTTATCAAAAGATCGGAAATCTTTAGTAGAAAATATTTTCTGAAAATTTCGGAAAAATCGGTTCAGATACAAAAAAGTTATGACCAAAATATAATTTTTTTTTTGGAAAATACCCATTTTCGGACACAATAGATCTTCCCGAGTCCAAGGTTTATAACTCAAGCAAATGGTAAATTTCTTCTTTAACACGTCAGTATATAAATCTGTCAAATCGGTTAAAAAATGGCTGAGTTATAACCGAAATACTGAATTCCCAAAAATTACTCTTTTTATACCCTTCACCGAAGGTAAAAGGGTATATATAAGTTTGTCATTCCGTTTGTAATTTCTACAATATTGATACTACACCCTATAAAGTATATATATTCTGGGTCCTTCTGAAAAGCGAAGTTGATTTAACGATATCCGTCCGTCTGTCCGTCCGTCTGTCCGTCTGTCCGTCTGTCCGTCTGTCCGTCTTACGTTTGATATGTGTTTTCCGGAGACTCCAGACATGATAGCGGCTAGGTTGTTTCACACTTATGTCACATATAGTCCACCATTTCTTGCTATTGAAATTCAGCCACATCGGTCCAAAAATGGCTGAGATATGAGCAAAAAACCACGACTACCTCTAATTTTTTCCAAAAATCCCTTGTTGTTGTTGTATTTTTATTACTTTTTTGTGTATATCTGGAGAACGGCAAGAGCCAAAGTTTCCAAATTAGGTACACACATTAAGGTTATCAATATACAGCACTCCACAAAATGTGGGCGGGATTGAACAAGTGGGCGTGGTACCTCCCGTGCAAAAAATATCAAAAATTGTATAAAAACCTGCTTTTTTGGACTGTCATAAGACCTATGGTTACGCGTTATTTATCAAAAGATCGGAAATCTTTAGTAGAAAATATTTTCTGAAAATTTCGGAAAAATCGGTTCAGATACAAAAAAGTTATGACCAAAATATAATTTTTTTTTTGGAAAATACCCATTTTCGGACACAATAGATCTTCCCGAGTCCAAGGTTTATAACTCAAGCAAATGGTAAATTTCTTCTTTAACACGTCAGTATATAAATCTGTCAAATCGGTTAAAAAATGGCTGAGTTATAACCGAAATACTGAATTCCCAAAAATTACTCTTTTTATACCCTTCACCGAAGGTAAAAGGGTATATATAAGTTTGTCATTCCGTTTGTAATTTCTACAATATTGATACTACACCCTATAAAGTATATATATTCTGGGTCCTTCTGAAAAGCGAAGTTGATTTAACGATATCCGTCCGTCTGTCCGTCCGTCTGTCCGTCTGTCCGTCTGTCCGTCTTACGTTTGATATGTGTTTTCCGGAGACTCCAGACATGATAGCGGCTAGGTTGTTTCACACTTATGTCACATATAGTCCACCATTTCTTGCTATTGAAATTCAGCCACATCGGTCCAAAAATGGCTGAGATATGAGCAAAAAACCACGACTACCTCTAATTTTTTCCAAAAATCCCTTGTTGTTGTTGTATTTTTATTACTTTTTTGTGTATATCTGGAGAACGGCAAGAGCCAAAGTTTCCAAATTAGGTACACACATTAAGGTTATCAATATACAGCACTCCACAAAATGTGGGCGGGATTGAACAAGTGGGCGTGGTACCTCCCGTGCAAAAAATATCAAAAATTGTATAAAAACCTGCTTTTTTGGACTGTCATAAGACCTATGGTTACGCGTTATTTATCAAAAGATCGGAAATCTTTAGTAGAAAATATTTTCTGAAAATTTCGGAAAAATCGGTTCAGATACAAAAAAGTTATGACCAAAATATAATTTTTTTTTTGGAAAATACCCATTTTCGGACACAATAGATCTTCCCGAGTCCAAGGTTTATAACTCAAGCAAATGGTAAATTTCTTCTTTAACACGTCAGTATATAAATCTGTCAAATCGGTTAAAAAATGGCTGAGTTATAACCGAAATACTGAATTCCCAAAAATTACTCTTTTTATACCCTTCACCGAAGGTAAAAGGGTATATATAAGTTTGTCATTCCGTTTGTAATTTCTACAATATTGATACTACACCCTATAAAGTATATATATTCTGGGTCCTTCTGAAAAGCGAAGTTGATTTAACGATATCCGTCCGTCTGTCCGTCCGTCTGTCCGTCTGTCCGTCTGTCCGTCTTACGTTTGATATGTGTTTTCCGGAGACTCCAGACATGATAGCGGCTAGGTTGTTTCACACTTATGTCACATATAGTCCACCATTTCTTGCTATTGAAATTCAGCCACATCGGTCCAAAAATGGCTGAGATATGAGCAAAAAACCACGACTACCTCTAATTTTTTCCAAAAATCCCTTGTTGTTGTTGTATTTTTATTACTTTTTTGTGTATATCTGGAGAACGGCAAGAGCCAAAGTTTCCAAATTAGGTACACACATTAAGGTTATCAATATACAGCACTCCACAAAATGTGGGCGGGATTGAACAAGTGGGCGTGGTACCTCCCGTGCAAAAAATATCAAAAATTGTATAAAAACCTGCTTTTTTGGACTGTCATAAGACCTATGGTTACGCGTTATTTATCAAAAGATCGGAAATCTTTAGTAGAAAATATTTTCTGAAAATTTCGGAAAAATCGGTTCAGATACAAAAAAGTTATGACCAAAATATAATTTTTTTTTTGGAAAATACCCATTTTCGGACACAATAGATCTTCCCGAGTCCAAGGTTTATAACTCAAGCAAATGGTAAATTTCTTCTTTAACACGTCAGTATATAAATCTGTTAAATCGGTTAAAAAATGGCTGAGTTATAACCGAAATACTGAATTCCCAAAAATTACTCTTTTTATACCCTTCACCGAAGGTAAAAGGGTATATATAAGTTTGTCATTCCGTTTGTAATTTCTACAATATTGATACTACACCCTATAAAGTATATATATTCTGGGTCCTTCTGAAAAGCGAAGTTGATTTAACGATATCCGTCCGTCTGTCCGTCCGTCTGTCCGTCTGTCCGTCTTACGTTTGATATGTGTTTTCCGGAGACTCCAGACATGATAGCGGCTAGGTTGTTTCACACTTATGTCACATATAGTCCACCATTTCTTGCTATTGAAATTCAGCCACATCGGTCCAAAAATGGCTGAGATATGAGCAAAAAACCACGACTACCTCTAATTTTTTCCAAAAATCCCTTGTTGTTGTTGTATTTTTATTACTTTTTTGTGTATATCTGGAGAACGGCAAGAGCCAAAGTTTCCAAATTAGGTACACACATTAAGGTTATCAATATACAGCACTCCACAAAATGTGGGCGGGATTGAACAAGTGGGCGTGGTACCTCCCGTGCAAAAAATATCAAAAATTGTATAAAAACCTGCTTTTTTGGACTGTCATAAGACCTATGGTTACGCGTTATTTATCAAAAGATCGGAAATCTTTAGTAGATAATATATTCTGAAAATTTCGGAAAAATCGGTTCAGATACAAAAAAGTTATGACCAAAATATAATTTTTTTTTTGGAAAATACCCATTTTCGGACACAATAGATCTTCCCGAGTCCAAGGTTTATAACTCAAGCAAATGGTAAATTTCTTCTTTAACACGTCAGTATATAAATCTGTCAAATCGGTTAAAAAATGGCTGAGTTATAACCGAAATACTGAATTCCCAAAAATTACTCTTTTTATACCCTTCACCGAAGGTAAAAGGGTATATATAAGTTTGTCATTCCGTTTGTAATTTCTACAATATTGATACTACACCCTATAAAGTATATATATTCTGGGTCCTTCTGAAAAGCGAAGTTGATTTAACGATATCCGTCCGTCTGTCCGTCCGTCTGTCCGTCTGTCCGTCTGTCCGTCTGTCCGTCTGTCCGTCTTACGTTTGATATGTGTTTTCCGGAGACTCCAGACATGATAGCGGCTAGGTTGTTTCATACTTATGTCACATATAGTCCACCATTTCTTGCTATTGAAATTCAGCCACATCGGTCCAAAAATGGCTGAGATATGAGCAAAAAACCACGACTACCTCTAATTTTTTCCAAAAATCCCTTGTTGTTGTTGTATTTTTATTACTTTTTTGTGTATATCTGGAGAACGGCAAGAGCCAAAGTTTCCAAATTAGGTACACACATTAAGGTTATCAATATACAGCACTCCACAAAATGTGGGCGGGATTGAACAAGTGGGCGTGGTACCTCCCGTGCAAAAAATATCAAAAATTGTATAAAAACCTGCTTTTTTGGACTGTCATAAGACCTATGGTTACGCGTTATTTATCAAAAGATCGGAAATCTTTAGTAGAAAATATTTTCTGAAAATTTCGGAAAAATCGGTTCAGATACAAAAAAGTTATGACCAAAATATAATTTTTTTTTTGGAAAATACCCATTTTCGGACACAATAGAACTCAAGCAAATGGTAAATTTCTTCTTTAACACGTCAGTATATAAATCTGTCAAATCGGTTAAAAAATGGCTGAGTTATAACCGAAATACTGAATTCCCAAAAATTACTCTTTTTATACCCTTCACCGAAGGTAAAAGGGTATATATAAGTTTGTCATTCCGTTTGTAATTTCTACAATATTGATACTACACCCTATAAAGTATATATATTCTGGGTCCTTCTGAAAAGCGAAGTTGATTTAACGATATCCGTCCGTCTGTCCGTCCGTCTGTCCGTCTGTCCGTCTGTCCGTCTTACGTTTGATATGTGTTTTCCGGAGACTCCAGACATGATAGCGGCTAGGTTGTTTCACACTTATGTCACATATAGTCCACCATTTCTTGCTATTGAAATTCAGCCACATCGGTCCAAAAATGGCTGAGATATGAGCAAAAAACCACGACTACCTCTAATTTTTTCCAAAAATCCCTTGTTGTTGTTGTATTTTTATTACTTTTTTGTGTATATCTGGAGAACGGCAAGAGCCAAAGTTTCCAAATTAGGTACACACATTAAGGTTATCAATATACAGCACTCCACAAAATGTGGGCGGGATTGAACAAGTGGGCGTGGTACCTCCCGTGCAAAAAATATCAAAAATTGTATAAAAACCTGCTTTTTTGGACTGTCATAAGACCTATGGTTACGCGTTATTTATCAAAAGATCGGAAATCTTTAGTAGAAAATATTTTCTGAAAATTTCGGAAAAATCGGTTCAGATACAAAAAAGTTATGACCAAAATATAATTTTTTTTTTGGAAAATACCCATTTTCGGACACAATAGATCTTCCCGAGTCCAAGGTTTATAACTCAAGCAAATGGTAAATTTCTTCTTTAACACGTCAGTATATAAATCTGTTAAATCGGTTAAAAAATGGCTGAGTTATAACCGAAATACTGAATTCCCAAAAATTACTCTTTTTATACCCTTCACCGAAGGTAAAAGGGTATATATAAGTTTGTCATTCCGTTTGTAATTTCTACAATATTGATACTACACCCTATAAAGTATATATATTCTGGGTCCTTCTGAAAAGCGAAGTTGATTTAACGATATCCGTCCGTCTGTCCGTCCGTCTGTCCGTCTGTCCGTCTTACGTTTGATATGTGTTTTCCGGAGACTCCAGACATGATAGCGGCTAGGTTGTTTCACACTTATGTCACATATAGTCCACCATTTCTTGCTATTGAAATTCAGCCACATCGGTCCAAAAATGGCTGAGATATGAGCAAAAAACCACGACTACCTCTAATTTTTTCCAAAAATCCCTTGTTGTTGTTGTATTTTTATTACTTTTTTGTGTATATCTGGAGAACGGCAAGAGCCAAAGTTTCCAAATTAGGTACACACATTAAGGTTATCAATATACAGCACTCCACAAAATGTGGGCGGGATTGAACAAGTGGGCGTGGTACCTCCCGTGCAAAAAATATCAAAAATTGTATAAAAACCTGCTTTTTTGGACTGTCATAAGACCTATGGTTACGCGTTATTTATCAAAAGATCGGAAATCTTTAGTAGATAATATTTTCTGAAAATTTCGGAAAAATCGGTTCAGATACAAAAAAGTTATGACCAAAATATAATTTTTTTTTTGGAAAATACCCATTTTCGGACACAATAGATCTTCCCGAGTCCAAGGTTTATAACTCAAGCAAATGGTAAATTTTTTCTTTAACACGTCAGTATATAAATCTGTCAAATCGGTTAAAAAATGGCTGAGTTATAACCGAAATACTGAATTCCCAAAAATTACTCTTTTTATACCCTTCACCGAAGGTAAAAGGGTATATATAAGTTTGTCATTCCGTTTGTAATTTCTACAATATTGATACTACACCCTATAAAGTATATATATTCTGGGTCCTTCTGAAAAGCGAAGTTGATTTAACGATATCCGTCCGTCTGTCCGTCCGTCTGTCCGTCTGTCCGTCTGTCCGTCTGTCCGTCTTACGTTTGATATGTGTTTTCCGGAGACTCCAGACATGATAGCGGCTAGGTTGTTTCATACTTATGTCACATATAGTCCACCATTTCTTGCTATTGAAATTCAGCCACATCGGTCCAAAAATGGCTGAGATATGAGCAAAAAACCACGACTACCTCTAATTTTTTCCAAAAATCCCTTGTTGTTGTTGTATTTTTATTACTTTTTTGTGTATATCTGGAGAACGGCAAGAGCCAAAGTTTCCAAATTAGGTACACACATTAAGGTTATCAATATACAGCACTCCACAAAATGTGGGCGGGATTGAACAAGTGGGCGTGGTACCTCCCGTGCAAAAAATATCAAAAATTGTATAAAAACCTGCTTTTTTGGACTGTCATAAGACCTATGGTTACGCGTTATTTATCAAAAGATCGGAAATCTTTAGTAGAAAATATTTTCTGAAAATTTCGGAAAAATCGGTTCAGATACAAAAAAGTTATGACCAAAATATAATTTTTTTTTTGGAAAATACCCATTTTCGGACACAATAGAACTCAAGCAAATGGTAAATTTCTTCTTTAACACGTCAGTATATAAATCTGTCAAATCGGTTAAAAAATGGCTGAGTTATAACCGAAATACTGAATTCCCAAAAATTACTCTTTTTATACCCTTCACCGAAGGTAAAAGGGTATATATAAGTTTGTCATTCCGTTTGTAATTTCTACAATATTGATACTACACCCTATAAAGTATATATATTCTGGGTCCTTCTGAAAAGCGAAGTTGATTTAACGATATCCGTCCGTCTGTCCGTCCGTCTGTCCGTCTGTCCGTCTGTCCGTCTTACGTTTGATATGTGTTTTCCGGAGACTCCAGACATGATAGCGGCTAGGTTGTTTCACACTTATGTCACATATAGTCCACCATTTCTTGCTATTGAAATTCAGCCACATCGGTCCAAAAATGGCTGAGATATGAGCAAAAAACCACGACTACCTCTAATTTTTTCCAAAAATCCCTTGTTGTTGTTGTATTTTTATTACTTTTTTGTGTATATCTGGAGAACGGCAAGAGCCAAAGTTTCCAAATTAGGTACACACATTAAGGTTATCAATATACAGCACTCCACAAAATGTGGGCGGGATTGAACAAGTGGGCGTGGTACCTCCCGTGCAAAAAATATCAAAAATTGTATAAAAACCTGCTTTTTTGGACTGTCATAAGACCTATGGTTACGCGTTATTTATCAAAAGATCGGAAATCTTTAGTAGAAAATATTTTCTGAAAATTTCGGAAAAATCGGTTCAGATACAAAAAAGTTATGACCAAAATATAATTTTTTTTTTGGAAAATACCCATTTTCGGACACAATAGATCTTCCCGAGTCCAAGGTTTATAACTCAAGCAAATGGTAAATTTCTTCTTTAACACGTCAGTATATAAATCTGTTAAATCGGTTAAAAAATGGCTGAGTTATAACCGAAATACTGAATTCCCAAAAATTACTCTTTTTATACCCTTCACCGAAGGTAAAAGGGTATATATAAGTTTGTCATTCCGTTTGTAATTTCTACAATATTGATACTACACCCTATAAAGTATATATATTCTGGGTCCTTCTGAAAAGCGAAGTTGATTTAACGATATCCGTCCGTCTGTCCGTCCGTCTGTCCGTCTGTCCGTCTTACGTTTGATATGTGTTTTCCGGAGACTCCAGACATGATAGCGGCTAGGTTGTTTCACACTTATGTCACATATAGTCCACCATTTCTTGCTATTGAAATTCAGCCACATCGGTCCAAAAATGGCTGAGATATGAGCAAAAAACCACGACTACCTCTAATTTTTTCCAAAAATCCCTTGTTGTTGTTGTATTTTTATTACTTTTTTGTGTATATCTGGAGAACGGCAAGAGCCAAAGTTTCCAAATTAGGTACACACATTAAGGTTATCAATATACAGCACTCCACAAAATGTGGGCGGGATTGAACAAGTGGGCGTGGTACCTCCCGTGCAAAAAATATCAAAAATTGTATAAAAACCTGCTTTTTTGGACTGTCATAAGACCTATGGTTACGCGTTATTTATCAAAAGATCGGAAATCTTTAGTAGATAATATTTTCTGAAAATTTCGGAAAAATCGGTTCAGATACAAAAAAGTTATGACCAAAATATAATTTTTTTTTTGGAAAATACCCATTTTCGGACACAATAGATCTTCCCGAGTCCAAGGTTTATAACTCAAGCAAATGGTAAATTTTTTCTTTAACACGTCAGTATATAAATCTGTCAAATCGGTTAAAAAATGGCTGAGTTATAACCGAAATACTGAATTCCCAAAAATTACTCTTTTTATACCCTTCACCGAAGGTAAAAGGGTATATATAAGTTTGTCATTCCGTTTGTAATTTCTACAATATTGATACTACACCCTATAAAGTATATATATTCTGGGTCCTTCTGAAAAGCGAAGTTGATTTAACGATATCCGTCCGTCTGTCCGTCCGTCTGTCCGTCTGTCCGTCTGTCCGTCTGTCCGTCTTACGTTTGATATGTGTTTTCCGGAGACTCCAGACATGATAGCGGCTAGGTTGTTTCATACTTATGTCACATATAGTCCACCATTTCTTGCTATTGAAATTCAGCCACATCGGTCCAAAAATGGCTGAGATATGAGCAAAAAACCACGACTACCTCTAATTTTTTCCAAAAATCCCTTGTTGTTGTTGTATTTTTATTACTTTTTTGTGTATATCTGGAGAACGGCAAGAGCCAAAGTTTCCAAATTAGGTACACACATTAAGGTTATCAATATACAGCACTCCACAAAATGTGGGCGGGATTGAACAAGTGGGCGTGGTACCTCCCGTGCAAAAAATATCAAAAATTGTATAAAAACCTGCTTTTTTGGACTGTCATAAGACCTATGGTTACGCGTTATTTATCAAAAGATCGGAAATCTTTAGTAGAAAATATTTTCTGAAAATTTCGGAAAAATCGGTTCAGATACAAAAAAGTTATGACCAAAATATAATTTTTTTTTTGGAAAATACCCATTTTCGGACACAATAGAACTCAAGCAAATGGTAAATTTCTTCTTTAACACGTCAGTATATAAATCTGTCAAATCGGTTAAAAAATGGCTGAGTTATAACCGAAATACTGAATTCCCAAAAATTACTCTTTTTATACCCTTCACCGAAGGTAAAAGGGTATATATAAGTTTGTCATTCCGTTTGTAATTTCTACAATATTGATACTACACCCTATAAAGTATATATATTCTGGGTCCTTCTGAAAAGCGAAGTTGATTTAACGATATCCGTCCGTCTGTCCGTCCGTCTGTCCGTCTGTCCGTCTGTCCGTCTTACGTTTGATATGTGTTTTCCGGAGACTCCAGACATGATAGCGGCTAGGTTGTTTCACACTTATGTCACATATAGTCCACCATTTCTTGCTATTGAAATTCAGCCACATCGGTCCAAAAATGGCTGAGATATGAGCAAAAAACCACGACTACCTCTAATTTTTTCCAAAAATCCCTTGTTGTTGTTGTATTTTTATTACTTTTTTGTGTATATCTGGAGAACGGCAAGAGCCAAAGTTTCCAAATTAGGTACACACATTAAGGTTATCAATATACAGCACTCCACAAAATGTGGGCGGGATTGAACAAGTGGGCGTGGTACCTCCCGTGCAAAAAATATCAAAAATTGTATAAAAACCTGCTTTTTTGGACTGTCATAAGACCTATGGTTACGCGTTATTTATCAAAAGATCGGAAATCTTTAGTAGAAAATATTTTCTGAAAATTTCGGAAAAATCGGTTCAGATACAAAAAAGTTATGACCAAAATATAATTTTTTTTTTGAAAATACCCATTTTCGGACACAATAGAACTCAAGCAAATGGTAAATTTCTTCTTTAACACGTCAGTATATAAATCTGTCAAATCGGTTAAAAAATGGCTGAGTTATAACCGAAATACTGAATTCCCAAAAATTACTCTTTTTATACCCTTCACCGAAGGTAAAAGGGTATATATAAGTTTGTCATTCCGTTTGTAATTTCTACAATATTGATACTACACCCTATAAAGTATATATATTCTGGGTCCTTCTGAAAAGCGAAGTTGATTTAACGATATCCGTCCGTCTGTCCGTCCGTCTGTCCGTCTGTCCGTCTGTCCGTCTTACGTTTGATATGTGTTTTCCGGAGACTCCAGACATGATAGCGGCTAGGTTGTTTCACACTTATGTCACATATAGTCCACCATTTCTTGCTATTGAAATTCAGCCACATCGGTCCAAAAATGGCTGAGATATGAGCAAAAAACCACGACTACCTCTAATTTTTTCCAAAAATCCCTTGTTGTTGTTGTATTTTTATTACTTTTTTGTGTATATCTGGAGAACGGCAAGAGCCAAAGTTTCCAAATTAGGTACACACATTAAGGTTATCAATATACAGCACTCCACAAAATGTGGGCGGGATTGAACAAGTGGGCGTGGTACCTCCCGTGCAAAAAATATCAAAAATTGTATAAAAACCTGCTTTTTTGGACTGTCATAAGACCTATGGTTACGCGTTAGTTATCAAAAGATCGGAAATCTTTAGTAGAAAATATTTTCTGAAAATTTCGGAAAAATCGGTTCAGATACAAAAAAGTTATGACCAAAATATAATTTTTTTTTTGGAAAATACCCATTTTCGGACACAATAGAACTCAAGCAAATGGTAAATTTCTTCTTTAACACGTCAGTATATAAATCTGTCAAATCGGTTAAAAAATGGCTGAGTTATAACCGAAATACTGAATTCCCAAAAATTACTCTTTTTATACCCTTCACCGAAGGTAAAAGGGTATATATAAGTTTGTCATTCCGTTTGTAATTTCTACAATATTGATACTACACCCTATAAAGTATATATATTCTGGGTCCTTCTGAAAAGCGAAGTTGATTTAACGATATCCGTCCGTCTGTCCGTCCGTCTGTCCGTCTGTCCGTCTGTCCGTCTTACGTTTGATATGTGTTTTCCGGAGACTCCAGACATGATAGCGGCTAGGTTGTTTCACACTTATGTCACATATAGTCCACCATTTCTTGCTATTGAAATTCAGCCACATCGGTCCAAAAATGGCTGAGATATGAGCAAAAAACCACGACTACCTCTAATTTTTTCCAAAAATCCCTAGTTGTTGTTGTATTTTTATTACTTTTTTGTGTATATCTGGAGAACGGCAAGAGCCAAAGTTTCCAAATTAGGTACACACATTAAGGTTATCAATATACAGCACTCCACAAAATGTGGGCGGGATTGAACAAGTGGGCGTGGTACCTCCCGTGCAAAAAATATCAAAAATTGTATAAAAACCTGCTTTTTTGGACTGTCATAAGACCTATGGTTACGCGTTATTTATCAAAAGATCGGAAATCTTTAGTAGAAAATATTTTCTGAAAATTTCGGAAAAATCGGTTCAGATACAAAAAAGTTATGACCAAAATATAATTTTTTTTTTTGAAAATACCCATTTTCGGACACAATAGAACTCAAGCAAATGGTAAATTTCTTCTTTAACACGTCAGTATATAAATCTGTCAAATCGGTTAAAAAATGGCTGAGTTATAACCGAAATACTGAATTCCCAAAAATTACTCTTTTTATACCCTTCACCGAAGGTAAAAGGGTATATATAAGTTTGTCATTCCGTTTGTAATTTCTACAATATTGATACTACACCCTATAAAGTATATATATTCTGGGTCCTTCTGAAAAGCGAAGTTGATTTAACGATATCCGTCCGTCTGTCCGTCCGTCTGTCCGTCTGTCCGTCTGTCCGTCTTACGTTTGATATGTGTTTTCCGGAGACTCCAGACATGATAGCGGCTAGGTTGTTTCACACTTATGTCACATATAGTCCACCATTTCTTGCTATTGAAATTCAGCCACATCGGTCCAAAAATGGCTGAGATATGAGCAAAAAACCACGACTACCTCTAATTTTTTCCAAAAATCCCTTGTTGTTGTTGTATTTTTATTACTTTTTTGTGTATATCTGGAGAACGGCAAGAGCCAAAGTTTCCAAATTAGGTACACACATTAAGGTTATCAATATACAGCACTCCACAAAATGTGGGCGGGATTGAACAAGTGGGCGTGGTACCTCCCGTGCAAAAAATATCAAAAATTGTATAAAAACCTGCTTTTTTGGACTGTCATAAGACCTATGGTTACGCGTTATTTATCAAAAGATCGGAAATCTTTAGTAGAAAATATTTTCTGAAAATTTCGGAAAAATCGGTTCAGATACAAAAAAGTTATGACCAAAATATAATTTTTTTTTTGGAAAATACCCATTTTCGGACACAATAGATCTTCCCGAGTCCAAGGTTTATAACTCAAGCAAATGGTAAATTTCTTCTTTAACACGTCAGTATATAAATCTGTCAAATCGGTTAAGAAATGGCTGAGTTATAACCGAAATACTGAATTCCCAAAAATTACTCTTTTTATACCCTTCACCGAAGGTAAAAGGGTATATATAAGTTTGTCATTCCGTTTGTAATTTCTACAATATTGATACTACACCCTATAAAGTATATATATTCTGGGTCCTTCTGAAAAGCGAAGTTGATTTAACGATATCCGTCCGTCTGTCCGTCCGTCTGTCCGTCTGTCCGTCTTACGTTTGATATGTGTTTTCCGGAGACTCCAGACATGATAGCGGCTAGGTTGTTTCACACTTATGTCACATATAGTCCACCATTTCTTGCTATTGAAATTCAGCCACATCGGTCCAAAAATGGCTGAGATATGAGCAAAAAACCACGACTACCTCTAATTTTTTCCAAAAATCCCTAGTTGTTGTTGTATTTTTATTACTTTTTTGTGTATATCTGGAGAACGGCAAGAGCCAAAGTTTCCAAATTAGGTACACACATTAAGGTTATCAATATACAGCACTCCACAAAATGTGGGCGGGATTGAACAAGTGGGCGTGGTACCTCCCGTGCAAAAAATATCAAAAATTGTATAAAAACCTGCTTTTTTGGACTGTCATAAGACCTATGGTTACGCGTTATTTATCAAAAGATCGGAAATCTTTAGTAGAAAATATTTTCTGAAAATTTCGGAAAAATCGGTTCAGATACAAAAAAGTTATGACCAAAATATAATTTTTTTTTTTGAAAATACCCATTTTCGGACACAATAGAACTCAAGCAAATGGTAAATTTCTTCTTTAACACGTCAGTATATAAATCTGTCAAATCGGTTAAGAAATGGCTGAGTTATAACCGAAATACTGAATTCCCAAAAATTACTCTTTTTATACCCTTCACCGAAGGTAAAAGGGTATATATAAGTTTGTCATTCCGTTTGTAATTTCTACAATATTGATACTACACCCTATAAAGTATATATATTCTGGGTCCTTCTGAAAAGCGAAGTTGATTTAACGATATCCGTCCGTCTGTCCGTCCGTCTGTCCGTCTGTCCGTCTTACGTTTGATATGTGTTTTCCGGAGACTCCAGACATGATAGCGGCTAGGTTGTTTCACACTTATGTCACATATAGTCCACCATTTCTTGCTATTGAAATTCAGCCACATCGGTCCAAAAATGGCTGAGATATGAGCAAAAAACCACGACTACCTCTAATTTTTTCCAAAAATCCCTAGTTGTTGTTGTATTTTTATTACTTTTTTGTGTATATCTGGAGAACGGCAAGAGCCAAAGTTTCCAAATTAGGTACACACATTAAGGTTATCAATATACAGCACTCCACAAAATGTGGGCGGGATTGAACAAGTGGGCGTGGTACCTCCCGTGCAAAAAATATCAAAAATTGTATAAAAACCTGCTTTTTTGGACTGTCATAAGACCTATGGTTACGCGTTATTTATCAAAAGATCGGAAATCTTTAGTAGAAAATATTTTCTGAAAATTTCGGAAAAATCGGTTCAGATACAAAAAAGTTATGACCAAAATATAATTTTTTTTTTTGAAAATACCCATTTTCGGACACAATAGAACTCAAGCAAATGGTAAATTTCTTCTTTAACACGTCAGTATATAAATCTGTCAAATCGGTTAAAAAATGGCTGAGTTATAACCGAAATACTGAATTCCCAAAAATTACTCTTTTTATACCCTTCACCGAAGGTAAAAGGGTATATATAAGTTTGTCATTCCGTTTGTAATTTCTACAATATTGATACTACACCCTATAAAGTATATATATTCTGGGTCCTTCTGAAAAGCGAAGTTGATTTAACGATATCCGTCCGTCTGTCCGTCTGTCCGTCTGTCCGTCTTATGTTTGATATGTGTTTTCCGGAGACTCCAGACATGATAGCGGCTAGGTTGTTTCACACATGTCACATATAGTCCACCATTTCTTGCTATTGAAATTCAGCCACATCGGTCCAAAAATGGCTGAGATATGAGCAAAAAACCACGACTACCTCTAATTTTTTCCAAAAATCCCTTGTTGTTGTTGTATTTTTATTACTTTTTTGTGTATATCTGGAGAACGGCAAGAGCCAAAGTTTCCAAATTAGGTACACACATTAAGGTTATCAATATACAGCACTCCACAAAATGTGGGCGGGATTGAACAAGTGGGCGTGGTACCTCCCGTGCAAAAAATATCAAAAATTGTATAAAAACCTGCTTTTTTGGACTGTCATAAGACCTATGGTTACGCGTTATTTATCAAAAGATCGGAAATCTTTAGTAGAAAATATTTTCTGAAAATTTCGGAAAAATCGGTTCAGATACAAAAAAGTTATGACCAAAATATAATTTTTTTTTTGGAAAATACCCATTTTCGGACACAATAGATCTTCCCGAGTCCAAGGTTTATAACTCAAGCAAATGGTAAATTTCTTCTTTAACACGTCAGTATATAAATCTGTCAAATCGGTTAAGAAATGGCTGAGTTATAACCGAAATACTGAATTCCCAAAAATTACTCTTTTTATACCCTTCACCGAAGGTAAAAGGGTATATATAAGTTTGTCATTCCGTTTGTAATTTCTACAATATTGATACTACACCCTATAAAGTATATATATTCTGGGTCCTTCTGAAAAGCGAAGTTGATTTAACGATATCCGTCCGTCTGTCCGTCCGTCTGTCCGTCTGTCCGTCTTACGTTTGATATGTGTTTTCCGGAGACTCCAGACATGATAGCGGCTAGGTTGTTTCACACTTATGTCACATATAGTCCACCATTTCTTGCTATTGAAATTCAGCCACATCGGTCCAAAAATGGCTGAGATATGAGCAAAAAACCACGACTACCTCTAATTTTTTCCAAAAATCCCTAGTTGTTGTTGTATTTTTATTACTTTTTTGTGTATATCTGGAGAACGGCAAGAGCCAAAGTTTCCAAATTAGGTACACACATTAAGGTTATCAATATACAGCACTCCACAAAATGTGGGCGGGATTGAACAAGTGGGCGTGGTACCTCCCGTGCAAAAAATATCAAAAATTGTATAAAAACCTGCTTTTTTGGACTGTCATAAGACCTATGGTTACGCGTTATTTATCAAAAGATCGGAAATCTTTAGTAGAAAATATTTTCTGAAAATTTCGGAAAAATCGGTTCAGATACAAAAAAGTTATGACCAAAATATAATTTTTTTTTTTGAAAATACCCATTTTCGGACACAATAGAACTCAAGCAAATGGTAAATTTCTTCTTTAACACGTCAGTATATAAATCTGTCAAATCGGTTAAAAAATGGCTGAGTTATAACCGAAATACTGAATTCCCAAAAATTACTCTTTTTATACCCTTCACCGAAGGTAAAAGGGTATATATAAGTTTGTCATTCCGTTTGTAATTTCTACAATATTGATACTACACCCTATAAAGTATATATATTCTGGGTCCTTCTGAAAAGCGAAGTTGATTTAACGATATCCGTCCGTCTGTCCGTCTGTCCGTCTGTCCGTCTTATGTTTGATATGTGTTTTCCGGAGACTCCAGACATGATAGCGGCTAGGTTGTTTCACACATGTCACATATAGTCCACCATTTCTTGCTATTGAAATTCAGCCACATCGGTCCAAAAATGGCTGAGATATGAGCAAAAAACCACGACTACCTCTAATTTTTTCCAAAAATCCCTTGTTGTTGTTGTATTTTTATTACTTTTTTGTGTATATCTGGAGAACGGCAAGAGCCAAAGTTTCCAAATTAGGTACACACATTAAGGTTATCAATATACAGCACTCCACAAAATGTGGGCGGGATTGAACAAGTGGGCGTGGTACCTCCCGTGCAAAAAATATCAAAAATTGTATAAAAACCTGCTTTTTTGGACTGTCATAAGACCTATGGTTACGCGTTATTTATCAAAAGATCGGAAATCTTTAGTAGAAAATATTTTCTGAAAATTTCGGAAAAATCGGTTCAGATACAAAAAAGTTATGACCAAAATATAATTTTTTTTTTGGAAAATACCCATTTTCGGACACAATAGATCTTCCCGAGTCCAAGGTTTATAACTCAAGCAAATGGTAAATTTCTTCTTTAACACGTCAGTATATAAATCTGTCAAATCGGTTAAGAAATGGCTGAGTTATAACCGAAATACTGAATTCCCAAAAATTACTCTTTTTATACCCTTCACCGAAGGTAAAAGGGTATATATAAGTTTGTCATTCCGTTTGTAATTTCTACAATATTGATACTACACCCTATAAAGTATATATATTCTGGGTCCTTCTGAAAAGCGAAGTTGATTTAACGATATCCGTCCGTCTGTCCGTCCGTCTGTCCGTCTGTCCGTCTTACGTTTGATATGTGTTTTCCGGAGACTCCAGACATGATAGCGGCTAGGTTGTTTCACACTTATGTCACATATAGTCCACCATTTCTTGCTATTGAAATTCAGCCACATCGGTCCAAAAATGGCTGAGATATGAGCAAAAAACCACGACTACCTCTAATTTTTTCCAAAAATCCCTAGTTGTTGTTGTATTTTTATTACTTTTTTGTGTATATCTGGAGAACGGCAAGAGCCAAAGTTTCCAAATTAGGTACACACATTAAGGTTATCAATATACAGCACTCCACAAAATGTGGGCGGGATTGAACAAGTGGGCGTGGTACCTCCCGTGCAAAAAATATCAAAAATTGTATAAAAACCTGCTTTTTTGGACTGTCATAAGACCTATGGTTACGCGTTATTTATCAAAAGATCGGAAATCTTTAGTAGAAAATATTTTCTGAAAATTTCGGAAAAATCGGTTCAGATACAAAAAAGTTATGACCAAAATATAATTTTTTTTTTTGAAAATACCCATTTTCGGACACAATAGAACTCAAGCAAATGGTAAATTTCTTCTTTAACACGTCAGTATATAAATCTGTCAAATCGGTTAAAAAATGGCTGAGTTATAACCGAAATACTGAATTCCCAAAAATTACTCTTTTTATACCCTTCACCGAAGGTAAAAGGGTATATATAAGTTTGTCATTCCGTTTGTAATTTCTACAATATTGATACTACACCCTATAAAGTATATATATTCTGGGTCCTTCTGAAAAGCGAAGTTGATTTAACGATATCCGTCCGTCTGTCCGTCTGTCCGTCTGTCCGTCTTATGTTTGATATGTGTTTTCCGGAGACTCCAGACATGATAGCGGCTAGGTTGTTTCACACATGTCACATATAGTCCACCATTTCTTGCTATTGAAATTCAGCCACATCGGTCCAAAAATGGCTGAGATATGAGCAAAAAACCACGACTACCTCTAATTTTTTCCAAAAATCCCTTGTTGTTGTTGTATTTTTATTACTTTTTTGTGTATATCTGGAGAACGGCAAGAGCCAAAGTTTCCAAATTAGGTACACACATTAAGGTTATCAATATACAGCACTCCACAAAATGTGGGCGGGATTGAACAAGTGGGCGTGGTACCTCCCGTGCAAAAAATATCAAAAATTGTATAAAAACCTGCTTTTTTGGACTGTCATAAGACCTATGGTTACGCGTTATTTATCAAAAGATCGGAAATCTTTAGTAGAAAATATTTTCTGAAAATTTCGGAAAAATCGGTTCAGATACAAAAAAGTTATGACCAAAATATAATTTTTTTTTTGGAAAATACCCATTTTCGGACACAATAGATCTTCCCGAGTCCAAGGTTTATAACTCAAGCAAATGGTAAATTTCTTCTTTAACACGTCAGTATATAAATCTGTCAAATCGGTTAAGAAATGGCTGAGTTATAACCGAAATACTGAATTCCCAAAAATTACTCTTTTTATACCCTTCACCGAAGGTAAAAGGGTATATATAAGTTTGTCATTCCGTTTGTAATTTCTACAATATTGATACTACACCCTATAAAGTATATATATTCTGGGTCCTTCTGAAAAGCGAAGTTGATTTAACGATATCCGTCCGTCTGTCCGTCCGTCTGTCCGTCTGTCCGTCTTACGTTTGATATGTGTTTTCCGGAGACTCCAGACATGATAGCGGCTAGGTTGTTTCACACTTATGTCACATATAGTCCACCATTTCTTGCTATTGAAATTCAGCCACATCGGTCCAAAAATGGCTGAGATATGAGCAAAAAACCACGACTACCTCTAATTTTTTCCAAAAATCCCTAGTTGTTGTTGTATTTTTATTACTTTTTTGTGTATATCTGGAGAACGGCAAGAGCCAAAGTTTCCAAATTAGGTACACACATTAAGGTTATCAATATACAGCACTCCACAAAATGTGGGCGGGATTGAACAAGTGGGCGTGGTACCTCCCGTGCAAAAAATATCAAAAATTGTATAAAAACCTGCTTTTTTGGACTGTCATAAGACCTATGGTTACGCGTTATTTATCAAAAGATCGGAAATCTTTAGTAGAAAATATTTTCTGAAAATTTCGGAAAAATCGGTTCAGATACAAAAAAGTTATGACCAAAATATAATTTTTTTTTTTGAAAATACCCATTTTCGGACACAATAGAACTCAAGCAAATGGTAAATTTCTTCTTTAACACGTCAGTATATAAATCTGTCAAATCGGTTAAAAAATGGCTGAGTTATAACCGAAATACTGAATTCCCAAAAATTACTCTTTTTATACCCTTCACCGAAGGTAAAAGGGTATATATAAGTTTGTCATTCCGTTTGTAATTTCTACAATATTGATACTACACCCTATAAAGTATATATATTCTGGGTCCTTCTGAAAAGCGAAGTTGATTTAACGATATCCGTCCGTCTGTCCGTCTGTCCGTCTGTCCGTCTTATGTTTGATATGTGTTTTCCGGAGACTCCAGACATGATAGCGGCTAGGTTGTTTCACACATGTCACATATAGTCCACCATTTCTTGCTATTGAAATTCAGCCACATCGGTCCAAAAATGGCTGAGATATGAGCAAAAAACCACGACTACCTCTAATTTTTTCCAAAAATCCCTTGTTGTTGTTGTATTTTTATTACTTTTTTGTGTATATCTGGAGAACGGCAAGAGCCAAAGTTTCCAAATTAGGTACACACATTAAGGTTATCAATATACAGCACTCCACAAAATGTGGGCGGGATTGAACAAGTGGGCGTGGTACCTCCCGTGCAAAAAATATCAAAAATTGTATAAAAACCTGCTTTTTTGGACTGTCATAAGACCTATGGTTACGCGTTATTTATCAAAAGATCGGAAATCTTTAGTAGAAAATATTTTCTGAAAATTTCGGAAAAATCGGTTCAGATACAAAAAAGTTATGACCAAAATATAATTTTTTTTTTGGAAAATACCCATTTTCGGACACAATAGATCTTCCCGAGTCCAAGGTTTATAACTCAAGCAAATGGTAAATTTCTTCTTTAACACGTCAGTATATAAATCTGTCAAATCGGTTAAGAAATGGCTGAGTTATAACCGAAATACTGAATTCCCAAAAATTACTCTTTTTATACCCTTCACCGAAGGTAAAAGGGTATATATAAGTTTGTCATTCCGTTTGTAATTTCTACAATATTGATACTACACCCTATAAAGTATATATATTCTGGGTCCTTCTGAAAAGCGAAGTTGATTTAACGATATCCGTCCGTCTGTCCGTCCGTCTGTCCGTCTGTCCGTCTTACGTTTGATATGTGTTTTCCGGAGACTCCAGACATGATAGCGGCTAGGTTGTTTCACACTTATGTCACATATAGTCCACCATTTCTTGCTATTGAAATTCAGCCACATCGGTCCAAAAATGGCTGAGATATGAGCAAAAAACCACGACTACCTCTAATTTTTTCCAAAAATCCCTAGTTGTTGTTGTATTTTTATTACTTTTTTGTGTATATCTGGAGAACGGCAAGAGCCAAAGTTTCCAAATTAGGTACACACATTAAGGTTATCAATATACAGCACTCCACAAAATGTGGGCGGGATTGAACAAGTGGGCGTGGTACCTCCCGTGCAAAAAATATCAAAAATTGTATAAAAACCTGCTTTTTTGGACTGTCATAAGACCTATGGTTACGCGTTATTTATCAAAAGATCGGAAATCTTTAGTAGAAAATATTTTCTGAAAATTTCGGAAAAATCGGTTCAGATACAAAAAAGTTATGACCAAAATATAATTTTTTTTTTTGAAAATACCCATTTTCGGACACAATAGAACTCAAGCAAATGGTAAATTTCTTCTTTAACACGTCAGTATATAAATCTGTCAAATCGGTTAAAAAATGGCTGAGTTATAACCGAAATACTGAATTCCCAAAAATTACTCTTTTTATACCCTTCACCGAAGGTAAAAGGGTATATATAAGTTTGTCATTCCGTTTGTAATTTCTACAATATTGATACTACACCCTATAAAGTATATATATTCTGGGTCCTTCTGAAAAGCGAAGTTGATTTAACGATATCCGTCCGTCTGTCCGTCTGTCCGTCTGTCCGTCTTATGTTTGATATGTGTTTTCCGGAGACTCCAGACATGATAGCGGCTAGGTTGTTTCACACATGTCACATATAGTCCACCATTTCTTGCTATTGAAATTCAGCCACATCGGTCCAAAAATGGCTGAGATATGAGCAAAAAACCACGACTACCTCTAATTTTTTCCAAAAATCCCTTGTTGTTGTTGTATTTTTATTACTTTTTTGTGTATATCTGGAGAACGGCAAGAGCCAAAGTTTCCAAATTAGGTACACACATTAAGGTTATCAATATACAGCACTCCACAAAATGTGGGCGGGATTGAACAAGTGGGCGTGGTACCTCCCGTGCAAAAAATATCAAAAATTGTATAAAAACCTGCTTTTTTGGACTGTCATAAGACCTATGGTTACGCGTTATTTATCAAAAGATCGGAAATCTTTAGTAGAAAATATTTTCTGAAAATTTCGGAAAAATCGGTTCAGATACAAAAAAGTTATGACCAAAATATAATTTTTTTTTTGGAAAATACCCATTTTCGGACACAATAGATCTTCCCGAGTCCAAGGTTTATAACTCAAGCAAATGGTAAATTTCTTCTTTAACACGTCAGTATATAAATCTGTCAAATCGGTTAAGAAATGGCTGAGTTATAACCGAAATACTGAATTCCCAAAAATTACTCTTTTTATACCCTTCACCGAAGGTAAAAGGGTATATATAAGTTTGTCATTCCGTTTGTAATTTCTACAATATTGATACTACACCCTATAAAGTATATATATTCTGGGTCCTTCTGAAAAGCGAAGTTGATTTAACGATATCCGTCTCTTCCCCCCCCCCGCCCCCCTTTGCATTTGTTTACATATACTAGCATAATGCCCAATATGATTTTCGTTACCACCCTTCTTTAATTTTTCATCTATTTAAGGAAATAATTTTAACAAATAGAAACGGGGAATTTTTGATTATTTTTGCCACTTAAAAACCCGCCAAAAAAGATAAATCTACGGTATGACAACAGTGCCTATACAAAAAGAAACCAAACAAACACACATACATGGTACAAACTATTTTGGTGATTATAGGCCACCTTTGCTTTATTGTGGTGAACTAAAACATCAAAAATAATTACAACTCAACTGTGTTGAGTTGTGAACTGTAAACTGATCATATTTACTTTTAATGATATTCATGAAACGTTCCTTCATGGTCCAGTTGTCTAGGGGGTTTGCTTAGGTTAGAAACTGTGAGTCCCTGGTTCGAATCGTGTTTTTTCAAAAAGAAAATTTTTTTTAAATTTTTTTATGTTCTGAAACGATTTAAAAAAATATTTACCAGTTTTAACTTTTGAAATTTAATTTATAATGAAGTTTTATGTATTGTATATATGTATGTTTATGTAGCAATTATTTAGGTTTTGTCTAGTTGCTCTGTATTCTGCTCGCACAATGGTGAAGGGTATATAAGATTCGGCACAGCCGAATATAGCACTCTTACTTGTTTTAATATAAAACGACAAAAAATTAATAAATGTGTTGGTTTATTTTAATATTTAAAAAATTATAGTTTTTTTTTAAATAAAATACGAAAAACAACCCTGCAGGAAATGTCACTAGTGAATCAGTATTGATTCACTACTGACACTGTCACCAGTACTAGTGACTTATTATACCCCCGACAATGCTTTTTTACTATAGACATTTACCATGTGCGTGTCATTGGAAATCTACTACTGACGTTGTCACTACTGAGTAGGTGGTTCTTTTGGGACCATATGTAGACATTGTCACCAGAGATTCACTAGTGCATTTTAGTAATTCTAGTCTACACTTTTGATACTTTTCTAAAAAAGACGTCGTTAATGAAACACAAAATATAACAAATGGAGTTTCTTATCTACTATTAAAATTTATAACGATTAATGTACTGCATATTTATTGTAGCACAAATGAAAAAATGCTATATTAATAAAAAAAATTATGCCGTTGACGAATAATAGTGCTTTGGCGGCAAATAAGAACTTCATTCTCATCAAAGCAAATAAAAAAACTGTAGACACTTTGTTGACATGTCGCCAAGAAGTCACTAAAATAGTCGACACAACTGGTGACTTGGAGACACTTGTCCCCAGGTTTCCTTCAGGGAATTAATAAATGTATTGGTTTGTTTTAATATTAAAAAAATAAGTTTTTTTTAAATATAATACGAAAAAAATAATAAACGTTTTGGTTTATTTTAATATTAAAAAATAACAGTTCAGTATTTACAATGTTTAAATCGCAGAGCATATAGAGATGAAAAAAGTGACGCAAGAAAAATGCCCAAATAATTTGCGAGGACAGCTTTCGAAGATAAAGAAATGAAGCGGTTTTTTGATAGTGAAGTGGCAAGTTGAAAGAACAGGCCAATGTAATTAACACAAAGTGCTTGATTAAAACAAAAATTCGCAATATTTTCTTTCTCGTGACGCCTCTGTGTGCTCTGTGGTTTAAATATTAATCGTTTTGATATCATTCAAAACGCTTGATAAAACAGTACTTTTTTCATTAGTTTTAACGTCTATATTATAAAAATATTGTTGAAAAAATAGCCAGATATTTTTACAATCTTCAGAATACCTTAAATTAAGGACATGAAAAATTTTAAAGGCAACATCGACACATGTAACTATGTTTGACAGCTTATAAAATATGTTGCCGTAAAATACATAAAATTCGTTAAGTTGTAGCAAAGATCTCCCAACACCACAAATTATTGGTTGAAGAGTTTCTTTTTTTATATACAGGTCATCAATAACTAACCTAATTTTTGTGTTAAGTTCCATTACTGTTGATGCCCACAAGAAAAATGCGTTTCGGGGGTCTTCAATGGATGTTTTAACGAATTTTCTTTTACGAGTACCCTCGTTAATCACACATTTTCTTGAATTTGGCTTTAGTAAGGAATGTAGAAGATGTAAAATAATAATATTTCTTTGCTCTGAAAAAAATTGAATTTCACATAAAGTTTAAATGATTTCGTCACATGAAAACATACCGCTCACCGGCTGCAATAACGGCACAATTCATACTGCACTTAATCAGCAAAAGGATATTAAGGCTGTTTTCCTAAACGTGTGTTTGCAATGTATCAATTTGTGCCATTTTTGCAGCCGGTGAGCGGTATGAAAACTTATACGTAATTGCTAAATTTATATACATATTTATAATTAAATTAAACAAAATTAGAAGTTACCGTAGTTATCTTCAGACTCTTTTAATTTCTGAATTAGCTGTAAACTTTCAGGACTTTGGACTCTGGTTTGAATAAGTTTTAAAATAGAATTACAAAAAGCTTCCCATTTTTCATATAACAAATTAACTTTTTCAGGAAATAGTATTGAAAAGTCGGAAGTTACCTACAAGATATGATGTTAGAGATAATTAATATTGAAAAAAAACAATAGTCTAACCAATTTGTAGCCATACGCCTGTTTAAAAAGTGGCCACTCTTCAAATATTTCTAACAAACTATGTTGTTCGCGGATGTAAAATTTTCTTAATGAAAAAGTTTCTTCCCATTTTTTTAAAACTTCATCAAAGGGTTCAACATTATACTTCAGCCAATCTCTTTTGGCTATTTGATTTTCGTCTGTAGAAAAAGATGATTGAAATTATAATATAAAACCTCATCAAACACAAAGTCATATGGTTAAAATAAGATGGTTTTTATTTTGCTGTTTTCCTCCATATATGGAGAAAATCGGGCACAGCACTTAATAAAGAAAATCTATTGCCGACTGTCAAGCATGGTGGAGGAGGTGTGATGATGTGGGGATGTATGGCAGCTGGAGGAGTTGGTAATTTTGAGTTTATAGAGTCAACAATGGACAAATACGGTTACCTAGACATCCTAAAAAGGAATGTAAAGCAAAGTGCGGAAAAATTGGGTTTATCTAATGACTACTACTTTCAGCAAGGTTAGGTTAGGTTAGGAGTTGTAAAGCTTTGGCTTCTATATAATGTTCCAAAAATGCTGCCTACACCGCCACAATCACCCGATATTAATCCGATAGAGCATTTGTGGGCATTATTAGAAAGAAAATTCGGAACAAGCCTAGTTTACCAACGCAGCTCTAAATAAAAAAAAGTACATAGGGTGATAGAAAATTGAAAAATAAGAAGAAAAACTAAAGGCAAAATTCTCGGAAACGCATAGTTTCCGAGTTATGTACATCGAAAGTTTTGATATGAATTTGTGATTTCCCACTACATTTCTGAACGTATATGGCCAATATTGGTATCATTTGAAAGATTTTGAACATATCTTTCTGGAAATGCAAAATTTTTTTTACTCTTTAGCTCCTAATACAGTTTTTCCAAATAAATAATACCAAATAGGTAATAAAAATTTAATCAAAAAAATCCCAGCTTCGCTAAATAAAGCTTCTCCACATAGCCGGCCTTTGACCGGGCGCAAGGGTTTTCTCCTCTATGGTATAATAAACACCGGCTTCGCTATATTAAGCTTTTCCACATAGCCGGCCTTTGGCCGGGCGCAAGGATTTTCTCCTCTATGGTATAACAAACACCGGCTTCGCCAAATAAATGTAAAATGTACAACCCTTTACAGCCCAATAACAATATTGAAAATGTTACCTAAATGGCAGCAGAGAGCTCGTTGGAAGAGGAATCAGAGAGCGAATAATTTTTTTTAAATAAATGTAAAATGTACAACCCTTTACAGCCCAATAACAATATTGAAAATGTTACCTAAATGGCAGCAGAGAGCTCGTAGGAAGAGGAATCAGAGAGCGAATAATTTTTTTAATTTCTTAGTGTAGCTAGAAATAAGTATGTATGTATGAAAGTTAAGTTTATTTTAGAAAAAAGTGAATTAAAAAACAAATTTAAAACATAAATACATACATATATTGTTTTGTATGCTTACTAAAAACTTTTGTTTTTTCGTAAATTCATCGCCGATCCTTAATGGATTAAGAATTTTTAAATAAAATGTTTATATCCAGAAAGATCTATTCAAAAGCTTTCAAATGATACCAATATTGGCCATATAGGTTCAGAAATGTAATGGGAAATCGCAAATTCATATGAAAACTTCAGAGGCCCATAACTCGGAAACGAAACTATGCGTTTCCGAGAATTTTGCCATTTGATTTTTTCTTCTTATTTTTCAATTTTCTATCACCCTGTGTACTTTTTTTTTATTTGGAGCTGCGTTGGTAAACTAGACTTAAGCCGAAAAATCCGCCACCACAATATAACCAGTAAGGCGATGCTTAAAGATGTAATCAAGAGCGGATGGGAGAATATTTCACCTGAGGAGACCACGCACCTGGTTAATTCCATGCAAAACAGGCTTAGAGAGGTTCTTAAATGCCGTGGATATCCGATGCGATACTAACTTTAAGTTATTTTTTAATTATAATATTTTTTTTTATAATTCTCTTGTTATGAGCGTAGACTTTTGACGTAATATCTTTTGAGTTCAAAAATCATTTTTGTTGTTTTTATAAATAATATTATTAGTTTGCAAAAAAAATTTCCTTATAATGTAAGCCTGAAGTACAATAATTAATTTAATAAAAAACAACAATTTGGTTTAAGGATTGATGTTTGACTATTGACGTCAGCAGACGTCGATGGCTGCGAGTGTAAAACGGCAAATCCATCTGAGGAGATCGAGTGGTTGCGATCGAAACATGTCATGGTAACCTGCCGGCCCGGGTTCGAGCCCCGGCCACGGTCAAGAATGAAAGATTATCAATAACAATTTTAATTAATTTTCATGTTGTAAAACACCTTTCTTCATAAAAATAATTTAATGAAAATTAAATTTAATGAACTTAAGCCTAATTAAAAATATAAAAAATTTGGATTAAAAACCATAAATAGTTCAACAAAATAACCACAATACTAATTATTTAATAAAAAACTTTGACAACAATCCCGTTAAATTTTTTTAATTTCTAATCATAAGTAAACAATACGCTGTGGGAGCGTAGACTTTTGACACCTAGTGTACCTATAATTACATTGAGTGCATAAATTAATAAATACTTTTTTTTATTGCATTGTTGTCTGTTGATAAATAAGTTTTAGGTTTGTCAGTATATCTGAATTATAACTCAAGAACATATTAATGCATGTATGCAAATACGTATGTACGTGTATGATACAGCATCAAAAGTAGAAAACAAAAGCAAACGTATGACCCCTATTCTGCGTTTCGATTCGGATCGAAATTTTCTCCGTTTTTGGCAACTTTGATATTCTGTGCACATATTCTGTGACTCCCGCGTCGAAAAACTTTTCGATTGAAATGTGAGAACTGAAATAAAAATACCATAAATTGAAACAAACATGTTTTTCTCACTAAACTGTTACTGTATCATTTTTGGTGTGTAATAGCTGTAACGTAAGGAAATTACTCGCCAAAAATGTTTCAGTAACAGTTAAGTGAGAAAAACGTGTTTGTTTCAACTTATGGTATTTTTGTTTCAGTTCTCACATTTCAATCGAAAAGTTTTTCAACGCGGGAGTCACAGAATATGGGCACAGAATATCAAAGTTGCCAAAAACGGAGAAAATTTCGATCCGAATCGAAACGCAGAATAGGGGTGATTATATTGTCAATGCAAACGCATTTTGTAAGTACACTCCAAGTCAATTCGAATAGGTACATAGCAGGTTATTGAAATTTTAAAAGAAATATAATGCATATACATAAAGTTTTATATTTAAATATTTTGTTGGAAAAAAAACAAGAAGTTTTACAACTTTCTTTCCCTAAGAACAAATGTTTGTATTGTGGATGGCCTATAGTTGGGAGTAAGTTTAGTCGAGTTATAAAACTCCGCTATGCTCCGACTCACAGCGTTATACGGTAGTCTCCATCCTATGTTGTGTAATTTGTTCATCTGTGTTATTGTCTTCTTTAAATTCTGGTGAAATGTCTGGAAGAAAAGAAATTTTAGAAATAGGCCTTTTGATGATTTTATTTTTTGTAAGAACCCTTATTCGTCCGTCGAGTCCTGAATGAACATCAGTTATTCGACCAAAGAACCATTGTCCTGGACCACATTTGTCATCTACTATAAGTACTAAGTCTCCAGATATTCTCTATGCCACCTTTTCCAAAAGTGTTGCTTAACTAATTCCACAGATTTCCATCTTGAAAGGTGCTAGAGTAAGTGCATCAAAATTAGAAGGATCTGACGATCAAGGACACAATGGGCGTGAATTTACGCAACTTTCAATCTGACAAAGGAGTGTTGCGAGTTCTTCAAAGCTTAAAAGTCTGTCTTTTGTTATACGTTTCAAGTGGTATTTGACAGATTTCACACCAGCCTCCCATAGACCACCAAAATTTTACGATGCTGGCGGTATAAAATGCCAGTTCGTAAACATTGAACTCAATGCCTGGCGCAATTCCTGAGGCAATGATTTTTCATTCCTGTGATAAAGTATTTGAAGTTCTTTCGAGGCACCAACAAAGTTCGTACCACAATCTGAATATATATCAGTACAAGCGCCTCTACGAGACACAAAGCGCTTAAATACCGCCAAAAATGACTTTGTAGTAAGGTCTGAGACGGCCTCCAAGTGTTTAGTGGTGACTGCATTTCTTAACGTTGAGGTTTTAATGGATATTAGACCTGCATAGTCAACTCCACTATGCTTAAATGGTCTAGTAACGTTTAGACGAACGTATGGTAAATTTCCCATAACTTGATAAGAAGCTTTAGCAGAATATCTAAAACATTGCATACATTTGTGAATAATTAATTTAGCTAATTGGTTTCCAGATATTATCCAAAACTTGCGATTCACAATAGACATGGTTAAAGTAATACCGCTATGTAAAGTCCTCTCATGAGAATCAACAATGATCAGTTTTGAGAGTGGGTTAGATTTCGCTTAAATTATAGGGTGTTTAATGTTATAAGATAAGTTTGAGTTTTGTAAGCGACCACCTAACGTATTATCCCAGTTTCATCGAGAAATGGCAAGAGTTTAAGCAAGAGACTATGTTTTAGCTCACGATTGTCGCAAAGCGACCTAATTTCAGTTGGAAAATCAATCAGCTGTGTAATTTTGATAAGACGGAAAAAACTTTCATTAATTTCCGAAGTTTACATAATGTCCGTTCGTTTTAATCTGGGTTTTTTGCAATTATAGGCAAACCGAAAGCACAGAGTACTTATGCGAAGTAATGAGTTTAAGTTAGAAAATCTAAAACGAATTTCTGGGTAATTCTTATTCCCACATAAGTTTGCTGAAATTTTAGTGGATCTCTTTTCCTCTAAAGTTTGTAAATTTGAAAGACCCTTTGGCCAATAGAGAGTTAATTTATATAAAAACGACGGCCCATACCACCATGTTTTATTTTCCACTAACTCCTGTGCCAAAATGCCTCTAGAGGCGCAATCCGCCGGATTTAACGCCGATGGTACATATTTCCATTGAATGGAATTACTTAACCTTTGTATATCTGCAACTCTATTAGCAACATATACAGTCCAGGAGGATGGTGGTTTTCGTATCCAAGATAAAACCGTTGAACTATCACTCCAGTAATAAATGTTCTCAATAGTAATATTAGATAATGAATCCCTAACACTCTGAGTGAGTTGAACCAAAAGTTTGACGGCACTTTTTTTATTTAGAAAGATGCAACAAGGATGACCTCTGTCTGTACCAGTGTGTTTCAATTGAGGCAGGTACTTTTGCATCCCAATCTAACCCATGCTCCCAAAGTTGCTTAAAAATAGACTTGGAAATTACAGTGGATGGTGTCAGCCATCCTAAAGGGTCGTAGAGTCTTGCAGACTCTGACAGTATTTTCCGCTTTGTAATAGACTTTGCTTTCTCAATGTTAACGGTAAATAAAAACGAATCATTATCAGTATTCCACTGAATACCTAGGGTCTTTACGACGTTATCCCTATCAAATTTCAAAGTATCAGAAGTTTTTCTACACTCCTTAGGTATTTCACGTAAAAGTTTGGGGGAATTCGTTATCCATTTATGTAGGTTGCATCCGCCTTTTCGAAGAAGAGTGCAAAGATCTTTCTGTAAATGTATAGCGCTCTTAACAGTATCCGCACCTGAGATAATGTCATCCACATAGGAGTCAGAAATCAGAACTTTGGCAGCCAATGGGAAATCAAGTTCAAACTCATGAGCCAATTTATGTAAGACACGAATAGCTAAATATGGAGCCGAGTTAGTCCCATATGTAACAGTTTTCAATTCATAAATGCCAATATCTTCAATTGGATTAAACCGCCAAAGAATTTGCTGATATTTTCTATGTTCTGGACAAACAACAATTTGCCGGAACAATTTTTCGATATCCGCACAGAAAGTTTTTTTATGTCTTCTCCAATTGGTAATGATTGAAGGAAGATTGTTTTGAAGGGCAGGGCCAGAACATAATTCCTCGTTTAAAGATTTACAGTCGTTTAAATGACAACTGCCATCGAACACAACTCTTAGTTTGGTCGTTGTACTGCTTTCAAAAAATATGAGTTTCCTCGAATATCATTAGGATATCTTCCAATTTTCGTCATGTGCCCTAAAGACTCGTATTGGTGCATAAAGGTTTTATAGCTTTCAGAAAAATCAAGATTTCTTGAAAATGAAATCTCTAATTGCCGTAACCGCTTATAGCATTATTATTAATATTGGGTTCAGATTTCTTACGCAAAATTGATTTAAATGGTTAATGTACAATATAATGGCGCGATTCTGAGCGACTAGTTAGAGCCTCAAAGAAGTTCTCACAAGCTAACTCTTCGCCAGTTAATTGCCTATGAGTAGCAACCTCTTCCTGTTCCCAGAAAGATCTCAAAATACTTTCCAAATTCACGTTATGTATGTGTATCCTGTTAACTGACACTTCCCGACCAATTCCAGAAAACACCAAACCAAAGTAAGTATTATGAAAGAAAAGCCCATTATGCACAAACGATTCCGAAGGTATTTTTATTTTATGTCCGATCCCAAAATTATGTCTATAGTGTCAGATTTAAAATAAAGTGGATCAGCTAAGGTTTCCATATCCATTTTTGGCATGGAGATATTTTTACATGAAGGGTCTGGAGTATATGAGGAAAAGGTGGATAAGACCAAGGCCGTACAGGAAACTACAGGTTCCTGTTTACGTGAGTACAGTTCGAGATTTACTGAGTACTTTGACAAGTTTTCATTTCCATTACCAATCACCTTACAGTGGGATTTGTATTTCCTCAAGCCTATAAACTGAACTACTGATTCGGAAATTAAACTTCCCTGTGATCCGGGGTCTAAAAGAGCACGTAGAGGAAAGTTACCACGGTTTGTATGAACATTTAAACGAAATGTATACAATAGAACCGTATGAAAAGAATTTGCAGTATGTGTCTTTAGCTGAGGGATTGTATTGGGACTAGAATTTTTTGCTGAAGCATCCAAGGAGTTAGTTTCCTCGGAATGAAGGACTGTGTGATGAAGTTTCTTGCAACTAATACAACGAAAGGGTAAGCTACAATTAAAGTGATCATGTGCGACCACAAGACAATTTCGACAAACTTTTTTATCAGTCAAGAATTTGTCCATTTAGATAATGGATGATTCTTGTCACATTATTAACAAAAACTGTTATTTTATTTTGAAACATTTCCCGAGTTACAAGAGGCCTTTTTCGATTGTGTAGATGTTTTGTTACCTCTAAAAGACTTTTGTTTTGAAGTTAAAGGTAGTTCCTCATTGATCGATTCCAGAGATCTAAATGTTCGTTCTAAAAATAAAAATAATTCACCTCGTAAGGGTAGTTCTGTTGATGACGTTAGAGAATGCTCCCAATCTTTCCGAGTCTGAATATCCAGCTTTTGTACTAGCAAATGCACAAGAAGCGGGTCCCAGCTATGTGTACTTATATTCAGGTTTTTGAGAGAAGATAAACATTCCTGGGCAGACTCTAGTAAAGTTTTAATTGACTGAAATCCACCATCGGATTTTGGTATATTGAAAAGTTTAAATATTATATTTCCAACAAGCATACACTCAAAATAAAAATCAATCCATCCGTACTCAAATCAATCCCAAGCGGTATTAATAGTACAGTGAGTACGGATTTTCTTGAATCAAGTACAGAAAGATTGATTCAAGTACGGATTTTCAATCGCAAAAAAATTATATTATAAAATTATATTATCCATACTCAATCCCGATTTCGTACTTGAAATAATCCGGAAATGAGATTGATTTAAGTAAAACTAAGATTGAATCAATCTCAAAATGCGCTTAATTCAAGAATTATAAAATTTTTTTTTTATCCGATTTCGTACTTAAAATAATCCGAAAATGAGATTAACTTAAGTATTTTAAAGTTGATTTTATTACGAATTCGTGTTTGAAAGAAAACCACAAAAGAAACTAGAAAGAAACAATTATTATGATTGATTAACTTACCCGTATTAAACCTTACAGAATGATAAAACACCAACATCATGACCGATATGGTTTTTACTTTAGAAATGTTCGATACATATTTAACCAAAAATATAAGCTAAATGAGAAGCAAGAGCTCAAATTTACTTTTTAACCCTTTGTGGTACACATGAGTCTGGCCAGACCTTTTTCAATGTGTATAGAAAATTAAAACATGCGTCAGCCGGAGGGTTAAACACAACCTTGATTTAAGAATTTTATACTTATTTCAAATAATTCCGGGATTGATTTTCGAGAGTAATCCCATTTAAGATTATTTTGAGTACGTTTTAGTGTTATTCTTTTATGTTTTTCTTTCTGTGTACGCTTGTTGTGATATCTTGATTCCAGAATTTTCCAAGCTGAATCATAATTTGCCTCCGTAGCAGAAATACTTTTGATCAAATTGGCAGCTTCTCCTGAAAGCGTTTCTTTTAAGTTATAAAATTTTTGAACTTTGTTTAGTGAATCATTGTGGTGAACTAAGGAAAATTATATATCGCGGAATGGAATCCATTCAATATATTCTCCAGAAAATTTAGGCAATGATATTTTCGGAAGCCTAGTGTCGGAATTAATTAAGGTATCCTGATCGACTACCAGGTGCGACATCATACTGGCCATCGGACCAATTGTCGACGAATGTTCTGAAAGCGAGTCAATCAACTTTCCCTTAAATATTAAAAATTTTTGCGAACACTCAATGTAAACATCTTCTCTTATATACGGAACATCTTGCACGTTTATGGAATCCTCATGGATTCTCCGTACGATCTTATCGTGCTGGATTTCAAATTTTTTGAATATATTATCTACTTTTTGTGTTAAAGAATTTAAATAACCGCAAGTCTTCTCACTTCCATTTTTCTATTCAAAACGAAGTTCCAATTTTATCAATAATTCCAACAAGCCACGTTGCTCTTTTATTAAAATATCAAGACAGCTCATTTTAATTATAAAACAGAATAATTGCCAAAATTCTTCAAGTAAATATATCAATTTCAAACCATAAATTTAGAAAATCCTTAATGCAAGAGTTCCCGGGTTTCGGCACCACTTAATATGTTTAGTAAATTTCTTTTAGTCAAGATTTATTCAAATAAAATTAATTTTTGGTATATCTTAATTATAAATCAACTTTATTTTACTTTAAGTTTAGCTTTAGTTCAAAACAATTAGCGCTTACAACTTTTCAGGTTCGAAGTTAAAGTTAAAAGGCCAAAAAAAAAATTTAAATTCTAGTATCTACCTAAATTCGAATAGAATTTTTTAATATTTGAGTGAAAAGTAAGTAAAAGAAACAATTTAAAATAAATAAATAAGCCGTTAATAATTACAAGCAACTATACCTATAATTACATTGAGTGCATAAATTAATAAATACTTTTTTTATTGCATTTTTGTCTGTTGATAAATAAGTATTAGAACCAATTGCACAAGAAGAACCAATGATTTTGTAAACAATGATTCATGAAATTGTTTACAGAAGTATTGATTTCGTTTTCTGGTCATTTGTTGATTGCCCAACGATCAATGGAATTTCATCATCTATGATCGTCGCACAGTGGCGCCATTTGAGTTTTTTCGTTGCAAAAATCATATATATCTATCAAATCATACCGAATAAGATAATTGAACAGTTTAAACAGCATATGATAGATAACTGTTCAGCCTATGAAATGAGCGTTTGGAAAGGGTGCTACGCACTGTAGGGGCCTACTTATGGGTTATCAAAGTTAAAATTAGTAGAAAAATCAATTTTATGGTAACTAAAAAAAATTATTTTTACATTTTTAGATTGTTTTAATTTTTTTCTTTAGGGTTTTATGTTTTAAATTATTACCCAACAAATTAAAAAAAAAATAATTTTTTTTTAAATTTATTTTTTCAATTTTCTGTAAAATATTCATCACAATTCGTAAGAGAAGGTATATCTAAGAGACTAACTATTTCTAACATGTTGAAGAGGTCCTCATTTTGCCTTACCCTTGATGCTTTGAATGTGTTCTGCAATCTATATTTTTTATAAAATTTGTTAAGACTACTGTGCTTCTTCAGAAAGCTCTCCAATTGGCAAAGACTGGTACTCAATTATATCTTTGCCATGCGCCAATATTTTATGGACGGTCGGGGTCAACTTCTTCTGTGGATACATTTCTGCTAAAAGAGATGCAGTTTTCGATGCATATTCTCCATATTTTGTAGAATTGACATTTTCTTTGCAGTTTAAAACATCCAAGATCGTTCCCAATCTTTTCACGATTTGATTGTCAATTTCAGTGATTCTAGTTACTGCCTCATCATTTTCAAAAAATCTCCTAGAAGTGTTTCCATCGTTTGAGTTTGCATCAGCAACAGATTTGGTTATCTGCGACCTAACTATTTCACTATCCTTTGTAAATTTAATAGACAGCGCGTCCGATAATTGCTTCGTGGTCAAGTCATTGGTGGCATCGGCAAGTTTCGTCTTCCTTATGAAAATTGAACACTCCTCAATACTTTTTTTGGCCTTCCTTTTGCTCCTCTGGTTGATGTGGTGGGTTTATCTACTACCAATATATCCAAGATGGTGTCTTCATTAAGCCAGTCGTCGTATTTGGAGTTGAAGTTCTGAATGGTTTGATAAGATTTCACCCATTTTGCCTTAATATTTGCATATATCAGATAAAAATTATTTTTTATAATTTCGCTTCTCTCAATATTTCCGTATAAGCTATCAAGCAGCTTCCGTAAAAAAATTTGGTGTGGTTGACTTTCTAAACAGTTCAAATAATTTAAAATTGTTCAACGCCATGTTTTCAGTACTTAAATTGTTTAATGGTTTCAGTAATTGTTGCGCCAACTTTCAGTCGTAGACTAATCCAGGCATTATGCTTATTTTGCAATATATAGGCTTATGCTACCATGCCGAAAAATTTACCTGTTCCCTGCATACATATGGATTTAGGCTGAATAATGCAATTTTGATATTATGCACGTGTCCAAATACGAATAACACAAACTACACCAAATCACACGAATCGCACGAATCAAACGAATCAAACGAATCACACCAAATCACACCACACAACAGTAACAAAATAGGTGGCATTATTTTATTTTTATTATTAGGTAATTAGTAATTTTGTATTAGCAAAAAACAAATGAAGATGCAAAATATTATTATACAATGTTTAAGTTTTTATTTTAAATTAATTTATTCAAAAGTTACAAAAATATATTTTGAAATATTTTATTAAAAGTAAAAAAGAAATGAAAAGCTAAATTCAATTAATTGCAAAATTAAGATAAAAATAATATAATGCGCAAAATGGTTTAAAATTAATTTGTACAGTTTAAAAGTTCATTTTGTATTTCAGTTGCTTCTATATTTGAATGAAGAAACATTATGGCATTTATAGAATCACCGTTTGAAGCAATGCTGGATTTTTTTTTTAGAAATCAAATTCCGTGCTACTGAAAAAACTCGCTCTGAAGCGGCACTACTAGCAGGCGTTGCTAATATTTTGCAGCTCCCTTTGTAGAGAAGTGGAAATTCATTTTGATGTAAGTTCCACCATTGCAAAATGTTGAAATCTTCAGTAATACTAACATTTAAGCTTTCATACATTAGCAATTCGTTGGATACTGTATCAAGTTGTGTAGTATTTTCAGTCGGTGGTAAAAAATCAGAATATAATTCTATGATATGGCTAGATATTGCTGTTGCACTTTCAAATGGATTTTCTGATTCATGTTGCTCTTGAAAGTATTTTCTCATAATGTGCATGCATTTGTCTTTAATCGAGAGTTTTTCTTCTTCACTAAATTGAACTAATTTGTTTAATGGAGGGAATAGAAAAACAGCAATTTTATGGTAGATAGTTAGATTCCCAATTACTATGGAATCTATCAAAATTGCAAATTTTTCTTTAAACTCTTTTGAAATTTCTAAGTCACTGATATCAGTATTACATTTTTTCTTTAAGCAAGGATATAAATATAAACAAGGTGTATTGTCGGATACTTTTCCCCTTCTAACTTTTTTAAAGTTTCTTCGAAAAGTTCCAAAACTTTAATTAAAGCTGTTATATAATTCAAATGAATATTATTGATTCTATTGAGCTCATTTTTTTGGTGCAAAAGTTGAACTTTTTTGGACCAATTTTTTCCAACAGAAACAAATAAATAGTAAATTGAATTCCATCGGGTGGGTGAAAAGCTTTTAAGGGTTGTTTGTAAATTTACATTTAGACCAGAAATTTTAAAATATTTTACGAGTTTAGTACATAAACTACATAATTCTGAAACAGCAGGTACTTCTTTCATAGCTTTTTGAATAGTATTATGCAGTAAATGGTCAATGCAAAATATGTGGTTATTGTTCCGAAAGGCAGCGACCATGTTTGCTCTTCGATCTGTGACAATAATGGCTTTGTCATCCAGATCCAGATCTAAATCGAAATTATTAAGTATTTTTCTTAACTTTCGACAGATATTATCATCAAAAAATATATATATTTAAGTTTATAATATACCTATTTATAAATATATATTATCAAATAAATAAATATTACTTGTACATTTTTCACCATCCATAGAATTAATGCCAAGAAGTCTACTAAATATATGTCCATCTTTTATGTAGTGAATGGTCACAGCTATATATGTTCTTCTAATAAAGTTATCGGTCCAAAGGTTTATACCATAACTTTTTACAAAATACCAAATGCGCACCTGAGTTTGCCTGCAAAAATGTATAAAGTCATTATAACAGGTCAAAGTTACGTTAAATAGTTACCATAAATTGGTAAGGTGAACTCTTTAGGCTCGGTCATATAATTGTAGCATAAAAAAGTAAGCAATAAAAATAGTGCGAAACAATAAAGTTTCATTAAAACATCAATAAAACACATCTTCTTACCCAAAAATGTTACCTACTGTCACATTTGCTATTATGTATATAGGTTATTTACACATAAATTGTAGCAAAACAAGCCTTTTTAAAACCTTTTCTTAAGCTTCACTTCGGAAAATCAAATCTTGTAACGTTAATTTAACCGCCTTATACTCAATGCAAATGGATGAAACTTTGCAGGCATACATATTCCCGATGGCGTAGCCAGGATAAAATCTAGGGGGGGGGGGGGAGGAGGCAACAATTTTTTGACCGCCTTTTACTCGATGCAAATGGATGAAACTTTGCAGGCATACATATTCCCGATGACAGTACACGAATACATGGGCGTAGCCAGGATAAAATCTAGGGGGGCGGGCAAAATTTTTTAAAAATGTTCTCTTTTAAGAAAAGCGTTTCAGTATTTGACACAACAATAACTTGGTGTGGAGAACTGTGAAAAAGAAACAAATGCATTCGTGCAGGGCTTTAGTACGTACCTGCTTATTTCAATGAGTAGTTTTTTTCAAACTATTGGATCAAACTACTGTCAGTCAAAACATATAAGGGATGGACGCCTTACAATTTCTGCAACCATGTCTTTTTAACCTTTTTTACCTCTAGAAGCCAAACGGGCACGTACGGGCAGATGAAATTTTTGAATTATGTAAAGAAATAATCAATGAACAGGTTTTGCAAATATGGCAAATATAGAAAAATATAGATTTTTTTTATTTTCCGTCAAAGTTGAAAAATAGTGAAAAAACGGATTTTTAAATAGTGATTTACCAGGAGAAACACAAAGCAAACAGTTAATTTTTTTTTTATCATTATACATTTAATAAATACATTAATCAATACAAACAAAAAATAAGGCGATTCGTTACCTATTTTTCGTGATATTACACCTGAAATCGCAACAAATTTACTAAAAATTGTGTGTTTTTTTGAAAACCGAAAGTCGATCAACTTTGAACGGCTATATCTTCTAAACTAATTATTGATATTATTAAAAGTGGCAGATTTTTAATCGTTGAAAAGTTTCCTATAACATGGGTTTATTCAAAACTTCGTCGGCGCTCATGAAAATTTTGATTTTTGCAACTTCAGTTCTAGAAAACCATCAAATCGAAACGGTTTATAAAAATACCAAAGAAAAATAAATAAAAATATCAAAAATCCTTTTTAGAAATAGAAAACTGGCGACCGTGACATGACCCTAAGTAAAAAATAGGGCCACGTGAAATAAAATAAAATAAATTTAGTAACAATTTCATCCAGTAAAAGTTATTGAATACAACTAGAACTCAATTTAATGAAAATACTCAAGATTAAAAATCGAGTAGATGCTGAAAAAAAAATTATATAAAAAGGATTGTGTGAAAAAGCAGATGCTAACAAAGTAAATACAACCAACAAAATTTGTGAATTCTATTGGACAACAGCCAATCAATTACATATACTCTAAGGACACATATTAAACAACTGAAGGAAGACTACAACAACCTGAAAAAAAAATTCTGTCTTAGATTTTGGAGTTGGAGTTGTCAGCAGATAATATAAAGGAAAGTAAGCATATGTTCTGTAAACATTGTTTTGAGATTTAGAACATCTTCGTAAATATTCAATAAAGAATAAAAGAAGGAAATTTTTTTTAGAATTTGTAAAGAATAAAGAAAAGAAATTTTTTTTTGTTGTGTGGTTGAAATTAAAATTAATAAAGTTTTTTCTCTCTATATAAAATTATTTTTTTTTTTAAGACATTTACACTCTTTGTAAGGTGGATGTTGATAGTTCTTTTATCTATAAGTAATCACCTCTCAATTTCTTTATCCTTGATTAGAAGTGAAAAAAAAAAAAATTTTAATTTTTACATTTATTATAAAAAGAAAATACATAATTATTATGGCACAATTGGGTCTTACTGACTGCTTGCGTGAGGCAAGAAGCTTGCCTGTTTTTGATGGAGAATCTAAATATTCTCTGCAAAATTACCTTAGGGATGTGACAACGGTATTATCATTAACTGAAGATAGCAATAAAGCAATCGTGCAAAGTATTTTGGCTAATAAAATTCAGGGTCGAGCTCTGAATACTGTAGAAACACTCACAGAACCCACATGGACAAATATTTTGAATAAATTAAGACAGGAATTTGGGGTTAAAGAATCTTATTTCTCTATTAGGAAAGAAGCCATGAATTTAAATTTTAATAATATTGAAGAATTACATTATAAGTTGGACCAATGCTTGAATAAAATGAATACAAAATACAGTTTAGAAATAGAGAAGGATGTTAATTTTACGCCTGCAAATAATGTTAAATTAATTTTGCAATATTTATATAAATTACTTGAGTTTGAATATAAAAGCATTGTTGCTTCAAAATAATATTTCTAGCGTGAGTAGCTCTCGGAGCTTTTTAATAGAAAATAACCTTAGGAGCGAGGCAATCTTATCGGCAAAACACTATAAAAGAAATAACAGTGTTCAACAAATTTATAGAAGGGAAAATGTTAATCTAAATATCAACCCGTTCAAATTTCAATAGAAACGTTAATCGATACAGTGGAAATTTAATCGGAATCCGGTAGATAATAGGCGATGTTGCATCAAGTACCAATGCCCATGGAAATTGACCATGCGCAATATGAAAATTTTCCTCAACAGCCTCAGGCTGTACATTACCAATAGTAATGCTTACGTTCGGGTTCCTCCGTGCAAGGTGCCTAGTGGACACGGGTGCAGCTACCAGCTTGGGTGATTCCATATTTTTTGGAAAGATTTCAAACCGTAGAAAATTAATAAACCCTATCAAATTACATAAATACAATCATTGGCTCTTCTATCATAGAGGACAAAGTTATCGTATATTTGCCAAACGAATTCAACAGCCCAGACCAAACGTTGTCTTTAAAGCTTGTAGATCTTAAAAAGAAACCCTTCGATTGCATAATAGGCAATAATATTTTATTTATGCGCAAATAGACTTGTGTCATAACGAATTAAAAATTTCTGACTCAACCATATTAATTGGCGAAAATAAACCACCTTTTGAATATGAAGATATTTTTTGTTTAGAGGGGCATGATAGGGAGCTGGATGAATTTTTGCACGACGACCTGAGCTCAGAAGAAAGAGAACAACTGTCTAAATTTTACAAGTTAGTAAGAGAACATTTTATATTGAAGGACAAAATTTAACTAGTACCAACAGCATTAGGCACAAAATCATAACTATATCAAACCAACCAATATATTCAAAAATATATCGATATCCCCAAATTCACGAGAAAGAAATCGAACGGCAAATCCGGGAAATGTTAAAACAAGGTATAATAAGACCTAGTAAATACCCATATAGTTCGCCCCTTTGGATAGTTCCGAAGAAAATGAGCGATACTGGGATTAAGAAATGGAGAGTCGTCATAGATTACCGCAAGTTAAACGAAGTGACAATACAAGACAAATTTCCGATTCCAAACATGGAATCTCTGTTCGACAAATTAGGTCGCTCGCAATACTATACCACCTTAGATTTGGTTTGGGTTCTATCAGATATTGATGGATGAAAGGGATATTGAGAAATCTGCGTTTTCTACCCCAATGGGACATTTCGAGTACATTCGTATGCCCTTCGGTTTAAAGAATTCGCCCGCTACGTTTCAGAGAATGATAAATCATGTACTAAGTGATTACATCAATAAGATATGTGTCATTTACATGGATGACATCTTGGTTTTCTCCGTGACAATCAAAGAGCACTTTGAGAGTCTAAATAAAATATTTAAAAGATTGAACGAATTTAATCTGAAAGTCCAATTGGACAAATGTAAATTTCTTACCAAATATACCGAATTTCTTGGCCATATTATAACTCCTGATGGTATCACTCCGAACCCGAAAATTTGGAATTACCGGGAAGTGTCAAACAGATAAAATCATTTTTGGGATTAACTGGCTTTTACAGGAAATTTATAAAAAATTATTCAACAATAGCCAACCCAATGATAAAATATCTTAGGAAAAATACTCATATAAATATGCGAGATCAGGAATACATAGACTCCTTTGATAAATTAAAAACTCTGCTCACAACACACCCTGTTCTAGCCTACCCAGAATTTGATAAAGAATTCGTTCTGACTACTGATGCCAGCGATATAGCTATTGGTGCTGTCTGAGTCAGAAAGGTAGACCTATTTCTTATGCCAGTCGTACTCTAAATAGTGCCGAAAGAAATTATCACACCTTGGAGAAAGAATTACTGGCCATTGTCTGGAGCGTAAAGTACTTTAGACCATATTTGTATGGGAGAAAATTTTTGGTGAGAACTGACCATCAACCATTGAAATGGTTATATTCTTTGGAAGAGCCAAATTCCAGAATAATTCGTTGGAAAATAATGTTGGGAGAATTTGAGTTTGATGTAGAATATTTAAAGGGTAAGGATAATAAGGTTGCCGACTTCTTAAGCAGAATTCCGAAACCTAATGTGGAAGATGAAGAAAATTTAGATATTAAATCGCTGTTTGAGCTAACAGACAGTGATATGAGCACTGTTCATAGTGCCAATGAAGATTTGAATGAACATTTTCTCATAAGTGAGACAGTTGTTAATAAATATAGAAAGCAAATAAGAATCTTAAATCAAAAAGAGAAAGAAACAGAAATATTGTACAATAAATATAAAATAATTTATATCGAGAGGAATGATTTGCCAAATGACACTTTTAGAAGAGAATTGAACAAAGGTACAGTGTGAATTTATTCTGCATTGGGTGACTCAGAATATAATATTGTCCAAAATAAATTAATCCAACTTTTTTCGAATGATAGTAATTTAAAATTTATAAAATGCACGAAATTGGCAGTAGACATTGAAAACGTGGAAAGATTGTTGCAAGTGATTGAAAATAATCATATCGAGACCAATCATAGAGGGGTAGTTGAAAATTTCGAAGAATTAAAGCTTAAGTATTTTTATCCGAACTTAGTAAAATATATAAATAAATATATAAATAATTGTCAGTTGTGTGCTGAAAATAAGTACGATAGAAAACCCCAGCGGGAAAACTCAGAAGACCTTCTTACTTCAGGCCTTTTTAAAGGCCTGCTTAAAAATTTTTTTGATTCAATTACTATTCTTATCTAACTGCTAAAGAAGGCCTCATAGAAGGCCTCGGCTCTTTCGTATAAAAGATAAGATACACCTTCCACACTAGCTTCTATGAGAAGGGAGTAGAAAAGGAGTAACATTTTTTTATTGTTTTTTTTGCACAAGCAAAAGCAAAATCAATTTTTTTGGTCCCGTTACCCTTCTTATGTACCTGCTGAAGAAGCGAGAGCGGAAAGCCTTCTCCGCAATGACAACGTGTGTAAAAAAGATATGAGTATGGAATGGAGCAAGAAGGCCTTGTACATCCAAAAGAAGGGGTACAGAGGCCTTCTAGAAGGCCTTCCTTCTCTTTCTTTTTCCCGCTGGGACCCTTCAGAAAATATTTAAAATTTACTGAGACACCCAATAAACCAAACCAGATTGTGCATGCCGACATATTTCATGTTCACAAAAATTATTTTTTGGCTACCATTGACAGATTTACTAAATTGGGTTCCGCTCATAGGCTCAGCGATAAAAATATGTGCACAATCAAAACTAAGTTGGATGAGAGAATTTCTTATTTGGGAAAGCCAGAAACACTGATTTTAGATAATGAATTTAATAACACATATATAAAATTATTTTGTTCATAGAGGAACATTAATGCCCACTTTACCACACCAAATTCACACACAGGAAATTCAGATGTTGAGAGGTTACACTCTACGCTTTAAGAGCATATTACAATAATCAAAAGAAGCAACGAGAATATGAGTATAGAGGAGTTGGTCATCAGAGCTATAGCATATAATAATAATTTTATCCATTCTACCATAGGAATTAAGCCTATGGATTTTATTAACCGTTCGAATTTAGATTTTTCAAAGATTGCCTTGAAAATGAACTCTAGAAAGCAAAAAGCTTTTCAAAGACTTAATCTCACGAGGGAACCTGTACCGAACTATAACCCTGATAATATGTATGTATGTATAGAACATACAGGGCCAAAGATATAAAACTTCTAAAAGATATAATAAATATAATCCTATAAGAATGAAACGCATCGATATTGCACAGATAAAACGACCTTTAAAGGTTATTAGATAAAAAAAAAAAAAAAAATACTAATCAGATAATCGTAAGTTTGTTCTCACGTAATATTTGTATATGTCCTCTTTTTAGATGATCGGGGCTTTGTTCCTTTTAATATTACACAGTACAACAGCCAATCTGGGGGGTGAGAAATTCCAAGTCAGGGTGATGGTACTAGGTCAGTATAGTAAAACCCTCAAAGGGTTTGGCGTTCGTATGTGTCAGTTTATTTTTATGACATTTTAAATTTTTTCCTTATCTTGATGTTTTTTTGTTTAACATAACTCGAGAACCACTTGTCCGATTTTGCTAAAACAAACTCAAAAAAATTTAGAATTACAATTTCTTTAATCCGTTCATATAACGTTTTTCTTTATAATCAACAGTTTTGCCGGTAAAAATAAGTTTGTGGAGAAAAAAAAATATTTGTTTGCCTAAAAATAGGCAATATTTATTAAAATAAATTTTAATTTTTAGGCAAAAAAATATTTTTTTTTCTCCACAAATTTATTTTTACCGGCAAAACTGTTGATTATAAAGAAAAACGTTATATGAACGGATTAAAGAAATTGTAATTCTAAATTTTTTTGAGTTTGTTTTAGCAAAATCGGACAAGTGGTTCTCGAGTTATGTTAAACAAAAAAACATCAAGATAAGGAAAAAATTTAAAATGTCATAAAAATAAACTGACACATACGAACGCCAAACCCTTTGAGGGTTTTACTATACTGACCTAGAACCATCACCCTGACTTGGAATTTCTCACCCCCCAGACAATAATCCAAAAAATGTTCCATAGTGTTATCAACCGCAGTGGGCACGGTGGAAATTACAAAAATTGAATCGAAAACAGGATATGTGATGATAGAAAGTGAACCTATTTCCGTGATTCGTAGATATAATAAAATAATACATGTTTTTGATTTGGAAGATATTAGGGCGACCATTCAAAAGGTTAAAATAGAAGTTTCAAAAAATTTTTTAATAAAACAAGGTGAAATGTTAGCGGGTCTGCAGGATAAAATAAAAGAGCTAGAACATTTGTTATCAACAATAACAATTCATACTAGAAACAAAAGAGGTTTAGTGAATTTTGGGGGAAGAACCATAAAATGGTTATTCGGAAATATGGATGATGAGGACAAGGAAATGATTGATGCACACTTTTCAAAAATGGACATGAACCAGCAACAGTTAATAGGGAACTTAAACAAACAAATAAAGATCAATACAGACATACAAAAATTTATGCAAAATGTTCATTTGTTGTTAGAATCAAATAGGCTCTTGTTTAACACAAGTATGTCAAAAGAAATTATAGATAATATACCAGTCATAAAATATAATAGTTATTGGCTGATAATTAACCAAATCAGGGATAAGATTGAGAGAATACAGGAAAACATATTGATGGCAAGATATAACGTAATGAATAGATTTGTTCTTACTAATGACGAAATTGATTTATATAATATTGATAGTTCCAAATTAAGACACTTAAAATTTAACATTGGCTCATTGTCAAATGATGTAATTATATTTGTAATTTCGGTTCCAGAATTCTTTAACAAGATGTATATAACTAATTATATTATGCCTGTCCCCAATAAAAGGGCCATGAAATTGACACTAATGAAACAAGAATTGTTAAAATAGAAAACACAACTTTTATTGTAAATGAAGAAAATTTTTTACCAAAAATTTTACAACCAAATGATTGCATTGTAAACCTAATCAAAGATAATTATAGAAACTGTTCCAGAAGATATAGGAAATTTAATATTAATTAATGTTAAACATAATTTAACGAATTTTTGTAATAATTTCACGTATTTTTTAAATGGAAGTTATTTTGTAAGAACTGAAAAATGTGGAATTCAAATAGATGATTATTTTTTAAGAAGATATGAAACTAAAATGAATATTGGAGTCCCTAACTTTAATGTAATACCAGAAAACGAAACCGAACTATTAGATGTACCACAAATGATTAATCTTGATACCAGTAATAGGGTATATTTAAAACAAAACATAAATTACAACTTATATGCAATTTATGGGTTACTTACCTGCATTGTGATCTTGCTTGTGATTTACAAGAAAGATTTCTTATTTACACTAATTCGAAGAGACTCGAATTCTAAGGGAGGGCGAGTTATATACGCCACCCAAGAAGAACCAATTGCACAAGAAGAACCAATGATTTTGTAAACAATGATTCGTGAAATTGTTTACAGAAGTATTGATTTCGTTTTCTGTACATTTGTTGATTGCCCAACGATCAATGGAATTTCATCATCCATGATCGTTGTGCTGATCATGCAGAAATAGTTCATAAGTTTAAGCTAAGAATATGTAAAGAACAGAATAAAAATTCAGTTCTAGAAAACCATCAAATCGAAACGGTTTATAAAAATACCAAAGAAAAATAAATAAAAATATCAAAAATCCTTTTTAATAAAATAAATGTTGTTTATTCAAAAAAATAAAAGAAATAGAAAACTTGTAAGTATATCTGAATTATAACTCAAGAACATATTAATGCATGTATGCAAATACGTATGCACGTGTATGATACAACATCAAAAGTATAAAACAAAAGCAAAAGTATTATGTTGTCAATCCAAACGCATTTTGTAAGTACACTCCAAATCAATTCGAATAGGTACATAGTAGGTAATTGAAATTTTAAAAGAAATATAATGAAGTTTAATATTTAAATATTTTGTTGGAAAAAAAAACAAGAAGTTTTACAACTGTGTCTAAAAACTCCTTTTCAAAAAAATTGCGCCCCATTTGACGAAACAAAAATCTTAAGCGTTCTAAAAATATGTGCATTCTTGGGATGGCATTTCAAAAATTATTGTGTGTATAATGTTTAACGTGTACTGCAGAAAAAGGTAAGACATTTTATAAGCTGGAGAAGAAAGTCCGGATATAATAAAATTTAATTTAGCCTTTGTAAAATCTCCTTTAAAATCATTCAGAGTAAAATAATAATGACGTGACAACCATATTGTTGACAAATATTTCAAAATATTATGAGTTTCCGCTCCAAAATAATATTGAAATCAGAGGAAGTCGTCTCTTCTACGAGAACTTTTGCAGTAGTGGTTTCCTATATCTTTAAAAAACTTGTCAATAAAATCAGAAAATGCAAGCTTATTTGCTGCCACTGACACCTATGGAAATGCAAAATATAATATCTGTTTTGTAAAATCCAACAACAAAATACACAGAAAATCCGTTAAATTTCATAAAAAGCTACGCAATTTAGCTTTTTCTATTTCGCAATACCATTTGCACCAAACACTGAACTCCGTTTATATACAAGTTGCCATTTTATATCAAATAACAATAGGTTTGAAAAATTTGGAAATAGTACCAAATGAGTCACGGGGGTACCAGCGTACTTTTTAGCTTTGAATTGTACCAAAAAAAGTACAACTGTACAAACCTTATCAACCGTGTCGACGACTAATTGTGTACTCTCGTAGACTAAATTAAAGTCTGAGTTCATACGGCTCATGTCTTATTGACATGATTCTTTCTTTTTCTTCTTTGAACATGAATTGGCGTTCAAATGATTCATGCAGTGTTGCCGTTAGGATACGAAAGATACATTTGTCGTATCGTTTGACTACTTTAGGTATCATGTATAATCCTGACATTTTTCGTATCTTTTGAATCTGTACGCAAAATGTACAGAAACAAAACATTCGAGAATTTTTAGCCAACTAAAACTTATTAAGACTGATCATCGTAACCGACTCAATACTAATACAATAGCAGCCAAGGTGCATTGATTAGAAGGTGAGGTCAACTCTACAACAACACTGCTTCTGTGGTCAGATTGTCAAAAATATTGCTAGTAAAAAAAGGTTAGTTTACATAAAAAATTAGTTTGCATACATACTTTGGCAAGTCGACCTCCGAAAAAAACACTATATGTAGACTTGACCCCACTTTCTAGTGAATTCGCCTTGATAGCAGCTTCAATAATGGTGAAAGAAAACATTAAGGGGTTACAACATACGATCCACCTAAATCGATGATTACTAGTGGTGCGAAGTTCTTCAGAGGAAATATGAACATGTTTTTTATTTTCAGGAAATTTATATGAACTTTTTAATATAATTGCCTTAGTATAAACGCCTTAACTCGTATATTAATTTTTACAAAAATGAAAGATAATTACATATAATTAATTTAAAAGTTTGCTTACAGTATTTTTTAAAAATTACATATGTACCTAATATTTATGACTTAAATAAATATAAAAATTAATTTATACGAAATTTTTTCTTTTCAATATTCATTTAAATATGAAATAAAAATGTTATGTTAATAAATGTGAAACGTTAAAAATGGATTTTCAAATTTTTTTCAAAACGTATCTTTTTGGGAAAAAATGTATCTTTTTGGAAACTAAAATGTATCTTTCTCGAAATTTCACTGGCAACACTGGATTCATGTCATGTTGACGAAATGTTTTTTTATTTTGCATAGTCGTGCGTATGCATGTGTGCTTTTTGATATTGAGGGTGTGTGTGAAACGGTAGCAAAGTTCTATGGTGAAATGAAATTTGTTTGTGGTAGAAAATTTTCATATTTGTGCTGTGTGAAATTGTAACATTTTTGACAACGTAAAATTTTGACATAAAGAAAAAACAATTACTAGTAGTTTTGTGAAAATGAATAAATTAATCAAGTTTTTACCAATAACCAACTAAATTCTGTTGGAAATGAGATCGTCACAACTATTTGATGAATTCGTTCATTTATATTAACAATTTTTACAAAAAGTGTGGGCAAAAAAGCTTATACATATGTAAATACTTACATGTTGTATAATTCTTTTGAATTTTTTTGCCGCTGGTCCTTTTTCCATATTATTTGTTATTTTGTTTAAACAAATTTGATAAAAAAAAATAATTTTGTGGTTGTCAAAAATTTCTACACTAATGTCAAAATTTATACTAGCCCCCAGGGCTAGTGAAATTTTATTCACCTCAATAGTGTCAAAATTTTACTTCCATGAGTACTTTGCTACCGTTTCACACACACCCTGACAACAAAAACCAAATTAAGCAACGAATGAAAAAGCGAAGCGTCCTGACCAGGGTTGTTAGGCTTTTTTCTTCAAAGATCGTCAAAAGTTTTAACAAAATTCGTCAAAATCGTCACGAACATTTAACAAAATCGTCAACAAATCGTCAAATATTTACAGCCGTATTCATAAAAACTTATTGATGATTAATTGACCGTTTTTAAACAAAAATTGCTAAAGTTGTATTCATAACCGAAAAATAGTCTATTGAACCTTTAATAAACCATTCATAAAGTAAGAAAATTTATTGTTGGATTTGCCCTTCTTTAAACCAAAAATAAAATGACATTTTGAAAGGTGTTCGCATTTTATGATTTTATTTTTGTGAATTATGTTGAAAAATAATGACAAAAATGTTTTATTATTACAACGGACATGTAAAATACATTCTACTAATTTTTTTTGTTTATTTTAGACAGCCAATTTAAAGTTATATTGACAATTATTTAAAAAAAATTTATATGATTTAAATGAATATGTTCAGGGGCAAATGCAGATATTCTCTTTAATTATTTATTAAATTATTGCAACTAGTTGTTTCTTTTGTTTAAAACAACAAATTATTGTTCAAAAATATTAAAAAAAAATAAAATAAACAAATTATTATAATAGTGATGTTAATAAAAAGCAAACAAACTTTTTATTCGAATACTTTATTATCTTATATTTAAAATAGGTTTAAACAAAAGTTTGTATGGTACCTTTCCGAAACATTTTGTTCAGAAACTAAAATAATATGTAGTTTTATTTGATAAGAATAATTTCGAAGGTCTAAAATTAAAAAAAATAAAAAAAAAATGTATATAGAATATCATGTAAACCGAATAGAAGAAGTGCATCACTAACAATAAAATGGCAGCCAAATATAAAGAAAGTTGCCATACTTAAACAGAAAATCGCTGTAAACAGTTAATAGTAAAAAAGCTGTTATTGTACGTTTATGAATACAAATTTTTATAAGAGGTTTATAAGACAAAAAGCGTTTAATAGTTATTACATACTATAAGCTTACAATAAGAACTTTTTATAAATATGGCTGTTAAATTTTACAAATTAGAGACAATTTTTAGCATTGAGTGGTTCAAAAATAAAAGTTTTTAGCAAGAAATTCTATTTATAATATAAAAAGTGATATGGTTAAGTTTTATTCTAAATATTTATTTCAGCATGTGGGCTTAAGGCAAGATGTTTTAAAAAGGCATTTTGAAAATTTTCATAGTTTTTTTATATAAAAAAAACAAAATATTCGCCATTTTTAAGCTGGCAGATTCTACATATGATTCTAGCTGAATACAATGCCAGGCAATAATATTGCGGTACAAGGGAAGAGTTTCTATAAAACCAAAACTATGGCCTTTTGATTTCTGTAAAAAATGTTTTTTGGATCTCAAAAAGGTGTTTTTTTCTTTCAATTTAAATTCATTTATATTACTATGAATGTTATCGAAATGCCTTTTTAAAACATCTTCCCTCTTATTTTTTAATGATTCTTTAATTAATGATGATAAATCATAAGAGCCAAAAAATTAAAAATTATTTCCTGTTTTGTGAGGAAAAGATATACAACAGAAAGCTTAAGAATTCAACAGAAAATAAATAGAACAATGAATAAAAAAGAAGATACTGACAATTTAAGCGCCAGTTATAGAGTTGTTTTGAAAAACAGTAGATGACACCACTAGTGTTGGCTTTTATGTTTTTAAAAATATATTAATGTAATACAAATTTGTTTCTTTTCACTGTAAGTTCGTTACATTTATATTTATTGTATTATTAAATGTTGATGATTTTATTTTATATTAATAGACGAATCCCCTGAAGAAGTGAACATAAAATTCACGAAACGTCGGGAAAAATGAAATAAAAAATTTTGCATTTTTATTTTCACAAATGGAGTTAGGCCTCACCAGCTAAATATATATAATAAATATATATATATATATATATGTTCCTTTAACTCCAGGAGCATAGGGCGCCAAAAAAAATATATAATAAAAATATATATCAATACAAATATTATAAGAATTATTTTATCATTCAAAAATAAAAATTTTGCAAGCAAAAAAAAAAGATGGAAAATAACAAACTTTAATTTTTATGGCACTGCTCGTAATTGTTACGGTACTGATTTAAACTATTTTAATAATTGCTTTTTATACCCTCCACCACAATTAGTTGTGAAGAGGGTATACTAAGTTTGTCATTCCGTGTGAAACTTTTTTATTATTCATCTCAGACCCCATAAAATGTATATATTCTGGCTGCTTGAGTAATTCTAAGTCGATTTAGCCATGTCAGTCTGTCTGTCCGTCTGTTGAAAACACGGTCACTTTCGAAAAACTCAAAAGAAATAAATTAACTAGGTGTCAAATTGCTTGTAGTTATCCTAAGCAGTTTGGGATTGAATTTCAGCAAAATCGGTTCAGTAGGACCAGAGCTATGAATCAAAATGTGGAACCACCACCTTCAAAAACTTGATAATTTTGTTACAAAAACTAACATAAATGATGCAAAAATGCACGGAATTACATAAGATTTTGCACAAGTCCGTTTTATTTGACTAGAAATGACACTGTAAAATTTCGTGAAGATCGGTACATAATTTACCCTAGGCCCTACTCCCGGAAAACAGTTTAGTCTCCTAAAACCATAATTAATAACAAATCGTCACAGTTTAAGATAATAATAATAAAAAGACATCATACAGATATTACTCATTAAACATTCGAACTGTCGGTGGAGGGTATCAAAGATTCGGCACAGCCGAATATAGCACTCTAACTTGTTTTAGTTTGACTTGAGTTTGTGTTTGGGGGTAGGTATATTTTTCGGAGCCAGTGTCCCTAACTATGGGAGCCGGGTTTAATTAATAAGATGAGGGACGATAATTAAGCTCTGGTAGAGAGGAAATCCTATGGTGACCACAATTGTAGTTGCACTGGAAATCAGTTAGTATATCCAAATCTTATAATTTCTCCGTGGATGAGAAATTATACCGATATGTTATAGCGGCAGAAATTAAAGACAATACAGAGAAGCAAAAACACAACAAACTCATTAAAAGAAAAAGTCAAACTGTAAAGATTCTTATTGTAATTTTAAATAACATAACAAAAATAACATTAAAAAACTAAAAACAAATAATAAAACTCCTAAAATAATGAGTTTAACTTCCACATTTGGTTGCATATATTTAGGGAAGGTTCAAAATGGTCATTTCCATTCCTTTATAATCGGTGTTTTTAGGCCCGATAGAGTTTACGAAAGGTTATCTGTCAAACGAACTGTCATACTGCTCTAACTTTTTGCTCAGGCACATCATTATGAATATAATCATGCTTTAACAACACCATCAAATTATTCAAATTTACTTTAAAAATCAGCCATAGATTTTCGCAACTTATACGCGACTTCATGATTTAAATGACGCAACTTATTTTTGCAAAAATGAAGGCAATTCGTCAAGGACAGGCGCGGTGCCTTTTTTTTTAATTCAGATTTAAATGGTAATGTCGTGTATTAATCTGCGATTAAAATTAATTTGTTTGTGTTGTCTACTATTTTAAGTTTCATGGTTTTAAAAAATACCTTTTATACCTTATTTAGTAAGCTAAATGTCTGCAGGATTTTATACAACTGTCCCTTTCGTAATTCAGAACTGTTAAGTTTGTGTTCATACGGCTCATGTCATTTTGACATGATTGCTACTTTATAGACGGACGAGACGAGGAGAAAAGAAACGAGTACACAGATGCATGTACTGTCAGTACGTTTTGCTTTCTCATTTTTTTTTTTTTTTTTTGCTTTCTTACTCTTTTTTAAAAACTATATATAAAAAATGTCGTCAACATGACATTAACTGTTTGGACGTCAATGAAAGGTCAAAGAAGAAAAAGTAAGAATCATGTCAATAAGACATGAGCCATATGAACTCAGACTAAGGGCGTTAAATATTCTTCAAACTAAAGCATTTAAAAGTTGCCATATAAAAAAGTTCATGCTGAAAAACATGTTGGAATATTAAAAACATACTTATCTTTCCCCAGGCTAGTTTTTAGTTTGAATAACTTTTGACTTTATTCATGTATTTGGTGCTGCTTTTATACTTATTTCTAACATGAGTGTAAAAATAATACTTAACAATAAACATAAAGAAAGTTGTATAAAAAGGTATAAATAATATTTGACAGGGTTGTATTTAACTAAAATACGGTGAATTTCCGTTAAGTTTAAAAAAGAAATTCAAATAGTAGAATTCAAAACCAAACTCTTTATAATAAAGAAAATAAATAAATAAAGATATTAATAAATATTGAACTGCTTCAGTCTCCCCCTTTGATGTCGAAATCGTCACGATGAGTCATCAAAATATTAATTTTTTTGGTCGACCTCTAGTTCTCATCTTGCCTACGGGTTGTATAGAGTTGTTTGTTGTCCCCACTACTGGTGTTAGGGCTGAAGCATGGTAAGTTCCCAGAGGTAGATTCAAATCAACTTCATGATCTATGATGTAAGAAGTTGTACCCTTCTTTTCTATAACAATATAGGGGCCATCTCGCTTTGGAACAAATTTTGAAGTAACTCCTTTGTTGCTGTTGTTTAAAACATGTGTGGTTACTAATACCCTTCGGCCAATTTCCAATGGAGGTTGATTACGTCTGTGTTTAATGCTTTTTTGTTTGTTGTGGTATTGTTGCTTGTAGACATTTTCTTTGACGTTTTAGAACATTAACCAGTTTTTGTAGAAATGGTGTAATTTCGGCTATGAAATTTTCAGAATGAATTGTAGTTTTTAAATCATGTTGTACATCATCGAGTGTAAGTAGTTCTCTACCAAATGCTAAGAAAGTGGCTGTGTATTTCGTGCTTTGGCATAAAGTCGTATTCATTGAGAAGCGAATGCTGTGTAATTTTCCATACCAGGCCTTGTGATCATTTCCAACTAAAATGGCAAGTTGGGCTTTCATATCCCGATTCTTACGTTCAACTGGATTAGCCTCAGGATGATAAACAGGAGTCAGTGTATGTTAAATTTTTAAACAGTAAACGACTTTCTGCATTACAGCTCAAACAAATTGAACTCCGTTGTCGCCGATAACTTTCCTAGGTATACCGAAAAAATATTTCGTTGATTAAAGTTTTAGCGCATTCTTCAACTGTAGCAATTTTTAAGGGAAACAGTTCAGTCCACCTGCTAGCAACGTCTTCTATTATAAGAATCCCCTGAAACACATTTGGAGTGACAGGCAAGGGGCCAAAGAGGTCGACTGCAATTACCTCAAATCGTTGGTTACATGATACCGTTTGGTAAAGGTCTGCAGGTCTTAGGTTTGTTGCCTTGTAGCTCTGGCATTCTATACATTCCTTTACATGTTACATAATTCGACAAATGTAATTGGGATTTCAATAACTTGATCTTCATAATTTGTAATGTGATTGCTTCTAGCGATATCATCGTTTTTCATTTCCATATTATACTGAGGAATGTTAGAAAAATTATCGTCTCGTATTTCACCTTCTACGTCTCTGAGACCACAGGTATCATAACTGGGTGGCGGTAGTAGTTGATTTAACACATTCCAATTAATAGGTACATTATTGGTACAACATCTTCTCAGTAAAGCACAATTTGGTGACCAAAGCAAATGTTCTGTTAAAGGTTGATCAGTAGGCCCCCAATTTCAAATTTCAACTTCGCAAAAATAACATTTTGTTTTGTCATATTCTCCACTATAAAAAATAAATTGTATACGCTATTTATACGTGGATATTTTCAACCCTTAAAAATTATTTTCAGTATTTCAGTACTTTTAATAGTTTTTTATTATTTTTATATTTATTTATTTTATTATTTCTTAAAAGTATTTGAATACAAAGTCAAAAAAATTCACTACATCTATTAACATAAATCTATTTCCCTGATGAAGGGATCTCCTTCTTCATCCAAATAAAACCCGTCATTTGCCTTTAAAATTATTTTATCACCCTATTCATCTTCCAGAAAATACCCAATTTCCCACAAAAAAATCGAAGTAAGCTATTTGGTTGTTGGGGATCTCTTCCATAGAATTTTCATCGACAAATTCAATATCATACTGTCTCGAATTCATTGTTCAAATCTTCAATGTTCAAATGTAAATAATCGTAGTTTTCAGAAGGGCAAGAAAACAAGCTGCAATTAATGTTTTGTTTTATAAACAAATTATACATTGTAAGCAAATTTTACTTTTAAGCATGCTCAATCATGTTTATGATTCTTAAATATAACAAAAGGGTCTCCTTTTTAACGAAGAAAGTCATAAAATTAACGTGGAAATTTTGTAAAAAAAAAAAATCTTCAGTTATACCTTTTTTCTTTTCTAATTAAAAACAAAAACAAAAAAAATATAACATTGATCCTTTTTTCTTTTCTTACTTTTGCACCTGTTTTAAATTTTCTTGTCAATTGATTTTAATCAAACATTTTATTTTATGTAAGCATGGAAATGCAGGTTCAATCATGTTTCATTTCATTCAATACATTTATTTATTTATATAGGTAGTATGTAAGTGGTGTAAGTTACAATAGTATCAGTTGAATATGAGTTCACACGAAAGAATAAAAATAAGAAATATATTTCTAAAGAAAATGACATACAGAAGCATGATCGAAAAGTTTTTATTTGATTTTCATGGATGCATTTTTGATGACCATTTACTTCAGATAACTGAAATCAAAAGAATGCTAGATGACTATGAAAATATGGAGCTCATTGAATCTATTTACGGAAAGCATTTTAAAAACTGTCCTTTTCTATGCCGAATTTGCGATCGTTCAAATACATGTGAATGTACTGAATTGAATGAAGGATAAGAAGAATAAAGTAATTCATTTTGTAGAAAAATATAATACATTTTTTATTACCAAAATAAATACTTAAAATAATTATTATACTCAGTTTTATACATGTTTAATAAATAGTAAACTACTCCAATCACATATTTATATCTTCTTATAAAAAAATCAAAAATATATAGCTAAACAAAATACATTCAAAGATGATCTAAGCAAAAACATACATTCTAATTGGAATTATATTCAAGAAAATAGAGTCTCTTAGTTAAAATGATTCAATGATAGAAAAAATAAATACAAATTTTTAATAATAGATAAATTCTCCATCTATGTATTCTTAATACAGCCACCAACATCACATTATAACATTTCCACTTAAAAATTTTACCGAACTATTCAATAAAAGAAAATTGCTCTATCATAATAACCTTTGCACAACCACCAATCTTTTTTTAAGTACAATACATTTCCACCATTTTCAGCTTTAAACATAAAACATCACTTTACAACATTTGCTTACGTTTTACTTACCTATTCAACCCATAAAATAATGCACAATATTCAATACAAAAAAAAAATTCTCTACTCTACAGTCCTTAGCACAACCACCAATCCTTATTTAGTGCATACATTTCAACGATCTTGATCTATAAAGAAATGCAGGTGTTAACATCACTTTCTCACATTTTCTTGCCTCAACATTTTACCTACCAATTCAACCCATAAAAATAATACCCACTCATACTTAAATTCATATATGGCACTTTCTCACTACTCTCAAGTGGAATCACTCTCACGCTCTCACCAATTCTACATTTCGAAAAGGAAATACCTACACTCGGCAGCATAAATCTGCGTACAAACTCTTTTTTATAATTTAACATGACATTATAATAGTAAATAATAACATTAATCTTTTAAAATTGGCTTTGATTTACCGATAAATATTAAAAAATTATGTTTGGTGTTTTCTTTTTGCATTTACAAAGCTTGGTAGCACTTGGCAATTTAAAAACAATGGTCTGGCAACTTTGCGTGTATGCAAAAGTCTGCGTACACAAAAATTAACGGTACTTTTAAACTGTTTTTTGTTATTCAATGATACTTTTATACTGCAGTCTTTGCTTTTAACTGATCAATAGTGGTTTTTGATTGTTTTTTTGTTTCTAATTGCAATAAATTTTATGTAATGCCCAACAGAAAAGAAATTAATATTGCTGAACGTAAAATAATTGTTCATTTATGGGAACAGGGAAAAACTTTGCGCGAAATAGGATAAGTGGTTGAACGTACTCACACCTCCATCCAGAGAGTGGTAAACGATTTTTTAAATACTGGAGTTTTAGCCTCAAAGCCTCGTTCTGGTCGTCCACCAAAATAAACTCATCGCGGAAATAGAGTTGTAGTGCAGTCGGTGAAAGAAAACCCCAGATTACTAGCATCAAAAATAGCTGAAAACATAAGTTCCGAATTGAATAAACACGTGTCCAAAGATACTGTGCGCAGAGTTTTGAAAAAAGCCGGCTACAAAAGCCATGCACGGAAAAAGCCGCTATTGATTTTTAAAAGAGAAGAACGAACTTAAAGTTATGCGCAAAAGTCTGTGGTTTTCTTTCGCTCTCTTAAAAATCTCCAGATATTTTCCATGCCCGCTAACAGTGTCTTTTTTTATTATTTTCAAAAACCATCGATGTATGCTTTTTCCATTTTTTGGGTATTCGGAAGACCGCACATTTTTCCTTTTCCAGGTCAAATAAACGTATTGTTAGAACATTTAAAAAAAACCAAATTTATTCGTTAAATTAGTAATACCTTTTCCTAAACGTTCTAAAATTTCTGATTTTTCTTTTTAAAGTGCAAAACTTATGCTTTTTTTAATTCATATTTAAGAACTTTTCACGTTAAAAGTACATATAAAAATGTATATACATAGAATTCCATGTTAATGTGAGAACTAACTAAAAAGTGTGTGCAAAACATTTTGATTAACAACTGAAGACAATTTTAAAGCGATAGCTGGGAAATTACCCAAGTTATTATGCAGATGAATAAAAATTTATTTTGATTTTAACACTGTGTAAGTTGATAAAAACCGTTAAAAATACAACTATAAGTTGTTCATATTTAAAAGCTTTTGCACAAGTTCATATTTTAGAGTAGTCAATGAAAGAAAATAAGTGTTCAAATTTTGGGGTGTTCCTATATTTGGGTGTTCATATTATCGCGAATGCACTGTCATAATTCAATCAGACTACAAGTGTGCCGTTATATATTTTATTCAACGCTAAGCATTAAAAAAAAATATGGTACAAAATTGGAGCAGCGGGGCCAGTAAACATGGTATGCAAGAAAGTCCCGATAGGACATCAAATCTACGGAAATCTGTCACAGGAAAGCGCAACAAAAAAAGCGTATATTTCTACAAACAATTTTAGATGAGTTGCCAAAAATGGAGACCCATTATTGCCAAAGGGACAGTTAGAAATTATATTTTGAATCGGATTTGTCCCCCTATCAGGAAATTTACTAGCTTTAAGTCGCAGAGTGTGATTAAAAAAAAAGAAAATGGAAACATAAAATTGTCCTATCCAATGTTTGCACAATTATTAAAGGAATTGAACTATTCCATCAGGATCAATATATTTCAAAACAGACATAACTGACGATTACGAATTGCTCCCACATATATCGAAGTCGGCGATTGAAGACATCCCCCCTTATTCACTTTATAAGGAGAAAATAGTATTCACAAAAAAGAAATCGGACCACCTACAGAATTTGAAAAAGTTCCATCTTTTTTATGATAACATGCCTTATAAGAACTAATATTTTACATTTAACTTCTGATTTAAACCTCTTAGGGCCATTATTACAACTTACAAATAGTTATTTTTAGGATGATATCTGACAGATAAATAGTTTTTGGGTATTACAAGTTTACATTAACCTAAAAAGTGACTGATAAGCTAACATCAGGTTTGTCCTCATGGTAACTTTACAAGTGAACTTTAAGAACTTGAAGATGCCATATTTTCTGCTGAAGATATGGTAACTTCAATGATAGTCTTAAATTACTCAACTTTTTCAAAAAACACAATTTAACACAAACAACAAAACAATTCACCATTAAAACCAAAAATAAAGCACAAAAATTTACTTTTGTTTTAAATTAATAAATAAAACAAAACTAAGTCGTTGCCACTACGTATTTTAAACAACCAAAAGTAGTCGGTATATACTGCAATGTTGCCACAGTATATAAATTACATTTTTTATTTTATCGGACAGTTGTAATAATGGAAAAAACTTATTGGTCACTTTATCGTTCAAAATAGCAATTGTTCACGTTAACTATCAGCAACTTTATCATTAGGTTGTAATAATGGCCCTTAATTTCATGAATTAATTCCTTTTATTATTAAAACCTGAATTTCTATAATAATATGTCTAATTTTCAACTCAAAAAAATTTATAAATTTAATGAGAAATAAAATGTGTAGATTCTTTTTATTAAAAATTGCATTATAACTTTTTTTGTATCTAAAATTTTACGAATTTTATTAAGTTTTTTCCTTCCCCTGTAAAGTATCCAAAAATCAAATAACGCCTTTTTTATATTAAGCTATCGATATATAAAACAAAGTATATGTACATTAGGGGTATAACTTATTCCCACTTTTTGCAAATATGAAAATGGCCCTAGCATAGTCGAATAGTCCATTGAAAACTATTAAAAAAATTATATTAATTTTTCGCGGTTTTCAAAAAAGGTCACCTACAAAACCCGGTAAAGTTGGAAAGTTATTTTTTTATTTTTATTTGTACGTATACATTTAGTCAAAAACTTTTGCAAAACAACACGCACATTACATTTGAAATTCATGTCCGTTAATAAATAAAAAACTTTTTAACTTTTTTTTTATTTATTAATAAAATATTTGAAATGTTCTTATTAAATTTTTTTCTTTAGGGGTTTTAGAAAATCGCATTGGTGGGTGAGGTTTTTATTTTCTAACGACCCAAACAAATTGTTTTCGTAAATAACACAATATTCGCTATCGCGTAGTGCTAGGCCAACATTTGGTTATACCCTTAATGTACGTACATACATATGTATTTTTAATAAGAATAAATTTTTGAGAATAAATTTGTTATTGTTTTTATTGTTAGAACCATATAACCCCTGCAAATAAGATTGGAGCACCTGATCCATTTATATCAAATGGACTACTCCTTGGACAGGTCGAATGTAATGCAAGCATGGACCATGTAATTGTAAAAAAAAACGTTTGTAATGAGACGACATGTCTTCGTTTTTTAACGACATGTTTTCGTTTTCAAAACTAATCCTCTTGAGTATACCATGGAGTAGTTTTAAAACTACTCCTTTGTAACCCAAAGCTGGGTTATATGGTCCTCCCCTAGGACATCGTAATGTTAAATAGACCATGTTCTTTCCGTACGTTTGGGTTACTTTTGGACTAGTCCTAGTCCCTTGTGGGCTACATTTTACACGCGTGTTTGGACTAGTCCTATTATTTGCAGGGACATGTTGAAAAAGACATTTTGCATGGTGTTGGGAAATATAGAAACATGGCTGTAAAGGTCGCTGAACGTAAAATTTGTTAACAACAATCGTATTGTGAATAATATTTTTTTTATTCGATATTTAAGTGGACTGTGAAACTCTTCTACTGTTTTTCAGTATTTTTTATTTTTAATAATACAAATATTAACTATTGTAATTATATTTATTTTAAAGTCTAACTGCCTGACTAACGATTTTGAACGTCAACGTTCGCATAGAAAATTATATTTAAAACAAAAACAAAATTCTTATATTTGTTTTTGTTTTAAATGTAATTTTCTATGGAACGTTAACGTTTGAAATCGATGAACGGGCTGTAAATTAAGACCTTTGTAAACGCTAACATATTTTAAAATATGAAACCATGGTACAGAGTTAAAACAAGAACTTAAAAATCTAAAGAAATTGCAGAATTCTAAAAATAAAAAAATTAATTTAATGCATACAAATCAATGAGTGCTTAAAAACATATATGCGAAAAATTATAAATTGGGTAGTCGGTGTATGTAAATCTTGACGAGTCCCAAGTTGGTTATGTTGTACTGTAATGACAATTAAATTATATAAATTAAATTGGGGCGCGGCGAGTTTTTTAAAAGCTGAATATACTAAGTTTTAGAACGACTTTCTTGGCATGGAAAAAAACAAGACATCAGAGAGGAAGGATCCGAGATGTCACAAGTGCCATCAAGAATTTTAAGTTAGATTAAAAAAAGGATTAAATACAAACATAAAACAGTATCCTAGCCATTAATAATGATATACCTTACGAGGAAATTTGACTTTAAATGGTGATGCTATATATATAAAATAAAGTTTTTCAAACCATACCTTTTATTCGAAAGCGTGACTGATGGAATTTTTTTTTGGTTTGTATTGGCTTCTACCTGTTTTAATGTAATATTTGTGTGAAAAAGAAAAAGGGTCTTAATTGGCGGCGTGTCATAAAAGTGAGCATATTAAAACCTACACACACCAAGTTTTAGAAGGACTTTCTTGGCTCGTAAAAAATTGGACATTTGGGGGAAGGAACCGAGATGGCATAAGTGGTGAGGTCGGAATATGCGGTATGATGAGATCGAACTTTAAATGGCAGTGCTACATATAAAAAACCAAAAGGGCTGTATTTGGGGACGTGGCAAAAAAAAAAACTTTTCATGTTTTAGAAACTTCATTGAGATATCTTGCATTCTAGGGGGTGACTGGCACAACTTTTTTTTGTATGGAGGTCGACTGTACATGCCAAAGGTATAAAGAAAAATCTAAAAAGTTGCGTTCGGCTGACAAAAAAGTTTTTTTTTATATTAGGGGCGAACGGCGCACATTTTTTTGCTTGTAAAGTGGCACGCTCTAATGTACATACACTGGAATTTAAAAGTACCATTTATCTCCTCTCTCTAAATTTAATGTCAATAGGACTCTTTATAAGCATACGAATTTTAAAAAGTACTACAAATATTTTTTGTAGGAAAAATTTGTATTAAACTTAGCTTATCTTATCAGGCCGCCCTCGTGGCCACTGTTGAATTTATATATGTTAATGTTTTAATGAATTAATATTTTAAATATGTACTTTGTATAAAAGATTTGTTTCGTTTCACTATTGCCTTGAAATTTGTGTAATAAGTTTTTATAGGTTTGTAGCAAGGCGAATTCATAAAGGTGACATTTTCGAGTCATCTGTTTATTTTTTTGTGTGTATACTTAATGTCAAGCTTTGTTTACATTTTGTGAAAAAATTAATTTAAATTTAAAATTCAATAAAAATTTAAATACTTGGAAAAAACTTATTTAAATTTTATAAAATAAAAAAAGTGAATTTAAAATATTAACACAAGAAATTACAAATGCGTAAGGAATAAGTGGAACCACAAATAATTTGCAATTGAGGAACAAGATTTACTTTCTAAAGCAATTGTGTATATATTTTATAAACAAAGAAATTTCCTTTTTTATATTTTCAACAAATATTTTTGACATTCACTCTAACTTTTTACAAAAACAAAATACATAGTATTTTTTAATAAAAAGGGATAGCTAGCATAACTCTATCTCATGATGCGGTCACCTTTATGAATTCGCCTTGGTTTGTAGATTTTAGTTTTGAGTTTTAGTTAATAAAATTATTCTTTTTAATATTTTCAATAGCCACAGCTCATGTGTAAACATTTGTAATGGGGAATGGGTGAAACAGAGACAATTTTTTTTATTCGTATTAGAAATAGTATTTAAGCCAAAGTTTGTTGATTTAGCTTCAGGGTGATCCAAAGTTAGCAGCCTTACTTGTTTTGAACTCAAATTAATTTTAATTATTTATTCATTAAAAGTATAAAATAACCATACAAAAAAAAGATAGGCAACAATATCTAATGCGCAAATAAAATGTATAAATATTAAGGGTTTTCATAATATCGCTTAAAAGTCTAGCAATCTGTGCATTTTTAGGCACTCACGTATGAACTGTCAAAAATTGTATGAGAATTAATTTACACAACTTGCCATTTTTGACTCGTAAACTTGCGCTGTTCAATTGTGCATTTATACAAACACATTTGTTTTTAATACTTACCGTCGCACAGTGGGAAATTTTACGAGAAGGCGGTCAAAATTCCATAACTTTTGACTTGATCGGTATTTTTTTTATGCGATTTTTTTTGCTCGATAGGTGCGATGTTAGGCTTTAATTTGCGCTATAAAACGGGGGGAGTTCAAAATGCATTTTCATTTTTTCGTTGAGTTTCGGTGTAAAAGTTGAATATTTCAAATATGATTTTTTTATAATTTATCATTATTTCTCTTGTATTGTACAACTGATACTTATTTTTTATTGTCGAACTTAGATCCTGTCAGAAAATGCCAATATTTGGCCCCTGTAAATTTTTTAGTCCCAATATTCACAGGGGCCAAAGATTGGCTTTTTTGGGACGAGACGAGTTGTTATAAGGATAAAACTGAAAAGGAATATTTTGAAAAATGCCAAATAGCATTCTTGGCTATCGATAACATTTTAGGTAGTTCAACTTTTATTTTTGGTTTGAGATGTATTTGTATTTTATTTTTATATATTAATACAAATATATACTTAAATCAAAAACAAATTATAATCTATAAACAATTTTAAATTAAACAATATTAGTAAAAATTTCTTCTAAAAAGCTTTGGGCTTAATTTTCCAGAAGTTGTTTAGCTTCTTCCTCTAATTCGATTGAGGTTGATTTTCATTTTTGTCGAATACTGGACATATATGGATCTGATAAGCACAACAAAATAGTAATAAGATCTTCATTAGTACAACATCTGGACATGTTTCTTGTGTTATGCTCGCAGAAGAATCTGAAGTCTTTGTTCCTTTTTTCTTGCGCTTCTTCAGATAGAACTCCAATTGGTAGCATATTGTATTGAACTATTTGTTCCCCATGGTAAAAAATTTTATGAACTGTGGTTGGCATGTGTCTCCAAGAGTAATTTTTGTTATAAAGAATTGCTGTTTCATTTGCATACTGGCCAAATTTGTTTGCATTTATCTTTCTGCTACATGATATAACTTGTAAAATGATCTGGAATCGTCTTATTAATTCAAAATGTACTCCTGTGATAGATGCTGCAGTTTCTGGATCGGAAAAGAATCTCCTTGCAGTGTTTCCATCATTTGAATTTCCTTCTCCTTGTTTTGGCTGATCAATTATAAGGTGAAGGTATTTTTCTTGAATTTGTTTTTTTGTTTGCTTCCTTGTTCCACATTTTTCTTTGTTTTTTCTCACTGTTTCGCCTAACGGGCCAAATTCCAAATCATAACCCAATTCAAGAATATGCTCCATAAAACGAATTCTGGTATGAAGAGGGGACATTCCAAATTCGTATGCTTCATTGAAACTTTTGTCTTGTGATGGGGTTTGGCTTAATTGACTTGATGTCTTTTGGCATATGGTACAACTTGACGAAGACTTTGTTTCAGTTAATGCTTGTGCAACTTTTCCATCGATCATTGTAAGGAACATTTGAAAATTAAATTCAATGCATTGGTCATCAAATTTAAATATTGCCGGTTAAAGTTCTTTAATTCGATCTTTTATTTTTCGAACTTCTTCAGTTATGACATCTTTAGTTTCCTTTTTGTAAACAAACTTTATTGGTCTGCAATACTTTGTTGAAGAGGGAATTTCATTTTTCCATACATCCATTTCTGTAACTCTACTGGTTGACGGCTCTAAGCCAATATAAGTTTTTCTTAAACGTAATGGAACTTAAGTTACCATGAATAAGTTAGCATCAGATGAGTTTTCTGAATTACATTGCTTGTATTGTTTCTGACCAGAGCTTCCATCACATCCACATTTAGAAAATAAAGTGATGCTGCAATTTTTAAGTTTTTTTAAACAGTCAGCATCAAGTGTATTTAATAATCGTTCTGCAGTGTGTTCGAGAAGAGCCTGCAATTTTACTTTTGCTGAACTTGAAGTTACACTAATAGCCGTTTGTGAAGGTAAGCACTCTTTTTTGACAGAAACTAAATCTGGATATGCTGGAAAGATTCCACAATTTTTTTCATTGGTTCGCTTTCGCAGTTCTGTATACTGATTTTTTGTCAGTTTTAAATCCAAAAATAGTACAAATGCTTCTTCTGGAGTAAATTTAATTTCTTCAGTTGGTGTAGGCATCCTTTTTAAAATCCTCTTTGTGCGTTTAGCGCTCGCTTCCACTATTTTTTCAATTATTGCAATTTTTGTTTTCTTATTTTGCGTTGGTTGAATTTGATGCAGATGTGAATCCTTTATCATATTATGAGAAATTTCTTCATTGATATTTGCAAGTTTGCGTCTTCGTGATTTTCGTTGCGTAAGTAAAACGTTTTCTTGTTTCTAGAACATTTAAGGTACCGTTTTCTTAATGTAAATGAAAAATTTTGAATTTTTATCTTATGAATTTTGATTTCTTGTTCGTTGCATAATTTAAAGAATGGATTATTCATTATGTGTAACACAAAATCTTTTTCATCTTTCTGTTGAAAATATATATCTGCGAGAACTTTATAACTGAACTGAGCCATTGTTTAAACAATAATGAAGGTAAAATTATGAATGCATGCATTTTTATACTCTTGATAGAGGTTTTTTTAAAAGGTCTTTTGTTACCACTTCTTTGAAACATAAAAACCCTTTTTTAAATACAAATTTAATCATTTATTAGCATTTCTTTGAAACATAAAAAAACCCTGTTTTCACACTTTTTAAAAGGATAACATACCTGGAATAAATTAACAGGTAACATGTAGGTAATTTTCACGTAAAATATAACTGCGTGCTAGTTTTTTTACCATTTACCTGTGGCCAGATTCTGGCAATCGTGAACGAGTACTTTCTCGATTCGAAAGCAATTTAATATCTAATTATTTCAGTCAATACTGAACGAATTGGGATTATTTTTTCGTTTTTGTAAACAATTCATTTGAGTTTCACAATACTGAAAAAATAATTTCGATTCGTTCAGCATTGACTAAAATAAAATTGCTTTCGAATCGAGAAAGTACTCGATCACGAATGCCATTCCATTTTTTTTAATTAAGTTGCAATTTTCAGGTAATTAAACTATGTAGTTTATGTTGCGGCTATTTACTAATGTTTAACCTTTTAACTTACTCAGAAATCTAACGTGTTAGTCTATTTATGTCGCCTATTCGTTTTGCAGCATCCGTTCACCCACAATAAGTTCATAACAATGGCAATACCTTTTCCTTCTCCAAATTAATTGATAACCTGACGTGCTAGATAATTTATGTGGCCTGAACTGCTGTATTTGTCGAAAATTCTTTAAGATTCACCTTCTTTAATTTCAGTAATGTTCGCTGTAGTTCGCAAGAACGTATCCAGATGTGTGTACAATGGGATATAGAAATGTAGGTTAGATTCTGGACTAAAGAGAGTATAGATTTTTTTTGACGCGTTTTGACGGGCAGGACTTATGCTCTATAAAGTAGGAAATTTCCTGGAAATTTTGACATTAAAAAAAAATTAAATAGTTCTAGAGGTCGCAGAGTTTAATGCTTTAGCTAATAAAATAAACTAATACACAAAACTTATTCTGTCAAAATATCTTAAAAAACAAAAAAGTTATGAGCATTTCAACTTCAAAAATTTACTCAAAAATTCAAAACTATAACCAAATATTGAGAAAGTCCATTTCGGACCACCCTGTTCTCAATGAAATAGTTGAAATAGGGTTGAAATTTTTTTGGCTCACGCGGTTTACTAGTATTTACTTTCACATGAATAAAAAAAATTTAAAATCGGAGAACATAAAAACAAAATAATTTTGGCCGCCTTCCCCAGTAAAAACTTCGCTTACTTTTTCAAAATGAATAGCTTCTTTAACTCATTATTTAGTAGCTTTCTTCTATAAATACATCTATAACAACTTCTATAACTACTTTTTTCTGGATGTATTAAAGGAACAAAATAATAACTTGCTTTTGAATACGTTCATTTTGGGACATCCCTTGTAAAATTCATTGGTTCTTTCCGTAGAATTGTAAGTAGTGCTCTTATGTTTTTCTGATTACTCAACACATTATTTTGTAGGCGAAGTTTTTACTGGGTCTCAAAATATGAACCAGTGTGCGTCGGTTTCAATGAAAACTTGAAGTGTTTTTAAATCACAAACAATAAACTCTTGCAAAAATTTGAGAACATTTTTCTTTGGCTTTCTTTATGCATTTTTGATAACAATTAATGTTGGGAGAATTCTAACCAATTGCAGTGGGAATGTAAGAAAAGATAAACTCACTGTTTTTTTTTGTTGTTTTTGCTTAAGTTGTAACAAGTAAAACTGGTGCTTATAATTCTTATTCGCTAACTATTATTTATTTGTATAATTATTTGTATAATATCTTAAATTTTCCCTAAAATTTGTGGATGAAGTTTCCTGATGATCTGGTCTAAGCAACCAGTGAAATGCGCATAGGAATAGATTATCCCATCAAAAATAAATTTCAGTGTATTTATCAAAAATGAAAAATTGAGAATTTAGCATGTCATACAGAAATCTTATTTATAATAAATTTTGTATTCCCAAAAATAATATTGACAAAATCTTGTTAATTAAAAATGTTTTTTTAAATTTATTTTTGTATTGACGTTTCTTACAAAACAGACACTAATTGGTTAAAATTACACAAAAATTAAAATTGTACCCATTGGCACAAATCGCAATTTTAAGCGATATCATGAAAACCCTTATTATTTTTTTAATTATAAGTTTTCTTAAAATTGTGTGTTAAATTAACTTTACTTAGGTTAATTGTATTATTTATTTATAAAAATTTTGTTATTTTTTTTTTAAATATAAGCACAGCTGTTGGCCTTGGCTAGGCTATCATATCGAGCCTTTGGTGCAATATCGTAGTAACTCAAAATTTGAATTTTTTGAGCTGGGTATGCAGAAATGATCTTTGGAGAAATGTCTATCTAAAGAAAAAAAGATTATGGTTCTATATCTAACTGTTCAGATTTTACAGCTAAAAATGTCTTTATTGCCTCTAGCTATTTTCAACCATATTTATATTAATATAAAAAAAATATTTGATATTATTAATAATTTTTCACCTTTTTTTAATTACAAAACATTCCTCTTTTTTTAAAAACTTGTAAAAAAATAACTTTAGTAAACAAAAATACTATCAAAAATATGGCTGAAAACTTCAAATGCATTTTTCTCAGTTCACGATTTTTTGAATTACTACGGTATTGCACCAAAGGCTCGATATGCTCTGACTTGCTCGACTATGCTTTTTTTTTGTTATACCCTACAGCTGAAAAGGTTATACATATTAAAGTTGTCATTCCGTTTGTTACCTTATTTTTAGGTACCAAACACAATTGATATTGTACAATACAATTGCCTGTTTATATTAGAAGGTGCCTCTATAAATCTATATATATAAAATTGTAACGTTACTGACTGACTGACTGACTGACTGACTGACTGACTGACTGACTGACTGACTGACTGATTCATCATCGCACAGCCTAAACGCCTGAAGCTAAACACTTGAAATTTGGACCAGAGATTGGTCACACCCCAAATCGATCCACTAAGACGGGATTTTTGGAAATTCGAATGCTTAGGGGGTAAAAAAGGGTAAAAACGGGAAAATTCGGTAATCTTATATCTCCAAAACTAAAAGAGATACAGAAAAAATGTAATACTTATCGGTGTTCTTTAAAAAAATTAGCGGACAGGTGTCTGGTACTTTTTTGAAATTCGGCCCTTTTAGGGAGTAAACGGGTAAAACCTGAATTTTAGTACTTTTTTGACACCCCATCTATCTTTTGATCCAATAAACATAGAAACAAAATGTATACCACATTCGAAACTTATCAAAAAAATACGAATATGAATTTGGTACTTTTTCGAAATTCGAACATTTAAGGGCTGAAAATTGTAACTATTTTTGGTACTTTTTTTTACAAAACATTTTTCTACATTCATTGAGATATTCGTACCAAATTATGGGCTCCCACTACAATATGTACTGAAATTTTTGAAATTTGAATGGGGGGAACAAATAGTACCAAAAAAAGGAAACACGGGAAATTTGATATTTTTCTTTAGCTTTTTGGTTCTACAACTGGTATTTTTTTAATTATCGTTAATATTGGACCCAAAAACATAAGATTCAACATGCAATGCCCTGAGGGGACAGGAATCTATTGCGGAACTTTTTGGTACTTTTTTGTTCTATAACTGGTACTTTTTGAATTTCCGTTAATATTGGACCTAGAAACATAAAATTTAAAATGAAATGTCCTGAGTGAACGAGAATCTGTAAGAGGGATATTTTTGGTACTTTTTTATTTTTTGACTGGTACTTTTTGAATTTCAGTTGGTATTGGACCTTGAGAGATAAAATTAAACATGCAAGGTGCTAAGTGAACAAGAATCTGTAAGAGGGCTTTTTGGTACTTTTTTGGTCTTTAACTGGTACTTTTTGAATTTCCGTCATTATTGGACCTAGAAACATTAAATTCAACATGTAATGTGCTGAGTGGATAAGAATCTATGATGGAACTTTTTGGTACTTTTTTGTTCTTCAACTGGTACTTTTTTAATTTCCGTTAGTATTGCACCTAGGATGAAAATCTATAAGAGTGAACGTTTTGTTACTTTTTTATTCTTTGACTGGTACTTTCTAAATTTCCGTTGTTATTAGACCTAGAAAGATAAAATTAAACATGCAAGGTCCTGAGTGAATGAGAATCTGTAAAATCGCTTTTTGGTACTTTTTTGTTCTTTAACTGGTACTTTTTGAATTTCCGTTATTATTGGAACTAGAAACATAAAATTTAATATGCAATGTAATGAGTGGGTAGGAATCTATAAGAGGGAAGTTTTTGGTACTTTTTTGTTTTTTAGCTGGTGCTTTTTTAATTTCCGTTAGTACTGGACCTAGAAACATAAAATTAAACAAGCAAGGTCCTGAGAGAATGAGAATCTGTAAGAGGACTTTTTGGTAATTTTTTGTTCATTTCCTGGTACTTTTTGAATTTCCGTTAGTATTGGACCTAGAAACATGAAACTAAACATGCAAGGTCTTGAGTGAAAGACAATCTGTTAGAGGGATCTTTTTGGTACTTTTTCGTTTTTTAACTGGTACTTTTTTTAAACTTATAAGAGTAAGAATCTATGATGGAACTTTTTGGTACTTTTTTGTTCTTCAACTGGCACTTTTTGAAATTCCGTTAGTATTGCACCTAGGATGAAAATCTATAAGAGTGAACTTTTTGTTACTTTTTTATTCTTTGACTGGTACTTTTTAAATTTCCGGTGTTATTAGACCTAGAAAGAAAAAAATAAACATGCAAGGTCCTGAGTGAATGAGAATCTGTAAAATCGCTCTTTGGTACTTTTTTGTTCTTTAACTGGTACTTTTTGAATTTCCATTATTATTGGAACTAGAAACATAAAATTTAATATGCAATGTAATGAGTGGATAAGAATCTATAAGAGGGAAGTTTTTGGTACTTTTTGGTTCATTAGCTGGTGCTTTTTTAATTTCCGTTAATATTGGACCCAGAAACATAAAACTAAACATGCAAGGTCCTGAGTGGATAATAACCTTTAAGAGGGCTTTAAGGTATTTTTTTGTTCATTAGTTGGTACTTTTTGAATTTCCGTTAGTATTAGACCTAGAAACATAAAATTCAACATGCAAGGTCATGTGGTCCTTTTTTTCAAAATATTTTTCTCCATTCATTGACATATTCGTACTAAATTATTGACTCCCACTACAATACTGAAATTTGTTATACTTTAATGGGGGAAAAATAGTACTAAAAAGGGGAAATACGGGAAATTTGATATTTTTCTTTAGCTTTTTAGTTCTACAACTGGTATTTTTGGTATAATTTCCGTCCAATACTGGGACCTAGAAACAAAAAATTCAAGATCCAATGTGCTGAGTGGATAAGAATCTATAAGAGGGATCTTTTTGGTACTTTTTTGTTCATTAACTGGTACTTTTTGAATTTCCGTTATTATTGGACCTAGAAATATAAAATTCAATATGTGTGATGAGTGGATAGGAATCTAAAAGAGGGAAGTTTTTGGTACTTTTTTGTTCTTTGGCTGGTACTTTTTTAATTTCCGTTAATATTGGACCTAGAAACATAAAATTAAACATGCAAGGTACTGAGTGAATGAGAATCTGTAAGAAGGATTTTTGGTACTTTTTGTTCATTAACTGGTACTTTTTGAATTTCCGTTAGTATTAGACCTAGAAACATAGTATTAGACATAAAAGGTCCGGAGAGAATTTGAGTCTGTAAGAGGGCTTTTTGGCATTTTTTGTTCTTTAACCGGTAATTTTTGAATTGCCGTTAATATTGCACCTAGAATCATAAAGTTCAACATGCAATGTCCTGAGTGGACGAGAATCTATAAGAGGAAACTTTTTGGTACTTTTTTTATTTATTTACTGGTACTTTTTAAATTTCCATTAGTATTGGACTTAGAAAGATAAAATTAAAAATGCAAGGTCTTGAGTGAATGAGAGTCTGAAAGATAGGCTTTTTAGTACTTTGTTGTTCTTTAACTGGTACTTTTTGAATATCCGTTTTTATTGGACTTAGAAACATAAAATTAAACATGCAAGATCCTGAGTGAATAAGAATCTGTAAGAGGGCTTTTTGGTACTGTTTTTTGTTCATTAACTGGAGTTTTTTGAATTTACGTTAATATTGAACCTAGAATAATTAAATTCAACATGCAATGTCCTGAGTGGTTGGTAATCTATAGGAGGAAAATTTTTGGTACTTTTTTATTCACTAACTGGTACTTTTTGAATATCCGTTTTTATTGGACTTAGAAACATAAAATTAAACATGCAAGGTTCTGAGTGAATGAAAATCTGCAAGAGGGTTTTTGGAACTATTTTGTTCTTTAACTGGAACCTTTTCAATTTCCGTATTTGTTGGACCTAGAAACATAAAATTAAACATGCAAGTTCCTGAGTGAATGCATATCTGTAAAAAGGATATTTTGGTTCTTTTTCGTTCTCTAACTGGTAATTGTTTTTAATAAACTGGTACTTTTATTTAATTTAATATTAATTTTTGTGCATTAAATAAAAAAAAGCTAATAGCTGTCTGGTACTTTTACGAAATTCGGCCCTTTTAGGTAGCAAACGGGTAAAACCTGTATTTTGGGTCTTTTTTCCACCATCTAGCTTTTAAATCAATACACATAGAAATAAAAATTATCAAAATTGTACCAACATATGTTAGTTACTTTTTACAAAAGATTCTTTCTCCATCTATTTATCTTTCAACGCAGAGCCTAAACGTCTGAAGATAAAAGGTTGACATTTGGGCCGGAGGCTCTCCTCGCGCCCAATTGATCCTGCTTAACTCATACCTCCTAAGATATGTTTGTTACTTTTTTCAAAATATTTTTTTCCATATATTTATCTTTCATCGCAGATCCTAAACGTCTAAAGCTAAAAGTTTGACATTAGGACCGGGGTCTGTCCTCTCGCTAAATCGATCCTGCTAGCCTCATACCTCCTAAGCTAAAGGAAAACATTAACATTTATTGTTTTTCATTAGAAAAATTCGCTAACGTCATATCTCCTAAACTAAAAGAGATTCAAAATTAAAAAAATTAACAGACTGATGTTTGGTACTTTTTTGAAGTATGGCCTTTTTGTGGAGTAAAAGGGTAAATACAAATTATATCACATTCGTACCTTATCTTAAAAAATACAAAAGATTTTGATTTTTTTTGAATTCAAATGTTTAAGGTGTGAAAATCGTTCCAAATTTTGTTATTTTTTCACAAAATTTTTCTTCATCTATCTATCTATATATGTATAAAATTGTAACGTTACTGAATGACTGACTCACTAATTCATCATCGCACAGCCTAAACTTCTGTAGCTAAAAACTTGACATTTGGAGCAGAGATAGGTGACTCCCCAAATCGATCCACTAAGACGGGATTTTTGGAAATTCGAATGTTTAGGGGTAAAAAAGGGGAAAAACGTAATACTTATCGTTGTTCTTTAGAAAAATAAGCGGACAGGTGTCTGGTCCTTTTTTAAAATTTGGTCCTATTAGGAAGCAAACGGGTAAAACCTTAATTTTGGTACTTTTTTGGCACCCCATCTTTCTTTTGAACCAATCAACATAGGAACATAGTTGTTACAGCATTCGAAACTTATCAAAAAAATACGAATATGAATTTGGTACTTTTTCGAATTTCGAACATTTAAAGGGTAAAAATCGTAACTATTTTTGGTACTTTTTTTATACAAAACATTTTTCTCCATTCATTGACATATTCGTACCTAATTATGAGCTCTCACTACAATACTGAAATTTTTGATAACTAAATGGGCGGAAAAATAGTACCAAAAGCTTTTTTTTTTTCTTTAGCTTTTTGTTTCTGCAACTGGTATTTTTTTACTGTCGTTAATATTGGACCTTTAAACATAAGATTCAACATGCAATGCCCTGAGTGGATAAGAATTTATAAGAGGGAACTATTTGGTACTTTTTTATTCTTTGATTGGTGATTTTTTAATTTCCGTTAATATTTGACCTAGAAACATAAAATTAAACATGCAAGGTCCTGAGTGGATAAGAACCTGAAAGAGGGCTTTTAGGTACTTTTTTGTTCATCAATCGGTACTTTTTGAATTTCCGTTAGTATTGGACCTAGAAACATAAAATTCAACATGCAAGGTCATGTGGTCCTTTTTTACAAAATATTTGTCTCCATTCATTGGCATATTCGTACTTAATTATGGGCTCCCACCACAACACTGAAATGTTTCATACATAAATGGGGTGAAACAAGTATCAAAACGGATAATACGGGAAATTAACTTACTTTCATTTGCTTTTGTGTTATACGAGTGGTACTTTTTGAATTTTCTATAATATTGAACTTAGAAACACAAAATAATAGGTGCAAAGTCCTGTGTAAATATCAACCTATGAGCTAAAAATTTTGGAACTTTTTTGCTAAAACATAGATACATGTTCTTTGGCATATAAATATGTTCATGAAAGAAAAAGCCCGATTAAAAAGTAGCGGGTTAAATGCTTGAATTTAAACATGTTTAAGCCTAGAAAAGTAAACTTTGGCATAAAAATATGTCCACGAATAAAAAGAGACGCTAACGAAGTAGCGGGTTAAATGCTAGTTGGATATAATTAAAAAGAAATATTTTGACATGACAAACAATACGCATATGTGTGCGTAAGTTTTATATAACGCCCATCTTATTGAACAGTAGGAGCAAAACGACCAAATTAATAGCAAAAAGTACTCAATAATATTTTGTAGTCTATGAATACCTTAAGACCATTTTAAAAATATTCTAGGTCGCTCTAAGTTGCGAAATTGTTTTAACGATATGAGTCTTCTAGACTTCTAAAGACAGATATGCCGGGTATTAGGTTGCCTAATATTTCACTTAGACCTTAAATAATCTTAGTTAAATACTGGTCGATCGACTGAGTTAAATACAAATAAATCTCTTAGGTTAAAGTATATAATATGGCAAATGAGTCAAATCGGTCTATTATTTAATCTCACGCATTGGATTATGGTATGATATGCTCCATATAAATAAGCAAGGTTGATTAAATTAAGCTCAAATGTTCTCTATATATGTGATTTGTTTAGTTTTAAAAATCAACCAAGTGGATAATTCATGTCAAACGGTCTAAGTAGATCTACAGCCATATTCATAAAAAGTTCTTATTTTAAGCTTATAGCATGTGAGAAGGTGATGATATACCTTTGAACTACTGCATACCTACATTGTACCTTGGTACCAACACAGTAGTAATTTATAAGTACGTTTTGTTATTACGCTGAATACACATATGTCATCATTGTTAACATATTATTATTGTTCTTTACTCGTTTTTATATTATTTTATGTTCTATAACTTTGATTTAAAATAATAAACCAAATGTTTATTATTTACAGCATGTAATAACTATTAAACGCTTTTTGTCTTATGAACCTCTTATAAAAATTTGTATTCATGAACGTACAACAACAGCTTTTTTACTATTAACTGTTTGCAGCGATTTTCTGTTTAAGTATGGCAATTTTCTTTATATATGGCTGCCATTTTGTTGTTAGTGATGCCCGAAACTTCTATTCGGTTTACATGATATTCTATTTTTAAATTTTTTTTAATAATTTTTTTTTTAATTGTAGACCTTCAAAATTATTCTTATCAAATTAAACTACATATTATTTTAGTTTCTGAACAAAATGTTTCCGAAAGGTATCATAAAAACTTTTGTTTGAACCTTTTTTAAATATACGATAAGAAAGTAATCGAATAAAAAGTTTATTTACTTTTTATTAACATCACTATTATTATGATTTGTTTATTTAATTTTTTTTTATATTTTTGAACAATAATTTGTTGTTTTAAACAACCACAAAAAAACAGCTAGCTGCAATAATTTAATAAATAATTTAAGAGAATATCTGCATTTTATTCATTTAAATTAATAAATTTTTTTAAATAATTATCAATATACATGTAACTTTAAATTGGCTGTCTAAAATAAAAAAAAAAAATAAAAATTAGTAAAATGTATTTTTGTCATTATTTTTCAACATTTTTCACAAAAATAATATCATAAAATGCAAACACCCTTTAAAATATCATTTTATTTTTGGTTTAAAGAAGGGCAAATCCAACAATAAATTTTCTTACTTTATGAATGGCTTATTAAAGGTTCAATGGATTATTTGTCGTTTATGAATACAACTTTAGCAATTTTTGCTTAAAAACGGTCAATTATTCATCAATAAGTTTTTATGAATACGGCTGCTAATGTCTTACATAGTCCCTGTTGAAATGTCCTCCCGAAATAAATATAACTTCTGTAAAAGAGCGGTAAAGGGTATACAAGATTCGGCACAACCGAATATAACTTATAGATACTCTAGTTGTTTTAACATACATTATTTTTTTTAAATGTGTATTTTTATCTACAAAAGTAAAATTAAGAACTAAACCAAATAAAATATTTATGAATTTAACAAAAAGATCTTATGAGTAAATAATTAATTAGTATTTTTGTTTGAATAATATGTTTTCTTAAAGTGGCTTGTTTTTTTTAACCTTCACCACAGGTGGAGAGAGTATACATTAGTGTGACCGCAAGTTATATGGACAATTTTTTTTTTCGTTTTTTCACTTGGGAAACCCCTTAGATTGATTCCAAATTAGAAGAAAACAATATATATAAAATTTTAGATCGTTTGCATAGTTATTAGGCGTGCCTTGAGCCCACAAAGTTTGCTAAAAATGCTATATTTCTCACTATGGGTGGCTTTAAGTGTTCATAACTTCAGTAATATTTATTTTAGAGAAAAACCTTATTCACAAATATTCTAGGGCTATATCTTATGAACAATGTTTCTCTGTATTAGTTTTCTTTAACATTAATATTTAATGCAGAAAAAACCAAATTAAAAAATAACACCGAAATTTTCACATATCTTCGCATTCTTTGCCTGGTGATTACACTACGTGACAAATTTTCAACAAAGTCGTGACCAAATGAATCTGGCAACTAATCTTTATGTAAAACTTTCCCCTGAATCCGAATATGAAGACAGAATTGTCAAAAGTGGAACAGTTTTTGAGATATTCCAAAATAACCGTTATTTGTGTTTTTAAAAAAGATGATGTGACTGAAATGCAATATCTTCAAAAATTTTAAACGGACTATGTATTTCTTTCTTTTTATTGAGAGGTTATAAAATTTCTTAAATAACCATGAGTCGTTTGTGAAGATGAGTCATTAAATGGCAGAGTTATAGTGGACAAAAGTACATAGAGCCGCAATCCTATTTGGAAATCACAAATATGACAGAATTAGGTTATATATTCAAAGCTAGATGTGATTAATTGAGTTAAATAGTACAAGGTTTCAGCAAAACAGACCCCGTATATGCTCCTTATGTAATCTAAACGAAACCGAAAACATTCTGCATTTTATAGCCAAATGCCCTATATTAGGACAAATAAGATTCCAAAACTTAAAAAAAAACTATCGTAACAGAAAATGAGTTTATTCTTAATGGTAAGGACAATTTTAAATATTTATCCCGCTATATTATAAATGCGATAGGCTACAGGAAGATATTAATAACTGAATTTAATTATTAATTTTTCTGTAATATAAAACAATATTTGTAATATATATAACAACCTTTTCCGACAGACGACGTCATGTCATAGTCGTATGTTCAATTTTGATTACTTAAAATGAATTCAAAGTAAAGAACAATTAACTAACTAACTACTAACTAGTGGACAAAATTTCAAACTTCATTAAAATTTTATGATGTTGTTCAATTTTTCTCTTTTCAAGTTATTGTTTTTTAAACCAAAAAATAAAATTTTTTTAAGTTTTATCACTTACGACATTAGCCTATTCCATTCGAACATTTGTGTCCAATAGGATCCAGATCGGTAAAAAAATTACAAGGTTACAGAAGAATAATTGAATTAACCCACTTTACGATTTGTATCAAACCAAAGAAAAACACAACAAATGCATATACAAAACTAAATTTTTAGTAAAATAAATATTAAAAATAGCTTAAAGCGATTGAATTTCTATGTGAGTAAATTTACTAAATCTTCTGTAGCTTTGTCATTTTTGTACCAATCTACATATGTCTAAAATAATCTAATGTCGCATGCAATAAAACATTAGGATTTTTAAATCATTAGATTAAAAAGAAAAACTTGAAAAGAGCAAAATTGAACAGAATCATAAAATTTTCAATGAAGCTTGAATTTTGTCCCCTATAATTCTGTAATTTCTTGACCAAACTTCTCTAGCAACCCATTCTTATTTTAGTAACTTTATAACCTCTCAATAAAAAGAAAGAAATACATAGTCCGTTTAAAATTTTTGAAGATATTGCATTTCAGTCACATCATCTTTTTTAAAAACACAAATAACGGTTATTTTGGAATATCTCAAATACTGTTCCACTTTTGACAATTCTGTCTTCATATTCGGATTCAGGGGAAAGTTTTACATAAAGATTAGTTGCCAGATTCATTTGGTCACGACTTTGTTGAAAATTTGTCACGTAGTGTAATCACCAGGCAAAGAATGCGAAGATATGTGAAAATTTCGGTGTTATTTTTTAATTTGGTTTTTTCTGCATTAAATATTAATGTTAAAGAAAACTAATACAGAGCAACATTGTTCATAAGATATAGCCCTAGAATATTTGTGAATAAGGTTTTTCTCTAAAATAAATATTACTGAAGTTAGGAACACCTAAAGCCACCCATAGTGAGAAAAATAGCATTTTTAGCAAACTTTGTGGGCTCAAGGCACGCCTAATAACTATGCAAACGATCTAAAATTTTATATATATTGTTTTTTTCTAATTTGGAATCAATCTAAGGGGTTTCCCAAGTGAAAATACGAAAAAAAAAATAACGGTCACCCTAGTATACATACCTGTATATAAGTTTCTCATTCCGTTTGTAATTTCTACAATACAGTACAACTCGGCTAATTAGCCCACGCTTAAATGCCTTTAATGATTGTTTACCTCGAGTTTTAAGTCCCCGTTTTTTTCTTCCATTTTTCAAACATAAATCCACGTTTAATTGCCTTGAGCTTAATTACCCAATTTGGGTGTTTGCCTTAAAAATGTAACACCCAAAACAAAATAACACATAAATTTTATTCGGTTAATTGCCTCAGTATAATTTGACAACAACACAGCAGTAATGCAGCCAAGTAAACATGTTAATGTTAATTTGAAAATATGTACTAGAATTTTTTTTAAAAATATGCATAAAAATCAAAATATGATTCATGTAAGAATTATTTGTACTGAATGTTATAAAGATACACCAAATGTATGGATATTTTGTCTTAAAGGGATTAAAGGATAGGTCGCCCAATTTTAAATTATATTAACATTAAACAGGATAAAATAGCTTGAATTTAAATGGAAGCTGAACCGTTTCAATCATATTAAATTTGCGTTAAGATATTTTGGGTCAAATGATTAAATGGTTTATGGACATAAAGAAAGAAGTTTGCATGGGGACTATATGGTATTATAGACCGATTCTTACAATTCACATAGGTTTCGTTCTTATGACAATTAAAACGAATTGACCAAATTTGATAAAATTATCTAAAAACTGCTACTTTTGCATTCCGCACAAGGTTACTGTGGACCAGTGTTGCCAAAACTTGGTGACCAAAATGGCTAAATTTACGAAAAAAAATGGCTAAAAACTTTTTATAAATAAAAACACATTAAAATTCAATAACAAAACAAAAATAATTCATTAAAATGATTTTACAATGAAATTGTAAATTGGGATCAATTACATAAAAGCATACGTAAATTAAATATTTTAGCATCTAAAAAATTTAATTTTCGATTAAATCAATGTCGTTATTTTTCACCTCATAGAAATCACATGAGTCTATTAGTTTTAAATATTTTAAAGGAAAATCATAACTTTTTGCGGGCTAATCTACAGTAAAAAATAATAGAGATAAAAAATATTTTATTGCCATGCTAAAATTATTTGATTTATTCATAAAATCGAATTAATGGTTGCTAAATGTAGCCCTTTTTCAAATTACTTTTAACGATGTTTACTTGGCTAAAAACCCATTATAAATGGAAGTCAGAGCAACTTTATAGTAAATTCTGAAATTTCACAAACAGATATAAACCAAAATTCATAAAAAGCTCTAAAACGGATAAATATATTGTTTCTGCCTTCATTCATCTCAAAAAACAATACAGATACAATTTAAGACAGCACATCCCATTGTTTTTTATTACTACATATCTCTTTAGTTTTAGCTGATACTTGTAAAAATACCCATGTCTTAACTTCTTTTCATACATCAAAGTTAAGGTATCTTGTAAATAAATACGTTTTATTACCTTACTGAGGTATTACAACGTATTCGCTTAATTACCTCAACGAGGTAGTAAAGCGTATTCGTTTAAATGCTTACCCCGCATAATTACCCAAAAATATTGGCATTTTTGCCAAGGTAATTATCGGTGGAATATGTATTAATACTAGACCATATAATATATACGTATATACATCAGGGTCATCAATGAGTAGTGAAAAAGTAAGTTGAGCTACAGCATGACTCATAAATTCTTGTACTTATACGCACTCATACTTAATCCAATGTTATTCAAGCTCATTTTCACTCAGAACTTTTATTTTACTCATTGTACTCATCTTAAAGGCCCTTATACACTATCCCACAAAGTCTTTTGTAAATTACGGAAATGCAACCCTATCATGATAAGTTGTTATTGTTTTTTAAAAATGTTCAAAGAATAATTAGATCAGGGAAGCATTTTTGAAAAATACGTAAGACTTTGTGGGATAGTGTGTAAAAACCTTAAGCAACATTTGAAGTGGTTGATTTTAGATTCTACTTTACCCTACGTTTCCACATGCAAGTAATTACTTGCAAGTAGTGTATCAACGAAAAATCGAGGAAACAGCCGATTGGCTGAAAGCACAAAAATTGTGTGAATGTTAGTGAAAAAGTGTGAGTGTATTGAGTTTTTCGAACTTGCACTTGCATGTGGAAACGGGGGGTAACTCAATGTGTATAGGCGAAGCAAAATGCGAGGCTACCAGATTTGTCCCCGAAACAGCAAAGTGACGATTTGGCAATTGTAGTTTACTTAAGTTACATGTATGAAGTGGACGATTTTTCGGCAAATTTATCTGGCAGCGCTGATAATGAAGTTGTGTGTTTGATCTGTTGTGTTACAATGGTTAATGGATGAGCTGAATGAGTTGAATCATTGCAAGTATTGTAAGTATTTTCCTTAAATTATAAAACAAACTAAGGTCATTTATGAGCAGGGTTGTTAGATGTGACGATTTTTCGTCATTTTGACGATTTTTTTGAGAAAATATAGTAAAATGTGGATTGACGATTTTTTACTAAAATTAATAGCGTTATGACGATTTTCTGGCATCAATAAAACACTTACCAGAAATATTTAAAATAATATTGGAAGCAGTCCAAAAAGTAAAAATCCATTTTTCAAAATACAAAAATGATTGGAAATTAAACAAAAAAAAAAAAAAAAAAAATTTCCGCCATTACAAATCAGTCTGCTTTCATTAGAAGCATTAGTAATTCCAATTCTACAATTACATATATGCATGCCATCGATACTGCAAAAAATATACACTAGAACCCCGCTTTGCGTCGCTTTTTAAAAATTGGTTAAATAAGCTTTGCGTTTTTATGATTTCGGTTTGCGTCGCTACATACGGTAGGATTTTTTCACTGAAGTCATAATCACCTGTGAAGAATTTTTCTGTTTGCGTATAAATAAATAAAATAAATAAATTTTTGTTATGTTTTTATGCAAATATATTTTTTCTTATGTATACATTTCAGCCCACTTGCTAAAACAAATAGAATAAAACTTAACCATATCACTTTCATTATCATAAATATAATTTCTCGCTAAAAATTGTTATTTTTGAGCCAATCAATGCAATAAATTGTCTCTGATTTGTAATATTTAAATATTTGACGAATTGTTGACGATTTTGTTAAATGGTCGTGACGATTTTGACGAATTTTGTTAAAACTTTTGACGATTTTTTAAGAAAAAGCCTAACAACCCTGTTTATGAGTATGCGTATAATGTCTACGTCGCACTCATATTAATTTCTCTTGTGAGTATGAGTGAATCAGAGCAGGGCTGTCAGATGTGGCGATTAAATTAAAAAAAGGCGATTATTTGGCAATTTATTAAACACATTGTATCTTTTTTTCATATTTATATGAACAAATTTATAAGTACGGGCTAAGTTTTTCTTTGAATTTTTAACAAATTTTAAAATCGCAATACGAATGCGGCTGTTTTTAATGACAAATTGATAAGCTTAAGCTTCTTAGCTTATCGCACATTTTCCTGATCAGAAGTTATCAATAGTCTAATCTTTACCGAAAAACTTATTTTGCAAAATAGATTTTATAAACGCAATCGTATTCGATTGCATATAAAATGGGGTTTTTTAAATAAATAAATAATAATGTATACTAGGTAGTATGCAAAAATAATTGAATTATTAGCGAAAGAAAATCAGAAAATTTTTTAAAAAAAAAAGTTGCATTGATATCGTATTCTATATATAACTGTATCAAGCCTAATTTTCAATGTAGTGTGCAAAGCGAAAAAATGCGTAGTTTTTTTTTTTAATTTTTAAAAATAATTCATGTAATTTGTTTAGAAGATTTTGTTGACTTAAAGTATTTGAATACGCCTTTTAAGATATTTATCCTTTGCATCAAATAAATACAAAATTTTACCGCTCACGCTTATAAAAACTAATTTTTTTGCATCAAGCTCTTCTCATTTTGATAAAGTTAATGTTTTGGCAAAATTCAATTAACTGATCAGACACGTTCTAGGTTTTAAGATAATCAGCCTTCTTATGATTACGAAAATTCTAGTTCCCTTCAGCATACTTTTGCAATTTGAAGTCGTCAAACTTTTTGCGATTGCGATTTATAAGTTACAGATTACAGAATTCAAGTCAGAATCACCAATGTTAAGCTTTTGGCGATTGTCTACTATAATATAAACACTCTCATAGAACAAGGATAAATATGGAAAATTAATATAAACGTAAAATACACTTGGTTACTCTTTTTTATATAAAACTTTTTTTTGCGATTTTTGCCGATTTTCAAATCAGCTGCTTCATTTTGTTGTATGTAAAGCAGTCAGAGCGATTATAGTTAGCAGTAAAATATTACACCTCAATATGTAAACAATAGATTGGTGTTATTTTATACGGTAAGGTTAAGTTAGTCCCAGCTAACTGAGCCTTTAGTTGTTCTACATTTATGTCACATATGCTCTAATAAAATTTGCCATTGAAATTCAGCCTTCTAATTTTGACTCCTTTACTTTTTTCATAAACCATCTAATTGTGCTCGTATTAAGTCTAAGTTCGCCCCAAAAATATTTTACTGCAAATCAAATTCTTATTGGAATCGGTTCCCATTTGAACATACCATCCATCCGTTAATAGCTTTAACTTCGTTTTCAATGACAGTATTACACTCAAAATATTATGTAGTTAAATTCAAACGAAAATTCATTTTTAACGACTTAAAATTCATTTAAAAAACGGATCATTTACATTTCATTTAAAACAAATGATTTTTACATTCATTTTTTAATTTTTTATTTATTAAACAACATATTCCTTAAAATTTAATAGTTTTTACTTTTAAAAAATATATTTTTACTGACAAAAATCAAACTACATAGCAAAATAAATACGGAAAAACATTATATTTTGGTAGTTAGTTTTTTGAATAACAAACATAAATGTTGAAAAATAAAATTATTCGTAATATAACTATATTTTTATTAAATTTTAACAGTACGGAAAACGAATTTAATAACCTACAATCAGTTAATGTAATAATTTTATGAGTGTATGCGGCCCTTATACGTTGCGACTTGTTGTACAATTTTATCAAGTTGTTCAACCAATTGTTGCGTTAAAGGTGGTTCCTCAATGTATGAATAAAATCAAAACAATTCGATATTCCAGTGTTCAACTCAATTGTACGACCAGTTGCAATAAGAAAGGGCCGCAATAGTGTAACATTAAGTGCACAAGTATTTCAGGAAATTTTGTTTAAAATTGACAAATGGTCTGCAACTTCGGGTGCAGATGTTTCGTTTGAAAAGACAAATCATTTGCACGTCTGTAAAAAACGCAATTGTAATGAAATCAAAATAATTTTTAGAAACTTATATATTAAAAATGTAAATCATTGTAAAATTTTAGGTCTTAATATTGACAATAAATACAGCTTTAAGTATCATTGCAATTATTTAAAAAAAGATTTAACAAGTAGATTAAACGTTATTAAGTATTTATCATCAACTAAGAGCCAAATGCATACAAGCAGTCTGCTAAGATTAGTGAACTCCGTTATTTTGTCAAAAATTGATTATGGTTTAGCTATATACAATAAAACTTCTAAGACAGCTTTAAAAACCGTGGAAAATATTCTTAACACTGCCATTAGAATTAGTCTGAGGGCATTTCGCACGACGCCGATCAAAAATATGCAAGCAGAAGGTGGCTTTAAACCTCTTCGAGTTCACGCAAAAAGACTCCAGCATCGTCTACTGCACAAAATTAGTTGCCCCAGCTCATCACTTCTACAACAACATATTAACCAGTTAAAAAAGAGAAAAACAGCGCTTAAGTACCCATCAACTCTATGCAACATTACTAAAATCGCTAATAAGTACAACATAAATGATTACACTCCACCGTTGGAATTACATCCTCCGTGGTTGTTAGAATCCAACAATTTCTTAAAAAACCTCCAAAGCTTCAACAAAAACAATACATCTCCTAACGTCTTTAGATCTTTATTCTATGAAACGTTCAACGAATACAGTAAGAATGACTGGCACTTCATCTTCACCGACGGATCAAAGACTGCGGAACATGTAGGATTTGCAATTACTGATGAAGCTGGATGTACGCAAAAAATAGGAATGTTACCCCAAGTTGCAACCATATTTGAAGCTGAAGCCATTGCAATAATTGAAGCCCTAAAGATAGGCGAAAAGGCAAACAGAAAATATATTATCTGCACAGATAGCCGTTCGGTATTTGATGCTGCATTAAACCAAAATAATAGAAATGAATTAATTATTTCTATACAACAACAAGTAATAAAAATGAAAAATAAGATTAAGTTTTTATGGATTCCAAGCCACATCGGTATCACCGGCAATGAGGCAGCAGACCTAGCTGCAAAGTCAGTATACCTGCAACCCACATTCTTATTTATACCGGAATGCAAAAAATTCATAAACCGATGCGCTACCACAAAATTTAACATCTCCTTACAATCCAAATGGAATAAATACAATCATCCACACAAAATCATCAATCCTAAAAAACAGCCCATATTTCTCTCAACATCAACCAATTGCCTTCAGAATAAATGCTTCACAAGGCTACGTCTAACACATACACGACTTACCCACCAACATCTGATGAACAAAACGGCACAACCACTGTGCACTTTCTGTAGCTCCTCATCTTTAACGGTCCTTCACATATTAGTAGACTGCCCGGCCCTATTCAACCTACGAGTAACGATTTGCAAATCCTCTAACATTGTTGATTTATTAAAATCTCCAACTAGCAAAAACATTAACATAGTCTTTGAATTCTTAAGAAAACTTTCTTTGCATAACCAAATTTAATTCTCTAATACATAGTCTAAATATTATACTTCTTTTAAGAATGCACCTACCTTATAAATATTAAGCCGATAGCCATTGTTGCTAGTGCTTTTAGTTTTTTTTTTAAGATTTATTGTAATTTTAATTATAATAAATATGGAAATAAATAAATAAATAATAAAACTAACAAGCGTGGATTTAGGGTTACGGTTTTGCAGTGGATTTAAGACGACAGGAGAGCTGGACAGCTTTATTTTGTTTAATGAGAGAGACGACTAAAAAGTGACGTGTTACCGATTCAATTGATGGACGTTCATCCGTCAATGACTAGTTGTTCAGTGGCAGTCAAGAAGCAAAGTTAAAAAGTTGTAACAAAACACTACTATTGCTGTAAAGTAAAGTTTTTTCTTCCAATTCATTAACTTTATCTAAAGTCTAGCCTTAGCGAAAAATTAATAATTTATAATTTCAAACGTGCAGTAATCGTGTTTTATTGAAGAAACTACACTTTATCAAATTAAAATCCCACATGTATTTGTATGAGATGTGCCACTTCCCATTCATCAATCCCGCCCACATATTGTCGGACGCTGTGTATTGATAACCAAGATCCTTGTACCTAAATTATGGGTAAAATAAGAGGCAGTCGTGATTTGTTTGCTGATATCTCCGCCGTTTGAGGACTTTATGTGATATAAATGTATAACAACCTAGCCCACCATATTTAGGGTCATCGGAAACCCCATTTCAATAGACTCACGGTCAGACAGACATCGTTAATTCAATTTTGCTACTCATAAGACCAAGAATATATGAGGAGGTCCATAACAAAACGCAATAATTACACCATAACATTTTTTTGGATAAACGACAAAATGTAATTTAAGTAAGTAGCAAATAATTTTTTTAAAAAACAATTATTGAGGTATTATTGTCTACAAAAAATAATATTAATCACAAATTAATCATTTTATCTGACAATTTGTTTTAAAGTTATTAAGATAACAAATTTGGAATTATTGCGTTTTGGTCCGAATCAAAGTAGTTATCTATTTATTACATTTTGCTTTGAACTTTATGTAGAAAGGGGTTGGTGAAAGTAAGCCGAATCGACTTTCATTCAATTATGTAAAAACATTTTTAACAAAAAAAATTTGTTCTTAGTTAATAGTGTTCTTTATCCAATTTAATCAAAAATATATCGTTACCTTAAACGCAAAAGGACCTAACTAACCCAAAATTGAAAATCGATTTTTTCATTGATTTGATTGCAAAAGGTATTAACTAAACAAAAATTCCTTACGTTTTACAGTTATCTAAGAGTTACCACCAGAGCATAATTTATTTATAAAGTTGACTTTTTAAAATTTCATGTAGCGAATTATTGCAAAGATGTGTAATTATTTCATTTTGCTCTGAACCATTATATTCGATATTGAATTGCAGTGTAGCTATTGAGTTTTAGAATGCTTAATAATGCAGGTAATATAGATTTCAATGTGTAGTAAAGGATTCAATCAAAAAATTTAATTTGCGTTTTGTTATGGACCTCTTCATATGTTCTTTGTTCTTTGTAGGGTCAATGATCAATATTGTATAAATAACAAAAGGAAGGACAAACTTATTATACCATTTTACCTTTGGTGAAGGGTATACAAACAAAAAATGTCGTATTTTAAATACATTAAAAACCAAACAAGACATTTTTTATTTGTTTTATTTTTTTTTTTGTTCCAAATTTTATTATATTTTCTAAAGGAAGTCAAATATTTAAAGTTAAAAAACCAAAAAAATTGTTTTAGAAATAAGTATGTACATTAACCCTTAGATGTCCGACATGGTATGGCCAGACCATATTTGACTTTCATATGCAATATCTTTTTTTTTGTAGCAAAACTTTTCAGAAACAAAGGCTATGAATTGTACAAGTAAGTTGTCCTGAATCGAATTAAACTAATTTGGAATCATTTGGATCACATTTAGAGCACAAAAACTTTTAGTTCTTTTGTTGAGGAATTGTTGTTGTTTTCAAACACTTTTTTGCTTTGTCGCCGTATTTGTGGTGATACCAGCATACTTCATTTGATTCGGCCTCACGGAAGCGGGTTTTGCTTCGTGGACGTTGGAAAAACTTAGTTTTTAACTCATCCTATCACTAATAAGCTGAGTATATTCGTGCGATCCGTAGAAAGGGTTTGGCATGCCAGAACGGAGGAATCCGTACTGACACTCTTGCGATTTGCGCAACTTCGTTATTGGCAACCAGTTGTAGTGTGTTGGTGTCGGCGGTAGCCTCTGCTGCAGCACACACAAAAAATGCGTGCTTTTTTATAAGTTAGTATAATTAAAATAGCTGTGACTGTCTATTTTATTGTTCTGCTTTTTAAAACCCGTTTCCTTTCAGAATCTCGTCGGGGTCACCACCCAGCTAGCATATGCTGTTTGTTAGAGGATTAACTTTAATATACATATCCTTGGAAGAATCTTCTGATGATTATCTGACGAGTAACAAAAACATAAATTTTTTTTATTTATTGCCTTTTTATAAATTTTTTGACACGCTCGTTCTTTAATTTTGGAATGAGCCTGTTGTGACTTTATGTTAGAGTAGTATAACAATAACTGAGCTACCTAAATAAGAGTGTTTTCGAAATATAAAAATTCTATTTCCAATACAATTTTAATAAAACAAACCGGCCTAAGGATCTGTAAAATACGATTTTCCGACAGAATGGTGCGGATTTCGCGACCTTAAGGTTTGTTTTATATAAATTGTATGAAAATTAGAAGTTTTGACAAGAAAAAGGCGCTTAATTCCCTTATAAAAGCAGCTCAGTTATACTGCTCAGCATTTCACGAGTTGTAAAATAAACCCTACATGAGTCTCATACGAATCTTGAAATGCTTTTTGAAAGACTCGTTTTATAATCTCTACATACATCATTAACGCTTCGCTTTATGATTATTATAAGCGTCTTTGGAAGAATCTCTCAATATTTATTTAAGGTTGAACTCAGGGTTGAATTTTTAGGTCATATAAAATCCAAAGTTACAATCCGAGCACATGCAAGTAGTATCGTACCCGTCGAGTTCAGGAAGTTTCCGTCCGTAGTGCGATATCTGTCAAACCACAACCAAAACTCAGAGAATAACTCGTTTTCGGTGCGGTAACTGCAACAAAGCTTTGTGCCTTCAATATGCCAGAGAGACAAAAACTTATATATATTTGCAATGACTGTTAAAGAGACTAATTTCAACTTCAAAAATAATTACATACTTATCCCCAATTTTACCAAGTTCAGTTAAAACTAACTATTATTTTAACTTCCAGTTAAGCATATATAAACACAAAATAAGTACAGAATTTAGTTTAGTTGACTTATTTGGCGTTTGAGTTTTTTAATCGAGTTCTGGCCAGGCCATTTGGTATACTAAGTGGCACTTAAGTTGTGGAACATCGAAGGGAAAATGAATAAACGACACACATTAATCAAAAAACAAGTAAAAGTGCTATATTCGGTTGTGCCAAATGGCAAATTATGGACCGATTATCACAAAAGTAGATGGTGTTATTTCTGGCCATTAAAAGCTAAATTGGACAAAATTTTACTACAATATCTATCTTTGCTACGGGTTTCAATGTAATAAATGTTTGCTGAGAGTGGGCTTTATATGGGGTCTATGGCAAATTTTAAACCTTTCTTCACGAAATAGCGGACCACATTTTATTACAATAGAATTATGCGTAATTGTTTGTTTTAGGCGGAATAAACCGTTTTTCGAGAGTATGCGTTATATAAGGGGTATGTTAATTTATGGACTGATCTTCAAGAAATTTTGTAGTATAATTTTAAGTCGCAGACGTATTTGTGCAAGTCAGTCCGTGCATTTCATTCCATTTATGCCCGCCATTTCTACAAACAGATATCTGATCGTGTTCTTTCCTCACAGTTTTCTTTACCTATCCGGTAAAACTATTTTGGTAATTTCAACGTTAATTTTGCAACATTTGTATTTTTATTAATTTTTTTAATTAACTGTCAAAAATCGATGGTGTTAAACACACTACAGTTTAAGTCTAAAAGCCAATATTGCAATGATGTCCGATAGACAGAACATATCGAGCCATAACCGCAGAAAAAGCTCAAGCGACATCATTTTTAATTTTCGTTTTTTTTATAAATTAATAATTTGGCGAAACTCCTTCAAGCTACCGCTACGATTTTATAGCAAAAGCAATTTTAGCTCAAGTGCTATTTCTAGTATGTTTTCTTTTTTTATAATAAAAAAAAACCTTCTCCTGTAAAATTTTGTTTTTGTCGCTTAAGCTTTTTCTGCGGTTATGGCTCGATATATTCAAGTTGTCGAAAGAAGCATACAAGAGTCTCAGTTTTTTTAAAGGTTTAAGATATACTTCACTCCATCTGATCTCCTTACTGTTTATATCATCTATATTTATTTATTTTATTTCCCAAAGCTAAGCCCCGCGAAGCTCTGCGCTTGTCTGCAGGAAAGAAGCCAGAGTCTCTGGCGGGAATCGAACTCGCAACCCAGGTGCTGATAGACTAGCTCACTACCAGCTAACTTACCGGGGCGCTGACATATCCGACCACAAATGGAATATAACTTTCATGTACGGGCCGGTGTTTTGTCGTCACCGCAATGGGATGTGTTCTGATGAAATAAAAGACCTGGTTCCCGAAACCAGTAGGTTTGTTCGTAATACACATTTTTCCTCGGGAGCCCATCCTTTTGTGGTCATTTGGCCGGCTAAACGTACAACGCATTACAGGAAAACTCGTTTGTTGGCTGTACGGTTCGTATGTGAAATAACCATCCTGCTGAAGTTTTTTCTCTTACTTTCAACATGTATGAATTCAAGTCGAATGTTCACAAAGAGAACTCGCTCTATCCTTCTTCCAATAAACTATTTTCCTGGTTCCAACACAATGCAGTTCTGGGCCTGAGAAAGAAAAATGTTTCACACGGAATGATAAACTAAGAATACAGGTTTTCACCACTTACAGTGCTATATTCGGCGATTCCGAATTTTGCCTTGGTGCGATAAGAGCAGAAGTCAAAAAGCTACGGTTTTCTTAAAAAATAGATCATAGGCTAACTTCCCCCCAGCTTCTTATTACCAAAACAATTTAAAACCTTGCAAAATATAACATTTAGGCAATTCACAAAGTGTACTATTGTGTCATATTGATTGTATTTGCTATAATATTATGAATGTCATATACATATGTATGTATATTCAAAATTGTTTAGTAATCGTTTATTGTGGAAAAACCTTAACCCGATGTGATTTCTTTTAGTTCTTGTTAAAAATTTCGATAAAAGATAAATCGTTTGAAAGAAAGGGACCGATATATGTACATATTTTTTTTTTTTTTTTGTAATTGCATAAGATTGACTGAAAAGCAATTCTTTTGTTAAAAACGGCTGCCAATCTGCGTAATATGCAACATCCGAATTTGTTGCAATATCAGAGTAAAAATTGTATGACTTATGGCTAATTTCACCAATTCTATTTAAATATCAATTCATATTTAAATATAGTTTTTCATATAATTTTATTTTTATTTGACATGAAAAACAAAAACATAAATTGATATAAAATGAAATTGGTGAAATTGGCCATTTAAGCATCTAGTTTTTGCCGTAATTTATTGAAAATTGTGTTTTTTGGTTATAATAAGAGGCTTTATTTTATGCGTACCGATACGATGATACGATTTATGGATATGAAATTTTTACAACAAATGTTTTTTTCTACTTTTTCTATAATATCACTTTTTTGTTTAATGGTTGGTTTAGTAATTTTATTAACAAACCGCATTTTTCCTCCAAAAACCATTTACCACTTCGAAACACTTTTGTAAATTATTTATGTATTTGTTTTAACTTTTGCACAAACGGCGTTAAAACCCAGTTTTAATATGAATATCTGACAACAAAAAAAAAAAAAAAAGTTGCAATAACCGAGTCACAAAATTTTGCAGAGTTGCGCTTGTTTAGTCTACAATGTAATTAATTAGGCTGTTGCAATAGACGAAGAGTTGCGTTTTTTGGGGGTTGGGCAACTCGAGGGTGCACTGAAGAATGCAAAAACCATTAAGAACTTGCCCTGATAATAAGAATTAACTTGATATGGCCGGCACCCTGGTCCATAAAGTTAAGAAGTTCTATCGTAAATAGCTTTCTTTATAAATTGTAGTAAGTAAATATTAACTTTCTATTGGATATAGTTTATATATCAGCTGCAGAAAGTAAATTAAATAGCAATTACTACAGCGGCTCATACACTTGCAATAAAATTGTTCGATTTTACGTATTGTACAATTATATCGACAATGTGTATGTGATATTCAAAGGTGGCACAATGTATTGGCAACAATCAAAAGACTTTTGATTTTTATTGCACAACGAAGAGAAAGTGAAATGTGTTGGCAACATTGTACAATGCTGTTTGTGTTATTTCTATAGGTTATGTTCACCTTTTTATTGAATGAATGAAACCATTGTGCGACTAATTGCATAATATAGGACAAAATGGCAATAATATGGCGGCTATCATTTACAATAATATTGCAAGTGTATGGGCCCTATGCTCCAATGGGAGTTAAAGGAACATATATATATATATATATATGGGCCGCTTAACAAAATACTAACAATTAATTAGTTGGGTTGAAAATATGTAACTCAAATTGTGCCATTTTATATCAGTGACTATCATGTGACTATAGTTAATATAGCTGAATTAACCCACAAAGCTTTAACCCTTATAGGGTTAATGGTTTAATTTTTAATCACCCCTATCGTGAATAATTTTTCCCTCGTAATTTTTCCCCTTTTCCCATATTTGCGATCATGAACAGCTCCCATGAAAAAAATGTAATTCAAAGGAGAATAATAACGTGAAAAAATGTTCACGGGAATAAATTCCCCTTATCGTGAAAATTTTTTTCCCTCGTAATTTGTTCACATTTCCCTTAGATTTTCTCACTTTATTTTTGCTAGGGAAAAGAACGTGTATGTTAGTAGTTCCTCCTATAAATCGAATATTAAGGGCTAATCCGTTAATAAGGTACAAACCGATATATTGGTCAACGAAATGCAAAACAACAGGTTGATTGCCGCCGGATTTGTGAGACGAGGTGGCAGAATTTTGGAAAATATTTTACTACATAAAATTTAAAAAGTGCAAAAAAACTAACGTTGTTATCAACCTATCCCTCCAATACTAATTATTTAGATTTATTATTTTAACTTTCCTTTAAAATATATACGTGTATATTTTTAAACAAAAATTTCAATGATTTTTAATTTTTTCTAATTTTCTTCTTTTTTACATTCACTGGAACTGATAGCATGAAAAATTTTTCACATGAGATTCACGATTGCTTTTTCCCCTTCGAGGGGAATGAAAATTTCATGGGAACAAAAATTCCACTTGTTATTCACGATAGGGGTGAATATAAATCAGTGATGTCAATTGTGGTTGTATTGCTTTATATTAGTATTAGTGAATAAAGAGACAAGTATTCTGAATAAAGATAAAAAAATACTTAAGCATCCGCCGCATGTACACCCGTCGCTTGGTAATCGACTACTAATTGTGTACTCTCGTGGACTAAATGAAAGAGCGTAAAGCAGACCATACACGATTCAATTCAATTGTCAACTGAGTCGGTTGTTCTCCAAATCAAAGCGTGTATGGCTTTGTCAATTGATTAGTTTGACGGTTGTCGAGTTGGTTGAAGAAAAATCAAAAGATTTTGATTTTTTCAAGTTGACTACTAAGTCTTTCAATTCGATTGTACTGTGTGTGCTCGAGTCTCTTGATTAGCTGTCAAAAATAATTTTTGTAGTTAAGTATTTTAAAAATTGTCTTTTATTTCATAAAATTTTAAAATAAATTTAAAATCTTTCAATTCAGTTGATGAAGTTGTCAACTGAGTTGAAAGACTCAGTTGACAACTGAATTGAACCGTGTATGGGGCGCATAAGAATGTGTGTGAAGAATGTTGCTTTATGCTTTAAACACATTCGAGACAGCAAGCTACCGACTTCAATATGTCAAAACTAGAATACTTATGTGCATATGGAAATGATTATTTTCACGACGACACGGATACATGGCTGCAGGTTGTTGTCTGTGCTTATTTTGTCGTTGTAGTCAAATTAAACTAATTTCTATTTTTGTCCACTACAAAACAGAAAAAGTGCTGCTAATATAAAATAATATTTAAAAAATAAGTGCTTAAAATTTTTTTTTTTTTTTTTTGCTTAACAAAAAAGAATCGGCTTGAAACAAGAATATTAACTCGGCTCAACACCAAATTGTTATTTATATAATTTTTTTTATATCCTTGAAAGAAGTTCTATCGGAAGTTGTTTTTCGCGCCAACGCTTCTAGTTCAGGAGTTATAGGTCGTAAAAGTTTCAAAATACTTTATCCATATCTCTTTAGGTATAAAATGAATCTATAAAATATGGGAATCATTGGAAAATTCTTTAAAGTGTGTTCCACATGGCGTTTATGGCACACCGATTAACCAATTAAGAGCCAATTTTATATATTTATACTCCGTGGCTGACTTTTTTTTACAAAATTGGCTTTATCTTTAAATCATGTCGATATAACAATAATTATTTAACCCTTAGATATTTGCTTAATAAAGTTTTTCTGAATTGCGGTTTTTCGGGGTTGCAGAACACTTATTATTTATGTACATATTACAATAATTCAATCAGCCCAATCATGAATAAAAATTCCCCGGGAGTTTTTTCCCTTTTCCTACTTTTACAATAGGAAAAATGATAGAAGGGAGAAAACTCCCGGGGAATTTTCATTCATAATTGGGATGAATATGTAAGAAGTACATAAATTATTACCTGATATATATTTTTAATCAAACTTTTAAATAAATTGACTAATTTTCCAAAAAAAAAATTTGTGAAGCTTAATAAATTTAAAATTTTATATGATGAAGTAACTAATAATATGGTATATAAAAGAATAAGTGTTTTTCCCTAAAGATATTATGTTTTAATAAATATGTATATTGACCAAATTTTAAGTTTTGTAGAAAAATCTTTCAAGAAATATTTATTTTTGAAATTTGCCCTTAACGGGCTAATAAATCGGAATTTTTTAAAGATCAAGTGAAAGCTATTTCGAAGTAGTTTCTAATAATACCACTACTTCTTAGATCCAGTTTTTACCTAAAAAGTTATTGATAAAGGGTACGTTCGTAGATGCAGTTGTTGGGTATCACTTGCGCAGAAGTAAAGTTTAATGTTCGTAAAAGCATCACTTGTAAGAAACTTGGCATCACTCTCATATGTCAAAAGTTTTTATGCAGTAATGCCGCAGCTCTGCAGCAAACTTTGGCAATTATTGATTCAGTTAATTTTCTGAAGCAATAACTTTTGACAAAAAAGAAATCGTTTAATAGTATGTTCACATTTGGCTTCTTCAACGCGTTTAAGCAGTTCGAACGTGATTAAGCTCTAATCACTTCAAAATCGAGATGATTGCCCATCAGAGACCTGCGCCGTGGGATTTCATCGGCGGCGGCGGCTGACGCAAAAAAGTGCTCGGCGGCGGCTCGCTCCGGCTGTTAGCCGATGCGGCTGTAAGCCGATGGGATATGTATATTAAAATATATGTATGTACATTTGTGTAAACATTTTTGTATGTGTTTAAATTATAAAACAATTTAAGCCATTTTTCATACAATAATTCACTATTCATGACATTAAAATATGTTTTTGTTTAAACAAGAATGATACATCAATTGAATAAACCTTAGTAGTGACGCAAATCTTTAATCGTTCCAAATCTTCACGCAATTTGAAAACCAAATTGAAATGTAAAAGGTATGTGCATATTTAAACTTGATTGTATTTTCCATTAATGATACCTTTAATCTGTTAAGAACCACTTGGTGACCTTGAAGTGCATTTCGTTGGAGATCTCTACCTCTTCTTTAGTACATTCACCAGCACACATGGCCAAAATAATATGGGACTTTTTCAAAATAATTGGTGTATCGGCAAACTACATCCTTAAATGCGAGAACAACGTTTACAACCAATGTTGCTATTCAATATTGGAAGTCTTCTGCAATAACAAGCCACATTTTTAAAGAGACCTTTTGCAATACAAAAATAGTAGTTTTTAAAATAAACTAAAAAAATGTTTAAAGGTATAGAGTTACTTGAATAATGTATATTTGTGCTCAATAAAAAATATGCTTATTTGTTAGATTCAACAATTAATTTGACGATAATTTTAAAAAAAATTTTAAGAAAAACTGCGAAACATATTACACAGGGTATTCCACCTGGTATCATTTGAGTTTTTAAGCGTTCCCATTGATATCTTTCGCAAATTACAGTCAATATCGTCTTCGTCATTAAAAAACTGAAATTGATCTTCAATCTCTATTACGTCATATAATTCAGTAGCATCGTTTAATACGTTAAATATTTCTTCTTCTTCAAATGCGCTTTGAATTTTTAATACATTTTCTGTATTGTAATTGAGGCATTTGAAAATGCGTTTTAATTTGATAACAATGTCGCGAAAAACAGTAAATTCTGGGTTGTGCAATATATCGTGCGCTATGAACCTGTGCAAACTATGGCTGGAACAACCCAGTCTTTTCATATTATTTATTTTCATTGCGGCAATAATATTTCTTGCACCATCACTTATTACAATAATCTCCTTTTCCTCCAATTGGAAATTTTTTAACGTTTTATTTATATTTTCAGCAATAGCATACTTATTATGCGGATGTGGAAAAACTTCTGTTTTTAATGTTATATAAACTGGTTTAAAATGGTAACAAAAAATAACTCTTATGTTTATATAACTCCGCTTTTTATACGAATCTGTCCACATATCAAGCACAAGAGAAACGTTTTTTGGACAGTTTTTTTTAATAAATTCTTTAATTGTGCCGTTGTACATTGAATACACATCCTGTAGAGCCGTGCGACTTAAGGTAGTGGCGGTTGGCATTTTAATAGTTGGCTTAACAGCTTTCATGTAATTTAAAAAAGCAGGCTGTTCCACTATATTGAATGGTCGCAAATCCTTGCAACACATTTGAACTAGGAGACGTGCATTGGCAAATTTTTGCGCTTTTGGTTTGTCCAATAAATGAGTACGGTCAGAAAGAAGAGACTTGGTTTTTTTGTTAACAAGCGCTGTTAATTTTGAGGTAACGTTTATATTATGAACGTTGCTTCAGATTTGAAGTTGAAGTAGACACACTAAATCTGAAAGTATTTTATTTTTAAATTTAATATTACAAATTTTTGGTTTACTTTATTCTTGAAGTTTTAATAAAAATAACTAACCCCTTTAAACGTATTGGCGTTTCTTCGTAACATAGCTTACACATATAATACTTTTTAAGAACTTCTTTGTTTTTTATTTTCATACTGCCAAAATAGTTCCAAACGGGGGAACCTCCTGCAGTACTTTTAAGCAAACATATTTGTGTTTTACTCTTAAATTCACTTTTCTTGTTAAGCATATTTTCGTAATGCACGAAATCTGAATTGAACTCGCTGATCTCGGCAACCGCATCGCTGGAATCAGTTTCCTCCTCCATTACTTTTGACGTTTTAAAAAAATCTGTAATTTTGTTACTTTCACACATATTTATTTAATTTGGAATTGCAGCCAAATATATAATTTTAAAAACAATCAACACTTACAGCCTTAAGTGTGATTTGGTAAAATTTTTACAGAGCTAAAACTTTTCGGCGGGAACATACACAGAATAGTTATCACAAAAAATAATCAACTTTTGCACCAGTGTTAACTTATTTTCCGATATGTCGTTATTTTAAAAATGTTGATGCAATTTTGGTGCTTTAAAAACAAGAAACTAAGAGTAACACTTTTAAGAATAGACAAACAAAAAAGAATGTGGCAAGGTGTTTAAAAAAGAAAATAAAAATTATTTACAAAGTAATCGGTGGCTAAGCCGCAGCCGATTTTTAGCCGAAGAATTTTCGGCGGCGGTGGCTACAAATATTTTCATCGGCGGCTGGCTAACAGCCGGCTAAGCCGCTTCGGCGCAGGTCTCTGTTGCCCATTCATTGAAGTGATTTGTTAATCACTTCAAATTGGCATGATTACAACTTAATCACTTCTGCTTAATGTTTTTATTTTTTTCCTTAAATAATTCATAAATTCTCATAATTTCATCATTAAAATGTTTAAAATAATCTTCTAATACTTTAAAGAAAAAAAAAATTGTTTGTTGTGTTTTTTTGTTAATCATCTGTCATCTTAATCATCTCTAATGTAATGTGAACGGCTTTGATTAGTTAAATCAACATTTTGCTTAAACGCCCAGCAAAAACTTTACTTACAATCCTACTTTTAATGACTTCAAGAATTCATTACTTTGTAGCTTTATTCGCCACTTTTTGGATTATTAGTTATATATTAAATAATAACTTTATTATTATATCTTAAATATACAGAAAAATTTATATTTTCATTATGACAATAAAAATGTCATTATAGTCATAAAACATAGTTTTTTAATACAAAAACTAGACTGCCCCGGTAGACTAGCTGGTAGAGAGCTAGTCTACCAGCACCGAGGTTGCGGGATCAAATCCCGCCAGAGACAGAAAAAAAAAATAAAAAATAAAATAAAGTAAAATAGAATAAGAAAAAATAAAAATAAAATAATTAAAAAAAAAAAATTTTAAAAAAATAAAAAATTTTTTACTTTATTGACTTTGTGTAACTATATATTTTTATAAAAATTTTAAGTATAAAAAAAACATATTATTTTTTAGATTATAATAGGCTAAATTATAAGGGATTACTTTTGGGACATCTCGAACAAAAATAAGTACTTCTTCTAGTAGAAAAATAAGTAGTCTGTTCGTCAAGTTCTCATTATTTTTCTGCTTATTTTGTAAGCAAAGTTTTTGCTGGGCGTGTTTAAAAACCTAAGTGTGAACTTGGCATAATCGTCATTTATAAGAAAACTGTTACTTTTTGGTTCAATATGTTCAATTAAATTTGTCATCTTTATTGTAAAAAGCATTTTTATTATTATTTAATATTTGCTTATTAAACTTTTGAAATTTCAAAAATTCAAACTTTGTACAGCTGTTGTGCAAAGTATCAGCAACACAACTGCAACTGGTAATCAAGCATCAGCAACAACATTATGCATCATTGCAGCAGTAATACATAGTTTTTATGCATTTACGTACGCACCCAAAGTGTTCTGAAACTTTTACGAACTATACCACGTGTGTTGAAGGAACAAATTTTCTTATTTTAAAAGCATTTTATTCAATGTCGCTGATTTTAAAACTGCACTTTTTTTTTATTCGGAAGCTTTTTGACTCTAAATCAGTTTGAAATATCTTATCAAACAATTGTAAAAAAAATTAAGATTTTTATGTTTAAAAAATTCATAAAAAATAAATATTGCACGCAAATCACAGCTGATAGAAAAAAGTGCAGTTTGAAAATCAGCGACATTGGATTGGTAAAGAACGGGGGGTGCTTTAAAACCATGTGAGATCAGGCCATGATGGCTTTGTTGCTCAATTGAATGGGAGATAAAGCCATAATAGCCTTATTGCCCTATCATTGAGAGGTAAGGTCATATTTAAAATTTTGCGAAATGAGAGATATAGCCATATTTTTTTCGCAAAGAGATAAATAAAATTTATAATGTAAATATTATTTATGTAAAATGTAAATATTATTTACATTATAAATTTTAAAATAATGGCTTTTTTCAAACTGATTTTATTTAAAAAAAAAACCTTCCCTGTAAAATTTCGAGTTTGTGGAATACATTTTTTCGGCGGTTATGGCCCAATATAATCGTAGCATAAAAAAGTAAGCAATAGTGCGAAACAAACAAGTTTTATTAATACATCAATAAAACACATCTTCTTACCCAAAAAATTTACCTGCTATCACATTTGCTTTTATGTGTATAGGTTTACACATAAATTGTAGGAAAACATGACTTTTTTTAACATGTTTTTTAAATATTTTTACTTACACACAGAAAATAAATGGGTTGGGAAACGGTTGCAGTAATAAAATATTGATCAAGAAACATGATTTATTATTGCAACTATTAAAAATTTATAGTTCTAACTGATTTTTAATTCTCTCGATTATTAAAACGTTGTTCTAACTGAAATATGATTTCTTCAATTCTTTTATTAGTTATTATAACTAATTTAATTTAGTTCTAAAAATTAGTTCTAATGGTTAGAATCACGACCGAATTTAATATAGGGCAATACTGAATATTGGTCATTGGTCCGTCAATAAATTTTGTAATATAAATGTTTATTCATTTATTGCAGCTAATTATTGATTGTTGGAATAGTCTCAATTCGAGTACAACAAATGAAAATATAATTATTCGGAATTCACAACCAAAAAATAGTTAAAAGCCCCAATTGCTTACTAAATTTTCTGTCAAAAAATTTGATAGAATAAAATAATTTTTATCAAAGTTATTCACGGGAATACAAAATTTATCATTAATACGATTTCCGTATGACGTGCTAAATTCCCAATTTTTCATATTTGATAAATACACTGAAATTTATTGTTGAGGGAAAGCTAGCTTCTATGCGCATTTCACTGGTTGCTTAGGCCAGCTCATCAGGAAACCTTTTCCTAAGATTTTAGAAAAGCTAATTTTATATTTAAAAAATATATTTGCAGTCAAAAATGGAATATGTGCAAAAACTAAATTAATATGGGTAAGTAATTTACGTATTCTTATAGGTATGAACATATACACGTACATTTGTATGTGTGTATTAGTTTTTTTATATCCTGCAAATTATATTGGACTTCTTGATCCATTTTGATCCTGGGCTGGTCCAATGTAGTGCAAGTATGGACCATGTCATTATTAAAAAGAGTTTGCAGTGAAACGACATGTCATCGTTTTTTAACGACATGTTTTCGTTTTGGCACGATTTCAAAGCTAATCCTCTGGAGTATACCATGGAGTAGTTTTAAGACTTCTCCTTTGTAATGCAAGCTGGGTTATATGGTTCTGCCCTAGGACATCGTACTGGTGAATAAGCCATTTTTCCATTCATTGGGGTTACCTTTGGACAAGTCCTTGCCCCTTATGGGCTACATTTGACCGGTTAAAAATATATATTGATAACGACAATCAAATCTCTTGTTATGAACACCAATTATGTGTTAATTCAGTTGCAGCTATCATATATTCGCGTATAAGCACAATTATGTTTCTAATAATCATACTAACAACTAACAATATCTGTTGTTATGACTGATAGTGTTCTAAAATTCAAATGTTGCTATCAAAAATATTATGCTAAGCACCGAAATGTTCAGTAATTGTAACCGAATTGTGTGATAGTACATGCAACCGAAGAAATTCGATTGGCGCCAAATTCGGTTGTGATCACGAATCTGTTTTCTCTGTGTACTTAAGAAAAGTGTTTTCAAAGAAAAAAAAACCCACCGACGCGATTGGTACAGAAACAAAAATATTTTTACAAGCACAAAATACCAACAAATTATTGTGGCTATTTTTTCTTAATAATTTCTGCATTTAGGTACGTCTTTTTAACGAAAGTAAAAGTGACCCTTTTCAGGTACAAAGAATTTTTTTCACAAACAAAACACATATCGTTAGCTTAAATGCAAAACAATGTAGATATTATTTGAAAATTACAAATTAATAGAATACAATATTTTTTCCTTAATAATATATCGGTTAACGCATATTTATCTGAAATATTAAAAATTGCATTTAAATTTCAAATAATTACCATTTTACAAAGTTCTTTGCTTTGCATGTAAACTTATAAAATGTTATATTATTCAACATTTAAGTCTTTAAATTTAAACTCTAAATAAAAATTGCACGCGAGGCATTGGATGTTACCAAAAGCATTTTTGACCGCACAATATTTTTTGAGTGTAAGCTGAAACAAAATAATATAGCATCCGCTAGACATGTACACTTGTCGAAGTCACACCGACGACTGAATTGAAGAGCATAAAAATATGTGTTAGTATTGGTGTGCACAATTGTGCAATGAAATGGAAATCCCTGCTTTAAACCAGGCATTTCCAAAAATTTTTTGGTTATGTAGTAGTGAGTACCAGAGAGTAAACAAATTGAGAGAATGCATTCATTTACAGCCGAAATAAATTGTTAGTAATATATTTAATAAATTGTATAAGACAAAGGTACAAAATTAAAAATTTTTTGTGTTGATAAAAAATTTGTAGCAGTTCTTTATGGGGGGTGCTTTAATACCATGTGAGATATTTTATAAATTGTATAACACAAAGGTACAAAATTAAAAATTTTTTGTGTTGATAAAAAATTTGTAGCAATTCTTTACCAGTTCAATGTCGCTGATTTTAAAACTGCACTTTTTTTTTATTCGGAAGCTTTTTGACTCTAAATCAGTTTGAAATATCTTATCAAACAATTGTAAAAAAAATTAAGATTTTTATGTTTAAAAAATTCATAAAAGATAAATATTGCACGCAAATCACAGCTGATAGAAAAAAGTGCAGTTTTAAAATCAGCGACATTGAATTGGTAAAGAACGGGGGGTGCTTTAAAACCATGTGAGATCAGGCCATGATGGCTTTGTTGCTCAATTGAATGGGAGATAAAGCCATAATAGCCTTATTGCCCTATCAATGAGAGGTAAGGTATATATAATATAGCCATATTTTTTTTCGCAAATGAGAGATAAAGCCATATTTTTTCAGAATATTGTTATGCATGGTGTTAACATTCTGATATAATCGTAGCATAAAAAGTAAGCAATAAAAATAGTGCGAAACAAACAAGTTTCATTAATACATCAATAAAACACATCTTCTTACCCAAAAATTTGACCTGTCACATTTGCTTTTATGTGTATAGGTTTACACATAAATTGTAGGAAAACAAGACTTTTTTTAACTTGTTTTTTAAATATTTTTACTTACTTAAGAAAAGTGTTTTCAAAGAAAAAAACCCACCGACGCGATTGGTACAGAAACAAAAATATTTTTACAAGCACAAAATACCAACAAATTATTGTGGCTATTTTTTCTTAATAATTTCTGCATTTAGGTACGTCTTTTTAACGAAAGTAAAAGTGACCCTTTTCAGGTACAAAGAATTTTTTCACAAACAAAACACATATCGTTAGCTTAAATGCAAAACAATGTAGATATTATTTGAAAATTACAAATTAATAGAATACAATATTTTTTCCTTAATAATATATCGGTTAACGCATTTTTATCTGAAATATTAAAAATTGAATTTAAATCTCAAATAATCACCATTTTACAAAGTTCTTTGCTTTGCATGTAAACTTATAAAATGTTATATTATTCAACATTTAAGTCTTTAAATTTAAACTCTAAATAAAAATTGCACGCAAGGCATTGGATGTTACCAAAAGCATTTTTGACCGCACAATATTTTTTGAGTGTAAGCTGAAACAAAATAATATAGCATCCGCTAGACATGTACACTTGTCGAAGTCACACCGACGACTGAATTGAAGAGCATAAAAATATGTGTTAGTATTGGTGTGCACAATTGTGCAATGAAATGGAAATCCCTGCTTTAAACACATTCGAGACAGCAAGCTACCGACTTCAATATGTCAAAACTAGAATACACGTGTGCATATGGCAATGATTATTTTCACGACGACACGGATACATGGCTGCAGGTTGTTGTCTGTGCTTATTTTGTCGTTGTAGTCAAATTAAACTAATTTCTATTTTTGTCCACTACAAAACAGAAAAAGTGCTGCTAACATAAAAAAATATTTCAAAAATAAGTGCTTAAATTTTTTTTTTTTTTTTTTTGTTTAACAGAAAAGAATCGGCTTGAAACAAGAATATTAACTCGGCTCAACACCAAATTGTTATTTATATAATTTTTTTTATATCCTTGAAAGAAGTTCTATAGGAAGATGTTTTTCGCGCCAACGCTTCTAGTTCAGGAGTTATAGGTCGTAAAAGTTTCAAAATACTTTATCCATATCTCTTTAGGTATAAAATGAATCTATAAAATATGGGAATCATTGGAAAATTCTTTAAAGTGTGTTCCACATGGCGTTTATGGCACACCGATTAACCAATTAAGAGCCAATTTTTTATATTTATACTCCGTGGCTGACTTTTTTTTTTACAAAATTGGCTTATCTTTAAATCATGTCGATATAGCAATAATTATTTAACCCTAAGATATTTGCTTAATAAAGTTTTTCTGAATTGCGCTTTTTCGGCATTGCAGAACACTTATTATTTATGTACATATTACAATAATTCAATAATCAGCCCAATCATGAATAAAAATTCCCCGGGAGATTTTTCCCTTTTCCTACTTTTACAATTGAATTAACTTGGGAAAAATGAGAGAAGGGAGAAAACTCCCGGGAAATTTTCATTCATAATTGGAATGAATATGTAAGAAGTATATAAATTATTACGAGATATATATATTTAATCAAACTTTTAAATAAATTGACTAATTTTCCAAAATAAAATTTTTTAAAGCTTAATAAATTTAAAATTTTATATGATGAAGTTACTAATAATATGGTATATAAAAGATTTACGGCCATTTTCACCAAGTTCGGTTATAATTAACCATCGGTTATAGCTGTCAAAACATATGGGTAACCGGAACTTTAATTGTAAGTTAGTTTTAACCGAACTTGGTGAAAATGGCGGTAAGTGTTCTTCCCTAAAGATATTATGTTTTAATAAATTGTATATTGACAAAATTTTAAGTTTTGTAGAAAAATCTTTCAAGAAATATTTATTTTTGAAATTGGCCCTTAACGGGCTAATAAATCGGAATTTTTTAAAGATCAAGTGGAAGTAGTTTCTAATAATACCACTACTTCTTAGATCCAGTTTTTACCTAAAAATTGATAAAGGGTACGTTCGTAAATGCAGTTGTTGGGTATCACTTGCGCAAAAGTAAAGTTTAATGTTCGTAAAAGCATCACTTGTAAGAAACTTGGCATCACTCTCATATGTCAAAAGTTTTTATGCAGTAATGCCGCAGCTCTGCAGCAAACTTTGGCAATTATCGCTTCAGTTAATTTTCTGAAGCAATAACTTTTGACAAAAAGAAATCGTTTAATTTTCTTGTCATTTATAAGAAAACTGTTACTTTTTGGTTCAATATTTTCAATTGAATTTGTCATCTTTATTGTAAAAAGCATTTTTATTATTATTTAATTTTTGCTTATTAAACTTTTGAAATTTCAAAAATTCAAACTTTGCACAGCTGTTGTGCAAAGTATCAGCATTCAACAGCTGTGCAAACAACATTTTGCATCACTGCAGCAGTGATACATAGTTCTTGTGCATTTACGTACGTACTCAAAGTGTTCTGAAACTTTTACGAACTATACCACGTGTGTTGAAGGAACAAATTTTCTCATTTTAAAAGCATTTTATATGTATTTTTTGTTTAATCTGCCGTTAAAATTATATTGTTTATTAGTTACAAAAACAACAAAATTAAAATATTTTAATTTTTTTTAAATAAATTCATTTGTTGATAATCTTAAATTAAGTTTGAATAAGAGTCTGCAATTATGCATGTTTTTCCATTTTATAAAAGAAAAAAAAAATGATAGTGGCACCACTGAAATATAAAGACATAGTAAACAAAAACAGCTGTTTGTATTTTTTCAATTGTAGCTGCCGTCTTCAACATAATTCAGTAGCTGACTACACGACTAAAATTTCAGCCAGCAGCATTTGTAGTATTGTGTTCGTGTAGCCTGCTGTGGTGAATGTGTTTAATGCATGTGTGTGAATTAATTTACACAATTGTGTATGACGCTGACATCACTGATATAAATGCTTCACATAACACCATCGATTTTAGTTAACTTAAAATTTTCGAAATGAAAAGAACGAAGATAGTTTTGTGCGTTCTTCTGAGTTGTTTTCTACAACTAATGCCAGCTTATGGCAATAGTAAACGTAGTGAAGCTTATATAAAGGAGTTTCTTATAAATCTACAAAAAACCAGAAATGTGAAAGAGGTTGTGGCACATTTTGCTCGGAATTTCTTAACCTCTTTTTTTTCTATACCTGATCTAATTGAAGTGAATAATATGTTATGGAGTATTTTTCTGCAAAACGATCCGGTACTTCGTGAGATTTTGATGCGAGCTCAATTGGCAACTTTCAATTATTTGATGCAGAAAAACTTTTCAAATAAAACAGAGTTCAAAGAAACATTCTATTACAGAATTTACATAATTGGAAAAGCGTATAACGATTTAGGTTTGATCTTAGCAGAAAGTGAGATTCTTGAATTAGCAGATCTTCCGAAAAATGTGATGTATTTATATTTTGCGAAAAAGTTTTGTCTTTTGAATGATAAATATTTAAATTACATTTATACAGCCACCAAAAAAAAAATAGATGCATTTAGTCGCTACGTTTGGCTATGGCACAATAATACATCAATGGATTCTACAGGCTATATAAAAGCTGAATTTGAAGAATCTGATTCAAAAGTTGAGGTGTTTCTAAGGAGTACTCTTTATGATACTTATTACTATATGATGCCGAGCACGAATACAGTTGCCGGTTCGGAAAAAAAGAATAAAAGTATGTCTTGGAGCATTGCGTTTCGGGATAATTACCGTGTTTTAATTTCTCAAAATGACTTTATAATGTGCGCTGAAGAGCCTTATTACAAAGTCTCTCGAAATATTAGAGGTCGCCATACAAGTAATGTTTCTTCAACACATGATGAATGTGTATGGCGTTTGGGGCCTTGCAATTTTAAATGATTTGTGGCGATCCAAAAAATTAAAATTGTATTATTTACAGTTAGTCAAAAAATTATTTTCAAAACAAAAATATGTATATCAACACATTATGTAATATGATTTTTCTATGTTTCTTTTATATAATACCGTTTAAATTAATAAAGAACTTAAGCTTAAAAAAAAAATATGCAAGTACTATAATATTTTAAAATACCTTTATTTTGAAAGGAATATGTATGTATATTTTTTGGCGCCCTATGCTCCAGTGGGTGTTAGATGAATATATATATATGCATAAATATATATATATATATATATATATATATATATGTTCAAAACCTTTCTAACGACATACTGGAAATGAAAATCGGACAAAAAATGCTTAAGTTATTTAAATTTTCATTACAATCCAATTGAAAAGCATAAAATAACTGACATAAACATCTCGCTACCTCGAGTCCGTGGCTAGATTTTTAAAATGTTTCAATGCAGAATCAAAGAATTCCTAAAGCCCTTATGACACTACATTTTTTATTCATTAATTGATATAGAATTGATAGAAAGAAACAGTAAAAGTTAGAAAGAGCAAACTATAAAAAAATGTAAACAAAGTTCTTTAGTTTTTTTTCTCTTGTTTTGGTTTTGTTTCAGGAATGGCGTTGAGAATTTTTAAAATTGTACCAACAACCTTTAAAAATTGTAGTTTTTTACTTTAATTGTACTAAAAGATTTTTTTAGTTAAAATTAATTTTATTTATGTTCATAAAAAACACCACGAAAAGGTATTATAAATCTTAGTTTAAAAAGTATCACCAAAAAAGTACAATTGAAACAACTTAGCCATCCCTGTTTTGTTTATTTTTTTAAATGTTGCCAACTTTTTGTTTATGAGAAACCTAAAAACAAAAAGCGGTTAATCGCTGAATTTGCCCATAAACCGCTGATTCAGCAACACTTTTAATATTTCAAGCTTGGAATGTCAATTTTAAGTTAAACAATTTTACATTTTTTTTGACATAACTTCATTTTTTATCGATAACTTTAGTAAAATTTTTGACAGTTTGCCATTAATCTTAATACAGCTTAACTCTTTGCACTTGGTAAATTTTTGTATTACATTATATTTGTACTGTTCACCAAAACTTGAACAATGCATTAAAAATGTAGTGTCATAAGGGCTTAAATATCTATTATATTCATTGGACAAAAAAAAATTTAACCGAATTTATTTTCATGAAAAATACCATTCTTGGACCTTTTTTTGACGCGGCTTAGCTCATGGGAGATTATCGCTAGAGCGAAAATATTTTGGGAATGTTCATAAGTTACTGCCTGTTTGTACAACGCGAGCACAAAAGTGACTCGTTTAAATTACATTTAAAACAAAAACAAATTTTGAAATTTTGTTTTTGTTTTAAATGTAAGTTGAACGAGTCACTTTTGCGCTCGCGTTCTACAAACAGGCAGTTAGTTTTGAGGGGGGTCCATAAACAACCTTTTTTTTGAGTCGGTCTAATGTACATATCGAGGCATTACCGCAAAAAAGCTTGAGCGACAGCACTTGCAATTTGCATCATCTTCTAAAATGTCATGTTCATATAAGGTACCGTTACGACAACCTTCATGCTAAATTTATATGAAATAAAATAAAAAAAAACTTCTGTTAAATTTTGTTTTTGTCGCTTAAACTTCTTTGCGGCACGATATGCACAAATTTGTTTAGTTTTTTTCACAATAGTGTAGAAGGCTGTTTTATTGTTTTATTTTTAATATGATTAAATATTGTTACGAAAGTAACTTTAGTCAAGAATTAGTTGTAATTATTAATTAAGAATTAGTTGTATTTATTAGTTATCTTGTATTGATTAGTTATTTAGCATTTATTAGTTATTTTATTAGTTTAAAATGTTATGGTATTAGCTATGCACACTTCTAGTGTAAAAAGCAATGTACAGATGTAGTGTTAAAATTGTTGTGCATAATTGTACTTCAACCCCACTATAAATACTAGAATGTTGGTTTTTAAGTTATCATAATTTATTGTAACACCTAAAAGTATGCCTTAGTTTATGATGCCCTGGCGCTGATTCAGGGGGGGGGGGTGAAATAAGAAAATCACACCCCCCCCCCTAAATTATAAAAATACGTTTTGTTTATTTCGATAATACAAGAACTTCCAATAATAAAATTTTTTTAATGTACAAAATTTTTGGAAATCCCAGCAGAGTTTTTTATGTTTTTTTTTTATTGAATCTCTAACGAAATTTTCAATAAGTATCCAAATCTTAATCCTAATAGTTATTATTATATATTTCCAATGAAACATCTAGTTTACTGTATTCAAATACTTATTATTTTACATTCAATCCCAGCAGGTGCGACCTATATCCAAAGAGTAAACATTTGACTTGAAAATGCATGCGGTTGAATTATTAATAAGCCTTAAGCTACGGTCAGACTTATCAAATATTTGACGAAAAAAACGGGACCAACAACCAAACTAAAAAATCATTTCGCTTAATATCAATATTTATTTTGATTAAAATACCACATCTTACAAAAAACTGTTTTTTGCTATATCTAGTAGTATAATTAGTTTATTTTGTAATATTAAGACCATTTTAAATCTCACTAACTATTAACTAAAGTAGGGGTTACGCTTATTTGATCAAATATTTAATAAGTGTGACCGTAGCTTTAGTATATGCAATATTTATGTATACATGTGTTATATGAATCAAAATACTATTCAATAATTTTTGACGAAAGCACGGATTTGTCGGTGAAAAGCCAGATTTCCTTATCTTTTAGATATTTTAACATACAACAAAAAGTTGTTAGGGAAGAATTTATTGGCTTTGTTGTAAACGCATTTGAAGAGGAGGCGTCAAAGGATATTAATAATGACGTTGATGTGTCAACTGATGCGAAGGTACTATGTTCAATAGTTCTTAAAGCTTTGACAAATTTTGGTCTTGACCTAAAAATTGTGTAGGAGTTGGAACAGATGGGTTTCCTCTGATGTCAACAGAAAATGGACCTGTTAAAAAATTCTGGAAACTGCGACAAACGCGAAACATACGCCTTGCTATTCCTATAAATCAAACAACTCAATTTCTAAAAGCAATAAAGTGCCATTAATACAAAAAGTTGTATTTTTTGTTAAAGAAACGATAAATTTTTTTAAATATAATCATCTCAAGCGAAACGCAGTTTTGAACAAAGTATTTGGGAGCCAAACTCTCTACATTATGCGGGACGAGATGGGTGGATCTGAGTGGAAAGGCAGAGATACTAAATCAAAAGCCTTATATTAAGGAACTCACTTAGTACTTGTTGATTTGGGGGGCGCAAAATCTTTCCTTTACAGATTCAAGTGTCCTGGGAAAATAATAACACACAAGGGTTTTATATCACGGAATAATTAAACTTTTATTAATAATAAAGCGTAGCTCACACAGTAATTGCTGTCTTACAACTGCTCGACTGATTAACTATTACTAGAGTATAAAAGTCAATAAGCTGTAACTTTAATTATGAGTAACAAGAAAAAGAGAGCAAAAAAAGGAGCTATATTAGATTTCTACTTCCAATACACTTTATAAAATTTATATAAGGGAAATTAAACCTGTTCGACTTGTAAACCTTAACATTCCGCCCCCCTTGCGTTACCGCAACACACAAAGAGGGGGATAAGGTTGTAGCCTATAGGCAAGTTAATGCAACTAATATATGTAGAAGAAAAAATTCAAAATATTCAAGACAAAAATTTTACAATTCATAAGATATTTAGTATAATTATACAAACTATTTGGAATAGTTGTTAGGATAAAAGGAAAGTTAAGATATTTTAAAGATACTGAATTCATGATATTAAGAAAATTAGAGATATTTTAAAAATATGAAATTCATTATAAAAAAAACAAACAATATGATTCAAATTCCAATTTTTCCTATTAGAGTCCATCCCAGCACGGTGTCCTGAGCCATAGGAGTTGTCAATGTGGGAGAATTTATAACCGGTTTTATAAGTTGAGGGTATATATCGGCGCCCAAAAATATATTTATCTCACACTATTTATAAAATTTTGGATCTGCTAAGCGAAGATTTTTATAATTGTCAGCTATTGTTTTGTCCAAATCTTGAGTTCTTGAACTAGATGGCAAAGTTGTCGTGACCCTTGCAGTGACGGAATAAGTTAGGTCATCATCAAAATAGGGTTTAAATTTAATTTTGCAGAGACGTTCCTGACCCGATTGTTCGACATGAAGATGATATCGAGTTGTTAAAAATTCAGCTCACGTCCGTGAAACATTACCCCCTCATATTAATAACATTGACGTTAGCCCTTCAACATCTGCTGCTGCTTTACATATGCGGCAATCCTATACCACCCACGTACAGTCCACAACATATAATTCGACTGTGCTTGGTACTGCTTTAATTGCCATTTGTGCTGGTGAAGTACGGTGCACAGTTCGGGCTCTTATTGATTCAGCCTCTGAAGCGACTTTTATTTCGAAAAGTCTACAAAGAACTCTATCACTCCCATCAAGACCATCTCAAACCGAAATAATGGGATTAAGTGGGTCAATAACTGCTACAGCAACACGTTCCTGTTTGATAAAAATAAGCTCCCCTATTGAAAGACTTTTTAAAACTGAAACTGAGGCATATATCGTTAACAAACTTACGGGAGAGTTACCTTACTATGAAATCTCGTCCCTTATTAACTCTAAATTTTCTGATTTACCTCTTGCTGATACATTTACTCATAAAGCATCGACCGTTGATGTCTTACTAGGTTGTGATGTTTACCCTCAAATTATAAGAGACGGAGTTCGTTGGGACTCTCAGCACTCGTTAGTTGCTTAACGTACAATATTTGGATGGATTGTTATGGGTAAACTATCATCTCCCACACCAATCCTTAAATCTGTTACCACGTTCCTCAATGCCATTGATTTGAACAAAGAGATATGACGGTTTTGGGAACTTGAGGAAGTACCAGAAATATCTACCCCTACTGCAGCTGATTCATTTTGTGAAAATTATTTTAAAGCCACAACTTTTAGAAATGACACTGGACGTTTTGTAGTTTCACTCCCATTTAAAACCGAGTTTCCAAACTCTATATATCTTGGCCACTCGCGACCATTAGCAATAAATCAATTTCTTAGAAATGAAGCTCGTCTACTTAAAAACCCGCAATATAAAACCGACTATGATAATGTCCTAAAAGAATACTTAGTCTTAAATCATATGACTAAGGTAACCCCAGATTTGGCACTCACTCCTAATTCCTCGTATTATTTACCCCATCATTCTGTACTCAAACCGGAAAGTACGACTACTAAGCTTCGTGTCGTCTTTAACGCCTCTAGCCACATATCAAACAGAATTAGCCTAAATGACATCCTTTATCCCGGCCCCATTTTGCAACAGGATTTAACAGTACTTATCTCCCGTTGGCGCCTGTTTAAATTCGTGTTTAATGCCGACATTGAAAAGATGTATCGACAGATACTTGTTAACCCACAACATACCCCATTTCAAAGAATCATATTTCGTGATTCACCAGACAAAAATCTTGAAGATTATGAGTTACGAACGGTAACATTTGGTGTTAATTGCGCCCCATACCTTGCAATAAGAACGTTGCTTGAACTAGCAGACCAATGCCATTCTCAATTCCCTGAAGTTTCGGAAATCTTAAGAAAAAATATGTATGTAGACGACGTATTAGCTGGATCTCACCACTTATCTCTTGCACTAAAAGCTCGTGACAATTTAATAAAAGTGTTAGATTCTGCGGGATTCCACCTTCGAAAATGGATTTCGAATGATATTGCTGTTTTAAAAGGACTTAGCCCCGATCACCTGCTGAACTCAAATGTTTTGAACTTAGAGGATACCACTACAACTAAAACTCTACGACTCCGGTGGAATTCAAGGCAAGATTACTTTTATTTTGATCCCATTAAACCCCCTAATCGTGGTAATGTTACAAAAAGAACTGTTTTATCAGACATAGCCCGATTATTTGACCCCGCTGGTTGGCTGGCACCAAAGACAATCGTTGCAAAAATGATAATGCAACAGATATGGATTGGTAAAACTGACTGGGATGATAGCCTCAAACCAGAAACAATGAAGAGGTGGAACTTATTTTTAGAGGATTATCCCAATATTAGCAAAATAAAAATTCCCCGGTTTGTCAACTACAACCCCTCATATTGCGTACAATTACATGGGTTCTGTGATGCATCCGAGAAGGCATATGCGGCAGCGCTATATATCCGTATCATGAGTCCAGTCGGAATAATATGTACCAATTTGATTATGGCCAAAACAAAAGTGTCCCCTGTCAAATTTGTTTCGATCCCCAGAAAAGAATTATGTGGTGCTGAATTACTTGCAAAAGTTGTTTCTTCATTTCGTTATCAAGTGGTCTTTGAAAATTGCGAAGTTTATCTTTGGACAGATTCAACCATTGTCTTGGCATGGCTAAAAAAACACCCCTCGCACTGGACCACATTTGTTGCCAACAGAGTCTCATCCATAGTAGAAAGGGTAGGCAGTGAGAACTGGCGCCACGTAAGCTCCAAAGACAATCCAGCCGACTTAGGCTCCCGCGGTCTTACGGCAAAGGATTTAATACATAATGATTTGTGGTGGCATGGGCCGCCATGGCTTAAATCACCTTACTCAGAATGGCCATCCGCAGCACCCGCAATAGATACGACTGAAGAAATAAGACCCATAATATCACACCTTAATATTTTGACGGAAGACATTCTAAGCCGCTATTCTGATCTTTCCAAGGCGTTACGCGTAATCTCATAAATCTTTCGTTTCCACAAAGCAACTCACCCAAAATTTAAATCTGCTTTCCAGCACTCATCTTATAGTTTAGAATCTTCAGAGATTAAATACACAAAGTTTCGCCTTGTGATGTGCTGTCAACAATTATATTTTACAGAATATGCATTGCTTTATCGCGGGCTACAAATACCGAAAAAGAGTTCTCTCTTAACACTGAGTCCTTTTATAGATTCTGACGGTATTTTAAGAGCTAATGGAAGGCTCACTCAATGTCCTATGTTAACCTACAATGAGAGATTTCCTATACTCTTACCCTATCCAGCTCATTTACTCGATTGTACATTGAGCTTCTTCACAAATATACAATACATGGTCAAAATTCTTTATTGATACGCTTAGTAAGATCAGAATTTTGGGTACCCAAACTTAAAAATCTTATAAAATCCGTGATTTTTAACTGCAAAATGTGTGTTTTGTTTAAAAAGAAGCAAGGCCAACAACAAATGGGTTCACTTCCCGTAGAAAGAACATCTCTCTCCCGTCCATTTACAAATACCGGTTTGGATTTTGCCGGTCCCTTTAACATTAAATCCTACGTAGGTCGTGGTTTTAAATTAACCAAAGGATATGTGATAGTCTTTGTATGCTTTGCTACAAAAGCCATACATTTAGAGACAACAAGTGAAATATCAACACAGGCTTTTTTAGCAGCTTTTGCACGTTTTTTCTCCCGCCGTGGCACCCCAAGGGCGCTATTTTCAGACAATGGTACAGCGTTTGTAGGCGCTTCCAATATCTTTACCAAGGAGCAGTCAAACTTTTTATCTCTAGTGAAACTTAATTTATTATCCCAACATTCTTTCCAGACCATTGAATGGCATTTTAACCCCCCGGGAGCCCCCCACATGGGAGGGCTTTGGGAAGCTGGGGTAAAAAGCTTTAAAAGCCATTTGAAAAAAATTACCCACTCCCAAAACTTTACTTACGAGGAGGTCACCACAATGCTTAGTAGAATCGAAGCCTGCTTAAACTCGCGCCCCTTGAATCCGATGAGTGACAATCCATCGGACATCTGCGCCCTTACCCCTGGGCATTTCCTCATCGGCGCCCCCTTACTCGCACCCCCAGAACCTAATCTATGCGGACAATCCCTTAGCTCTGTAAACCGTTGGCAAAAATTAAAGGTCATGCATCATCATTTCGCATGCAGGTGGAAAGAAGAATATTTAAAGGAAATACATAAACGTACAAAGTGGAAGTATCCTCAACGAAATTTTGCCAAAGGCGACCTGGTTATAATAAGACAAGATAATCTTCCCCCAAATGAATGGCGGCTAGGACGTATTGAACGGGTTTTACCAGGTCGTGATAGTAAAGTTAGAGTGGCAGAAATTCGAACTTCAAAAGGCCTTATTACTAGACCCATAATTAAATTAGTTATTCTCCCCTCTTTTAACTCTGCAGCCACCAATTTGTAACCATCTTTTTCTAATAGTCACTCCCTTTTTTCAGCGCTATGTCTTCAAACCATCGTCGTTCTCGAAGCTTGTCTCCATTGGAAGAAAGGCGAAGACCAAAACACCAACGAAATGAGCCTGATTGTCGATTGTGCCGGAAAGATCATCCTTTGCGAACATGCCATAAATTTAGAAACATGAACATAATTAAAAGGCTCCAAGCCGTCAAGTTACATCGTTACTGTATAAATTGCCTTGCCCATAGCCATTTGTTACCAAAATGTAGAAGTCGTGACAGGTGTCATAAATGTGGTGGACAACATCATACCTTCTTACACAAACATGAGCGCCTCCGATCAACAAAGCACATGCGTCATAATGTTACTCAGTCTACAACCATAATATCGTCTATTATTGTAAGACCCGATTGTTCGACATGAAGATGATATCGAGTTGTTAAAAATTCAGCAATTTCACTTCGTTCAATGGACGGGTTTAATAAGCCACGTATATTTCCCCAGTCGTTACCCAAGCAAACTCTGATTATAACAGTGGGTCTTAAAATAATAGACGATATTATGGTTGTAGACTGAGTAACATTATGACGCATGTGCTTTGTTGATCGGAGGCGCTCATGTTTGTGTAAGATTATGTGGTGTCGAGTTTTCTGCTCGATGCAAGAGTGTGTGGTGCTTTTGCTTACAAATAACACAGGAAAAAGTACTCTTACACTTTTTAAAGTCGTGAGAGGTGGCTAAACAATTGGTACATCGTTTTTGTCTTTTTGCTACAGAGAACCGCTCTTCAACAGACATCTTAAGAAAAAGAGGACATAATCTAATAACGTGAGTGTCTTGACATAGAGGACACCCCTTTGTTTTATCAGAGGGAATTTTTGTTTGAAATGATTTTATTTTCAGATTGTCGCCAGAATAATTTTTCTTAAAGTTATTTGACCTTTTAAAATTAGGATAGGTAGTTGAGGAAGTTGTACGTATATCAGCAAACCTTCGAGAGACTGATATCTCCTAGTAAGGAAGCCATCCATATCTTTCCATGATGGCAGTTCTTTACTGTTCGCTAAACTTTGCTGCCATTGATGTAGGCTGACATCAGGAAGGCATTTTGAGCATATGTAAACAAATATAACATCCCAGTTCGAAGTGTTTATGTTAAGTAGACATAGGTTTTTGATACAATCATTGATTGATCGTTGAAGTTCCTTAATATGGGGGCCCGATTCTTTATGAATTGGGTTATTCAGTAAATTGAAAAGAGTTTTTAGCTGGGCATGTACCAGAATTCGAGTATTTTCATATCGTTCTATGAGATTCTGCCATGCCATCTTAAAGCCATCATTAGTAAGCGGACAATTTTTTAGTATATCATGGGGCTCACCTTCAGTCTTCTTGAGTAAATGAAATAGTTTCTCAACTGGGGACAAACGGGTATTGTTAACATATAGAGCAGTAAACATGTCCCGGAAAGAAGGCCATGAAACATAATCGCCATAAAAAGTCTGGGTATCGCATGGAGGAAGAGATATACTAGGTTGAGTATCTACCTTGGGCATGTCTTTAGGTTTGAGGGTATCTAGTATTTCATTGGCTTTCGATAAGGCCCTAACATGTGACTCTAAGGTCCTATAAAATCGTTCTTTAAGGGCCTCTATATCAATATCCTTCTCAACAAGTTTGTAATTTATTAATATTTCATCGTAAGCTTTTTTAAAGGCTGCCCAATGGTGTAAAATTTCATCCTTGTGTATATCCAAGGTGTGTATGCCATGATTAGTAATGGGTAGGCCTGAGAAAAAAGCCTCGAACTCGACAACCTGGTCAGAAGTTCTAATAAAAATGTCTAATAGAAACATATCAATTGCTTGTATTAAGTATTTTAGAAAGAAAATATTTTATTGTTAATGTTTGTTTCTTAATAATATACGATTTGCCAAGATATTTTTGTTACTTTTAATGTTTTGTGATGAGAATGTAAAAAAAAATAAATAAATTTCTCAAAACTGGGGGACAAAAATAAATTCAAATTACTTTAAAGTGGATAAAAAAAGAATGGTTTATCGTATGTATGAGCCACTGTTATGAATTTAAAAAAAAATTGTTTGTGAGCATTTACAGTGTTATAAAATTAACATTGTGCTCAATACAAATATCACTCAAAATATCTTTTGCAAATCGCAACTATTAACAATAATAACGAGAGATTATTAAAAAATAATGTTAAAAAAAACAAGCAGCTTGTTTTGTTGATGATGTTTAATAATTAACGAGCAAAAAACCTCAGCGAGTTAAAACTTAACAGTGAGAATTGGAAATCACATAAAAAGTATATTGGCAAATTTTTTTTTTTTTGTGGATTTCGATTTAAATAAGCGATGGGATTTTTTTTGGGAGACAAAATATAACTGTTAATAAATATTGTTTTTGTAATGTATTTATTATTTTTTTGTTTTACATATAAATTTATGTATACACATTTATTTTAAAATGTAAAAAATTTAATTAACCATACCTTTAGAGTATTTTGGGGAAATTCCTTGCACTTTAAAATTATTAATTACAAAAGTTATATGTTATAATTAATTTTTTACTTTGTCTAACTCACGTTTATTTATTTAAACTGCCGTTGGTTTTATTTAATATGCACTTTAACTATGGGGAGAGGGGGTTAATTTTTGCCAGTTTCGTCACTGATTGACTTCACTTCAAATATATGTTTGAAAAATTTGCGAATTCGATTTTTATTTATTTATTTGTTTATTTCATCAATACAGTACAACAAGAACTAGTCTTATCTAATAGTACTGGGGAGATAGTGGCACAATATGATTTTTGTTGGTAAAAAAAATAAAATCACCTAATACTAATTTTAAGAAATAAAAGAAATTTAAATTAGATAGAATTGATAATATTAAATGATATTAAAAAATTATGATTTTTAAATTAAATAAATAAAAGTTAAAACATTATGTATGTAAAAGCTATATAAATATTGTTATCCTAAACGATTTAGTATTGCAATTTTGAAATGCTTTGCATTGCTAATGATTTGAATATTAGAAGGAAGTTGGCGCCAAAGATTGATAGCAGTGTAGAAAAAATGTCTTTTCGATATATCTTTTCTAATGCGAAAGGTATTTACTTTGTTTCCTCGGTCAGACCTTGAGAAGATTATTCTATTGTATAGGTATTTAGGCTGTTTGGCGTAAATCACCTTATGAAAAAATAATAGTGTTCGAATTTGGGGGGCGCAAAATCTTTCCTTTACAGATTCAAGTGTCCTGGGAAAATAATAACACACAAGGGTTTTATATCACGGAATAATTAAACTTTTATTAATAATAAAGCGTAGCTCACACAGTAATTGCTGTCTTACAACTGCTCGACTGATTAACTATTACTAGAGTATAAAAGTCAATAAGCTGTAACTTTAATTATGAGTAACAAGAAAAAGAGAGCAAAAAAAGGAGCTATATTAGATTTCTACTTCCAATACACTTTATAAAATTTATATAAGGGAAATTCAACCTGTTCGACTTGTAAACCTTAACAGTACTTTTGAATTTATTTGCGGAATATACATATTAAGTGTGATACTTATTGTAACACAGCCGCTTAGTATCATTTTACAGAAGCACGATATAGATCCTCAAAAAGGATCAAGCCTTATCAAAACTTTAATCAGGTGCCATGAAGAGAAAAGAAATAAAGCCAAAGAACAATTTAAAGCGATTTTTGAAAAAGTTAAAGTTATTTGCGTTCTAATCGAGGTTCCGATCGAAAAGACAAGATTTGAACGAAATAATCGCATCCAAAATTTTGAAGATTACTACCGATATGTAGGTTACATTCCTCTTATTGAATTTATTTTAGAAGATCTCAAAACACCTTTCCCAATAGATATCCTAAATGTATTGAACATATCTAAACTTCTACCTCAAAGTGTAATCAAGTCATATACAGATACAAAACTTTTAAAACCGCAAATAGCTGATGAACATAAACACCTACTAACATCTAAGCTTGAGCCTGAACTGTTGCATTGACAACAAACATGAAAAATATCTGAAAATCTATCAAATAACGTTGTGGATGCTTTAATTAATGCTTTAAACACATTCGAGACAGCAAGCTACCGACTTCAATATGTCAAAACTAGAATACATGTGTGCATATGGAAATGATTATTTTCACGACGACACGGATACATGGCTGCAGGTTGTTGTCCGTGCTTATTTTGTCGTTGTAGTCAAATTAAACTTATTTCTATTTTTGTCCACTACAAAACAGAAAAAGTGCTGCTAATATAAAAAAATATTTCAAAAATAAGTGCTTAAATAAATTTTTTTTTTGTTTAACAGAAAAGAGTCGGCATGAAACAAGAATATTAACTCGGCTCAACACCAAATTGTTATTTATATAATATTTTTTATATCCTTGAAAGAAGTTCTATAGGAAGATGTTTTTCGCGCCAACGCTTCTAGTTCAGGAGTTATAGGTCGTAAAAGTTTCAAAATACTTTATCCATATCTCTTTAGGTATAAAATGAATCTATAAAATATGGGCATCATTGGAAAATTCTTTTAAGTTGATCCACATGGCGTTTATGGCATACCGGTTAACCAATTAAGAGCCAATTTTATATATTTATACTCCGTGGATGACTTTTTTTTACAAAATTGGCTTTATCTTTAAATCATGTCGAAATAACAATAATTATTAAACTCTAAGATATTTGCTTAATAAAGTTTTTCTGAATTGCGGGTTTTCGGCGTTGCAGAACACTTATTATTTATGTACATATTACAATAATTCAATCAGCCCAATCATGAATAAAAATTCCCCGGGAGTTTTTTCCCTTTTCCTACTTTTACAATTGAATTAACATAGGAAAAATGAGAGAAGGGAGAAAACTCCCGGGCAATTTTCATTCATAATTGGGATGAATATGTAAGAAGTACATAAATTATTACCAGATATATATTTGTAATTAAACTTTTAAATAGATTGACTAATTTTCCAAAATAAAATTTTTTAAAGCTTAATAAATTTAAAATGTTATATGATGAAGTTACTAATAATATGGTATATAAATTTTAATAAATATGTATATTGACAAAATTTTAAGTTTTGTAGAAAAATCTTTCAAAAAATATTTATTTTTGAAATTGGCCCTTAACGGGCTAATAAATCGGAATTTTTTTAAGATCAAGTGAAAGCCATTTCGAAGTAGTTTCTAATAATACCACTACTTCTTAGATCCAGTTTTTACCTAAAAAGTTATTGATAAAGGGTACGTTCGTAAATGCAGTTGTTGGGTATCACTTGCGCAAAAGTAAAGTTTAATGTTCGTAAAAGCATCACTTGTAAGAAACTTGGCATCACTCTCATATGTCAAAAGTTTTTATGCAGTAATGACGCAGCTCTGCAGCAAACTTTGGCAATTATTGCTTCAGTTAATTTTCTGAAGCAATAACTTTTGACAAAAAAGAAATCGTTTAATCGTCATTTATAAGAAAACTGTTACAGTTTAGTGAGAAAAACAGGTTTGTTTCAACTTATGGTATTTTTGTTTCAGTTCTCACATTTCAATCGAAAAGTTTTTCAACGCGGGAGTTACAGAACATTGGCACAAAACACCAAAGTTGCCAAAAACGGAGAAAATTTCGATCCGAATCGAAACGCAGAATAGGGGTCATTGTTTATTAGTTACAAAAACAACCAAATTAAAATATTTTAATTTTTTTTAAATAAATTCATTTGTTGAAAATCATAAATTAAGTTTGAATAAGAGTCTGCAATTATGCATGTTTTTCCATTTTATAAAAGAAAAAAAATGATAGTTGCACCACTGAAATATAAAGACATAGTAAACAAAAACAGCTGTTTGTATTTTTTCAATTGAAGCTGCCGTCTTCAACATAATCAGTAGCTGACTACACGACTAAAATTTCAGCCAGCAGCATCTGTAGTATTGTGTTCGTGTAGCCTGCTGTGGTGAATGTGTTTAATGCATTAGGCTGACATTTAATTTGATTTTAAATTGAGCTATTATACATCAATAAACTAAGGTTGGGCTGAAGTTCAATTATGGATAAAAATTTTAACATAACATTTGTACTAGAAAATTCTGTAGAGTGATTTTTACATAACTAATACAATAACAATTTAAAGTAATTAAATAACTAACAAATACAAAATAACTAATAAATTAAAAACATTCTTAACTAAAGTTACTTTCGTAACACTGCCCCCCACTTAAGTCTATTCGTGCCGATTAGGCACGGATTCATCTTTTCCATAAGGGGCTAATCGTTCTAAATGAAGAACTTTTATTTTGGCGCTTGGACTTTTGTATTCGATACAGAACGTCATTTAACTTTTGTATCACCTTTATGGCCGACCCCAATGTGTCTGTAGTTTGGCGGATAATCCCTTCTTCCGTTGGGGATTAAAAAGCAAAACTAACTGGCCTTAAATCCTTCCGAATTTAGCGCTAAATCGTATCTGGACAACTTACTGCGGCCACGGACGAACTTTTTAAGATCGTAAGGATTTCTCTGCTTCAACCTTAAAATTTGGTTTTCCACCCATACCCTTGGCCCTCATACCATTGGCCAGTACGGGCTCCCTTCTTTTCGCCGTTATCCAGTCTTTACTGGGCTCTACCTGAAACAAGCATTATCACACAAATACATAATTTGTTTTCCCATATGTCAGCCAAAAGAAACTCACTTCTTAACACGACACGTGTTTTGCCAAAGACAGTAGCAGGCTCACGTGTAGCTGTTCGCCAGCTCACTCCGCTTAGTGGTTCGACAGCTCCTCTTACCAAGTCAGGTCTTATAATTGAAATGTCTGCATCAGTGTCAATAGTCAAAATGCGCTATTTACCATCGCTGTAGCCAAATATCGCAATACTTTTATTGCTCTTTGGCACTGCTTAATTTATTATCGACGCCTCAGATGTGAAAGGTAGCACCCCGTACACACATAACGGCGACTGCTATGATGACTGATGACTAGCCCTTTGCTTGTTTCTCGGCGGCGGTGAAGCAGATCTTGTTCAAAAACATAGGCGCATATTCATAAATCATTACCAAGTGTAAACTTTTTTAAGTACCTATTTAAGCTATTCACAGATGATTACTTGCAGCATAAAAAGTTTACACTTAATTATAGGTAAAGCTGTAACTAAATGCCAACTAACTAATACATTCAAAGAACAGCTGGTTGATATCATTTTATAATTTATTTCAAAAGTACAACATTTTTGAAGTGGTTATAAAAAATAAATGGAAAGAATTATAAGAGATATTAAAATAATAACAGATAAAAACATGACAAAAAACCGTTAACACATTTAAAACACGCTGCAATTATAATTTGTGTTTGAAATGAATTTCTGCTGCAACAAAAAAAATCCATAAAAAAGTAAACTAGAGATGTGTTCTTAGTCGATAAAATTCTTTTGAATATTTTTATTATTATTTTAATTGATTTTTATATTATTATAACCAAAAAACAACTTTTTTAGAATTTGCGTTAATTTTTTAAAGAACAAAAAATGAGATTTTAATAGTTTTATAAGCTTTTTAATTAATTACAGAATATATCGTTCAAAATATTATCGACATTTAATTTTCTCTAAATGCCAATATGCATGGTTGCATTTCTTCTATCAGCTGAGAGCTGTTACTACGTTAGTTATGAATTGTGAATAAGATCTATAACTATCTATGAACTATTTTTTAGTTTCTGTTTTGTTAGTTACAACTTTAGTTATGATATCTGAATATGCGCCATAAATTTCAATACAGCGTTGAAATAAGTTTTATGGGATCTAAGGTAAATTATTGACCGTATACCACAAAATTGCATGACATTTTTTCTGGCCATATGAAGCTAAGTTGGAAGAAATTTTACCGCAATATCAATATCTGCTACGGTTTTAGGCTTATTTAATTAATTTACCGGAACGGGCTTTATATGGGGCCTAAAGTAAATTATGGACCGATCATCGCGAAATTTATTAGAGTGATTTCTAGTCCTATAAAACTGTGAAGTATTAAATTTTATTCTGATAGCATTATTTATTACGGTTTTAGGCGTACTAAACTGTTTCCCGAGAGTAGGGTTTATATGGGTCTAGGTTAAATTATGTACCGACTTTCACGAAATTTCACAGCATCCTTTCTAGTCCTATAAAACTGTATTGTGCCAAATTTTGTAATGATAGAGTTATATATTACGGTTTTAGGCGTACTAAACTGTTTTCTGGGAGTAGGGTTTATATGGGGCCTAGGGTAAATCAAAGACCGATCTTCACGAAATTTCACAGCGTGAATTCCAGTCGAATAAAACGAATTTCTGCAAAATCTTATATCATTCCGTGCATTGTTCCACCACTTATGTTAGTTTTTGTAACAAAATTATCAATTATCTGATCCTACTAAACCGATTTTGCTGGATTTCAATCTCAAACAGCTTAGGATAACTACAAGCAATTTCACACCAAGTTTGTTAATTTCTTTTGAGTTTTTCGAAAGTGAGCGTGTTTTCAGCAGACGGACATGGCTAAATCGTCTTAGAATTACTCATGGAGGCAGAATATATATACTTTATGGTGTTTGAGATTAATAATAAACAAGTTTCACACAGAATGACAAACTTAGTAAACCCTCTTCACAACTCATTGTGGTAGAGGGTATAAAAAGGATTAAATACAAATATAAAACCGTATTCAAGCCATTAGCAATTAGCATTAGCCTTACGAGAAATTTGACTTTAAATGATGATGCTATATATGTAAAACAAAAAGCGCTGCATTTTAGGGCGTGGCAAAAATAATTTTTTTAAGTTTTTCAAACTATACCTTTTATTATAAAGTGTGACTGACGGAATTTTTTTGGTTTGTATTGGTTTCCACCTGGTTTAATGTAATATGTGTGTGAAAAAAGGGGCTTTATTAGAGGCGTGTCACAAAAATGAGCAAATTCAAACCTACACATACTTAGTTTTAGAAGGACTTTCTTGGCTCGCAAAAATTGGACATTTAGGGGAAGGAACCGAGATGGCATAAGTGGCGCCCAGAGTTTGAGGTCGGATTAAAAAGTCACCAAAGCCAAACATGAAGTCACTGTCAAGCCATGAACAAATATATGCGGTATGATTAGATCGGACTTTAAATGGCAGCGCTACATATAAAAAACCAAAAGGGCTGTATTTGGGGACTTTTCATGTTTTAGAAACTTCATTGAGATATCTCTCATTCTAGGGGGTGACTGGCACAACTTTTTTTTGTATGGAGGTCGACCCGGTCTACTGTACATGCCAAAGGTTTAAAGAAAAACAAAAGTACAACAAATATTTTTTGTAGGAAAATTTTTTATTAAACTTAGCTTATCTTATCAGTAGAGACAATTTTTTTTATTCGTATTAGAAATAGTATTTAAGCCAAAGTTTGATGATTTAGCTTTAGGCTGATTCAAAGTTAGCAGCCTTACTTTTAATTATTTATTCATTAAAAGTATAAAATAACCAAATAAAAAAAAAATAGACAAAAATATCTAATGCGCAAATAAAATGTATAAATATTAAGGGTTTTCATGATATCGCTTAAAAGTCTCGCAATCTGTGCATTTTTAGGCACTCACGTATGAACTGTCAAAAATTGTATGAGAATTCATTTACACAACTTGCCATTTTTGACTTGTAAACTTGCGCTGTTCAATTGTGCATTTATACAAACAGATTTGTTTTTAATACTTACCGTCGGTTTCAATGAAAACTTGAAGTGTTTTTAAATCACAAACAATAAACTCTTGCAAAAATTTGAGAACATTTTTCTTTGGCTTTCTTTATGCATTTTTGATAACAATTAATGTTGGGAGAATTCTAACCAATTGCAGTGGGAATGTAAGAAAAGATAAACTCACTGTTTATTGTTGTTGTTTTTGCTTAAGTTGTAACAAGTAAAACTGGTGCTTATAATTCTTATTCGCTAACTATTATTTATTTGTATTATTATTTGTATAATATCTTAAATTTTCCCTAAAATTTTTGGATGAAGTTTCCTGATGATCTGGCCTAAGCAACCAGTGAAATGCGCATAGGAATAGATTATCCCATCTAAAATAAATTTCAGTGTATTTATCAAATATGAAAAATTGAGAATTTAGCATGTCATACAGAAATCTTATTTATAATAAATTTTGTATTCCCAAAAATAATATTGACAAAATCTTGTTAATTAAAAATGTTTTTTTAAATTTATTTTTGTATTGACGTTTCTTACAAAACAGACACTAATTGGTTAAAATTACACAAAAATTAAAATTGTGCCCATTGGCACAAATCGCAATTTTAAGCGATATCATGAAAACCCTTATTATTTTTTTAATTATATGTTTTCTTAAAATTGTGTGTTGAATTAACTTTACTTTGGTTAATTGTATTATTTATTTAAAAAAATTTCGTTATTTGTTTTTTTTTTTAATATAAGCACAGCTGTTGGCCTTGGCTAGACTATCATATGCTCTGGCTTGCTCGACTATGCTTTTTTATTTGTTATACCCTTCACCACAGCTGAAAAGGTTATACATATAAAAGTTGTCATTCCGTTTGTTACCTTATTTTTAGGTACCCACACAATTGATATTTTACAATACAATTGCCTGTTTATATTAGAAGGTGCCACTATAAATTGGATATAATTAAAAAAAAATATTTTGACATGACAAACAATACGCATATGTGTGCGTAAGTTTTATATAACGCCCATCTTATTGAACAGTAGGAGCAAAACGACTAAATTAATAGCAAAAAACTACTCAATAATATATTGTAGTCAATGAATACCTTAAGACCATATTAAAAATATTCTAGGTCGCTCTAAGTTGCGAAATTGTTTTAACGATATGAGTCTTTTAGACTTCTAAAGACAGATATACCGAGTATTAGGTTGCCTAATAATGGGTGATTTTTTAAGAGCTATAGGAAAGTTAAAAAAAAACACATAAAATTCAGAAAAATGCATGAAATCTTTATTTGAATCGATAGTACGGTCCATATAATTTAATGTTTGAAGATTATTTCATGCAAATGTTGACCGTGACTGCGCCTCAAATGGTCCGTGGGTCAATGGTTCGCTTGGTCCAATTTTGGCATACCTCTTTCAGCATTTCGGCCGGTATCTCATGAATAAATGCTTCAATGTTGTCTTCCAATGCGTCAATTGAAGCGGGCATGTGTGCATAGATATGATCTTTAACATAGCCCCACAAAAAATAGTCTAAATCGCACGATCTAGGCGGCCAATTGACCGGTCCCGAACGTGAAATAAAATGTTCACCGAACTCGCCTCTCAATAAGTCCATTGTTAAGTGTGCTGTGTGGCATGTTGCATATGGCACCGTCTTGTTGAAACCACATGTCATGCAAGTCAAGCTCTTGCATTTTGGGCAAAAAAAAGTTGGATATCATCTCACCATTCACAGTTACGTTACGATTCGCATCATCTTTGAAGAACTACGGTCCAATGATGCCACCAGCCCATAAACCGCACCAAACTGTGACTTTTTCGGATGCATTGGTAGCTCTTGCAATGCTTCTGGCTGATCTTCACTCCAAAATCGACAATTCTGCTTAGTAACGTACCCATTTAGCTAAAAAGGAGCTTCGTCGCTGAACACAATTTTTTGATAAAAAAGTGGATCGCATTTTGATAATAAAATTCAAAAATTTGCAAGCCTTGTTCGTTTGTAAGACGATTCATCGTTAAATTATAGACCAAACTGAAGATGTTTGACAGTGAAACAAAATACGAAACGTGCGTCAGCTGTTTAAACCAGTGTTGCCAAAAAGATAATAGCTAAAAAATCATCCGATATTTCACTTAGACCTTAAATAATCTTAGTTAAATACTGGTCGATCGACTGAGTTATATACAAATAAATCTCTTAGGTTAAAGTATGGCAAATGAGTCAAATCGGTCTATTATTTAATCTCGCGCCTTGGAATATGGTATGATATGCTCCATATAAATAAGCAAGGTTGATTAAATTAAGCTCAAATGTTCTCTATATATGTGATTTGTTTAGTTTTAAGTGGATAATTCATGTCAAACGGTCTAAGTAGATCTAATGTCCCTGTTGAAATGTCCTCCCGAAATAAATATAACTTCTGTAAAAGAGCGGTAAAGGGTATACAAGATTCGGCACAACCGAATATAACTTATAGATACTCTAGTTGTTTTAAAATACATTATTTCTTTTAAATGTGTATTTTTATCCACAAAAGTAAAATTTAGAAACAAACCAAATAAAATATTTATGCATTTAACAAAAAGATCTTATGAGTAAATAATTAATTAGTATTTTTGTTTGAATAATATGTTTTCTTAAAGTGGCTTGTTTTTTTTAACCTTCACCACAGGTGGAGAGAGTATACATTAGTGTGACCGCAAGTTATATGGACAATTTTTTTTTTCGTTTTTTCACTTGGGAAACCCCTTAGATTGATTCCAAATTAGAAGAAAACAATATATATAAAATTTTAGATCGTTTGCATAGTTATTAGGCGTGCCTTGAGCCCACAAAGTTTGCTAAAAATGCTATATTTCTCACTATGGGTGGCTTTAAGTGTTCATAACTTCAGTAATATTTATTTTAGAGAAAAACCTTATTCACAAATATTCTAGGGCTATATCTTATGAACAATGTTTCTCTGTATTAGTTTTCTTTAACATTAATATTTAATGCAGAAAAAACCAAATTAAAAAATAACACCGAAATTTTCACATATCTTCGCATTCTTTGCCTGGTGATTACACTACGTGACAAATTTTCAACAAAGTCGTGACCAAATGAATCTGGCAACTAATCTTTATGTAAAACTTTCCCCTGAATCCGAATATGAAGACAGAATTGTCAAAAGTGGAACAGTTTTTGAGATATTCCAAAATAACCGTTATTTGTGTTTTTAAAAAAGATGATGTGACTGAAATGCAATATCTTCAAAAATTTTAAACGGACTATGTATTTCTTTCTTTTTATTGAGAGGTTATAAAATTTCTTAAATAACCATGAGTCGTTTGTGAAGATGAGTCATTAAATGGCAGAGTTATAGTGGACAAAAGTACATAGAGCCGCAATCCTATTTGGAAATCACAAATATGACAGAATTAGGTTATATATTCAAAGCTAGATGTGATTAATTGAGTTAAATAGTACAAGGTTTCAGCAAAACAGACCCCGTATATGCTCCTTATGTAATCTAAACGAAACCGAAAACATTCTGCATTTTATAGCCAAATGCCCTATATTAGGACAAATAAGATTCCAAAACTTAAAAAAAAACTATCGTAACAGAAAATGAGTTTATTCTTAATGGTAAGGACAATTTTAAATATTTATCCCGCTATATTATAAATGCGATAGGCTACAGGAAGATATTAATAACTGAATTTAATTATTAATTTTTCTGTAATATAAAACAATATTTGTAATATATATAACAACCTTTTCCGACAGACGACGTCATGTCATAGTCGTATGTTCAATTTTGATTACTTAAAATGAATTCAAAGTAAAGAACAATTAACTAACTAACTACTAACTAGTGGACAAAATTTCAAACTTCATTAAAATTTTATGATGTTGTTCAATTTTTCTCTTTTCAAGTTATTGTTTTTTAAACCAAAAAATAAAATTTTTTTAAGTTTTATCACTTACGACATTAGCCTATTCCATTCGAACATTTGTGTCCAATAGGATCCAGATCGGTAAAAAAATTACAAGGTTACAGAAGAATAATTGAATTAACCCACTTTACGATTTGTATCAAACCAAAGAAAAACACAACAAATGCATATACAAAACTAAATTTTTAGTAAAATAAATATTAAAAATAGCTTAAAGCGATTGAATTTCTATGTGAGTAAATTTACTAAATCTTCTGTAGCTTTGTCATTTTTGTACCAATCTACATATGTCTAAAATAATCTAATGTCGCATGCAATAAAACATTAGGATTTTTAAATCATTAGATTAAAAAGAAAAACTTGAAAAGAGCAAAATTGAACAGAATCATAAAATTTTCAATGAAGCTTGAATTTTGTCCCCTATAATTCTGTAATTTCTTGACCAAACTTCTCTAGCAACCCATTCTTATTTTAGTAACTTTATAACCTCTCAATAAAAAGAAAGAAATACATAGTCCGTTTAAAATTTTTGAAGATATTGCATTTCAGTCACATCATCTTTTTTAAAAACACAAATAACGGTTATTTTGGAATATCTCAAATACTGTTCCACTTTTGACAATTCTGTCTTCATATTCGGATTCAGGGGAAAGTTTTACATAAAGATTAGTTGCCAGATTCATTTGGTCACGACTTTGTTGAAAATTTGTCACGTAGTGTAATCACCAGGCAAAGAATGCGAAGATATGTGAAAATTTCGGTGTTATTTTTTAATTTGGTTTTTTCTGCATTAAATATTAATGTTAAAGAAAACTAATACAGAGCAACATTGTTCATAAGATATAGCCCTAGAATATTTGTGAATAAGGTTTTTCTCTAAAATAAATATTACTGAAGTTAGGAACACCTAAAGCCACCCATAGTGAGAAAAATAGCATTTTTAGCAAACTTTGTGGGCTCAAGGCACGCCTAATAACTATGCAAACGATCTAAAATTTTATATATATTGTTTTTTTCTAATTTGGAATCAATCTAAGGGGTTTCCCAAGTGAAAATACGAAAAAAAAAAATAACGGTCACCCTAGTATACATACCTGTATATAAGTTTCTCATTCCGTTTGTAATTTCTACAATACAGTACAACTCGGCTAATTAGCCCACGCTTAAATGCCTTTAATGATTGTTTACCTCGAGTTTTAAGTCCCCGTTTTTTTCTTCCATTTTTCAAACATAAATCCACGTTTAATTGCCTTGAGCTTAATTACCCAATTTGGGTGTTTGCCTTAAAAATGTAACACCCAAAACAAAATAACACATAAATTTTATTCGGTTAATTGCCTCAGTATAATTTGACAACAACACAGCAGTAATGCAGCCAAGTAAACATGTTAATGTTAATTTGAAAATATGTACTAGAATTTTTTTTAAAAATATGCATAAAAATCAAAATATGATTCATGTAAGAATTATTTGTACTGAATGTTATAAAGATACACCAAATGTATGGATATTTTGTCTTAAAGGGATTAAAGGATAGGTCGCCCAATTTTAAATTATATTAACATTAAACAGGATAAAATAGCTTGAATTTAAATGGAAGCTGAACCGTTTCAATCATATTAAATTTGCGTTAAGATATTTTGGGTCAAATGATTAAATGGTTTATGGACATAAAGAAAGAAGTTTGCATGGGGACTATATGGTATTATAGACCGATTCTTACAATTCACATAGGTTTCGTTCTTATGACAATTAAAACGAATTGACCAAATTTGATAAAATTATCTAAAAACTGCTACTTTTGCATTCCGCACAAGGTTACTGTGGACCAGTGTTGCCAAAACTTGGTGACCAAAATGGCTAAATTTACGAAAAAAAATGGCTAAAAACTTTTTATAAATAAAAACAGATTAAAATTCAATCACAAAACAAAAATAATTCATTAAAATGATTTTACAATGAAATTATAAATTGGGATCAATTTGTTACATAAAAACAAACGTAAATTAAATATTTTAGCATCTAAAAAATTTAATCTTCGATTAAATCAATGTCGTTATTTTTCACCTCATAGAAATCACATGAGTCTATTAGTTTTAAATATTTTAAAGGAAAATCATAATCATGACCTTTTGCGTCCTAATCTACAGTAAAAAATAAAAGAGATACAAATATTTTATTGCCATGCTAAAATTATTTGATTTATTCATAAAATCGAATTAATGGTTGCTAAATGTAGCCCTTTTTCAAATTACTTTTAACGATGTTTACTTGGCTAAAAACCCATTATAAATGGAAGTCAGAGCAACTTAATAGTAAATTCTGAAATTTCTAAAAAAAATTTACCATTTGTTTTTTTGTTTGCTGAACAAGTTTTAACATATGCTTCGAAAACGTGGAAAAATGCAGCAATACCTATAATATGCAAATTATTCACAAACAGATCGATACCAAAATTCATAAAAAGCTCTAAAACGGATAAATATATTGTTTCTGCCTTCATTGGTCGAACAAGAAAAATCATGAAATTGCATATTTACGGTTTCCCTGAGTGTGTATGTATCAGTACGCTTTTGTTTGAGGTAATTATCCGTGGAATATGTATTAATACTAGACCGTATAATATATACGTATATACATCAGGGTCATCAATGAGTAGGAAAAGTAAGTTGAGCTACAGCATGACTCATAAATTCTTGTACTTATACGCACTCATACTTGATCCAATGTTATTCAAGCTCATATTCACTCAGAACTTTTATTTTACTCATTGTACTTATACTAAGCAACATTTGAAGTGGTTGATTTTAGATTCTACTTAACTCAATATTTGCGTTCGTTTACTTTTCCAGTAAAATCCCAGTAAAATCCAGTAGGTAAGTAATATGAAAATCTTACAAATTTATGTGTACGCGAACGCATTTCAGTAAAATCCAGTACAAATTTGTACAAATTTTGGAGTAAACGAACGCAGCAAATTTGTATAGGCGAAGCAAAATGCCAGGCTGCCAGATTTGTCCCCGAAACAGCAAAGTGACGATTTGGCAATTGTAGTTTACTAAAGTTACATGTATTAAGTGGACGATTTTTCGGCAAATTTATCTGGCAGCGCTGATAAAGAATGAAGTTGTGTGTTAGATCTGTTGTGTTAAAATGGTTACTGGATGAGCTGAATGAGTTGAATCATTGCAAGTATTGTAAGTATTTTCCTAAAATTTTAAAACAAGCTAAGGTCATTTATGAGCAGGGTTTTTAGATGTGACGATTTTTTTGAGAAAATATAGTAAAATGACGATTGACGATTTTTTTACTAAAATTAATAGCGTTATGACGATTTTCTGGCATCAATAAAACACTTACCAGAAATATTTAAAATAATATTGGGAACAGTCCAAAAAGTAAAAATCAATTTTTCAAAATACAAAAATGATTGGAAATTTAACAAAAAAAAAAAAAAAAAATTCTTCCCCCATTACAAATCAGGCTGCTTTCATTAGAAGCATTAGTAATTCGAATTCTACAATTACATATCTGCATGCCATCGATACTGCAAAAAATATACACTAGAGCCCCGCTTTGCGTCGGTCCTATTTGCGTCGCTTTTTAAAAGTTGGTTAAATCAGCTTTGCGTTTTTATGATTTCGGTTTGCGTCGCTACATACGATAAAATTTTTTCACTGAAGTCATAATCACATGTGAAGAATTTTTCTATTTGCGTAAAAAAAGGCGAATTCCCATTTAATTTTGTTAGGTAAGTTATTTTAAGTAGTGTTGCGTGCTAGGAAGTAAGAAGTTAGTTCTTAATAAGAAGTTGTGTAGAAAAATGGGTGCAAAGAGAAGAAAAAAGCATTAGTTTGAAACTAAAATTGGACGTAATAAAACGTTTCAAGTCGGGCGAAAAAGCTGTTGATATAGAGAACCCTTGATTTAGCACCTTCAACAGTAAAAACAATTTGCAATAGTGATAGCTTTAAAAATTAATTATTTAAGGATAGCTCGAGTTAATAGCAAATGAGATTTTCTTTTTTATTTAAAGTTTTTGTGAATATGGATAAATAAAATAAATACATTTTTGTTATGTTTTTATGCAAATATATTTTTTCTTATGTATATATTTCAGCCCACTTGCTGAAACAAATAGAATAAAACTTAGCCATATCACTTTCATTATCATAAATATAATTTCTTGCTAAAAATTGTTATTTTTGAACCAATCAATGCAATAAATTGTCTCTGATTTGTAATATTTAAATATTTGACGAATTGTTGACGATTTTGTTAAATGGCCGTGACGATTTTGACGAATTTTGTTAAAACTTTTGACGATTTTTTAAGAAAAAGCCTAACAACCCTGTTTATGAGTATGCGTATAATGTCGACGTCGCACTCATATTAATTTCTCTTGTGAGTATGAGTGAATCAGAGCAGGGCTGTCAGATGTGGCGATTAAATTAAAAAAAGGCGATTATTTGGCAATTTCTTAAACACATTTTATCTTTTTTTCATATTTATGTGAACAAATTTATAAGTACGGGCTAAGTTTTTCTTTGAGTTTTTAACAAATTTTAAAATCGCAATACGAATGCGGTTGTTTTTAATGACAAATTGATAATATTGCTAGATAGTTATATTGTAAACATTAACGAATTGTTGCCATAGATATTTGGAATAAAGCTTAAGCTTCTCAGATTTTCGCACATTTTCCTGATCAGAAGTTATCAATAGTCTAATCTTTACCGAAAAATTTATTTTGCAAAATAGATTTTAAAAACGCAATCAGTTCGATTGCATATGAAATGGGGTTTTTTAAATATGTAAATAAATAATAATGTATACTAGGTAGTATGCAAAAATAATTGAATTATTAGCGAAAGAAAATCAAAAATCAGAAAAAAAGTTGCATTGATATCGTATTCTATATAGCAGTATCAAGCCTAATTTTCAATGTAGTGTGCAAAGCAAAAAAATGCGTAGTTTTTTTTACACTCTCTGTTTTTTACGAAATAAAATCAAATATTTCTTTTAAACAAAAAGTAATTTCAATTTTTGGGAATACAAAATTTTAATTTCAAAAGATGCACGAATAACAAAATCTTTTGAAATTTCTTTTAAACCTTAAAATATATAAAAAAAATTAAATATTCACTTGAAATTTTTGAAAACCCTGATTTTATATAGAATCGAAAACGAATCTGGGTTAGAAGGTAATTTTTAAAAATAATTCATGTAATTTGTTAGAAGATTTTGTTGACTTAAGGTATTTGAATAGCCTTTTAAGATATTTATCCTTTGCTTCAAATAAATACAAAATTTTACCGCTCACGCTTATACAGTATTTTTCGGTTAATTGCACATCAAAATTTGCACAACTTTTTGTTCAATTAACCGGGGAACCAATTAAAAAAAAAATAATAATGCAATTAACCGGGTAAAAGTAAGAGGAAATTTATTTTTGATGACATGAATTTTGAACCAATTAAGCGGGAAAATCAATTAACCGGGTTCAATTATCCGAGGAAATTTACATGGTTTTCGTATGCAATATGTATTTTTGCCCGATCATGTGGTTCAATTAAGCGTGGAAACCAATTAACCATAGTGTTGAGTAAAAAACCAAGTTTTAGTAGCTAACTGATTTGTCGCTTTAAAATTCTGAAAGCGATATTTTTATTAATTCAATATCTTAGAATATAATACAAATTTTACCTTAGTTTTCTCAATTTATGTTTAACAAACTTTAATTGACGATCACCGCGCTTTTGTACAATTTTATAAATGGCGAAATTATAGCTTTCAATTAAAGAATGTATGTATGTAATTAAATTTAGTACAAGTAAAAAGAATGAACTAAATAACACAGTTGTAAAAGGGGTTAACATTACATTTACGTGTATAGATATGGGAAGTGCCGACTTGCCGTTAACTTTAAATAATTGTCGGTAACACATAGGGTCAATTAACCGAAAAATACTGTAAAAACTAATTTTTTTGCATCAAGCTCTACTCATTTTGATAAAGTTTATGTTTTCGGCCTTCTTATGATTACCAAAACGCTAGTTCCCTTCAGCATACTTTTGCAATTTGAAGTCGCCAAACTTCTTGCGATTGCGATTTATGATTTACAGATTACAGAATTCAAGTCAGAATCACAAATGTTGAGCGTTTGGGGATTGTCTACTATACATAATATTAACACACTGATAGAACAAGGATAAACATGGAAAATTTATATAAAGGTAAAATGCACTTGTTTACTTTTTTTATATAAAACTTTTGTTTGGCGATTTTTTTTTACCAAATATCTAAAAAAAATTTGTGTGTCAATTTTGTCGATTTTCGGTATACTATTTGGCGATGAAGGTCAAAAAAATCTGACAACCCTGAATCAGAGTAGTTTAGTCTAAATTATGTCTACGCACTTATGTGCTGTTTACACAACACAAGTGACTGAACGTGTAGTAAAATTTATATGGAAAACACTCAAAAAACTGATTGCTTTTTATCTGCCTGTTTTTAGAAAACGTAAACAAGTGAGTGAGTGAGAAATTATATTGAAAACAACAATAAAAACCAAAAATTTGTTTTTGTTTTCAATTTAATTTCTCACTCACTCACTTGTTTACGTTTTCTAAAAACAGGCAGTATATGAATTTTACTACACGTTCAGTCACTTGTGTTGTGAAAACCGCACATTACACTTACAATTTCATGAGTCAGTATGAGTAGCGAAAAAACGATTCATTGCTGATCTCTGATATACATACATATATTCTGGGTCCTGGTTAGTGATGAAGTGGATTTGACGTTCATATGTCTGTTGAAATGGGTTTTTCAAAGACGCCATTTATAATAGGGACTAAAATCTCAGTTAGCCGGAAGTAAAAGTAACGTTGCAAATCAGCTGCTTCATTTTGTTGTATGTAAAGCAGTCAGAGCGATTATAGTTAGCAGTAAAATGTTACACCTAAATATGTAAACAATAAACAATAAAAGATCCTATGCATTTTCTTCATCTTTATCCGGTGAATGACTCTACTCCCAATCACTTTCACGTGTCCTCTAATAGTTTGATTGATCTAGTATTCGTTAACAATAAACCTAAGGTACTTCTTTATGATCAAATCTCAGCTTCAGTCTTTTCTAATCATGATATTCTCTTTCTGACTTATAAACTGTCTACGACTGCTGTGAATAAATATATTTCATATCGCGATTGGCATAATATCGATCACACCGTGTTAAATCAGAATATTGATAACATTTTCTGGGACGAGATATATACAATTGATTGTGTAAATGATCCACTTTCTCTAATCCAGGACAATGTTCAATTATTATATGACATGTGTGTCCCTATTAAAACTAAGCGGATCACAACGAATCAGCAACCTTGGTTTACTAACGAAATAATGTCATTAATAGAAAGGCGTGATGCTGCTTACAGTCGATGGAAGAGATTCAAAACTGATGATCTGAAAGCTATTCACAAAGCTGCTCGTAGGGAGGTAACTAAGCGCATTAAACTTGCGAAGTCCACTTACTATCACAGAAAGTTTTCTTCAGCAATGGATAACAAATCCAAATGGAAGGAAATTCGCAAAATTGGAATAGGCCAGAAATCCAATAAAACCTGTAACATGGATGCTGACGTTGACATTCTGAATGACCAATTTATAAATGTAAACGTCCAATCGCCTGCCTGTAACATTTATGATAATATTTGCTTTGTCCCAATACAAAACCCCTTTAGTTTTCGTTGCGTTAATCAGGTTGAAGTTTTAGAATGTTTGTCATCTGTAAAATCAAATGCGGTTGGTTCAGATGATTTAGTTCCCATGTTTTTAAAATGTCTAACACCTAGGCTACTACCCTACTATACATATTTATTCAATTCAGTCTTCACGAAGTCTACTTTTCCCGATGCATGGAAACTATCTAAAATAATCCCTATTCCTAAAACCAACAGCGAATTCAGGCCGATTGCCATTCTTCCGTTCTTATCGAAAGTTTTGGAAAACTTCATGGCAAAACAAATCAATCAGTACTTGGAAAGTAATAATTTTCTATCAGATAGGCAATCTGGTTTCATGAAAGCTAGAAGCTGTACCACTGCCCTTCTGGATGTGGTTGAAGACCTCAGATCGAAGTTGGATGAAAATTTGGTTGCTTTTCTAGTTCTGCTAGATCATAGAAAAGCATTTGATACGGTAGATCATGCAATATTATTAACAAAGCTTCAAAAACAATTTTATTTTTCGAATACAGCCTGTAACCTAATATATTCGTATCTTATGGAAAGATCTCAACGTGTCCATCTTAATAATAACGTTTCAAATTCTCTGAATGTTAAAAGAGGAGTTCCTCAGGGTTCTGTACTGGGGCCACTCTTATTCTGTATGTACATTAATGACCTACCTGATGTTTTGACTGACAGCAAAGTCCATATGTACGCTGATGATGTGCAGCTCTACATGAGTACCCATATTGAAAATGTTAGTTCTTGTGTAAACTATATTAATTGTGAATTAAACAAAATTGACAGCTGGGCTAATGCCAATGGGCTATCCATCAACCCATCCAAATCTAAATGTATTTTGCTTTCGAAGTCTAATAGATCATTTGAAGTACCGGAAATAAACATCAAGGGAAATAAAATCGAGTACGTTAAAACAGCTGAGAACCTAGGTGTCGTTTTTAACGTTCGGCTAACCTGGTCAAACCATATTAATGTCGTTGTGGGTAGAGTATATGGTATGCTTCGCAACTTGTGGGCAGTAATAGATTCAAAACCATTTTTCATACGTAAGCAACTTGCGAAAACATATCTTATTCCTGCCCTATTATACGGTTGTGAAATTTTTGCGAACTGTGACAGTGACGATCAACGTAAACTCAACTTAGCTTATAACAATATTGCAAGATATGTATTTCTTAAAGGACGTCGTGACCACATTTCACTCTACTCGTATCAGATATTTCAAATTAAGTTTGAAAACCTTTTGAAACTTAAATGCCTTATTTTTTTACACAAGATTATTACCACTAAGCAGCCTATATATTTGTTCAGTAGGATTCAATTTGCTAGATCTAACCGAGGAAGGAAGATTATTCAACAAAGATACAAGATTCTTTTGTCACATCGACAATTTTTCATTTACACCACAAGTCTTTGGAATTCTTTACCAAATTATATACAAAGCATAGGCAATGCAAATGCGTTTAAAAAGGAGTTATATAATTTTTTTTGCAATATGTAATTTATCAGTTTTTCTATTTCTTATCACTTAATATCCAGTCTGATGCAATTTCCTATTTCTCTGCTTATTTAATGTTATGTTATTATTTTAATATTACGTTTTTAATTTCCTTAACACAAACTGTGATTATAAGTTTGATCTTATTTCCTAGCACTTTCATTTATAAGATAATTATCTTGTTTTGCTAGGATACAACTAAATAAATAAATAAATAAATAAATGAAAAAAAATAAAAAAAAAATATGTTGCACAGAAAGAAAAACACTCGGGATAAATTAACTGCCTATTTTTTGAAAATAAAATAAAAATTTTCGGTTGGGAATTTTAATTGAAACAACAACACAAAAACTCAAATTTTTTTTTGTTTTCAATATAAATTTCTAAACGAAAATTTTCATTTTAGTTTGAAAACAGGCAGTAAGTTTTTTTACTTACTTTTTTTACGAGTCGTATTCAAATATTCAAGTACGAATACAATCCTTAATGGGATTACTTTCGAAAATCAATCGCGGAATTTCTTAAAATAAGTACAAAATTCTTAAACCAAGTAAAAAGAGATTAAACTTTTCGTTGGAAGTGCCACTCTGACAGTAAAATTAAAACTAACAAGCGTGGGTTTAGGGTTACGGTTTTGCAGTGGATTTAAGACGACAGGAGAGCTGGACAGCTTTATTTTGTTTAATGAGAGAGACGACTAAAAAGTGACGTTGTACCGATTCAACTGATGGACGTTCATCCGTCTATGACTAGTTGTTCAGTGGCAGTCAAGAAGCAAAGTAGAAAAGTTGTAACGAAACACTACTATTGCTGTAAAGTAAAGTTTTTTCTTCCACTTAATTAACTTTATCTAAAAACTAATCTAGCCTTATCGAAAAATTAATAATTTATAATTTCAAACGTGCAGTAATCGTGTTTTATTGAAGAAACTACACTTTATCAAATTAAAATCCCACATGTATTTGTATGAGATGTGCCATTGGACGTGGCAATCAATCAATCCCGCCCAATTTTGTCGAATGCTGTGTATTGATAACCAAGATCCTTGTACCTAATTTGGAAACTTTAGCTCTTGCCGTTCTCCAGATATACATACATAAAAGCATCAGCAAACTCATTATACCATTTTACCTTTGGTGAGAGTAAACAAACCAAAAATGTCGTATTTTAAATACATTAAAAACAAACAAGACATATTTTATTTGTTTATTTTGTTCAAAATATTATTACGTTTTCTAACACAAGTCAAATATTTAAAGTTAAAAAATAAAAACAAAATTGTTTTAGAAATAAGTATGTAATTAACCTTTAGATGTCCGACATGGTCTGGCCAGACCATATTTGACTTTCATATGCAAAATCTTTTAAGAAACAAAGGCTATGAATTGTACAAGTAAATTGTCCTGAATCGAATAAAACAAATTTGAAATCATTTGGATCACATTTAGAGCACAAAAACCCACCCACAAGAAAAAGTCCGCTAAGTGCACCTAATGGTATGGCTGGACCACAGGTAACTTTTTTGTCTTTTGCTCGAGCGAGGTGTTGAGGCCTCACGGAAGCGGGTTTTACTTCGTGGGCGTTGGGAAAACTTGGTTTTTAACTCAACCTCTTTGACAAGTAAGCTTATCTTCTTTTTTTTTTTGTTGTAATTGTGCTGAAGATACGTTTTGCGGCACAGAAACTCCATTGACGTGTGGTGAATTGCTTACCTCAAATATTTTGTCAGTGAGTATAGCTAATTTTTCTAGCGGATCACTACTTGTTGAAATTACGGTACGCACATTTGGTGGCAGTCGGCTCATCCAGACAGATTTGAGCAAGTTGTCGTTCATTTCGTTAATTGCTAAATCGAAGCATCTCGCGAAACAATTGTGTTGGGCGCATATCGCCAAGTTTCAAATTCTGTAAAAGATTTTTGATGCGTTTCTGCTCTGTGACAGCATATTGTGTCATACATGTTATCCACAGGTGGACTTAGCGCAAAATCACTAATAAACTTAGTCTATTTGTGTGATCCGTAGAGCGGGTTTGGCATGCCAGAACGGAGGAATCCTTACTGACACTCTCGCAAATTGCGCGTTGACTTATTTGGCGTTTGAGTTTTTCAATCGAGTTCTGGCCAGGCCATTTGGTATATTTAGCGGCACTCAATTTGTGGAACATAATTAATTTGCCAATCTTTATAAAAACGAAAGTCACTTTTAAAACTGGATGCGGTTTAGAACCTTGTTCGACCATTAGAAAGTTTTGTTATATAATTTCGAGTCATATAAAACATAATTTGATTAAAATATTATGATTCGTAACAGCTTAAGCCGTACTAAAATGATTTCCAGAGGTGTAATTTATATTGGACCTATGATATATAAGGATCAATCATCACACAATTCTGTAGAGTGATTTTTGGTATTAATAAACCTTAATTATACTAAATTTAAATACATTACTAACATTTGATTAAGCGTTTTATAAGTTTTAAAGTGCTTTACTGAAAGCTGCATTATATGGGACCTATGGCAAATTATCGACCGATTATCACAAAAGTGGATGGTGTTATTTCTGGCCATTAAAAGCAAAATTGGACAAAATTTTACTACAATATCTATATTTGCTACGGGTTTCAATGTAATAAATGTTTGCTGAGAGTGGGCTTTATATGGGGTCTATGGCAAATTTTAAGCCTTTCTTCACGAAATAGCGGACCAAATTTTATTACAATAGAATTATTCGTAATTGTTTGTTTTAGGCGGAATAAACCGTTTTGCGAGAGTATGCGTTATATAAGGGGTATGTTAATTTATGGACCGATCTTCAAGAAATTTTGTAGTCCGTGCATTTCATTCCATTTATGCCCGTCATTTCTACAAACAGATATCTGATCGTGTTCTTTCCTCACAGTTTTCTTTACCTATCCGGTAAAACTTTTTTGGTAATTTCAACGTTAATTTTGCAACATTTGTATTTTTATTAATTTTTTGAATTAACTGTCAAAAATCGATGGTGTTAAACACACTACAGTTTAAGTCTAAAAGCCAATGTTGCGTGCTGAAACATAAACACGCGACGGATCACGGCGCTCTGTATATATGGGGGTATAATTTTTGAGGAATCATAATCTCTTTATTTTCTTGGCATGAAGATACGATGTCCGATAGACAGAACATATCGAGCCATAACCGCAGAAATAGCTCAAGCGACATCATTTTTAATTTTCGTTTTTTTTAATAAATTAATAATTTGGCGAAACTCCTTCAAGCTACCGCTACGATTTTATAGCAAAAACAATTTTAGCTCAAGCGCCATTTCTAGTATGTTTTCTTTTTTTATAATAAAAAAAACCTTCTCCTGTAAAATTTTGTTTTTGTCGCTTAAGCTTTTTCTGCGGTTATGGCTCGATATATTCAAGTTGTCGAAAGAAGAGTCTCAGTTTTTTCAAAGGTTTAAGATATACTTCACTCCATCTGATCTCCTTACTGTTTATATCATCTATATTTATATATTTTATTTCCCAAAGCTAAGCCCCGCGAAGCTCTGCGCTTGTCTGCAGGAAAGAAACCAGAGTCTCTGGCGGGAATCGAACTCGCAACCCAGGTGCTGATAGACTAGCTCACTACCAGCTAGCTTACCGGGGCACTGACATATCCGACCACAAATGGAATATAACTCTCATGTACGGGCCGGTGTTTCAAAATCTATTTTGGAACTACTCGACCGCGTGCAGAAGAGGGCAAAGTTCTCATTGTTGGCAGAAGGATATCCAATTCTATTGACTCCCTCGAACACCGTCGCAATATGGGTTGTATTCGCATGTTTTGTCGTCACCGCAATGGGATGTGTTCTGATGAAATAAAGGACCTGGTTCCCGAAACCAGTAGGTTTGTTCGTAATACACATTTTTCCTCGGGAGCCCATCCTTTTGTGGTCATTTGGCCGGCTAATCGTACAACGCATTACAGGAAAACTCGTTTGTTGGCCGGACTGTTCGTATGTGGAATAACCATCCTGCTGAAGTTTTTTCTCTTACTTTCAACATGTATGAATTCAAGTCGAATGTTCACAAAGAGAACTCGCTCTATCCTTCTTCCAATAAACTATTTTCCTTGTTCCAACACAATGCAGTTCTGGGCCTGAGAAAGAAAAATGTTTCACACGGAATGACAAACTAAGAATACAGTTATTCACCACTTACAGTGCTATATTCGGCGATTCCGAATTTTGCCTTGGTGCGATAAGAGCAGAAGTCAAAAAGCTACGGTTTTCTTAAAAAATAGATCATAGGCTAACTTCCCGCCAGCTTCTTATTACCAAAAAAAATTTAAAACCTTGCAATATATAACATTTAGGCAATTCACAAAGTGTACTATTGTGTCATATTGATTGTATTTGCTATAATATTATGAATGTCATATACATATGTATGTATATTCAAAATTGTTTAGTAATCGTTTATTGTCGAAAAACCTTAACCCGATGTGATTTCTTTTAGTTCTTGTTAAAAATTTCGATAAAAGATAAATCGTTTGAAAGAAAGGGACCGATATACATATTTTTTTTTTTTTTGTAATTGCATCAGATTGACTGAAAAGCAATTCTTTTGTTAAAAACGGCTGCCAATCTGCGCAATTTGCAACATCCGGACTTGTTGCAATATGTGAGTAAAAATTGTATGAGTTATGGCTAATTTCACCAATTCTATTTAAATATCAATTCATATTTAAATATAGTTTTTCATATAATTTTATTTTTATTTGACATGAAAAACAAAAACATAAATTGATATAAAATGAAATTGGTCATTTAAGCATCTAGTTTTTGCCGTAATTTATTGAGGCTTTATTATATGCGTACCGATACGATGATACGATTTATGGATATGAAATTTTTACAACAAATGTTTTTTTCTACTTTTTCTATAATATCACTTTTTTGTTTAATGGTTCGTTTAGTAATTTTATTAACAAACCGCATTTTTCCCCCAAAAACCACTTACCACTGCGAAACACTTTTGTAAATTATATATGTATTTGTTTTAACTCTTGCACAAACGACGTTAAAACCCAGTTTTAATATGAAAATCTGAGAACAAAAAAAAAAAAAGTTGCAATAACCGAGTCAAAAAATTTTGCAGGGTTGCGCTTGTTTAGTCTACAATGTAAATAATTAGGCTGTTGCAATAGACAAGGAGCTGCGTTTTTTGGGGGTTGGGCAACCCGAGGGTGCACTGAAGAATGCAAAAACCATTAAGAACTTGCCCTGATAATAAGAATTAACTTGATATGGTCGGCACCCTGTTCCATAAAGTTAAGAAGTTCTATCGTAAATAGCTTTCTTTATAAACTGTAGTAAGTAAATATTAACTTTCTATTGGATGTAGTTTACATATCAGCTGCAGAAAGTAAATTAAATAGCAATTACTACAGCGGCTCATACACTTGCAATAAAATTGTTCAATTTTACGTATTGTACAATTATATCGACAATGTGTATGTGATATTCGAAGGTGGCACAATGTGTTGGCAACAATCAAAAGACTTTTGATTTTTATTGCACAACGAAGAGAAAGTGAAATGTGTTGGCAACATTGTACAATGCTGTTTGTGTTATTTCTATAGGTTATGTTCACCTTTTTATTGAATGAATGAAACCATTGTGCGACTAATTGCATAATATAGGACAAAATGGCAATAATATGGCGGCTATCATTTACAATAATATTGCAAGTGTATGGGCCGCTTAACAAAATACTAACAATTAATTAGTAAGGTTGAAAATATGTTACTCAAATTGTGCCATTTTATATCAGTGACTATCATGTGACTATAGTTAATAAAGCTGAATTAACCCACAAAGCTTTAACCCTAATAGGGTTAATGGTTTAATTTTTAATATAAATGCTTCACATAACACCATCGATTTTAGTTAACTTAAAATTTTCAGAATGAAAAGAACGAAAATAGTTTTGTGCGTTCTGCTGAGTTGTTTTCTACAAATAATGCCAGCTTATGGCAAAAGTAACGAGTTAAAAGATTACGATGAAGATGACTTAAAGTTGATTCTTAAAAATTTAAAAAACATAAATACGGAAATGGCTATGGAACTTTGGAATAATGCGTTAAATAACAATAATACAATAGACACAATAATTACATTTGATAACTTGTTATGGAAAATTTTTTTGCAAAAAGATTCGGAAACTCTTAAGATTTTGATGCGAGCTCAATTGGAAACTTTCAACTATTTAATGGCGAAAAACTTTCCAGATAAAGAAAACTATTTACAAACATTCGATTCAAGAATTTACACAATTGGAAAAGAGTATAATGTTTTACGTTTGAGCTTAGAAGAAAGTGAGATTCTTAAATTAACATATCTTCCGAAAAATGTAATGTATTTATATTTCGCAAAAGAGTTTTGTCTTTTGAATGATAAATATTCAAGTTACCTTTATACATCCCCCGAAGCAAAAATAGAAAAATTTAGTCACTACGTTTGGCTATGGTACCATAATCCAACAATGGATTCTACAGGCTATATAAAAGCTGAATTTCAAGAATCTGATTCAAAACGTGAGGTGTTTCTAAAGAGTACTCGTTATGATACTTATTACTATATGATGCCGAGCAACAATACAGTTGCCGGTTCGGAAACAAAGAATAAAAGTATGACTTGGAGCATTGAGTTTTTGGATAATGACCGCGTTTTAGTTTCTAAAAATGACTTTATAATATGCGCTGAAGACCATTATCAACAAGTGACTCGAAATATTAGAGGTCGCCATTTAAGAGATATTTCTCTAATAGATCCCGCATGTATTTGGCTTTTGGGGCCTTGCAATTTTAAATGATTTCTGACGATCCAAAAAATGAAAATTGTATATATTTACAGTTAGTCAAAAAATTATTTTTAAAACAAAAATATGTATATCAACACATTATGTAATGTACCGATTAAATTAATAAAGAACTTAAGCTTAAAAAAAAATATGCAAGTACTATAATATTTTAAAATACCTTTATTTTGAAAAGAATATGTATGTATATTTTTTGGCGCCCTATGCTCCAGTGGGTGTTAGATGAATATATATATATATACATAAATATATATATATATAATATATATATATATTTATAAATATATATATATATATATACAGCTGTTGACCACTTATTAAAAACGATTTTTTCATAACATTTCTGATACATAATACGCTTTAATTTTACATTTATTTCAATTATTTTTCTAGCTTAAAAATAAATAAAAATTAATTCAAAAGATTATTCAGACTATAAAATTGTTTGTCAACTGATCACGTTGTCCGCAATTCGACTGCAACATCTTATTAGAAAATAATGAATTGTTGTCAGGTTTTTTTCTTATATTTTATTTATTCAATATTTTGTTGCAAAACCCTTTTGTTTTCTTACTTCTTTACATCGCTCGACATGTTACACTCCCAAGTCTTTAACCTCCTCAAAACCATTTTCCATACAGGTGTTCGATGGGCTTCAAGTCCCGTTTGTGCAAGAGTTAAAACAAATACATAAATAATTTACAAAAGTGTTTCTAAGTGGTAAGTGGTTTTTGGGGGAAAAATGCGGTTTGTTAATAAATTACTAAACCAACAATTAAACAAAAAAGTGATATTATAGAAAACGTAGAGAGGTAGCAGCAATTTGTAAAAATTTCATATCCATAAATCGTATCATCGTATCGGTACGCATAAAATAAAGCCTCTTATTATAACCAAAAACAACAATTTTCAATAAATTACGGCAAAAACTAGCTGCTTAAATGGCCAATTTCACCAATTTCATTACATATCAATTTATGTTTTTGTTTTTCATGTCAAATAAAAATAAAATTATATGAAAAACTATATTTAAATATGAATTGATATTTAAATAGAATTGGTGAAATTAGCCATAACTCATACAATTTTTACTCACATATTGCAACAAGTCCGGATGTTGCAAATTGCGCAGATTGGCAGCCGTTTTTAACAAAAGAATTGCTTTTCAGTCAATCTGATGGAATTACAAAAAAAACCAATTGGAGTGTTATATTCGGCTGTGCGGAATCTTTGATACCCTCCACCGACAATTTGAATATTTCAGGAGTGATATCTATATGTTGTCTATTTATTATCAATTTATCTTTATAAAAACAGACATCAGCATTAAAATTGGTGGCGGCTTAGACCTATATTAAATTATTGACCGACAAATGGTATGTTTTTCGGGAGTAGGGTTTAAATAAGGCCTACGGTAAATTATGGACCGATCTTCATGAAGTTTCACAGTGCATAAAATGAACATTTGCAAAATTTCATATCATTTCGTGCATTTTTCAATCATTTATGTTAGTTTTTGTAACAAAATTAAAAATTTTTTAAAGTGGTGGTTCCACATTTTGATTCATAGCTCTGATCCTACTGAACCGATTTGGCTGGATTTCTATCCCAAACTGCTTAGGATAACTACAAGCAATTTGACACCCAGTTTTTTTATTTCTTTGAGTTCTTCGAAAGTGAGCGTGTTTCCAACTGACGGACAGACGGACATGGCTACATCGACTTAGAATTACTCAAGGAGCCAGAATATATATATTTTATGGGGTCTGAGGTGAATAATTAAAAAAGTTTCACACGAACTGACAAACTTAGTATACCACAACTTATTGTGGTGGAGGGTATAAAAATATGTATATCGGTCCTTTTCTTTCAAACGCTTTATCTTTTATCAAAATTGTTAACAAGAACTAAAAGAATTCACATCGGGTTAAGGTTTATGTAGAATAAACGATTACTTTACAATTTTGGATATACATACATATGTATATGACATTCATAATATTATTACAAATACAATTAATATGACACAAAAGTACACTTTGTGAATTTCCTAAATGTTATATATTGCAAGATTTAAATTTTTTTTGGGAATAAGAAGCTTGGGGGAAGTTTGCCTATGATCTAATTTTTAAGAAAACCGGAGCTTTTTTACTTCTGTTCTTATCGCACCAAGGTGAAGGGTTGTATAAGATCCGGCATCGCCAAATATAGCACTATTAGTGGTGAATAACTGTATTCTTAGTTTATCCATCCGTGTTAAACATTTTTCTTTGTTAGGATGACCCCTACTAATGCATTGCATTGTGTTGGAACTAGGAAAATAGGTTATGGGAAGGAAGATAGAGGGATAACTGTTTGCGAAAATCCGACTTGAATTTATTCATGTTGAAAGTAAGAGGGACGACTTCAGCAGGAAGGTTATTAGGGGAGACTGGGGCAGCTTCGCAACTTTTTTTTTGAAGCCCTGAATCTAAAAATGCATGCAACAGATTTTAGAATTGTATCGCTTGTTGTTGTCCTTGGATGTAGAATAATAAAATATAAGTACAAAATTTTATGAATACTGAGTATTTGTTATTTTTATTTTGAGAATTAGTAAAAAAAAGTAATTTTCGCTGAATGTGCCCCACGCCAGGGTAGCTTCGGCATTTGACGGGGCACATTCGTCGACTATATTCTTAATGGCAGTTGTTTTTTAAAAACTCCATAAAAAATAAAATTATATGCCAGTTATAAACGGATTAAGCATTTTTTATTAGATGGATACAGTTAATGAAATATAAACACATATCTTGGGATTAGTAACTTAAGTTTTATTTCGGCCCATAGAACTAGCGAAATATTTTCATTTTCAGGCTTAACAAATAGAGATCAAAAAGTTTATTATTGAGATGCAGTCGTCAAGAGTTTAAGTAATCTCAGTAACTTGATAAATTGGCTTATTACTATATCGACCAAGTTTGACTAGGTCGAATGGACCCCAATTGAAAATGCCGAAAAGCACTATTTTCTTATTTTTTCTTTTATTCTTCAACAAAGATTTAGATTTAATTTATTTTTCAGGAAACTAGCACAATTATTAATGTTGGTTTGTAATTTTTATTTAAAATATTGATAATTTTCAAATACAAAATACTTACGAAAGAGAATCAAAATATTACAAAAACACTTAAACACGTGTAGCTTTTTCAGTTGGTAAGCTAGAGATGACAAACTTTGCGGGAGTTGTTTATTTTGATTTTCTACACATTTAAATAAATAGTTAGTGATGTAAAATAAGTGCATCATATCGAAAACGTCATTGACGAATGTACCCCAGTGCCGAAGCTGCCCCAGTCTCCCCTACACATACGAACAGTCCGGCGAACAAACGAATTTTTCCTGAAATGCGTTGTACGATTTACTGGCCAAACGATACAAACGGATGGGAAAAACGTGTATTACGAACAAACGTACTGGTTTCGGGAACCAGGTTCTTTATTTCATCAGAACACATCCCATTGTGGTAACGACAAAACAGGCAAATACAACCCATATTGCGACGGTGCTTGAGGGAGTCAATAGAATTGGATACCCTTCTGCCAACATTGAGAACCTGCGCCCTTCCCTACACGTGGCTGAGTAGCTCTAAAATAGACTTTGAAACACCTGCTCGAATATGAGAGTTGTATTCCATACGTGGTCGGGTATAGGTGGTATAAGCAGTAAGGAGATCAGACGGTGTGAAGTATATCTTTAACTTTTAAAAAAATTGAGACTCTTGAATACTTCTTTCGACAACTTGAATATATGTTCTGTTTATCGGACAGCACATTTTGTCTTCATGCCCAGAAAATCAAGAGATTCTGATTCCTCAATAAATATACCACCCATATATACAGATGTGGTACCTTGATCCGTCCCACACCCAAAGAAAAAACTTGTTTAAATATGGTCAACTCTAACATCACTATTTTTAAAAAAAATTTAAAACATATTTTGTTTAATCTAACCATATTATTGTCACCGACAACCATAAATGGTTAAATTAGTCCTCCATCAAGAAGCCACAACCATATAATGATTGCCTCCGAACGTGTTATGGTTAATAATAACTAACATATGTTTAACACTCATAATAGCATGGTTGGTTATCAACCACAGCATGTTGCTTTTGGAAAAGAGGAAACTACTTTTGTAAATTTGAAAACATATTATTGGCATATTTAACCATAACATGTTTAGAGGCAACCATAATATGGTTATGGCTTTATGATGGAGGACTAATTTAATTTCGTGATGATAGGTCTGTAATTTACCATATGCCCCATATAAAGCCCACTCGCAAAAAATACTTTAGTATGCGTAAAAACGTAAGGAATAAAGCTATTAAATGCACTTGAATGCTTCTTTCGACACCTTGAATATATGTTCTGTCTATCGGACATTACATTGTATCTTCATGCTCAGAACATGAAGAGATTCGGATTCCTCAACTAGCACACCCCCATATGATCCGCCGCGCGTTTATGCGTCAGCACGCAACATTGAGTTTTCAAGGCATTTAAATCGACCCTATTCACACGACCCTATTCCAAGACTATATCAAGGTATCGGCCAAACGTATCATTCATGTTCCGCCTCAAAGCACCAACATCGGATATGCTTGGTCTATAATCAAATGAGTACGAATCGCAATGGTTGCTGTCATCTGCAAAAGATTCGATAGGAAAAAAAAAAGAAAAACGAAGCCTTGCGGCACTTCTGAATGAATCTTATATCTTCAACTTGTTTAATATTCACCTAAGACCCCATAAAATATATTGTTACTTAAAACGTCCTTACTAACATAAAATTCAAACCCGAGTCTTTTACAAATTCCGATGTATCTCATCAAAGTACATCAGAATTTGTAAAAAAACAGTTTTTAATTTTTTATAAGTAAAGGTAACGATATACATTTTTGGTCTTTGAGTAATTATGAGTCGATTTAGCTTTATCATCCTGTCTGTCCATCTGTTGAAAGCGCATGTTCTTTCGAAAAACTCAGAAAAAATTAATAATATTGCCATCAAATTGTTTCGAATAATCAAAAGCAGTGTGGATTGAAATCTATCCTAAACGGGCTGCTCGAAACACCTGCTGATTTTTTGCAGAGTTGTGTTTTTTACGTGCAATTTTTTTTACATTTCTACCATTTTTTACACAAACAAATGCTTTTGTTCTTGACTTCTTCATACATTTTTACACAAACAAAATGCGTGTTGTTTTTTCTATTGTTGGATTGTTGTAGTTGCGTGCAGATCTATTTATTGGGCCATGGGTTTAACGAATTTTTTATTATTAATTTTAACACGTCTTACCTACTGGCAGGGTTGTTAGGCTTTTTTCTTCAAAAATCGTCAAAAGTGTTAACAAATTACGTCAAAATCGTCAGGTACATTTAACAAAATCGTCAACAAATCGTCAAATATTTAAATTTACAAATTAAGCCTGGTACTCTGTTCAACATTTCACGTGAAATGCTGTCAAAATGCATATGAAAAAAACTTGTGCGGAATATCTACGAAATAATGTTGATGGAGTTGTACTCTGTTTATTTTGTGAAAAAGTTCCGAAATGTTTCTGGCAACATTTTTTTTACAACTGCGAAATAATGTAAGCTACCTTTATTTCACGTGGAATTTTAAGCAAAAGCAAAAAATATGAACTTAATATTAAAAAAGAAATAAAAAATTAAAATAACACAATCGGTAACAGTTTTTTATCCATATTTACTTTTTTTTTTATTAAATTTTTTATTAAAAAAAAATAATTTTAGTAAAATACATGTGGCGTTTGTTTACATTCACGAAACAATGTAGCATACTTTGAAGGAATAAAAACGTCAAATTGTACAAACTCTCAAGATTGGTAACATTGATAAATGCCAAAATTTTCGTGTGGAATAATCAATGTTGCACAACATTTTTCACAAATTTGAACAGAGTACTAGCAGCGTTGCCATTTTGGTGCCTTTCGGGTATTTTTTGGTGCTTTTTTGCTTATGCAATACCCGAAATTTTGTTAAACACCCGTTTTTGAAAAGCGGGTATTTATAGTGCTTTTAACAATTCCTCACAGTGCTTTTAAGTGCCTTTTAAGTAATCTACATATATTTTTGGCACTGAACCATTTTGCTACTATTCTGTAAACACAGCGAATACCTTCTTAGCCAACTGCGTATTATTTGCATTTATGTTTTTTTATTTTTTTTACTATTTTTTAAAACTTCAGTTATATAGAGGATGATTTAGATTAGATTAGCTATTTGAAGTACAATTTTGAGAAAGCCTGTAAAGATTTTAAGATTTCAAATGATAAAAAAAGTGATAAAAGAAAGTTGCATTCGTTTTACCAAAAACTTTATTTACGAGGTTTGAGCTAGGCTTCCTAGCAATTTGGAAATTTTACAAAACTTTGCACTTTTAAGCGTTGACAACATATTTAGTAATCGTAATAAAAACGATGTATTTGTTTTCGGCAAACATTTTTTTAAAGATGTAGACACTGTTTCAAAAATAGAAAATGGTTTGAAAAATATTAAGAATTGTAAATGGAAAAATAAACAACGATTTTGAGTCATGTAGAAAAAACGTATTAAAAAGTTTAAAATATGCAGTCGGAAACCGTATTTTTTCGAGCTACGAAAATCGAGCTCGCACTGTATTACTTGTAAACTTTTTTATGGCCAATTCAAACTCCAAATGATTTGGATAATATTATTTTTATTGAAGATAATAATAATACATTTAAAAATTTTTAAATACAAATGTAAATATATTTATTATTTAATTTTAGATGAAAATGGTCCCCCATCTACGCCGTCGCCTTTCTTTAAATTTTGGAGGTATTTAATATTCGGCATAGCCGAAGGTAACTTGTTTTGTGTTTAATTAAATTGTAAAAATGGATTAGTGCTTTTTTACGCTTTTTTTGTTCAAAATAGTGCTTTTTAGTGCTTTTTTTAAATTTTAAAGTGCTTTTTGCTATCAAAAAGTTGGCATCACTGAGTACTAGGCTTTAGAGACAATTTATTGCATTGATTGGTTCAAAAATATAAATTTTTAGCAAGAAATTCTATTTATGATAAAAAAAAGTGATATGGTTAAGTTTTATTCTATTTATTTCAGCAAATGGACTGAAATAAACATATTTATCGTTTGAAAAGAAATATTTACATAAGAAAAAATATATTTTCATAAAAACATAACAAAAATTTATTTATTTCATTTATCCATATTCACAAAAACATTAAATAAAAAATGAAATCTAATTTGCTATTAACTCGAGCACTCTTTAAGCGATAAATTTTTAGCGCTTTCACTACTGCAAATTGTTTTTACTGTTGAAGGTGCTAATCCTTGACTTGAAACGTTTTATTACGTCCAATTTTAGTTCCAAACAAATGCATTTTCTTCTCTTTGCACTCATTTTTCTACACAACTTCTTATTAAGAACCAATTTCTTATTTCTTAACACGCAACTACACTCAGAATAACTTACCTAACAGAATTAAATGGAATTTTTTACACGCAAATAGAAAAATTCTTCACATGTGATTATGACTTTAGCGAAAAAATGCAATCGTGTAGCGACGCAAATCGAAATCATAAAAACGCAAAGCGGATTTAACCAATGTTTAAAAAGCGGAAATCGGGGCTCTATTGTTTATTTTTGACAGTATCGATGGCATTCATATAATTGTAGAGTTCGAATTACTAATACTTCTAATGAAAGCCACCTGGTTTGTTAAGGGGCGTATAATTTTCTTGTTAAATTTCCAATAATTTTTGTATTTCGAAAAATTGACTTACGTTTTGGACTGTTATTTATTTATTTATTTATTTATTGTCTATGGATTAATCCTTACAGACATTTTAGACATTAAAAATTACACTTAAATAAAATAGACTATAACTAACATTTGATTACATTACACAAATTTTATGATCAATTAAGAAAAGCAATTATTAATCTACTTATTAACTTTGGATCCAACGAATAATCAATAAATCTATATAATTGATTGAAAGTGTTACACATTCTTCTAAGAGGGTCAGCATCACCATAATTAGCTCTAAAGAATTTAATGGATAATGGTATGAAATTTCGAGATGGTCGTTGAGGAATATTAAATGAAATCTCATTAATTAAAAATCCAGCGCAGATATCACCATTAATAATGTTCAGAATAAACGATACATTCAGCATTGTTCTACGACTTTTTAAAGTAGGGAGCTTTATCAGAGCCAGTCGAGATGTGTATGAGGGCAACATTAGTGGGTTAAAATGTAAACCGCGAAGACAGAAGAGCAGAAATTGTTTCTGTACAGATTCAATTAAATTTGAATAAGTTTGGTAAATGGGGTCCCATATAATCGATCCATATTCAAGAATCGGCCTTACAAGTGCCATATATAAGGTTTTTGTAATATACGGATCATCGAACTCTCTTGCCCAGCGTTTTATGTATCCAAGTGTTCCTCTAGCTTTATTTATCATAAAAGTAATATGCGAATTAAAGCTAAGTTTAGGGTCAAGTAGTATTCCAAGGTAAAGGAAATTTTCAACTGCATCAACTTGAATACCACCTAGGAAGTAATATACTATAGCTGGATTATTTCTTGAAAAACGCATTAGTTTACACTTCTTTAAATTAAGCTCCATTAAGTTTGCTTTACACCATTCATGAAAACAACTTAGATCATCTTGTAGACGTTGGTGATCTAACACATGGTTGTAAGTTAAAAATATCTTAACATCGTCAGCATACATCAGAACATTTGAAAACTTTATAACTCCAGGTAAATCGTTTATAAAAAGCAAGAATAATACAGGTCCAAGGTGGCTGCCTTGGGGTACACCTGATGGCACATTTATTTTTCTTGAAAACGTTTTATTAAAAAGGACAGTTTGGACCCTATTCGATAAATAAGAGTAAATCCACTTTAAGGTAAGATCAGTAAATCCCATTATTTGAAGCTTCTTAACCAAAAGAGCATGATTGACTTTGTCAAAAGCTTTGCTGAAATCGGTGTAGATAACATCTGTTTGATTCCCTGCGAAAAAACCACGATTGATAGCAATTGTGAGCTGAAGAAGGTTTGTAGTGGTAGAGCAACCTTTTTTAAATCCGTGTTGATATGGAGATATTATGTTTGAGATTTGGTAATATAAATTTTCCGTTATTAATTTTTCAAAAAATTTAGGTATGATACTAAGCTTTGCAATACCACGGTAATTTTTAATATCAGATCTAGTGCCAGACTTAAACAAAGGAACAATAAAAGATTCCTTCCAAATTTTCGGAAAATACCCAAATTTAATTGACGTATTGAACAATATCGTTAAAGGGATAGATAAGGCTTCAGCACACATAATCAAAATATTACTCGGGATCTTATCAGGACCATATTTGTAAGAGAATTTTAGCTTTTTTAGACCATTTGCGACAGTTTGGGTATCAAAAAACGAAATTGATATAGCTGGATTTTCTACTATCGAAAACGGATAATTACCATTTTTATCATAGGTAGCATCTGAATAAGTGGTAGAAAAAAAATCAGCGAACAAATCACTTATACAGGTTGCATCACATGATTCATTTTGATTAAATTTCATCACTGTAGGATAACCAGTTGTTCTTTTTTTTTGAATTTATAAAATTGTAGAATGATTTCGGATCATATTTTATATTATTTTGGATTTTATTCAAGTAAAGTGCATAGCATAACTTATTTGTTCTTGTATATTCAGCTCGACTTACAGCATATCTTGAATAATCAACAGAAGATCCAGAACGTTTGAATTTTTTGTAGCATTTATTTTTATTATTTTTAGCGCGAGATAATTGCCCATTATTCCAAGGTGGGCCAGATTCAGATTTCATTCTATATTTTGGAATACATAAATCCATAAAATTAAAAAGTTTATTGTAAAGCACCTTAAATATGTGATCAATATGTGTATTTTTTTCAGAAGGAAATGCCAAAATGCTATTCCAGTCTACATTTACGATTAATTCATTTAGTGCATTGTAGTTTGTTTGTTTAAATGCAAAAACTTTTTCGTGTATGGTAGGCAGTATATAATTGTGTTCCAATGGGAGGTTTATGATTAACTCAATAGCAGGATGAAATCGATCTTCAGGAGTAGTTACAGGGATTGTGCGATTAACATTACAGTCATCTTTATCAGTTACCAAAATTAAATCAAGAATTTTCGAAAAATCATTTATTACTCCGTTTATTTGAAAAAGACCCATGTCTTGTAACATGTTGATAAAATCCTTTGAACTGTCACTAAGTTTAATCGGAACGTAATATTTATCCTCTGGGACAAATTTCCAAGATAATGAAGGTAAATTAAAGTCACCCATAACTATAAGGGTATCCAATTCATTAGAAAATTGAGTATCACTATTGCCTTGAAATATGTGTAATAAGTTTTTTATAGGTTTGTAGCAAGGCGAATTCATAAAGGTGACCGTATCATGAGATAGAGTTATGCTAGCTATCTCTTTTTTTTAATAATACTATTGGGGTATTCACAAGGTGTGCTATCAAGTTGTATTGTCATAATGTTCTAACATTTTACAATGGTTTAAAAATATTGTTGTTGCATTGTAAACAAAAAGTATCTTAAATTAATAAAACTTTGCTTGCTAAGATTATTGTGCTGTCGTAATTAATCAGAAGAGACCTGCGCCAAGCAACTGAGCCGAGCGGCTGTGATTTTGTAGCCGTCGCCGTTGATGGTATAGTTTTATCCGGCTAACATCCGAATTTAACCTGCGGCTAGCATTTTTTGCAACAAAACACTTGTGGCGTCAAATTTGATCGTCCTAGGACTCTGATGTTTGGTAAACAAACAAAATAAAATATTTGTGGTTTGCGTCTGAAAAATGGAAAATAGTCTGGAAAGATCTAATTTTATTTATTAATTCATGGATTAAAATTAAAAAACATTTTGATTTTAGGTAAATATTTATTTTGTTTATATTTGTTTTAAATCAGCTGACTTAAATTCAAAATAGCACACTAAATTATGAGGGGTTGTTCACAACAGTCTTATTTTTTCATGTTATTATTTTAAGACATATGATTTTATGACACCTTGTGAATCCCCCATATGTATTTTGTTTTTGTAAAAAGTTAGAGTGAATGTCAAAATTATTTGTTGAAAACATACAAAAGGATTTTTTTTGGTTTATAAAATATATACAATTTCTTTAGAAAGTAAATCTTTTTACTCTATTGAAAATTCATTGTGGCTCCACTTATTTCTTACGCATTTTCAATTCCTTGTGTTTATATTTTATGTTCCCTTTTTTTGTTTTAAATAAGTTTTTTCAAGTTTTTTTATTTTTATTGAATTTTAAATTTGAATTAATTTTTTCACAAAATGTAAACAAAGCTTGACATTCAGTATACACACAAAAAAATAAACAATAAACAGTTGACTCGAAAATGTCACCTTTATGAATTCGCCTTGGTTTGTAGATTTTAGTTTTGAGTTTTAGTTAATAAAATTATTCTTTTTAATATTTTCAATAGCCACAGCTCATGTGTAAACATTTGTAATGGGGAATGGGGTGAAACAGTTGATCGGTTAGGCCGATTTTTGAAGAGACAATTTTTTTATTCGCACAAGAAATAGTATTTAAGCCAAAGTTTGATGATTTAGCTTTAGGCTGATTCAAAGTTAGCAGCCTTACTTTTAATTATTTATTCATTAAAAGTATAAAATAACCAAATAAAAAAAAAAATAGACAAAAATATCTAATGCGCAAATAAAATGTATAAATATTAAGGGTTTTCATGATATCGCTTAAAAGTCTCGCAATCTGTGCATTTTTAGGCACTCACGTATGAACTGTCAAAAATTGTATGAGAATTCATTTACACAACTTGCCATTTTTAACTTGTAAGCTTGCGCTGTTCAATTGTGTATTTATATAAACAGATTTGTTTTTAATACTTACCGTCGGTTTCAATGAAAACTTGAAGTGTTTTTAAATCACAAATTATAAACTCTTGCAAAAATTTGAGAACATTTTTCTTTGGCTTTCTTTATGCATTTTTGATAACAATTAATGTTGGGAGAATTCCAACTAATTGTAGTGGGGAATGTAAGAAAAGATAAACTCACTGTTTATTGTTGTTGTTTTTGCTTAAGTTGTTACAAGTAAAACTGGTGCTTATAATTCTTATTCGCTAAATATTTTTTATTTGTATGATATCTTTAATTTTCTCTAAAATCTTTGAATGAAGTTTCCTGATGATCTGGCCTAAGCAACCAGTGAAATGCGCATAGGAATAGATTATCCCATCTAAAATAAATTTCAGTGTATTTATCAAATATGAAAAATTGAGAATTTAGCATGTCATACAGAAATCTTATTTATAATAAATTTTGTATTCCCAAAAAAAATATTGACAAAATCTTGTTAATTACACATTTTTTTTTAAATTTATTTTTGACGTTTCTTACAAAACAGACACTAATTGCTTAAAATTACACAAAAATTAAAATTGTGCCCATTGGCACAAATCGCAATTTTAAGCGATATCATGAAAACCCTTATTATTTTTTTAATTATATGTTTTCTTAAAATTGTGTGTTGAATTAACTTTACTTTGGTTAATTGTATTATTTATTTAAAAAAATTTCGTTATTTTTTTTTTTTTTTAATATAAGCACAGCTGTTGGCCTTGGCTAGACTATCATATGCTCTGGCTTGCTCGACTATGCTTTTTTATTTGTTATACCCTTCACCACAGCTGAAAAGGTTATACATATAAAAGTTGTCATTCCGTTTGTTACCTTATTTTTAGGTACCCACACAATTGATATTGTACAATACAATTGCCTGTTTATATTAGAACACGCAGAGAAAAAATATGGTTGGGCATGGTTACGGCAACAACACTATGTTTAATGTAACAATATATTGTTGTCGTACACAAATAACTATTTATTTTTATTTAATATCAACAATATTATAGTTACTGTAAACATATCAATGTTTATCGCAATTATGAATTTGAGTATTGTTGACCGAAAAATAATTATTTTTCTAACAACTTAATTATGATAACTTTCTAAACATATTATATTTCTCACAACCATATCATGATATTTAATAGCCATAACATGATAACTTTCTATGCATTTATCATATTATGTTAAAGATACAATCAAACTATTTTTACTCTAATCATATTATGTTAGCGCCATTTGTAAAATAATTTTGAAGAAGTTGTGTCGTTTTTTTATTTGTGAGCGGTTAAACAATTAAAAGATAAAATTCCATAAAAAAAATAAGTTTAAAGAAATTAAAAAATTAAAATATTAGCGGAGTTCCTTCAAGTATTAGTGATGTAATAGTGCAAATGCAAAATAACATAGTTTTTTGTAAAATCCAACAACAAACCACACAGAGATTTCGTTATATTTTATAAAAGTGCTACGATATTTCTGTGGTTTTCATGGGCAACCGCGTATGTCTTAAAACAAATTGTTCAGGAAAGCCGAAAACCCATTCTAGATCAAACTATGGGCTAGGTATTGCACATTTTAAACTTTGTCATTACGTTACAAAACGGAATTGGTCCATCTTTTTTCAAAAAAATATAAAGAGCGTTCAAAATTAGGCAATATGGCATCAACATCTTAAAATCCAAAAAATGGGCACACGCGGTAGCCCATGAAAACCAAAGATTTTTCATTTGCTCTTTTGCAAGCCTTATATTGAACTCCGCTATTTGATTAACATTAAGAAAAATTGTAAAAAGCCACAAAATAAAAAATCGATTCAAAAATATTTAAATTTATTTTGTATTTTTATGACAGCTATGAAAGGTGCTGTATCATAATATGAATGCTTCTAAATTTATTATGATTAACATGATGATAATATGATTACTTCTTAGCTTATTATGATTAACATGACAATAATATGATTAATTTCTTAGCTTATTATGATTAACATGACAATAATTTGATTACTTCTTAACTTAGTATGATTAACAGAATAATAATATGATTAAGGGAAAAATATTATGATGACATATTACAAGTATATTGAGTCATAATATGTTTCAATAATAATCTTAATATGGTGACTACAATCATAATTCTTATCATAATATGTTGCTCTTAGAATATGTTTACCACATCCATGTTTTTTCTTTGCGTGTATAGATGTGATTTGTTTAGTTTTAAAAATCAGTCAAGTGGACAATTCATGTCAACCGGTCTAAGTAGATCTAATGTCTTACATAGTCCCTGTAGAAATGTCCTCCCGAAATAAATATTACTTCTGTAAAAGAGCGGTAAAGGGTATACAAGATTCGGCACAACCGAATATAACTTATAGATACTCTAGTTGTTTTAACATACATTATTTTTTTTTAAATGTGTATTCTTATCCACAAAAGTAAAATTAAGAAATAAACCAAATAAAATATTTATGCATTTAACAAAAAGATCTAATGAGTAAATAATTAATTAGTATTTTTGTTTGAATAATATGTTTTCTTAAAGTGGCTTGTTTTTTTAACCTTCACCACAGGTAAAAAGAGTATACATACCTGTATATAAGTTTCTCATTCCGTTTGTAATTTCTACAATACAGTACAACTCGGCTATTTAGCCCACGCTTAAATGCCTTAAATGATTGTTTACCTCGAGTTTTAAGTCCCCGTTTTTTTTCTTCCATTTTTCAAACATAAATCCACGTTTAATTGCCTTACGCTTAATTACCCAATTTGGGTATTTGCCTTAAAAATTAAACTCCCAAAACAAAAGAACACATAAATTTCATTCGGTTAATTGCCTCAATATTATTTGACAAAAACACAGCAGTAATGCAGCTAAGTTAACATGTTTATAATTTGAAAATATGTACTAGAATTTTTTTTAAAAATATGCATAAAAATCAAAATATGATTCATGTAAGAATTATTTGTACTGAATATTATTAAGATACACCAAATCTATGGATATTTTGTCTCAAAGGGATTAAAGGCAAGGTCGCCAAATTTAAAATTATTTTAACATTAAACAGGATAAAATAGCTTAAATATTTTAGGGATTGATATTTAAATGGAAGTTGAACAGATTCAACCATATTAAATTTGCATTAAGATATTTTGGGTCAAATGATTAAATGGTTTATGGACATAAAGAAAGAAGTTTGCATGGGGACTATATGGTATTATAGACCGATTCTCACAATGCACATAGGTTTCGTTCTTATGACAATTAAAACGAATTGACCAAATTTGATAAAATTATCTAAAAACTGCTACTTTTGCATTCCGCACAAGGTTACTGTGGACCAGTGTTACCAAAACTTGGTGACCAAAATGGCTAAATTTACGAAAAAAAATGGCTAAAAACTTTTTATAAATAAAAACAGATTAAAATTCAATCACAAAACAAAAATAATTCATTAAAATGATTTTACAATGAAATTGTAAATTGGGATCAATTTGTTACATAAAAGCAAACGTAAATTAAATATTTTAGCATCTAAAAAATTTAATCTTCGATTAAATCAATGTCGTTATTTTTCACCTCATAGAAATCACATGAGTCTATTAGTTTTAAATATTTTAAAGGAAAATCATAATCATGACCTTTTGCGTCCTAATCTACAGTAAAAAATAAAAGAGATAAGAAATATTTTATTGCCATGCTAAAATTATTTGATTTATTCATAAAATCGAATTAATGGTTGCTAAATGTAGCCCTTTTTCAAATTACTTTTAACAATGTTTACTTGGCTAAAAACCCATTATAAATGAAAGTCAGAGCAACTTTATAGTAAATTCTGAAATTTCTAAAAAAAATTTACCATTTGTTTTTTTGTTTGCTGAACAAGTTTTAACATATGCTTCGAAAACGTGGAAAAATGCAGCAATACCTATAATATGCAAATTATTCACAAACAGATCGATACCAAAATTCATAAAAAGCTCTAAAACGGATAAATATATTGTTTCTGCCTTCATTGGTCGAACAAGAAAAATCATGAAATTGCATATTTACGGTTTCCCTTAGTGTGTATGTATCAGTACGCTTTTGTTTGTAGGATATGACAGGACATCTCAAAAAGCAATACAGATACAATTTAAGACAGCACATCCCATTGTTTTTTATTGCTACATATCTCTTTAGTTTTAGCTGATACTTGTAAAAATTCCCATGTCTTAACTTCTTTTCATACATCAAAGTTAAGGTATCTTGTAAATAAATACGTTTAATTACCTTACTGAGGTATTACAACGTATTCGCTTAATTACCTGAACGAGGTAGTTAAGCGTATTCGTTTAAATGCTTACCCCGCATAATTACCCAAAAATATTGGCATTTTTGCCGAGGTAATTATCCGTGGAATATGTATTAATACTAGACCATATAATATATACGTATATACATCAGGGTCATCAATGAGTAGTGAAAAAGTAAGTTGAGATACAGCATGACTCATAAATTCTTGTACTTATACGCACTCATACTTATTCCAATGTTATTCAAGCTCATATTCACTCAGAACTTTTATTTTACTCATTGTACTCATCCTAACCAACATTTGAAGTGGTTGATTTTAGAATCTACTTAACTCAATGTGTATAGGCGAAGCAAAATGCGATGCCGCCAGATTTGTCAGTTACTAAAGTTACATGTATGACGTGGACGATTTTTCGGCAAATTTATCTGGCAGCGCTGATAATGAAGTTGTGTGTTTGATCTGTTGTGTTAAAATGGTTACTGGATGAGCTGAATGAGTTGAATCATTGCAAGTATTGTAAGTATTTTCCTGAAATTATAAAACAAACTAAGGTCATTTATGAGCAGGGTTGTTAGATGTGACGATTTTTCGTCATTTTGACGATTTTTTTGAGAAAATATAGTAAAATGACGATTGACGATTTTTTTACTAAAATTAATAGTGTTATGACGATTTTCTGGCATCAATAAAACACTTACCAGAAATATTTAAAATAATATTGGGAACAGTCCAAAAAGTAAAAATCAATTTTTCAAAATACAAAAATGATTGGAAATTTAACAAAAAAAAAAATTCTTCCCCCATTACAAATCAGGCTGCTTTCATTAGAAGCATTAGTAATTCGAATTCTACAATTACATATATGCATGCCATCGATACTGCTAAAAATATACACTAGAGCCCCGCTTTGCGTCGGTCCTATTTGCGTCGCTTTTTAAAAGTTGGTTAAATCAGCTTCGCGTTTTTATGATTTCGGTTTGCGTCGCTACATACGGTAGGATTTTTTCACTGAAGTCATAATCACCTGTGAAGAATTTTTCTATTTGCGTATAAAAAGGCGAATTCCCATTTAATTTTGTTAGTTAAGTTATTTTAAGTAGTGTTGCATGCTAGGAAGTAAGAAGTTAGTTCTTAATAAGAAGTTGCGTGGAAAAATGGGTGCAAAGAAAAGAAAAAACCATTAGTTTGAAACTAAAATTGGACGTAATAAAACGTTTCAAGTCGGGCGAAAAAGCTGTTGATATAGAGAACCCTTGATTTAGCACCTTCAACAGTAAAAACAATTTGCAATAGTGATAGCTTTAAAAATTAATTATTTAAGGATAGCTCGAGTTAATAGCAAATGAGATTTTCTTTTTTATTTAAAGTTTTTGTGAATATGGATAAATAAAATAAATACATTTTTGTTATGTTTTTATGCAAATATATTTTTTCTTATGTATATATTTCAGCCCACTTGCTGAAACAAATAGAATAAAACTTAGCCATATCACTTTCATTATCATAAATATAATTTCTTGCTAAAAATTGTTATTTTTTAACCAATCAATGCAATAAATTGTCTCTGATTTGTAATATTTAAATATTTGACGAATTGTTGACGATTTTGTTAAATGGCCATGACGATTTTGACGAATTTTGTTACAATGTCGACGTCGCACTCATATTAATTTCTCTTGTGAGTATGAGTGAATCAGAGCAGGGCTGTCAGATGTGGCGATTAAATTAAAAAAAGGCGATTATTTGGCAATTTCTTCAACACATTTAATCTTTTTTATACCCTCCACCACAATTAGTTGTGAAGAGGGTATACTAAGTTTGTCATCCCGTGTGAAACTTTTTTATTATTCATCTCAGACCCCATAAAGTATATATATTCTGGCTGCTTGAGTAATTCTAAGTCCATTTAGCCATGTCCGTCTGTCTGTCCGTCTGTCCGTCTGTTGAAAACACGCTCACTTTCGAAAAACTCAAAAGAAATAAACAAACTAGGTGTCAAATTGCTTGTAGTTATCCTAAGCAGTTTGGGATTGAATTTCAGCAAAATCGGTTCAGTAGGACCAGAGCTATGAATCAAAATGTGGAACCACCACCTTCAAAAACTTGATACTTTTGTTACAAAAACTAACATAAATGATGCAAAAATGCACGGACTGACATAAGATTTTGCACAAGTCCGTTTTATTCGACTAGAAATGACACTGTAAAATTTCGTAAAGATCGGTACATAATTTACCCTAGGCCCCATATATGCCCTACTATCGGAAAACAGTTTAGTCTCCTAAAACCATAATTAATAACAAATCGTCACAGTTTAAGATAATAATAATAAAAAGACATCATACAGATATTACTCCTTAAACATTCGAACTGTCGGTGGAGGGTATCAAAGATTCGGCACAGCCGAATATAGCACTCTAACTTGTTTTAGTTTGACTTGAGTTTGTGTTTGGGGGTAGGTATATTTTAAGGAGCCAGTGTCCCTAACTATGGGAGCGGGGTTTAATTAATAAGATGAGGGACGATAATTAAGCTCTGGTAGAGAGGAAATCCTATGGTGACCACAATGGTAGTTGCACTGGAAATCAGTTAGTATATCCAAATCTTATAATTTCTCCGTGGATGAGAAATTATACCGATATGTAATAGCGGCAGATATAAAAGACAATACAGAGAAGCAAAAACACAACAAACTCATTAAAAGAAAAAGTCAATCTGTAAAGATTCTTATTGTAATTTTAAATAACATAACAAAAATAACATTAAAAAACTAAAAACAAATAATAAAACTCCTAAAATAATGAGTTTAACTTCCACATTTGGTTGCATATATTTAGGGAAGGTTCAAAATGGTCATTTCCATTCCTTTATAATCTGTATTTTTAGGCCCGATAGAGTTTACGAAAGGTTATCTGTCAAACGAACTGTCATACTGCTCTCACTTTTTGCTCAGGCACATCATTATGAATATATTCATGCTTTAACAACACCATCAAATTATTCAAATTTACTTTAAAAATCAGCCATAGATTTTCGCAACTTATACGCGACTTCATGATTTAAATGACGCAACTTATTTTTGCAAAAATGAAGGCAATTCGTCAAGGACAGGCGCGGTGCCTATTTTTTTGAATTCAGATTTAAATGGTAATGTCGTGTATTAATCTGCGATTAAAATTAATTTGTTTGTGTTGTCTACCATTTTAAGTTTCATGGTTTTAAAAAATACCTTTTATACCTTATTTAGTAAGCTAAATGTCTGCAGGCTTTTATACAACTGTCCCTTTCGTAATTCAGAACTGTTAAGTTTGTGTTCATACGGCTCATGTCATTTTGACATGATTGCTACTTTATAGACGGACGAGACGAGGAGAAAAGAAACGAGTACACAGATGCATGTACTGTCAGTACGTTTTGCTTTCTCATTCGCTATTTTTTTTTTTTTGCTTTCTTACTCTTTTTTAAAAACTATATATAAAAAATGTCGTCAACATGACATTAACTGTTTGGACGTCAATGAAAGGTCAAAGAAGAAAAAGTAAGAATCATGTCAATAAGACATGAGCCATATGAACTCAGACTAAGGGCGTTAAATATTCTTCAAACTAAAGCATTTAAAAGTTGCCATATAAAAAAGTTCATGCTGAAAAACATGTTGGAATATTAAAAACAGGCTAGTTTTTAGTTTGAATAACTTTTGACTTATTCATGTATTTGGTGCTGCTTTTATACTTATTTCTAACATGAGTGTAAAAATAATACTTAACAATAAACATAAAGAAAGTTGTATAAAAAGGTATAAATAATATTTGACAGGGTTGTATTTAACTAAAATACGGTGAATTTCCGTTAAGTTTAAAAAAGAAATTCAAATAGTAGAATTCAAAACCAAACTCTTTATAATAAAGAAAATAAATAAATAAAGACATTAATAAATATTGAACTGCTTCAGTCTCCCCCTTTGATGTCGAAATCGTCACGATGAGTCATCAAAATATTAATTTTTTTGGTCGACCTCTAGTTCTCATCTTGCCTACGGGTTGTATAGAGTTGTTTGTTGTCCCCACTACTGGTGTTAGGGCTGAAGCATGGTAAGTTCCCAGAGGTAGATTCAAATCAACTTCATGATCTATGATGTAAGAAGTTGTACCCTTCTTTTCTATAACAATATAGGGGCCATCTCGCTTTGGAACAAATTTTGAAGTAACTCCTTTGTTGCTGTTGTTTAAAACATGTGTGGTTACTAATACCCTTCGGCCAATTTCCAATGGAGGTTGATTACGTCTGTGTTTAATGCTTTTTTGTTTGTTGTGGTCTTGTTGCTTGTAGACATTTTCTTTGACGTTTTAGAACATTAACCAGTTTTTGTAGAAATGGTGTAATTTCGGCTATGAAATTTTCAGAATGAATTGTAGTTTTTAAATCATGTTGTACATCATCGAGTGTAAGTAGTTCTCTACCAAATGCTAAGAAAGTGGCTGTGTATTTCGTGCTTTGGCATAAAGTCGTATTCATTGAGAAGCGAATGCTGTGTAATTTTCCATACCAGGCCTTGTGATCATTTCCAACTAAAATGGCAAGTTGGGCTTTCATATCCCGATTCTTACGTTCAACTGGATTAGCCTCAGGATGATAAACAGGAGTCAGTGTATGTTAAATTTTTAAACAGTAAACGACTTTCTGCATTACAGCTCAAACAAATTGAACTCCGTTGTCGCCGATAACTTTCCTAGGTATACCGAAAAAATATTTCGTTGATTAAAGTTTTAGCGCATTCTTCAACTGTAGCAATTTTTAAGGGAAACAGTTCAGTCCACCTGCTAGCAACGTCTTCTATTATAAGAATCCACTGAAACCCATTTGGAGTGATAGGCAAGGGGCCAAAGACGTCGATTGCAATTACCTCAAATTTGGTTACATGATACTGTTTGGTAAAGGTCTGCAGGTCTTAGGTTTGTTGCCTTGTAGCTCTGGCATTCTATACATTCCTTTACATGTTACATGATTCGACAAATGTAATTGGGATTTCAATAACTTGATCTTCATAATTTGTAATGTGATTGCTTCTAGCGATATCATCGTTTTTCATTTCCATATTATACTGAGGAATGTTAGAAAAATTATCGTCTCGTATTTCACCTTCTACGTCTCTGAGACCACAGGTATCATAACTGGGTGGCGGTAGTAGTTGATTTAACACATTCCAATTAATAGGTACATTATTGGTACAACATCTTCTCAGTAAAGCACAATTTGGTGACCAAAGCAAATGTTCTGTTAAAGGTTGATCAGTAGGCCCCCAATTTCAAATTTCAACTTCGCAAAAATAACATTTTGTTTTGTCATATTCTCCACTATAAAAAATAAATTGTATACGCTATTTATACGTGGATATTTTCAACCCTTAAAAATTATTTTCAGTATTTCAGTACTTTTAATAGTTTTTTATTATTTTTATATTTATTTATTTTATTATTTCTTAAAAGTATTTGAATACAAAGTCAAAAAAATTCACTACATCTATTAACATAAATCTATTTCCCTGATGAAGGGATCTCCTTCTTCATCCAAATAAAACCCGTCATTTGCCTTTAAAATTATTTTATCACCCTATTCATCTTCCAGAAAATACCCAATTTCCCACAAAAAAATCGAAGTAAGCTATTTGGTTGTTGGGGATCTCTTCCATAGAATTTTCATCGACAAATTCAATATCATACTGTCTCGAATTCATTGTTCAAATCTTCAATGTTCAAATGTAAATAATCGTAGTTTTCAGAAGGGCAAGAAAACAAGCTGCAATTAATGTTTTGTTTTATAAACAAATTATACATTGTAAGCAAATTTTACTTTTAAGCATGCTCAATCATGTTTATGATTCTTAAATATAACAAAAGGGTCTCCTTTTTAACGAAGAAAGTCATAAAATTAACGTGGAAATTTGTAAAAAAAAATCTTCAGTTACACCTTTTTTCTTTTCTAATTAAAAACATTAAAAACAAAAACAAAAAAAAATATAACATTGATCCTTTTTTCTTTTCTTACTTTTGCACCTGTTTAAAATTTTCTTGTCAATTGATTTTAATCAAACATTTTATTTTATGTAAGCATGGAAATGCAGGTTCAATCTGGTTCATTTCACTCAATACATTTATTTATTTATTTATATAGGTAGTATGTAAGTGGTGTAAGTTACAATAGTATCAGTTGAATATGAGTTCACACGAAAGAATAAAAATAAGAAACATATTTCTAAAGAAAATGACATACAGAAGCATGATCGAAAAGTTTTTATTTGATTTTCATGGATGCATTTTTGATGACCATTTACTTCAGATAACTGAAATCAAAAGAATGGTAGATGACTATGAAAATATGGAGCTCATTAAATCTATTTACGGAAAGCATTTCAAAAACTGTCCTTTTCTATGCCGAATTTGCGATCGTTCAAATACATGTGAATGTACTGAATTTAATGAAGGTTAAGAAGGATAAAGTAATTCATTTTATAGAAAAATATTATTCATTTTTTATTACCAAAATAAATACTTAAAATAATTATTATACTCAGTTTTATACATATTTAATAAATAGTAAAATACTCCAATCACATATTTATATCTTCTTATAAAAAAATCAAAAATATATAGCTAAACAAAATACATTCAAAGATGATCTAAGCAAAAACATACATTCTAATTGGAATTATATTCAAGAAAATAGAGTCTCTTAGTTAAAATGATTCAATGATAGAAAAAATAAATACAAATTTTCAATAATAGATAAGTTCTCCATCTTTGTATTCTTAATACAGCCACCAACATCACATTATAACATTTCCACTTAAAAATTTTACCTAACTATTCAATAAAAGAAAATTGCTCTATCATAATAACCTTTGCACAACCACCAATCTTTTTTTAAGTGCAATACATTTCAACCATTTTCATCTTTAAACATAAAACATCACTTTACAACATTTGCTTACGTTTTACTTACCTATTCAACCCTTAAAATAATGCACAATATTCAATAAAAAAAAAAAAATTCTCTACTCTACTGTCCTTAGCACAACCACCAATCCTTATTTAGTGCATACATTTCAACGATCTTGATCTATAAAGAAATGCAGGTGTTAAAATCACTTTCTCACATTTTCTTGCCTCAACATTTTACCTACCAATTCAACCCCTAAAAATAATACCCACTCATACTTAAATTCATATATGCCACTTTCTCACTACTCTCAAGTGGAATCACTCTCACGCTCTCACCAATTCTACATTTCCAATAGGAAATACCTACACTCGGCAGCATAAATCTGCGTACAAACTCTTTTTTATAATTTAACATGACATTATAATAGTAAATAATAACGGTAATCTTTTAAAATTGGCTTTGATTTACAAATAAATATTTAAAAATTATGTTAGGTGTTTTCTTTTTGCATTTACAAAGCTTGGTAGCACTTGGCAATTTAAAAACAATGGTCTGGCAACTTTGCGTGTATGCAAAAGTCTACACAAAAATTAACGGTACTTTTAAACTGTTTTCTGTTATTCAATGATACTTTTATACTGCAGTCTTTGCTTTTAACTGATCAATAGTGGTTTTTGATTGTTTTTTTGTTTCTAATTGCAATAAATTTTATGTAATGCCAAACAGAAAAGAAATTAATATTGCTGAACGTAAAATAATTGTTCATTTATGGGAACAGGGAAAAACTTGGCGCGAAATAGGATAAGTGGTTGAACGTACTCACTCCTCCATCCAGAGAGTGGTAAACAATTATTAAAATACTGGAGTTTTAGCCTCAAAGCCGCGTTCTGGTCGTCCACCAAAATTAACTCATCGCGAAAATAGAGTTATATTGCAGTCGGTGAAAGAAAACCCCAGATTACTAGCATCAAAAATAGCTGAAAACATTTAATAAAAACGTGTCCAAAGATACTGTGCGCAGAGTTTTGAAAAAAGCCGGCTACAAAAGCCATGTAGCACGGAAAAAGCCGCTAGTGTCGTTAGTCAATAGACAAAAACGAATTTCTTTCGCTAAGGAACACATAAATAAGCCTGCAGAGTTCTGGAAAAAGTCCTGTTTACAGATGAAAGCAAGTACTGCATCTTTGGTATCAAAGGCCGTCAGCTTGTTTGGAGAAAGCCTTTTACAGCCCTGAGTACAAAAAATTTGAAACCAACAGTTAAACATGGTGGCGGTTGTGTGATGATATGGGGGTGCATGGTAAGTAAAGGTGTGGGTAATTTAGAATTTATTCCATCGATAATGGATCACAGGGTCTATCTAGATATTCTAAAAAGAAATCTCTCCGAATGTGTTCGAAAATTGGTTATTGAAGATGAATACATTTTCCAACAGGACAACGACCCAAAACATACAGCACAAAACACAAAGCTTTGGTGGTTGTATAACGTAAAAAAACAATTAAAAACTCCTCCGCAGTCACCAGATCTAAGTCCCATTGAGCATTTGTGGGATTTGCTGGAGAGAAGAATACGGAACCACGTTATAACATCAAAAGAAATGCTTCAAACAGTACTAACTGAGGAATGGGGAAGTATTAGCTCCGAATACACCGAAAAACTGGTTGCATCAATGCCAAAACGCCTTAATGAAGTTCTCGCTCGTCGTGGTTATCCGACTTCTTATTAGAATACAGTAAATTTAAAAAAAAAAATAGTTATAAGTTATTATTATGTTTTATGTACGCAGACTTTAGCATAGTCATTAAATTAATTTTTTCAAGTTTTGTTAATTCTAAAATATGCATTTTACAACACAGTTCTGTTCTTAAATAAATAAGAGTTTTATTTGAAAAATTTCCAAATATGTACCGTTTATTTCTATACTCAAAATTTACACATAATTTTTATTTTCGTTGGTGCACGCAGATTTATGCTGCCGATTGTATCTACATTACTGATTCTCTGTCTTTATTTTGTCAGCAATCCAGTTAGAAAAATAGTGACTTCTACAGACTTCTCACGCACTTTGACAAGATCCCCATTACCTATCTACTAAAATGGTATCAAAAATGATAATACGGGAAATTAACTTTCTTTTATTTGCTTTTGTGTTCTACGAGTGGTACGTTTTGAATTTTCTATAATATTGAGCTTAGAAACACAAAATTGTAGATGCAAAGTCCTGTGTGAATAACAACCTATGAGATGAAAAATGTTGGAACTTTTTTGCTAAAACCTAGATACTTATATTTTGGCATATACATTTGTTCATGAAAGAAAAGGCCGGACTACAAAGTAGCGGGTTAAATGCTACAATTAAAACAAGTTTAAACCTATAAAAATACATTTTGGCATAAAAATATGTCCACGAAGGAAAAGGAGACGCTAACAAAGTAGCGGGTTAAATGCTAGTATTTAATATTTAAAATGTTTTTTTTCACTTAATACTAATATACTTTCATTGATGGTACGTCTTTTTGTTTCTGAAAATTACAAATTAATATAACGTAACACACACAACTTAGAAAATAATATTATTTCCTTAAAAATATATTGGTTATCGCATTTTTAGCTGAAATATTTAAAATAGCTTTTAAATCTTAAATGATTACCATTTTACAGAGTTCTTTGCTTCGGAAGATAAGTACGTGCAGCACGATACGTGCAGTTCTTTTAATTTTTTTTCAATAATGTTTGCAAACACAAATATTTTATACAAACAAAATACACACACAGGCATTTCGCGCTGTGGTCTTGAAAACTGTCAAGCAACAACAACATTACTAGTGAGGAGCGTTACTAAAACTTTTTCTTATTTTTCATGACTGAAGAAAGTCAAAAATATATTTTTCCTCAACAACATGAATGAATTGGCGAAATTTTAACAATTCATTCATGACTGTGAAAAAAAATTACATATTTAACATTTTTTATTTATGAAAAAAATTCAAAAATGTTTAAATATGAGCGATCACATTTGAATTTATCCGAACTCTGATAAATAATACGAAAGCAAGCGAAAATTCTGAATCTGATTCGGGGAACGCAGATGGAATTCGAACAAAAATATTGCAAGAAAGTCCGAATGGACATATAACGTAAATAGAAAAAAAAAGAATGGAAGGTTTGCAATATATTGGAATATCGAATAAAGAACTGTCTGTTAAGCCTCTTGGAGAACTAGGAGAAGCATATTCATCACAATTTTGTAAAGAAATCATTAATTTGTTTCGGAAGATGACTTGGGAGCAAAAACGAATGTATCTGATCAGCCTTAGGGCTAAAAAATCAGAGCAAGTTAAACTCTCTTTTTGGTTTAAAATGTGTTTAAACCAACAAATCTATAAATCACTAAACAAATAAACCATCTTTAAACGCATAAAATTGGGCGTTTAAACTACCAATACAGACCATATGAATTTGATAAGATTTATCGTAGTGCTGCCACATGTTAATTTTTTAATAACATATAATACATGTGACACTGATTTATAGTAGTTGAGTTTAAACTACATATAAATTCAAGTTTAGTTCAACTAAACCAGCGCTTAAACCATCAGTGATTTATTAGGCATTAGAAGCAGTTCTTTTTCCTAAATGTTCTAAAATGTCTGATTTTTCTTTTAAAATTTCAAAACTTATGCTTTTTTTAATTCATATTCATCATCGCACAGCCTAAACGCCTGAAGCTAAACACTTGAAATTCGGACCAGAGATTGGTCACACCCCAAATCGATCCACTAAGACGGGATTTTTGGAAATTCGAATGCTTAGGGGGTAAAAAAGGGTAAAAACGGGAAAATTCGGTAATCTTATATCTCCAAAACTAAAAGAGATACAAAAAAAATGTAATACTTATCGGTGTTATTTAAAAAAATTAGCGGACAGGTGTCTGGTACTTTTTTGAAATTTTGCCCTTTTAGGGAGTAAACGGGTAAAACCTGAATTTTGGTACTTTTTTGACACCCCATCTATCTTTTGATCCAATAAACATAGAAACAAAGTGTATACCACATTCGAAACTTATCAAAAAAATACGTATACAAATTTGTTACTTTTTCGAAATTCGAACATTTAAGGGGTGAAAATCGTAACTATTTTTGGTACTTTTTTTACAAAACATTTTTCTACATTCATTGAAATATTCGTACCAAATTATGGGCTCCCACTACAATACTGAAATTTTTGAAACTTTAATGGGGGGAACAAATAGTACCAAAAAAAGGAAATACGGGAAATTTTATATTTTTCTTTAGCTTTTTGGTTCTACAACTGGTATTTTTTAATTATCGTTAATATTGGACCCAAAAACAGAAGATTCAACATGCAATGTCCTGAGAAGATAAGAATCTATTGCGGAACTTTTTGGTACAATTTTGTTCTATAACTGGTACTTTTTGAATTTCCGTTAATATTGGACCTAGAAACATAAAATTTAAAATGCAATGTCCTGAGTGAACGAGAATCTGAAAGAGGGATCTTTTTGGTACATTTTTATTTTTTGACTGGTACTTTTTGAATTTCGGTTGGTATTGGACCCAGAGAGATAAAATTAAACATGCAAGGTCCTGAGTGAATAAGAAACTGTAAGAGGGGTTTTTGGTACTTTTTTGTTCTTTAACTGGTACTTTTTGAATTTCCGTCATTATTGACCTAGAAACATTAAATTCAACATGTAATGTGCTGAGTGGATAAGAATCTATGATGAAACTTTTTGGTACTTTTTTGTTCTTCAACTGGTACTTTTTGAATTTCCGTTAGTATTGCACCTAGGATGAAAATCTATAAGAGTGAACTTTTTGTTACTTTTTTATTCTTTGACTGGTACTTTCTAAATTTCCGTGGTTATTAGACCTAGAAAGATAAAATTAAACGTGCAAGGTCCTGAGTGAATGAGAATCTGTAAAATCGCTTTTTGGTACTTTTTTGTTGTTTAACTGGTACTTTTTGAATTTCCGTTATTATTGGAACTAGAAATATAAAATTTAATATGCAATGTAATGAGTGGATAGGAATCTATAAGAGGGAAGTTTTTGGTACTTTTTTGTTCTTTAGCTGGTGTTTTTTTAATTTCCGTAAGTACTGGACCTAGAAACATAAAATTAAACAAGCAAGGTCCTGAGAGAATGAGAATCTGTAAGAGGACTTTTTGTAATTTTTTGTTTATTAACTGGTACTTTTTTTAAACTTTTGCTAATATTGGTCTTACGAACATAAAATTAAACCTGCAAGGTCCTGATAAAATGAGAATCTCTAAAAGCACTTATTGGTACTTTTTAGTTCTTAAACTGGTACTTTTTGCATATCCGTTACTATTGGACTTAGAAACATAAAATTTAAGATACAATGCCCTGAGTGGATAAGAATCTATGATGGATCTTTTTGGTATTTTTTTGTTCTTCAACTGGTACTTTTTGAATTTCCGTTAGTATTGCACCTAGGATGAACATCTATAACAGTTAACTTTTTGTTATTTTTTATTCTTTGACTGGTACTTTCTAAATTTCCGTTGTTATTAGACCTAGAAAGATAAAATTAGACATGCAAGGTCCTGAGTGAATGAGAATCTGTAAAATCGCTTTTTGGTACTTTTTTGTTCTTTAACTGGTACTTTTTGAATTTCCGTTATTATTGGAACTAGAAACATAAAATTTAATATGCAATGTAATGAGTGGATAGGAATCTATAAGAGGGAAGTTTTTGGTACTTTTTTGTTCTTTAGCTGGTGCTTTTTTAATTTCCGTTAATATTGGACCCAGAAACATAAAATTAAACAAGCAAGGTCCTGAGTGGATAAGAACCTGTAAGAGGGCTTTAATGTACTTTTTTGTTCATTAGTTGGTACTTTTTGACTTTTTGAAATTCAACATGCAAGGTCATGTGGTCCTTTTTTACAAAATATTTTTCTCCATTCATTGACATATTCGTACTAAATAATTGACTCCCACTGCAATACTGAAATTTTTTATACTTTAATGGGGGAAAATTAGTACTAAAAAGGGGAAATACGGGAAATTTGATATTTTTCTTTAGCTTTTTGGTTCTACAACTGGTATTTTTGGTATAATTTCCGTCCAATACTGGGACCTTGAAACATAAAATTCAAGATGCAATGCCCTGAGTGGATAAGAATCTATAGGTGGGAAGTTTTTGGTACTTTTTTGTTCAGTAACTGGTACTTTTTGAATTTCCGTTATTATTGGACCTAGAAATATAAAATTCAATATGTGTAATGATTGGATAGGAATCTAAAAGAGGGAAGTTTTTGGTACTTTTTTGTTCTTTGGCTGGTACTTATTTAATTTCCGTTAATATTGGACCTAGAAACATAAAATTAAACATGCAAGGTACTGAGTGAAAGAGAATCTGTAAGAGGGATTTTTGGTACTTTTTTGTTCAATAACTGGTACTTTTTGAGTTTCCGTTAGTATTGGGCCTAGAAACATAATATTAAACATAAAAGGTCCGGAGAAAATTTGAGTCTGTAAGAGGGCTTTTTGGCATTTTTTGTTCTTTAACTGGTAATTTTTGAATTGCCGTTAATATTGCACCTAGAATCATAAAGTTCAACATGCAATGTCCTGAGTGGATGAGAATCTATAAGAGGGAACTTTTTGGTACTTTTTTTATTTATTTACTGGTACTTTTTAAATTTCCGTTAGTATTGAACTAAGAAAGATAAAATTAAACATGCAAGGTCCTTAGTGAATGAGAATCTGTAAGATAGGCTTTTTAGTACTTTGTTGTTCTTTAACTGGTCCTTTTTGAATATCCGTTTTTATTGGACTTAGAAACATAAAATTAAACATGCAAGATCCTGAGTGAATAAGAATCTGTAAGAGGGCATTTTGGTACTGTTTTTTGTTCATTTACTGGAATTTTTTGAATTTACGTTAATATTGAACCTAGAATAATAAAATTCAACATGCAATGTCCTGAGTGGTTGGGAATCTATGGGAGGGAAATTTTTGGTACTTTTTTATTCACTAACTGGTACTTTTTGAATTTTCGTTAGTATTGGACCTAGAAAGATAAGATTAAACATGCAAGGTTCTGAGTGAATGACAATCTGCAAGCAAGCAAGTTCCTGAGTGAATGAAAATCTGTAAAGAGGATATTTTGGTTCTTTTTCGTTCTCTAACTGGTAATTGTTTTAAATAAACTGGTACTTTTATTTAATTTAATATTAATTTTTGTGCATTAAATAAAAAAAGCTAATAGCTGTCTGGTACTTTTACGAAATTCGGCCGTTTTAGGTAGCAAACGGGTAAAACCTGTATTTTGGGTCTTTTTTCCACCATCTAGCTTTTAAATCAATACACATAGAAATAAAAATTATATTACATTTGTAACTTATCTAAAAAATACAAATGTATATTTGGTACTTTATTGAAATTCGAACGTTTAAGGGGTCAAAATTGTATCAACATATGTTTGTTACTTTTTACAAAAGATTTTTTCTCCATCTATTTATCTTTCATCGCAGAGCCTAAACGTCTGAAGCTAAAAGGTTGACATTTGGACCGGAGGCTCTCCTCTCGCCCAATTGATCCTGCTAACCTCATACCTCCTAAGATATGTTTGTTACTTTTTTCAAAATATTTGTTTCCATATATTTATCTTTCATCGCAGATCCTAAACGTCTAAAGTTAAAAGGTTGACATTAGGACCGGGGTCCGTCCTCTCGCTAAATCGATCCTGCTAGCCTCATACCTCCTCAGCTAAAGGAAAACATTAACATTTATTGTTGTTCATTAGAAAAATTCGCTAACCTCATATCTCCTAAACTAAAAGAGATACAAAATTAAAAAAATTAACAGACTGGTGTTTGGTACTTTTTTTAAGTATGGCCTTTTTGTGGAGTAAAAGGGTAAATACAAATTATATCACATTCGTACCTTATCTTAAAAAATACAAAACAGATTTGGATTTTTTTTGAATTCAAATGTTTAAGGTGTGAAAATCGTTCCAAATTTTGTTATTTTTTCACAAAATTTTTCTTCATCTATCTATCTATATATATATAAAATTGTAACGTTACTGAATGACTGACTCACTAATTCATCATCGCACAGCCTAAACTCCTGTAGCTAAAAACTTGACATTTGGAGCAGAGATAGGTGACTCTCCAAATCGATCCACTAAGATGGGATTTTTGGAAATTCGAATGCTTAGGTGGTAAAAAAGGGTAAAAACGTAATACTTATCGTTGTTCTTTAGAAAAATAAGCAGACAGGTGTCTGGTACTTTTTTTAAATTTGGTCCTATTAGGAAGCAAACGGGTAAAACCTTAATTTTGGTACTTTTTTGGCACCCCATCTTTCTTTTGAACCAATCAACATAGTAACAAAGCTTATACAACATTCGAAACTTATCAAAAAAATACGAATATGAATTTGGTACTTTTTCGAATTTCGAACATTTAAAGGGTAAAAATCGTAACTATTTTTGGTACTTTTTTATACAAAACATTTTTCTCCATTCATTGACATATTCGTACTTAATTATGAGCTCTCACTACAATACTGAAATTTTTGATAACTAAATGGTACCAAAAGGGGGAGATACGGGAAATTTATGTTTTTCTTTAGCTTTTTGTTTCTGCAACTGGTATTTTTTTATTGTCGTTTATATTTGACCTTAAAACATAAGATTTAACATGCAATGCCCTGAGTGGATAAGAATTTATAAGAGGGAACTTTTTGGTACTATTTTATTCTTTGATTGGTACTTTTTTAATTTCCGTTAATATTGGACTTAAAAACATAAAATTAAACATGCAAGGTCCTGAGTGGATAAGAACCTGAAAGAGGGCTTTTAGGTACTTTTTTGATCATTAATCGGTACTTTTTGAATTTCCGTTATCATTGGACCTAGAAACATAAAATTCAACATGCAAGGTCATGTGGTCCTTTTTTACAAAATATTTGTCTCCATTCATTGGCATATTCGAACTTAATTATGGGCTCCCACCACAACACTGAAATGTTTCATACATAAATGGGATGAAACAAGTATCAAAACGGATAATACGGGAAATTAACTTACTTTCATTTGCTTTTGTGTTATACGAGTGGTACTTTTTGAATTTTCTATAATATTGAACTTAGAAACACAAAATAATAGGTGCAAAGTCCTGTGTAAATATCAACCTATGAGATACAAATTTTGGAACTTTTTTGCTAAAACATAGATACATATTCTTTGGCATATAAATATGTTCATGAAAGAAAAAGTCCGATTAAAAAGTAGCGGGTTAAATGCTTGAATTTAAACAAGTTTAAGCCTAGAAAAGTAAACTTTGGCATAAAAATATGTCCACGAATAAAAGGAGACGCTAACGAATGTTGTCTGTGTACTCCAAATCTCTTGCAGCGAGAGAGCCAAAAAGAGAATTTTTTGACAGTTGGAAGTTAGAGAACTTACAAAATGTTACTGGAGAAATTTCCTCTTGCAAGATTTTGCAACTAGTTTGAACAGCTGTTTTATTACGTGTGCCAAGATAGCGTCGACGAAATAGCGTCGAATTTGGGAATATAAAAACCGGGAAAACAAAATACCCAAATTATGGTCTTTTGCAGAATAACAACAAAAAGTTAGCGTCGAATTTAGGAATTTAGGGGGATTTCCAAAAGTAAAAAAAAGTTAGCGTCGAATTTGGGAATTTAAAATGGGGAAGTAAAAATAACTAATATTTTTAATAAAAATACAAAAAATAGTTAGCACAAATAAAAAAAATACACATTTAGCAACAAAATAAGCAATGCGTGCAAAAAATCGTTCGGTTAGTTCCCGAGATATTTGGGTGCATCCAAAATGGTCAGTACAAAGCTTTACTGATTTATCCCTTGGAACACAAGCTTTTGCACGGTATAAAGGCTGAGTTCCAAAACGTCGGTTGCAAAGCAACTATCTTTTTTAAATGCATGCTACAATGTAACCGTGTAGGTTATTACAATCCTATTTGTCCCAGTGTGCACCAAAAAACTATTTAATGAGAACATAATACAAAAGCTGTGCATTATTAAACTTGAATATACATTTTTGACTTGTGCTGCAAAGTATATTGATGTTTTGGAACTCAGCCAAACTGTATATATTCTGCAAAAAATCGAACCCAGAAATCTCGGGAACGGAACGAACGATTTTTTGCACGCATCGCTCATTTTGTTCCAAAAAGTTAATTTTTTTTTAACTATTTTTTGTATTTTTGTTAAAAATATTAAATATTTATACTTCCCCTTTTAAATTCCTAAATTCGACGCTAACTTTTTGATTTCATTCGGTAAATCCCATTATTTGGGTATTTTTGTTTCCCGGTTTTTAAATTCCCAAAAGTCGCTATTTCGTCGACGCTTTCTTGCAAGATTTCACTGGATTCTGTCTGCGTACTTTTTGAGATATTTTCAGCCGACAGAGTAAAATTGGTCTTACTCTCCCAAAAAAATTTACTGAGTATTTGCTACTGGAAAAGTACGCAGACAGACCTAATGAAAGAAAATAAGTGTTAAAATTTTGGGGTGTTCCTATATTTGGGTGTTCATATTATCGCGAATGCACGTCATAATTCAATCAGACTACAAGTGTGCCGTTACATGTTTTATTCAACGCTAAGCATTAAAGAAAATATGGTACAAAATTGGAGTAGCGGGGCCAGTAAACATGGTATGCAATGTGACGGACACTGTGTTTTTTTGTTAATATTGGCGTTTTTCTTATTCAAAAACACTTAAGAGATCCCATCTCTGAGTACCATCACTATTCAAGTACAAAAAAATGCAACCCTACAACGTAAGAAAAACATTCGACCAAAGACTATAAATATATAAAGATGTGCCACTGCCATACATTGTACGGCCAGTGCTAAATTTGTCGAATGGCAGTACTACTACTGCCACTTTGATTTTTAGAGAACTCTGAGAATAATAATTATTACTCTCAGAGAACTTTTAATTCTCATCTATCAGCGTATATGTGCGTGCACGCGTGTGTGTATGTATACACATGACAATTTAAAAATATGTGTGTATGTACATACATACATATAAACAAACTAAATGAAGTCTTGTTTTTCTCGTTGAAGACACATTTAAGTAATAAAAGAAGTTTTGTTTTCATTGAATTTATGTGCAACTAACTTACGTAAAAGCAAATGTGACCGAATTGTAATTGTAGGGTAAGAATATGTGTTTTATTGTTGTACAGATGAAAATATATGGATTCGCACCGAAGTTTAAATATTGTTATTATCCAAATTTAAAGAATGGTAATTTTTCTAAAAAGATTCATTATCTTGGCATTGCCACAAATTAAACTGCCTTATCAAACTCACAATTTTTGTAATTGTGTTAGTAATAAAAAACTCACAAGTATTGTTAATGTGAATTGGATGATAATCAAAATAATTTTCTTTAAATTTGATATATTTTTTGTTTAAAAATGTATGACAAAGTTTAATTTAAAATTTTATATATTGAAATTGTATTATTTTACAAATCATTAAATTATTTCCGACGAAAAATCCAATTTCATTTATTATTATTACAAATTATGAAAATAAATCAGGCTTTGAAAGTTTTTGTGTTCCTTCCTTCCGTCTTACTTTTTAAAGTTTGTAAAATTCTTATAAAGGTCTGCAAAAATATGTTTACAAGATTAAGCAATTAAAATAATAAAATCTTTATTGTTGAGTATTGCGTAAATTATACCAAAATTTAAATATATTCTTTTTGCTTTGCGGAGAATAACGTATGTACATTAGGGCTATAACTTTTTCACACTTTTTGCGAATATCAAAAACGGCTTAGTATTGTCGTGTAGAACATTAAAAGTTATTAATAACTAATTTGATAATTTTTTCGGATTGTTAAAAAAGTTCACGCAGGGATCGGGTTGAAGTTTGAAAACAACCATTTTATCTCACGGAAATTTTAAAAAATATACACCTGATATTTGTATATATTCCTATACGTATCACTTAAATGCTATTTTGGAATTTATCCACTGCTTTAGATTTAAAAATTTTCCTAAGGTTTACAATTCATCGCGGTTCAAAATATTTTGGAAGGTTTTAGAAATTTGCTTCCCTGCGTGAGGTTTTTATTCGCAAAACGACGGGAGACAGGTGTTTTCATTACAAAAACATTCTTGGCGACTCCGTGGTACTATGCCAAAAATTTGGTTGTATTCTAATGTACATACATATAAGCACAGGATGGAGATGTTGATTACTGTTTATGGAGATGTGATTTACTAATCCTCATATTATTACGGAAGCATTACACATGGAAAAAAAATTTAAATACCTACAAATCATTGATTAACATCGATTTATAAAAAGTTAAAATTTTTAACCATTACACTTGTGAAGGGCTCATAAGTAAAATTAATATATAGGGTAGGAAATAGCGAGATTTTTTTTTTCATTGTATACCACGATAAAGAAGAGTATATTCAAAATATGGGACTCCGGTATTATACCACATTTATAGATAAGTCAACGAAATAAACTGCAATTAAATAACAGATGTTAATCTTTCTAGGGATAAAAATATGTTGCCAAACATATAAGTATATATATATATATATATGGAAGCAACTTTTTTCAAGTTGATGTTTAAGTATCTTATCGTCAACCGATTTTAATAAAACTCATATCGTTTTAAAGGTATTTTTGTGTAGATTTGCAATTTGGAATTAATGTGGTTGAAAAGCGCTTTAACTTATCTTGCAGACACACGTACAAAGATTTACGTTCTTTTAAAATGTGTACGTTTTTGTTGTATAACGCACAAGTTCTTTCGAAAGTAAATGTCAAGTGGTCAAATTTCCGCCACCGGGCGATCTAGTAGACAGTTGATTAGAAAAATTAAGCTATTCATTTCTTAGTTCTTTGATACGGTTTGTAACTTCAAAAAAAAAAACTTAGGTTAATGTGGATATAATGCTTATAATTTGCTTTACTTTTGATTGTTCTAGTCGCTGATAGATGGAAAATATGTTAAATGTGCTTATATTGCTGAATGGACTACAACGTAAATACTTTCTATTAAACTTCCTTATGGAGCAGAAATAAAGATTAAATGGACTTTGTATATCGCTACTGTAATGAAAAATTTAGGAAAATATATACCATGACTTAATTTTTTTTTGCAGGATGCTCTATAGGTATTCATTTTAAGTTCGTAAAATTTTTTAAGCGTTTTTATTTGACATTTTCAATTCAAATTTTGTGTGTTGTTTTAAAAATTCCAATAGACCCCATTAAAATTTAATTCACCTCAGAAGTGTCCACATTTGAATTACAATAGTATTTTACTATCGTCTCACACACTCCCTAAGAATAAACACTCGTTTTATACATACAATACACTTATAATAAGTACATACATAATAAAATTGAATTATAGTTCGGTGCGAACCGATATAGTTTCAGTTTTACAACAATAAAACACATATTCCTACCCTACTATTACACAATACGCATTGTCTTTTACGTAGGTTATTTGCACAATAATTGTTTGAAAACAAAACGAAATCAATTTAAAAAAAAAAACAACAAAAACCAGTTTCAACGAAAAAAAAAACACATACACACACACTTTGGCTGGCAAAAACAGTAAACGTGTGTTTGTATTAATGCAAGTGGTTTCTTGCTCTCTTTAGTTCTCTGAATGTGAGCACGAAGTTTTTGCTTTCTTGTTACTTCCCCCCCTTATCTGTAAGAAACTCAACATTTTTGAAAATTTCAAATGTACCAAGTGCAACATCTTTATATATTTATAGTCTTTGATTCGACTCTGCAATCTAAGAGTTTTGTAGACTTAGCGTGGGTATAGATAATTTTATTTAAAGTCATTCAACATGGGCAGCGAAGCTAACTAGACCGGTGAAGAGATCGTTTGCAAGAAAAGTTTTAAATTAATTAAAGTTACGGAAATTAAAAAAAAAACGTGGTCCTTGTAACAACTAATCAAATCGTGAATAGCATCCGTGAAGCCTTTACTTAAGAAAAATAAAAGGGATAAATAAGGTATGTAATTTAAAGGAGGAAAAGAAACACACAATTCACAATTATAAATTGCAGCACATTAGCGAACGATAAAACAAATCGTTAAACAGGCGGTTTTGTGAGCCAACAACAACAAAAAAAAATCAAACACGTGTGTATGGAGGATCCATTATTCGTATCGTTAGTGGTGGCTGGAAACTTAAGGTTTGGTTGGACTAGCAAAAAGGAAGACTCAGTGATTTAATTGTGTTTAGATGGCAGGGAGAAGAGTTCGTCTTCGGGCTGCATAACAATTTTGGCAGCAAGACGTAGTGCTCACCCTAACCACAAACTTACCGCCAAATCGAATGTCACGTGTTGCTACCCTTAACCACAGCTCGGTGGAAAATAACACCCTTCCAACGAACAGCTATACAAACACCTGCATATGCCAACACCAACAACCTTTAAAAAAAAAGATCCAACCACCAGCAAGACATCTCTAAAAAAAGAAAAAAAAAACAACACCGGTATAATTTAGGAACCACTAGCCGCCCTAACGCCAATTCGTAAGCTTCCACTGTGAATCACCATCCCACTACCACCTCTAATAACCCTTAAGACGGCATTCTATAAACATCAGGACATCTCTGGAAAAAGAGAAAAAAAAACAACAACTTTTACCACAATTTAGGAAACATTATTGCCGGCTTGTAAGCCAACGACTCAACCTCAAACGAAGAATTGCAGGTGCTTCACCGAATATGAGACAACCCAAACCATCGCTATACAATAAGCACCACTAAGGATTCACTCACCTAAGGGTACACCACACTCGAAATCGCCGGAAAGTTCCAAGGTATCCCAAACGGAGTTAATAAGGTAGTTAATAATTAGCCATATTTAATATATATACATAGATGAGCCGGTTTTTCTAGTTGAATTATACTACTGTTTTATATGATTTTTCGAATGCTTCGGGATTTTGAAGAGTTGTAATGAAGAATACAATGATTATTTTTTTTATTATTGAATTGATTGATAATTCCTTTTAATTGGTTCTGGTTTTGTAGAGTGGTTGTCAATTTTGTAAATTGATGTTCAATTTTGTGTTGATTGCCAGTCAATTTAGTAGTTTGGTTTTCAATTTCGCAAATTCATTAACCATTTGTGAGGTTCAATGTTGCATATTAATGATCAATTTTACAAGTTGATTAACAATTGTTTTGAGTAATTTTCAATTTTGTGATTTGATTTCTAATTTGATTTCTAACTTTGAAAATGGATTAACAATTTGTTTACATAATTTTCAATTTTGTAAATTGATTTTCAATTTTGTTCTGATTGAAAGTCAATTTAGTAGTTCGGTCTTCAATTTTGAAAATTGATTAACAGTTTTTTTTGGTGTTCAGTTTTAAATATTGATGATCAACTTTGCAAATTGATTACCGATTTTCTTAATTCATATTCAATTTTGTAACGTGATTTTTGAGTCGAATTTTAATTTTGCAAACTGGTTAACAATCCTTTTTCAGTCAATTTTCGATAAAATTGATTTTCGATTTTGCAAATTGATTGACAATTTTTTTTACAGTTAATTTTCAATAAAATTTGATAAGTGGATTGACAACTTTGCAGATTGATTGACGGTTCTGTAGATTGATCAACAAATTTATAGACTGGTCTGCCATTCTGTAAATTGACTCTCAATTTTGTGAATTGATTTTCAATTTTGCGTATTGATCCTCAATTTTGTAGGTTGACTAATAAGTTTTAAATAGTTTAATGGCCAGTTTTGTATACTAATTTCCAATTTTGCTGATTTGATTCACAATTTCGAGAGTTGGTAAACCATTTTGCAACTTGATTAATGATTGCCGACTACTTAATTTGTTCTTCGGTTTTGTAAATTGATTCTCAGTTTTGTGAGTTGATTCTGTAGATTGATTTTGAATTTTTGTAAGTCGACTTTCAGTTTTGTAAATCGATTATCCGTTTTTTTTGCGAAGTGAGCATCGATTAATTTTTTTTTTGAGTGAGATTAAATTTTGCGAATGAATTCACAATTTTGTAAATTGATTAGCGGTTGTATACCAACTTTGTGAATTAATTGGAGATTGTGTAAATTGATTTCCAATTATGTAAATTGATTTTCTGATCTGCCAATTGTTTTTTTTTGTAATTGTGTGACTGGATTTTCGACTTTGTAAATTAAAATTTAATTTTGTTTCAAGTTTGCAGATTGATTGTTGATTGTGGGAATTGATTTTCAACCTTGTAAATTGATTGACTAATGTTTAGTTTGTGAATTGATTTTAATTCCGGATCGTAATTCGAACTTTTGTAAATTGATTGACTAATGTTTAGTTTGTGAATTGATTTTAATTCCGGATCGTAATTCGAACTGTTGTAAATTGATTGGCAAGCTACTTTTAAAATGATTTTCAATTTTGCGAATCGATTCTCGGCTTCGTAGATTGAACAGCAATTTTGCAAATTGCTTGATAATTTCGGTTCAAGGTATTTTTTTTTGAAAAATCATCTGCTTACTCGACGCTTGAGTAATCGGTTGATAAGTTCGATAAGCTTGTTTAAGGCACCGAGGAATCAATAGCTCAGATAGTAAATGAATAGGTCAGTAAATAAAATCATGAATAAATAAGTCAACCAATAACCTACAAGATTTTAACTAGTTATGGGAACTATCAATGAATGATTCAATAAACTCCGCGAAGATTAAAAATAACAGACAGCTTAATATTCTAATCTATTTAAATACCAATAATAGATTAACGTCGCATAGATCGCAATTAATTTTTTTTATTTTTTTTGACAAATAGATTCTAGCTGAGTATAATAAATTGAAAAATTGAATTTTTCATGAGTTGTCAAATCATTGTACGAACAATTTTAAATAATTAAAGTAAATCGTTAATTAACGGCTTAAACTAATTAATACCTGAAAACCTGAATGATTTAACACACAAATAATTGGATCAATAGTCAGATATTTGATGAAACCGATAAGTTTAGGGAATAACCAAGTACATTAATTAAGGAATGATTTAAATAATAGTCCGATGAATAATAGTAGGCACCTAAAATTATAAATGAATTATTTAACAAACCAATAATTGCATAAATAGGTAATAATTTATAATTATAATTAAAATAGCAATATCTTAAGTAAATGAAAAACAATTGCTTTAATCAAGAATTTGATCAAATTATTGGTTGAATTAACATAGGTTAATAATTACAAACTATTTAATTCATTGCTTGAATCAATCATTCAATAGTTAACGTCCCAATTAATTGGTTTCTTCCAACCTCTTCTTGGGTAAACACTTACCTTGTTGGCATGCAAATTTGGTTGCTCGTTTTTGTCATTAATACTTACCTCAACTAATTGAGTGCATCGAGTTTTGTTGAATAATTGATTGACGCAATAGTTAAATAAATTAATACCTAAATCTATATCTAAGAACTCACCAAAGTGGATATCCAAGATAAATAACCACATAAATAGCTACAACTATACGACTAAAGAATAATCTATAGGTGTAGGGAGCAATAATTTAACAGGTTAAAGACTTAGTAGTAAAATAGACGCTTGGATACTTGATTAGACCTGACCCGATTTGTGACTAACCATCAGACCAGCCACACCCCCCCTGAACTATAATTGACAAATAACTGAATAGCTTTAACAAATGACTTAATGGATAACTTAGTGGCTAAAATAAGTTTAGTTAGTGGTTATCAAACAATGTGATTTTATTATAAAGGAAATTAAACTAAGGCCTTTCTTGGCAAAATTGAATAGTGCTAAAAAAAAAAAAAGATACAACAAATAAAAAAAAACAAATAGCTTTAATTTCTTTTATAACTCGTCAATGTATTATATTAATTTTAAGTTTACAGGGTTTGACATTTAACGTAACTACAATACGCTTAGTAATGCAAGTATTTGAACATATATACGTATACATTTGTCTTTTTTTTTTCTTTAAGAGCATTTTTTAAGAATTTATTACAATATACATTATAATATTTAATAATTAACAAATAGTATAAATAAACAATAATTGAATTTTGTATTATCTTTTATAGAAAGAAAATATGTTTTAATTAAAAAAAAAATAGGTTGGAATGTAGCTAAGGCGAGATGAATGAATGGTAAGTAATTTTGGGGCATTACTCCAAATATTTTTCTACGGGCAATGAGTAGTGCCACGGATGGCAGTGAAATGTCATACGGGGTGGGTCGCCTGTCCGGGACGTACCATCTGGTCCTGAGGACTCATGCAGTGGTCATGTCAGTGATTCTCCGCGATAAATAATTTTCCATCGTCAATCGTCCGTCCGCCTGTTTTAGGTATGCTTACATATCGTTGTGGTTTTGTCCAATGTTCAATGTCTTGATGCTTCTGTTAATTCCACCGTTTCCATTTGGCACGATCGAAGTGAATGTGAGTACCAATGATGGACACGAACCCCCTATTCCCGGCGAGCTACAGCCTAACCGACAAAGTGCCAAAGTCCATCAGGAAGCAACACTGAAAAAAGAAACTTATTTCTTTTTTTTTAGTGTAAACCAAACGTTTTTTTTCGAATCTTCAAAAACATAGTTCGAGTATTTTTTTTCACACATCACAGCAAGAAAGTCCCGATAGGACATCAAATCTACGGAAATCTGTCACAGGAAAGCGCAACAAAAAAAAGCGTATATTTCTACAACAAACTTTAGATGAGTTGCCAAAAATGGAGAGCCATTATTGCCAAAGGGACAGTTAGAAATTATATTTTGAATCGGATTTGCCCACCTATCAGGAAATTTACCAGCCTTATGTCGCAGAGTGTGATTAAAAAAAAGAAAATGGAAACATAAAATTGTCCTATCCAATGTTTGCACAATTATTAAAGGAATTGAACTATTCCATCAGGATCAATATATTTCAAAACAGACATAACTGACGATTACGAATTGCTCCCACATATATCGAAGTCGGCGATTGAAATTATATTTTGAATCGGATTTGTCCACCTATCAGGAAATTTACCAGCTTTATGTCGCAGATTGTGATTAAAAAAAAGAAAATGGAAACATAAAATTGTCCTTAATATTTTACAGTTAACTTCTGATTTAAACCTCTTAATTTCATGAATTAATTCCTTTTATTATTAAAACCTGAATTTTTATAATAATATGTCTAATTTTCAACTCAAAAAAATTTATAAATTTAATGAGAAATAAAATGTGTTGACTCTTTTTATTAAAAATTGCATTATAACTTTTTTTGTATCTAAAATTTTACGAATTTTATTAAGTTTTTTCCTTCCCCTGTAAAGTATCCAAAAATCAAAAAACGCCTTTTTTATATTAAGCCATCGATATATTAAACAAAGTATATGTACATTAGGGGTATAACTTATTCCCACTTTTTGCAAATATGAAAATGGCCCTAGCATAGTCGAATAGTCCATTGAAAACTATTAAAAAAATTATATTAATTTTTCGCGGTTTTCAAAAAAGGTCACCTACAAAACCCGGTAAAGTTGGAAAGTTATTTTTTTATTTTTATTTGTACGTATACATTTAGTCAAACACTTTAGCAAAACACCACGCACATTACATTTGAAATTCATGTCCGTTAATAAATAAAAAACTTTTTATCTTTCTTTTTATTTATTTATAAAATATTTGAAATGTTCTTATTAAATTTTTTTCTTTAGGGGTTTTAGAAAATCGCTTTGGTGGGTGAGGTTTTTATTTTCTAACGACCCACACAAATTGTTTTCGTAAATAATACAATATTCGCTATCGCGTAGTGCTAGGCCAACATTTGGTTATACCCTTAATGTACATTCATACATATGTATTTTTAATAAGAATAAATTTTTGAGAATAAATTTGTTATTGTTTTTATTGTTAGAACCATATAACCCCTGCAAATAATATTGGAGCACCTGATCCATTTATATCAAATGGACTACTCCTTGGACTGGTCGAATGTAATGCAAGCATGGACCATGTAATTGTAAAAAAACTTTTGTAATGAGACGACATGCCTTCGTTTTTTAACGACATGTTTTCGTTTTCAAAACTAATCCTCTTGAGTATACCATGGAGTAGTTTTAAAACTACTCCTTTGTAACCCAAAGCTGGGTTATATGGTCCTCCCCTAGGACATCGTAATGTTAAATAGACCATGTTCTTTCCGTACGTTTGGGTTACTTTTGGACTAGTCCTAGTCCCTTGTGGGATACATTTTACACGCGTGTTTGGACTAGTCCTATTATTTGCAGGGACATGTTGAAAAAGACATTTTGCATGGTGTTGGGAAATATAGAAACATGGCTGTAAAGGTCGCTGATCGTAAAATTTGTTAACAACAATCGTATTGTGAATATTATTTTTTTTATTCGATATTTAAGTAGACTGTGAAACTCTTCTACTGTTTTTCAGTATTTTTTATTTTTAATAATACAAATATTAACTATTGTAATTATATAAATTTTTCATATTATTCGAATGTGTATTCTATGTCAAATACATTCCTCAAAAGCTTTTATACTTTAATAGTCTCATTCCTTCATTATTTCACAGGAATATTTTCTATGCACTATCAGAATTTTTGTTTGTATATTTCTGTTACGAAGCTTACCTTAGCTATCCTTTGGTTAGCAATGAAGTAAATTGTAAAGAAAATTTATACAACTATTAGATACCAGCAGAATGTAATGCATTTTCTGGCCCGCTACGGCCTTCGTCAGCATTCTTTGTATCTTATAACTGGATAGTGAAAAATTTATATAATAAATGTAACTCACCATGAGAAATAAATTCCCAGATTCTATTTGATAAAATAATTAAGTTAAATACATAAAATTTACAATAGGCACTATCCAGTTATAAGATACAAAGAATGCTGACGAAGGCCGTAGCGGGCCAGAAAATGCATTACATTCTGCTGGTATCTAATAGTTGTATAAATTTTCTTTACAATTTACTTCATTGCTAACCAAAGGATAGCTAAGGTAAGCTTCGTAACAGAAATATACAAACAAAAATTCTGATAGTGCATAGAAAATATTCCTGTGAAATAATGAAGGAATGAGACTATTAAAGTATAAAAGCTTTTGAGGAATGTATTTGACATAGAATACACATTCGAATAATATGAAAAATTTATATAATAAATGTAACTCACCATGAGAAATAAATTCCCAGATTCTATTGTAATTATATTTATTTCAAACTCTAACTGCCTGTTTAACTTGTTTTTGTTTTAAATGTTATTTTCTATGGAACGTTAACGTTTGAAATCGATGAACGGGATGTAAATTAAGACCTTTGTAAACGCAAACATAATTTAAAATATGAAACCATGGTACAGAGTTAAAACAAGAACTTAAAAATCTAAAGAAATTGCAGAATTCTAAAAATAAAAAAATTAATTTAATGCATACAAATCAATGAGTGCTTAAAAACATATATGCGAAAAATTATAAATTGGGTAGTCGGGTTATGTAAATCTTGACGAATCCCAAGTTGGTTATGTTGTACTGTAATGACAATTAAATTATATAAATTAAATTGGGGCGCGGCGAGTTTTTTAAAAGCTGAATATACTAAGTTTTAGAACGACTTTCTTGGCATGGAAAAAAATAAGACATCAGAGAGGAAGGATCCGAGATGTCACAAGTGCCATCAAGAATTTTAAGTTAGATTAAAAAAAGGATTAAATACAAACATAAAACCGTATTCTAGCCATTAATAATGATATACCTTACGAGGAAATTTGACTTTAAATGGTGATGCTATATATATAAAACAAAGTTTTTCAAACCATACCTTTTATTCTAAAGCGTGACTGATGGAATTTTTTTTGGTTTGTATTGGCTTCTACCTGGTTTAATGTAATATTTGTGTGAAAAAGAAAAAGGGGCTTAATTGGCGGCGTGTCATAAAAGTGAGCATATTAAAACCTACACACACCAAGTTTTAGAAGGACTTTCTTGGCTCGTAAAAAATTGGACATTTGGGGGAAGGAACCGAGATGGCATAAGTGGTGAGGTCGGAATATGCATTATGATGAGATCGAACTTTAAATAACAGTGCTACATATAAAAAACCAAAAGGGCTGTATTTGGGGACGTGGCAAAAAAAAACTTTTCATGTTTTAGAAACTTCATTGAGATATATTTGCATTCTAGGGGGTGACTGGCACAACTTTTTTTTGTATGGAGGTCGACCCAGTCTACTATACATGCCAAAGGTATAAAGAAAAATCTAAAAAGTTGCGTTCGGCTGACAAAAAAGTTTTTTTATATTAGGGGAGTACGGCGCACATTTTTTTGCTTATAAAGTGGCACGCTCTAATAAACATACACTGGAATTTATAAGTACCACTTATCTCCTCTCTCCAAATTTAATGTCAATAGGACATTAAAAACTACTACAAATATTTTTTGTGGGAAAAATTTGTATTAACCTTATGGTGTTTTCTTTTCTACAAAAAATGTGACATTTTATTTTAAAAAAATGCAATTTGGTGTCTGTTTCCTAAAAATTTTGCTCCCGAAAAGGATGAGTTTTTTAGAATAAAACAAGCCACCCTTTTCGGGAGCAAAATTTTTAAGAAACATACACCAAATTGCATTTTTTTTAAATAAAATGTCACATTTTTTGTAGAAAAGAAAACACCATTAGCTTATCTTATCAGGCCGCCCTCGTAGCCACTGTAGAATTTATATATGTTAATGTTTTAATGAATTAATATTTTAAATATGTACTTTGTATAAAAGATTTGTTTCGTATTACTTTTGCCTTGAAATTTGTGTAATAAGTTTTTTATAGGTTTGTAGCAAGGCGAATTCATAAAGGTGACCGTATCATGAGATAGAGTTATGCTAGCTATCTCTTTTTTTTAATAATACTATGTATTTTGTTTTTGTAAAAAGTTAGAGTGAATGTCAAAATTATTTGTTGAAAATATAAAAAAGGATTTTTTTTGGTTTATAAAATATATACAATTTCTTTAGAAAGTAAATCTTTTTACTCTATTGAAAATTCATTGTGGCTCCACTTATTTCTTACGCATTTTCAATTCCTTGTGTTTATATTTTATGTTCCCTTTTTTTGTTTTAAATAAGTTTTTTCAAGTTTTTATATTTTTATTGAATTTTAAATTTGAATTAATTTTTTCACAAAATGTAAACAAAGCTTGACATTCAGTATACACACAAAAAAATAAACAATAAACAGTTGACTCGAAAATGTCACCTTTATGAATTCGCCTTGGTTTGTAGATTTTAGTTTTGAGTTTTAGTTAATAAAATTATTCTTTTTAATATTTTCAATAGCCACAGCTCATGTGTAAACATTTGTAATGGGGAATGGGGTGAAACAGTTGATCGGTTAGGCCGATTTTTGTAGAGACAATTTTTTTATTTGCACAAGAAATAGTATTTAAGCCAAAGTTTGATGATTTAGCTTTAGGCTGATTCAAAGTTAGCAGCCTTACTTTTAATTATTTATTCATTAAAAGTATAAAATAACCAAATAAAAAAAAAAAATAGACAAAAATATCTAATGCGCAAATAAAATGTATAAATATTAAGGGTTTTCATGATATCGCTTAAAAGTCTCGCAATCTGTGCATTTTTAGGCACTCACGTATGAACTGTCAAAAATTGTATGAGAATTCATTTACACAACTTGCCATTTTTAACTTGTAAGCTTGCGCTGTTCAATTGTGTATTTATATAAACAGATTTGTTTTTAATACTTACCGTCGGTTTCAATGAAAACTTGAAGTGTTTTTAAATCACAAATTATAAACTCTTGCAAAAATTTGAGAACATTTTTCTTTGGCTTTCTTTATGCATTTTTGATAACAATTAATGTTGGGAGAATTCCAACTAATTGTAGTGGGGAATGTAAGAAAAGATAAACTCACTGTTTATTGTTGTTGTTTTTGCTTAAGTTGTTACAAGTAAAACTGGTGCTTATAATTCTTATTCGCTAAATATTTTTTATTTGTATGATATCTTTAATTTTCTCTAAAATCTTTGAATGAAGTTTCCTGATGATCTGGCCTAAGCAACCAGTGAAATGCGCATAGGAATAGATTATCCCATCTAAAATAAATTTCAGTGTATTTATCAAATATGAAAAATTGAGAATTTAGCATGTCATACAGAAATCTTATTTATAATAAATTTTGTATTCCCAAAAAAAATATTGACAAAATCTTGTTAATTACACATTTTTTTTTAAATTTATTTTTGACGTTTCTTACAAAACAGACACTAATTGCTTAAAATTACACAAAAATTAAAATTGTGCCCATTGGCACAAATCGCAATTTTAAGCGATATCATGAAAACCCTTATTATTTTTTTAATTATATGTTTTCTTAAAATTGTGTGTTGAATTAACTTTACTTTGGTTAATTGTATTATTTATTTAAAAAAATTTCGTTATTTTTTTTTTTTTTTAATATAAGCACAGCTGTTGGCCTTGGCTAGACTATCATATGCTCTGGCTTGCTCGACTATGCTTTTTTATTTGTTATACCCTTCACCACAGCTGAAAAGGTTATACATATAAAAGTTGTCATTCCGTTTGTTACCTTATTTTTAGGTACCCACACAATTGATATTGTACAATACAATTGCCTGTTTATATTAGAACACGCAGAGAAAAAATATGGTTGGGCATGGTTACGGCAACAACACTATGTTTAATGTAACAATATATTGTTGTCGTACACAAATAACTATTTATTTTTATTTAATATCAACAATATTATAGTTACTGTAAACATATCAATGTTTATCGCAATTATGAATTTGAGTATTGTTGACCGAAAAATAATTATTTTTCTAACAACTTAATTATGATAACTTTCTAAACATATTATATTTCTCACAACCATATCATGATATTTAATAGCCATAACATGATAACTTTCTATGCATTTATCATATTATGTTAAAGATACAATCAAACTATTTTTACTCTAATCATATTATGTTAGCGCCATTTGTAAAATAATTTTGAAGAAGTTGTGTCGTTTTTTTATTTGTGAGCGGTTAAACAATTAAAAGATAAAATTCCATAAAAAAAATAAGTTTAAAGAAATTAAAAAATTAAAATATTAGCGGAGTTCCTTCAAGTATTAGTGATGTAATAGTGCAAATGCAAAATAACATAGTTTTTTGTAAAATCCAACAACAAACCACACAGAGATTTCGTTATATTTTATAAAAGTGCTACGATATTTCTGTGGTTTTCATGGGCAACCGCGTATGTCTTAAAACAAATTGTTCAGGAAAGCCGAAAACCATTCTAGATCAAACTATGGGCTAGGTATTGCACATTTTAAACTTTGTCATTACGTTACAAAACGGAATTGGTCCATCTTTTTTCAAAAAAATATAAAGAGCGTTCAAAATTAGGCAATATGGCATCAACATCTTAAAATCCAAAAAATGGGCACACGCGGTAGCCCATGAAAACCAAAGATTTTTCATTTGCTCTTTTGCAAGCCTTATATTGAACTCCGCTATTTGATTAACATTAAGAAAAATTGTAAAAAGCCACAAAATAAAAAATCGATTCAAAAATATTTAAATTTATTTTGTATTTTTATGACAGCTATGAAAGGTGCTGTATCATAATATGAATGCTTCTAAATTTATTATGATTAACATGATGATAATATGATTACTTCTTAGCTTATTATGATTAACATGACAATAATATGATTAATTTCTTAGCTTATTATGATTAACATGACAATAATTTGATTACTTCTTAACTTAGTATGATTAACAGAATAATAATATGATTAAGGGAAAAATATTATGATGACATATTACAAGTATATTGAGTCATAATATGTTTCAATAATAATCTTAATATGGTGACTACAATCATAATTCTTATCATAATATGTTGCTCTTAGAATATGTTTACCACATCCATGTTTTTTCTTTGCGTGTATAGATGTGATTTGTTTAGTTTTAAAAATCAGTCAAGTGGATAATTCATGTCAAACGGTCTAAGTAGATCTAATGTCCCTGTTGAAATGTCCTCCCGAAATAAATATAACTTCTGTAAAAGAGCGGTAAAGGGTATACAAGATTCGGCACAACCGAATATAACTTATAGATACTCTAGTTGTTTTAAAATACATTATTTCTTTTAAATGTGTATTTTTATCCACAAAAGTAAAATTAAGAAATAAACCAAATAAAATATTTATGCATTTAACAAAAAGATCTAATGAGTAAATAATTAATTAGTATTTTTGTTTGAATAATATGTTTTCTTAAAGTGGCTTGTTTTTTTAACCTTCACCACAGGTAAAAAGAGTATACATACCTGTATATAAGTTTCTCATTCCGTTTGTAATTTCTACAATACAGTACAACTCGGCTATTTAGCCCACGCTTAAATGCCTTAAATGATTGTTTACCTCGAGTTTTAAGTCCCCGTTTTTTTTCTTCCATTTTTCAAACATAAATCCACGTTTAATTGCCTTACGCTTAATTACCCAATTTGGGTATTTGCCTTAAAAATTAAACTCCCAAAACAAAATAACACATAAATTTCATTCGGTTAATTGCCTCAGTATTATTTGACAACAACACAGCAGTTATGCAGCCAAGTTAACATGTTAATAATTTGAAAATATGTACTAGAATTTTTTTTAAAAATATGCATAAAAATCAAAATATGATTCATGTAAGAATTATTTGTACTGAATATTATTAAGATACACCAAATCTATGGATATTTTGTCTCAAAGGGATTAAAGGCAAGGTCGCCAAATTTAAAATTATTTTAACATTAAACAGGATAAAATAGCTTAAATATTTTAGGGATTGATATTTAAATGGAAGTTGAACAGATTCAACCATATTAAATTTGCATTAAGATATTTTGGGTCAAATGATTAAATGGTTTATGGACATAAAGAAAGAAGTTTGCATGGGGACTATATGGTATTATAGACCGATTCTCACAATGCACATAGGTTTCGTTCTTATGACAATTAAAACGAATTGACCAAATTTGATAATATTATCTAAAAACTGCTACTTTTGCATTCCGCACAAGGTTACTGTGGACCAGTGTTGCCAAAACTTGGTGACCAAAATGGCTAAATTTACGAAAAAAAATGGCTAAAAACTTTTTATAAATAAAAACAGATTAAAATTCAATAACAAAACAAAAATAATTCATTAAAATGATTTTACAATGAAATTGTAAATTGGGATCAATTTGTTACATAAAAGCAAACGTAAATTAAATATTTTAGCATCTAAAAAATTTAATCTTCGATTAAATCAATGTCGTTATTTTTCACCTCATAGAAATCACATGAGTCTATTAGTTTTAAATATTTTAAAGGAAAATCATAATCATGACCTTTTGCGTCCTAATCTACAGTAAAAAATAAAAGAGATAAGAAATATTTTATTGCCATGCTAAAATTATTTGATTTATTCATAAAATCGAATTAATGGTTGCTAAATGTAGCCCTTTTTCAAATTACTTTTAACAATGTTTACTTGGCTAAAAACCCATTATAAATGAAAGTCAGAGCAACTTTATAGTAAATTCTGAAATTTCTAAAAAAAATTTACCATTTGTTTTTTTGTTTGCTGAACAAGTTTTAACATATGCTTCGAAAACGTGGAAAAATGCAGCAATACCTATAATATGCAAATTATTCACAAACAGATCGATACCAAAATTCATAAAAAGCTCTAAAACGGATAAATATATTGTTTCTGCCTTCATTGGTCGAACAAGAAAAATCATGAAATTGCATATTTACGGTTTCCCTTAGTGTGTATGTATCAGTACGCTTTTGTTTGTAGGATATGACAGGACATCTCAAAAAGCAATACAGATACAATTTAAGACAGCACATCCCATTGTTTTTTATTGCTACATATCTCTTTAGTTTTAGCTGATACTTGTAAAAATTCCCATGTCTTAACTTCTTTTCATACATCAAAGTTAAGGTATCTTGTAAATAAATACGTTTAATTACCTTACTGAGGTATTACAACGTATTCGCTTAATTACCTGAACGAGGTAGTTAAGCGTATTCGTTTAAATGCTTACCCCGCATAATTACCCAAAAATATTGGCATTTTTGCCGAGGTAATTATCCGTGGAATATGTATTAATACTAGACCATATAATATATACGTATATACATCAGGGTCATCAATGAGTAGTGAAAAAGTAAGTTGAGATACAGCATGACTCATAAATTCTTGTACTTATACGCACTCATACTTATTCCAATGTTATTCAAGCTCATATTCACTCAGAACTTTTATTTTACTCATTGTACTCATCCTAACCAACATTTGAAGTGGTTGATTTTAGAATCTACTTAACTCAATGTGTATAGGCGAAGCAAAATGCGATGCCGCCAGATTTGTCAGTTACTAAAGTTACATGTATGACGTGGACGATTTTTCCGCAAATTTATCTGGCAGCGCTGATAATGAAGTTGTGTGTTTGATCTGTTGTGTTAAAATGGTTAATGGATGAGCTGAATGAGTTGAATCATTGCAAGTATTGTAAGTATTTTCCTTAAATTATAAAACAAACTAAGGTCATTTATGAGCAGGGTTGTTAGATGTGACGATTTTTCGTCATTTTGACGATTTTTTTGAGAAAATATAGTAAAATGACGATTGACGATTTTTTTACTAAAATTAATAGTGTTATGACGATTTTCTGGCATCAATAAAACACTTACCAGAAATATTTAAAATAATATTGAGAACAGTCCAAAAAGTAAAAATCAATTTTTCAAAATACAAAACTGATTGGAAATTAAACAAATCAGGCTGCTTTCATTAGAAGCTTTAGTAATTCGAATTCTACAATTACATATATGCATGCCATCGATACTGCAAAAAATATACACTAGAGCCCCGCTTTGCGTCGGTCCTATTTGCGTCGCTTTTTAAAAGTTGGTTAAATCAGCTTCGCGTTTTTATGATTTCGGTTTGCGTCGCTACATACGGTAGGATTTTTTCACTGAAGTCATAATCACCTGTGAAGAATTTTTCTATTTGCGTATAAAAAGGCGAATTCCCATTTAATTTTGTTAGTTAAGTTATTTTAAGTAGTGTTGCATGCTAGGAAGTAAGAAGTTAGTTCTTAATAAGAAGTTGTGTAGAAAAATGGGTGCAAAGAGAAGAACAAACCATTAGTTTGAAACTAAAATTGGACGTAATAAAACGTTTCAAGTCGGGCGAAAAAGCTGTTGATATAGAGAACCCTTGGTTTAGCACCTTCAACAGTAAAAACAATTTGCAATAGTGATAGCTCTAAAAATTAATCATTTAAGGATAGCTCGAGTTAATAGCAAATGAGATTTTCTTTTTTATTTAAAGTTTTTGTGAATATGGATAAATAAAATAAATACATTTTTGTTATGTTTTTATGCAAATATATTTTTTCTTATGTATATATTTCAGCCCACTTGCTGAAACAAGTAGAATAAAACTTAACCATATCACTTTCATTATCATAAATATAATTTCTTGCTAAAAATTGTTATTTTTGAACCAATCAATGCAATAAATTGTCTCTGATTTGTAATATTTAAATATTTGACGAATTGTTGACGATTTTGTTAAATGGCCGTGACGATTTTGACGAATTTTGTTAAAACTTTTGACGATTTTTTAAGAAAAAGCCTAACAACCCTGTTTATGAGTATGCGTATAATGTCGACGTCGCACTCATATTAATTTCTCTTGTGAGTATGAGTGAATCAGAGCAGGGCTGTCAGATGTGGCGATTAAATTAAAAAAGGCGATTATTTGGCAATTTCTTAAACACATTTTATCTTTTTTTCATATTTATGTGAACAAATTTATAAGTACGGGCTAAGTTTTTCTTTGAGTTTTTAACAAATTTTAAAATCGCAATACGAATGCGGTTGTTTTTAATGACAAATTGATAATATTGCCAGATAGTTATATTGTAAACATTAACGAATTGTTGCCATAGATAGTTGGAATAAAGCTTAAGCTTCTCAGATTTTCGCACATTTTCCTGATCAGAAGTTATCAATAGTCTAATCTTTACCGAAAAATTTATTTTGCAAAATAGATTTTAAAAACGCAATCGGTTCGATTGCATATGAAATGGGGTTTTTTAAATATGTAAATAAATAATAATGTATACTAGGTAGTATGCAAAAATAATTAAATTATTAGCGAAAGAAAATCAAAAATCAGAAAAAAAAAGTTGCATTGATATCGTATTCTAAAGGGTGGTTAAAATTTCAAGGCACGATGTTGATTTTGAATAAAACACAAACTATTTAGGAAATTATTGTAATTTTATTTTATTATGATATATTGATACTACTCAATTATGTATGGAACAAAATATCGGCCAAATGGGCGCCGCGACCACGGCGGCACACCTCCATCCGATGGTCCAAATTTTCGATGACCCTGAGGCATAATGGAGGTTCTATGCCGTTAATGTGCCGAATTATCTCATCCTTTAGCTCTTGAATTGTTGCTGGCTTATCGACGTACACCTTTTCTTTCAAATAACCCCAAAGAAAAAAGTCCAACGGTGTCAAATCACATGATCTTGGCGGCCAATTGACATCGCCATTACGTAAGATAACACGGCCATTGAATTTGTTGCGCAAAAGAGCCATTGTTTCGTTAGCTGTGTGGCAAGTGGCAACGTCCTGTTGAAACCACATATCGTCCACATCCATATCTTCCAATTCGGGCCATAAAAAGTTCGTTATCATCTCACGATAGCGAACACCATTCACAGTAACTGCCTGACCGGCCTCATTTGGGAAAAAATTCGGCCCGATGATGCCGCCAGCCAATAAACCGCACAAAACGGTCACTTTTTGTGGGTGCATTGGTTTTTCGACAATCACTCTTGGATTATCATTCGCCCATATGCGGCAATTCTGCTTATTGACGAATCCACTGAAGATGATTTTCTTCGAAAATTGCACGATATGCATTTTGATTTGATTTCCTATTTTCATAATAAGCCTGAATAACTTTAACGCGTAGCTCGATTGTTTATCTTTCCATGATTCAAATTGAGTTAGTCTGAAATTGAAAAATGTCGAATAAAATTCGGAAAAAAACTTGGCGTTTAGGTGTGGTTCACATTCAACATCGTCCCTTACAATTTAACCACCCTTTATATAGCAGTATCAAGCCTATTTTTCAATGTAGTGTGCAAAGCAAAAAAATGCGTAGTTTTTTTTACACTCTCTGTTTTTTACGAAATAAAATCAAATATTTCTTTTCAACAAAAAGTAATTTAAATTTTTGGGAATACAAAATTTTAATTTCAAAAGATGCACGAATAACAAAATCTTTTGAAATTTCTTTTAAACCTTAAAATATATAAAAAAAAATTGAAATTTTTGAAAACCCTGATTTTATATAGAATCGAAAACGAATCTGGGTTAGAAGGTAATTTTTAAAAATAATTCATGTAATTTGTTAGAAGATTTTGTTGACTTAAGGTATTTGAATAGCCTTTTAAGATATTTATCCTTTGCTTCAAATAAATACAAAATTTTACCGCTCACGCTTAAAAATAATTCATGTAATTTGTTTAGAAGATTTTGTAGACTTAAGGTATTTGAATACGCCTTTTAAGATATTTATCCTTTGCTTCAAATAAATACAAAATTTTACCGCTCACGCTTATACAGTATTTTTCGGTTAATTGCACATCAAAATTTGCACAACTTTTTGTTCAATTAACCGGGGAACCAATTAAAAAAAAAAATAATAATGCAATTAACCGGGTAAAAGTAAGAGGAAATTTATTTTTGATGACATGAATTTTGAACCAATTAAGCGGGAAAATCAATTAACCGGGTTCAATTATCCGAGGAAATTTACATGGTTTTCGTATGCAATATGTATTTTTGCCCGATCATGTGGTTCAATTAAGCGTGGAAACCAATTAACCATAATGTTGAGTAAAAATCCAAGTTTTAGTAGCTAACTGATTTGTCGCTTTAAAATTCTGAAAGCGATATTTTTATTAATTCAATATCTTTGAGTATAATACAAATTTTACCTTAGTTTTCTCAATTTATGTTTAACAAACTTTAATTGACGATCACCGCGCTTTTGTACAATTTTATAAATGGCGAAATTATAGCTTTCAATTAAAGAATGTATGTATGTAATTAAATTTAGTACAAGTAAAAAGAATGAACTAAATAACACAGTTGTAAAAGGGGTTAACATTACATTTACGTGTATAGATATGGGAAGTGCCGACTTGCCGTTATCTTTAAATAATTGTCGGTAACACATAGGGTCAATTAACCGAAAAATACTGTAAAAACTAATTTTTTTGCATCAAGCTCTACTCATTTTGATAAAGTTTATGTTTTGGCAAAATTCAATTAACTGATCAGACACGTTCTAGGTTTTAAGATAATCGGCCTTCTTATGATTACCAAAACGCTAGTTCCCTTCAGCATACTTTTGCAATTTGAAGTCGCCAAACTTCTTGCGATTGCGATTTATGATTTACAGATTACAGAATTCAAGTCAGAATCACAAATGTTGAGCGTTTGGGGATTGTCTACTATACATAATATAAACACACTGATAGAACAAGGATAAACATGGAAAATTTATATAAAGGTAAAATGCACTTGTTTACTTTTTTTATATAAAACTTTTGTTTGGCGATTTTTTTTTACCAAATATCTAAAAAAAATTTGTGTGTCAATTTTGTCGATTTTCGGTATACTATTTGGCGATGAAGGTCAAAAAAATCTGACAACCCTGAATCAGAGTAGTTTAGTCTAAATTATGTCTACGCACTTATGTGCTGTTTACACAACACAAGTGACTGAACGTGTAGTAAAATTTATATGGAAAACACTCAAAAAACTGATTGCTTTTTATCTGCCTGTTTTTAGAAAACGTAAACAAGTGAGTGAGTGAGAAATTATATTGAAAACAACAATAAAAACCAAAAATTTGTTTTTGTTTTCAATTTAATTTCTCACTCACTCACTTGTTTACGTTTTCTAAAAACAGGCAGTATATGAATTTTACTACACGTTCAGTCACTTGTGTTGTGAAAACCGCACATTACACTTACAATTTCATGAGTCAGTATGAGTAGCGAAAAAACGATTCATTGCTGATCTCTGATATACATACATATATTCTGGGTCCTGGTTAGTGATGAAGTGGATTTGACGATCATATGTCTGTTGAAATGGGGTTTTCAAAGACGCCATTTATAATAGGGACTAAAATCTCAGTTAGCCGGAAGTAAAAGTAACGTTGCAAATCAGCTGCTTCATTTTGTTGTATGTAAAGCAGTCAGAGCGATTATAGTTAGCAGTAAAATGTTACACCTAAATATGTAAACAATAAACAATAAAAGATCCTATGCATTTTCTTCATCTTTATCCGGTGAATGACTCTACTCCCACTCACTTTCACGTGTCCTCTAATAGTTTGATTGATCTAGTATTCGTTAACAATAAACCTAAGGTACTTCTTTATGATCAAATCTCAGCTTCAGTCTTTTCTAATCATGATATTCTCTTTCTGACTTATAAACTGTCTACGACTGCTGTGAATAAATATATTTCATATCGCGATTGGCATAATATCGATCACACCGTGTTAAATCAGAATATTGATAACATTTTCTGGGACGAGATATATACAATTGATTGTGTAAATGATCCACTTTCTCTAATCCAGGACAATGTTCAATTATTATATGACATGTGTGTCCCTATTAAAACTAAGCGGCAACCTTGGTTTACTAACGAAATAATGTCATTAATAGAAAGGCGTGATGCTGCTTACAGTCGATGGAAGAGATTCAAAACTGATGATCTGAAAGCTATTCACAAAGCTGCTCGTAGGGAGGTAACTAAGCGCATTAAACTTGCGAAGTCCACTTACTATCACAGAAAGTTTTCTTCAGCAATGGATAACAAATCCAAATGGAAGGAAATTCGCAAAATTGGAATAGGCCAGAAATCCAATAAAACCTGTAACATGGATGCTGACGTTGACATTCTGAATGACCAATTTATAAATGTAAACGTCCAATCGCCTGCCTGTAACATTTATGATAATATTTGCTTTGTCCCAATACAAAACCCCTTTAGTTTTCGTTGCGTTAATCAGGTTGAAGTTTTAGAATGTTTGTCATCTGTAAAATCAAATGCGGTTGGTTCAGATGATTTAGTTCCCATGTTTTTAAAATGTCTAACACCTAGGCTACTACCCTACTATACATATTTATTCAATTCAGTCTTCACGAAGTCTACTTTTCCCGATGCATGGAAACTATCTAAAATAATCCCTATTCCTAAAACCAACAGCGAATTCAGGCCGATTGCCATTCTTCCGTTCTTATCGAAAGTTTTGGAAAACTTCATGGCAAAACAAATCAATCAGTACTTGGAAAGTAATAATTTTCTATCAGATAGGCAATCTGGTTTCATGAAAGCTAGAAGCTGTACCACTGCCCTTCTGGATGTGGTTGAAGACCTCAGATCGAAGTTGGATGAAAATTTGGTTGCTTTTCTAGTTCTGCTAGATCATAGAAAAGCATTTGATACGGTAGATCATGCAATATTATTAACAAAGCTTCAAAAACAATTTTATTTTTCGAATACAGCCTGTAACCTAATATATTCGTATCTTATGGAAAGATCTCAACGTGTCCATCTTAATAATAACGTTTCAAATTCTCTGAATGTTAAAAGAGGAGTTCCTCAGGGTTCTGTACTGGGGCCACTCTTATTCTGTATGTACATTAATGACCTACCTGATGTTTTGACTGACAGCAAAGTCCATATGTACGCTGATGATGTGCAGCTCTACATGAGTACCCATATTGAAAATGTTAGTTCTTGTGTAAACTATATTAATTGTGAATTAAACAAAATTGACAGCTGGGCTAATGCCAATGGGCTATCCATCAACCCATCCAAATCTAAATGTATTTTGCTTTCGAAGTCTAATAGATCATTTGAAGTACCGGAAATAAACATCAAGGGAAATAAAATCGAGTACGTTAAAACAGCTGAGAACCTAGGTGTCGTTTTTAACGTTCGGCTAACCTGGTCAAACCATATTAATGTCGTTGTGGGTAGAGTATATAGTATGCTTCGCAACTTGTGGGCAGTAATAGATTCAACACCATTTTCCATACGTAAGCATCTTGCGAAAACATATCTTATTCCTGCCCTATTATACGGTTGTGAAATTTTTGCGAACTGTGACAGTGACGATCAACGTAAACTCAACTTAGCTAATAACAATATTGCAAGATATGTATTTCTTAAAGGACGTCGTGACCACATTTCACTCTACTCGTATCAGATATTTCAAATTAAGTTTGAAAACCTTTTGAAACTTAAATGCATTATTTTTTTACACAAGATTATTACCACTAAGCAGCCTATATATTTGTTCAGTAGTATTCAATTTGCTAGATCTAACCGAGGAAGAAAGATTATTCAACAAAGATACAAGAGTCTTTTGTCACATCGACAATTTTTCATTTACACCACAAGTCTTTGGAATTCTTTACCAAATTATATACAAAGCATAGGCAATGCAAATGCGTTTAAAAAGGAGTTATATAATTTTTTTTGCAATATGTAATTTATCAGTTTTTCTATTTCTTATCACTTAATATCCAGTCTGATGCAATTTCCTATTTCTCTGCTTATTTAATGTTATGTTATTATTTTAATATTACGTTTTTAATTTCCTTAACACAAACTGTGATTATAAGTTTGATCTTATTTCCTAGCACTTTCATTTATAAGATAATTATCTTGTTTTGCTAGGATACAACTAAATAAATAAATAAATGAAAAAAAATAAAAAAAAAAATATGTTGCACAGAAAGAAAAACACTCGGGATAAATTAACTGCCTGTTTTTTGAAAATAAAATAAAAATGTTGGGTTGGGAATTTTAATTGAAACAACAACACAAAAACTCAAATTTTTTTTTGTTTTCAATATAAATTTCTAAACGAAAATTTTTATTTTAGTTTGAAAACAGGCAGTAAGTTTTTTTACTTACTTTTTTTACGAGTCGTATTCAAATATTCAAGTACTTAAATAACGCTAAAACGTACTTAAAACAATCCTTAATGGGATCACTTTCGAAAATCAATCGCGGAATTTCTTAAAATAAGTACAAAATTCTTAAACCAAGTAAAAAGAGATTAAACTTTTCGTTGGAAGTGCCACTCTGACAGTATAATTAAAACTAACAAGCGTGGGTTTAGAGTTACGGTTTTGCAGTGGATTTAAGACGACAGGAGAGCTGGACAGCTTTATTTTGTTTAATGAGAGAGACGACTAAAAAGTGACGTGTTACCGATTCAACTGATGGACGTTCATCCGTCTATGACTAGTTGTTCAGTGGCAGTCAAGAAGCAAAGTTGAAAAGTTGTAACAAAACACTACTATTGCTGTAAAGTAAAGTTGTTTCTTCCACTTAATTAACTTTATCTAAAAACTAATCTAGCCTTATCGAAAAATTAATAATTTATAATTTCAAACGTGCAGTAATCGTGTTTTATTGAAGAAACTACACTTTATCAAATTAAAATCCCACATGTATTTGTATGAGATGTGCCATTGGACGTGGCAATCAATCAATCCCGCCCAATTTTGTCGGATGCTGTGTATTGATAACCAAGATCCTTGTACCTAATTTGGAAACTTTAGCTCTTGCCGTTCTCCAGATATACATACATAAAAGCATCAGCAAACTCATTATACCATTTTACCTTTGGTGAGAGTAAACAAACCAAAAATGTCGTATTTTAAATACATTAAAAACAAACAAGACATATTTTATTTGTTTATTTTGTTCAAAATATTATTACGTTTTCTAACACAAGTCAAATATTTAAAGTTAAAAAACAAAAACAAAATTGTTTTAGAAATAAGTATGTAATTAACCTTTAGATGTCCGACATGGTCTGGCCAGACCATATTTGACTTTCATATGCAAAATCTTTTAAGAAACAAAGGCTATGAATTGTACAAGTAAGTTGTCCTGAATCGAATAAAACAAATTTGAAATCATTTGGATCACATTTAGAGCACAAAAACCCACCCACAAGAAAAAGTCCGCTAAGTGCACCTAATGGTCTGGCTGGACCACAGGTTACTTTTTTGTCTTTTGCTCGAGCGAGGTGTTGAGGCCTCACGGAAGCGGGTTTTGCTTCGTGGGCGTTGGGAAAACTTGGTTTTTAACTCAACCTCTTTGACAAGTAAGCTTATCTTCTTTTTTTTTTGTTGTAATTGTGCTGAAGATACGTTTTGCGGCACAGAAACTCCATTGACGTGTGGTGAATTGCTTACCTCAAATATTTTGTCAGTGAGTATAGCTAATTTTTCTAGCGGATCACTACTTGTTGAAATTACGGTACGCACATTTGGTGGCAGTCGGCTCATCCAGACAGATTTGAGCAAGTTGTCGTTCATTTCGTTAATTGCTAAATCGAAGCATCTCGCGAAACAATTGTGTTGGGCGCATATCGCCAAGTTTCAAATTCTGTAAAAGATTTTTGATGCGTTTCTGCTCTGTGACAGCATATTGTGTCATACATGTTATCCACAGGTGGACTTAGCGCAAAATCACTAATAAACTTAGTCTATTTGTGTGATCCGTAGAGCGGGTTTGGCATGCCAGAACGGAGGAATCCTTACTGACACTCTCGCAAATTGCGCGTTGACTTATTTGGCGTTTGAGTTTTTCAATCGAGTTCTGGCCAGGCCATTTGGTATATTTAGCGGCACTCAATTTGTGGAACATAATTAATTTGCCAATCTTTATAAAAACGAAAGTCACTTTTAAAACTGGATGCGGTTTAGAACCTTGTTCGACCATTAGAAAGTTTTGTTATATAATTTCGAGTCATATAAAACATAATTTGATTAAAATATTATGATTCGTAACAGCTTAAGCCGTACTAAAATGATTTCCAGAGGTGTAATTTATATTGGACCTATGATATATAAGGATCAATCATCACACAATTCTGTAGAGTGATTTTTGGTATTAATAAACCTAAATTATACTAAATTTAAATACATTACTAACATTTGATTAAGCGTTTTATAAGTTTTAAAGTGCTTTACTGAAAGCTGCATTATATGGGACTTATGGCAAATTATAGACCGATTATCACAAAAGTGGATGGTGTTATTTCTGGCCATTAAAAGCTAAATTGGACAAAATTTTACTACAATATCTATATTTGCTACGGGTTTCAATGTAATAAATGTTTGCTGAGAGTGGGCTTTATATGGGGTCTATGGCAAATTTTAAACCTTTCTTCACGAAATAGCGGACCAAATTTTATTACAATAGAATTATTCGTAATTGTTTGTTTTAGGCGGAATAAACCGTTTTGCGAGAGTATGCGTTATATAAGGGGTATGTTAATTTATGGACCGATCTTCAAGAAATTTTGTAGTCCGTGCATTTCATTCCATTTATGCCCGTCATTTCTACAAACAGATATCTGATCGTGTTCTTTCCTCACAGTTTTCTTTACCTATCCGGTAAAACTTTTTTGGTAATTTCCACGTTAATTTTGCAACATTTGTATTTTTATTAATTTTTTGAATTAACTGTCAAAAATCGATGGTGTTAAACACACTACAGTTTAAGTCTAAAAGCCAATGTTGCGTGCTGAAACATAAACACGCGACGGATCACGGCGCTCTGTATATATGGGGGTATAATTTTTGAGGAATCATAATCTCTTTATTTTCTTGGCATGAAGATACGATGTCCGATAGACAGAACATATCGAGCCATAACCGCAGAAATAGCTCAAGCGACATCATTTTTAATTTTCGTTTTTTTAAAAAATTAATAACAATGTTTTTGTCGCTTAAGCTTTTTCTGCGGTTATGGCTCGATATATTCAAGTTGTCGAAAGAAGCATACAAGAGTCTCAGTTTTTTTAAAGGTTTAAGATATACTTCACTCCATCTGATCTCCTTACTGTTTATATCATCTATATTTATTTATTTTATTTCCCAAAGCTAAGCCCCGCGAAGCTCTGCGCTTGTCTGCAGGAAAGAAACCAGAGTCTCTGGCGGGAATCGAACTCGCAACCCAGGTGCTGATAGACTAGCTCACTACCAGCTAGCTTACCGGGGCACTGACATATCCAACCACAAATGGAATATAACTCTCATGTACGGGCCGGTGTTTCAAAATCTATTTTGGAACTACTCGACCGCGTGCAGAAGAGGGCGAAGGTTCTCATTGTTGGCAGAAGGATATCTATTGACTCCCTCGGACACCGTCGCAATATGGGTTGTATTCGCCTGTCTTTTCGTCACCGCAATGGGATGTGTTCTGATTAAATAAAGGACCTGGTTCCCGAAACCAGTAGGTTTGTTCGTAATACACATTTTTCCTCGGGAGCCCATCCTTTTGTGGTCATTTGGCCGGCTAATCGTACAACGCATTACAGGAAAACTCGTTTGTTGGCCGGACTGTTCGTATGTGGAATAACCATCCTGCTGAAGTTTTTTTTCTTACTTTCAACATGTATGAATTCAAGTCGAATGTTCACTAAGAGAACTCGCTCTATCCTTCTTCCAATAAACTATTTTCCTTGTTCCAACACAATGCAGTTTTGGGCCTGAGAAAGAAAAATATTTCACACGGAATGATAAACTAAGAATACAGTTATTCACCACTTACAGTGCTATATTCGGCGATTCCGAATTTTGCCTTGGTGCGATAAGAGCAGAAGTCAAAAAGCTGCGGTTTTCTTAAAAAATAGATCATAGGCTTACTTCCCCCCAGCTTCTTATTACCAAAACAATTTAAAACCTTGCAATATATAACATTTAGGCAATTCACAAAGTGTACTATTGTGTCATATTGATTGTATTTGCTATAATATTATGAATGTCATATACATACATATGTATGTATATTCAAAATTGTTTAGTAATCGTTTATTGTCGAAAAACCTTAACCCGATGTGATTTCTTTTAGTTCTTGTAAAAAATTTCGATAAAAGATAAATCGTTTGAAAGAAAGGGACCGATATATATTTTTTTTTTTTTTTTTGTAATTGCATCAGATTGACTGAAAAGCAATTCTTTTGTTAAAAACGGCTGCCAATCTGCGTAATATGCAACATCCGAATTTGTTGCAATATCAGAGTAAAAATTGTATGACTAATGGCTAATTTCACCGATTCTATTTAAATATCAATTCATATTTAAATATAGTTTTTCATATAATTTTATTTTTATTTGACATGAAAAACAAAAACATAAATTGATATGTAATGAAATTGGTGAAATTGGCCATTTAAGCAGCTAGTTTTTGCCGTAATTTATTGAAAATTGTGTTTTTTGGTTATAATAAGAGGCTTTATTTTATACGTACCGATACGATGATACGATTTATGGATATGAAATTTTTACAAATTGCTGCTACCTCTCTACGTTTTCTATAATATCACTTTTTTGTTTAATTGTTGGTTTAGTAATTTATTAACAAACCGCATTTTTCCCCCAAAAACCACTTACCACTTAGAAACACTTTTGTAAATTATTTATGTATTTGTTTAAACTCTTGCACAAACGACGTTAAAACCCAGTTTTAATATGAAAATCTGAGAACAAAAAAAAAAAATGTTGCAATAACCGAGTCACAACGCTTGTTTAGTCTACAATGTAAATAATTTGGCTGTTGCAATAGACAAGGAGTTGCGTTTTTTGGGGGTTGGGCAACCCGAGTGTGCACTGAAGAATGCAAAAACCATTAAGAACTTGCCCTGATAATAAGAATTAACTTGATATGGTCGGCACCCTGTTCCATAAAGTTATGAAGTTCTATCGTAATAGCTTTCTTTATAAATTGTAGTAAGTAAATATTAACTATCTATTGGATATAGTTTATATATCAGCTGCAGAAAGTAAATTAAATAGCAATTACTACAGCGGCTCGGCTCATACACTTGCAATAAAATTGTTCAATTTTACGTATTGTACAATTATATCGCCAATGTGTATGTGATATTCGAAGGTGGCACAATGTGTTGGCAACAATCAAAAGACTTTTGATTTTTATTGCACAACGAAGAGAAAGTGAAATGTGTTGGCAACATTGTACAATGCTCTTTCTGTTATTTCTATAGGTTATGTTCACCTTTTTATTGAATGAATGAAACCATTGTGCGACTAATTGCATAATATAGGACAAAATGGCAATAATATGGCGGCTATCAATTACAATAATATTGCAAGTGTATGGGCCGCTTAACAAAATACTAACAATTAATTAGTAAGGTTGAAAATATGTAACTCAAATTGTGCCATTTTATATCAGTGACTATCATGTGACTATAGTTAATATAGTTGAATTAACCCGCAAAGCTTTAACCCTTATAGGGTTAATGGTTTAATTTTTAATATAAATGCTTCACATAACACCATCGATTTTAGTTAACTTAAACTTTTAGAAATGAAAACAACGAAAATAGTTTTGTGCGTTCTGCTGAGTTGTTTTCTACAACTAATGACAACTTATGGCAATAGTAACGATAGAAAACAGAAAGATGAAAAGAGGTTAAAGGATTATCTTAAAAAAATGAAGAACCTAAATAATACGCAAGATGCTATGTATGTTTGGAATAAGGCGTTAAATAACAATAATACAATACAAGACAAAATTGAACTTAACAACATGGTATGGGAAATTTATTTGCAAAACGATCCGGAACTTAATGCGATTTCGGTGCTAGCTCAATTGGAAACTTTCAACTATTTAATGCCGAAAAACTTTTCAAATAAACTAACGGTTTTAAAAACATTCTATGCAAGAATTTACATAATTGGACTAGATTGGAGATTAGAAGAAAGTCACATTCTTACATTAAAATATCTTCCGAAAAATGTAATGTATTTATATTTCGCGAAAAAGTTTTGTCTTTTGAATGATAAATATTCAAATTACCTTTATACAGCCACCGAAGCAAAAATATATGAATTTAGTCGCTACGTTTGGCTATGGCACCATAATCCAACAATGGATTCTACAGGCCATATAATAGCTGAAATTCAAAAACCTTATCCAAATCATGAGGTGTTTCTAAGGAGTACTCTTTATGATACTTATTACTATATGAATTCGAGCACGATTACAGTTGCCGGTTCGAAAAAAGAGATTATTGGTGGAACTCCTAAAAGTATCACTTGGAGCATTAAGTTTTTGGATAATGACCGTGTTTCAATTTCTCAAAATGACTTTATAATGTGCGCTGAAGAGCATCATTCCCAAGACTCTCGAAATATTAGAGGTCGCCATACAAGTAATGTTTCTCGTAAGGATGATGAATGTCTATGGCGTTTGGGGCCTTGCAATTTTAAATGATTTGTGGCGATCCAAAAAATGAAAATTGTATATATTTACAGTTAGTCAAAAAATTATTTTCAAAACAAAAATATGTATATCAACACATTATGTAATGTACCGATTAAATTAATAAAGAACTTAAGCTTAAAAAAAAATATGCAAGTACTATAATATTTTAAAATACCTTTATTTTGAAAAGAATATGTATGTATATTTTTTGGCGCCCTATGCTCCAGTGGGTGTTAGATGAATATATCTATATACATAAAAAAATAAATATATATATATATAAATAAATATATATATATATATATATATATATATATATATATATATATATATATATATATATATATAACATTTCCGATACATAATACGCTTTAATTTTACATTTATTTCAATTATTTTTCTAGCTTAAAAATAAATAAAAATTAAATCAAAAGATTATTCAGTCTATAAAATTTTTTGTCAACTGATTACGTTGTCCGCAATTCGACTGCGACATCTTATTAGAAAATAATGAATTGTTGTCAGATTTTTTTCTTTTATTTTTTTTATTCAATATTTTGTTGCAAACCCCTTTTGTTTTCTTACTTCTTTACACCGCTCGACATGTTACACTCTCAAGTCTTTAACCTCCTCAAAACGATTTAAAATACAGGTGTTCGATGGGCTTCAAGTCTGTACTTGATGATGGCCACTCCAAAAAATTAATAGAATTGTCCGCAAATATTTTTTAAAGCTTGGCCGTGTAATTCGAAGTATTATCCTGTTAAAATTGCCATAAAACAGTCAAAATTTTCTCACCCCACTGCAGCATAACATCATTTAAGATCTCGACGTTTTTGTCTTGATTCAAAGTGCCATCAATTCTATGGACTGGGCAAACACCGTACCAGTAGAAACATTCCCACTCCAGTATTGATCCTCCAACATGTTTTACGCTAGGTATCACAACGGGACTTCTGAAGAACCAAGTGAGCTGTTCGCTCGATGGCTGCCAAAATAACCTAAGCTATATTTTACAACGCGTGAAACATAACGAGGATTTCATTCCTGATTAAAGGGACGACTAACAAAACGTCGTACGTCAGGACCAAGGCTATTAATCTAGGCTTCATCGCTCCAATGTGTTTTATAAATCTCATCATCAATCAATTTATATATATATTTTAAAAATAATATATACATATATATATTATTTTTAAAATAAATATACTTTAAAATATATTAGTAAGCAGTCAAATATAAGGAACGACTTTTTCAAACTTGCAATTTTTTGACTAACTGTAAATATATACAATTTTCATTTTTTGGATCGCCACAAATCATTTAAAATTGCAAGACCCCAAACGCCATAGACATTCATCATCTGTTAGAGAAACATTACTTGTATGGCGACCTCTAATATTTCGAGAGGCTTGGGAATGATGCTCTTCAGCGCACATTATAAAGTCATTTTGAGAAATTCTAACACGACCAGTACCTACAAAGTCAATGCTCCAAGTGATACTTTTAGGAGTTTCACCAATATTCCTTTTTTCCCAACCGGTAACTGTATTCGTTCTCGGCATCATATAGTAATAAGTATTAGAACGCGTACTCCTTAGAAGCACCTCAAGTTTTGAATCAGATTCTTGAATTTCAGCTTTTATATAGCCTGTAGAATCCATTGATGTATTATTGTGCCATAGCCAAATGTAGCGACTAACTGCATCTACTTTTGCGCTGGTGGCTGTATAAATGTAATTTAAATATTTAACATTCAAAAGACAAAACTTTTCCGCGAAATATAAATACATTACATTTTCTGGAAGATCTGCTAATTTACGAATATCACTTTCTGCTAAGATCCAACCTAAATCGTTATACGCTTTTCCAATTGTGTAACTTCTGTTATAGAATGTTTCTAAGAACTCTGTTTTATTTGAAAAGTTTTTCTGCATCAAATAATTGAAAGTTTCCAATTGAGCTCGCATCGAAACCTCAAAAAATTCCGAATCTTTTTGCAGAAAAATACTCCATAACATACTATTCACTTTAATTACTTCAGGTATAGAAAAAGAGGGTACGAAATTCCGAGCAAAATGTGCCCACACCTCTTTCATATTTCTGTCTTTTTCAGATTTCTAAGAAACTCCTTTAAAGCAGCTTCACAATCTTTACTATTGCCATAAGCTGGCATTAGTTGTAGAAAACAACTCAGCAGAACGCACAAAACTATTTTCGTTCTTTTCATTTCGAAAATTTTAAGTTAACTAAAATCGATGGGGTTATGTGAAGCATTTATATTAAAAACTAGCTTAACCCGGTGCGCTTCGCTACACTGCTTAAACCACTTCTTCAGTTGAGAGATATTTAATATATGCATCCTATGGAAGGTTTTCCCCCTGCGCCTTCCCGCTTTATTTTTATTTTCAAAAGTGTAGTATACCATAGGAGTGGCTTCTACTAAGTTTAAACATTCTTACTATAACAGTTCTTAAGATATGTGATATTAAACATTGGCGTCCTATGGGGGTAACATTTCCCCGATGCTATTTTATTTTAATTTTGGGGTTCAGAAGATCATACTACAAAAAGTTTAATAAAAAGAGTGCAGCGGCTCTAAATTATATTTCTATCTATGAGGGGTACTGCTCCTCCTCTGTCCATTTCTATATTGAAATTTAAAGTTTGCCATAATAGTAGCTTTAACCACGTTTGAAGACTCTCCCTTTAATAGTTCTTGAGTTGAGAGATATTTAATATATGCATCCTATGGAAGGTATTTCCCCCCTGCGCCTTCCCGCTTTATTTTTATTTTCAAAAGTGTAGTATACCATAAGTGTGACTTCTACAAAGTTTGAACATTCTAACTTTAATAGTTTTTAAGATATCCGATATTAAACATTGGCGTCCTATGGGGGGTAACACTTTCCCCGCTGCTATTGTGTTTAAGTTTTAGGGCTCAGAACATCCTACTACCAACAGTTCAACAAATTGCTTGAAACGGCTCTTATTAATATTGCTATCTATGAGGGGTACTGCTCCTCCTCTGTCTACCCCGCCCATTTTTATATTGAAATTTAAAGTTTACCATAGTAGTAGATGTAACCATGTTTGAAGACTCTCCCTTTAATAGTTCTTCTGTTGAGCGATATTTAATTTATGCATCCTATTAAAGGTATTTCCCCCCTGCGCCTTCCCGCTTTATTTTTATTTTTAAAAGTGAAGTATACCATAAGAGTGACTTTCACAAAGTTTGAACATTCTCACTATAACAGTTCTTAAGATATGCGATATTAAACATTGGCGTCCTATGGTGGGTACCACTACCCCCGCCGCTATATTGTTTTAGTTTTGGGGCTCAGAAGATCCTACTACCAAAAGTTCAACAAAATGCGTGCAGTGGCTCTTATTAATATTTCTATACATGAGGGGTACTGCTCCTCCCCCGTCTACCCCGCCCATTTGTATATTGAAATTTATAGTTTACTATAATAATAGCTTTAACCATTTTTGAAGACTCTCCCTTTAATAATTCTTCAGTTGAGCGATATTTAATATATGCATCCTATGGGAGGTATTTCCCCCCTGCGCCTACCCGCTTTATTGTTATTTTCAAAAGTGTTGTATACCATAAGAGTGACTTCTAGAAAGTTTGAACATTTTCACTATTACAGTTCTTTAGATATGCGATGTTAAACATTGGCGTCCTATTGGGGATTCCACTTCCCCCGCTGCTATTTTATTTTAATTTTGGGGCTCAGGAGATCTTACTACCAAAAGTTCTGCATATTGCGTGCAGCGGATCTTAATATATGCGATAATTAATATTGGCATCCTATGGGGGATACCAATTCCCCAGCCCCTATCGAAAAAATAAGTAGCCTATTTTATTTTTAGGGCTCACGTGATGTATCTGTAAAAATTTCAGGAAAATCGGTTCAGTAGTTTAGGAGTCTATAAGCCAACAAACAAACAAACACACATACAAACATTTTTCATTTTTATATATATAGACTAGCTTAACCCGGTGCGCTTCGCTACACTGCTTAAACCACTTCTTCAGTTGAGAGATATTTAATATATGCATCCTATGGAAGGTTTTCCCCCCTGCGCCTTCCCGCTTTATTTTTATTTTCAAAAGTGTAGTATACCATAGGAGTGACTTCTACTAAGTTTGAACATTCTTACTATAACAGTTCTTTAGATATGTGATATTAAACATTGGCGTCCTATGGGGGGTAACATTTCCCCGCTGCTATTTTATTTCAATTTTGGGGTTCAGAAGATCATACTACAAAAAGTTTAATAAAAAGAGTGCAGCGGCTCTAAATAATATTTCTACCTATGAGGGGTACTGCTCCTCCTCTGTCCATTTCTATATTGAAATTTAAAGTTTGCCATAATAGTAGCTTTAACCACGTTTGAAGACTCTCCCTTTAATAGTTCTTGAGTTGAGAGATATTTAATATATGCATCCTATGGAAGGTATTTCCCCCCTGCGCCTTCCCGCTTTATTTTTATTTTCAAAAGTGGAGTATACCATAAGTGTGACTTCTACAAAGTTTGAACATTCTAACATTAATAGTTTTTAAGATATCCGATATTAAACATTGGCGTCCTATGGGGGGTAACACTTCCCCCGCTGCTATTGTGTTTAAATTTTGGGGCTCAGAACATCCTACTACCAAAAGTTCAACAAATTGCTTGCAGCGGCTCTTATTAATATTGCTATCTTTGAGGGGTACTGCTCCTCCTCTGTCTACCCCGCCCATTTTTATATTGAAATTTATAGTTTACCATAGTAGTAGCTGTAACCATGTTTGAAGACTCTCCCTTTAATAGTTCTTCAGTTGAGCGATATTTAATATATGCATCCTATGGGAGGTATTTCCCCCCCTGCGGCTACCCGCTTTATTTTTATTTTCAAAAGTGTTGTATACCATAAGAGTGACTTCTAGAAAGTTTGAACATTCTCACTATTACAGTTCTTTAGATATGCGATGTTAAACATTGGCGTCCTATGGGGGATTCCACTTCCCCCGCTGCTATTTTATTTTAATTTTGGGGCTCAGAAGATCTTACTACCAAAAGTTCTGCATAATGCGTGCAGCGGATCTTAATATATGCGATAATTAATATTGGCATCCTATGGGGGATACCAATTCCCCTGCCCCTATCGAAAAAATAAGTAGCCTATTTTATTTTTAGGGCTCACGTGATGTATCTGTAAAAATTTCAGGAAAATCGGTTCAGTAGTTTAGGAGTCTATAAGCCAACAAACAAACAAACAAACAAACAAACAAACAAACAAACAAACAAACAAACCCACATACAAACATTTTTCATTTTTATATATATAGATAGACTAGCTTAACCCGGTGCGCTTCGCTACACTGCTTAAACCACTTCTTCAGTTGAGAGATATTTAATATATGCATCCTATGGAAGGTTTTCCCCCCTGCGCCTTCCCGCTTTATTTTTATTTTCAAAAGTGTAGTATACCATAGGAGTGACTTCTACTAAGTTTGAACATTCTTACTATAACAGTTCTTAAGATATGTGATATTAAACATTGGCGTCCTATGGGGGGTGACATTTCCCCGCTGCTATTTTATTTCAATTTTGGGGTTCAGAAGATCATACTACAAAAAGTTTAATAAAAAGAGTGCAGCGGCTCTAAATTATATTTCTATCTATGAGGGGTACTGCTCCTCCTCTGTCCATTTCTATATTGAAATTTAAAGTTTGCCATAATAGTAGCTTTAACCACGTTTGAAGACTCTCCCTTTAATAGTACTTGAGTTGAGAGATATTTAATACATGCATCCTATGGAAGGTATTTCCCCCCTGCGCCTTCCCGCTTTATTTTTATTTTCAAAAGTGTAGTATACCATAAGTGTGACTTCTTCAAAGTTTGAACATTCTAACTTTAATAGTTTTTAAGATATCCGATATTAAACATTGGCGTCCTATGGGGGGTAACACTTCCCCCGCTGCTATTGTGTTTAAATTTTGGGGCTCAGAACATCCTACTACCAAAAGTTCAACAAATTGCTTGCAGCGGCTCTTAATAATATTGCTATCTATGAGGGGTACTGCTCCTCCTCTGTCTACCCCGCCCATTTTTATATTGAAATTTATAGTTTACCATAGTAGTAGCTGTAACCATGTTTGAAGACTCTCCCTTTAATAGTTCTTCCTTTGAGCGATATTTAATTTATGCATCCTATGGAAAGTATTTCCCCCCTGCGCCTTCCCGCTTTATTTTTATTTTCAAAAGTGTTGTATACCATAAGAGAGACTTCTGCAAAGTTTGAACATTCTCACTATAAAAGTTCTTAAGATATGCGATATTAACCATTGGCGTCCTATGGTGGGTACCACTTCCCCCGCTGCTATTTTATTTCAATTTTGGGGATCTGAAGATCCTACTACCAAAAGTTCAACAAAATGCGTGCAGCGGCTCTTAATTATATTTCTATCTATGAGGGGTACTGCTCCTCCCCTGTCAACCCCGCCCATTTTTATATTGAAATTTATATTTTACCATAATAGTAGCTTTAACCACGTTTGAAGACTGTCCCTTAAATAGTTCTTCAGTTGAGCGATATTTAATATATGCATCCTATGGGAGGTATTTCCCCCCCTGCGCCTACCCGCTTTGTTGTTATTTTCAAAAGTGTTGTATACCATAAGAGTGACTTCTAGAAAGTTTGAACATTCTCACTATTACAGTTCTTTAGATATGCGATGTTAAACATTGGCGTCCTATGGGGGATTCCACTTCCCCCGCTGCTATTTTATCTTAATTTTGGGGCTCAGAAGATCTTACTACCAAAAGTTCTGCATAATGCGTGCAGCGGATCTTAATATATGCGATAATGAATATTGGCATCCTATGGGGGATACCAATTCCCCTGCCCCTATCGAAAAAATAAGTAGCCTATTTTATTTTTAGGGCTCACGTGATGTAGCTGTAAAAATTTCAGGAAAATCGGTTCAGTAGTTTTTGAGTCTATAAGCCAACAAACAAACAAACAAACAAACAAACAAACAAACAAACAAACAAACAAACAAACAAACAAACAAACAAACAAACAAACAAACAAACAAACAAACAAACAAACAAACAAACAAACATACAAACATTTTTCATTTTTATATATATAGAAGATAGAAGATAGATTATAGATTATACCATTAACCCTATAAGGGTTAAAGCTTTGCGGGTGAACTCAGCTATATTAACTAAAGCCACATGATAGTCACTGATATAAAATGGGGCGGCATGAAATAACCCCCCAAAATATAACCCCCCAAAAAAATAATGAAATAACCCCCCAAAAGTTTGTACAGAGCACAACAACAAAGATTTTTGGGGGGTTATTTCTTTTTGTTTGGGGTGTTATTTCATTTTCTTAATTAAAATATCATTATGAAATAAAGCCCAAATATATTTTTTTGGGGATTATTTCATTTTCAAATTTATTACGGAAACGTTTTTTGGCGCAAGGACTTTCTTCTCTATAATATAACAAACACTGCCTTCGTTAGCAAAAGCTTCTTCTAGAATTTTCTGCTCTATGGTATACCAAGCACCGTCTTCGCTAAGTAAAGCTCCTAAATTTGGGCTTGCGCTAGGCCTAAGGCCGCCTATACAGAAAAGCATTAATTAGCGAAGCCGGTATTTATTATACCATAGGGGAGGAAATCCTTGCGCCTGTAATGAACAGACAAAGATTCAGAGATTCGAGAAGCTGATTTTATCCTTTGGCTAATGGTGCTCTAGTAGAGAAAGGAGAACGAACGGGAGCCATTGATATCGCTAGCTTTCAGCCGGGTGGGGGGATTCTTGTTCTTATCAATCTCTTTTGCCAAATTAGAAAACTTTCCGTTACATAAATATTATTATAGACTCCCTAAATAATATACTGGACCGGGTGTTGATCATATTTATAAAAGATGTAATTAAGACCCCAGTTATGATCAACCAAATGACGGAATAACTACAAAAAAGTACCTTTACTATTGAAACTTTATATTCTCTTCTTGGTTTACATGAAGAGAGAAACGCCTCTTAACCCTCCCAACCTTTGATCGATCACAAAAGAAATCGATTTAAAATACTCATGTAAGTTAAAAAAAAACGATTTTAAAAAAAATAATAATAAATATCAAAACAAAAGATATTTTCTTATCGTTGACTTAGTGTCATATTATCAGATATTTAATTATAGGGTACCAAGAAGCAAAAACGTAACTTATTGTAAATTCAACTATATAGATATTCATATACATTTCAAACGAAGCATGTTTCATAACTAAAGATGTGTTCACATTATGTGTATTTGTCATGTGGAATGTCACTTTTTCACATGTTAAATTTGTACATATCGTCTGAACCCCTCCAAACAATATCATGTGTTATTTCTCTGTGTGCAGTACACATGACATTTTTTATTTAGAACGAGTTCTATTTTCAAGTGACAAACCATCTGACATCAGCTGTTTTTTATTAACAAAATTTTGTGGCGGCAAAAATAAATTGAAATTTTAATAAATATAAATTATAATCAATTAACAAGATTTTGTTTGTCGTGCTTAATTCTTAATAATTATAATAGTAAATAAAAAATAACCAATTTTATTATTGAAAATGGAGGGAAAAATTGAAAAGGAATTAACAAAAGTAAGTACATATGTATTTTTTTTATGACAATTTCCATATTTATTTTTATGAAAGGGAAATGGATTAATAGTTTTATGAAACAGGTATTGTTAGCAAAATTTTTATTAACCTTGCAGTAGCAGAAATAGCTTCCCGCATCTGAGTGTTCTGTCTCGAGATCAGAGGTGATACCTTCTCAAGCAATTCTTCAAAGGACGAGTACGACATTCTGCAGGAAATTCTAAACGCCTTGGGATCTTCCAAACGCAGTTCATCCACCACCATTGTTGTAATTCCTAGTCCTTTGTCCCTTCGCAGCAACCAGTTATGGCTCCACAACATTCTATTTCTTTTGGGTCTCCCTTCTTTTTCTTCTTCTTTTCTTTTTTTTATTTTAATATAAGCTGCAATTACAATACTGCTGCACGCAACTATTTGATCAACCTTTCGTTCCATATTAAAATAAAATTTTTTTAGCACAAATTAAATTTTTATACACTCAGCTGTTTTAAGATTGTTTTTTTTTTTTGATAGGTTATGTCAAGTGTACTTTACATACCAACATTTGAACGTGTAAATTACAAACCATATGTAAAACATAAATTTTGACATACACATGAAATTACATGTGGGTTGAAAAGTGACATTCCATATGACAAATACACACAATGTGGACACAGCTTAACTGAGAACTGAAATGAATGATCATATACATTTGTTCTGAAACATGTTGCGTGTGATATGGTTGTTGCTTCTTTTTTTTCTTATATTTAAGAGCAAGGTCTATCCAATGACTCAAGTAGTATATTTTACATGACACAAATATTTTATTTTACAAACACAAAAAAAAGGGATTTGATTCTGAATTTAGGGTAAATTTTTGACTATGTGCATTTTGAAATTTATGTAATTTGAAAATTTGTATTTGATAAAGTAATTTTTTCTTTTAAGCACTTTGAAATTTAATTAAAGCTATTAAAATTCATTGTATAGTTACACAATTTGATACTTTTGTTGTTTTTATTATTACGATGCATGTTGGAAAGTTGATGATGTTCGGTTTTTTCACTCTTTGGTAGTTTTGGGGCACAAATTTATATCCTTAAGCTGAAGGACAAAGGATTATTCCATGATTTTAGTTATTCACTTATGTATTTCTGGGATCTTGTATTAATATTTTTTTCTAGGCTTCAATTTCTTAATTTTTTATTTAGATAAAGAGTTTTTTAGGATCAACGTGGTTTTACCGCAACTAATGTTTCGTCAGAAGTTTGAAAGTTAAATGATTTCTCTGCTTGCTCAATTTGTTTATGCTTCTTCTGCTTTTGATTTGCCTTTTAGGTATTTTAATTGTTGCTGCGATTTATTGTTTTTTATTAAACAATTAATAAGAAACAAAACAATAGTTGTGGTGATTTTATTAAATGCACTTTGGCGTTTAATTGTTTTAACAAAATTTGTTTAATACAAGGAAAATTCCTATTAAACGAAATTAACGTTTTTGGAAATTTATAAATTGTATTTCTTAGAAAAAAATATTTAAATTGTAGTTTTTTATGTAAATTTTAGTTTTAAATTTACCTTGACACAGTTGTGCAAAAAATTTGTGGTAGAAAAAAAAACGCAACTCCAATTACAAATCTTAAAGACTTGGTTAGGCTTTTGCAGAAGGCGGAAATTATGCAGGTTAATTTAAAAATCTAACAAAAATTATTAAATTACTTTAAGGGGAATAAAGAATATAATATAAAGCAAATATGCTGCTTACAATAACATACCTTAAAATTCTTTTCTTTTGCGAGCTAAGTTATTTTGCAAAACACTGTTATTGGAAGATATCCTTTTAAACAAAATTTTCTACGTTTTTAATAACTTTTATGTGTTCTTACCAAATTCCGATTGAAAAAGAAATTCTAATTTGTACAAATCGTGAAAGGAAACCTCGTAAAGTCATTGTCTAAGCTCTAGCTCGGCGATTTAACGAAAATGGCAGACGAAAAAACATGCGTTTTTATGCATCGCTTCATACAAATGCGGTGTAACATGGTAATGCTAACATAGAAGTTATTACAACGAAACACAGCAAGTTTGATTACATTCATCAACATTATCAACAGCAATAATTTAATAACGTTAATTTGAAAATTTGAAAAAAAAAACATAAAATAAATATCTAATGATATATATAAATATAAATAATAAAATAATAAGAATACTAAAAAAATATAATATACAAATCTAAATTAATTTTTAAGAATAGAGAAAAACATTCATTTTAAAATCGTACTCTACACGCCCGGCCGAAGTGAAGATTTAGTTAGCGAAGCCAGTGTTTGTTATACCGTAGAGGAGAAAATCCTTGCGCCCGGTCAAAGGCCGGTCATTTAGAGAAGATTTAGTTAGCGAAGCCAGTGTTTGTTATAACGTAAAGAAGAAAATCCTTTCGCCCGACCAAAGGCCGGCTATACAGAAGTGCTTTAGTTATCGAAACCGATGATTGCCATATCATAGAGGAGAAAATCCTTGCGCTTGGGCGAAGTCTCAACCATGCTATCTATCGCATGATTCTTTAAACCAAAATTGTACAATTAATGTATTATACATATTGGGGTCTTATTTCATTCCAAAATTTGGGGTGTTATTTCATATGAACTAAGCCCCCAAAAATTAGGGTATTATTTCATTTCTGTTTCATTGGGAGCTTATTTCATTTTCAAACTTTGGGGGGTTATTTCATTATTTTTTTTGGGGGCTTATATTTTGGGGGGTTATTTCATGCCGCCATAAAATGGCACAATTTGAGTTACATATTTTCAACCTAACTAATTAATTGTTAGTATTTTGTTAAGCGGCCCATACACTTGCAATATTATTGTAAATGATAGTCGCCATATTATTGCCATTTTGTCCTATATTAAGCAATTAGTCGCACAATGGTTTCAATCATTTAATAAAAAGGTGAACATAACCTATAGAAATAACACAAACAGCATTGTACAATGTTGCCAACACATTTCACTTTCTCTTCGTTGTGCAATAAAAATCAAAAGTCTTTTGATTGTTGCCAATACATTGTAGCACCTCCGAATATCACATACACATTGGCGATATAATTGTACAATACGTAACATTGAAAAATTTTTTTGCAAGTGTATGAGCCGCTGTAGTAATTGCTATTTAATTTACTTTCTGCAGCTGATATATAAACTATATCCAATAGATTTACGATAGAACTTCTTAACTTTATGGAACAGGTTGCCGACCATATCAAGTTAATTCTTATTATCAGGGCAAGTTCTTAATGGTTTTTGCATTCTTCAGTGCACCCTCGGGTTGCCCAACCCCCAAAAAACTCAACTCCTCGTCTATTGCAAAATTTTGTGACTCGGTTATTGAAACTTTTTTTTTTTCGTTCTCAGATTTTCATATTAAAACTGGGTTTTAACGTCGTCTGTGCAAGAGTTAAAACAAATACATATAAAATTTACAAAAGTGTTTCGCAGTGGTAAGTGGTTTTTGGGGGAGGAAATGCGGTTTGTTAATAAATTACTAAACCAACAATTAAACAAATAAGTGATATTATAGAAAACGTAGAGAGGTAGCAGCAATTTGTAAAAAATTTCATATCCATAAATCGTATCATCGGATCGGTACGCATATAATAAAGCCTCTTATTATAACCAAAAAACACAATTTTCAATAAATTACGGCAAAAACTAGCTGCTTAAATGCCAATTTCACCAATTTCATTAAAGAGCCGAAATTCAAAATTATAAATATATAAATATTGTTATGACATCATCCACTAACAGATTGTCTTTTGCCTAAACATAAAAACACTTACACAGCATATTCCCATAGTAGAAGCTAAGTAAAAACACAACACTCTTATTTCAATAATTTTTTGTTTTATTTATGTCAACATAAAAACCCTTACACTGCATTTTCACACAATAGAAGCTAAGTAAAAAACAACACTCTGATATCAATAATTTTTATTATCAGCAACACAAGTGAATATGTTATTCATTGTGTGTGTGAGTATGATTTCAACAACTTAAAAGAAAAATAAAATTCATTACTTTTGAAACCGTCAAACTGTTTTGTCGTTTTATTTAATCAATTGATTTTTTTTAGTAATCAAAACTGGCGCAGTCGGTAGGATAACAAATTAAATTTTTGTTATCCCTGCAAATAAGAACCTACGGTACGCCAACACCCTTGAACGAATATCAAGGATATGAAGTGCTAACTGTGAACAAAAATCTATTAGTGGAAATAATAGTAACAAAATACTTTTTAAGTGAAAATTAAAAAAAGTATAAAATTCGTAAAAAAGATTTATTGAGAATAAAATCTATAACGAATAATGTCAATCAGCCCAGGAAATTCTGCCCTAGCAGCAGCAGTAGCGGCGGCAAATGCAGCAACGGCAGCTAGAGTACGAGGACGAGTGCTTGACATCAACCCACTAACGTATTTAGAAAAAATACAGGGATTCGATGGACGCAAGGAGGATTTATCAGTGTTCTGTACCAACGTTGACGATATTTTACCAACACTTTCGGACTATAATGAACAAGCTCAAAAAATGTGCATAAACATTGTAAAATCAAAACTAACAGGAAAAGCCCGAAGAGCTATGGAGATACATCCACACTTAAACAACTGGACGGACATAAGAAAAATGCTGGAAACTAATTTTGGTGGATTTCAAACATCTGATCAGTTATACGAAGACCTGAGGGGAGCACAATATCAAGGTAATACCCTAGATTATTATAACTTTGTCCTACACAAATTGGCAATGCTGAACCAAAAATCCAGGCAAGAAGGGAACCTCCACGACATCGAAAGAAATATCCAAACAGCACTGAAAATTTTTGTGACAAGATTACCCGTTCACATGAGAATAGTGTTATGTGCTTTAAAACCACAAACAATGGAAGAAGCCATCCACGAATTGGCCCAATCAGGCTTTTTAGCAGAGGAAAAAAGAAAAACCAGTAAGAATCAACAACAAGGACAAAATTGGCAGCCTAAGACCAATCCAAATCAGCAGACCAATCGAAATTGGACTCCAAAGATGTACAACCCACCACAACAACAACAACAACACCATCAACAACAAGGACAAAATTGGCAGCCTAACACCGGTCCAAATCAGCAGACCATTCAAAATTGGACACCAAAGATGTACAACCCACCACAACAACATCAACAACACCATCATGTGCAGCAACCAAAAGCCGAACCAATGGATACAACCACAGCCCAGACAAGAAGACAAAATCATCATCAAACTCCAGTAACGGAATGTAATTGTAAGTGTACTAATTATATTAAGCAAAATAAAGACCAAACCGTAGAAACTTATGAATCAGAAAATTTTCGTGTACCGGCCTCTCTGGAGGACAATCCAAACAACTTGGACTTCCCTATATTCTATTCAGAGGACGGACAAGAAATCTTAGACTACTAATTGACACAGGGTCTACTGAAAATTTTCTTAATTTCAACCAATGTCCACCTAAATTCATTATGAAACTAAAAACCCCTATCCAAACTGCAGCTGGAAATATCACAGTTACACATGACGGGGTTATGCCAGCGAAAAATTTAAGCATACCTTTGAACTCAGAAACAACCTTTAGACTTTTTCAGTTTCATAAATTTTTCGACGGTCTTTTGGGCCACATCACTTTAAGAGAAAACAAAGCAACTATCAACTATGATAATGACACATTAATCCTTAACGAAAGACAATTTAGAATTTATTATGAGGGAGAACCAGAAAATCAATACGAATTTACGGACGAGCTAAAAAATTTACCAGAACTTTATAATGTTGAGACTTTGGGAACGGAGTGCAACTTAAGGATAGAACATTTAAATTCAGAGGAAAAGGAATCAATACAAATTTTAATTCAAAACAATAGTGATATTAGTGTGATATTTTTTATAAAAAAGGAGACGATTTGACTTTCACCAACGAAGTTAAACATAGAATAGACACGAGAACATACAGATACCCCGCTATACATATCCCAGAGGTAGAAAAACAAATGACAGAAATGTTGAACCAAGGCATAATTAAGGCTAGTAGCTCACCGTATAACGCACCTATCTGGGTCGTGCCCAAGAAAGAGGACAGACAGGGCAATAAAGAATGGAGAATCGTTGTGGATTATAGGAAATTAAACATGGTGACAAAAGAAGACAAATACCCTATCTCTCGTATTGACGAAGTCTTGGATAAGTTGGGACGGGCGAATTATTTTTCCACCTTGGATCTTACCAAGGGCTTCTATCAGATAGAAGTAGAACCTAGGGATCGTGAAAAGACCGCATTCTCTACACATAATGGACATTACGAATTTATTCGTATGCCATTTGGGCTAAAGAATGCGCCTTCGACATTCCAGAGGATGATGGACAATGTGCTTAGGGAACATGTTAACAAAATCTGTGTAATATACATGGACGACATTCTCGTTTTCTCGACATCCTTACAAGAGCATCTCGTAAATTTGGAAAAAATATTCCGAACTCTGAGAGAAGCAAATCTAAAAGTTTCACTGAACAAGAGCGATTTCTTAAAAAAAGAAACAGAATTTTTGGGACATGTTGTTACCAAGGAGGGTATAAGCCCTAATCCAAACTAAATAGAAGGTATAAAACGTCAAACTATTCCGAAAACTATTAAGGAAATACAAAGTTTCCTCGGACTCAGTGGTTATTATCGAAAATTTATACCCGACTATGCGAAAATAGCCAAACCCTTAACAGTCCGCCTTAAAAAGGATTCAATTATCAATGTAAATGATAAGGACTATAAAGAAGCTTTCTTAAAATTGAAAAATATATTAATGTCGGACATGGTTTTAAAATATCCCGACTTTAATGAACAGTTCGTATTAACCACGGACGCGAGTAATTATGCGCTAGGTGCTGTTCTATCTCAGAAAAACGGACCTCTAGCATTTGCGTCGAGAACTTTGATTAAACATGAATGTCAATATTTAACCACAGAAAAAGAACTGTTGGCCATTGTGTGGGCAGTAAAACAGTTTAGACATTATTTGTACGGACGGAAATTTCAATTACGTACAGACCATAAACCTTTGGTCTGGTTAGCGCACCTCAAAGAACCTAATTCCAAACTTATCCGTTGGAAGATCAAGCTTAATGAGTATGAGTTTGACATACAACACTTGCAAGGCAAGGAGAACAAAGTGGCGGATGCATTGTCAAGAGTTAGGGAAACAAACGTATTTGAGAGAAAGAATACTAGATTTGATTGCAGTATTTGTGGGAAAGTTTACAACCATAAACAAAGTCTAACCTTGCATATGAAAACTCATTCTGACAAAAACCTGCAATGTAAAATTTGTAATAAAACGTTGTCAAGACCACGATGTCTACAAGACCACCTTAGGAAAATACATAATTATGTAGAGGAAAAAGATACTTTCAAAAATATCGAAAGACGAAGTGAGTCACCTGTACCTACCGTACATTCAGCTGATGAAGACAGCAGTGACCACTTCCTAATATCCCAAAGACCGTTACACTCATTTAATTACCAAATTGTGTTAACCTATTCGTATTCAAATTATACGGAACAGATGATAGCGCAAATATTATCTAATTCTAGTGATAAACAAGACGTTGGAATGTATTGCGAAGATACTGACGATCTAATTAAAATTCAGAATGAATATAAAAAGTTAAGGGAAAAAATCCAATCATCTGGTTAACCTAAAAAAAGTGCTTACAAACTAATTAAGAGAAACTATAGAATATGAAAACCTTTTAGAACTTATAGCAAAACACCATAAATTTGAAAATAATCATCCAGGAATAGAAAAAACTTACATGGAATTTAAGAATAATAATTGAAAAAGGAAATTACTAAATTTATCAATAACTGTTTAATATGTAATTTTAAGTTGGAAAGGAATCCAATTAAATTATCCTTTGAGAAGACCGAAACACCAAAAGCCCCACACGAACACTATCATACGGATATATGGTACTTGGACAAATCTACTAATTATGTTACGATGATAGACAAATTCTCAAAATACGCAATGATTGAAGAAGTTCAAGACAGAACACCATTGCAACTTATCAAAAGCTACACAAAACTCTTTATGTACATGAAAACTCTTAAAATTCTCACCTTGGATAATGAAACATCCTTCAAATCGGCTCTTTTTTCTGACTTTTTGGACAAAAAAGGAATAAATTACCACTTTGTTACCCCCAACCGACATACAGGGAACTCCGATATAGAACGCTTTCATGCAACCCTGAACGAGAATATACGCATATTTAAAAAGCGCGAGGAAAATTTGGACATAGCCTACAATGTTGACTTACCGTATCAAGCTCTAGAAGCATACAATAATAGCATACATATGACAACGGGAGAAAAACCAATTAATCTACACTTTAGGAACAATATTAAGACAAAAGAGATTTTTGACAGAATAGAAGAAAGAAAAACTAAGACCTTAGGATACCGAAATAAGGATAGGAAGGACGAACATATAAACGAAGCGGTAATGAAAACCCACCAAACGGACAAATTGACATCGAAAATGAAACAAGTAAACGTAGAGAAACTTAACGACAAAAAATATAGAAAAAATAAACAAATAATACATAAAGATCAGTTCCTCAAAAAGAAAAAACTTTCTAGATCTCTGGAAGTGCTTGTTGACAATCCAAACGGTGATAACACCAGTGATGTCGCAGAAGTTGATGATAACTGATTTGAACCAAGGAAATGGCTACACAATATTGCAATTGGGAGAAATACCGTTAATACAAAATTATTCGAAAATATTGCATATTTTTAAAATCGAAGAGTATTTAACTTACATCAACAAACTAGAATCCGAAATAATGAAATTAAACGACGCATATCTGCAACATCAGATTGAACACTCTAAATTGCAGTTACTAAGCATAATACCTAGATACCATGTTAAACGAGGACTTATAAACCTTGCTGGAAAGGGGTTAAAATACTTGTACGGAACTATGGACGACGATGATAGGAAGGAAATTGAAGAAAAACTAAAAATTAATACTATCAAAATTCATAACTTAATTGAACAATCGAATAAACAAATCAAAATCAACACTCACTTTGACGAACAACTAAAATCATTAACGGATCTGCAAAACCAACAGACTAAGTTACTTGCACAAAATATGTACTTTATCGAACCAGGTAATCGAACCAGAACAGACTCGCGTAAAACTTACCTCAGATACGAAATTGAACATTTGGGAAAATTAGTCGAACAAGCTCGAGAACTACTACTGGCCTCAAAATTACGAACATTAAATAGAGATATTTTAACAGACCAGGAAATTATTGATTTTAACATAACATTGTACAAGTTGGAGAACATTGAACTTGACGTTGCAACTAAGGAATCAGATATTATCTTTATAATTAAAGTCCCTAATTTAACTACCGAAACTTATAAGGAGATTTTCATACAACCAATCCCCAATAAAAACGGTCAAGAAATAATGATCAACGCAAACAACTATTTGACAGACGGGAAAAACATGTACGAAAACACTAACAAATAATTTAAATTAAGAAAAAAAAATGATAAATGTATTCAAAATAGTATTTAGAAAAGACAAAATGATCTGTAATTACCGTCCAAACAATAGTGCCAGCATTATTGAAATTGGATCGAATGTGATAGTAACCACTAATGTGGATATTGAAATTAAACAAACATGTAACCAATTCCCGTTCACATTAAAGGGACATTATCTGATTTATATTGAAAATTGTAAGATACTACTTGACAAATGGTACAGTAAGCAATTTTATCAAAACACTGTAATCATACCAAATCCCTTCCGGGCCATTGAAATATCTAACGACACTTACTTAACCTTAAGACAACTAGAATATAAGCATATTAACAACACAAACATTATAACCGAACTTAAAACTAACCAAAAGATTCACAATTACACCACCTATACCATCTTGACAATAATAATCATTACCATATGCATATGCCTATATATTAAAAATAAGAAAACTGTTGAGCAAACGGCCATCTCAGTAAACTTACCCTCACTTCCCTTGGAACCCGGGATAAGCTCTTTGTCTGGGGGTGTTATGACATCATCCACTAACAGATTGCCGTTTGCCTAAACATAAAAACACTAACACAGCATATTCCCATAGTAGAAGCTAAGTAAAAACACAACACTCTTATTTCAATAATTTTTTGTTTTATTTATGTCAACATAAAAACCCTTACACTGCATTTTCACACAATAGAAGCTAAGTAAAAAACAACACTCTGATATCAATAATTTTTATTATCAGCAACACAAGTGAATATGTTATTCATTGTGTGTGTGAGTATGATTTCAACAACTTAAAAGAAAAATAAAATTCATTACTTTTGAAACCGTCAAACTGTTTTGTCGTTTTATTTAATCATTTGATTTTTTTAGTAATCAAAACTATATAAAAATATAAATATATAAATAGATATAAATTATCGAATTTACCTGTTTTAACACCCAAAACATTCGAATTTCCAAAAATCCCGTCTTAGTGGACCGATTTGGGGGAGAAACCCACCTCCGGTCCAAATTTCAAGTTTTTAGCTTAGGCGCCAGTAACGTTACAATTTTATGTATATGGATAAAATTATATACAAACTTTTTTACTTGGGTGAATATTTTTTTTATGTAAAAAAATGTAAAGTGTAGAAAAATATAAAGTGCAAAAGAACTACTTTACTAAACAATTTTATTCAGAAAATTCGATTTCTTTTTGGCTATTTTTTCAAAAAAAAGGCGGGCATATAAATTTTTAAGTCGAGAGGCGCGGATTAGGATTTTATTTCAGACCCATGTTTTCTTCGGAGAGTTCTCTTAGAATTGGATGTTGATTACGTTTTTGCTATACGATTTTTCATTTTTTTTTATCCATACAAATCGACCCGGCCTAATCTACATACCTATTTCTATAACAATTTTTTTTATACCCTCCACCACAATAAGTTGTGAAGAGGGTATACTAAGTATGTCATTCTGTGAAACTTTTTTATTATTCATCTCAGACCCCATAAAATATATATATTCTGGCTCCTTGAGTAATTCTAAGTCGATGTAGCCATGTCCGTCTGTCTGTCCATCTGTCCGTCTGTTGAAAACACGCTCACTTTCGAAAACCTCAAAAGAAATAAACAAACTAGGTGTCAAATTGCTTGTAGTTATCCTAAGCAGTTTGGGATTGAATTTCAGCAAAATCGGTTCAGTAGGACCAGAGCTATGAATCAAAATGTGGAACCACCACCTTCAAAAACTTGATAATTTTGTTACAAAAACTAACATAAATGATGCAAAAATGCACGGAATGACATAAGATTTTGCACAAGTCCGTTTTATTCGACTAGAAATGACACTGTAAAATTTCGCGAAGGTCGGTCCATAATTTACCCTAGGCCCCATATATGCCCTACTCCCGGAAAACAGTTTAGTCTCCTCAAACCATAATTAATAACAAATCGTCACAGTTTAAGATAATAATAATAAAAAGACATCATACAGATATTACTCCTTAAACATTCGAACTGTCGGTGGAGGGTATCAAAGATTCGGCACAGCCGAATATAGCACTCTAACTTGTTTTTTTTGTTTTTTAACTTTAAATATTTGACTTCTTCTAGAAAATATAATAAAATTTTGAACAAAAAAATAAAACAAACAAAAAATGTCTTGTTTTTTTAATGCATTTAAAATGCGACATTTTTTTGTTTTACCCTTAACCGAAGGTAAAATGGCATAATAAGTTTGTTATTCCGTTTGTAATTCTACAATATTGATCATAGGCCCTACAAAGTAAATATATTCTGGGACCTTATGAGTAGCAAAATTGAATTAACAATGTCTGGCTGACCGTGTGTCTGTTGCAATGAGTTTCCGATGACCCAAGATATGGTGGACTAGGTTGTTTTATATTTAAATCACATATAGTCCTCAAATCGCGGAGTATCAGCTAAAAAATCACGACTGCCTCTTATTTTACCCATAAATCTTTTGCTGTTGTTTAATGTGTGTATATCTGGAGAACGGCTAGAGCTTAAGTTTCCAAATTAGGATCTTGGTTATCAATACACAGCATCCGATGATATGTGGGCGGGATTGATGAATTGGACGTGGCACATCTCATACAAATACATGTGGTATTTTAATTTGATAAAGTGTAGTTTCTTTAATAAAACACGATTACTGCACGTTTGAAATTATAAATTATTAATTTTTCGCTAAGGCTAGTTTTTAGATAAAGTTAATTAATTGGAAGAAAAAACTTTACTTACAGCAATAGTAGTGTTTTGTTACAACTTTTCAACTTTGCTTCTTGACTGCCACTGTACAGCTAGTCATAGACGGATGAACGTCCATCAGTTGAATCGGTACGTCACTTTTGAGTCGTCTCTCTCATTAAACAAAATAAATCTGTCCAGCTCTCCTGTCGTCTTAAATCCACTGCAAAACTGTAACCCTATACCCACGCTTGTTAGTTTTAATCAGAGCTGCCGTTTTGGTTATTTCTTACCAAAATTGGTTATATATTTTTTCAATGTGGAGATGTGAATATTTTTTTCATTTTGGTTACTTTTTTCTAAAATAATAATACGTACGAATATGTTTTTTTGATACACGAACTCGAATAATTTGTACTGTACTATGATTTTTTCATTATTTGTTACCATAAGCGGAAGTTTTTTATACTTTATCGAAAACAAAAAATCCTTTCAAAACTGCCAACAAATAATATTTTTAAGATTTTTGTTAAGAAAAATATTGCCATTTGTGATTTTTATATTAAAAACGGCCATGTTCGAAAGCATATGAAGTTTTAATCGATGGAGATTTAAAAACATGCGGAATAAATTTCAGAAAATGACTGAAAAATTACACAAAAGTCGTTTTAGTGTTTCTAAAAATATGAATATTAGTTAAATTTTCTAAATTTAGGTTATTTCCAGAATATCTACTTCTTAAATACATATTTGAAAATACACATCGGAATTTTAAAGATTTTTCAAAAATACACTGATTTAATATATATCATTTATAACTTGTCGGTATGTATATTTATTTAATGTTTTTAGATTATTAATTATTTGGTAATATTTTCAATTTGTAAAAAAACCTTTGACTGTCTCTTTCCCCATTTAATGTACGCTCCCAAAGTCGAATTTCTTTATATTCGCCATAATATCTTACAATGATTCACAAAATGTATCAAATAGAACAATTTTAAAACAGTTATTAGTAATAAGAATTATAAATTTGAAATAAATTTTACAAACACGAGAAAAAAGTTTTTATAATATTTTAGATACATAAGTATATGTATGTAAATTAGAAAATATTTACATAAAATGCATTTCGCATATCGCCAATCGTTTTCAATTTCGCCAAAACAATCGCCAAACGTAAATTTAAATCGACAAAAGGATTAAAAAATCGCCACATTTGACAGTCCTGTCAATGACAGCTAAAAAGCGGAAAACGGTTTTCCTTTTTTGTTATTTTGAACTGTGAAGTACAATTTTCGTTTATTTGAAACGACATATTAAAAAATATTCAATTTATTAACTATCAATATACATACTGAATTTTGTATGGAAATTTCACGGATTTAACTCTTATATAATAAAAATATTTTTTACAAAAAAAGTCTAAAATAAATAAAACTTTTACCCTCAATTTCACCAAGTTTGGTTAGTCTGCCTTCACACATTTCATCTTTTGATGCTCAACTCCTATGTTTTTAGGTGAGGGAAGAAAGAAGAAAGGGGGTTAGTACGGAGATGCCTGTACTCGGTCAGTACGCTTTGTGTTTTTATTCGTTGGTATATGCACAACGATGGCTGCGTGTAATTTTTCTTTTCTTTTTCCCTTTGATTTGCTGTTATTAAAATTATTTTTGTTTTGAAGCGTAAAAAGTTGAAACCCGTTGCTGCGTGTGATTATATTGGCATCTTTAAAAGGGAAATGAAAAGAAGTTGAGCATCAAAAGATGAAACGTGTAAATTCAGACTTATAATAATTTATCACTTATAGCTGTCAAAAAACATTGTTAACTGGAAGTTAAAGTTATAGTTAATTTTAACTGATCTTGGTGAAATTGGGGGTTACTTAAGCTTCTCGTTATTTTTGTAATATGTAAAATAATTTGGTTTCTTGACTTATTCAGCCTGTTCAACGATTTCGACCGTAGAAACATAGAAAATTACATTTAAAACAAAATTCTAAAGTTTGTTTTTGGTTTAAATGTAATTTTCTATGCAAACGTTAACGTTCGAAATCGTTGAACAGGCTGATAATTATTATATTACTTTAAAGTGCAAATATCTTTGTATTACAATGCAACTTAAAATAAATTTTAATGATTTTCTCAATTAATAAAAGGCATTTTAAATTTGGTTATATTTTTTCACATTTGATAACTTTTTCAAAAATTTTGGTTGTAAAAATTGTATTGTACTGGTTTTAATATTACTCTCAGAGTGGCACTACCTTGGTTTAAGAATTTTTTACTTATTTTAAGAAATTCCGCAAATGAATTTCGAAAGTAATCCCATTAAGGATTGTTTTAAGTACGTTTTAGTGTTATTCGTACTTGAATATTTGAATACGACTCGTAAAAAAAGTAAGTAAAAAAACTTACTGCCTGTTTTCAAACTAAAATAAAAATTTTCGTTTAGAAATTTATATTGAAAACAAAAACAAATTTGAGTTTTTGTATTGTTGTTTCAATTAAAATTCCGGCTAACTCAGACTTTAGTCTCTATTATAAATGGCGTCTTCGAAAAACCCATTTCAACAGACATATGAATGTCAAATCAACTTCTTCACTAACAAGGACCCAGAATATGTGAATGTATATTAGACCGACTCAACTTGTGTGGAGCTGAAAAAAGTGTTTCTGTTACCCCTCTGAAAATAAAGCTTAATATGTTTAATGATGGATGATTCCCAAAATATTTTGGTTCTAGCGTTCACCATCCATGAGCTGGACCATTTTTGAAAAAGGTATTTTTTCAGTTTTTCGAATTTTTTTGTACTTTGCTCCAAGGCGTAATAAATAAAATTTGGTATCATCGAAAAGAGTTTTTGAAGCAGCATCCAATGATATATAAAACTTGCCCACTTGCGACCTACTAATTGAGATATTTAACTAAATACATATTTTCGTTTCGGGTTTTCATACAAATTCTTCGTATGTGGAAATAATGCTCTGCTTTTCAAATTGAATCTGCCTTCGACCAATGAAGGCAGAAACAATATATTTATCCGTTTTAGAGCTTTTTATGAATTTTTGTATCGATCTGTTTGTGAATAGTTTGCATATTATAGGTATTGCTGCATTTTTCCACGTTTTCGAAGCATATGTTAAAACTTGTTCAGCAAACAAAAAAACAAATGGTTAATTTTTTTTTAGAAATTTCAGAATTTACTATAAAGTTGCTCTGACTTCCATTTATAATGGGTTTTTAGCCATCGTTGAAAGTAATTTGAAAAAGGGCTACATTTAGCAACCTTTAATTCGATTTTATGAATAAATCAAATAATTTTAGCATGGCAATATAATATTTTTTATCTCTATTATTTTTTACTGTAGATTAGCCCGCAAAAGGTTATGATTATGATTTTCCTTTAAAATATTTCAAACTAATAGACTCATGTGATTTCTATGAGGTGAAAAATAACGACATTGATTTTATCGAAAATTAAATTAATCCCAATTTACAATTTCATTTTAATGAATTATTTTTGTTATTGAATTTTAATGTGTTTTTATTTAAAAAAGTTTTTAGCCATCGTAAATTTAGCCATTTTGGTCACCAAGTTTTGGCAACACAGGTCCACAGTAACCTTGTGCGGAAAGTAAAAGTAGCAGTTTTTAGATAATTTTTTTCAAATTTGGTCAATTCGTTTTAATTGTCATAAGAACGAAACCTATGTGCATTGTGAGAATCGGTCTATAATACCATATAGTCCCCATGCAAACTTCTTTCTTTATGTCCATAAACCATTTAATCATTTGACCCAAAATATCATAATGCAAATTGAATATGGTTGAATCTGTTCAGCTTCCATTTAAATATCAATCCCTAAAATATTTAAGCTATTTTATCCTGTTTAATGTTAATATAATTTAAAATTTGGCGACCTTGCCTTTAATCCCTTTAAGACAAAATATCCATAGATTTGGTGTAGGGAATGGTAAATGAATTCCAAAATCGATTTTCGATTTTTCGATCGACTTTTTTCATTTTGATTTTTGAAATCGATTAATCGAACTTCAAAAGCGATTTTAAAATCGATTTCAAACTGTTTTAAGATTAATTTGCAAACTTATTCTTTTTACCACAAAGGGGGATCACCATCATTTTTTTTGGAAATATACTGGAGAAATTGAACTGAGATTTTTACAGTGGGTAAATATGACTCTGATTTTAATTTTCTTGCAAAAAGTGAAAATGTGTAAGTTTTGAGATGACCTTAAGAGGGACAAGTGCGATATGTATGTATGTACATTTTACATATAAAAATTGTGTTCTTGTGTAGTAAATCAGGCCAGTCCCATAAATCAATGCCGATCGAAAGTGATTTCGTTTCTTGCTTCACATAAAACGAAATTACTTTTGATCGGAATTGATTTCTGTGGCATGCCAGAATGTATGGATAGTATTTCAAAGGATTATGACAATAGTTCCTGATCAGTGGCGTCTGTTTCTTTGCTAAATTACTATTAAGCTAGTTTTAGAAAACAAACGTTTGCATGTCATTGATGTCGGAAAGATGGAGAGATATTTTCTTGTAATTTTGATTTGTTTTTTCACTCTGCTTATTACTAGATTTAAATATCACACACTTTTCTGTTTGAATATTAGCATATTTCCATAGGAATGCCATGGTTTAATTTATTTGTTGTGTTTCTATAATATGTTCATTTTTACAAATCAGACTTTCGGTGTTCAGTGACTCTAATTTCTGAAGAACAAGAGCCCCTATGTTATAGTTGGAAGTATACCAAGGGTACTAATAGGTAAATAAGTAAAACTACAACTTATTACTTGGAATAAACATACCACCTACGCACCTATGCATGCACAAACAAATATCCAGCTATATTGTGCATGCCATGCCCATAATTTATGGATTTAATTAAGATTAAAATTAAAAACTACCACAATTTTGATAACAATAAAAAAAATCGATTTTAAAAGCCCAATAATCGATTTCAGTATAAAATCGCATAAGCAAATTCGATTTCAAAAAATCGATTACGATCGATTTACCATTCCCTAATTTGGTGTATTTTTATTACATTCAGTACAAATAACTCTTACATGAATCATATTTTGATTTTTATGCATATTTTTAAAAAAAATTCTAGTACATATTTTCAAATTAACATTAACATGTTTACTTGGCTGCATTACTGCTGTGTTGTTGTCAAATTATACTGAGGCAATTAACCGAATAAAATGTATGTGTTATTTTGTTTTGGGTGTTACATTTTTAAGGCAAACACCCAATTTGGGTAATTAAGCGTAAGGCAATTAAACGTGGATTTATGTTTGAAAAATGGAAGAAAAAAACGGGGACTTAAAACTCGAGGTAAACAATCATTAAAGGCATTTAAGCGTGGGCTAATTAGCCGAGTTGTACTGTATTGTAGAAATTACAAACGGAATGAGAAACTTATATACAGGTATGTATACTCTCTCCACCTGTGGTGAAGGTTAAAAAAAACAAGCCACTTTAAGAAAACATATTATTCAAACAAAAATACTAATTAATTATTTACTCATAAGATCTTTTTGTTAAATTCATAAATATTTTATTTGGTTTAGTTCTTAATTTTACTTTTGTGGATAAAAATACACATTTAAAAAAAATAATGTATGTTAAAACAGCTAGAGTATCTATAAGTTATATTCGGTTGTGCCGAATCTTGTATACCCTTTACCGCTCTTTTACAGAAGTAATATTTATTTCGGGAGGACATTTCAACAGGGATTATGTAAGACATTAGATCTATTTAGACCGTTTGACATGAATTGTCCTCTTGACTGATTTTTAAAACTAAACAAATCACATATATAGAGAACATTTGAGCTTAATTAAATCAACCTTGCTTATTTATATGGAGCATATCAGACCATATTCCAATGCGCGAGATTAAATAATAGAGCGATTTGACTCATTTGCCATATTATATACTTTAACCTAAGAGATTTATTTGTATATAACTCAGTCGATCGACCAGTATTTAACTAAGATTATTTAAGGTCTAAGTGAAATATTAGGCAACCTAATACCCGGCATATCTGTCTTTAGAAGTCTAGAAGACTCATATCGTTAAAACAATTTCGCGACTTAGAGCGAGAATATTTTTAATATGGTCTTAAAGTATTCATGGACTACAAAATATTATTGAGTACTTTTTTGCTATTAATTTGGTCGTTTTGCTCCTACTGTTCAATAAGATGGGCGTTATATAAAACTTACGCACACATATGCGTATTGTTTGTCATGTCAAAATATTTTTTTTTATTGGGCAGAATAAATCAAAAGACTTTAAACTATATCCAATCTATAGTGGCATCTTCTAATATAAACAGGCAATTGTATTGTACAATATCAATTGTGTGGGTACCTAAAAATAAGGTAACAAACGGAATGACAACTTTAATATGTATAACCTTTTCAGCTGTGGTGAAGGGTATAACAAAAAAAAGCATAGTCGGGCAAGCCAGAGCATATAATAGTCTAGCCAAGGCCAACAGCTGTGTTTATTTTTTTGAAAAAAAAAAAACGAAATTTTTATAAATAAATAATACAATTAACCAAAGTAAAGTTAATTCAACACACAATTTTTAGAAAACATATACAGCCCAATTATAAATAAAAATTCCCCGAGAGTTTTCTCACATTTTTCTTATGTAAATTCAGTTGCAAAAAAAAGGGAAATCGAAAAAAACTCCCGGGGAATTTGTATTCATAATTGGGCTTATAATTAAAAAAATTATAAGGGTTTTCACGATATCGCTTAAAATTGCGATTTGTGCCAATGGGAAAACTTGCGAAACGCGTTTCATTAAGATCCTTTTTAATTTTTGTGGAATTATAAGCAAATAGTGTCTGTTTGTAAGAAACGTCCATAGAAAAATAAATTTAAAAAAAATGTTTAAATAACAAGATTTTGTCAATATTTTTTTTTTTGGGAATACAAAATTTATTATTAATAAGATTTTTGTATGACATGCTTAATTCTCAATTTTTCATATTTGATAAATACACTGAAATTTATTATTGATGGGATAATCTATTCCTATGCGCATTTCACTGGTTGCTTAGGCCCGATCATCAGTAAACTTCATCCAAATATTTTAGAGAAAATTAAAGATATTATACAAATAAAAAATATTTAGCGAATAAGAATTATAAGCACCAGTTTTACTTGTAACAACTTAAGCAAAAACAACAACAATAAACAGTGAGTTTATCTTTTCTTACATTCCCCACTACAATTGGTTGGAATTCTCCCAACATTAATTGTTATCAAAATTGCATAAAGAAAGCCAAAGAAAAATGTTCTAAAACTTTTGCAAGAGTTAATTGTTTGTGATTTAAAAACACTTCAAGTTTTTATTGAAACCGACAGTAAGAATTAAAAACAAATCTGTTTGTATAAATGCACAATTGAACAGCGCAAGTTTACAAGTTGAAAATGGCAAGTTGTGTAAATGAATTCTCATACAACTTTTGAGAGTTCATTTGTGAGGGCGTACAAATGCACAGATTGCGAGACTTTTAAGCAGGGAGTTCCAAAAATTTTTTGGTTGTGTATCACTAATGAGATTTGGGGTACAAATGTACCAAATTTGGTACAATCGCAACTTCATTTGTACACTGGTACAATTCATCAATTTTTGATACAATTAAAAAAAAAACAATACCCACGAAGTTTTATCATTTTTTTGAGGTTGATTAAGGAGTTACACTTTTCTTTTCTTTTTGTATTATTGTTAATTAATGTTCGTATATTATACTAACATATAAAGTATATACATACATACATAAGTATATGTACTCGTATCCCTGTAGAAGCCTTGAATTAAGTGTCTCCAAATCGCCACTTTTGTCTATTGTGTCTACATTTTTCGCTGCCTTTGAGAAAAATAGAAATAGACAAAATTTTGCTTCTTCTTAATTTTTATACCCACACCACAATAGTGAAGAGGGTATTATGCAATTGTGCTGATGTGTGAAAAACTACAAAATAATACTATCTGAGTCGATTTAGGGATGTCCCTCCGTCCAACTGGCTGACTGGTTGCCTTTCCATGTAACCTTGTGCGTAAAGTACAGGTCGCAATTTTTAAGGTAATATGAAATTTTGAACATAGGTTTCAATTCATAAGGACAAAATTTTGAACATAGGTTTCAATTCATAAGGACAAAGCCTACTAAAAATGGTGAGAATCGGTTTATTATTTTACATGTTTCTATACAAACTTCGTCCTGGAATAATGTAAGTGCCTATAAACCATCCTATTACTTTGGTATTTAGTAGAGTATCCACATTTTTCCGCGATTAATTGATCGAATAATTAAAATAGCCAAATTCGAATAACAAATAACTCGAACAATTTATGTCAATTAATCGATTAAAATTAATTTCTTGGAAAATTCTGCTCTTGCATCTATCTTCATTACTCATACTGTTAAACATATTTTAGTCCATTTTTAGATTTGAGCGTGTGTGATAAATTATGTAAATCACATTCAACATTTTTTATTTTTTTTCGAATTTATTCTATGAAAAAAATAAAAAATGTTGAATATAATACAAAGTAACCTACGAAAGGAAAAAATTCCCAGTTTGTACTTATGTAAATCACTTTTAACACGGTTCAAACAACTGCAGTCGAAACCAAAAACTGTCAAACAAAAACCGAAAATTTGTGTACAAATTTTCGCTTTTTGGGTTGTTTTGATAGCGACTGTTTACATATAATGAATCAGAAGTAAAAGCAAAAGTTTATTTGGCCAATGACAAATGAAGAAGTGGAAGAAATGGCAGACTTTCTACTTTGACTGCAGTTTTGAACGCTGACTGTATCTTCTATTCGGCTGGATACTGACGTTTAAGATAAGATTAGATATGTCTAAAAAACCTAAGCGTACTTGTTCGAAAACGATGTGTCTGATTTTTATCGTAAAATAAAAAAACGTTAAAAAAACTTACTCAACCCATAGAGTAGAGTTTTAAAATAAAGGAAATTTAAAGGGAATTACAAAAATATATATATAAGTTATCAGCCATGTTCTGAAAACCGAATACATACGAGTGTAATTGGAATAAAACAAATGTTAAAAAAAGATCGTGTTTTAAAAGTTTATAAAAAAATCCTTTAATATAATGTACATTGAATCCTTAACTTCTCTTAAAATCAGGAAAAACAGCGATAATTTTTTAAAAAAAATGTAACGGTTAATCTCCACTGATTTAAATTTCACTCGATTTTAAGAAATAATAAAAGGGGTTAAAATGTATTTCATAACTGGCTGGCACCTCTCACCCAGGGTTGTTAGATGTGACGATTTTTAGTCATTTTGACGATTTTTTTTAGAAAGAACAGTAAATTGACGATTGACGATTTTTTTTACTAAAATTAATAATGTTATGACGATTTTTTGGCATCAATAAAACACCCACAAGAAATATTTACAATTATGAGTCTAAACACAATGTTTGCGGTGCGGTGCGATTTCTCGTTGCGGGAGAGAAAAATAAACATAATACAACGGAAGACGGCGACGGAAATAGTTGTCATTTTTTGTTTAAATTTTATTAATTTATTTGTGCATACATTTTCATCATGTTGTTTGTTTTCAATAATGTTGTGAACATAGCCAATTATTCAAAAACTATGGCAACATCAGAAAGAGAACTAGTATCAGAAATTGAGAGACAAGGCGAATTAAATTCTACGATTTTTTCATTATTTATTACCAATGAACGGAAGTTTTTTAATTCCTTTCAAAACAGCAACCAAATAATTTTTTTAAGATTTTTGCTAAGAAAATATTGCCATTTGTCGATTCAGTGTTTTTAAAAACTTGAAAATAAGTTTAAGGTTCTGAATTTAGGTTATTTCTAGAAGTATATTTATATAGTACATAATTAAAAATACACGTAGGAATTTCCCATTAAAAATATTTACACATGAGCTGTGGCTACGAGGGCGTTGTACCAGTCACCCCCTAGAATGAAAGATATCTCAATAAAATTTCTAAAACATGAAAAGTTCACTTCACTTACCTCATCACTTATGCCATCTCGGATCCCGTCCCCAAAAATCCAATTTTTTGCAAGACAAGAAAGTCTTTCAAAACTAAGTATGTGTAGGTTTTGATATGCTCACTTTTATGACACCCCTCCAATTAAGCCCCTTTTTCTTTTTCACACAAATATTACATTAAACCAGGTAGAAGCCAATACAAACCAAAAAAAATATTCCATCAGTCACGCTTTAGAATAAAAGGTATGGTTGGAAAAACTTTGTTTTATATATATAGCATCACCATTTAAAGTCAAATTTCCTCGTAAGGTATATCATTATTAATGGCTAGGATACTGTTTTATGTTTGTATTTAATCCTTTTTTTAATCTAACTTAAAATTCTTGATGGCATTTGTGATATCTCGTATCATTTCTCTCTGATGTCTTATTTGTTTCCATGCCAAGAAAGTCGTTCTAAAGCTTAATATATCCAGCTTTTAAAAAACTCGCCGCGCCCCAATTTAATTTATATAATTAAATTGTCATTACAGTACAACATAGCCATCTTGAGACTCGTCAAGATTTACATACACCGACTACCCAATTTATAATTTTTCGCATATATGTTTTTAAGCACTCATTGATTCGTAGGCATTTAATTAGTTTTGTATTTTTAGAGTTAAAGCCGTATTCTCGCCATTAACAATAAAAAAGATACGATGAAATTTGACTTTAAATGGCGTTGCTATATATGGGGCAATCCAAATCTAATCGGACAGTATATTGATTCCCTTTGTTTTTTACTGTGTTGATGTTCCCTCTCAACAGCACATTTTTTTCAGATTTTTTTGGCTTATGGTTACGGAGATATCGAATATTAAAAAAACACGTTATAAGAAAACTATGTTCAAATAAATACTCATAACTTTTTTAATATTAGCACAAATGGAATAATTAATTTTTTGTATTTTTTTTTTTTTTTTTGTCTATTATCCAATAAAAAATAGAAAACAATTTTGCACATTGGGCTGGCGGTGCCTGCCAGCCAACAGTCAAACATCAATCTTTAACCAGAGGTACTGGTGGTTCCAAATGTTTAAAAATCTTAAAAAAAATACTAAAATAAAATAATCAACATTTTTTTTTTTATTTTTTGAATTTATTCTATGAGTTAAATTTCAGTTTTGTATTTTATAAAGCTTTTTTGTAATAGTCTTATTCCTTCAATTTTTCAGGAATGACTTTATACACTACCAGACTATTATATTGTATCTTCTTGTTACATTTTATCTACGCTCTCCTTTGGATAGCAATGAAGTATATTGTATGCACAGAAAAATTTACAATTATTAGACACCAGCAGAATGTAATGCATTTTCTGGCCCGCTACGGCCTTCGTCAGCATTCTTTGTGTCACACTGGATAGTGATACTTTATAAATTGAATGTATTTAACTCAACTATTTTAACAAATAGAAACTGGGAATTATTTCCTTTCGTAGGTAACTTTATATTATATTCAACATTTTTTTTTTATTTTTCGAATTTATTCTATGAGTTAAATTTCAGTTATGTATTTTATAAAGCTTTTTTGTAATAGTCTTATTCCTTCAATTTTTCAGGAATGACTTTATACACTACCAGACTATTATATTGTATCTTCTTGTTACATTTTATCTACGCTATCCTTTGGATAGCAATGAAGTATATTGTATGCACAGAAAAATTTACAATTATTAGACACCAGCAGAATGTAATGCATTTTCTGGCCCGCTACGGCCTTCGTCAGCATTCTTTGTGTCCCACTGGATAGTGATACTTTATAAATTGAATGTATTTAACTCAACTATTTTAACAAATAGAAACTGGGAATTATTTCCTTTCGTAGGTAATTTTATATTATATTCAACATTTTTTTTTTTTTTTTATTTTTCGAATTTATTCTATGAGTTAAATTTCAGTTATGTATTTTATAAAGCTTTTTTGTAATAGTCTTATTCCTTCAATTTTTTTTGCCATACTGTCCGATATGGCTTGGATTGCCCCATATATTTTTTAAATTATTAAAAAAAAATTTTTGAAAATCGTAAAAGTTCCGAATCGCTAAAATCCGCCAAAAATAAAAAAACGTCGCCGTGAAATATACAGACCCTCTTTCTTCGAAATCATTCACTACACGATAAATAGTGCGTTTTGTTGGCACGTTGTTTCTCCCAAAAATTTCACGTCACTTTCTCATCGTCACAGTCATCGATGATTGATTTCGATAAAATATTTAAACGATTTAAACACGTTGGTTTATCGAATATTTTTCCATAATAAATTTGCCATTTGTCTATTTTACGACTGCCAAATATGAACTGTTAAGACTAATGTTTACTAAAATGGCGGCAAAACAAAGTTTTATTTAGAACAAAGTAAAAATGACTAGTGAAGACAAACAAGGAACATTGTACTACAAAATAGTAAATAGTAGTCTACTTAAAGAAAGAATTTTTGTGGTTAGCATTAAACAAATATTGGATATATGTACATTAGGGGTATAACCAATTTTTTGGCATAGTACCATGAGTTCAACCATGTCCTAGTAACCACGAAAATTATAATCTTTTGTAATTTTTCTCAAAAAGTTCACGCACCAATTGGTTTTTCTAAACCAATGCAATATTTAATATTCATAATTTTATACAGTGTTTTTTATTTATTTTTAATTTTGTTTCGTTAAAAAAGGTTAAAGATACGTTTTGGTTTGCGGAAAAATCTCTTACCATCTCTAAATATTAATGAAATTTCATACTTGAGCTATTTTTTGTTTTAAATAAACATATTATTAATTTTTCTTAAACAAAAATAAAATTAAAAATTTTCAAAACTTCATCGCGGTTGGTGTGTGAATATAGAGATATACGTTCTCTTATAGTTTTTTATGCTCTATCGGACTGTGCTATGCCAATTTTGATATTTTAAATAGTAAAAACTACCAGCATATAAAGAACAGACAAAGAAAGTGTTGTAAAATGATACGTACCTGCCGTATCCTAATAAATGTAAAATGTTGGCCTAAACTGAATTAAATTAAATGGAATTTCGTTATAAAATACTCTTTCAAATTAACAAGTTGTTATTTCATCCATTGTGTTTCTTAAGCACTGTTGCCAATAAATACGTCTAGCGATTTTCAAACATCTCTGAGCGGCTCATTTTCGTTACAAAAACCTTTCTCAAATTTTTAATTTACAGATTTCATACTTTTTCTTATTAAGTTTTTTTGTTTTTCTGGCTAAAAGCTACTTGTTAATGTTCAGGGTTTTACGTCCTTTTGTAAGTTTAGTGAACTGAAGATTGTATGTGACATTTTTTTAGGGTTTTAGTTAGTATTTTGTTAGGGTTGTATGTGACAATTCACAAATTTTCTCGATAGATCCCAAGCAATATAATTCACTAACTTTCATCTAACTAATTTTATCTAATTGCTTAAAACGGCGAGTAATTGCCAAAAATAGCGTATATTTTATAAACTATTTGCGTTTTTATAAAGGAATTGGTAAACCCTCCATCACAACTATACCTTTTCCAGTTGTAATTCAGAAAGCGTCAATTGTAATTCAGATTAGTCAATTGTAATTCAGAAAGCGTTTATTGTAGTTCAGATGTGTCAGTTGTAATTCAGAAAGCGTCAATTGTAATTCAGATTAGTCAATTGTAATTCAGAAAGCGTTTATTGTAGTTCAGATGTGTCAGTTGTAATTCAGAAAGCGTCAATTGTAATTCAGATTAGTCAATTGTAATTCAGAAAGCGTCAATTGTAATTCAGATTAGTCAATTGTAATTCAGAAAGCGTAAATTGTAATTCAGATAAGTAAATTGTAATTCAGAAAGCGTCAATTGAAAATCAGAAAGCGTCAATTGTAATTCAGAATATAATAAAAATACAACGAAATATATACGAATATATACCAATATATTTAGCTCTTGATGTAGTGAAATTTTTTTTTTTTGGACTTTGGACTTCAAGAAAAATTCTTGACAAAAGTACGAAAAAACAGAAGTAAGGAAAAACAGGTAAAATCAATTAAAATGGATAATCATTCAAAAAAAAAAAAAACCAAACTTTGATCTACCAAAGGTTAAAATACAATTTGGTTTAAGGATTGATATTTGACTATTGACGTCAGCAGTCATCGATGGCTGCGAGTGTAAAACGGCAAATCCATCTGAGGAGATCGAGTGGTTGCGATCGAAACATGTCATGGTAAACTGCCGGCCGCGGTTCGAATCCCGGCCACGGTCAAAAATGAAAGATTATCAATAACAATTTTAATTAATTTTCATGTTGTAAAATTCCTTTCTTCATAGAAATAATTAAATGAAAATTAAATTTAATGAACTTAAGCCTAATTAAAAATATTAAAAATTTGGATATAAAAATAAATAGTTAATAAGATTTCTTTGTTTTCTGAATTACAATTGGCGATTTCTGACTTACAATTGACGCTTTCGCAAATGCAATTGACAATTTCTGATTTACAATTGACGCTTTCTGAATTACAATTGACCAATCTGAATTACAATTGACGCTTTCTAAATTAAAATTGGAAAAGGTGTAGTGGCGGTATGCACATATTGATATAAGATTTCGCACAAATTAATTGTACTTAGATGACTAAAAATCGTAAGGTCAAATTTCGTGAAAATCGGACATAATTTACCATAGGCCCCATAAAAAGCGCACTATAAAAAACACTTTAGTACGCCGAAAACGGTAACAAATAATGCTATTGTAATAAATTTTGGTTTGTCACAGTTTTATATGATAATAAATGACACTGTCAACTTTCGTGCCGGTCGCTCCATAACTTACCATTGGCCCCATATAAAGCCTTCTCTCGGAAAAAAATTGTGTACACGTAAAACCGTAACGCTCTTAACCTATGCTCTATTATAATAAAATTTGGTCGGCCATAGTTTTCTAACTGTATGTGTAGGGTATCAAAGATTACTTTTTTCGGAAATAAAATAGATTTAGCTGTATTTTATAGAAAATTCCCGCTAAATTAAATATTTAGCGGTTTCTAGCGGTTTTTAAGGCCGATTTCGCACGAGGTGTTCAAAAAAAGTTGGCAACAGTGTTCTTAAGCATTCAAAGCAGTGATGTCAATTGTGGTTGTATTGCTTTATATTAGTTTAGTGAATAAAGAAACAAGTATTCTTAATAAAGATAAAAAAAAATACATAAGCATCTGCCGCTTGTGCACTCGTCGCTTGATAATCGACGACCAGGGATGATAAATGAGAAAACCAATATCGTACTAACGAACTTTTAAAATCGTAGTTTTTCGACCCCAATAGTACTAAAACATATTTTATAATTTTTTTTATAAAAGAAAAGGTCTTGTTTCTATTAGACTTGAAACAGCTGGCACATTCATATAGTCTATTTCGTTTCTTTGTTTTTATAATACATATTTTGGCATGAAATTTTTTTTTCCACATTCGCCAAAGAAAATATTTCTTCAGTTATTCTACACACAAAAATATTGTGATGCCAAATAATTTGAGCATTTGACGATTATGCTGTTGGGGTAAACAAAAACTTGTTGTCGTAAATGAAAACCTTTTGTCGCAAGAAAATTTCCAACAAAATTTTTTTTACCGCAACAACATGAAAGTATTTGAAGTTTTTCAACAGCAAAATTATTTGTTGCAAATGAAATATCTTTTGTCGTTAAAGGTTTTCCTCTGAAATAAAAGCACATTGAAAATTGCTGTTGACGTAAATGATTTGCATTTGCAGGAAATAACAATTTTTGTTGTCATAAAATATTTATTTTTTAAATCAAATAATATTACTGTTGTCGTAAAAAAAATTGTATTTGAACTATGAATTTACACTTTGGGACAAAAGAAACAGACTTGTTGCTACAAATGCAAAATCTTGTTGGGCACAATCCGAATGTAAATTCTATTTGAATCAAAATCAATTTCTTTTGGCACTACAGTCTTTTTTTTTGTGTGTACTGAGGTCTGGAAACATTAACTGATCTAATTCATTTTTCTTTGTGGTCATTTTGGACCAAAAAACATAAATATTTTCGTTTTTTTAAGTTTTGTTAAGTATCTTTATCCCATAACACTCGAAACTCGTAATTAATAGTGTCATTATTTGCACTTTCATTTAGAAATATTTTTAATAAAAGCTGTACTATATTGGTTTTTACTGAAATCACATTTTTTGGAGTAAATTTTGCTAGCCAGTTTAAAATTTCGTCGTCGAATTTAACTTTATTTCTTTAAGCCTCGCAAAATTTTATATAGTTTTATACAGTGGTATCCCGCTTTAACGTATACTCAGTTTAACGAATTCGCGATTTAACGTACGGTCATATTTTTTTCATTGAGTACCTTCCCTAGAGGGAAGCGAACTGACACCGAAGTAGTCCCGTGATAGGTCTTTGGTGGTAGAGACCGGTTCTAGTTCTAACACTTTATATGAATAAGACCTATCACTTTTACATGGGGTTGTCATTGGAGGGGGTCAATTGACACCATTTGACCAGTCACAGGTCTATTCGCCATGAACGTACTTAGTGTCAGTTACTAAAATGTAGTATTATATCAATACAATGTAGTATCATTTCAATAAAACAAGTCCTAGAATTAAATTCAAGAACCAAATTTTAGAAAGTACCAAAAAATGTGTCACAGCACCGCTGAAGACTGTACTGAAATTCATTACTTTTTCTACTTTTTTGTTCTTCATAAACCAGTTAAGGGACTGGTTCTTCTTTCACTGGTTATGGCTCCTTTCTTTTTGTACTTGTTCTATTTTCACAAATCCCAGGACCAGTCTGTTGGACCAATTGACACAAATTTCCCGCAGGGTTATAATACGAACAGACAGTATATTTTTGTACTCTATATAACGAATTTTTACAAAAAAAAAAAATTAAAAAACAAAATAGAAAGATTGCAACAGCGCTGCCAGAAATAAGATTTTACCTTATTTTCTAAGATTTTTTAACCGAAAAAAGATTTTAAGATTTTTTCCCCAAAAACAAGATTTTTTGTTTTGTCTAGACGAAGGAAGGTTAGGTTCAATTAAAAAATCTTCTTTGTTCCGATTTGGAAATTTCTAAACTAAATAATGCAACCTTGCGGTTTACTTAAAAAGGAACCTCTGTTTGGCGTTTAAGGGTGATTAATCAGGTGTAAGCTTTGCACGCTTATTCTTTTGCAAAAACAGAAAATATTGCAAAAATTAAATAATAGCAAAGACATTAAATGGAAAAGTTATGTAGGTACAATTTGAATATTCTGTTGTTTTTTTTTTTTTGTTTATTTTATGTATTAAATAAAATATGAATTGTTTTTATTATTTATAATAAGAAGACTACTTTTTTTCCAAAAATAAGATTTTTTCTTCCAAAATAAGATTTTTTTTGGGTGAAATTAAGATTTTTTGCTGAAATTTTCTGGCAGCCCTGCGTCTATGACTAGTTCTTCAGTGGCAGTCTAGAAGCAAAGTTGAAAAGTTGTAACAAAACACTACTATTGCTGTAAAGTAAAGTTTTTTCTTCCAATTAATTAACTTTATCTAAAATCTAGCCTTAGCGAAAAATTAATAATTTATAATTTCAAACGTGCAGTAATCGTGTTTTATTGAAGAAACTACACTTTATCAAATTAAAATCCCACATGTATTTGTATGAGATGTGCCACTTCCAATTCATCAATCCCGCCCACATATTATCGGATGCTGTGTATTGATAAACAAGATCCTTGTACCTAATTTGGAAACTTAAGCTCTTGCCGTTCTCCAGATATACATACATTAAACAACAGCAAGAGATTTATGGGTAAAATAAGAGACAGTTGTGATTTTTTTGCTGATACTCCGCGATTTGAGGACTATATGTGATTTAAATATAGAACAACCTAGTCCACCATATCTTGGGTCATCGGAAACTCATTGCAACAGACACACGGTCAGCCAGACATTGTTAATTCAATTTTGCTACTCATAAGGTCCCAGAATATATTTACTTTGTAGGGTCTATGATCAGTATTGTAGAAATTACAAACGGAATAACAAACTTATTATGCCATTTTACCTTCGGTTAAGGGTAAAACAAAAAAATGTCGCATTTTAAATGCATTAAAAAAACAAGACATTTTTTGTTTGTTTTATTTTTTTGTTCAAAATTTTATTATATTTTCTAGAAGAAGTCAAATATTTAAAGTTAAAAAACAAAAAAAAAAAATTGTTATAGAAATAGGTATGTACATAGATTTGAGCATATTGTCGTTCATTTCGTTGATTTCTAAATAAAAGCAATTGTGTTGGACGCATATCACCAAGTTCCAAATTCTGTAGAAGATTTTTTATGCGTTTCTGCTCTGAGAGAGCATAATTAATGTTCAAGGAGCCGTGCTTTTTATGTGTCGTACATGTTATCCACAGGTGGACTTAGCGCAATATCACCAATAAACTGAGTCTTTTCGTGCGATCCGTAGAAAGGGTTTGGCATCCCAGAACGGAGGAATCCGTACTGACACTCTTGCGATTTTCGCAACTTCGTTATTGGCAACAACGAATAATTCTGTAAAGTGATTTCTGGTATTAATAAACCTAAATTATACCAAATTTAAATACATTACTAACATTTAAGCGTTTTATAAGTTTTAAAGTGCATTACTGAAAGCTGCTTTATATGAGACCTATGGCAAATTATGGACCGATTATCACAAAAGTGCAAGGTGTTATTTTTGGCCATTAAAAGCTAAATTGGACAACATTTTACTACAATATCTATATTTGCTACGGGTTTCAAAGTAATAAATGTTTGCCGAGAGTGGGCTTTATATGGGGTCTATGGCAAATTTTAAACCTATCTTAACGAAATTTGACAGTTGGATTTCTAGTCTTAAAAGCCTGTGGCGGACCAAATTTTATAACAATATTTGTTATTGCTTTAGGCGAAATAAGCCGTTTTTCGAGAGTATGCTTTATATGGGCCTATCTTAATTAATTGACCGATCTTTAAGAAATGATGTAGTATAATTTTAAGTCGCTAGAACGTATTTGTGTGAGTCAGTTCGTGCATTTCGGTACCATATATTTTGGCTTTTGTAGCAAAATTGTAAATTTTTCAAAGTTGGTGGCTTCCCATTTTTACCCGTCATTTCTACTAACAGATGTCTTGTCATGTTCGTTCCGAACAGTTTTCTTAACATTTGTATTTTTATTAGTTTTTTGAATTAACTGTCAAAAATCGATTGTGTTAAATACACTATAGTGCAAAGATGCCCAGTAGTGGCTGATATCAGCAAATTAAACTCACACGTATACTTACGCTCTTTTGTTTGATTGTCAATCAACCAATAGGAAATCAGCATGTTGAGTGGGAGAAACAAACTACACTGGCAGAACTTCTGTGTCTTATTTTATATTTTAATCGTTATCGAGACTGCTGTCAGTGAACATATAAATTGAAATTATTGCGATATATTAATGATGTCAGCCGAAAAGTATTTTATGTTACAAAATGCTTTTGATGACATGCAATGTCTTATTTGTCATAAGACATTTAGATGTCCGCATATATAAATTATATATGTATGTATGATATATATATATATAAAGGGTGGTTAAATTGTAAGGGACGATGTTGAATGTGAACCACACCTAAACGCCAAGTTTTTTTCCGAATTTTATTCGACATTTTTCAATTTCAGACTAACTCAATTTGAATCATGGAAAGATACACAATCGAGCTACGCGTTAAAGTTATTCAGGCTTATTATGAAAATAGGAAATCAAATCAAAATGCATATCGTGCAATTTTCGAAGAAAATCATCTTCAGTGGATTCGTCAATAAGCAGAATTGCGGCATATGGGCGAATGATAATCCAAGAGTGATTGTCGAAAAACCAATGCACCCACAAAAAGTGACCGTTTTGTGCGGTTTATTGGCTGGCGGCATCATCGGGCCGAATTTTTTCCCAAATGAGTCCGGTCAGGCAGTTACTGTGAATGGTGTTCGCTATCGTGAGATGATAACGAACTTTTTATGGCCCGAATTGGAAAATATGGATGTGGACGATATGTGGTTTCAACAGGACGTTGCCACTTGCCACACAGCTAACGAAACAATGGCTCTTTTGCGCAACAAATTCAATGGCCGTGTTATCTTACGTAATGGCGATGTCAATTGGCCGCCAAGATCATGTGATTTGACACCGTTGGACCTTTTTCTTTGGGGTTATTTGAAAGAAAAGGTGTACGTCGATAAGCCAGCAACAATTCAAGAGCTAAAGGATGAGATAATTCGGCACATTAACGGCATAGAACCTCCATTATGCCTCAGGGTCATCGAAAATTTGGACCATCGGATGGAGGTGTGCCGCCGTGGTCGCGGCGCCCATTTGGCCGATATTTTGTTCCATACATAATTGAGTAGTATCAATATATCATAATAAAATAAAATGACAATAATTTCCTAAATAGTTTGTGTTTTATTCAAAATCAACATCGTGCTTTGAAATTTTAACCACCCTTTATATATATATATATATATATATATATATATATATATATATATATATATATATATATATATATATATATCTCAATACATTCATCAAGAGTATTACTAAAATAAATACATTCATCAAGAGTATTACTAAAATATGTACATTCATTAATTTTACATTTTCCTTTTGTTTAACAAAGAAACAGAAAAAAATTGACAACACCCGCCACACATATGCTTTTGTCGCAATCTCGTTGACGACTAAATAAAATGAATAGCAAATTGTTTTCTTCCAGTGTAATTTCGTCAATCTCACCAATACTACTACCTTGGGCATCTTTGCTATAGTGTAACCAGTAGGTTGGGTTGTTAGATGTGACGATTTTTCGTCATTTTGACGATTTTTTTGAGAAAATACAGTAAAATGACGATTGACGATTTTTTACTAAAAGTAATAGTGTTATGACGAATTTCTGGCATCAATAGCACACTAACAATAAATATTTACCAATATTACTTATTAATCGACCTTTTTCTTTACTTTATTATTATTTTCTTAGATTTAATCTAAATGGGCTTTCAAGGTCATTTTTCTTTAAATAAAAGATTATTTATTTATATTTTCATCCTACGTTTCGTTGGTATTTTCCAACTTCATCAGGGATTTTCAGTTTATTAAATCTGGCAACGACACAAAACAAAAATAAAATAATATTTAGAAACAACTATAATAAAGTTCCACATTACAACAACCAAACTTACATTTAATCTTTGTTAAATTTACATTTTATAATAAAAAACACACAAGTTTTACAACATAAAACACGAAGTTGTTTAAAATTAATAAAAAAAAATAAAAATAAAAAAGTAATTTAATATCACAGCTTATTGTTGATGTATCACAGTTGAACTAAAACTAAATTATTGCGATTGTGTAATTTGCATTTGTGCCGTCTTTATCCTCCTTTCTATTTATTGCATTGTTTGATTTTTCCTGTATTCGAAGACTTTCAAGAGTGTATCGTTTGTTTGTGTTTTTCTCTCTGTTTAATATTTTAACTATTTCAATATCAATATAGTGTCCAGTATCAAAACAATGCGTTGATAATGCTGTTGTTAATTTCTGTTTGTTTATATCAGTTTCATGCTCTGCTATTCTCGTGCCTAAGCTTCGTTTAGTTGTCCCTATGTATATTTTCCCACACGTTTCGTCTTCTTTGCCCACACATGTAATTTCATACACTACGTTGCTTAGTTCGTTTTTATCAATTTTGGTTTTTGTTTTTGTAAATAATGTAGATATTGTTTTGTTGGGTCTGTGTGCTAATTTTACTTGTTCATCTTCTATAATTTCTCTAAGTTTTTGATTATCGGTAAGTTTTGGTAAGTATGATACACTATAGTATTTAGTGTTGCCAGATGTATTATTTATGGTAGTTTCCCTTGGTTTTTTGTTACTTAGTTTGTTCAATAAATTATTTATTATATTTTTCGGATAACTGTTTTTAGTTAGGATGTCTTTTATTTTAAAAATGTTTTTAGAAATAAATTGATCATTACTTATTTTCATTACTGTTGTTATTAGGTTTGTTGCTGTATTTATCTTTTGCCTTAAAGGTTGTGTTGAATTACTATTTACAATTATATTGGGAACAGTCCAAAACGTAAGTCAATTTTTCGAAATACAAAAATTATTGGAAATTTAACAAAAAAATTATACGCCCCTTAACAAACCAGGTGGCTTTCATTAGAAGTATTAGTAATTCGAACTCTACAATTATATGAATGCCATCGATACTGTCAAAAATAAGCAATAGAGCCCCGATTTCCGCTTTTTAAACATTGGTTAAATCCGCTTTGCGTTTTTATGATTTCGATTTGCGTCGCTACACGATTGCATTTTTTCGCTAAAGTCATAATCACATGTGAAGAATTTTTCTATTTGCGTGTAAAAAATTCCATTTAATTCTGTTAGGTAAGTTATTCTGAGTGTAGTTGCGTGTTAAGAAATAAGAAATTGGTTCTTAATAAGAAGTTGTGTAGAAAAATGAGTGCAAAGAGAAGAAAATGCATTTGTTTGGAACTAAAATTGGACGTAATAAAACGTTTCAAGTCAAGGTTTAGCACCTTCAACAGTAAAAACAATTTGCAGTAGTGAAAGCGCTAAAAATTTATCGTTTAAAGAGTGCTCGAATTAATGGCAAATTAGATTTCATTTTTTATTTAATGTTTTTCTGAATATGGATAAATGAAATAAATAAATTTTTGTTATGTTTTTATGAAAATATATTTTTTCTTATGTAAATATTTCTTTTCAAACGATAAATATGTTTATTTCAGTCCATTTGCTGAAATAAATAGAATAAAACTTAACCATACCACTTTTTTTTTATCATAAATAGAATTTCTTGCTAAAAATTTATATTTTTGAACCAATCAATGCAATAAATTGTCTCTAATTTGTAAATTTAAATATTTGACGATTTGTTGACGATTTTGTTAAATGTACCTGACGATTTTGACGAAATTTGTTAACACTTTTGACGATTTTTGAAGAAAAAAGCCTAACAACCCTGCCAGTAGGTAAGACGTGTTAAAATTAATAATAAAAAATTCGTTAAACCCATGGCCCAATAAATAGATCTGCACGCAACTACAACAATCCAACAATAGAAAAAACAACACGCATTTTGTTTGTGTAAAAATGTATGAAGATGTCAAGAACAAAAGCATTTGTTTGTGTAAAAAATGGTAGAAATGTAAAAAAAATTGCACGTAAAAAACACAACTCTGCAAAAAATCAGCAGGTGTTTCGAGCAGCCCGTTTAGGATAGATTTCAATCCCAACTGCTTTTGATTATTCGAAACAATTTGATGGCAATATTATTCATTTTTTCTGAGTTTTTCGAAAGAACATGCGCTTTCAACAGATGGACAGACAGGATGATAAAGCTAAATCGACTCATAATTACTCAAAGACCAAAAATGTATATCGTTACCTTTACTTAAAAAAAATTAAAAACTGTTTTTTTACAAATTCTGATGTACTTTGATGAGATACATCGGAATTTGTAAAAGACTCGGGTTTGAATTTTATGTTAGTAAGGACGTTTTAAGTAACAATATATTTTATGGGGTCTTAGGTGAATATTAAACAAGTTGAAGATATAAGATTCATTCAGAAGTGCCGCAAGGCTTCGTTTTTTCTCTTTCTTTTTTCCTATCGACAGCAACCATTGCGATTCGTACTCATTTGATTATAGACCAAGCATATCCGATGTTGGTGCTTTGAGGCGGAACATGAATGATACGTTTGGTCGATACCTTGACATAGTCTCGGAATAGGGTCGTGTGAATAGGGTCGATTTAAATGCCTGGAAAACTCAATGTTGCGTGCTGACGCATAAACGCGCGGCGGATCATATGGGGGTATACTAGTTGAGGAATCCGAATCTCTTCATGTTCTGAGCATGCAGATACAATGTAATGTCCGATAGACAGAACATATATTCAAGGTGTCGAAAGAAGCATTCAAGTGCATTTAATAGCTTTATTCCTTACGTTTTTACGCATACTAAAGTATTTTTTGCGAGTGGGCTTTATATGGGGCATATGGTAAATTACAGACCTATCATCACGAAATTAAATTAGTCCTCCATCATAAAGCCATAACCATATTATGGTTGCCTCTAAACATGTTATGGTTAAATATGCCAATAATATGTTTTCAAATTCACAAAAGTAGTTTCCTCTTTTCCAAAAGCAACATGCTGTGGTTGATAACCAACCATGCTATTATGAGTGTTAAACATATGTTAGTTATTATTAACCATAACACGTTCGGAGGCAATCATTATATGGTTGTGGCTTCTTGATGGAGGACTAATTTAACCATACTAATAAGATTAAACAAAATATGTTTTAAATTTTCTTAAAAAATAGTGATGTTAGAGTTGACCATATTTAAACAAGTTTATTCTTTGGGTGTGGGACGGATCAAGGTACCACATCTGTATATATGGGTGGTATATTTATTGAGGAATCAGAATCTCTTGATTTTCTGGGCATGAAGACAAAATGTGCTGTCCGATAAACAGAACATATATTCAAGTTGTCGAAAGAAGCATTCAAGAGTCTCAATTTTTTTAAAAGTTAAAGATATACTTCACTCCATCTGATCTCCTTACTGTTTATACCACCTATACCCGACCACGTATGGAATACAACTCTCATATTAGAGCAGGTGTTTCAAAGTCTATTTTAGAGCTACTCAGCCACGTGCAGGGAGGGGCGCAGGTTCTCAATGTTGGCAGAAGGGTATCCAATTCTATTGACTCCCTCAAGCACCGTCGCAATATGGGTTGTATTTGCCTGTTTTGTCGTTACCACAATGGGATGTGTTCTGATGAAATAAAGAACCTGGTTCCCGAAACCAGTACGTTTGTTCGTAATACACGTTTTTCCCATCCGTTTGTATCGTTTGGCCAGTAAATCGTACAACGCATTACAGGAAAAATTCGTTTGTTCGCCGGACTGTTCGTATGTGTAGGGGAGACTGGGGCAGCTTCGGCACTGGGGTACATTCGTCAATGACGTTTTCGATATGATGCACTTATTTTTCATCACTAACTATTTATTTAAATGTGTCGAAAATCAAAATAAACAACTCCCGCAAAGTTTGTCATCTCTAGCTTACCAACTGAAAAAGCTACACGTGTTTAAGTGTTTTTGTAATATTTTGATTCTCTTTCGTAAGTATTTTGTATTTGAAAATTATCAATATTTTAAATAAAAATTACAAACCAACATTAATAATTGTGCTAGTTTCCTGAAAAATAAATTAAATCTAAATCTTTGTTGAAGAATAAAAGAAAAAAAAGAAAATAGTGCTTTCGGGGAATATTCGGCATTTTCAATTGGGGTCCATTCGACCTAGTCAAACTTGGTCGATATAGTAATAAGCCAATTTATCAAGTTACTGAGATTACTTAAACTCTTGACGACTGCATCTCAATAATAAACTTTCTGATCTCTATTTGTTAAGCCTGAAAATGAAAATATTTCGCTAGTTCTATGGGCCGAAATAAAACTTAAGTTACTAGTCCCAAGATATGTGTTTATATTTCATTAACTGTATCCATCTAATAAAAAATGCTTATTCCGTTTATAACTGGCATATAATTTTATTTTTTATGGAGTTTTTAAAAAACAACTGCCATTAAGAATATAGTCGACGAATGTGCCCCGTCAAATGCCGAAGCTACCCTGGCGTGGGGCACATTCAGCGAAAATGACTTTTTTTTACTAATTCTCAAAATAAAAATAACAAATACTCAGTATTCATAAAATTTTGTACTTATATTTTATTATTCTACATCCAAGGGCAACAACAAGCGATACAATTCTAAAATCTGTTGCATGCATTTTTAAATTCAGGGCTTCAAAAAAAAAGTGCCGAAGCTGCCCCAGTCTCCCCTAATAACCTTCCTGCTGAAGTCGTCCCTCATACTTTCAACATGAATGAATTCAAGTCGTATTTTCGCAAACAGTTATCCCTCTATCTTCCTTCCCATAACCTATTTTCCTAGTTCCAACACAATGCAATGCATTAGTAGGGGTCATCCTAACAAAGAAAAATGTTTAACACGGATGGATAAACTAAGAATACAGTTATTCACCACTAATAGTGCTATATTTGGCGATGCCGGATCTTATACAACCCTTCACCTTGGTGCGATAAGAACAGAAGTAAAAAAGCTCCGGTTTTCTTAAAAATTAGATCATAGGCGAACTTCCCCCAAGCTTCTTATTCCCAAAAAAAATTTAAATCTTGCAATATATAACATTTAGGAAATTCACAAAGTGTACTTTTGTGTCATATTAATTGTATTTGTAATAATATTATGAATGTCATATACATATGTATGTATATCCAAAATTGTAAAGTAATCGTTTATTCTACATAAACCTTAACCCGATGTGATTTCTTTTAGTTCTTGTTAACAATTTTGATAAAAGATAAAGCGTTTGAAAGAAAAGGACTGATATACATATTTTTATACCTTCCACCACAATAAGTTGTGAAGAGGGTATACTAAGTTTGTCATTTCGTGTGAAACTTTTTTAATTATTCACCTCAGACCCCATAAAATATATATATTCTGGCTCCTTGAGTAATTCTAAGTCGATGTAGCCATGTCCGTCTGTCCGTCAGTTGGAAACACGCTCACTTTCGAAAAACTCAAAGAAATAAAAAAACTGGGTGTCAAATTGCTTGTAGTTATCCTAAGCAGTTTGGGATAGAAATCCAGCCAAATCGGTTCAGTAGGATCAGAGCTATGAATCAAAATGTGGAACCACCACTTTAAAAAATTTATAATTTTGTTACAAAAACTAACATAAATGATTGAAAAATGCACGAAATGATATGAAATTTTGCAAATGTTCATTTTATGCACTGTGAAACTTCATGAAGATCGGTCCATAATTTAGCGTAGGCCCTATTTAAACCCTACTCCCGGAAAACATACCATTTGTCGGTCAATAATTTAATATAGGTCTAAGCCGCCACCAATTTTAATGCTGATGTCTGTTTTTATAAAGATTAATTGATAATAAATAGACAACATATAGATATCACTCCTGAAATATTCAAATTGTCGGTGGAGGGTATCAAAGATTCGGCACAGCCGAATATAACACTCTAACTTGTTTTTTTTTTGTAATTCCATCAGATTGACTGAAAAGCAATTCTTTTGTTAAAAACGGCTGCCAATCTGCGCAATTTGCAACATCCGGACTTGTTGCAATATGTGAATAAAAATTGTATGAGTTATGGCTAATTTCACCAATTCTATTTAAATATCAATTCATATTTAAATATAGTTTTTCATATAATTTTATTTTTATTTGACATGAAAAACAAAAACATAAATTGATATAAAATGAAATTGGTGAAATTGGCCATTTAAGCATCTAGTTTTTGCCGTAATTTATTGAAAATTGGGTTTTTTGGTTATAATAAGAGGCTTTATTATATGCGTACCGATACGATGATACGATTTATGGATAATTTTTTACAAATTGTTGGTTTAGTAATTTATTAACAAACCGCATTTTTCCCCCAAAAACCACTTACCACTGCGAAACACTTTTGTAAATTATATGTATATGTATTGGTTTTAACTCTTGCACAAACGACGTTAAAACCCAGTTTTAATATGAATATCTGAGAACAAAAAAAAAAAAAAAAGTTGCAATAACCGAGTCACAAAATTTTGCAGAGTTGCGCTTGTTTAGTCTACAATGTAAATAATTAGGCTGTTGCAATAGACGAAGAGTTGCGTTTTTTGGTGGTTGGGCAACTCGAGGGTGCACTGAAGAATGCAAAAACCATTAAGAACTTGCCCTGATAATAAGAATTAACTTGATATGGCCGGCACCCTGGTCCATAAAGTTAAGAAGTTCTATCGTAAATAGCTTTCTTTATAAATTGTAGTAAGTAAATATTAACTTTCTATTGGATATAGTTTATATATCAGCTGCAGAAAGTAAATTAAATAGCAATTACTACAGCGGCTCATACACTTGCAATAAAATTGTTCAATTTTACGTATTGTACAATTATATCGCCAATGTGTATGTGATATTCGAAGGTGGCACAATGTATTGGCAACAATCAAAAGACTTTTGATTTTTATTGCACAACGAAGAGAAAGTGAAATGTGTTGGCAACATTGTACAATGCTGTTTGTGTTATTTCTATAGGTTATGTTCACCTTTTTATTGAATGAATGAAACCATTGTGCGACTAATTGCATAATATAGGACAAAATGGCAATTATATGGCGACTATCATTTACAATAATATTGCAAGTGTATGGACCGCTTAACAAAATACTAACAATTAATTAGTTAGGTTGAAAATATGTAACTCAAATTGTGCCATTTTATATCAGTGACTATCATGTGACTATAGTTAATATAGCTGAATTAACCCACAAAGCTTTAACCCTTATTGGGTTAATGGTTTAATTTTTAATATAAATCAGTGATGTCAATTGTGGTTGTATTGCTTTATATTAGTATTAGTGAATAAAGAGACAAGTATTCTGAATAAAGATAAAAAAATACTTAAGCATCCGCCGCATGTACACCCGTCGCTTGGTAATCGACTACTAATTGTGTACTCTCGTGGACTAAATGAAAGAGCGTAAGAATGTGTGTGAAGAATGTGTGTGAATTAATTTACACAATTGTGTATGACGCTGACATCACTGATATAAATGCTTCACATAACACCATGGTCCAATTAGTAGGTCTGCTTGAAACGCCTGCTGATTTTATGCAGAGTTGTGTTTTTTACGTGCAATTGTTTTTGTAGCAATTGTTTTTGACATTTCCACCATTTTTTACACAAACAATTGCCTTTGTTCTTGACATCCATATCATTTTTTACACAAACAAAATGCGTGTTGTTTTTTCTATTGTTGGATTGTTGTAGTTGCGCGCAGACCTACTAATTGGGCCATGACATAACACCATCTATTTTAGTTAACTTAAAATTTTCGAAATGAAAACAACGACCAGCGTTACCGTTATGCGACTAAAGTCGCATTTTTGCCCATTTTTTAATGCCGTGCCACTTTTTTGACCCCTTTGTTTTAAATCCCCTTTTGTATCATTTTGTAGTTTTTTGTGCCCCTTTTGCCCCTTTTTGAACCAAATTTTTTTATACTGGCAATCAATGAAGGCGCTGTTCCTGCCAGCTTTTATATATGTCTCTTGAACAAAAAAAAAGTACTGAATATATTTAAGTAACGGCTTTTTAGCCGTGACTACAAAGTGTAAAAACGCCTTGGTAGAATAAGTTTATTTGTTTGTGTGAAGGTTGTAAATCTTTTTTTATTGAAAATACGTTGGTTCTATAAAAATACAGCAATTGTTTTTGTGAATATTTGCAAAAATTTAATATCTCGTGTTAAATGGAATTGTAAATTCATTATGGACAAGTAAGTTTTTCTTATAAAAGGGCTCTAAAATAAAAATAAAGGTACATGTGAACATAATTTGATTTGGTCATTTTTAAGGTTCATAGTTAAATCTAAAAAACAAGTTGAACTCCCATCAACAAGTGGTTCAACTCATTTAAGTTCGAATGTCGAAATAAGTTCTTCTGATGAATCAATGTCCGAAAAAACAAACAAAAAGAAAAAAGCAGCAATGCGAAAATATTGTTTTAATTGGGAGAGACAATAAAAGTGGTTAAAAATGGACACAGATACCAAAAAACCATTTTGTGTTCTTTGCAAGCAATTGCTTATCTGCCAACGAAACCATTTGGAACGCCATGCTGGAACTGCTAAACATAAGAACAATGAAAAGCAAATAAATAATGTTAAAATATCTGAGGTTTTACCAATAAAAAAATACAAATTTTTGTAAAAAAGAGGTTATAGCTGAAATAAAACTAGTACTGAGAATGATCACCTGCAACCAATCGTTTAAGTCGATGGACAATTTGTCTAAATTCAATGCAAACATTTTTTCAGATTCTGCAATTGCAAAGTCGGTAAGTTTTTCTATATCATTATTAAATTGAATTTGTAAATAGTAAAATAAAAAACATGGAAATCGAATTGAAGAGGAATTGAAATCGAACGATATTTTGATTTCAATTATTAACAAAATGACAGTAGTTTTTATTTTTCTATTTTTAAAAGGTGTTTTTTGGAAGTATGTATGTGTTTTGTAATGAGAGAGTAATATACACACTAGAGGTCTGCTTTGAATAACTCACTCGTTTGCCTTTACTCAAAGTGCACAACATTTATTCAAATAAAAAACATTCAAAAAGATAAGAAGAAAATAAGCCACATACAAAAATAAGAATGAATGGACTGAATAACAAACTTGTTTACTGTAAATGAATTTAGGAGTCATTCATAAATAACAAAACATTGGAATGACCCGTTAGAGAGAGCAAGTTTACAAAAAATATTCAAATAATTTTTGAATAATTGAGTGTGCGTACATTTATTTGAATACATTGACATAATATGTGTGTAAGCTTGTGGCGTCTTTTATTTACCCAGTGGTATAAAAAGAAGCAATCGCCACTAATGACAGGCGAAATAGTTAGCACTTTTACTCAATTTTTACTAGTGACTACTGATGTGGGTTATAATCCCAGTGGTTTACGGGACTAGTTCCGCGTATGTATATTCACTAGCTCTAAAAGAACTACCACTAGTGCAATCACAATCTACTCTACATGCTTTTAACTGTGGAATTTAACATGGCAATGTCATACGAAGATGGCAATTGACCCCTCTCTGCATAACCTCTACCTACCATAAGGGTTAGCTACTTATATCTACAAAACGTGATAGCAAAAAGCAAGCGATTTTGTTGTTGTTTCAGTAACGGGATCCATTTTGGATACACATTTTTTGTCTTGTCGTTGAAAAAAAAATGTTTTCTGCATTACTTGGAGCTATAGAATTAGCTAGCGAAACGTGGGTACCTATTTTAACATGTCAACACTAGATATTGGTGACCAGGGAAAGGTATAGGTATGACTTGAATGCCACATCAGTAGTCACTAGTAAAAATTGAGTAAAAGTGCTAACTATTTCGCCTGTCATTAGTGGCGATTGCTTCTTTTTATACCACTGGGAAGAGTTAAGCTTACACATACATACATAATATGCATGTACAGAAAAAATACAAAAGAGAAGTAAAAATTCAAATAATTTTACATTCAAAATATACTTGATTATTCATCTCATTTCATTTGAGTTGACTGAATTGAATGAGTTTTTATTTGTTTTGTGTTTGGTTCAGGGCTGCCAGAAATTTTCAGCAAAAAATCTTAATTTCACCAAAAAAAAATCTTATTTTGGAAAAAAAATCTTTTTTTTTTGGAAAAAGTAGTTTTTTTATTAAAATTAACTTTAAAGCATATCAATATGTATTTCCACTGCTGCCAACTTTTTTTTGAAGATTTCCCGAAAAATCGGACTTCAAAACCGCTAGAAACCGCTAAATATTCAATTAAGGCGGGATTTTTCTTAAAAATACCGCTAAAATCTAAACATTTTTAAACGTTTATTTATATAAATCTAGATATACACGGGTGTCATGGAAATCGAAAACGTAAAAAGATTAATTTTTGCGAACCTTAGTCTGACTTGCAATATTTTCTGTTTTTGCAAAATAAAAAGCGCGCAAAACTTACACCTGACTAATTGAACGCCAAACAGAGGTTGGTTTTTAAAGGCCCAACCATGATATGCATAGCGTTGCTTAAAAAATAAAATCAACAAACATTTGATTCCGTACAGAATGTGCGATCAGTTTCGCACCTTGCTTAAGCAAATGACAGTTTCATAAAATTTAACAAAAAGTTTCCTTAAGTTCAATATGGCTAGCCTCATATGATTAACATTAATTCGTATATTTGCTTAAGCCAACTTAAGCACATTATGGTTGGGCCTTAAGTATTTTTTTGTCCAGTAAACCGCAAGGTTGCATTATTAAGTTTAAAAATTTTCAAATGGGAACAAAGAAGTTTTTTTTTAATTGAACCTAACTTTCGTCTAGACAAAACAGAATATCTTGTTTTTGGGGAAAAAATCTTAAAATCTTTTTTCGGTTAAAAAATCTTAAAAAATAAGGTAAAATCTTACTTCTGGCAGCGCTGGTTTGGTTATTCTTTCATTTGTTTCGTTATGATTGTGAGCTCGACTCATTGCAGTTAAAAAACAAATGAGTGTGTTGAAATTGCTTTTTATTTATTCTTGCAGACCTCTAATACACACACTTTCTAAATTTAATGAAATTGCTTGTAAGCAATATTTCTTGTGCTTGTGCATCTCTTTAATATACATACATACATAAAAATCGCATTGAGGGATTTATGGGTAAAATAAGAGGCAGTCGTGATTTGTTTGCTGATATCTCCGCCGTTTGAGGACTTTATGTGATATAAATGTATAACAACCTAGCCCACCATTTTTAGGGTCATCGGAAACCCCATTTCAATAGACTCACGGTCAGACAGACATCGTTAATTCAATTTTGCTACTCATAAGACCAAGAATATATGAGGAGGTCCATAACAAAACGCAATAATTACACCATAACATTTTTTTGGATAAACGAAAAAATGTAATTTAAGTAAGTAGCAAATAATTTTTTTAAAAAACAATTATTGAGGTATTATTGTCTACAAAAAATAATATTAATCACAAATTAATCATTTTATCTGACAATTTGTTTTAAAGTTATTAAGATAACAAATTTGGAATTATTGCGTTTTGGTCCGAATCATAGTAGTTATCTATTTATTTCATTTTGCTTTGAAATATATGTAGAAAGGGGTTGGTGAAAGTAAGCCGAATCGACTTTCATTCGATTATGTAAAAACATTTTTAACAAAAAAAATTGTGTTCTTAGTTAATAGTGTTCTTTATCCAATTTAATCAAAAATATATCGTTACCTTAAACGCAAAAGGACCTAACTAACCCAAAATTGAAAATCGATTTTTTCATTGATTTGATTGCAAAAGGTATTAACTAAACAAAAATTCCTTACGTTTTACAGTTATCTAAGAGTTACCACCAGAGCATAATTTATTTATAAAGTTGACTTTTTAAAATTTCATGTAGCGATTTATTGCAAAGATGTGTAATTATTTCATTTTGCTCTGAACCATTATATTCGATATTGAATTGCAGTGTAGCTATTGAGTTTTAGAATGCTTAATAATACAGGTAATATAGATTTCAATGTGTAGTAAAGGATTCAATCAAAAAATTTAATTTGCGTTTTGTTATGGACCTCTTCATATGTTCTTTGTTCTTTGTAGGGTCAATGATCAATATTGTATAAATAACAAAAGGAAGGACAAACTTATTATACCATTTTACCTTTGGTGAAGGGTATACAAACAAAAAATGTGGTATTTTAAATACATTAAAAACCAAACAAGACATTTTTTATTTGTTTTATTTTTTTTGTTCCAAATTTTATTATATTTTCTAAAGGAAATCAAATATTTAAAGTCAAAAAACCAAAAAAATTGTTTTAGAAATAAGTTTGCACATTAACCCTTCGATGTCCGACATGGTCTGGGCAGACCATATTTGACTTTCATATGCAATATCTTTTTTTTTGCAAAACTTTTAAGAAACAAAGGCTATGAATTGTACAAGTAAGTTGTCCTGAATCGAATTAAACTAATTTGAAATCATTTGGGTCACATTTAGAGCACAAAAACTTTTAGTTCTTTTGTTGTGGAATTGTTGTTGTTTTCAAACACTTTTTTGCTTTGTCGCCGTATTTGTGGTGATACCAGCATACTTCATTTGATTCGGCCTCACGGAAGCGGGTTTTGCTTCGTGGACGTTGGAAAAACTTAGTTTTTAACTCATCCTATCACTAATAAGCTGAGTATATTCGTGCGATCCGTAGAAAGGGTTTGGCATGCCAGAACGGAGGAATCCGTACTGACACTCTTGCGATTTGCGCAACTTCGTTATTGGCAACCAGTTGTAGTGTGTTGGTGTCGGCGGTAGCCTCTGCTGCAGCACACACAAAAAACGCGTGCTTTTTTATAAGTTAGTATAATTAAAATAGCTGTGACTGTCTATTTTATTGTTCTGCTTTTTAAAACCCGTTTCCTTTCAGAATCTCGTCGGGGTCACCACCCAGCTAGCATATGCTGTTTGTTAGAGGATTAACTTTAATATACATATCCTTGGAAGAATCTTCTGATGATTATCTGACGAGTAACAAAAACATAAATTTTTTTTTTATTTATTGCCTTTTTATAAATTTTTTGACACGCTCGTTCTTTAATTTTGGAATGAGCCTGTTGTGACTTTATGTTAGAGTAGTATAACAATAACTGAGCTACCTAAATAAGAGTGTTTTCGAAATATAAAAATTCTATTTCCAATACAATTTTAATAAAACAAACCGGCCTAAGGATCTGTAAAATACGATTTTCCGACAGAATGGTGCGGATTTCGCGACCTTAAGGTTTGTTTTATATAAATTGTATGAAAATTAGAAGTTTTGACAAGAAAAAGGCGCTTAATTCCCTTATAAAGGCAGCTCAGTTATACTGCTCAGCATTTCACGAGTTGTAAAATAAACCCTACATGAGTCTCATACGAATCTTGAAATGCTTTTTGAAAGACTCGTTTTATAATCTCTACATACATCATTAACGCTTCGCTTTATGATTATTATAAGCGTCTTTGGAAGAATCTCTCAATATTTATTTAAGGTTGAACTCAGGGTTGAATTTTTAGGTCATATAAAATCCAAAGTTACAATCCGAGCACATGCAAGTAGTATCGTACCCGTCGAGTTCAGGAAGTTTCCGTCCGTAGTGCGTTATCTGTCAAACCACAACCAAAACTCAGAGAAAAACTCGTTTTCGGTGCGGTAACTGCAACAAAGCTTTGTGCCTTCAATATGCCAGAGAGACAAAAACTTATATATATTTGCAATGACTGTTAAAGAGACTAATTTCAACTTCAAAAATAATTACATACTTATCCCCAATTTTACCAAGTTCAGTTAAAACTAACTATTATTTTAACTTCCAGTTAAGCATATATAAACACAAAATAAGTACAGAATTTAGTTTAGTTGACTTATTTGGCGTTTGAGTTTTTTAATCGAGTTCTGGCCAGGCCATTTGGTATACTAAGTGGCACTTAAGTTGTGGAACATCGAAGGGAAAATGAATAAACGACACACATTAATCAAAAAACAAGTAAAAGTGCTATATTCGGTTGTGCCAAATGGCAAATTATGGACCGATTATCACAAAAGTAGACGGTGTTATTTCTGGCCATTAAAAGCTAAATTGGACAAAATTTTACTACAATATCTATCTTTGCTACGGGTTTCAACGTAATAAATGTTTGCTGAGAGTGGGCTTTATATGGGGTCTATGGCAAATTTTAAACCTTTCTTCACGAAATAGCGGACCACATTTTATTACAATAGAATTATGCGTAATTGTTTGTTTTAGGCGGAATAAACCGTTTTTCGAGAGTATGCGTTATATAAGGGGTATGTTAATTTATGGACTGATCTTCAAGAAATTTTGTAGTATAATTTTAAGTCGCAGACGTATTTGTGCAAGTCAGTCCGTGCATTTCATTCCATTTATGCCCGCCATTTCTACAAACAGATATCTGATCGTGTTCTTTCCTCACAGTTTTCTTTACCTATCCGGTAAAACTATTTTGGTAATTTCAACGTTAATTTTGCAACATTTGTATTTTTATTAATTTTTTTAATTAACTGTCAAAAATCGATGGTGTTAAACACACTACAGTTTAAGTCTAAAAGCCAATATTGCAATGATGTCCGATAGACAGAACATATCGAGCCATAACCGCAGAAATAGCTCAAGCGACATCATTTTTAATTTTCGTTTTTTTTATAAATTAATAATTTGGCGAAACTCCTTCAAGCTACCGCTACGATTTTATAGCAAAAGCAATTTTAGCTCAAGCGCCATTTCTAGTATGTTTTCTTTTTTTATAATAAAAAAAACCTTCTCCTGTAAAATTTTGTTTTTGTCGCTTAAGTTTTTTCTGCGGTTATGGCTCGATATATTCAAGTTGTCGAAAGAAGCATACAAGAGTCTCAGTTTTTTTAAAGGTTTAAGATATACTTCACTCCATCTGATCTCCTTACTGTTTATATCATCTATATTTATATATTTTATTTCCCAAAGCTAAGCCCCGCGAAGCTCTGCGCTTGTCTGCAGGAAAGAAACCAGAGTCTCTGGCGGGAATCGAACTCGCAACTGTAACGGACGAAAACTGAGACCCTATCTATCAAAAGAGAGATCTACCTATAACACCAGCTTTGCACGTCGGAAAATGGGGTGGTTCGTTATCTTTTACAAGATAGAGTATAAATCCACTACTATAAAATTTAAAATTAGGTAGATTTGAAATTCATGAATCAACTTATAACCGTAGACTTAAAGAACGACATTCAAATAATAAAGGAAACGAAAATCTATAGATGCAAACACTTTAATATATGTATGAAAAGGTCTAAGATGTTGTTCACCTCTCCATTTCTATACCCACCCAAAACCAACGTTATTCTTTGAAATTTCCGAATAACCCATTATGCCCCTTCTCTAATACATTTTAAATGTTTCGTGAAATAAACAAAATTTGTTTAAAGGTCCATTCTACTAACAAATTTTTTATTTAAACATAAAAATTACGGTTTAAATTATTAATTAAAATAAAAATTAACATTCTTAACATATGTAGGTTTAAATCACCAAATTATATTCAATAATTAAAATAAAAGTATTTAATTATAATTTAAATTAAGGGTTGTTTATGATAAAATGTTATGAAATATGTTATTATAAATTGTTTTAAAAGAAATGATAGAATGTTAAAACTTTAAATAAATTGGAATCTATGTCAATTGTTTTTATTTAAAAAAAATGAAAATTAAGTTTTAACATTTTTCTATTCTGTTAATGCATTTTAACAGAAATTTACAGTAAAAAAAAAAAAATATGTTATTTTTGTTTGTTCATGTTTATTGGTTTATTGGTTTTGTAAAATTTGAAATAATAAAGTAAAAACTCACCACATTTTATTTCCCTCGAAGACTGCAGGCCTGAAGTTCAGAGGTTTATTGATGGTTCTGTTTTAATATTAATTATTTATACGAAAGTATTAAATAGTGTTTATCTGGAATGTGTACCTATTTCATCTGTAATGTGTATTGTACTATGTATGTGTGTATAGTGTATGTATGTGTGAATGTGTGTGTATGTTAGTATTTAAATTTATAATTTAAAACATTTCAAACAAATTTGGTGACTTCAAAAAAAAACATTTACATTGAATACATTATGATTAAGTAAAAATTAAGTTTTTTGATAAGTTAAATTATGTTAGGAGAATTAAAGTAAAATAAATTTATGTTAAGTTAAATATGTTAAGTTAAATTGAGTTAAGTAAAATTAATTAAGTTATGTTAAATTAAATAATGTTATGATAAGTTAAATTATGGTATGGTAAGTAATATTTATGATAGTTATTTTAAAGTTAAATTAGTAACGCGTTATTTTTTTATATTCGGGAAAAATCGCACTTCTTTTGTAGATAATTAATTGAATTGTCAGGACGTATAGTTTCCGTATAATAAAAAGCTTTAACACCAAATTTCAAAAATTTTTGCGGCTTAATTTCCGGCTTAAAAGCTGGTTTATAAACGCTTAAGTGATCACAGTATCCAATATTGTATTAATGCTGAGAAACTGCCCATATACAAATAAACTGTCTAAGCTCACAAAAAAAACATTTTTACACCAATTACACAAAAAACTCATTATAAATACCTTTTATATTCAAAATCTCCCTTAGATCCTTAATTGAAACCACTATCTTATCTTCTCTTGGCCTTTTCCTTTTTATTTTCCCCTTTGTATTATAATTCCTCACAATGATTAAATATTTTAATTTATTGTAATTTTCAAATCTTTTCTCAATGAAAATTTTTCAATTAATGAAATTTTCTGAAAATTTCTAAACTAAATTCCAAAGCTATATATGTATAAAAATTTTCTTTTCTTTTTTTTTCTTTAAATTACAGTTCAACAGAATAATATAGAACCATGTCCTCACAAAACAGAAACAGTGTCAAGGTTAATTAAGCTGCAGAACTGGTTCTGTAAAGGACATACTTTGAATACGATTCCTAATCCAATCATTACATTTGTTAAGTCCATATGTCTTTTGCATGATATATTCCCACACAATCACTATCTATATCCTTTAGTTCATAGTTCACATTTCCAATCTTCCGCAGAACTTTAGCCTTTATGCCAACAGGTGCCAATTTTGAATTATAATAATTAATTTTAGAACTTTGAGTAAAATTTCTTCTAATTACGTTTTGTCCAACTGAATATTCCTTTGTCCGCGATCTTAAATTGTATAAGCGTGCATTCTTTTCATATGCCTTTAACATATGCTCCCTAATAGAATCTCTAATTAACATGAACTCGTCTTGTCGCTCAATTTGAATGTCCGTTTCAGCCAAAAGATTTAGTTTTTCTAAAAGTTGGTAGTCTTTTCCATGTGTCACCATAGTCTGTCCAAAAACTATCTCATATGGAGTCTTACCTATAGTTTGATGTATACTGTTTCGTAGAGCACAATTAATACTGCTTATGTAAATGTCCCAATTTCGTTGATCATCTCTAATGTATGATCTTAAAGCTTCGTTTATAGAACGATTAACACGTTCGCTTGCATTAGCCTGTGGACTATAAACAGCGGTCAACATATGTTGCACACCATATTTGCTTAAAAATTTTTCAAAATCTTTACATTTAAATTGTGTCCCGTTGTCTGATACTATAATTTGTGGTACTCCATAAGATGTAAAAATTTCCGTCCGAAGAAAATCAATTATATGCTTCGAAACCAATTTCTTCAAAGGTTTGAGAAATGTGAATTTGGAAAAGTGATCCAACACGATTAAAATCCCAGTATTACCAGTCCTGGTCCTGGGCAACGGTCCTATTAAATCTATATACAGTCTCTGAAACGGTCTTTCTGTCTTCACTATTTGCCCTAATGGTGGTCTTAAGTTCATTGTCGGTGTCTTGGATGTCTTACACAAGTCGCAATTAGTAATATAATTTCTAACTTCAGTCACAAGTTTTGGCCAATAAAAATGTCGTCTTATTCTTTCTAACGTTTTAGCAATTCCACCATGAGATGCTGTCGGTATGTCATGCGCTGCATATAAAACGTCTTTTCTAAGTTCTTTCGGTACAAAAAGTTTCCACAAATTAGACTCGTCGATCTGTCCTTGAGAAAAATCGGTCCGTTTATAAATATATTTATCAATTATTTTAAAATCTGGTAATCCAGAACTTCCAAAATCATCACGTAGTTTCCGATATTCATCCGAATCAAAAGCATCTGAGTCGAGGTCAATTGCTGGAATACTTTCCATTTCAATTACCTCTACAAAATCATCTCCCTCATGAGCTCTTGATAAAGTATCCGGTACCATATTTTGCTTACCACTTCGATGTTCTATTGAAAAATGAAAACCCTGTAACTTAAGTGACCATCTTGCAAGTCTACCAGAAAGATCTTTTTGACCTATTAACCATTTAAGGCTTGCATGATCAGTAACAACTTTAAAATTTTGTCCTTCGATGTAAGATCGAAACTTCTTAATTGCTAAAACAACAGCTAAGCATTCAAGTTCTGTTATAGTATAGTTTCTTTGTGCTTTATTTAATTTCTGTGACATATACGCAATCGGTCGCTCTGTCCCTTCATCATCCTCCTGTGCTAACACTGCACCCACACCATAAGTGCTAGCGTCACACTGTAAAATAAATTGTTTACTATAATTTGGATGTACAAGTAATGGTGCTTTAGTCAAGTTGTCCTTTAATATGTCAAAAGCCAATTGTGCCTGCTCAGTCCAGTTAAAAGTCTTTTTCTTACTTAAAAGTTCTGTTAAAGGATACGTCAAGGTCGAATAATTTTGTATAAAACGTCTGTACCATCCCGTCATTCCAAGAAAGCGTCGTAAATGCTTAATCGATTTTGGTACTGGGAAGTCCTTTATGGCTTTTACTTTATCATCATCCACTTGCAACGTTCCATTACCAACAATATATCCTAAGTACCTAACCTTGTTTAAACAAAAACAACTTTTCTTCACATTTATAGTCAACCCAGCCTTACGTAATTGTGATGCCACTTCCATCAAATGTGTAATATGTTCGTCAAATGTCTGCGAAACTATAAGTAAGTCATCCAAATAAACAAATACATGAGTTTTTAAATAGTACGGAATAACCATGTCCATAAGTCGGCACAACGATTGCGGTGCATTACACAGTCCAAACGGCATTCTTGTAAATTGATACAATGGCCGATTAGGGACTGTAAAAGCTGTCTTAGGTTTAGAACTTTCATCCAATTTAATTTGCCAAAAGGCATCTTTCAAATCAATTTTTGAAATAAAGTAAACCGGAGGAAGTCTTGCAATAAGTCCGTCAATGTTTGGTATAGGGTACGCGTCTTTAACTGTCACTGAATTTAGCTTACGGCTGTCCACACACATCCTAATTTTACCGGGCTTAACAATTACAACTGCTGGTGAAGACCAAGGTGAGCTTGGAGCCTCTTCTATTACGCCAAGAGACAACATTCTATCTATTTCGCCGCTTAGTTGCTTCTCAACAGCTGGTGAAATAGGATAGTAACGTTGTTTTATTGGTTTTGCACTACCTGTATCAATACAATGCTCGATAAGAGAAGTGCATCCCAATCCTTCAATTTCTGAACTAGGAAATGCTGCAATTACCCTATCAAGTCTTTGTTGCTGTTCATAAGTTAATTTTATTATGTCCTGATTATCATTAGTACAGTCAATTTCTCCTATATTCGGTATTACAATCTTCAGTCCGAAAGTCGTCCAAAAATCGAAACCACAAATTAAGTCCTGTTGTATCGTCGGTACTACTAAAAATTCAATCAATTTTGTTTGTCCTTGATAAGTCACATCCAAAATTATAGTTCCTAAAATATCCTGTCTTTGTCCGTCAGCAGTGCGTACATTGCCTTTACATCTTATAAATTGTCTTTTATTCTGAACTTGAATCGCTAATTTACCACCAATAACACTTTTATTAGCTCCACTATCTAAAAGAGCAAAATAAAAACTATCTAAAAATTTTAATTGTACATATGGTCTACTATCCATATCTTTATTAACAATTGATGAAATAATAAAATTTTTAAGAGATTTAAGTTTCTGATAAAATTTTCGAATTCGTTTTGAAGATCTGCTAGATGTTACGGAACTTCCAAAAATACGTGAACGAACCTTTTCATAATCCCTTAATCGTATATGATATGGTCTCATTAAAGGATGCATGATTTCATTAGTCATGTCATTGTCTACCGAAATATCCTGTTCTTTATTTTCGGATGTCCGCTCTACTTCCGACGGACATCCCTTTGTGCGTTTCCCTGTTGTTTCCTACTACAGTTAGGACAAGTGGGTCTGTAAGTGTCCTTTACTCCACACCCATAACAGAATATTCGTCTGGTTTCCATACAATCAATATAGGAATGACCAATTTTATCACAATTCCAACACTTGTAACTACCTTGAATCGCACAAATTTCGGGGTTATCATTAAATTCATTCAAAACTATGTCCTTGTCGTTACAATCTGTCAGTTCCGAAATACGTCCTTTAGTAATCCTGCGAGCCTCAAATGCGTGTACATCTTTCATGAACTTTTCGTGTTTCTTAACTTCACGACGCAATTGTGAAACACTATTTATTTCCAAGTGTAAAAGTTCATGCCTAATATCATTCTTTAAATTTCGAATCAAGGTCTCACATAAATCTTGATCTGAAATAGAATTCTTTAATTTATCCGTCATTGCCGAAATAACGTCCATATATTCGTCGAAGTTTTCATTTGGTTTCTGTCTTCGTCTGCGAATATCTTCTAAAATGTCAAAGTCACTATAGTCCACTTTATATTGCCTTCTTAAAGCATTTGTTAATGTCATCCAGTCAATGTCCTCATTTTGTCTATGAAAACGCCAGAACCATACAAGTGCCTTTCCCTCAAATAAACTATGAGCATGTTTACAAATTAACTCAAAATCTCCTCTTAAATTATTTGTGGTCAAAATATTTACACGATATATAAATTCGTCAACAGACATATCACTATCATGACCACTATATTTCAATTTCCAATTACGAATGATGTTCAAAACTTTCTCTTCAAAAAACGGTTCCGATGGAACATAACGATCATTCCGAGGAAATGAATTTGGTATGTCTATATTTCTTGAACCTGAAGGATTTACATCAATATTTTGAATATTATTTGAACTATTAACATTAGGAATCGAATTGATGTTCATATTTTGTAAAACAGAACGAATTTCATTACTTATTAGTGAAGTCATTTCACTACGAAAATTCCCTAAAGAATCTGATATTATTTGCCTAACATTAGTATTACTCTCATCCCGATGAGAAGTTCCATTTTGAACAACCTTACCTCTACCTCCTGTACGAGTTTTCTTAACACTATGTGCAATTTGTTGAACATTATCAGAATCTAAATTTACCGTAAAACTAACATTAGCAGGCTGATCTAAATCTAACAAATTTTCCTGACTTCTTGTCAAAACCATTTTCAATTAATTAAATCTTTAAAAAAAAAACGTCAAATATATAATCAAAATATAGTATTTCACTACTCCACTTAAATACAATTAGATAGGGCATATATATAAAATGTTAATAAAATATAGTTTGCATCCATAAGAAAAAAAATAAATGAATAACACCGAAAGAAAATGTGAATTAAATTTCATGAGTACTCCATTAACCATTAAGTCAAATGAAATATATCTCAAATAAATGAAATTCAATTCGAAAATAATAATATTAAACAAGAACTGAAATCTTATAGGAGTAAGTATCCAATTCATAAAACCAGATACAGAAATCTCAACTATAATAAAATTCAAATTCAAATTTAAAAGAAAAAATCCTCAAAGTAAAATTTGTGTAAAGCCATCGTGAGTTGGAATTCGAAGAAATTCCAATTTCCAAAATCTCTAACAAAACTTTAACACGTGCTACAAAACTTAATCTTAACAAAATTTATTCGGTTTAGAAATCGAAAACATCCCCAAAAATCTAAAATTCCACAATAAATTCTTGCATAAGCATAATTTTTCCAATAAATAAAATTAAAATTTATAAAGTTACAGTTAAAAGTCAATATCATGATGTTAAAATTAATTGGGATAACAGCCAGGTGATTAAAATAAAATATTCAAACCTCTAAAGCAATAAAACTAAAGAGTTATGTGCATACAAACTGCTGCATATATATACGGTGTTGCCCCACGTTGGGCGCCATAAAATTTATGTAACGGACGAAAACTGAGACCCTATCTATCAAAAGAGAGATCTACCTATAACACCAGCTTTGCACGTCGGAAAATGGGGTGGTTCGTTATCTTTTACAAGATAGAGTATAAATCCACTACTATAAAATTTAAAATTAGGTAGATTTGAAATTCATGAATCAACTTATAACCGTAGACTTAAAGAACGACATTCAAATAATAAAGGAAACGAAAATCTATAGATGCAAACACTTTAATATATGTATGAAAAGGTCTAAGATGTTGTTCACCTCTCCATTTCTATACCCACCCAAAACCAACGTTATTCTTTGAAATTTCCGAATAACCCATTATGCCCCTTCTCTAATACATTTTAAATGTTTCGTGAAATAAACAAAATTTGTTTAAAGGTCCATTCTACTAACAAATTTTTTATTTAAACATAAAAATTACGGTTTAAATTATTAATTAAAATAAAAATTAACATTCTTAACATATGTAGGTTTAAATCACCAAATTATATTCAATAATTAAAATAAAAGTATTTAATTATAATTTAAATTAAGGGTTGTTTATGATAAAATGTTATGAAATATGTTATTATAAATTGTTTTAAAAGAAATGATAGAATGTTAAAACTTTAAATAAATTGGAATCTATGTCAATTGTTTTTATTTAAAAAAAATGAAAATTAAGTTTTAACATTTTTCTATTCTGTTAATGCATTTTAACAGAAATTTACAGTAAAAAAAAAAAAATATGTTATTTTTGTTTGTTCATGTTTATTGGTTTATTGGTTTTGTAAAATTTGAAATAATAAAGTAAAAACTCACCACATTTTATTTCCCTCGAAGACTGCAGGCCTGAAGTTCAGAGGTTTATTGATGGTTCTGTTTTAATATTAATTATTTATACGAAAGTATTAAATAGTGTTTATCTGGAATGTGTACCTATTTCATCTGTAATGTGTATTGTACTATGTATGTGTGTATAGTGTATGTATGTGTGAATGTGTGTGTATGTTAGTATTTAAATTTATAATTTAAAACATTTCAAACAAATTTGGTGACTTCAAAAAAAAACATTTACATTGAATACATTATGATTAAGTAAAAATTAAGTTTTTTGATAAGTTAAATTATGTTAGGAGAATTAAAGTAAAATAAATTTATGTTAAGTTAAATATGTTAAGTTAAATTGAGTTAAGTAAAATTAATTAAGTTATGTTAAATTAAATAATGTTATGATAAGTTAAATTATGGTATGGTAAGTAATATTTATGATAGTTATTTTAAAGTTAAATTAGTAACGCGTTATTTTTTTATATTCGGGAAAAATCGCACTTCTTTTGTAGATAATTAATTGAATTGTCAGGACGTATAGTTTCCGTATAATAAAAAGCTTTAACACCAAATTTCAAAAATTTTTGCGGCTTAATTTCCGGCTTAAAAGCTGGTTTATAAACGCTTAAGTGATCACAGTATCCAATATTGTATTAATGCTGAGAAACTGCCCATATACAAATAAACTGTCTAAGCTCACAAAAAAAACATTTTTACACCAATTACACAAAAAACTCATTATAAATACCTTTTATATTCAAAATCTCCCTTAGATCCTTAATTGAAACCACTATCTTATCTTCTCTTGGCCTTTTCCTTTTTATTTTCCCCTTTGTATTATAATTCCTCACAATGATTAAATATTTTAATTTATTGTAATTTTCAAATCTTTTCTCAATGAAAATTTTTCAATTAATGAAATTTTCTGAAAATTTCTAAACTAAATTCCAAAGCTATATATGTATAAAAATTTTCTTTTCTTTTTTTTTCTTTAAATTACAGTTCAACAGAATAATATAGAACCATGTCCTCACACAACCCAGGTGCTGATAGACTAGCTCACTACCAGCTAACTTACCGGGGCGCTGACATATCCGACCACAAATGGAATATAACTTTCATGTACGGGCCGGTGTTTTGTCGTCACCGCAATGGGATGTGTTCTGATGAAATAAAAGACCTGGTTCCCGAAACCAGTAGGTTTGTTCGTAATACACATTTTTCCTCGGGAGCCCATCCTTTTGTGGTCATTTGGCCGGCCAATCGTACAACGCATTACAGGAAAACTCGTTTGTTGGCCGGACTGTTCGTATGTGGAATAACCATCCTGCTGAAGTTTTTTTTCTTACTTTCAACATGTATGAATTCAAGTCGAATGTTCACTAAGAGAACTGGCTCTATCCTTCTTCCAATAAACTATTTTCCTTGTTCCAACACAATGCAGTTTTGGGCCTGAGAAAGAAAAATATTTCACACGGAATGATAAACTAAGAATACAGTTATTCACCACTTACAGTGCTATATTCGGCGATTCCGAATTTTGCCTTGGTGCGATAAGAGCAGAAGTCAAAAAGCTGCGGTTTTCTTAAAAAATAGATCATAGGCTAACTTCCCCCCAGCTTCTTATTACCAAAACAATTTAAAACCTTGCAATATATAACATTTAGGCAATTCACAAAGTGTACTATTGTGTCTTATTGATTGTATTTGCTATAATATTATGAATGTCATATACATACGTATGTATATTCAAAATTGTTTAGTAATCGTTTATTGTCGAAAAACCCTAACCCGATTTGGTTTCTTTTAGTTCTTGTTAAAAATTTCGATAAAAGATAAATCGTTTGAAAGAAAGGGACCGATATACATATTTTTTTTTTCTTTGTAATTGCATCAGATTGACTGAAAAGCAATTCTTTTGTTAAAAACGGCTGCCAATCTGCGTAATATGCAACATCCGAATTTGTTGCAATATCAGAGTAAAAATTGTATGACTTATGGCTAATTTCACCAATTCTATTTAAATATCAATTCATATTTAAATATAGTTTTTCATATAATTTTATTTTTATTTGACATGAAAAACAAAAACATAAATTGATATGTAATGAAATTGGCCATTTAAGCAGCTAGTTTTTGCCGTAATTTTTTGAAAATTGTGTTTTTTGGTTATAATAAGAGGCTTTATTTTATGCGTACCGATACGATGATACGATTTAAGGCCTCGTTACTCTTACGTAAATGTTGCGGATACGTAAACGTTGCGTTCGACTTAAAATAGTGGTAGTTACTAAAAATACGTAAACGTGTCATATGGTGTTGAAGTGTATGTGTATACTCGTACACATGTATGTATGTATCTAAATTATTATTTGTTTTGATTTTGCTCACAGTCTTATTCCAAAACATGTTGCTGACATTCTTGTTTAAAAACGCCAATACAAAACGATATCGGCGCTTTTGTACAAAAAGTAAAATACTTTATGCATATATATTTACATATACAGCACTAAAATTGCTTTGCGAAATAAAATTTTTTTATCTTGTTTTTATTGCTTTTATTGATATAACCAATATGTGTATAAGTAAAAATTGAAAAAAAAAATTTTTTATAATTTTTTATTATAAATTTAATTTTATTTCCTAAAGATGCTAACCAAAGGTTAGCGAAATATTGAGAAAAATAAATGAATATAATGTATTTTTTTAAAAAGACCTCAAGCTTAAGCAATTCAAAATAATTATAAAAAAAGAAAGGTCACATAAAACGAAATAATATATATATTAATTATAATTAAGATAATTCGAATATTCGGAACTATGCGCTGATTTTTTTCTATTTGCATTCTCTAAAATTTATTCATATTTTTATTTTATAATAAAACCGATAATCGAATCAGCTGTTTTATGTTTTGGCTCATGTGTTTACAGCTTTAAATGCAATTTTTGTTTAATAATTTTGTAAATTATGATTTTTGCGTTAAAATATTGTTAAAACTTGTTATTTTAATAAATGAAAATAATAGAAAAGAAAATAAGAAGTGGAAATACAGTAAACATACAAATTTTGTTTATATTTGTGTAATTTTATTGTTTCGTAAATATAGAAAGCGAATTTATTAAAAGTAGAAAAATATTTGTTGCTTAAACTAACAAATAAATAAAATAAATATAGAAAAGGTGAGGAAAAGGTTTTCGCAAATTTGCAGCAGCCCGCTGCCGAAGACTGCCGGAAACATGCAAAAAAACTATATTAACTATTTATCAATTTTATTTACTTCCATTTATGGAAATAATCTTACTGATGAATAAAATAAAATAAGAAAATTAAGCTTATTTATTTCCAATAAAAAAAAAAAAACAAGAGCAGTTAGCTGGCTTCGTTTATTTTCAAAAAAACCCGATTTGGTTTCTGTGACACCAAAAGCCGATACTAATTTCAGTTCGAACAAAAAACCCGTAACATTGGATTTCATTACACCAAATTAATATTAATGTTTTGATAAGAATCTCATTAATAAAATTTTAAAGTAAACCGCTGGTTAATAAGTTTTGTTGGCAACACTGCTTGAAAACAAAAAAAAATTCTTAACAGCTGATACGTAAAAACGGAGAGAAATATTAATTTTATCAGGTTCATCCGCAACGCAACGTTACGTTTACGTGTGAGTACCTATTTACACATAAGCTTGGTAAGGAAAACGGAACAGCTGATCCGCAACGTATACGTTTACGTAAGAGTAACGAGGCCTTTATGGATATGAAATTTTTACAAATTGCTGCTACCGAAATGTTTTTTTCTACTTTTTCTATAATATCACTTTTTTGTTTAATGGTTGGTTTAGTAATTTTATTAACAAACCGCATTTTTCCTCCAAAAACCATTTACCACTTCGAAACACTTTTGTAAATTATTTATGCATTTGTTTTAACTTTTGCACAAACGGCGTTAAAACCCAGTTTTAATATGAATATCTGACAACAAAAAAAAAAAAAAAAGTTGCAATAACCGAGTCACAAAATTTTGCAGAGTTGCGCTTGTTTAGTCTACAATGTAAATAATTAGGCTGTTGCAATAGACGAAGAGTTGAGTTTTTTGGGGGTTGGACAACCCGAGGGTGCACTGAAGAATGCAAAAACCATTAAGAACTTGCCCTGATAATAAGAATTAACTTGATATGGCCGGCACCCTGGTCCATAAAGTTAAGAAGTTCTATCGTAAATAGCTTTCTTTATAAATTGTAGTAAGTAAATATTAACTTTCTATTGGATATAGTTTATATATCAGCTGCAGAAAGTAAATTAAATAGCAATTACTACAGCGGCTCATACACTTGCAATAAAATTGTTCGATTTTACGTATTGTACAATTATATCGACAATGTGTATGTGATATTCAAAGGTGGCACAATGTATTGGCAACAATCAAAAGACTTTTGATTTTTATTGCACAACGAAGAGAAAGTGAAATGTGTTGGCAACATTGTACAATGCTGTTTGTGTTATTTCTATAGGTTATGTTCACCTTTTTATTGAATGAATGAAACCATTGTGCGACTAATTGCATAATATAGGACAAAATGGCAATAATATGGCGGCTATCATTTACAATAATATTGCAAGTGTATGGGCCCTATGGTCCAATGGGAGTATATATATATATGGGCCGCTTAACAAAATACTAACAATTAATTAGTTGGGTTGAAAATATGTAACTCAAATTGTGCCATTTTATATCAGTGACTATCATGTGACTATAGTTAATATAGCTGAATTAACCCACAAAGCTTTAACCCTTATAGGGTTAATGGTTTAATTTTTAATATAAATCAGTGATGTCAATTGTGGTTGTATTGCTTTATATTAGTATTAGTGAATAAAGAGACAAGTATTCTGAATAAAGATAAAAAAATACTTAAGCATCCGCCGCATGTACACCCGTCGCTTGGTAATCGACTACTAATTAGAGCTGGCAAACAATCGATAGTACTATCGATAGTATCGATAGTTCTCTTTCCATTATACTATCGATAGTTTATTTTCGATAGCGATACTATCGTTGAATTTTTTTTAAGAAAATTATCAATAACTTTTTGTTTCTATCTGGCAAAGAAATTTATATTGAAAGCAAAAACAAAGTTGAGTTGTGTTGTTGTTGTTTCAATATATTTTCCCAAACGAAAATTTTTATTTTATTTTAAAAAATTTTAAAAAAGTGATTTACTTTCAATATAAATTCAATATTTTTGCATACTACCCAGTGCCCATTATTATTCTTCAAATTTTGAAAATTCAACTTCATATGCAATCGAAAATAAATTGAAAATTAAACAACTTTTTTAGCGAAGATCCGAATATTGTTATAAAAATGATATTAACCCGAATTATTGCATACTGTGTGTATACTTTTATACATATTTGAAAAAATATTGCTTGTGATAAGGAAAATGGCTGAAAATCCAATAGAGATTAAATTTTAAACTTATTAAACAATTTTGGAAAACTGTATTTCTTTACATGGAAAGGTACGGTAGTTACTTAAAAATTAAATTAAGGGAGTTTACAAAGAATTCGATACTATCGATAGTATCGATAGTTTGTCAACAAACTATCGAAAATATCGAATGTTACGACTATCGATAGTTTGCCAGCTCTACTACTAATTGTGTACTCTCGTGGACTAAATGAAAGAGCGTAAGAATGTGTGTGAATTAATTTACACAATTGTGTATGACGCTGACATCACTGATATAAATGCTTCACATAACACCATCGATTTTAGTTAACTTAAAATTTTCGAAATGAAAAGAACGAAAATAGTTTTGTGCGTTCTTCTGAGTTGTTTTCTACAACTAATGCCAGCTTATGGCAATAGTAAACGTAGTGAAGCTAATATAAAGGAGTATCTTATAAATCTACAAAAAACCAGAAATATGAAAGAGGTTGTGGCACATTTTGCTCGGAATTTCTTAACCTCTTTTTATTCTATACCTGAACTAATTGAAGTGAATAATATGTTATGGTGTATTTTTCTGCAAAACGATCCGGTACTTCGTGAGATTTTGATGCGAGCTCAATTGGCAACTTTCAATTATTTGATGCAGAAAAACTTTTCAAATAAAACAGAGTTCAAAGAAACATTCTATTACAGAATTTACATAATTGGAAAAGCGTATAACGATTTAGGTTTGATCTTAGCAGAAAGTGAGATTCTTGAATTAGCAGATCTTCCGAAAAATGTGATGTATTTATATTTCGCGAAAAAGTTTTGTCTTTTGAATGATAAATATTTAAATTACATTTATACAGCCACCAAAAAAAAAATAGATGCATTTAGTCACTACGTTTGGCTATGGCACAATAATACATCAATGGATTCTACAGGCTATATAAAAGCTGAATTTGAAGAATCTGATTCAAAAGTTGAGGTGTTTCTAAGGAGTACTCTTTATGATACTTATTACTATATGATGCCGAGCACGAATACAGTTGCCGGTTCGGAAAAAAAGAATAAAAATATGTCTTGGAGCATTGCGTTTCGGGATAATTACCGTGTTTTAATTTCTCAAAATGACTTTATAATGTGCGCTGAAGAGCCTTATTACCAAGTCTCTCGAAATATTAGAGGTCGCCATACAAGTAATGTTTCTCTTACAGATTATGAATGTCAATGGCGTTTGGGGCCTTGCAATTTTAAATGATTTGTGGCGATCCAAAAAATGAAAATTGTATATATTTACAGTTAGTCAAAAAATTATTTTCAAAACAAAAATATGTATATCAACACATTATGTAATATGATTTTTCTATTTTTCTTTTATATAATACCGATTAATTAAATAAAGAACTTAAGTTTAAAAAAATATGCAAGTTTGAAAAAGTCGTTCCTTATATTTGACTGATTACTAATATATTTTAAAGTATATTTATTTTAAAAATAATATGTATGTATATATATTTTTTTTTTAAATATATATATAAATTGATTGATAGATTAATAGCCTTGGTCCTGACGTACGACGTTTTGTTAGTCGCCCCTTTAATCAGGAATGAAATCCTCGTTATGTTTCACGCGTTGTTAAATATAGCTTAGGTTATTTTGGCAGCCATCGAGCGAACAGCTCACTTGGTTCTTCAGAAGTCCCGTTGTGATACCCAGCGTAAAACATGCTGGAGGATCAATACTGGTGTGGGAATGTTTCTACTGTTACGGTGTTTGCCCAGTCCATAGAATTGATGGCACTTTGAATAAATACAAAAACGTCGAGATCTTAAATGATGTTATGCTGCAGTGGGGTGAGAAAACTTTGACTGTTATATGGCAATTTAAACAGGATAATGCTCCGAATGACACGGCCAAGCTTTAAAAAATATTTGCGGAAAATTCTATTAATTTTTTGGAGTGGCCATCATCAAGTACAGACTTGAAGCCCATCGAACACCTGTATTTAAAATCGTTTTGAGGAGGTTAAAGACTTGAGAGTGTAACATGTCGAGCGGTGTAAAGAAGTAAGAAAACAAAAGGGTTTTGCAACAAAATATTGAATAAAAAAAATATAAGAAAAAAACCTAATCAGACAACGTAATCAGTTGACAAAAAATTTTATAGACTGAATAATCTTTTGGATTAATTTTTATTTATTTTTAACCCTAACTTGGGCAGTATTTACATTTGTAAATATGCAATTTTTAAAATAGCTATAGAGCCATTCCATATGAAAGCGATCACCTTTTGGACGACCCTTCTCCGATTTTAAAATAAATAGTCTCAATCGATTGCCCAGCAAAAAATAAAAAAAAAAAAAAAAAAAAAAAATTTGCTTTACCAATTAATAGACAAGGTGCATTCAGAAAATGGTAGAAAATACCCATGGGGAAAAGGAAGAGACAAGAACTAGATTGGCAAATAGAATTACACTTTTTAAGAGGAACATACGTAACCCACCGAAAGAGAAATTAATTTTAGCCATATATGAAAAAACTAACACATTTTTGAAGAGACACAAGGACATAATTATACTCCAATCAGACAAAGGAAACAAAACAGTTGCAATCTACAGGAAAGAATATGAAAAGAAAATGGAAAATTTACTCGAAGACAAAAATACTTACCAGGTTATGAACATGGACCCTACCAGCAAATTAGTAAGAACTAATAACAGCATTATTAGTCAATTATACAGGGATAAATATATAGATAATTGGCAAAAACATAGGCTCACTTGTTCGGCTGCAACGGCACCTAGAATTTACGGGTTACCTAAAATCCACAAATGTGGGATACCTTTACATCTATTCAAGTCCCGTGCTATCAGTTAAGCAAACACATAGGACTCATACTCAAGAACATTATCTCGGAAAAATATAACATTAAAAACTCTATGGAACTAAAAAAAACAGCTGAAGGACATCACCATTAATAAAAATGACACACTGGTTTCGTTTGACGTAGTTTCTCTTTTCACCAATGTTCCTGTTTACACAGCGATAAAAAATATTATGAACCAATGGCACACTATTGAGACGAAAACCATATCCCAAAATTCCAAATTCTTGGAAATTCTGAAATTCTGTTTGAATGACAACAACTATTTTACATACAATAACAAAATATACAAACAGATTTTTGGTATGCCAATGGGAAATCCCCTTTCCCCTACTATTGCCGATATTGTTTTGGATAATTTACTAGACGCAGCCTTGGCAGAATTGAAAAACAAGAACGTCAACATCAAATACGTGGCAAAGTACGTAGATGACATACTGGCTGTAATAGACATTAAGGACAAAGACGATATACTTACAGCACTCAACGGGTATCACCCGAAGATTAAATTCACCGTTGAGGTGGAGACGAACAGAGAAATAGCATACCTTGACACAAAATTACATAGAGAGGACAATAAAATAACGTTTGACTGGTATGCAAAAAATACATCTTCTGGCAGAATTATCAATTTCAACGCTACTCAACCTAAATCTCAAATAATAAATACTGCAAAAAATTTTATACGTAGAGTTCTTGATATTAGCGATAAACAACACCACAGCAAAAATAAACTGGTAATCACGAAATTACTTAAAGATAATGCTTTTCCTACAAATTTAATTAAAAATTTAATAACTGCCCATAAACCTATAATAACAAACACAAATGGTAACATTGAAAAGGAGGAAAAATATTTTATCAGTGTAAAATACATACCGGGCCTCACGGACAATAAAAACATAAAAGGTGCAATAGATAAAAATGACATGAGCTTTGCTTACAAACCAAACAAAACATTAAGTGCAATATTTACAAATACAAAAACTCCAATACACAAACTACAACAAAATAATGTAGTGTATGAAATACCATGCAAGGGAGACAACAACAACAGCTGTGACTTAGTTTACATTGGTACGACCAAAAGGAATTTGGAGACAAGAATGGGAGAACACAATTCAGACATAAACAAAAACAAAGAAAGCACTGCATTATCACAGCACATATTACAAACAAAACACAAACCTGATTTTGACAACATAAGAATACTTGACAAGGTAAATAACGTGAGGAAAAGATATACAACAGAAAGCTTAAGAATTCAACAGAAAATAAATAGAACAATGAATAAAAAAGAAGATACTGACAATTTAAGCGCCAGTTATAGAGTTGTTTTGAAAAACAGTAGATGACACCACTAGTGTTTGCTTTTATGTTTTTAAAAATATATTAATGTAATACAAATTTGTTTCTTTTCACTGTAAGTTCGTTACATTTATATTTATTGTATTATTAAATGTTGATGATTTTATTTTATATTAATAGACGAATCCCCTGAAGAAGTGAACATAAAATTCACGAAACGTCGGGAAAAATGAAATAAAAAATTTTGCATTTTTATTTTCACAAATGGAGTTAGGCCTCACCAGCTAAATATATATAATAAAAATATATATTAATACAAATAAAAGAAAGTGGCCAAAAATAAAGAAAAATAAAAAAAAAATAAAAAAAAAAAAATAATGTACCTACATTTTTTTTTTTTTTTATAGTGACTGGTTTAGTGGTGGTGTACACCACTGTCATGTGACAAAATTGAAGAATTCTTCATAAGGGACCTCATTGAAAGTTGTTTAAAAAAAAAACTACTAAAGCGATCGCAACGAGTGATAGCTCGTTGGAAAGGTATTGAATCAGGCTTTAATTGAAAAATAAAATTTTCCTAATTTTTCTTAGAAATTTACCTTTAAAATTTCCCATGAAAATTAAATTTTCCGATTTTCCACAGAAGCTCCTAAATTTTCCGGCTATTTTTTTTTTTTTTTTGGATTCCTTATAATTTTTGCTTTAAGAATCAGCAATAAAAAAATGGACCCCGACTCCTTGTTTGGACAGGAGAAGAGCATTTAAGAGACCACCTTGTTAAAAATACATTTTAAAAATTACACTGTGCATGAAATTGACACTTTTTTTTCGTGACAAGCCGGGCACATGACGTTTTAACATAATTCGGGGACGCTGAATCCAGTGGTGCCCGCGGTTACTCAAAAACGGTTTAGTTTATTGAAATTACTAAAAAAACCGAAATTCCGCAATAAAATTTCATTTCAGAAAAGTAAAACTCTTTTTCTAATATGAGTAGTCGTTATTGAAACATAATTTTTTTTTTGAAAAAAAAAATAATTTTTTTATTAAAATTTCGAAATTTTTGTTTTTTAAAAATTCATAAAAAATTAAAAAATGCAGCTAGGCTTCTAATTTTTTGCAGACTTATAAAAAACGAAGCCATAAATGATTTAAATCTGTTTGCAACTTTTGATTTTATTCACAAAAGTCGACAAATTTTAATTAATTTAAGAATTTCATAAAACGCAATATTTGTATGGGAGCCCCCTAAGGGAAATTCTTAAATTAATGAAAAATTTGTCGACTTTTGTGAATAAAATCAAAAGTTGCAAACAGATTTTAATCATTTATGGCTTCGTTTTTTATAAGTCTGCAAAAAATTAGAAGCCTAGCTGCATTTTTTAATTTTTTATGAATTTTTAAAAAACAAAAATTTCGAAATTTTGATAAAAAAATTATTTTTTTTTTCAAAAAAAAAATTATGTTTCAATAACGACTACTCATATTAGAAAAAGAGTTTTACTTTTCTGAAATGAAATTTTATTGCGGAATTTCGGTTTTTTAGTAATTTCAATAAACTAAACCGTTTTTGAGTTACGCGAATATATGTTGAGCAACCTCCTCCATTTTCGAAATAACGGTATATCTCGAAAACCAGAGCCAATCTGAAAAAACCGCGGGCACCACTGGATTCAGCGTCCCCGAATTATGTTAAAACGTCATGTGCCCGGCTTGTCACGAAAAAAAAGTGTCAATTTCATGCACAGTGTAATTTTTAAAATGTATTTTTAACAAGGTGGTCTCTTAAATGCTCTTCTCCTGTCCAAACAAGGAGTCGGGGTCCATTTTTTTATTGCTAATTCTTAAAGCAAAAATTATAAGGAATCCAAAAAAAAAAATTAGCCGGAAAATTTAGGAGCTTCTGTGGAAAATCGGAAAATTTAATTTTCATGGGAAAATTTAAAGGTAAATTTCTAAGAAAAATTAGGAAAATTTTATTTTTCAATTAAAGCCTGATTCAATATCACTCGTTGCGATCGCTTTAGTAGTTTTTTTTAAAACAACTTTCAATGAGGTCCCTTATGAAGAATTCTTCAATTTTGTCACATGACAGTGGTGTACACCACCACTAAACCAGTCACTATAAAAAAAAAAAAAAAATGTAGGTACATTATTTTTTGCTGGGCAATCGATTGAGACTATTTATTTTAAAATCGGAGAGGGGTCGTCCAAAAGGTGATCGCTTTCATATGGAATTGCTCTATAGCTATTTTAAAAATTGCATATTTACAAATGTAAATACTGCCCAAGTTAGGGTTAAAAATAAATAAAAATTAATTCAAAAGATTATTCAGTCTATAAAATTTTTTGTCAACTGATTACGTTGTCCGCAATTCGACTGCAACATCTTATTAGAAAATAATGAATTGTTGTCAGGTTTTTTTCTTATATTTTTTTTATTCAATATTTTGTTGCAAAACCCTTTTGTTTTCTTACTTCTTTACACCGCTCGACATGTTACACTCTCAAGTCTTTAACCTCCTCAAAACGATTTTAAATACTGGTGTTCGATGGGCTTCAAGTCTGTACTTGATGATGGCCACTCCAAAAAATTAATAGAATTGTCCGCAAATATTTTTTAAAGCTTGGCCGTGTCATTCGGAGCATTATCCTGTTTAAATTGCCATATAACAGTCAAAGTTTTCTCACCCCACTGCAGCATAACATCATTTAAGATCTCGACGTTTTTGTCTTTATTCAAAGTGCCATCAATTCTATGGACTGGGCAAACACCGTAACAGTAGAAACATTCCCACACCAGTATTGATCCTCCAGCATGTTTTACGCTGGGTATCACAACGGGACTTCTGAAGAACCAAGTGAGCTGTTCGCTCGATGGCTGCCAAAATAACCTAAGCTATATTTAACAACGCGTGAAACATAACGAGGATTTCATTCCTGATTAAAGGGGCGACTAACAAAACGTCGTACGTCAGGACCAAGGCTATTAATCTATCAATCAATTTATATATATATTTTAAAAAAAATATATATACATACATATTATTTTTAAAATAAATATACTTTAAAATATATTAGTAATCAGTCAAATATAAGGAACGACTTTTTCAAACTTGCATATTTTTTTAAACTTAAGTTCTTTATTTAATTAATCGGTATTATAAAGGGTGTTTTTTTCAGTGGTATAGAACTTCGAATTGAAATAAAACACAAGAAAATCGTTTTAATGACCATCAATTTGGCTTTATTGGAAGGATAATTTTATGCCATTAATGTTTAAATATGATTTCAGGCATGTGGCCGCCGCGGCTGGCTCGAATAAAGCCAATTCTACAGGTCCAATTTTCAACCACTTTTTCGAGCATATGGGGCCGTATGTCGGCAATAACGCCACAAATGTTGGCTTCCAATTCCCCTAACGTTTCTGGTTAGTTGGCGTAGACGAGCGACTTCACATATCCCCAAAGAAAATAATCCAATAGTGTCAAATCACACGATCTTGGTGGCAAATTGACAGGTCCATTCCGCGAAATTATGTGCTCATCGAATGTTTCCTTCAATAAATCGATTGTGGCGTGCGCTGTGTGGCATGTAGCGCCGTCTTGTTGGAACCACAACTCATCCACATTCATGCCATCCAATTCGGGAACAAAATAGTCGGTTATCATGGCTCTATACCGGTCTCCATTAACTGTAACTGCCTCTCCAGCATTATTTCGGAAGAAGTATGGCCCAATGACTCCACCACCCCATAGAGCACACCAAACAGTCAGTTTTTGTGGATGTAATGGCGTCTCAAGGGTCTCATGTGGATTCTCTTCACTCCAAATGCGGCAATTTTGCTTGTTGACGTAGCCATTCAACCAAAAATGAGCCTCATCACTGAACAAAATTTTGCGATGAAAATCAGCATCGAGATCAATCTCATTTTCGGCCCATACACCAAGCGTTGTTCTTTTGTCAACCTGTTCATGATGAAATGGCAAACCAAACTGAACATAAATGACATTAGAGTTGCCAGATTTGACCACAAAATGCCAGTTTTATCTCTATTCGAAAAACAAACCTGTAAAAAAAACACCCTTTATAAAAGAAAAATAGAAAAATCATATTACATAATGTGTTGATATACATATTTTTGTTTTGAAAATAATTTTTTTACTAACTGTAAATAATACAATTTTCATTTTTTGGATCGCCACAAATCATTTAAAATTGCAAGGCCCCAAACGCCATTGACATTCATAATCTGTAAGAGAAACATTACTTGTATGGCGACCTCTAATATTTCGAGAGACTTGGTAATAAGGCTCTTCAGCGCACATTATAAAGTCATTTTGAGAAATTACAACACGGTCATTATCCAAAAACTCAATGCTCCAAGTCATACTTTTATCCTTTTTTTCCGAACCGGCAACTGTAATCGTGCTCGGCATCATATAGTAATAAGTATTATAAAGAGTACTGCTTAGAAACACCTCAAGTTTTGAATCAGATTCTTGAATTTTTGTTAAGTTCAATTTTGTCTTGTATTGTATTATTGTTATTTAACGCATGATTCCAAACTTTCATAGCATTTTGCGTATTATTTAGGTTCTTCATCTTTTTAAGATACATCTTTAAGAGAACTTCATCGCTCTCTTTTTTATCGTTACTATTGCCATAAGTTTTAGAAAACAACTCAGCAGAACGCACAAAACTATTGTCGTTGTCAGCGTTACCGTTCAAAATTTTCAAAAAGGGGCACAAAAAGGGGATTTTCAAAAAAAAAGTGTCACAAAAAGGGGAATTCTGAGAAAAAAAGGGGCAACTTTAAAAACAGGAAAATTTTCAAAAAAAAAAAAACAAACATGTATTTATTAAATTATTTTCATCAAAAACTAAACAAAAAATAAACTTAATATTTATAAAAAATACATTGTATATAATAAAATCACATATATATATATATATATATATATATATCGTGTAAATACATTTCTTGTTTGCAAGTAAACGTTTATGAACTGTTTCATAAAATTTTTATTTTAATTACTTACAAAAACAAAAAATAATTCATAATATGATTTGATAAAAAAACACTTTACATTTAAATAGATAGAGATATGTATATATCGTTAGCTAAAATGCAAAAAGGCGCAACTAACAAAAATATAATTTTACAGGAGAAGCAAAAAACGTAAAAAATGAAAACTTTAAACATCCAAAAAAACATGCATTGCTAAGTCGTTCATGGAATTCTTCAAACAATTTTAAAAGGAACTTATTTCATTATAATTTGTTAGAAATAAAAATGGGTTATAACGTAATTTTGCATTTATAAAATAAACACTCTCGAAATTACGTCCCTTTGTTTTTTGTTAATTAAAGCGTAATTTTTGATCGCAGAAGTGTAAAATTTTGTCAAGACATGTAGTTCAATGGCATTCATGATAAACAAACAAAAACACGATTTTGAATTTTTTGTTAGTTACGCCCTTTTGCATTTAAGCTAACGATATAGAGCAATTCCATATGAAAACGATCAAAATTGGCAAATTTTTGGACGGCCCCACTCCGATTTTAAAATAAATAGTCTCAATCGATTGCCCAGCAAAAAATAATGTACCTACATTTTTTTTTTTTTTTATAGTGACTGGTTTAGTGGTGGTGTACACCACTGTCATGTGACAAAATTGAAGAATTCTTCATAAGGGACCTCATTGAAAGTTGTTTTAAAAAAAACTACTAAAGCGATCGCAACGAGTGATATTGAATCAGGCTTTAATTGAAAAATAAAATTTTCCTAATTTTTCTTAGAAATTTACCTTTAAATTTTCCCATGAAAATTAAATTTTCCGATTTTCCACAGAAGCTCCTAAATTTTCCGGCAAATTTTTTTTTTTTTTGGGTTCCTCATAATTTTTGCTTGTTTGGACAGGAGAAGAGCATTTAAGAGACCACCTTGTTAAAAATACATTTTTAAAAATTATTTTACAGTTAAAAATACATTTATGAAGAAAAAATCTTTCTTATTTTGCTGCTTATACTTAATTACAATATTAATTAAAAATTTCAATTGTCTTGGCATCATTATAAAATTAAAGTAACTTTAAATTTAGCACGTCGGCAGACGAAGAGTACCGCTTTACATTAATTGACATATCAGAAATATTTGGTATGAAGCAATGAAACTTTTGCGTTCCAGTTATAGTTTTGACATTATTATATCTGTTTTGAATTCGTCGCTCCATGGCATCGTGTTCTTTTTGAGTGCATAAAACTGTGGTAATGGCAATTTCCTTGCTTTGAATCCACGAAAACAAATGTTGTACATTTAAGATCTGGTCAGTATATGGCCTTTGCAAACTTGCCTTAGTCGCCATGCGTTTTAGGGTTCCCCCTAACGCATCGCTTGGGCCCTTACCGTGGGACGTCGCGAAAAAGTGTCACTCGACCTTGCAGTTTTGTTCTTCTTGAATTACGCAAAGTTTGTAAAAATTTTTTTTATTCTTGTACTGAGAAGCCGCGCCGTCTGAGAAAAACGTTACTTTGTCGATTGCATCGAATTTTGATCTTAAGAATTCAAACAGTTTCATTTGAAATAAATAAACGGACACATAATTATGAGCTAAACTCTCCGCGACAACAACAAGGCTTACGGTCTGTAGTTCGTTATCTTCGTTTTTGAAATAAATGCAAAAAGGATGCACCGTGAACTGGTCGTTTGCCCAGTGATAAGCCTGAATTTCATCCTGAACGAGAAAAGTGTAATTCTCGGCAAAGTCGCTTATCACAATGAATTCATTTTGGGCTAATTTCTCCTTACTTTCCTTTAGAAATTTCGATTGCATATCGGATATGAAATGGTGCGCCTTCAGTTCATTCAACTTGAATCCGAATTCCTCGATGAATTCCGGAATCTGCTTTACCACGGTCTCAAGGGAACATCTGCCGCTGCTAATTATCCACTGTTTGAAATGCACCTCCTGAATTAACAGCTGTTCAAACTTTTCCGCCAAATATTGCTCTAGCTCGTCAATCTTCGGACAATTGTCGCATTTGGACAGATGACAATTTTCCGTGGGGTATGCGCACAACGACTTCGACAGGAGGTCCCTATATGTTTCAATTTCACCGTGAAATACTTTCAATTTCTTGCATAGAAAGAAAATCAATTTGATGTTTTGATGAAACATGCAAACGCAGACTGAATGCGTTCCGTGCCTGTCTAATGCCAGCACGCATTCTTTTGGTCGTAGGATGGCAAACTGGGAAAATCCCACTTTTTCTGCTGGGTATTTCTCATTGAATTGATGGTATGCTTCGGATAGATTACATAATAATCATCTGCGCTGCTTGTGTACTTTTTCTCCATCTTCACGTGTGATAACATAGTCACGTGTACCTGGGCAGGCGCGGCTGTTGTCATCATTGCAGTAAAAATCTTGAATCAATTTCACCGTTGCTTCGCTGAAGGTCCTTGAGCCTAATTTCTTAGTGGGAGTCGCCAATATGCCCTTCTGTCGAACTAATTCTTTGCTTCTTCTCGCGATGTAAAAAGATGTTTGAAACTGTTCAGAAATCTTGCGTATAGACCATGATTGAGGCAGCACAGATAAAATGAGATATTTCTCCGGAAAAGTGGTCGCTAAATTGAATTTTCTTTTCAACTGCTCAATCATTTGTTTACCGTCATCAACGTAATCTGCTGCATTCGTTATCAGAGCCTTCATCAAATATTGTCGCGATTGCACTCATAACCTTGCCTTTTTTCTTTTTCCTGTATGTTTCACTTCGCAACTTTCTTTTTCTAATAGGCGTTTCACCTAAAGTGGTAATAGCCTCATTCAAAGGACTCAAAGACATATTGACCATCGGAATGTCTGCCTCACTATCAGATGAAACATTTTGTTCACTCGTCATTTCACTCTCGGATTATGGCTGCATTTGTTTCAATGCATTTGCTTGTTGAGACAAATCGATTTTACACTTGGGGCAAATGAATTCTGCTTCTTCACCGTATTGTATATTTAATTCATTCATGTATCGCTTCGAAACACCAGTTAATTTTAATACTTTTTCGAACGATGTCCACTCTTGTTAAACGGATTGCAGCAAAATTTATTCATTTTACTTTAAATTGTCTTTATAGCTTCACTCTTTACTTTACAAAAAAAAAACACTTTAACACTTTCACGCAGTGTTGCCGTTAGGATACGAAAGATAAATTTTTCGTATCTTTTGACTACTTCAGGTATCATGTATAATCCTGACATTTTTCGTATCTTTTGAATCTGTACGCAAAATGTACAGAAGCAAAACTTTCGAGAATTTTTAGCCAACTTAAACTTATTAAGACTGATCATCGTAATCGTCTCAATACTAATACAATAGCAGCCAAGGCGCATTGACTAGAAGGTGAGGTCTACTCTACAACAACACTGCTTCTGTGGTCCGATTGTCAAAAATATTGCTAGTAAAAAAAGGTTAGTTTACATAAAAAATTAGTTTGCATACACACTTTGACAAGTCGAGGAAATATGAACATGTTTTTTATTTTCAGGAAATTTATATGAACTTTTTAATATAATTGCCTTAGTATAAACGTCTTAACTCGTATATTAATTTTTGCAAAAATGAATTTGTTTTGATAACATCCAAAGATAATTACATATAATTAATTTTAAAGTTTGCTTACTGTATTTTTTAAAAATTACATATGTACCTAATATTTATGACTTAAATAAATATAAAAATTAATTTACACGAAATCATTTTGTTTACAATATTCATTTAAATATGAAACAAATTTGAAAATGGATTTTCAAATTTGTTAAAAACGTATTTTTTTGGGAAAAAGTGTATCTTTTTGGAAACTAAAATGTATCTTTCTCGGAATTTCACTGGCAACACTGCTTTCACGTTTAGTATTCAACTGAAATTTGACTCAGAGTGTGTGAAGTATTTATATTTATTTTTTGGTAAAAAAAATAAGCGATATTTGCTTTTCTTTAATAGGAAAATTTGCGTGAACTACTGGTCATAAAATGTTTTTTAAAGAGGGACTTAATTGGTTACTGCCAATAAGCCGACCACAGGTCATAAAATGTTTTGCAAATTTTTTAAATTACCAGGTAATAAATATTTCGCCATATTTATGGAAAATCCGTGTTTTATGACTTGTTTCTGCACGTGTCATTTTAGGCGAAATATTTATTACCTGGTAATATAAAAAATTTACAAAACATTTTATGACCTGTAGCCTCAGTCGGGTTTGGTGTGCCATTACATGCCACTGCTGCTATTATCCATGGATTTATGGCCGATCTTGTGAAGGCAGGCAGACCATATTCACTACACACTCAACTTGGGGCTCATAAAAAAAAATTGATTTTTTCTTCATAAATGTATTTTTAACTGTAAAATAATTTTTAAAATGTATTTTTAACAAGGTGGTCTCTTAAATGCTCTTCTTCTGTCCAAACAAGGAGTCGGGGACCATTTTTTTGTTGCTGATTCTTAAAGCAAAACTTATGAGGAATCCAAAAAAAAAAAATTAGCCGGAAAATTTAGGAGCTTCTGTGGAAAATCGGAAAATTTAATTTTCATGGGAAAATTTAAAGGTAAATTTCTAAGAAAAATTAGGAAAATTTTATTTTTCAATTAAAGCCTGATTCAATACCTTTCCAACGAGCTATCACTCGTTGCGATCGCTTTAGTAGTTTTTTTTTAAACAACTTTCAATGAGGTCCCTTATGAAGAATTCTTCAATTTTGTCACATGACAGTGGTGTACACCACCACTAAACCAGTCACTATAAAAAAAAAAAAAATATGTAGGTACATTATTTTTTGCTGGGCAATCGGGGTCGTCCAAAAGGTGATCGCTTTCATATGGAATTGCTCTATATAAGTATATGTACATAAATATTTGGCACTTGGATTATTTTACTTTTTTATCAAAAAAAAATTAAGTTACGAAAAAACCCCGAGGAAAAGCATATAGTTAATATCAGGTACAGATCAATTTTTTTTATACATTGCAGTGTTATGTTGTTTCTTCAATTATTAAATATCTAATTTTTTGAAAACGTGAATTTATATTTATTAATCAATTCATCACTTTGAATCCAATCTTCCAAGTTATTTTGATACAAATTTAAAGCGGATAACATGGACTGACAGGTATCTACTTTCAGTCTATTTGTCAATTAATTTTTTTATAATGCTAACTTAGAGAAAATCCGCTCAGCGGATGCACTACTATGTGGTAAAGTAAAAACATACGAAGCAAATTTATACAAGTTTGGATATAAATTGTCACCCAAACAGTTTTTTAAATGGCCAATTTCGTACCACAATGTTTCAGGCTTAGATATTTAAAAATTGCTTCATAGCTTTTATCGTTTGATCTGTTTTCTAAAAGTTTGAACTCTTTTACGAAATCCTCTGGGTTAGTAATTATATCAATAAAAACGGAAACAATTTCAAAGTAATTTATGTCTTCAGCTGACTTAATAAATACTGGATCTAAAACCTTTAATAAACTCAACCTCTTATCGCAAATATTAATTCTTGATAAAATTTATTTACATAGCTTTCGGTAAAAAAGTAAAATGTTGTTTTTAATTTCTACAATATCACTACTTAAGATGATGTTAGTACATATTTCTAGCTCGGCTTCGTGGCCGATATATATATATTAACATTTTCTTTTATATGTAGAACATTAATAAAATCAATTTGTTCTATATTTGATTGCATAATATACTCTTTTTTTAAAAAATTTTTAAAAATTTCTAATACAATATCTTTCGTGGATGAAACTAAATATATAATTTGTGATGATTCATTTTGAAAATTAAGGTTTAATTTATTCATAATATTTTATATATATACTAGAAATTTGAGGTAAATTTTATTGTTAATAGATAGCCCTTCCTGTACCCATGTTCTGTAACTTTAGTGAGAACTTCTCGCATCGAAAAGATGTGAAACAAAATATTCCACCGTTTCTCGAAAAGTGAGAAAAAAGTGTGTCTGTAACTTATGTCGAAAACTATCAAAAGAGATTACGTCGTTACGTTATAAAAGTCATAACATTGCACTCGAAGCCGATGTGACATTGCAGACGTTGAGGACGCCAGTCACACATATAGTTAACGGCGACCAAAATTTACTAAAATTGAAAAATTTTTAACGACGGCGGCGAAAATACAACCGTCGGCCATGCCAAATAATGTAAAGTGCGACTTTAATGTTTGTTGTTTGTAAACGAGCTTTGAAAAAATTCGTATATTTTATAAAAATGGTAAAAGAAAATAATTAAACAATAAAAAAAGGGCCAGGAACATAATTTTATTATTATTATTCTTTGCAATTTGCATTTTTAGTTGTTTTTTAGTGTTAAAATTTTTTTCGCCCCATTTTTATTCGTGAGTTTTTTTGACAGTCCAAAGCGGGAACTTTTCTCACCAAAATGTTACAGACACACTTTTTCTGTAAATTGGCGAGTAATTTCCTTGCGTGACAGCTTGTACTCGCCAAAAAAAGTTACAGACACAGTTTAGTGAGAAAAACAGCTGTTTGTTTCAATATACGGCATTTTTGTTCTATTTCACACATTTCAATCGAAAAGTTTCTCGACACGAGAGTTACAGAACATGGGCACTGAATTGTTTTAATTTTTTCCAAATTTGATGCTGTTTTTTCTTCAAATTGAGCTCGGATAAAAAAATGCTGTAGTACAGACCACTGCTCCAATGTTCTGCTAGCAACGGACGCAAAAGATAACCATCTAGTGTCACTTAATCTTAACAATCTGTGCTCCGGGACATCAAAAATGCTTTGTAGATCCTTGAAATCTTTTTGTCTTTTGGAACTTTTAAAAAAATTAAAAATATTTCGAAGTAGCTGCTCCACACTATCAGGAATGTACATTAAAGCTGATCTGTTGATTAAATTAATGGAATGGCAAACGCATCCCATATGGAACAAATGTGGGATTTTACTTTTTAAAAAGGCAACAGCACCATTTTTTTTCCTATCATAGAAGACGCATTATCGGTTGCAAAACCAATAAAATTTGCGTATGGGACTTCATTCTGGTCTAATACAGCTAACACAGCATTGGCAATAGTTTCACCACATCCATCCCTTGGTTGGACTAAGCTCAAGAAATTGTCAACAGTTTTACCCACACCTTTTTCGAACTGCCTTACAACTATAACCAGACATTTTTCTGTTGAAATGTCGGTGGGTTCATCGATTATCAGACTAAAGCTCTGTTGTCTAATTTGCAGTGTTGCCAAAACTTGGTGACGAAAAATGGCTAAATTTACGTGAAAAAATGGCTAAAAAATGGCTAAAAATGGGCTAAAAAATGGCTAAACTTTTTTTTTAAGTAAAAACACATTAAAATTCTATAACAAAACAGAAATAATTCATTTAAAGTTGTTTACGATGAAATTGTAAGTTAAGATCAATTTCTTAAATAAGAATAAACGTAAATTAATAATTTGATAGATATTTAAAAAATTAAATCATCGAAAAATTCGTCGTTATTGCTAATCTCATAGGAATCACTCGTGCCTATTAGTTTTAAATAATTTGAAGGAAAATCATAATCAACATTTACCCAACATTGTGAGTCCAGATCTACAATAAAAAACAAGTAAGAAAGTATAGTCGGTCAACCCTGACTAGATGATACCGTACACCACATTATAACCTATGTACCAAATTTTATTAATTATCTTTAAATTTACGACCTGTACTTTACGCACAAGGTGTGCATTAGGGCGACAATGATATATATGGGAAAAAATTTTTTCCTGAATTTTAAACAAAAATGTGAAGATTCTTTTGCCACTTGGTCTAAAACTTACTTGCTGAAAATTTGAGCAAAATCGGATAACTCTATCCCGTGCACCTTTGAGGTCAAAGTTCAAATTTTGGGAAATATAGTGTATTCGCCTATATTGGAGCTAAAAAAATAGCTTTTCGATATGAATTATACCGAAATCCAATAGGATTAATGTGCCACATAGTGTTGAACTTGCATGCTAAAAATATTAGACGAATCGGGTAACTCTATGCCGTGCACCTTTGAGGTCAAAGTTCAAATTTTGAGAAATTCTGTATATTTAACTATAATTGATCTAAAAATTTCTTTTTTTTAGTATATTCATTTAAATTGTACAGAAACTGGATGTTTTAGATATTTTTAAAAGTATTCTGATATATTATGAGTAAATTTAACCCTTTTTTGCTACGGGGGTCAAAACGACCAAATTTCTTAGCATTAAATACAACATTTAAAAAAGGTGGTATACTAATCCTGAAAAACGAAAAATATTTTTAATAGAAATATTAACCCTTTTTAGCTACTAGGGTCAAAACTACCCATTTGAAGTATTTTGTTTTCATTACGAAATAAAAATATATATGAACCGCCCTGTATGTAACCTGTTAGTGCAGACCTCAACCCCTGTAAAACATGATTTTTATCAGTTGGTGTAGATACAAACCGATAATATTTAAATATAACGGATTTAAAACAAAAAAGTCAAGGTATACTAGATCTATTTCTTTTTTTTTACAAGAAATTACAAATAATTGCAAAGCTTTATTATTTTAATCAGTTTGACGCGTTAAACGCTCGAGTTAAAAAAATAGTTTTAAACAATGCCTTTATGAAGAGATGAAATTTATCTCATCGGTTTTGAAAAAAGTCAATTAACTGGGAGTAAACTTCCATCAATAGGGGATTGTCTCAGAGTTATGTTTTATAATTTAAGAACTGTGAAATTAAAAATTAAAGACAGTGTACGACTGGTTGTAAAGGAGTGTTTAACTTTTTGGGAAAAAGCTTGGATTCCTACTATGTCAATTCAAAATGTAGAGAAGAAATTAACCCGCTTGTACGAGGAGTGGAGGGAAATGAATAGAGTTGAAGGAGCCTCTTGATACATTTTTCTTTTAGTTTCTTCCCGCTGCTTCCGGGTTTCACGTCTTTCTTCAGTTTTCTTTAATTTTGCATCAACTCCCGCCATGCAACCTTCTCGTCCTTTTTCTCTCTGTTTCAACAAAAACAATTTATCCTCCTCGATTTTCATTAACTTAAGTGCATCGGGATTTGCGATGTCAAACAAATCATCGAGTGCTTCTTTCCATGCTTCTCTCTTTTTCTTATAAATTTCGGATGTTCTGCTTTTCCGTCTATTCATTTCCCTCCACTCCTCGTACAAGCGAGTAAATTTCTTCTCTACATTTTGAATTGACATAGTAGGAATCCGAGCTTTTTCCCAAAAAGTAAAACACTCCTTTACAACCAGTCGTACACTGTCTTTAATTTTTAATTTCACAGTTCTTAAATTATAAAACATAACTCTGAGACAATCCCCTATTGATGGAAGTTTACTCCCAGTTAATTGACTTTTTTCAAAACCGATGAGATAAATTTCATCTCTTCATAAATTCATTGTTTAAAACTATTTTTTTGACAAAATACCACTTTGCACTGTTAACTCGAGCGTTTAACGCGTCAAACTGATTAAAATAATAAAGCTTTGCAATTATTTGTAATTTCTTGTAAAAAAAAAGAAATAGATCTAGTATACCTTGACTTTTTTGTTTTAAATCCGTTATATTTAAATATTATCGGTTTGTATCTACACCAACTGATAAAAATCATGTTTTACAGGGGTTGAGGTCTGCACTAACAGGTTACATACAGGGCGGTTCATATATATTTTTATTTCGTAATGAAAACAAAATACTTCAAATGGGTAGTTTTGACCCTAGTAGCTAAAAAGGGTTAATATTTCTATTAAAAATATTTTTCGTTTTTCAGGATTAGTATATCACCTTTTTTAAATGTTGTATTTAAAGCTAAGAAATTTGGTCGTTTTGACCCCCGTAGCAAAAAAGGGTTAAATTTACTCATAATATATCAGAATACTTTTAAAAATATCTAAAACATCCAGTTTCTATACAATTTAAATGAATATACTAAAAAAAAGAAATTTTTAGATCAATTATAGTTAAATATACAGAATTTCCCAAAATTTGAACTTTGACCTCAAAGGTGCACGGCATAGAGTTGCCCGATTCGTCTAATATTTTCAGCATGCAAGTTCAACACTATGTGGCACATTAATCCTATTGGATTTCGGTATAATTCATATCGAAAAGCTATTTTTTTAGCTCCAATATAGGCGAATACACTATATTTCCCAAAATTTGAACTTTGACCTCAAAGGTGCACGGGATAGAGTTATCCGATTTGGCTCAAATTTTCAGCAAGTAAGTTTTAGACCAAGTGGCAAAAGAATCTTCACATTTATCATCAAAAATCCAAAGTTGATTTTTCATTGTCACCCTAGTGTGCATAGACAGCAAGCCAGACAGCCGGACAAACATCGTTAATTCGACTCAGAAAGTGATTCAGAGTGAATCGGTACACGTAAAGGTTGGCTATGTTCACACCTATTAAATATTTGACGTCCTACACGTGACCACTAGTTTTCTTAAAGAATTGTTTGCTTTTGCAAAACGTTTGGCTAGGGCAAACATTATTTAACAGTTTCTAAATTACGTTATACAAAGATCGTTTTAAAATTAAAGTTTTGTAAATAAATAGAAATTGTTAAAAATAAAGCTTAAGTTTGATCAATTTACTGGCAACGCTTTTTTGGATTTTATTGTCAAATATTTGTTAGGTCTGAACATACCTTAAGTAACAATATTCTGAGGTGTTTCAAACATCAGCACAAACGCATAGTACCCTCTCCACTGTTGTGGTGTTGGTAAAAACATTTTATTGTTACGGTAAAAATATTTACCATTTTAAAAAAATCGAATTAACGGTTGCTAAATGTAACCTATTTCTCAAATTACTTTTAACGATGTTTACTTGGCAAAATACCCTCTCTACTTCAGCATCAGACCATGGAAGTGAGAGCAACTTTATAGTCAATTTTGAGATTTTGTTGCTGCCTGCATCTCTTTACTCTTTACTTGCAACCAGAAAGAAACACCGATATTTGTGCTGACCCATTTTATAAATTTAATATTGGAAAGCTGTTCCTTTATCTTGAAAGATGTTTCATCATCATAGTTTATAGCGATTTTCAACATTTGTAAAAGTTGTGATTTAAATTAAAGGCGTTTTAATTGTTAAAAATGTTTGTTTTACTTTTATAAATTTTTATAATAAAATAAAAATTATTCCTTTAAAAGAAAAACGGCAAAAAAATTTTATGGCTAAACAATTTGAAAAATGGCTAAAAAAGTGGCTAATGGCTAAACTCATTTTTTAATGGCTAAACAGGGTGAAAAATGGCTAAATCTAGCCACTAAATGGCTAAATTGGCAACACTGCTCATTTGCTTTATCATAAGTAGTTGGCCTTGTTTTCCAAGAAACTGTGTTATTTCCTTAGACTTTGTGCGACAACAAGAAACCTGTAATTTATATACATTGTATAAAGTTACAAGTGTAAGTACGTATATACATATATGTATAACTTTATTACGTCATTTAATTTGAAAAAAGCCCTTAGTTACAAGAAATTCAAAATTGACTTTTTGATCGTATCAAAATATATGTTTTTTGAAAATTTTACACTCCTACAATTAAAAATAACGTTATAATCAACAAAATCTTAAAAGACATTAGCGCAAACGATTTTTGATATATATAACAAACAATAATATTTAAAAAATTTACTTTTTGTAACGTAATGCCAGCAAGCAAATAAGCTTGTATTTTGGGCACAAGTTGTTCAAATGTTATCCCTTTTGATACTTAATGAAGAGCTAGTTCCGCTTAATACCAATATATAAAAAAGTAAATTATGCATCAAAATTTTTTTGAAAACAATTTTAATTACTTGCTGGCGTTACGTTACAATAAGTAGACTTTTCGCTAGAAATGTCTATACCGAAAAGATTCGCTAAATTGCATTTGTTAATATTTAAAGATTAAAAAAACTTTACATACACGGAAATCAGTTTAATAAATTTTGATAATACATATTTAGAATAAAAAGGATTTCCAAATGTGTTTCTTTTGGTCACCATAAAATTAGAATTTCAGTCAGTCAGCCAGTTACTATTTAATTAAATGTGTCACTTGCCAAATCAATTAACTCCATTTTCTGGTTTTTATTAAGTACATAGAAATGTCAAAATACTTTATTAAGCTTTAACTGCAAAAAATTCAAAACAAATAACTTTAACGTAAACATTTTATTAACACCTATGTTTTGTAATAAAGAAAACTTTAAAAGTAGCATATACATATTTTTATTTTTCATAAAAGTAGTAAAATTTAAGTCAGAACAGTGTAAAGTATTTCTAAGCTAAATCATATATTAGGATTTATTTATGGCATTTTTTTTTTAAAAATTAACCTTTTTTTTTTGTTTGATGGGTTCTTTTTTGTTCTGTTTAAAAAAAAAATACTTAAAATTTTATAATATATATGCCTAATATGTTCTACTTATGCCCGTAATTTCTACAATTACACAAATATGTATCTATGGTTTTCAAAATTTTAAAACTTATTTCTTACCTACTGGTTAAAGTGCAATGTATTTTATACAATCGATTTTCGATAGTTTTTTCACGTAGGCCAAATTAACGTTCAAATTACCACAATAGTGTCACCGGATTGTAAAGATAACTGTTAGGTACTAACACGACTATATATCTATTTGTAGAAATTACGGGCGTTGCAACTTAAAAAAAAAATCAAAAACTTCAAGGATCGAAATTAGCTAACTTTTCAAAACCGAAATTTGCTAAATTTTCAAAACCTTCTGGCAGATTTTCTCAACCAGTAGTTTAGTTTCATTTCGCATTGCAACTATTTAGGCTGTCTTTTTTTTGTTGCACAGTGTTATCTTTACATGAACACCTTTTAAAAATAGAAAAATAAAAACTACTGTCATTTTGTTAATAATTGAAATCAAAATATCGTTCGATTTCAATTCCTCTTCAATTCGATTTCCATGTTTTTTATTTTACTATTTACAAATTCAATTTAATAATGATATAGAAAAACTTACCGACTTTGCAATTGCAGAATCTGAAAAAATGTTTGCATTGAATTTAGACAAATTGTCCATCCACTTAAACGATTGGTTGCAGCTGATCATTCTCAGTACTAGTTTTATTTCAGCTATAACCTCTTTTTTACAAAAATTTGTATTTTTTTTTTGGTAAAACCTCAGATATTTTAACATTATTTATTTGCTTTTCATTGTTCTTATGTTTAGCAGTTCCAGCATGGCGTTCCAAATGGTTTCGTTGGCAGATTAGCAATTGCTTGCAAATAACACAAAATGGTTTTTTGGTATCTGTGTCCATTTTTAACCTCTTGTATTGTCTCTCCCAATTAAAACAATATTTTCGCATTGCTGCTTTTTTCTTTTTGTTTGTTTTTTCGGACATTGATTCATCCGAAGAACTTATTTCGACATTCGAACTTAAATGAGTTGAACCACTTGTTGATGGGAGTTCAACTTGTTTTTTAGATTTAACTATGAACCTTAAAAATGACCAAATCAAATTATGTTCACATGTACCTTTATTTTTATTTTAGAGCCCTTTTATAAGAAAAACTTACTTGTCCATAATGAATTTACAATTCCATTTAACACGAGATATTAAATTTTTACAAATATTCACAAAAACAATTGCTGTATTTTTATAGAACCAACGTATTTTCAATAAAAAAAGATTTACAACCTTCACACAAACAAATAAACTTATTCTACCAAGGCGTTTTTACACTTTGTAGTCACGGCTAAATAGCCGTTACTTAAATATATTCAGTACTTTTTTTTTGTTCAAGAGACATATATAAAAGCTGGCAGGAACAGCGCCTTCATTGATTGCCAGTATAAAAAAATTTGGTTCAAAAAGGGGCACAAAAAACTACAAAATGATACAAAAGGGGATTTAAAACAAAGGGGTCAAAAAAGTGGCACGGCATTAAAAAATGGGCAAAAATGCGACTTTAGTCGCATAACGGTAACGCTGGTCGTTGTTTTCATTTCGAAAATTTTAAGTTAACTAAAATAGATGGTGTTATGTCATGGCCCAATTAGTAGGTCTGCGCGCAACTACAACAATCCAACAATAGAAAAAACAACACGCATTTTGTTTGTGTAAAAAATGATATGGATGTCAAGAACAAAGGCAATTGTTTGTGTAAAAAATGGTGGAAATGTCAAAAACAATTGCTACAAAAACAATTGCACGTAAAAAACACAACTCTGCATAAAATCAGCAGGCGTTTCAAGCAGACCTACTAATTGGACCATGGTGTTATGTGAAGCATTTATATCAGCAGGGCTGCCAGGTACTTTTTGTCCTTGTCCCCAAAAAATTAAAAAAATATCCCCAAAAATCCCCAGATTCCCAAATCCCCAAAAAACAAAACCTTAAAAAATTAATATTTTTTGTTTGTTTTTTTTTCTGACCAAATTTAAAATTTTTTTTAAAAAAAGGTAAGAAAAATGTTAATAAGAAATCCCCAAAAATCCCCAAATAAAAATTTTTAGTCAAAAAAATCATTTTATTTTGTTTGTAGGAACTGGTTTCTGTATGTTTTCTTAAATCCTTTTTATGCGATTCCAGTGAGGAATTACAAGCAGAACAATATGCTGTTTTTGAAGACGAATGAGCCAGTTTATAAGAATTTGGAGCTTGTTCAATCGGTTAAAGTCATCCTTATAATCAACAATAAAAATACATATATCCAAATTTATTTAGTACTTCGATCCATCATATTGTATTGTATAAAATGCATCATAACTACTAACCAATAGCCTAGCATTTTTCCCCAATCTTTATTATATGATTTTTCATATTTACTTATTTTTGGGGAATACATTCATATTTGCTTCAAAATTGTCTTTAAAAAATCAAAAATTTTATGTGTTTTCAACGATTTTAGATTCTATTTTAAAATTCTTTTTTTTAAACACTCACTCAAGAAAAATAACAAGTTTATAAAGTACCTTTTACACACTTAATAAAAATGATAATATTAATTAGGACCCTTTACACTATATAAGAGTAAGAGAAAAGTTTTGCTATTTTTATTCATATAAATATAATAAAAAATAATAAAAAAGTGTAAAATCCCCAAAAAATCCCCGAAATCTTTTTTGAAATCCCCAAAAAAATCCCCAATCCCCAAATGACTTTCCTTGTCCTTTTTGTTCACATGAAATCCCCAACTTTGGGGATAAATCCCCAAGTCTGACAACCCTGTATATCAGTGATGTCAGCGTCATACACAATTGTGTAAATTAATTCACACACATTCTTCACACACATTCTTACGCTCTTTCATTTAGTCCACGAGAGTACACAATTAGTAGTCGATTACCAAGCGACGGGTGTACATGCGGCGGATGCTTAAGTATTTTTTTATCTTTATTCAGAATACTTGTCTCTTTATTCACTAATACTAATATAAAGCAATACAACCACAATTGACATCACTGATTTATATTAAAAATTAAACCATTAACCCAATAAGGGTTAAAGCTTTGTGGGTTAATTCAGCTATATTAACTATAGTCACATGATAGTCACTGATATAAAATGGCACAATTTGAGTTACATATTTTCAACCTAACTAATTAATTGTTAGTATTTTGTTAAGCGGTCCATACACTTGCAATATTATTGTAAATGATAGTCGCCATATAATTGCCATTTTGTCCTATATTATGCAATTAGTCGCACAATGGTTTCATTCATTCAATAAAAAGGTGAACATAACCTATAGAAATAACACAAACAGCATTGTACAATGTTGCCAACACATTTCACTTTCTCTTCGTTGTGCAATAAAAATCAAAAGTCTTTTGATTGTTGCCAATACATTGTGCCACCTTCGAATATCACATACACATTGGCGATATAATTGTACAATACGTAAAATTGAACAATTTTATTGCAAGTGTATGAGCCGCTGTAGTAATTGCTATTTAATTTACTTTCTGCAGCTGATATATAAACTATATCCAATAGAAAGTTAATATTTACTTACTACAATTTATAAAGAAAGCTATTTACGATAGAACTTCTTAACTTTATGGACCAGGGTGCCGGCCATATCAAGTTAATTCTTATTATCAGGGCAAGTTCTTAATGGTTTTTGCATTCTTCAGTGCACCCTCGAGTTGCCCAACCCCCAAAAACGCAACTCTTCGTCTATTGCAACAGCCTAATTATTTACATTGTAGACTTAACAAGCGCAACTCTGCAAAATTTTGTGACTCGGTTATTGCAACTTTTTTTTTTTTTTTTTGTTCTCAGATATTCAAATTAAAACTGGGTTTTAACGTCGTTTGTGCAAGAGTTAAAACAAATACATATACATATAATTTACAAAAGTGTTTCGCAGTGGTAAGTGGTTTTTGGGGGAAAAATGCGGTTTGTTAATAAATTACTAAACCAACAATTTGTAAAAAATTATCCATAAATCGTATCATCGTATCGGTACGCATATAATAAAGCCTCTTATTATAACCAAAAAACCCAATTTTCAATAAATTACGGCAAAAACTAGATGCTTAAATGGCCAATTTCACCAATTTCATTTTATATCAATTTATGTTTTTGTTTTTCATGTCAAATAAAAATAAAATTATATGAAAAACTATATTTAAATATGAATTGATATTTAAATAGAATTGGTGAAATTAGCCATAACTCATACAATTTTTATTCACATATTGCAACAAGTCCGGATGTTGCAAATTGCGCAGATTGGCAGCCGTTTTTAACAAAAGAATTGCTTTTCAGTCAATCTGATGGAATTACAAAAAAAAAAACAAGTTAGAGTGTTATATTCGGCTGTGCCGAATCTTTGATACCCTCCACCGACAATTTGAATATTTCAGGAGTGATATCTATATGTTGTCTATTTATTATCAATTAATCTTTATAAAAACAGACATCAGCATTAAAATTGGTGGCGGCTTAGACCTATATTAAATTATTGACCGACAAATGGTATGTTTTCCGGGAGTAGGGTTTAAATAGGGCCTACGCTAAATTATGGACCGATCTTCATGAAGTTTCACAGTGCATAAAATGAACATTTGCAAAATTTCATATCATTTCGTGCATTTTTCAATCATTTATGTTAGTTTTTGTAACAAAATTAAAAATTTTTTAAAGTGGTGGTTCCACATTTTGATTCATAGCTCTGATCCTACTGAACCGATTTGGCTGGATTTCTATCCCAAACTGCTTAGGATAACTACAAGCAATTTGACACCCAGTTTTTTTATTTCTTTGAGTTCTTCGAAAGTGAGCGTGTTTCCAACTGACGGACAGACGGACATGGCTACATCGACTTAGAATTACTCAAGGAGCCAGAATATATATATTTTATGGGGTCTGAGGTGAATAATTAAAAAAGTTTCACACGAACTGACAAACTTAGTATACCACAACTTATTGTGGTGGAGGGTATAAAAATATGTATATCGGTCCTTTTCTTTCAAACGCTTTATCTTTTATCAAAATTGTTAACAAGAACTAAAAGAAATCACATCGGGTTAAGGTTTATGTAGAATAAACGATTACTTTACAATTTTGGATATACATACATATGTATATGACATTCATAATATTATTACAAATACAATTAATATGACACAAAAGTACACTTTGTGAATTTCCTAAATGTTATATATTGCAAGATTTAAATTTTTTTTGGGAATAAGAAGCTTGGGGGAAGTTCGCCTATGATCTAATTTTTAAGAAAACCGGAGCTTTTTTACTTCTGTTCTTATCGCACCAAGGTGAAGGGTTGTATAAGATCCGGCATCGCCAAATATAGCACTATTAGTGGTGAATAACTGTATTCTTAGTTTATCCATCCGTGTTAAACATTTTTCTTTGTTAGGATGACCCCTACTAATGCATTGCATTGTGTTGGAACTAGGAAAATAGGTTATGGGAAGGAAGATAGAGGGATAACTGTTTGCGAAAATACGACTTGAATTCATTCATGTTGAAAGTATGGGGACGACTTCAGCAGGAAGGTTATTAGGGGAGACTGGGGCAGCTTCGGCACTTTTTTTTTGAAGCCCTGAATTTAAAAATGCATGCAACAGATTTTAGAATTGTATCGCTTGTTGTTGCCCTTGGATGTAGAATAATAAAATATAAGTACAAAATTTTATGAATACTGAGTATTTGTTATTTTTATTTTGAGAATTAGTAAAAAAAAGTCATTTTCGCTGAATGTGCCCCACGCCAGGGTAGCTTCGGCATTTGACGGGGCACATTCGTCGACTATATTCTTAATGGCAGTTGTTTTTTAAAAACTCCATAAAAAATAAAATTATATGCCAGTTATAAACGGAATAAGCATTTTTTATTAGATGGATACAGTTAATGAAATATAAACACATATCTTGGGACTAGTAACTTAAGTTTTATTTCGGCCCATAGAACTAGCGAAATATTTTCATTTTCAGGCTTAACAAATAGAGATCAGAAAGTTTATTATTGAGATGCAGTCGTCAAGAGTTTAAGTAATCTCAGTAACTTGATAAATTGGCTTATTACTATATCGACCAAGTTTGACTAGGTCGAATGGACCCCAATTGAAAATGCCGAATATTCCCCGAAAGCACTATTTTCTTTTTTTTCTTTTATTCTTCAACAAAGATTTAGATTTAATTTATTTTTCAGGAAACTAGCACAATTATTAATGTTGGTTTGTAATTTTTATTTAAAATATTGATAATTTTCAAATACAAAATACTTACGAAAGAGAATCAAAATATTACAAAAACACTTAAACACGTGTAGCTTTTTCAGTTGGTAAGCTAGAGATGACAAACTTTGCGGGAGTTGTTTATTTTGATTTTCGACACATTTAAATAAATAGTTAGTGATGAAAAATAAGTGCATCATATCGAAAACGTCATTGACGAATGTACCCCAGTGCCGAAGCTGCCCCAGTCTCCCCTACACATACGAACAGTCCGGCGAACAAACGAATTTTTCCTGTAATGCGTTGTACGATTTACTGGCCAAACGATACAAACGGATGGGAAAAACGTGTATTACGAACAAACGTACTGGTTTCGGGAACCAGGTTCTTTATTTCATCAGAACACATCCCATTGTGGTAACGACAAAACAGGCAAATACAACCCATATTGCGACGGTGCTTGAGGGAGTCAATAGAATTGGATACCCTTCTGCCAACATTGAGAACCTGCGCCCCTCCCTGCACGTGGCTGAGTAGCTCTAAAATAGACTTTGAAACACCTGCTCGAATATGAGAGTTGTATTCCATACGTGGTCGGGTATAGGTGGTATAAACAGTAAGGAGATCAGATGGAGTGAAGTATATCTTTAACTTTTAAAAAAATTGAGACTCTTGAATACTTCTTTCGACAACTTGAATATATGTTCTGTTTATCGGACAGCACATTTTGTCTTCATGCCCAGAAAATCAAGAGATTCTGATTCCTCAATAAATATACCACCCATATATACCGATGTGGTACCTACCTTGATCCGTCCCACACCCAAAGAAAAAACTTGTTTCCATATGGTCAACTCTAACATCACTATTTTTAAAGAAAATTTAAAACATATTTTGTTTAATTTAACCATATTATTGTCACCGACAACCATAATATGGTTAAATTAGTCCTCCATCAAGAAGCCACAACCATATAATGATTGCCTCCGAACGTGTTATGGTTAATAATAACTAACATATGTTTAACACTCATAATAGCATGGTTGGTTATCAACCACAGCATGTTGCTTTTGGAAAAGAGGAAACTACTTTTGTGAATTTGAAAACATATTATTGGCATATTTAACCATAACATGTTTAGAGGCAACCATAATATGGTTATGGCTTTATGATGGAGGACTAATTTAATTTCGTGATGATAGGTCTGTAATTTACCATATGCCCCATATAAAGCCCACTCGCAAAAAATACTTTAGTATGCGTAAAAACGTAAGGAATAAAGCTATTAAATGCACTTGAATGCTTCTTTCGACACCTTGAATATATGTTCTGTCTATCGGACATTACATTGTATCTTCATGCTCAGAACATGAAGAGATTCGGATTTCTCAACTAGTATACCCCCATATGATCCGCCGCGCGTTTATGCGTCAGCACGCAACATTGAGTTTTCCAGGCATTTAAATCGACCCTATTCACACGACCCTATTCCGAGACTATGTCAAGGTATCGGCCAAACGTATCATTCATGTTCCGCCTCAAAGCACCAACATCGGATATGCTTGGTCTATAATCAAATGAGTACGAATCGCAATGGTTGCTGTCATCTGCAAAAGATTCGATAGGAAGAAAAGAAAGAGAAAAAACGAAGCCTTGCGGCACTTCTGAATGAATCTTATATCTTCAACTTGTTTAATATTCACCTAAGACCCCATAAAATATATTGTTACTTTAAACGTCCTTACTAACATAAAATTCAAACCCGAGTCTTTTACAAATTCCGATGTATCTCATCAAAGTACATCAGAATTTGTAAAAAAACAGTTTTTAATTTTTTATAAGTAAAGGTAACGATATACATTTTTGGTCTTTGAGTAATTATGAGTCGATTTAGCTTTATCATCCTGTCTGTCCATCTGTTGAAAGCGCATGTTCTTTCGAAAAACTCAGAAAAAATTAATAATATTGCCATCAAATTGTTTCGAATAATCAAAAGCAGTTGGGATTGAAATCTATCCTAAACGGGCTGCTCGAAACACCTGCTGATTTTTTGCAGAGTTGTGTTTTTTACGTGCAATTTTTTTTACATTTCTACCATTTTTTACACAAACAAATGCTTTTGTTCTTGACATCTTCATACATTTTTACACAAACAAAATGCGTGTTGTTTTTTCTATTGTTGGATTGTTGTAGTTGCGTGCAGATCTATTTATTGGGCCATGGGTTTAACGAATTTTTTATTATTAATTTTAACACGTCTTACCTACTGGCAGGGTTGTTAGGCTTTTTTCTTCAAAAATCGTCAAAAGTGTTAACAAATTACGTCAAAATCGTCAGGTACATTTAACAAAATCGTCAACAAATCGTCAAATATTTAAATTTACAAATTAAGCCTGGTACTCTGTTCAACATTTCACGTGAAATGCTGTCAAAATGCATATGAAAAAAACTTGTGCGGAATATCTACGAAATAATGTTGATGGAGTTGTACTCTGTTTATTTTGTGAAAAAGTTCCGAAATGTTTCTGGCAACATTTTTTTTACAACTGCGAAATAATGTAAGCTACCTTTATTTCACGTGGAATTTTAAGCAAAAGCAAAAAATATGAACTTAATATTAAAAAAGAAATAAAAAATTAAAATAACACAATCGGTAACAGTTTTTTATCCATATTTACTTTTTTTTTTATAAAATTTTTTATTAAAAAAAAATAATTTTAGTAAAATACATGTGGCGTTTGTTTACATTCACGAAACAATGTAGCATACTTTGAAGGAATAAAAACGTCAAATTGTACAAACTCTCAAGATTGGTAACATTGATAAATGCCAAAATTTTCGTGTGGAATAATCAATGTTGCACAACATTTTTCACAAATTTGAACAGAGTACTAGCAGCGTTGCCATTTTGGTGCCTTTCGGGTATTTTTTGTTGCTTTTTTGCTTATGCAATACCCGAAATTTTGTTAAACACCCGTTTTTGAAAAGCGGGTATTTATAGTGCTTTTAACAATTCCTCACAGTGCTTTTAAGTGCCTTTTAAGTAATCTACATATATTTTTGGCACTGAACCATTTTGCTACTATTCTGTAAACACAGCGAATACCTTCTTAGCCAACTGCGTATTATTTGCATTTATGTTTTTTTATTTTTTTTACTATTTTTTAAAACTTCAGTTATATAGAGGATGATTTAGATTAGATTAGCTATTTGAAGTACAATTTTGAGAAAGCCTGTAAAGATTTTAAGATTTCAAATGATAAAAAAAGTGATAAAAGAAAGTTGCATTCGTTTTACCAAAAACTTTATTTACGAGGTTTGAGCTAGGCTTCCTAGCAATTTGGAAATTTTACAAAACTTTGCACTTTTAAGCGTTGACAACATATTTAGTAATCGAAATAAAAACGATGTATTTGTTTTCGGCAAACATTTTTTTAAAGATGTAGACACTGTTTCAAAAATAGAAAATGGTTTGAAAAATATTAAGAATTGTAAATGGAAAAATAAACAACGATTTTGAGTCATGTAGAAAAACCGTATTAAAAAGTTTAAAACATGCAGTCGGAAACCGTATTTTTTCGAGCTACGAAAATCGAGCTCGCACTGTATTACTTGTAAACTTTTTTATGGCCAATTCAAACTCCAAATGATTTGGATAATATTATTTTTATTGAAGATAATAATAATACATTTAAAAATTTTTAAATACAAATGAAAATATATTTATTATTTAATTTTAGATGAAAATGGTCCCCCATCTACGCCGTCGCCTTTTTTTAAATTTTGGAGGTATTTAATATTCGGCATAGCCGAAGGTAACTTGTTTTGTGTTTAATTAAATTGTAAAAATGGATTAGTGCTTTTTTACGCTTTTTTTGTTCAAAATAGTGCTTTTTAGTGCTTTTTTTAAATTTTAAAGTGCTTTTTGCTATCAAAAAGTTGGCATCACTGAGTACTAGGCTTTAGAGACAATTTATTGCATTGATTGGTTCAAAAATATAAATTTTTAGCAAGAAATTCTATTTATGATAAAAAAAAGTGATATGGTTAAGTTTTATTCTATTTATTTCAGCAAATGGACTGAAATAAACATATTTATCGTTTGAAAAGAAATATTTACATAAGAAAAAATATATTTTCATAAAAACATAACAAAAATTTATTTATTTCATTTATCCATATTCACAAAAACATTAAATAAAAAATGAAATCTAATTTGCTATTAACTCGAGCACTCTTTAAGCGATAAATTTTTAGCGCTTTCACTACTGCAAATTGTTTTTACTGTTGAAGGTGCTAAACCTTGACTTGAAACGTTTTATTACGTCCAATTTTAGTTCCAAACAAATGCATTTTCTTCTCTTTGCACTCATTTTTCTACACAACTTCTTATTAAGAACCAATTTCTTATTTCTTAACACGCAACTACACTCAGAATAACTTACCTAACAGAATTAAATGGAATTTTTTACACGCAAATAGAAAAATTCTTCACATGTGATTATGACTTTAGCGAAAAAATGCAATCGTGTAGCGACGCAAATCGAAATCATAAAAACGCAAAGCGGATTTAACCAATGTTTAAAAAGCGGAAATCGGGGCTCTATTGTTTATTTTTGACAGTATCGATGGCATTCATATAATTGTAGAGTTCGAATTACTAATACTTCTAATGAAAGCCACCTGGTTTGTTAAGGGGCGTATAATTTTTTTGTTAAATTTCCAATAATTTTTGTATTTCGAAAAATTGACTTACGTTTTGGACTGTTCCCAATATAATTGTAAATATTTCTTGTTAGTGTGCTATTGATGCCAGAAAATCGTCATAACACTATTACTTTTAGTAAAAAATCGTCATTTTACTGTATTTTCTCAAAAAAATCGTCAAAATGACGAAAAATCGTCACATCTAACAACCCAACCTACTGGTTACACTATAGCAAAGATGCCCAGTAGTGGCTGATATCAGCAAATTAAACTCACACGTATACTTACGCTCTTTTGTTTGATCGTCAATCAACCAATAGGAAATCAGCATGTTGAGTGGGAGAGACAAACTACACTTGCAGAACTTCTGTGTCTTATTTTACATTTTAATCATTGATGCCCAAGGTAGTAGTATTGGTGAGAGTGACGAAATAACACTGGAAGAAATCAATTTGCTATTCATTTTATTTAGTCGTCAACGAGATTGCGACGAAAGCACATGTGTGGCGGGTGTTGTCATTTTTTTTCTGTTTCTTTGTTTAACAAAAGGGAAATGTAAAATTAATGAATGTACATATTTTAGTAATACTCTTGGTGAATGTATTTATTTTAGTAATACTCTTTATGAATGTATTGATAGGTATATATATATCTATAATACATACATATATAATTTATATATGCGGACATCTGGATAGTATGATATATTTCGAAATAAAAAGATTCTTCGAAGTGTTTATAAATTTTCCCTCAATTAATCATTGTTCAATTTGCAATTAAAAAGTAATAAAATCTTCTAAGTTGATACTCTTATTGCAGTTACGCAATAAAAGTACATTTCTCAAACTAGAAGAATTCAGCTTATTGCGTTTTTTTGAGCAAATATAATTCAAATCTGAAAATATTTGTTCGCAAAGATACGTTGAGGGAAATAAAGATAAACAGTTTAATGAAATCTTCTTTATTTCAGGATATATTGTACCATCCAGATTTTTCCAGAATTCTATATTATTAAAATTATCCGGGAAATCTAATTCACTTCGAAGTATAATAAGTTCTGTTTGGATTGGAAATTCGTACTTTAATATATCGCATTTAAAAGGGTTTTGAAAAATATCCAGTAAATGCTGAATATTTTCAAAATCCTTAAACCTGTCATTAAAATTATTAAAAAGCGTTTCTAATATTTCAAAAAGTTCAAACTTTTTCAAGATTTCTCCTTGTCGTAAATAACAGAAGTTTTCGGAAAGTCCGAAAAGTCTTTAGAATCAATTTGAGCTGCAAGTAAAAATAGCCGAGTTTTAAAATCTGAAAGAATTTTAAACATATCAGAAATATTATTTTCTTTTCCCTGCAGCTTCAAATTCAACTCATTCAAAATGTTACAAATGTCTGTTAATAACGCCATGTCTAAAATAAATTGATAATCTTTTAAATATTCTTTTTCGGTTATTTCGATATTTTCAGCTTCTAAAAATTCAAAAACTTGATTTCTAAGCTCAAACAATCTATTAATACTGTTACCTCGGCTTAACCAACGTATCTCAGTAAACATTAATAATCTTCCCCCTGCAAATAATTCATGTCTTTTTGAACATCTTCAAAATGTTTTTTTAAATTATATTTCTTAGTTTTTTTAAATGTCTTATGACAAATAAGACATTGCATGTCATCAAAAGCATTTTGTAACATAAAATAATTTTCGACTGACATCATTAATAAATCGCAATAATTTCAATTTTTGTGTTAACTCACAGCAGTCTCGATGACGATTAAAATGTAAAATAAGACACAGAAGTTCTGCAAGTGTAGTTTGTCTCTCCCACTCAACATGCTGATTTCCTATTGGTTGATTGACGATCAAACACAAGAGCGTAAGTATACGTGTGAGTTTAATTTGCTGATGTCAGCCACTACTGGGCATCTTTGATTTTAATCGTCATCGAGACTGCTGTGAGTTAAATTTACTAATTTTCCAAAATAAAATTTTTTAAAGCTTAATAAATTTAAAATGTTATATGATGAAGTTACTAATAATATGGTATATAAAAGATTAAGTGTACTTCCCTAAAGATATTATGTTTTAATAAATATGTATATTGACAAAATTTTAAGTTTTGTAGAAAAATCTTTCAAAAAATATTTATTTTTGAAATTGGCCCTTAACGGGCTAATAAATCGGAATTTTTTTAAGATCAAGTGAAAGCCATTTCGAAGTAGTTTCTAATAATACCACTACTTCTTAGATCCAGTTTTTACCTAAAAAGTTATTGATAAAGGGTACGTTCGTAAATGCAGTTGTTGGGTATCACGCGCAAAAGTAAAGTTTAAAGTTCGTAAAAGCATCACTTGTAAGAAACTTGGCATCACTCTCATATGTCAAAAGTTTTTATGCAGTAATGACGCAGCTCTGCAGCAAACTTTGGCAATTATTGCTTCAGTTAATTTTCTGAAGCAATAACTTTTGACAAAAAAGAAATCGTTTAATCGTCATTTATAAGAAAACTGTTACTTTTTCAATTAAATTTGTCATCTTTATTGTAAAAAGCATTTTTATTATTATTAAATTTTTGCTTATTAAACTTTTAAAATTTCAAAAATTTTAACTTTGCACAGCTGTTGTGCAAAGTATCAGCAACACAATTGCAACAACATTTTGCATCACTGCAGCAGTGATACATAGTTTTAATGCATTTACGTACGTACCCAAAGTGTTCTGAAGGAACAAATTTTCTTATTTTAAAAGCATTTTATATGTATTTTTTGTTTAATCTGCCGTTAAAATTATATTGTTTATTAAAATATTTTAATTTTTTTTAAATAAATTCATTTGTTGATAATCTTAAATTAAGTTTGAATAAGAGTCTGCAATTATGCATGTTTTTCCATTTTATAAAAGAAAAAAAAATGATAGTGGCACCACTGAAATATAAAGACATAGTCAACAAAAACAGCTGTTTGTATTTTTTTAATTGTAGCTGCCGTCTTCAACATAATTCAGTAGCTGACTACACGACTAAAATTTCAGCCAGCAGCATCTGTAGTATTGTGTTCGTGTAGCCTGCCGTGGTGAATGTGTTTAATGCATAATTCAGTAGCTGACTACACGACTAAAATTTCAGCCAGCAGCATTTGTAGTATTGTGTTCGTGTAGCCTGCTGTGGTGAATGTATTTAATGCATAATGCATAATGCATAGTGCAGAGCTGCGGCATTACTGCATAAAAACTTTTGACATATGAGAGTGATGCCAAGTTTCTTACAAGTGATGCTTTCACGAACATTAAACTTTACTTCGGCGCAAGTGATACCCAACAACTGCATTTACGAACGTACCTTTTATCAATAACTTTTTAATTAAAAGCTGGATCTAAGAAGTAGTGGTATTATTAGAAACTTCTTCGAAATGGCTTTCACTTGATCTTTAAAAAATTCCGATTTATTAGCCCGTTAAGGGCCAATTTTCAAATTAATATTTCTTGAAAGATTTTTCTACAAAACTTTAAGTTTTGTCAATATACATATTTATTAAAACATAATATCTTTAGGGAAGAACACTTCAATCTTTTATATACCATATCATTAGTAACTTCATCATATAAAATTTTAAATTTATTAGGCTTTAAAAAATTTTATTTTGGAAAATAAGTAAATTTATTTAAAAGTTTGATTAAAAATATATATCTGGTAATAATTTATGTACTTCTTACATATTCATCCAAATTATGAATAAAAATTCCACGGGAGTTTTCTCCCTTCTCTCTCTTCTCTCATTTTTTCTATGTTAATTCAATTGTAAAAGTAGGAAAAGGGAAAAACTCCCGGGGAATTTTTATTCATGATTGGGCTGATTGAATTATTGTAATATGTACATAAATAATAAGTGTTCTGCAACGCCGAAAAACCGCAATTCAGAAAAACTTTATTAAGCAAATATCTTAGGGTTTAAATTTTATTGTTATATCGACATGATTTAAAGATAGAGCCAATTTTGTAAAAAAAAAGTCAGCCACGGAGTATAAATATATAAAATTGGCTCTTAATTGGTTAATCGGTATGCCATAAACGCCATGTGGAACACACTTTAAAGAATTGATTCCCATATTTCATACATTCATTTTATACCTAAAGAGATATGGATAAAGTATTTTGAAACTTTTACGACCTATATATAACTCCTGAACTAGAAGCGTTGGCGCGAAAAACATCTTCCTATAGAACTTCTTTCAAGGATATAAAACAAATTAAATAAATAACAATTTGGTGTTGAGCCGAGTTAATATTCTTGTTTCATGCCGATTCTTTTCTGTTAAGCAAAAAAAAAAAAAAAAAAAAAATTTAAGCACTTATTTTTTAAATATTTTCTTATATTAGCAGCACTTTTTCTGTTTTGTAGTGGACAAAAATAGAAATACAGTGCACTCGGGAAAACGTCAACGCTCGTTTACGTCAACATCCCAAAACGTCAACCCTTTATTTTTTACATTGCCTACTCTAAAACGTCAACCCAACCACAAAGCTCTAAAACGTCAACTCTGAATAAAACAAAGCAGCAGTTAAAATACACACATTTGTACACATACACACTTATTTTATAAAATAATATCAGAAATTGGGGATACCCCTTATAAGTAGAGTAGAAAAGAACTTAAAACTGTATGTTCTTATGTATTGTCTTTTTATTTATGTTCAGTTGCTTTTTTGTTCTCGTAAGTATCACATTAACAAAATGAGCTCAAACAGCCGAAATTGATTAATTTACAAGAAAAGGCAAATATTGTGGACTTATTAAAAAAGGGTACTAGTGCGGTAACTTTAGCGAAGCAATATGTTGTAACAAAGTCAACCATTAGCAAGATAAGATTTTTTTTTAATTCATATGTGTGCATGTAAAATTAAAAATATGATCTCATTTAAGATGTATTCTTTTGGTTCTAATTGTCTTCTATGGTTCTAGACAGGTTGAATGACTTTTTTGTTTCCTTTTTGAATTTGTTTATCAGGTATGTGATGGAAATCGATTTTAAAAACGAAACGATTTGAAACCGAAAATATCGTTTTCAGTATCTTTTAAAATGGGGTTTAAATACATTTTCCTTTTATTTTCAGTCTTTATTCTTTTAAATTTTATATCATATACGTTAACTGAAGTGTATTCTGAACGAAAATTTAAGACTATAATTCAGAAATGGTTTTTAAAATCCCTCGAAATTCATCACACCTTTTAAAACGTTCGTTTTGAAATCGATCGATTTTCATCACATACCTGTATGTTTGGTTTTAGTTTATAATCAATAAAAACCTTTAAAAGCACATTATCGATATGTTTTTTATTTAAAAATTTTACATTTGTAAACGTCAACAATTTGTTAAACGTCAACACCCGCGGTTTTAATTAGTTGACGTTTTCCCGAGTGCACTGTATGTAAGTTTAATTTGACTACAACGACAAAATAAGCACAGACAACAACCTGCAGCCATGTATCCGTGTCGTAGTTAAAATAATCATTTCCATATGCACACATGAATTCTAGTTTAGACATATTGAAGTCGGTAGCTTGCTGTCTCGAATGTGTTTAACCTAGCGTTTCCACATGCAAGTACAAGTTCGAAAAACTCAATACACTCACACTTTTTTACTAACACCATCACATTTTTCGTACTTGCAGCTCAACTTGCAACAGAATTTGCTTGCAAGTAAATTTTTGACACTTGTCGCAAGTAAAATGACAAATGAAGAAACAGTGTTGCCGTGGATGACTTTTGTATCAATCTTCTAGTACTTAGTAAAATAAAAGTTATGTTTATAGCGGATTTTCTGTGTATTTATAAAAAATAACTAATAAAAAAAAGCACAACTATACAACAACGCATCTAAATGGTAATTTTAATCATGAATTTTAAGCATTTTGAAAAAAAAAATTGTTAATCAAAATATTTTCTCTGTAACATTTTGATATCGCCACTACGGCAATACTATAGTCACATATTTTATAAAATAAACATAAGTTTTTCATCAAGATGGACAGAAAACAGAAACCCAAAACCTTCTTTTTTCACATTTTTTTTCACATTCGCTTTTTAATTTCTTTAATTCGTTTAATACGGTAATTTTTGCTAGAAGTTTACTTGTTGACGACATTTTAAAAATGAACTTGCACTGTGCTGTGTAGCCACTCAAAAAATTGTTGTGTTTTTTTTGACATTTCTTCTGATTTTCGATATTAATACGTATACACTACTTGCAAGTAATTACTTGCATGTGGAAACGTGGGGTAAAGCATTAGGCTTACATTTAATTTGATTTTAAATTGAGCTATTATACATCAATAAACTAAGGTATACCTTAAGGCTTAACAATAAATTACAGTTGGGCTGAAGTTCAATTATGGATAAAAATTTTAACATAACATTTGTACTAGAAAATTCTGTAGAGTGATTTTTACATAACTAATACAGTAACAATTTAAAGTAATTAAATAACTCACAAATACAAAATAACTAATAAATTAAAAACATTCTTAACTAAAGTTACTTTCGTAACACTGCCCCCCACTTAAGTCTATTCGTGCCGATTAGGCACGGATTCATCTTTTCCATAAGGGGCTAATCGTTCTTAATGAAGAACTTTTATTTTGGCCCTTGGACTTTTGTATTCGATATAGAACGTCATTTAACTTTTGTATCACCTTTATGGCCGACCCCAATGTGTCTGTAGTTTGGCGGATAATCCCTTCTTCCGTTGGGGATTAAAAAGCAAAACTAACTGGCCTTAAATCCTTCCGAATTTAGCGCTAAATCGTATCTGGACAACTTACTGCGGCCACGGACGAACTTTTTAAGATCGTAAGGATTTCTCTGCTTCAACCTTAAAATTTGGTTTTCCACCCATACCCTTGGCCCTCATACCATTGGCCAGTACGGGCTCCCTTCTTTTCGCCGTTATCCAGTCTTTACTGGGCTCTACCTGAAACAAGCAACCTTCACTGATGCATCCCCTTCTATCGGACTACGTAAAGTGCCTGGCCTCCAATTTACAAAGCTGTCTTACATGAGCAGCCGCTTTTTCACGTTTATCAACATTTCTGAGAGTTGACGATTCCAGACGAGTACAAGCGAGAGGCTGTTCTACACGACCATCACTTTCATACCCAACATCCAGGGGTATTTCATTATCACACAAATACATAATTTGTTTTCCCATATGTCAGCCAAAAGAAACTCACTTCTTAACACGACACGTGTTTTGCCAAAGACAGTAGCAGGCTCACGTGTAGCTGTTCGCCAGCTCACTCCGCTTAGTGGTTCGACAGCTCCTCTTACCAAGTCAGGTCTTATAATTGAAATGTCTGCATCAGTGTCAATAGTCAAAATGCGCTATTTACCATCACTGTAGCCAAATGTCGCAATACTTTTATTGCTCTTTGGCACTGCTTAATTTATTATCGACGCCTCAGATGTGAAAGGTAGCACCCCGTACACACATAACGGCGACTGCTATGATGACTAGCCCTTTGCTTGTTTCTCGGCGGCGGTGAAGCAGATCTTGTTCAAAAACATAGGCGCATATTCATAAATCATTACCAAGTGTAAACTTTTTTAAGTACCTATTTAAGCTATTCACAGATGATTACTTGCAGCATAAAAAGTTTACACTTAATTATAGGTAAAGCTGTAACTAAATGCCAACTAACTAATACATTCAAAGAACAGCTGGTTGATATCATTTTATAATTTATTTCAAAAGTACAACATTTTTGAAGTGGTTATAAAAAATAAATGGAAAGAATTATAAGAGATATTAAAATAATAACAGATAAAAACATGACAAAAAACCGATAACACATATAAAACACGCTGCAATTATAATTTGTGTTTGAAATGAATTTCTGCTGCAACAAAAAAAATCCATAAAAAAGTAAACTAGAGATGTGTTCTTAGTCGATAAAATTCTTTTGAATATTTTTTTTATTATTTTAATTGATTTTTATATTATTATAACAAAAAACAACTTTTTTAGAATTTGCGTTAATTTTTTAAAGAACAAAAAATGAGATTTTAATAGTTTTATAAGCTTTTTAATTAATTACAGAATATATCGTTCAAAATATTATCGACATTTAATTTTCTCTAAATGCCAATATGCATGGTTGCATTTCTTCTATCAGCTGAGATCTATAACTATCTATGAACTATTTTTTAGTTTCTGTTTTGTTAGTTGCAACTTTAGTTATGATATCTGAATATGCGCCATAAATTTCAATACAGCGTTGAAATAAGTTTTATGGGATCTAAGGTAAATTATTGACCGTATACCACAAAATTGCATGACATTTTTTCTGGCCATATGAAGCTAAGTTGGAAGAAATTTTACCGCAATATCAATATCTGCTACGGTTTTAGGCTTTTTTAATGAATTTACCGGAACGGGCTTTATATGGGGCCTAAAGTAAATTATGGACCGATCATCGCGAAATTTATTATAGTGATTTCTAGTCCTATAAAACTGTGAAGTATTAAATTTTATTCTGATAGCATTATTTATTACGGTTTTAGGCGTACTAAACTGTTTCCCGAGAGTAGGGTTTATATGGGGCCTAGGTTAAATTATGTACCGACTTTCACGAAATTTCACAGCATCCTTTCTAGTCCTATAAAACTGTATTGTGCCAAATTTTGTAATGATAGAGTTATATATTACGGTTTTAGGCGTACTAAACTGTTTTCTGGGAGTAGGGTTTATATGGGGCCTAGGGTAAATCAAAGACCGATCTTCACGAAATTTCACAGCGTGAATTCCAGTCGAATAAAACGAATTTCTGCAAAATCTTATATCATTCCGTGCATTGTTCCACCACTTCTGTTAGTTTTTGTAACAAAATTATCAATTATCTGATCCTACTGAACCGATTTTGCTGGATTTCAATCTCAAACAGCTTAGGATAACTACAAGCAATTTCACACCAAGTTTGTTAATTTCTTTTGAGTTTTTCGAAAGTGAGCGTGTTTTCAGCAGACGGACATGGCTAAATCGTCTTAGAATTACTCATGGAGGCAGAATATATATACTTTATGGTGTTTGAGATTAATAATAAACAAGTTTCACACAGAATGACAAACTTAGTAAACCCTCTTCACAACTCATTGTGGTAGAGGGTATAAAAAGGATTAAATACAAATATAAAACCGTATTCAAGCCATTAGCAATTAGCATTAGCCTTACGAGAAATTTGACTTTAAATGATGATGCTATATATGTAAAACAAAAAGCGCTGCATTTTAGGGCGTGGCAAAAATAATTTTTTTAAGTTTTTCAAACTATACCTTTTATTATAAAGTGTGCCTGACGGAATTTTTTTGGTTTGTATTGGTTTCCACCTGGTTTAATGTAATAAGTGTGTGAAAAAAGGGGCTTTATTAGAGGCGTATCACAAAAATGAGCAAATTCAAACCTACACATACTTAGTTTTAGAAGGACTTTCTTGGCTCGCAAAAATTGGACATTTCGGGAAAGGAACCGAGATGGCATAAGTGGCGCCCAGAGTTTGAGGTCGGATTAAAAAGTCACCAAAGGCAAACATGAAGTCACTGTCAAGCCATGAACAAATATATGCGGTATGATTAGATCGGACTTTAAATGGCAGCGCTACATATAAAAAACCAAAAGGGCTGTATTTGGGGACTTTTCATGTTTTAGAAACTTCATTGAGATATCTCTCATTCTAGGGGGTGACTGGCACAACTTTTTTTTGTATGGAGGTCGACCCGGTCTACTGTACATGCCAAAGGTTTAAAGAAAAACAAAAGTACAACAAATATTTTTTGTAGGAAAATTTTTTATTAAACTTAGCTTATCTTATCAGTAGAGACAATTTTTTTTATTCGTATTAGAAATAGTATTTAAGCCAAAGTTTGATGATTTAGCTTTAGGCTGATTCAAAGTTAGCAGCCTTACTTTTAATTATTTATTCATTAAAAGTATAAAATAACCAAATAAAAAAAAAAAATAGACAAAAATATCTAATGCGCAAATAAAATGTATAAATATTAAGGGTTTTCATGATATCGTTTAAAAGTCTCGCAATCTGTGCATTTTTAGGCACTCACGTATGAACTGTCAAAAATTGTATGAGAATTCATTTACACAACTTGCCATTTTTGACTTGTAAACTTGCGCTGTTCAATTGTGCATTTATACAAACAGATTTGTTTTTAATACTTACCGTCGGTTTCAATGAAAACTTGAAGTGTTTTTAAATCACAAACAATAAACTCTTGCAAAAATTTGAGAACATTTTTCTTTGGCTTTCTTTATGCATTTTTGATAACAATTAATGTTGGGAGAATTCTAACCAATTGCAGTGGGAATGTAAGAAAAGATAAACTCACTGTTTATTGTTGTTGTTTTTGCTTAAGTTGTAACAAGTAAAACTGGTGCTTATAATTCTTATTCGCTAACTATTATTTATTTGTATAATTATTTGTATAATACCTTAAATTTTCCCTAAAATCTTTGAATGAATTTTCCTGATGATCTGACCTAAGCAACCAGTGAAATGCGCATAGGAATAGATTATCCCATCAAAAATAAATTTCAGTGTATTTATCAAATATGAAAAATTGAGAATTTAGCATGTCATACAGAAATCTTATTTATAATAAATTTTGTATTCCCAAAAAAAATATTGACAAAATCTTGTTAATTAAACATTTTTTTTAAATTTATTTTTGACGTTTCTTACAAAACAGACACTAATTGCTTAAAATTACACAAAAATTAAAATTGTGCCCATTGGCACAAATCGCAATTTTAAGCGATATCATGAAAACCCTTATTATTTTTTTAATTATATGTTTTCTTAAAATTGTGTGTTGAATTAACTTTACTTTGGTTTTATTTATTTAAAAAAATTTCGTTATTTGTTTTTTTTTTTTAATATAAGCACAGCTGTTGGCCTTGGCTAGACTATCATATGCTCTGGCTTGCTCGACTATGCTTTTTTATTTGTTATACCCTTCACCACAGCTGAAAAGGTTATACATATTAAAGTTGTCATTCCGTTTGTTACCTTATTTTTAGGTACCCACACAATTGATATTGTACAATACAATTGCCACTATAAATTGGATATAGTTTAAAGTCTTTTGATTTATTCTGCCCAATAAAAAAAAATATTTTGACATGACAAACAATACGCATATGTGTGCGTAAGTTTTATATAACGCCCATCTTATTGAACAGTAGGAGCAAAACGACTAAATTAATAGCAAAAAACTACTCAATAATATATTGTAGTCAATGAATACCTTAAGACCATATTAAAAATATTCTAGGTCGCTCTAAGTTGCGAAATTGTTTTAACGATATGTGTCTTTTAGACTTCTAAAGACAGATATACCGGGTATTAGGTTGCCTAATAATGGGTGATTTTTTAAGAGCTATAGGAAAGTTAAAAAAAAACACATAAAATTCAGAAAAATGCATGAAATCTTTATTTGAATCGATAGTACGGTCCATATAATTTAATGTTTGAAGATTATTTCATGCAAATGTTGACCGTGACTGCGCCTCAAATGGTCCGTGGGTCAATGGTTCGCTTGGTCCAATTTTGGCATACCTCTTTCAGCATTTCGGCCGGTATCTCATGAATAAATGCTTCAATGTTGTCTTCCAATGCGTCAATTGAAGCGGGCATGTATGCATAGACATGAGCTTTAACATAGCCCCACAAAAAATAGTCTAAAGGGGTTAAATCGCACGATCTAGGCGGCCAATTGACCGGTCCCGAACGTGAAATAAAATGTTCACCGAACTCGCCTCTCAATAAGTCCATTGTTAAGTGTGCTGTGTGGCATGTTGCATATGGCACCGTCTTGTTGAAACCACATGTCATGCAAGTCAAGCTCTTGCATTTTGGGCAAAAAAAAGTTGGATATCATCTCACCATTCACAGTTACGTTACGATTCGCATCATCTTTGAAGAACTACGGTCCAATGATGCCACCAGCCCATATACCGCACCAAACTGTGACTTTTTCGGATGCATTGGTAGCTCTTGCAATGCTTCTGGCTGATCTTCACTCCAAAATCGACAATTCTGCTTAGTAACGTACCCATTTAGCTAAAAAGGAGCTTCGTCGCTGAACACAATTTTTTGATAAAAAAGTGGATCGCATTTTGATAATAAAATTCAAAAATTTGCAAGCCTTGTTCGTTTGTAAGACGATTCATCGTTAAATTATAGACCAAACTGAAGATGTTTGACAGTGAAACAAAATACGAAACGTGCGTCAGCTGTTTAAACCAGTGTTGCCAAAAAGATAATAGCTAAAAAATCATCCGATATTTCACTTAGACCTTAAATAATCTTAGTTAAATACTGGTCGATCGACTGAGTTATATACAAATAAATCTCTTAGGTTAAAGTATATAATATGGCAAATGAGTCAAATCGGTCTATTATTTAATCTCACGCATTGGATTATGGTATGATATGCTCCATATAAATAAGCAAGGTTGATTTAATTAAGCTCAAATGTTCTCTATATATGTGATTTGTTTAGTTTTAAAAATCAGTCAAGAGGACAATTCATGTCAAACGGTCTAAATAGATCTAATGTCTTACATAGTCCCTGTTGAAATGTCCTCCCGAAATAAATATAACTTCTGTAAAAGAGCGGTAAAGGGTATACAAGATTCGGCACAACCGAATATAACTTATAGATACTCTAGTTGTTTTAAAATACATTATTTCTTTTAAATGTGTATTTTTATCCACAAAAGTAAAATTTAGAAACAAACCAAATAAAATATTTATGCATTTAACAAAAAGATCTTATGAGTAAATAACTAATTAGTATTTTTTTTGAATAATATGTTTTCTTAAAGTGGCTTGTTTTTTTAACCTTCACCACAGGTAAAAAGAGTATACATACCTGTATATAAGTTTCTCATTCCGTTTGTAATTTCTACAATACAGTACAACTCGGCTATTTAGCCCACGCTTAAATGCCTTTAATGATTGTTTACCTCGAGTTTTAAGTCCCCGTTTTTTTCTTCCATTTTTCAAACATAAATCCACGTTCAATTGCCTTACGCTTAATTACCCAATTTGGGTGTTTGCCTTAAAAATGCAACACCCAAAACAAAATAACACATAAATTTTATTCGGTTAATTGCCTCAGTATAATTTGACAACAACACAGCAGTAATGCAGCCAAGTTAACATGTTAATAATTTGAAAATATGTACTAGAATTTTTTTTTAAAAATATGCATAAAAATCAAAATATGATTCATGTAAGAATTATTTGTACTGAATGTTATAAAGATACACCAAATCTATGGATATTTTGTCTTAAAGGGATTAAAGGATAGGTCGCCCAATTTTAAATTATATTAACATTAAACAGGATAAAATAGCTTGAATTTAAATGGAAGCTGAACCGTTTCAACCATATTAAATTTGCGTTAAGATATTTTGGGTCAAATGATTAAATGGTTTTTGGACATAAAGAAAGAAGTTTACATGGGGACTATATGGTATTATAGACCGATTCTTACAATTCACATAGGTTTCGTTCTTATGACAGTTAAAACGAATTGACCAAATTTGATAAAATTATCTAAAAACTGCTACTTTTGCATTCCGCACAAGGTTACTGTGGACCAGTGTTGCCAAAACTTGGTGACCAAAATGGCTAAATTTACGAAAAAAAATGGCTAAAAACTTTTTATAAATAAAAACACATTAAAATTCAATAACAAAACAAAAATAATTCATTAAAATGATTTTACAATGAAATTATAAATTGGGATCAATTTGTTACATAAAAACAAACGTAAATTAAATATTTTAGCATCTAAAAAATTTAATCTTCGATTAAATCAATGTCGTTATTTTTCATCTCATAGAAATCACATGAGTCTATTAGTTTTAAATATTTTAAAGGAAAATCATAATCATGACCTTTTGTGTCCTAATCTACAGTAAAAAATAAAAGAGATAAAAATATTTTATTGCCATGCTAAAATTATTTGATTTATTCATAAAATCGAATTAATGGTTGCTAAATGTAGCCCTTTTTCAAATTACTTTTAACGATGTTTACTTGGCTAAAAACCCATTATAAATGGAAGTCAGAGCAACTTTATAGTAAATTCTGAAATTTCTAAAAAAAAATTAACCATTTGTTTTTTTGTTTGCTGAACAAGTTTTAACATATGCTTCGAAAACGTGGAAAAATGCAGCAATTCCTATAATATGCAAATTATTCACAAACAGATCGATACCAAAATTCATAAAAAGCTCTAAAACGGATAAATATATTGTTTCTGCCTTCATTGGTCGAACAAGAAAAATCATGAAATTGCATATTTACGGTTTCCCTGAGTGTGTATGTATCAGTACGCTTTTGTTTGAGGTAATTATCCGTGGAATATGTATTAATACTAGACCGTATAATATATACGTATATACATCAGGGTCATCAATGAGTAGGAAAAGTAAGTTGAGATACAGCATGACTCATAAATTCTTGTACTTATACGCACTCATACTTAATCCAATGTTATTCAAGCTCATATTCACTCAGAACTTTTATTTTACTCATTGTACTTATACTAAGCAACATTTGAAGTGGTTGATTTTAGATTCTACTTAACTCAATATTTGCGTTCGTTTACTTTTCCAGTAAAATCCCAGTAAAATCCAGTAGGTAAGTAATATGAAAATCTTACAAATTTATGTGTACGCGAACGCATTTCAGTAAAATCCAGTACAAATTTGTACAAATTTTGGAGTAAACGAACGCAGCAAATTTGTATAGGCGAAGCAAAATGCCAGGCTGCCAGATTTGTCCCCGAAACAGCAAAGTGACGATTTGGCAATTGTAGTTTACTAAAGTTACATGTATTAAGTGGACGATTTTTCGGCAAATTTATCTGGCAGCGCTGATAAAGAATGAAGTTGTGTGTTAGATCTGTTGTGTTAAAATGGTTACTGGATGAGCTGAATGAGTTGAATCATTGCAAGTATTGTAAGTATTTTCCTAAAATTTTAAAACAAGCTAAGGTCATTTATGAGCAGGGTTTTTAGATGTGACGATTTTTTTGAGAAAATATAGTAAAATGACGATTGACGATTTTTTTACTAAAATTAATAGCGTTATGACGATTTTCTGGCATCAATAAAACACTTACCAGAAATATTTAAAATAATATTGGGAACAGTCCAAAAAGTAAAAATCAATTTTTCAAAATACAAAAATGATTGGAAATTGAAAATTCTTCCCCCATTACAAATCAGGCTGCTTTCATTAGAAGCATTCGTAATTCGAATTCTACAATTACATATCTGCATGCCATCGATACTGCAAAAAATATACACTAGAGCCCCGCTTTGCGTCGGTCCTATTTGCGTCGCTTTTTAAAAGTTGGTTAAATCAGCTTTGCGTTTTTATGATTTCGGTTTGCGTCGCTACATACGATAGGATTTTTTTCACTGAAGTCATAATCACATGTGAAGAATTTTTCTATTTGCGTATAAAAAGGCGAATTCCCATTTAATTTTGTTAGGTAAGTTATTCTAAGTAGTGTTGCGTGCTAGGAAGTAAGAAGTTAGTTCTTAATAAGAAGTTGTGTAGAAAAATGGGTGCAAAGAGAAGAAAAAAGCATTAGTTTGAAACTAAAATTGGACGTAATAAAACGTTTCAAGTCGGGCGAAAAAGCTGTTGATATAGAGAACCCTTGATTTAGCACCTTCAACAGTAAAAACAATTTGCAATAGTGATAGCTTTAAAAATTAATTATTTAAGAATAGCTCGAGTTAATAGCAAATGAGATTTTCTTTTTTATTTAAAGTTTTTGTGAATATGGATAAATAAAATAAATACATTTTTGTTATGTTTTTATGCAAATATATTTTTTCTTATGTATATATTTCAGCCCACTTGCTGAAACAAATAGAATAAAACTTAGCCATATCACTTTCATTATCATAAATATAATTTCTTGCTAAAAATTGTTATTTTTGAACCAATCAATGCAATAAATTGTCTCTGATTTGTAATATTTAAATATTTGACGAATTGTTGACGATTTTGTTAAATGGCCGTGACGATTTTGACGAATTTTGTTAAAACTTTTGACGATTTTTTAAGAAAAAGCCTAACAACCCTGTTTATGAGTATGCGTATAATGTCGACGTCGCACTCATATTAATTTCTCTTGTGAGTATGAGTGAATCAGAGCAGGGCTGTCAGATGTGGCGATTAAATTAAAAAAAGGCGATTATTTGGCAATTTCTTAAACACATTTTATCTTTTTTTCATATTTATGTGAACAAATTTATAAGTACGGGCTAAGTTTTTCTTTGAGTTTTTAACAAATTTTAAAATCGCAATACGAATGCGGTTGTTTTTAATGACAAATTGATAATATTGCTAGATAGTTATATTGTAAACATTAACGAATTGTTGCCATAGATATTTGGAATAAAGCTTAAGCTTCTCAGATTTTCGCACATTTTCCTGATCAGAAGTTATCAATAGTCTAATCTTTACCGAAAAATTTATTTTGCAAAATAGATTTTAAAAACGCAATCAGTTCGATTGCATATGAAATGGGGTTTTTTAAATATGTAAATAAATAATAATGTATACTAGGTAGTATGCAAAAATAATTGAATTATTAGCGAAAGAAAATCAAAAATCAGAAAAAAAAGTTGCATTGATATCGTATTCTATATAGCAGTATCAAGCCTAATTTTCAATGTAGTGTGCAAAGCAAAAAAATGCGTAGTTTTTTTTACACTCTCTGTTTTTTACGAAATAAAATCAAATATTTCTTTTAAACAAAAAGTAATTTCAATTTTTGGGAATACAAAATTTTAATTTCAAAAGATGCACGAATAACAAAATCTTTTGAAATTTCTTTTAAACCTTAAAATATATAAAAAAAATTAAATATTCACTTGAAATTTTTGAAAACCCTGATTTTATATAGAATCGAAAACGAATCTGGGTTAGAAGGTAATTTTTAAAAACAATTCATATTTGAATAGCCTTTTAAGATATTTATCCTTTGCTTCAAATAAATACAAAATCTTACCGCTCACGCTTAAAAATAATTCATGTAATTTGTTTAGAAGATTTTGTAGACTTAAGGTATTTGAATACGCCTTTTAAGATATTTATCCTTTGCTTCAAATAAATACAAAATTTTACCGCTCACGCTTATACAGTATTTTTCGGTTAATTGCACATCAAAATTTGCACAACTTTTTGTTCAATTAACCGGGGAACCAATTAAAAAAAAAATAATAATGCAATTAACCGGGTAAAAGTAAGAGGAAATTTATTTTTGATGACATGAATTTTGAACCAATTAAGCGGGAAAATCAATTAACCGGGTTCAATTATCCGAGGAAATTTACATGGTTTTCGTATGCAATATGTATTTTTGCCCGATCATGTGGTTCAATTAAGCGTGGAAACCAATTAACCATAGTGTTGAGTAAAAAACCAAGTTTTAGTAGCTAAAGGTGTTATGATACTTGCTATTTTTTGTATTTTTTCTATATTGGAGAATAGTCCAAATATATTTGCATAGGAAAACTGGCTAAGTGTAAAGAGTATGATTATTTCATAAAAAATCTTGAAATTTCAAACAAATATACGTGTGTTATCGATAAATAATCTTAGACTGTCAAAAAAAATATAAAAATTTTTAACTTAAAATTGACATTTCTAGATTAAATGTTAGCACTGTTGCCATTTTTTTTAGTTTTTGATCGAAAGTAGCGGTTTTTAACTTCTTTTTGCGATTTTTAGCTTTTTTTTTTGACCGGTTTTTGTGGGAACAAAAAGTGGGCAATATTGTTTGTTTTGTTTACATTTTATTTTGGTTTCACAAACAATTTTTTTAATACAACAAAATGTAATGCAAATAATAAAAAATATTACGAATTACATCGGGGTATATTCTTTAATTGAAAATTTATGATTTAGAATCCCATATGAAGGGCACCTGCTTCATTTCATTTATCAAAAACAAATTATTTTCATCTGCCCAAGCTTTTACTATTTTTTTTGTTTTAGTCAAAGAAAAAATATACATGAGAAATGTCAATCAGAAAAAAGGGTTTGTTTACATATTGTATTTCTTGTTCTCTCTCGCATTTGTTGTTTCATTCAGTCAATCCTAAAAAAATCCAATACAAAAAATAGCAAGTATCATAAGGGCTTAACTGATTTGTCGCTTTAAAATTCTGAAAGCGATATTTTTATTAATTCAATATCTTAGAATATAATACAAATTTTACCTTAGTTTTCTCAATTTATGTTTAACAAACTTTAATTGACGATCACCGCGCTTTTGTACAATTTTATAAATGGCGAAATTATAGCTTTCAATTAAAGAATGTATGTATGTAATTAAATTTAGTACAAGTAAAAAGAATGAACTAAATAACACAGTTGTAAAAGGGGTTAACATTACATTTACGTGTATAGATATGGGAAGTGCCGACTTGCCGTTAACTTTAAATAATTGTCGGTAACACATAGGGTCAATTAACCGAAAAATACTGTAAAAACTAATTTTTTTGCATCAACTCATTTACAGTACTCATTTTGATAAAGTTTATGTTTTGGCAAAATTCAATTAACTGATCAGACACGTTCTAGGTTTTAAGATAATCGGCCTTCTTATGATTACCAAAACGTTAGTTCCCTTCAGCATACTTTTGCAATTTGAAGTCGCCAAACTTCTTGCGATTGCGATTTATGATTTACAGATTACAGAATTCAAGTCAGAATCACAAATGTTGAGCGTTTTGGGATTGTCTACTATACATAATATAAACACACTGATAGAACAAGGATAAACATGGAAAATTTATATAAAGGTAAAATGCACTTGTTTACTTTTTTTATATAAAACTTTTGTTTGGCGATTTTTGGCGATTTTTTTTTACCAAATATCTAAAAAAATTTTTGGTGTCAATTTTGTCGATTTTCGGTATACTATTTGGCGATGAAGGTCAAAAAAATCTGACAACCCTGAATCAGAGTAGTTTAGTCTAAATTATGTCTACGCACTTATGTGCTGTTTACACAACACAAGTGACTGAACGTGTAGTAAAATTTATATGGAAAACACTCAAAAAACTGATTGCTTTTTATCTGCCTGTTTTTAGAAAACGTAAACAAGTGAGTGAGTGAGAAATTATATTGAAAACAACAATAAAAACCAAAAATTTGTTTTTGTTTTCAATTTAATTTCTCACTCACTCACTTGTTTACGTTTTCTAAAAACAGGCAGTATATGAATTTTACTACACGTTCAGTCACTTGTGTTGTGAAAACCGCACATTACACTTACAATTTCATGAGTCAGTATGAGTAGCGAAAAAACGATTCATTGCTGATCTCTGATATACATACATATATTCTGGGTCCTGGTTAGTGAAGAAGTGGATTTGTTGCTCATCTGTCTGTTGAAATGGGTTTTTCGAAGACGCCATTTATAATAGGGACTAAAGTGCTTCATTTTGTTGTATGTAAAGCAGTCAGAGCGATTATAGTTAGCAGTAAAATGTTACACCTAAATATGTAAACAATAAACAATAAAAGATCCTATGCATTTTCTTCATCTTTATCCGGTGAATGACTCTACTCCCACTCACTTTCACGTGTCCTCTAATAGTTTGATTGATCTAGTATTCGTTAACAATAAACCTAAGGTACTTCTTTATGATCAAATCTCAGCTTCAGTCTTTTCTAATCATGATATTCTCTTTCTGACTTATAAACTGTCTACGACTGCTGTGAATAAATATATTTCATATCGCGATTGGCATAATATCGATCACACCGTGTTAAATCAGAATATTGATAACATTTTCTGGGACGAGATATATACAATTGATTGTGTAAATGATCCACTTTCTCTAATCCAGGAGAATGTTCAATTATTATATGACATGTGTGTCCCTATTAAAACTAAGCGGATCACAACGAATCAGCAACCTTGGTTTACTAACGAAATAATGTCATTAATAGAAAGGCGTGATGCTGCTTACAGTCGATGGAAGAGATTCAAAACTGATGATCTGAAAGCTATTCACAAAGCTGCTCGTAGGGAGGTAACTAAGCGCATTAAACTTGCGAAGTCCACTTACTATCACAGAAAGTTTTCTTCAGCAATGGATAACAAATCCAAATGGAAGGAAATTCGCAAAATTGGAATAGGCCAGAAATCCAATAAAACCTGTAACATGGATGCTGACGTTGACATTCTGAATGACCAATTTATAAATGTAAACGTCCAATCGCCTGCCTATAACATTTATGATAATATTTGCTTTGTCCCAATACAAAACCCCTTTAGTTTTCGTTGCGTTAATCTGGTTGAAGTTTTAGAATGTTTGTCATCTGTAAAATCAAATGCGGTTGGTTCAGATGATTTAGTTCACATGTTTTTAAAATGTCTAACACCTAGGCTACTACCCTACTATACATATTTATTCAATTCTGTCCTCACGAAGTCTACTTTTCCCGATGCATGGAAACTATCTAAAATAATCCCTATTCCTAAAACCAACAGCGAATTCAGGCCGATTGCCATTCTTCCGTTCTTATCGAAAGTTTTGGAAAACTTCATGGCAAAACAAATCAATCAGTACTTGGAAAGTAATAATTTTCTATCAGATAGGCAATCTGGTTTCATGAAAGCTAGAAGCTGTACCACTGCCCTTCTGGATGTGGTTGAAGACCTCAGATCGAAGTTGGATGAAAATTTGGTTGCTTTTCTAGTTCTGCTAGATCATAGTAAAGCATTTGATACGGTAGATCATGCAATATTATTAACAAAGCTTCAAAAACAATTTTATTTTTCGAATACAGCCTGTAACCTAATATATTCGTATCTTATGGAAAGATCTCAATGTGTCCATCTTAATAATAACGTTTCAAATTCTCTGAATGTTAAAAGAGGAGTTCCTCAGGGTTCTGTACTGGGGCCACTCTTATTCTGTATGTACATTAATGACCTACCTGATGTTTTGACTGACAGCAAAGTCCATATGTACGCTGATGATGTGCAGCTCTACATGAGTACCCATATTGAAAATGTTAGTTCTTGTGTAAACTATATTAATTGTGAATTAAACAAAATTGACAGCTGGGCTAATGCCAATGGGCTATCCATCAACCCATCCAAATCTAAATGTATTTTGCTTTCGAAGTCTAATAGATCATTTGAAGTACCGGAAATAAACATCAAGGGAAATAAAATCGAGAACGTTAAAACAGCTGAGAACCTAGGTGTCGTTTTTAACGTTCGGCTAACCTGGTCAAACCATATTAATGTCGTTGTGGGTAGAGTATATAGTATGCTTCGCAACTTGTGGGCAGTAATAGATTCAAAACCATTTTCCATACGTAAGCAACTTGCGAAAACATATCTTATTCCTGCCCTATTATACGGTTGTGAAATTTTTGCGAACTGTGACAGTGACGATCAACGTTAACTCAACTTAGCTTATAACAATATTGCAAGATATGTATTTCTTAAAGGACGTCGTGACCACATTTCACTCTACTCGTATCAGATATTTCAAATTAAGTTTGAAAACCTTTTGAAACTTAAATGCCTTATTTTTTTACACAAGATTATTACCACTAAGCAGCCTATATATTTGTTTAGTAGGATTCAATTTGCTAGATCTAACCGAGGAAGGAAGATTATTCAACAAAGATACAAGAGTCTTTTGTCACATCGACAATTTTTCATTTACACCACAAGTCTTTAGAATTCTTTACCAAATTATATACAAAGCATAGGCAATGCAAATGCGTTTAAAAAGGAGTTATATAATTTTTTTTGCATTATGTAAATAATCAGTTTTTCTATTTCTTATCACTTAATATCCAGTCTGATGCAATTTCCTATTTCTCTGCTTATTTAATGTTATGTTATTATTTTAATATTACGTTTTTAATTTCCTTAACACAAACTGTGATTATAAGTTTGATCTTATTCCCTAGCACTTTCATTTATAAGATAATTATCTTGTTTTGCTAGGATACAACTAAATAAATAAATAAATGAAAAAAAATAAAAAAAAAATATGTTGCACAGAAAGAAAAACACTCGGGATAAATTAACTGCCTGTTTTTTGAAAATAAAATAAAAATTTTCGGTTGGGAATTTTAATTGAAACAACAACACAAAAACTCAAATTTTTTTTTGTTTTCAATAAAAATTTCTAAACGAAAATTTTTATTTTAGTTTGAAAACAGGCAGTAAGTTTTTTTACTTACTTTTTTACGAGTCGTATTCAAATATTCAAGTACTTAAATAACGCTAAAACGTACTTAAAACAATCCTTAATGGGATAACTTTCGAAAATCAATCGCGGAATTTCTTAAAATAAGTACAAAATTCTTAAACCAAGTAAAAAGAGATTAAACTTTTCGTTGGAAGTGCCACTCTGACAGTAAAATTAAAACTAACAAGCGTGGGTTTAAGGTTACGGTTTTGCAGTGGATTTAAGACGACAGGAGAGCTGGACAGCTTTATTTTGTTTAATGAGAGAGACGACTAAAAAGTGACGTGTTACCAATTCAATTGATGGACGTTCATCCGTCTATGACACGTTGTTCAGTGGCAGTCAAGAAGCAAAGTAGAAAAGTTGTAACAAAACACTACTATTGCTGTAAAGTAAAGTTTTTTCTTCCACTTAATTAACTTTATCTAAAAACTAATCTAGCCTTATCGAAAAATTAATAATTTATAATTTCAAACGTGCAGTAATCGTGTTTTATTGAAGAAACTACACTTTATCAAATTAAAATCCCACATGTATTTGTATGAGATGTGCCATTGGACGTGGCAATCAATCAATCCCGCCCAATTTTGTCGGATGCTGTGTATTGATAACCAAGATCCTTGTACCTAATTTGGAAACTTTAGCTCTTGCCGTTCTCCAGATATACATACATAAAAGCATCAGCAAACTCATTATACCATTTTACCTTTGGTGAGAGTAAACAAACCAAAAATGTCGTATTTTAAATACATTAAAAACAAACAAGACATATTTTATTTGTTTATTTTGTTCAAAATATTATTACGTTTTCTAACACAAGTCAAATATTTAAAGTTAAAAAATAAAAACAAAATTGTTTTAGAAATAAGTATGTAATTAACCTTTAGATGTCCGACATGGTCTGGCCAGACCATATTTGACTTTCATATGCAAAATCTTTTAAGAAACAAAGGCTATGAATTGTACAAGTAAATTGTCCTGAATCGAATAAAACAAATTTGAAATCATTTGGATCACATTTAGAGCACAAAAACCCACCCACAAGAAAAAGTCCGCTAAGTGCACCTAATGGTATGGCTGGACCACAGGTTACTTTTTTGTCTTTTGCTCGAGCGAGGTGTTGAGGCCTCACGGAAGCGGGTTTTACTTCGTGGGCGTTGGGAAAACTTGGTTTTTAACTCAACCTCTTTGACAAGTAAGCTTATCTTCTTTTTTTTTTGTTGTAATTGTGCTGAAGATACGTTTTGCGGCACAGAAACTCCATTGACGTGTTGTGAATTGCTTACCTCAAATATTTTGTCAGTGAGTATAGCTAATTTTTCTAGCGGATCACTACTTGTTGAAATTACGGTACGCACATTTGGTGGCAGTCGGCTCATCCAGACAGATTTGAGCAAGTTGTCGTTCATTTCGTTAATTGCTAAATCGAAGCATCTCGCGAAACAATTGTGTTGGGCGCATATCGCCAAGTTTCAAATTCTGTAAAAGATTTTTGATGCGTTTCTGCTCTGTAACAGCATATTGTGTCATACATGTTATCCACAGGTGGACTTAGCGCAATATCACTAATAAACTTAGTCTATTTGTGTGATCCGTAGAGCGGGTTTGGCATGCCAGAACGGAGGAATCGTACTGACACTCTCGCAAATTGCGCGTTGACTTATTTGGCGTTTGAGTTTTACAATCGAGTTCTGGCCAGGCCATTTGGTATACTTAGCGGCACTCAATTTGTGGAACATAATTAATTTGCCAATCTTTATAAAAACGAAAGTCACTTTTAAAACTGGCTGCGGTTTAGAAGCTTGTCCGACCATTAGAAAGTTTTGTTATATAATTTCGAGTCATATAAAACATAATTTGATTAAAATATTATGATTCGTAACAGCTTAAGCCGTACTAAAATGATTTCCAGAGGTGTAATTTATATTGGACCTATGATATATAAGGATCAATCATCACACAATTCTGTAGAGTGATTTTTGGTATTAATAAACCTAAATTATACTATGATATATAAGGATCAATCATCACACAATTATACTAAATTTAAATACATTACTAACATTTGATTAAGCGTTTTATAAGTTTTAAAGTGCTTTACTGAAAGCTGCATTATATGGGACTTATGGCAAATTATAGACCGATTATCACAAAAGTGGATGGTGTTATTTCTGGCCATTAAAAGCTAAATTGGACAAAATTTTACTACAATATCTATATTTGCTACGGGTTGCAATGTAATAAATGTTTGCTGAGAGTGGGCTTTGTATGGGGTCTATGGCAAATTTTAAACATTTCTTCACGAAATAGCGGACCAAATTTTATTACAATAGAATTATTCGTAATTGTTTGTTTTAGGCGGAATAAACCGTTTTGCGAGAGTATGCGTTATATAAGGGGTATGTTAATTTATGGACCGATCTTCAAGAAATTTTGTAGTCCGTGCATTTCATTCCATTTATGCCCGTCATTTCTACAAACAGATATCTGATCGTGTTCTTTCCTCACAGTTTTCTTTACCTATCCGGTAAAACTTTTTTGGTAATTTCAACGTTAATTTTGCAACATTTGTATTTTTATTAATTTTTTGAATTAACTGTCAAAAATCGATGGTGTTAAACACACTACAGTTTAAGTCTAAAAGCCAATGTTGCGTGCTGAAACATAAACACGCGACGGATCACGGCGCTCTGTATATATGGGGGTATAATTTTTGAGGAATCATAATCTCTTTATTTTCTTGGCATGAAGATACGATGTCCGATAGACAGAACATATCGAGCCATAACCGCAGAAATAGCTCAAGCGACATCATTTTTAATTTTCGTTTTTTTTAATAAATTAATAATTTGGCGAAACTCCTTCAAGCTACCGCTACGATTTTATAGCAAAAACAATTTTAGCTCAAGCGCCATTTCTAGTATGTTTTCTTTTTTTATAATAAAAAAAACCTTCTCCTGTAAAATTTTGTTTTTGTCGCTTAAGCTTTTTCTGCGGTTATGGCTCGATATATTCAAGTTGTCGAAAGAAGAGTCTCAGTTTTTTCAAAGGTTTAAGATATACTTCACTCCATCTGATCTCCTTACTGTTTATATCATCTATATTTATATATTTTATTTCCCAAAGCTAAGCCCCGCGAAGCTCTGCGCTTGTCTGCAGGAAAGAAACCAGAGTCTCTGGCGGGAATCGAACTCGCAACCCAGGTGCTGATAGACTAGCTCACTACCAGCTAGCTTACCGGGGCACTGACATATCCGACCACAAATGGAATATAACTCTCATGTACGGGCCGGTGTTTCAAAATCTATTTTGGAACTACTCGACCGCGTGCAGAAGAGGGCAAAGTTCTCATTGTTGGCAGAAGGATATCCAATTCTATTGACTCCCTCGAACACCGTCGCAATATGGGTTGTATTCGCATGTTTTGTCGTCACCGCAATAGGATGTGTTCTGATGAAATAAAGGACCTGGTTCCCGAAACCAGTAAGTTTGTTCGTAATACACATTTTTCCTCGGGAGCCCATCCTTTTGTGGTCATTTGGCCGGCTAATCGTACAACGCATTACAGGAAAACTCGTTTGTTGGCCGGACTGTTCGTATGTGGAATAACCATCCTGCTGAAGTTTTTTCTCTTACTTTCAACATGTATGAATTCAAGTCGAATGTTCACAAAGAGAACTCGCTCTATCCTTCTTCCAATAAACTATTTTCCTTGTTCCAACACAATGCAGTTCTGGGCCTGAGAAAGAAAAATGTTTCACACGGAATGACAAACTAAGAATACAGTTATTCACCACTTACAGTGCTATATTCGGCGATTCCGAATTTTGCCTTGGTGCGATAAGAGCAGAAGTCAAAAAGCTACGGTTTTCTTAAAAAATAGATCATAGGCTAACTTCCCCCCAGCTTCTTATTACCAAAACAATTTAAAACCTTGCAATATATAACATTTAGGCAATTCACAAAGTGTACTATTGTGTCATATTGGTTGTATTTGCTATAATATTATGAATGTCATATACATATGTATGTATGTATATTTAAAATTGTTTAGTAATCGTTTACTGTCGAAAAACCTTAACCCGATGTGATTTCTTTTAGTTCTTGTTAAAAATTTCGATAAAAGATAAATCGTTTAAAAGAAAGGGACCGATATACATATTTTTTTTTTTTTTGTAATTGCATCAGATTGACTGAAAAGCAATTCTTTTGTTAAAAACGGCTGCCAATCTGCGCAATTTGCAACATCCGGACTTGTTGCAATATGTGAGTAAAAATTGTATGAGTTATGGCTAATTTCACCAATTCTATTTAAATATCAATTCATATTTAAATATAGTTTTTCATATAATTTTATTTTTATTTGACATGAAAAACAAAAACATAAATTGATATAAAATGAAATTGGTGAAATTGGCCATTTAAGCATCTAGTTTTTGCCGTAATTTATTGAAAATTGTGTTTTTTGGTTATAATAAGAGGCTTTATTATATGCGTACCGATACGATGATACGATTTATGGATATGAAATTTTTACAACAAATGTTTTTTTCTACTTTTTCTATAATATCACTTTTTTGTTTAATGGTTCGTTTAGTAATTTTATTAACAAACCGCATTTTTCCCCCAAAAACCACTTACCACTGCGAAACACTTTTGTAAATTATATATGTATTTGTTTTAACTCTTGCACAAACGACGTTAAAACCCAGTTTTAATATGAAAATCTGAGAACAAAAAAAAAAAAAAAGTTGCAATAACCGAGTCAAAAAATTTTGCAGGGTTGCGCTTGTTTAGTCTACAATGTAAATAATTTGGCTGTTGCAATAGACAAGGAGTTGCGTTTTTTGGGGGTTGGGCAACCCGAGGGTGCACTGAAGAATGCAAAAACCATTAAGAACTTGCCCTGATAATAAGAATTAACTTGATATGGTCGGCACCCTGTTCCATAAAGTTAAGAAGTTCTATCGTAAATAGCTTTCTTTATAAACTGTAGTAAGTAAATATTAACTATCTATTGGATATAGTTTACATATCAGCTGCAGAAAGTAAATTAAATAGTAATTACTACAGCGGCTCATACACTTGCAATAAAATTGTTCAATTTTACGTATTGTACAATTATATCGACAATGTGTATGTGATATTCAAAGGTGGCACAATGTATTGGCAACAATCAAAAGACTTTTGATTTTTATTGCACAACGAAGAGAAAGTGAAATGTGTTGGCAACATTGTACAATGCTGTTTGTGTTATTTCTATAGGTTATGTTCACCTTTTTATTGAATGAATGAAACCATTGTGCGACTAATTGCATAATATAGGACAAAATGGCAATAATATGGCGGCTATCATTTACAATAATATTGCAAGTGTATGGGCCGCTTAACAAAATACTAACAATTAATTAGTAAGGTTGAAAATATGTAACTCAAATTGTGCCATTTTATATCAGTGACTATCATGTGACTATAGTTAATATAGCTGAATTAACCCACAAAGCTTTAACCCTTATAGGGTTAATGGTTTAATTTTTAATATAAATGCTTCACATAACACCATCGATTTTAGTTAACTTAAAATTTTCAGAATGAAAAGAACGAAAATAGTTTTGTGCGTTCTGCTGAGTTGTTTTCTACAAATAATGCCAGCTTATGGCAAACTTTTAAAAGATTACAGTGAAAATGACTTAAAGTTGATTTTTAAAATTTTTAAAAACATGGATACGGAAAGTGCTATGGAAACTTGGTATAATGGGTTAAATAACGATAATACAATAGACACATTAATTACATTTGATAACTTGTTATGGAAAATTTTTTTGCAAAAAGATTCGGAAACTCTTAAGTTTTTGATGCGAGCTCAATTGGAAACTTTCAACTATTTAATGGCGAAAAATTTTCCAGATAAACAAAACTATTTAAAAACATTCGATTCAAGAATTTACACAATTGGAAAAGAGTATAATGTTTTACGTTTGAGCTTAGCAGAAAGTGAGATTCTTAAACTAACAAATCTTCCGAAAAATGTAATGTATTTATATTTTGCAAAAGAGTTTTGTCTTTTGAATGATAAATATTCAAATTACCTTTATACATCCCCCGAAGCAAAAATAGAAAAATTTAGTCACTACGTTTGGCTATGGTACCATAATCCAACAATGGATTCTACAGGCTATATAAAAGCTGAATTTCAAGAATCTGATTCAAAACGTGAGGTGTTTCTAAAGAGTACTCGTTATGATACTTATTACTATATGATGCCGAGCAACAATACAGTTGCCGGTTCGGAAAAAAAGGATAAAAGTATGACTTGGAGCATTGAGTTTTTGGATAATGACCGCGTTTTAGTTTCTAAAAATGACTTTATAATATGCGCTGAAGACCATTATCAACAAGTGACTCGAAATATTAGAGGTCGCCATTTAAGAGATATTTCTCTAATAGATCCCGCATGTATTTGGCTTTTGGGGCCTTGCAATTTTAAATGATTTCTGACGATCCAAAAAATGAAAATTGTATATATTTACAGTTAGTCAAAAAATTATTTTTAAAACAAAAATATGTATATCAACACATTATGTAATGTACCGATTAAATTAATAAAGAACTTAAGCTTAAAAAAAAATATGCAAGTACTATAATATTTTAAAATACCTTTATTTTGAAAAGAATATGTATGTATATTTTTTGGCGCCCTATGCTCCAGTGGGTGTTAGATGAATATATATATATATATATAAATATATATATATATAATATATATATATATTTATAAATATATATATTTTTATACAGCTGTTGACCACTTATTAAAAACGATTTTTTCATAACATTTCTGATACATAATACGCTTTAATTTTACATTTATTTCAATTATTTTTCTAGCTTAAAAATAAATAAAAATTAATTCAAAAGATTATTCAGACTATAAAATTGTTTGTCAACTGATCACGTTGTCCGCAATTCGACTGCAACATCTTATTAGAAAATAATGAATTGTTGTCAGGTTTTTTTCTTATATTTTATTTATTCAATATTTTGTTGCAAAACCCTTTTGTTTTCTTACTTCTTTACATCGCTCGACATGTTACACTCCCAAGTCTTTAACCTCCTCAAAACCATTTTCCATACAGGTGTTCGATGGGCTTCAAGTCCCGTTTGTGCAAGAGTTAAAACAAATACATAAATAATTTACAAAAGTGTTTCTAAGTGGTAAGTGGTTTTTGGGGGAAAAATGCGGTTTGTTAATAAATTACTAAACCAACAATTAAACAAAAAAGTGATATTATAGAAAACGTAGAGAGGTAGCAGCAATTTGTAAAAATTTCATATCCATAAATCGTATCATCGTATCGGTACGCATAAAATAAAGCCTCTTATTATAACCAAAAACAACAATTTTCAATAAATTACGGCAAAAACTAGCTGCTTAAATGGCCAATTTCACCAATTTCATTACATATCAATTTATGTTTTTGTTTTTCATGTCAAATAAAAATAAAATTATATGAAAAACTATATTTAAATATGAATTGATATTTAAATAGAATTGGTGAAATTAGCCATAACTCATACAATTTTTACTCACATATTGCAACAAGTCCGGATGTTGCAAATTGCGCAGATTGGCAGCCGTTTTTAACAAAAGAATTGCTTTTCAGTCAATCTGATGGAATTACAAAAAAAACCAATTGGAGTGTTATATTCGGCTGTGCGGAATCTTTGATACCCTCCACCGACAATTTGAATATTTCAGGAGTGATATCTATATGTTGTCTATTTATTATCAATTTATCTTTATAAAAACAGACATCAGCATTAAAATTGGTGGCGGCTTAGACCTATATTAAATTATTGACCGACAAATGGTATGTTTTTCGGGAGTAGGGTTTAAATAAGGCCTACGGTAAATTATGGACCGATCTTCATGAAGTTTCACAGTGCATTAAATGAACATTTGCAAAATTTCATATCATTTCGTGCATTTTTCAATCATTTATGTTAGTTTTTGTAACAAAATTAAAAATTTTTTAAAGTGGTGGTTCCACATTTTGATTCATAGCTCTGATCCTACTGAACCGATTTGGCTGGATTTCTATCCCAAACTGCTTAGGATAACTACAAGCAATTTGACACCCAGTTTTTTTATTTCTTTGAGTTCTTCGAAAGTGAGCGTGTTTCCAACTGACGGACAGACGGACATGGCTACATCGACTTAGAATTACTCAAGGAGCCAGAATATATATATTTTATGGGGTCTGAGGTGAATAATTAAAAAAGTTTCACACGAACTGACAAACTTAGTATACCACAACTTATTGTGGTGGAGGGTATAAAAATATGTATATCGGTCCTTTTCTTTCAAACGCTTTATCTTTTATCAAAATTGTTAACAAGAACTAAAAGAAATCACATCGGGTTAAGGTTTATGTAGAATAAACGATTACTTTACAATTTTGGATATACATACATATGTATATGACATTCATAATATTATTACAAATACAATTAATATGACACAAAAGTACACTTTGTGAATTTCCTAAATGTTATATATTGCAAGATTTAAATTTTTTTTGGGAATAAGAAGCTTGGGGGAAGTTTGCCTATGATCTAATTTTTAAGAAAACCGGAGCTTTTTTACTTCTGTTCTTATCGCACCAAGGTGAAGGGTTGTATAAGATCCGGCATCGCCAAATATAGCACTATTAGTGGTGAATAACTGTATTCTTAGTTTATCCATCCGTGTTAAACATTTTTCTTTGTTAGGATGACCCCTACTAATGCATTGCATTGTGTTGGAACTAGGAAAATAGGTTATGGGAAGGAAGATAGAGGGATAACTGTTTGCGAAAATACGACTTGAATTCATTCATGTTGAAAGTATGAGGGACGACTTCAGCAGGAAGGTAATTAGGGGAGACTGGGGCAGCTTCGGCACTTTTTTTTTTGAAGCCCTGAATCTAAAAATGCATGCAACAGATTTTAGAATTGTATCGCTTGTTGTTGTCCTTGGATGTAGAATAATAAAATATAAGTACAAAATTTTATGAATACTGAGTATTTGTTATTTTTATTTTGAGAATTAGTAAAAAAAAGTAATTTTCGCCGAATGTGCCCCACGCCAGGGTAGCTTCGGCATTTGACGGGGCACATTCGTCGACTATATTCTTAATGGCAGTTGTTTTTTAAAAACTCCATAAAAAATAAAATTATTTGCCAGTTATAAACGGATTAAGCATTTTTTATTAGATGGATACAGTTAATGAAATATAAACACATATCTTGGGATTAGTAACTTAAGTTTTATTTCGGCCCATAGAACTAGCGAAATATTTTCATTTTCAGGCTTAACAAATAGAGATCAAAAAGTTTATTATTGAGATGCAGTCGTCAAGAGTTTAAGTAATCTCAGTAACTTGATAAATTGGCTTATTACTATATCGACCAAGTTTGACTAGGTCGAATGGACCCCAATTGAAAATGCCGAATATTCCCCGAAAGCACTATTTTCTTTTTTTCTTTTATTCTTCAACAAAGATTTAGATTTAATTTATTTTTCAGGAAACTAGCACAATTATTAATGTTGGTTTGTAATTTTTATTTAAAATATTGATAATTTTCAAATACAAAATACTTACGAAAGAGAATCAAAATATTACAAAAACACTTAAACACGTGTAGCTTTTTCAGTTGGTAAGCTAGAGATGACAAACTTTGCGGGAGTTGTTTATTTTGATTTTCGACACATTTAAATAAATAGTTAGTGATGTAAAATAAGTGCATCATATCGAAAACGTCATTGACGAATGTACCCCAGTGCCGAAGCTGCCCCAGTCTCCCCTACACATACGAACAGTCCGGCGAACAAACGAATTTTTCCTGTAATGCGTTGTACGATTTACTGGCCAAACGATACAAACGGATGGGAAAAACGTGTATTACGAACAAACGTACTGGTTTCGGGAACCAGGTTCTTTATTTCATCAGAACACATCCCATTGTGGTAACGACAAAACAGGCAAATACAACCCATATTGCGACGGTGCTTGAGGGAGTCAATAGAATTGGATACCCTTCTGCCAACATTGAGAACCTGCGCCCTTCCCTACACGTGGCTGAGTAGCTCTAAAATAGACTTTGAAACACCTGCTCGAATATGAGAGTTGTATTCCATACGTGGTCGGGTATAGGTGGTATAAACAGTAAGGAGATCAGATGGAGTGAAGTATATCTTAAACTTTTAAAAAAATTGAGACTCTTGAATGCTTCTTTCGACAACTTGAATATATGTTCTGTTTATCGGACAGCACATTTTGTCTTCATGCCCAGAAAATCAAGAGATTCTGATTCCTCAATAAATATACCACCCATATATACAGATGTGGTACCTTGATCCGTCCCACACCCAAAGAAAAAACTTGTTTAAATATGGTCAACTCTAACATCACTATTTTTAAAAAAAATTTAAAACATATTTTGTTTAATCTAACCATATTATTGTCACCGACAACCATAAATGGTTAAATTAGTCCTCCATCAAGAAGCCACAACCATATAATGATTGCCTCCGAACGTGTTATGGTTAATAATAACTAACATATGTTTAACACTCATAATAGCATGGTTGGTTATCAACCACAGCATGTTGCTTTTGGAAAAGAGGAAACTACTTTTGTGAATTTGAAAACATATTATTGGCATATTTAACCATAACATGTTTAGAGGCAACCATAATATGGTTATGGCTTTATGATGGAGGACTAATTTAATTTCGTGATGATAGGTCTGTAATTTACCATATGCCCCATATAAAGCCCACTCGCAAAAAATACTTTAGTATGCGTAAAAACGTAAGGAATAAAGCTATTAAATGCACTTGAATGCTTCTTTCGACACCTTGAATATATGTTCTGTCTATCGGACATTACATTGTATCTTCATGCTCAGAACATGAAGAGATTCGGATTCCTCAACTAGTACACCCCCATATGATCCGCCGCGCGTTTATGCGTCAGCACGCAACATTGAGTTTTAAATCGACCCTATTCACATGACCCTATTCCAAGACTATATCAAGGTATCGGCCAAACGTATCATTCATGTTCCGCCTCAAAGCACCAACATCGGATATGCTTGGTCTATAATCAAATGAGTACGAATCGCAATGGTTGCTGTCATCTGCAAAAGATTCGATAGGAAAAAAAAAAGAAAAACGAAGCCTTGCGGCACTTCTGAATGAATCTTATATCTTCAACTTGTTTAATATTCACCTAAGACCCCATAAAATATATTGTTACTTAAAACGTCCTTACTAACATAAAATTCAAACCCGAGTCTTTTACAAATTCCGATGTATCTCATCAAAGTACATCAGAATTTGTAAAAAAACAGTTTTTAATTTTTTATAAGTAAAGGTAACGATATACATTTTTGGTCTTTGAGTAATTATGAGTCGATTTAGCTTTATCATCCTGTCTGTCCATCTGTTGAAAGCGCATGTTCTTTCGAAAAACTCAGAAAAAATTAATAATATTGCCATCAAATTGTTTCGAATAATCAAAAGCAGTTGGGATTGAAATCTATCCTAAACGGGCTGCTCGAAACACCTGCTGATTTTTTGCAGAGTTGTGTTTTTTACGTGCAATTTTTTTTACATTTCTACCATTTTTTACACAAACAAATGCTTTTGTTCTTGACATCTTCATACATTTTTACACAAACAAAATGCGTGTTGTTTTTTCTATTGTTGGATTGTTGTAGTTGCGTGCAGATCTATTTATTGGGCCATGGGTTTAACGAACTTTTTATTATTAATTTTAACACGTCTTACCTACTGGCAGGGTTGTTAGGCTTTTTTCTTCAAAAATCGTCAAAAGTGTTAACAAATTACGTCAAAATCGTCAGGTACATTTAACAAAATCGTCAACAAATCGTCAAATATTTAAATTTACAAATTAAGCCTGGTACTCTGTTCAACATTTCACGTGAAATGCTGTCAAAATGCATATGAAAAAAACTTGTGCGGAATATCTACGAAATAATGTTGATGGAGTTGTACTCTGTTTATTTTGTGAAAAAGTTCCGAAATGTTTCTGGCAACATTTTTTTTAAAACTGCGAAATAATGTAAGCTACCTTTATTTCACGTGGAATTTTAAGCAAAAGCAAAAAATATGAGCTTAATATTAAAAAAGAAATAAAAAATTAAAATAACACAATAGGTAACAGTTTTTTATCCATATTTAATTTTTTTTTTTATTAAATTTTTTATTAAAAAAAAATAATTTTAGTAAAATACATGTGGCGTTTGTTTACATTCACGAAACAATGTAGCATACTTTGAAGGAATAAAAACGTCAAATTGTACAAACTCTCAAGATTGGTAACATTGATAAATGCCAAAATTTTCGTGTGGAATAATCAATGTTGCACAACATTTTTCACAAATTTGAACAGAGTACTAGCAGCGTTGCCATTTTGGTGCCTTTCGGGTATTTTTTGGTGCTTTTTTGCTTATGCAATACCCGAAATTTTGTTAAACACCCGTTTTTGAAAAGCGGGTATTTATAGTGCTTTTAACAATTCCTCACAGTGCTTTTAAGTGCCTTTTAAGTAATCTACATATATTTTTGGCACTGAACCATTTTGCTACTATTCTGTAAACACAGCGAATACCTTCTTAGCCAACTGCGTATTATTTGCATTTATGTTTTTTTATTTTTTTTACTATTTTTTAAAACTTCAGTTATATAGAGGATGATTTAGATTAGATTAGCTATTTGAAGTACAATTTTGAGAAAGCCTGTAAAGATTTTAAGATTTCAAATGATAAAAAAAGTGATAAAAGAAAGTTGCATTCGTTTTACCAAAAACTTTATTTACGAGGTTTGAGCTAGGCTTCCTAGCAATTTGGAAATTTTACAAAACTTTGCACTTTTAAGCGTTGACAACATATTTAGTAATCGTAATAAAAACGATGTATTTGTTTTCGGCAAACATTTTTTTAAAGATGTAGACACTGTTTCAAAAATAGAAAATGGTTTGAAAAATATTAAGAATTGTAAATGGAAAAATAAACAACGATTTTGAGTCATGTAGAAAAAACGTATTAAAAAGTTTAAAATATGCAGTCGGAAACCGTATTTTTTCGAGCTACGAAAATCGAGCTCGCACTGTATTACTTGTAAACTTTTTTATGGCCAATTCAAACTCCAAATGATTTGGATAATATTATTTTTATTGAAGATAATAATAATACATTTAAAAATTTTTAAATACAAATGTAAATATATTTATTATTTAATTTTAGATGAAAATGGTCCCCCATCTACGCCGTCGCCTTTTTTTAAATTTTGGAGGTATTTAATATTCGGCATAGCCGAAGGTAACTTGTTTTGTGTTTAATTAAATTGTAAAAATGGATTAGTGCTTTTTTACGCTTTTTTTGTTCAAAATAGTGCTTTTTAGTGCTTTTTTTAAATTTTAAAGTGCTTTTTGCTATCAAAAAGTTGGCATCACTGAGTACTAGGCTTTAGAGACAATTTATTGCATTGATTGGTTCAAAAATATAAATTTTTAGCAAGAAATTCTATTTATGATAAAAAAAAGTGATATGGTTAAGTTTTATTCTATTTATTTCAGCAAATGGACTGAAATAAACATATTTATCGTTTGAAAAGAAATATTTACATAAGAAAAAATATATTTTCATAAAAACATAACAAAAATTTATTTATTTCATTTATCCATATTCACAAAAACATTAAATAAAAAATGAAATCTAATTTGCTATTAACTCGAGCACTCTTTAAGCGATAAATTTTTAGCGCTTTCACTACTGCAAATTGTTTTTACTGTTGAAGGTGCTAAACCTTGACTTGAAACGTTTTATTACGTCCAATTTTAGTTCCAAACAAATGCATTTTCTTCTCTTTGCACTCATTTTTCTACACAACTTCTTATTAAGAACCAATTTCTTATTTCTTAACACGCAACTACACTCAGAATAACTTACCTATAAGAATTAAATGGAATTTTTTACACGCAAATAGAAAAATTCTTCACATGTGATTATGACTTTAGCGAAAAAATGCAATCGTGTAGCGACGCAAATCGAAATCATAAAAACGCAAAGCGGATTTAACCAATGTTTAAAAAGCGGAAATCGGGGCTCTATTGTTTATTTTTGACAGTATCGATGGCATTCATATAATTGTAGAGTTCGAATTACTAATACTTCTAATGAAAGCCACCTGGTTTGTTAAGGGGCGTATAATTTTTTTGTTAAATTTCCAATAATTTTTGTATTTCGAAAAATTGACTTACGTTTTGGACTGTTATTTATTTATTTATTTATTTATTGTCTATGGATTAATCCTTACAGACATTTTAGACATTAAAAATTACACTTAAATAAAATAGACTATAACTAACATTTGATTACATTACACAAATTTTATGATCAATTAAGAAAAGCAATTATTAATCTACTTATTAACTTTGGATCCAACGAATAATCAATAAATCTATATAATTGATTGAAAGTGTTACACATTCTTCTAAGAGGGTCAGCATCACCATAATTAGCTCTAAAGAATTTAATGGATAATGGTATGAAATTTCGAGATGGTCGTTGAGGAATATTAAATGAAATCTCATTAATTAAAAATCCAGCGCAGATATCACCATAATTAATGTTCAGAATAAACGATACATTCAGCATTGTTCTACGACTTTTTAAAGTAGGGAGCTTTATCAGAGCCAGTCGAGATGTGTATGAGGGCAACATTAGTGGGTTAAAATGTAAACCGCGAAGACAGAAGAGCAGAAATTGTTTCTGTACAGATTCAATTAAATTTGAATAAGTTTGGTAAATGGGGTCCCATATAATCGATCCATATTCAAGAATCGGCCTTACAAGTGCCATATATAAGGTTTTTGTAATATACGGATCATCGAACTCTCTTGCCCAGCGTTTTATGTATCCAAGTGTTCCTCTAGCTTTATTTATCATAAAAGTAATATGCGAATTAAAGCTAAGTTTAGGGTCAAGTAGTATTCCAAGGTCAAGGAAATTTTCAACTGCATCAACTTGAATACCACCTAGGAAGTAATATACTATAGCTGGATTATTTCTTGAAAAACGCATTAGTTTACACTTCTTTAAATTAAGCTCCATTAAGTTTGCTTTACACCATTCATGAAAACAACTTAGATCATCTTGTAGACGTTGGTGATCTAACACATGGTTGTAAGTTAAAAATATCTTAACATCGTCAGCATACATCAGAACATTTGAAAACTTTATAACTCCAGGTAAATCGTTTATAAAAAGCAAGAATAATACAGGTCCAAGGTGGCTGCCTTGGGGTACACCTGATGGCACATTTATTTTTCTTGAAAACGTTTTATTAAAAAGGACAGTTTGGACCCTATTCGATAAATAAGAGTAAATCCACTTTAAGGTAAGATCAGTAAATCCCATTATTTGAAGCTTCTTAACCAAAAGAGCATGATTGACTTTGTCAAAAGCTTTGCTGAAATCGGTGTAGATAACATCTGTTTGATTCCCTGCGAAAAAACCACGATTGATAGCAATTGTGAGCTGAAGAAGGTTTGTAGTGGTAGAGCAACCTTTTTTAAATCCGTGTTGAAATGGAGATATTATGTTTGAGATTTGGTAATATAAATTTTCCGTTATTAATTTTTCAAAAAATTTAGGTATGATACTAAGCTTTGCAATACCACGGTAATTTTTAATATCAGATCTAGTGCCAGACTTAAACAAAGGAACAATAAAAGATTCCTTCCAAATTTTCGGAAAATACCCAAATTTAATTGACGTATTGAACAATATCGTTAAAGGGATAGATAAGGCTTCAGCACACATAATCAAAATATTACTCGGGATCTTATCAGGACCATATTTGTAAGAGAATTTTAGCTTTTTTAGACCATTTGCGACAGTTTGGGTATCAAAAAACGAAATTGATATAGCTGGATTTTCTACTATCGAAAACGGATAATTACCATTTTTATCATAGGTAGCATCTGAATAAGTGGTAGAAAAAAAATCAGCGAACAAATCACTTATACAGGTTGCATCACATGATTCATTTTGATTAAATTTCATCACTGTAGGATAACCAGTTGTAATTTTTTTCAAGTTTTTTTATTTTTATTGAATTTTAAATTTGAATTAATTTTTTCACAAAATGTAAACAAAGCTTGACATTCAGTATACACACAAAAACATAAACAATAAACAGTTGACTCGAAAATGTCACCTTTATGAATTCGCCTTGGTTTGTAGATTTTAGTTTTGAGTTTTAGTTAATAAAATTATTCTTTTTAATATTTTCAATAGCCACAGCTCATGTGTAAACATTTGTAATGGGGAATGGGGTGAAACAGTTGATCGGTTAGGCCGATTTTTGAAGAGACAATTTTTTTATTCGCACAAGAAATAGTATTTAAGCAAAGTTTGATGATTTAGCTTTAGGCTGATTCAAAGTTAGCAGCCTTACTTTTAATTATTTATTCATTAAAAGTATAAAATAACCAAATAAAAAAAAAATAGACAAAAATATCTAATGCGCAAATAAAATGTATAAATATTAAGGGTTTTCATGATATCGCTTAAAAGTCTCGCAATCTGTGCATTTTTAGGCACTCACGTATGAACTGTCAAAAATTGTATGAGAATTCATTTACACAACTTGCCATTTTTGACTTGTAAACTTGCGCTGTTCAATTGTGCATTTATACAAACAGATTTGTTTTTAATACTTACCGTCGGTTTCAATGAAAACTTGAAGTGTTTTTAAATCACAAACAATAAACTCTTGCAAAAATTTGAGAAAATTTTTCTTTGGCTTTCTTTATGCATTTTTGATAACAATTAATGTTGGGAGAATTCTAACCAATTGCAGTGGGAATGTAAGAAAAGATAAACTCACCGTTTATTGTTGTTGTTGCTTAAGTTGTAACAAGTAAAACTGGTGCTCATAATTCTTATTCTCTAACTATTATTTATTTGTATAATTATTTGTATAATATCTTAAATTTTCCCTAAAATCTTTGAATGAAGTTTCCTGATGATCTGGCCTAAGCAACCAGTGAAATGCGCATAGGAATAGATTATCCCATCAAAAATAAATTTCAGTGTATTTATCAAATATGAAAAATTGAGAATTTAGCATGTCATACAGAAATCTTATTTATAATAAATTTTGTATTCCCAAAAATAATATTGACAAAATCTTGTTAATTAAACATTTTTTTTTAAATTTATTTTTGTATTGACGTTTCTTACAAAACAGACACTAATTGGTTAAAATTACACAAATCGCAATTTTAAGCGATATCATGAAAACCCTTATTATTTTTTTAATTATAAGTTTTCTTAAAATTGTGTGTTAAATTAACTTTACTTAGGTTAATTGTATTATTTATTTATAAAAATTTTGTTATTTTTTTTTTAAATATAAGCACAGCTGTTGGCCTTGGCTAGACTATCATATGCTCTGACTTGCTCGACTATGCTTTTTTTTTTGTTATACCCTACAGCTGAAAAGGTTATACATATTAAAGTTGTCATTCCGTTTGTTACCTTATTTTTAGGTACCCACACAATTGATATTGTACAATACAATTGCCTGTTTATATTAGAACACGCAGAGAAAAAATATGGTTGGGCATGGTTACGGCAACAACACTATGTTTAGTGTAACAATATATTGTTGTCGTACACAAATAACTATTTATTTTTATTTAATATCAACAATATTATAGTTACTGTAAACATATCAATGTTTATCGCAATTATGAATTTGAGTATTGTAGACCGAAAAATAATTATTTTTCTAACAACTTAATTATGATAACTTTCTAAACATATTATATTTCTCACAACCATATCATGATATTTAATAGCCATAACATGATAACTTTCTATGCATTTATCATATTATGTTAAAGATACAATCAAACTATTTTTACTCTAATCATATTATGTTAGCGCCATTTGTAAAATAATTTTGAAGAAGTTGTGTCGTTTTTTTATTTGTGAGCGGTTAAACAATTAAAAGATAAAATTCCATAAAAAAAATAAGTTTAAAGAAATTAAAAAATTAAAATATTAGCGGAGTTCCTTCAAGTATTAGTGATGTAATAGTGCAAATGCAAAATAACATAGTTTTTTGTAAAATCCAACAACAAACCACACAGAGATTTCGTTATATTTTATAAAAGTGCTACGATATTTCTGTGGTTTTCATGGGCAACCGCGTATGTCTTAAAACAAATTGTTCAGGAAAGCCGAAAACCCATTCTAGATCAAACTATGGGCTAGGTATTGCACATTTTAAACTTTGTCATTACGTTACAAAACGGAATTGATCCATCTTTTTTCAAAAAAATATAAAGAGCGTTCAAAATTAGGCAATATGGCATCAACATCTTAAAATCAAAAAAATGGACACACGCGGTTGCCCATGAAAACCACAGATTTTTCATTTGCTGTTTTGCAAGCCTTATATTGAACTCCGCTATTTGATTAACATTAAGAAAAATTGTAAAAAGCCACAAAATAAAAAATCGATTCAAAAATATTTAAATTTATTTTGTATTTTTATGACAGCTATGAAAGGTGCTGTATCATAATATGAATGCTTCTAAATTTATTATGATTAACATGATGATAATATGATTACTTCTTAGCTTATTATGATTAACATGACAATAATATGATTAATTTCTTAGCTTATTATGATTAACATGACAATAATTTGATTACTTCTTAACTTAGTATGATTAACAGAATAATAATATGATTAAGGGAAAAATATTATGATGACATATTACAAGTATATTGAGTCATAATATGTTTCAATAATAATCTTAATATGGTGACTACAATCATAATTCTTATCATAATATGTTGCTCTTAGAATATGTTTACCACATCCATGTTTTTTCTTTGCGTGTATAGATGTGATTTGTTTAGTTTTAAAAATCAGTCAAGTGGACAATTCATGTCAAACGGTCTAAGTAGATCTAATGTCGAAATAAATATTACTTCTGTAAAAGAGCGGTAAAGGGTATACAAAATTCGGCACAACCGAATATAACTTATAGATACTCTAGTTGTTTTAACATACATTATTTTTTTTAAATGTGTATTCTTATCCACAAAAGTAAAATTAAGAAATAAACCAAATAAAATATTTATGCATTTAACAAAAAGATCTAATGAGTAAATAATTAATTAGTATTTTTGTTTGAATAATATGTTTTCTTAAAGTGGCTTGTTTTTTTAACCTTCACCACAGGTGGAAAGAGTATACATACCTGTATATAAGTTTCTCATTCCGTTTGTAATTTCTACAATACAGTACAACTCGGCTAATTAGCCCACGCTTAAATGCCTTAAATGATTGTTTTCCTCGAGTTTTAAGTCCCCGTTTTTTTTTCTTCCATTTTTCAAACATAAATCCACGTTTAATTGCCTTACGCTTAATTACCCAATTTGGGTATTTGCCTTAAAAATTAAACTCCCAAAACAAAAGAACACATCAATTTCATTCGGTTAATTGCCTCAATATTATTTGACAACAACACAGCAGTAATGCAGCTAAGTTAACATGTTAATAATTTGAAAATATGTACTAGAATTTTTTTTTAAAAATATGCATAAAAATCAAAATATGATTCATGTAAGAATTATTTGTACTGAATATTATTAAGATACACCAAATCTATGGATATTTTGTCTCAAAGGGATTAAAGGCAAGGTCGCCAAATTTTAAATTATTTTAACATTAAACAGGATAAAATAGCTTAAATATTTTAGGGATTGATATTTAAATGAAAGTTGAACAGATTCAACCATATTAAATTAGCATCAAGATATTTTGGGTCGAATGATTAAATGGTTTATGGACATAAAGAAAGAAGTTTGCATGGGGACTATATGGTATTATAGACCGATTCTCACAATGCATATAGGTTTCGTTCTTATGACAATTAAAACGAATTGACCAAATTTGATAATATTATCTAAAAACTGCTACTTTTGCATTCCGCACAAGGTTACTGTGGACCAGTGTTGCCAAAACTTGGTGACCAAAATGGCTAAATTTACGAAAAAAAATGGCTAAAAACTTTTTATAAATAAAAACAGATTAAAATTCAATCACAAAACAAAAATAATTCATTAAAATGATTTTACAATGAAATTGTAAATTGGGATCAATTTGTTACATAAAAGCATACGTAAATTAAATATTTTAGCATCTAAAAAATTTAATCTTCGATTTAATCAATGTCGTTATTTTTCACCTCATAGAAATCACATGAGTCTATAAGTTTTAAATATTTTAAAGGAAAATCATAATCATGACCTTTTGCGTCCTAATCTACAGTAAAAAATAAAAGAGATAAGAAATATTTTATTGTCATGCTAAAATTATTTGATTTATTCATAAAATCGAATTAATGGTTGCTAAATGTAGCCCTTTTTCAAATTACTTTTAACAATGTTTACTTGGCTAAAAACCCATTATAAATGAAAGTCAGAGCAACTTTATAGTAAATTCGAAATTTCTAAAAAAAATTTACCATTTGTTTTTTTGTTTGCTGAACAAGTTTTAACATATGCTTCGAAAACGTGGAAAAATGCAGCAATACCTATAATATGCAAATTATTCACAAACAGATCGATACCAAAATTCATAAAAAGCTCTAAAACGGATAAATATATTGTTTCTGCCTTCATTGGTCGAACAAGAAAAATCATGAAATTGCATATTTACGGTTTCCCTTAGTGTGTATGTATCAGTACGCTTTTGTTTGTAGGATATGACAGGACATCTTAAAAAGCAATACAGATACAATTTAAGACAGCACATCCCATTGTTTTTTATTGCTACATATCTCTTTAGTTTTAGCTGATACTTGTAAAAATTCCCATGTCTTAACTTCTTTTCATACATCAAAGTTAAGGTATCTTGTAAATAAATACGTTTAATTACCTTACTGAGGTATTACAACGTATTCGCTTAATTACCTGAACGAGGTAGTTAAGCGTATTCGTTTAAATGCTTACCCCGCATAATTACCCAAAAATATTGGCATTTTTGCCGAGGTAATTATCCGTGGAATATGTATTAATACTAGACCATATAATATATACGTATATACATCAGGGTCATCAATGAGTAGTGAAAAAGTAAGTTGAGATACAGCATGACTCATAAATTCTTGTACTTATACGCACTCATACTTATTCCAATGTTATTCAAGCTCATATTCACTCAGAACTTTTATTTTACTCATTGTACTCATCCTAACCAACATTTGACGTGGTTGATTTTAGAATCTACTTAACTCAATGTGTATAGGCGAAGCAAAATGCGATGCCGCCAGATTTGTCAGTTACTAAAGTTACATGTATGACGTGGACGATTTTTCCGCAAATTTATCTGGCAGCGCTGATAATGAAGTTGTGTGTTTGATCTGTTGTGTTAAAATGGTTAATGGATGAGCTGAATGAGTTGAATCATTGCAAGTATTGTAAGTATTTTCCTGAAATTATAAAACAAACTAAGGTCATTTATGAGCAGGGTTGTTAGATGTGACGATTTTTCGTCATTTTGACGATTTTTTTGAGAAAATATAGTAAAATGACGATTGACGATTTTTTTACTAAAATTAATAGCGTTAATAGCGTAAAATTAATATATTGGGAACAGTCCAAAAAGTAAAAATCAATTTTTCAAAATACAAAAATGATTGGAAATTTAACAAAAAAAAAAAAAAAAAAAAATTCTTCCCCCATAACAAATCAGGCTGCTTTCATTAGAAGCATTAGTAATTCGAATTCTACAATTACATATCTGCATGCCATCGATACTGCAAAAAATATACACTAGAGCCCCGCTTTGCGTCGGTCCTATTTGCGTCGCTTTTTAAAAGTTGGTTAAATCAGCTTTGCGTTTTTATGATTTCGGTTTGCGTCGCTACATACGATAAAATTTTTTCACTGAAGTCATAATCACATGTGAAGAATTTTTCTATTTGCGTAAAAAAAAGGCGAATTCCCATTTAATTTTGTTAGGTAAGTTATTTTAAGTAGTGTTGCGTGCTAGGAAGTAAGAAGTTAGTTCTTAATAAGAAGTTGTGTAGAAAAATGGGTGCAAAGAGAAGAACAAACCATTAGTTTGAAACTAAAATTGGACGTAATAAAACGTTTCAAGTCGGGCGAAAAAGCTGTTGATATAGAGAACCCTTGGTTTAGCACCTTCAACAGTAAAAACAATTTGCAATAGTGATAGCTCTAAAAATTAATCATTTAAGGATAGCTCGAGTTAATAGCAAATGAGATTTTCTTTTTTATTTAAAGTTTTTGTGAATATGGATAAATAAAATAAATACATTTTTGTTATGTTTTTATGCAAATATATTTTTTCTTATGTATATATTTCAGCCCACTTGCTGAAACAAGTAGAATAAAACTTAACCATATCACTTTCATTATCATAAATATAATTTCTTGCTAAAAATTGTTATTTTTGAACCAATCAATGCAATAAATTGTCTCTGATTTGTAATATTTAAATATTTGACGAATTGTTGACGATTTTGTTAAATGGCCGTGACGATTTTGACGAATTTTGTTAAAACTTTTGACGATTTTTTAAGAAAAAGCCTAACAACCCTGTTTATGAGTATGCGTATAATATCGACGTCGCACTCATATTAATTTCTCTTGTGAGTATGAGTGAATCAGAGCAGGGCTGTCAGATGTGGCGATTAAATTAAAAAAAGGCGATTATTTGGCAATTTCTTAAGCACATTTTATCTTTTTTCATATTTATGTGAACAAATTTATAAGTACGGGCTAAGTTTTTCTTTGAGTTTTTAACAAATTTTAAAATCGCAATACGAATGCGGTTGTTTTTAATGACAAATTGATAATATTGCCAGATAGTTATATTGTAAACATTAACGAATTGTTGCCATAGATATTTGGAATAAAGCTTAAGCTTCTCAGATTTTCGCACATTTTCCTGATCAGAAGTTATCAATAGTCTAATCTTTACCGAAAAATTTATTTTGCAAAATAGATTTTAAAAACGCAATCGGTTCGATTGCATATGAAATGGGGTTTTTTAAATATGTAAATAAATAATAATGTATACTAGGTAGTATGCAAAAATAATTAAATTATTAGCGAAAGAAAATCAAAAATCAGAAAAAAAAAGTTGCATTGATATCGTATTCTATATAGCAGTATCAAGCCTATTTTTCAATGTAGTGTGCAAAGCAAAAAAATGCGTAGTTTTTTTTACACTCTCTGTTTTTTACGAAATAAAATCAAATATTTCTTTTCAACAAAAAGTAATTTCAATTTTTGGGAATACAAAATTTTAATTTCAAAAGATGCACGAATAACAAAATCTTTTGAAATTTCTTTTAAACCTTAAAATATATAAAAAAAATTAAATATTCACTTGAAATTTTTGAAAACCCTGATTTTATATAGAATCGAAAACGAATCTGGGTTAGAAGGTAATTTTTAAAAATAATTCATGTAATTTGTTAGAAGATTTTGTTGACTTAAGGTATTTGAATAGCCTTTTAAGATATTTATCCTTTGCTTCAAATAAATACAAAATTTTACCGCTCACGCTTATACAGTATTTTTCGGTTAATTGCACATCAAAATTTGCACAACTTTTTGTTCAATTAACCGGGGAACCAATTAAAAAAAAAAAATAATAATGCAATTAACCGGGTAAAAGTAAGAGGAAATTTATTTTTGATGACATGAATTTTGAACCAATTAAGCGGGAAAATCAATTAACCGGGTTCAATTATCCGAGGAAATTTACATGGTTTTCGTATGCAATATGTATTTTTGCCCGATCATGTGGTTCAATTAAGCGTGGAAACCAATTAACCATAGTGTTGAGTAAAAAACCAAGTTTTAGTAGCTAACTGATTTGTCGCTTTAAAATTCTGAAAGCGATATTTTTATTAATTCAATATCTTTGAGTATAATACAAATTTTACCTTAGTTTTCTCAATTTATGTTTAACAAACTTTAATTGACGATCACCGCGCTTTTGTACAATTTTATAAATGGCGAAATTATAGCTTTCAATTAAAGAATGTATGTATGTAATTAAATTTAGTACAAGTAAAAAGAATGAACTAAATAACACAGTTGTAAAAGGGGTTAACATTACATTTACGTGTATAGATATGGGAAGTGCCGACTTGCCGTTAACTTTAAATAATTGTCGGTAACACATAGGGTCAATTAACCGAAAAATACTGTAAAAACTAATTTTTTTGCATCAACTCATTTACAGTACTCATTTTGATAAAGTTTATGTTTTGGCAAAATTCAATTAACTGATCAGACACGTTCTAGGTTTTAAGATAATCGGCCTTCTTATGATTACCAAAACGCTAGTTCCCTTCAGCATACTTTTGCAATTTGAAGTCGCCAAACTTCTTGCGATTGCGATTTATGATTTACAGATTACAGAATTCAAGTCAGAATCACAAATGTTGAGCGTTTGGGGATTGTCTACTATACATAATATTAACACACTGATAGAACAAGGATAAACATGGAAAATTTATATAAAGGTAAAATGCACTTGGTTACTTTTTTTATATAAAACTTTTGTTTGGCGATTTTTTTTTACCAAATATCTAAAAAAAAATTTTGTGTCAATTTTGTCGATTTTCGGTATACTATTTGGCGATGAAGGTCAAAAAAATCTGACAACCCTGAATCAGAGTAGTTTAGTCTAAATTATGTCTACACACTTATGTGCTGTTTACACAACACAAGTGACTGAACGTGTAGTAAAATTTATATGGAAAACACTCAAAAAACTGATTGCTTTTTATATGAATTTTACTACACGTTCAGTCACTTGTGTTGTGAAAACCGCACATTACACTTACAATTTCATGAGTCAGTATGAGTAGCGAAAAAACGATTCATTGCTGATCTCTGATATACATACATATATTCTGGGTCCTGGTTAGTGATGAAGTGGATTTGACGTTCATATGTCTGTTGAAATGGGTTTTTCAAAGACGCCATTTATAATAGGGACTAAAGTCTCAGTTAGCCGGAAGTAAAAGTAACGTTGCAAATCAGCTGCTTCATTTTGTTGTATGTAAAGCAGTCAGAGCGATTATAGTTAGCAGTAAAATGTTACACCTAAATATGTAAACAATAAACAATAAAAGATCCTATGCATTTTCTTCATCTTTATCCGGTGAATGACTCTACTCCCACTCACTTTCACGTGTCCTCTACTAGTTTGATTGATCTAGTATTCGTTAACAATAAACCTAAGGTACTTCTTTATGATCAAATCTCAGCTTCAGTCTTTTCTAATCATGATATTCTCTTTCTGACTTATAAACTGTCTACGACTGCTGTGAATAAATATATTTCATATCGCGATTGGCATAATATCGATCACACCGTGTTAAATCAGAATATTGATAACATTTTCTGGGACGAGATATATACAATTGATTGTGTAAATGATCCACTTTCTCTAATCCAGGACAATGTTCAATTATTATATGACATGTGTGTCCCTATTAAAACTAAGCGGATCACAACGAATCAGCAACCTTGGTTTACTAACGAAATAATGTCATTAATAGAAAGGCGTGATGCTGCTTACAGTCGATGGAAGAGATTCAAAACTGATGATCTGAAAGCTATTCACAAAGCTGCTCGTAGGGAGGTAACTAAGCGCATTAAACTTGCGAAGTCCACTTACTATCACAGAAAGTTTTCTTCAGCAATGGATAACAAATCCAAATGGAAGGAAATTCGCAAAATTGGAATAGGCCAGAAATCCAATAAAACCTGTAACATGGATGCTGACGTTGACATTCTGAATGACCAATTTATAAATGTAAACGTCCAATCGCCTGCCTGTAACATTTATGATAATATTTGCTTTGTCCCAATACAAAACCCCTTTAGTTTTCGTTGCGTTAATCAGGTTGAAGTTTTAGAATGTTTGTCATCTGTAAAATCAAATGCGGTTGGTTCAGATGATTTAGTTCCCATGTTTTTAAAATGTCTAACACCTAGGCTACTACCCTACTATACATATTTATTCAATTCAGTCTTCACGAAGTCTACTTTTCCCGATGCATGGAAACTATCTAAAATAATCCCTATTCCTAAAACCAACAGCGAATTCAGGCCGATTGCCATTCTTCCGTTCTTATCGAAAGTTTTGGAAAACCTCATGGCAAAACAAATCAATCAGTACTTGGAAAGTAATAATTTTCTATCAGATAGGCAATCTGGTTTCATGAAAGCTAGAAGCTGTACCACTGCCCTTCTGGATGTGGTTGAAGACCTCAGATCGAAGTTGGATGAAAATTTGGTTGCTTTTCTAGTTCTGCTAGATCATAGTAAAGCATTTGATACGGTAGATCATGCAATATTATTAACAAAGCTTCAAAAACAATTTTATTTTTCGAATACAGCCTGTAACCTAATATATTCGTATCTTATGGAAAGATCTCAACGTGTCCATCTTAATAATAACGTTTCAAATTCTCTGAATGTTAAAAGAGGAGTTCCTCAGGGTTCTGTACTGGGGCCACTCTTATTCTGTATGTACATTAATGACCTACCTGATGTTTTGACTGACAGCAAAGTCCATATGTACGCTGATGATGTGCAGCTCTACATGAGTACCCATATTGAAAATGTTAGTTCTTGTGTAAACTATATTAATTGTGAATTAAACAAAATTGACAGCTGGGCTAATGCCAATGGGCTATCCATCAACCCATCCAAATCTAAATGTATTTTGCTTTCGAAGTCTAATAGATCACTTGAAGTACCGGAAATAAACATCAAGGGAAATAAAATCGAGTACGTTAAAACAGCTGAGAACCTAGGTGTCGTTTTTAACGTTCGGCTAACCTGGTCAAACCATATTAATGTCGTTGTGGGTAGAGTATATAGTATGCTTCGCAACTTGTGGGCAGTAATAGATTCAAAACCATTTTTCATACGTAAGCAACTTGCGAAAACATATCTTATTCCTGCCCTATTATACGGTTGTGAAATTTTTGCGAACTGTGACAGTGACGATCAACGTAAACTCAACTTAGCTTATAACAATATTGCAAGATATGTATTTCTTAAAGGACGTCGTGACCACATTTCACTCTACTCGTATCAGATATTTCAAATTAAGTTTGAAAACCTTTTGAAACTTAAATGCCTTATTTTTTTACACAAGATTATTACCACTAAGCAGCCTATATATTTGTTTAGTAGGATTCAATTTGCTAGATCTAACCGAGGAAGGAAGATTATTCAACAAAGATACAAGAGTCTTTTGTCACATCGACAATTTTTCATTTACACCACAAGTCTTTAGAATTCTTTACCAAATTATATACAAAGCATAGGCAATGCAAATGCGTTTAAAAAGGAGTAATATAATTTTTTTTGCATTATGTAATTTATCAGTTTTTCTATTTCTTATCACTTAATATCCAGTCTGATGCAATTTCCTATTTCTCTGCTTATTTAATGTTATGTTATTATTTTAATATTACGTTTTTAATTTCCTTAACACAAACTGTGATTATAAGTTTGATCTTATTCCCTAGCACTTTCATTTATAAGATAATTATCTTGTTTTGCTAGGATACAACTAAATAAATAAATAAATGAAAAAAAATAAAAAAAAAATATGTTGCACAGAAAGAAAAACAATCGGGATAAATTAACTGCCTGTTTTTTGGAAATAAAATAAAAATTTTCGGTTGGGAATTTTAATTGAAACAACAACACAAAAACTCAAATTTTTTTTTGTTTTCAATAAAAATTTCTAAACGAAAATTTTTATTTTAGTTTGAAAACAGGCAGTAAGTTTTTTTACTTACTTTTTTACGAGTCGTATTCAAATATTCAAGTACTTAAATAACGCTAAAACGTACTTAAAACAATCCTTAATGGGATTACTTTCGAAAATCAATCGCGGAATTTCTTAAAATAAGTACAAAATTCTTAAACCTGACAGTAAAATTAAAACTAACAAGCGGGGGGTAGGGTTACGGTTTTGCAGTGGATTTAAGACGACAGGAGAGCTGGACAGCTTTATTTTGTTTAATGAGAGAGACGACTAAAAAGTGACGTGTTACCAATTCAATTGATGGACGTTCATCCGTCTATGACTAGTTGTTCAGTGGCAGTCAAGAAGCAAAGTAGAAAAGTTGTAACAAAACACTACTATTGCTGTAAAGTAAAGTTTTTTCTTCCACTTAATTAACTTTATCTAAAAACTAATCTAGCCTTATCGAAAAATTAATAATTTATAATTTCAAACGTGCAGTAATCGTGTTTTATTGAAGAAACTACACTTTATCAAATTAAAATCCCACATGTATTTGTATGAGATGTGCCATTGGACGTGGCAATCAATCAATCCCGCCCAATTTTGTCGGATGCTGTGTATTGATAACCAAGATCCTTGTACCTAATTTGGAAACTTTAGCTCTTGCCGTTCTCCAGATATACATACATAAAAGCATCAGCAAACTCATTATACCATTTTACCTTTGGTGAGAGTAAACAAACCAAAAATGTCGTATTTTAAATACATTAAAAACAAACAAGACATATTTTATTTGTTTATTTTGTTCAAAATATTATTACGTTTTCTAACACAAGTCAAATATTTAAAGTTAAAAAATAAAAACAAAATTGTTTTAGAAATAAGTATGTAATTAACCTTTAGATGTCCGACATGGTCTGGCCAGACCATATTTGACTTTCATATGCAAAATCTTTTAAGAAACAAAGGCTATGAATTGTACAAGTAAATTGTCCTGAATCGAATAAAACAAATTTGAAATCATTTGGATCACATTTAGAGCACAAAAACCCACCCACAAGAAAAAGTCCGCTAAGTGCACCTAATGGTCTGGCTGGACCACAGGTTACTTTTTTGTCTTTTGCTCGAGCGAGGTGTTGAGGCCTCACGGAAGCGGGTTTTACTTCGTGGGCGTTGGAAAAACTTGGTTTTTAACTCAACCTCTTTGACAAGTAAGCTTATCTTCTTTTTTTTTTTGTTGTAATTGTGCTGAAGATACGTTTTGCGGCACAGAAACTCCATTGACGTGTGGTGAATTGCTTACCTCAAATATTTTGTCAGTGAGTATAGCTAATTTTTCTAGCGGATCACTACTTGTTGAACGCACGGTACGCACATTTGGTGGCAGTCGGCTCATCCAGACAGATTTGAGCAAGTTGTCGTTCATTTCGTTGATTGCTAAATCGAAGCATCTCGCGAAACAATTGTGTTGGGGGCATATCGCCAAGTTTCAAATTCTGTAAAAGATTTTTGATGCGTTTCTGCTCTGTGACAGCATATTGTGTCATACATGTTATCCACAGGTGGACTTAGCGCAATATCACTAATAAACTTACGGTCTAATTTATAAAAATTTCTTGTTTCAGCTTTAATGCTTACAATAGTTATCAAACACTTTTTGTTTTATAAGCCATTAATAAAAAGTCAGATTTATAAACGCTTAATAGGAGTGGATTAACAATTAAACGTTTATATTACTTTTGTATTTTTATGTTGGCAACAACATGTTATTTTAATTGTAATTTTTGTAAAAGTGATGCATACAACTGGGGATTAAACAATACGAGATCATACAACGAACGAATTTTAAGTGAATTTCTGTTTTGTTTTCAATTTAAAATGAATTTCTGTTTTTTAAAACGTAATATTTAAAATAATTTTGTGTTTTTTTTTTTTTTTGTTAATAAAATACATACTACATATTGAAATAGAAGCGAAATATGTAAATCATTTATTAGCAATATCAAATTTTTACTGCTCAAACTCTGTTGGTTCCACAAAAGATTATACAGCTTTATGTTTAATGAATAATTTAACCAATTTTTATTATACATTTTTTATACGCAGATGATTTGAAAATAAAACCTCCTAAGTTTTAACAAAACATTTTTAGCCACATATAACTGCCAAAATATTTTAGGTTAAAATGTTTTTACCTGGAACAATATCATTTTCCTCAATAGCAATGTTGTTCTCCTTTTCATTCTGTGGTTTGGATAGTGGGGAGAATAAATAAGTCTGCAGCTTATATCCTGAGTCTCCCAACAAAATACCTTTGAACTCTCCGCTTTCAAGTTTAATAGTTGAATCATTTAAAATACGGAAGTAAATCTACAAATTGTTTTTTTAACTTTAATTTAATTTGTTATAAGCGCTTTTTTGGTAATTGCTGAAATAAATTTATAAAGTTATAAATTTAATTTCGTCGGGAGGTTTCTGGTGGACACATTTTTACAAAAAATTAGTTTTAAATCAATTCTATATAACAATAATAGCGCCCTCTTTTTTTAACATTTAATCCCTTTTTTGATAGCTCGAATATATTAAGAGATTTTGAGTTCTAGCATTGCCTGATATCTTTAATTTTACAGTTCTCTAAACATTGTTTTGCTTCTTTCGTCACTTGTTGTGCTATGAAGCAAATTTTTGATGCAAAATTTAAAATATTATTGTTTGTAATTGCTGTGCTGCATGTTCCATTCAAAGCATGTAGAACAAAACATTTTTGTTCCGTGCGGCAAACAAGTAACTAACAGACGATACACTATGTGGTTTCTACTTTGTGTTTGCTTTAACAAATACTTTACCTATTTGAAAGACATTTTAAAATATAAGTGTAATGAATGGTTAAAAAATGTTTGCAATATTTGAAATAAATCTTAATAGCTTTTTATATAACGACTTTAAGTTTCAACAGAAAACATATCTAGCGACCCACATTATTTTAGCAAAAAAATCTATCGAGCAGTTTATATTTTAAATTAATTCAAACACTAGTTATCGTTTTTCTAGAGAAAAAAATTTTATGCGTATTAAACTTTTTTATTAAAATAAATAAAAAGACAAAAATGTTTCATTTTTCGTGCAATTATTAAAATTTTATTTTAACAAACATTGAAATGTCAACTTATTAAACGCTTAAAGTAGGGTAAAGGCTACAATAAATATTTCAAATTTATGATATGTTTATTAAACGTTTAATAGGCTATTAAACATTTATAAATACTCTTTTTTCGACTTTTGCTTATTAATGACTTATAAAGCTGCAATGATGCGTTTATAAATTAGACTGTTAGTCTATTTGTGTGATCCGTAGAGCGGGTTTGGCATGCCAGAACGGAGGAATCCGTACTGACACTCTCGCAAATTGCGCGTTGACTTATTTGGCGTTTGAGTTTTTCAATCGAGTTCTGGCCAGGCCATTTGGTATACTTAGCGGCACTCAATTTGTGGAACATAATTAATTTGCCAATCTTTATAAAAACGAAAGTCACTTTTAAAACTGGCTGCGGTTTAGAAGCTTGTCCGACCATTAGAAAGTACTAAAATGATTTCCAGAGGTGTAATTTATATTGGACCTATGATATATAAGGATCAATCATCACACAATTCTGTAGAGTGATTTTTGGTATTAATAAACCTAAATTATACTAAATTTAAATACATTACTAACATTTGATTAAGCGTTTTATAAGTTTTAAAGTGCTTTACTGAAAGCTGCATTATATGGGACTTATGGCAAATTATAGACCGATTATCACAAAAGTGGATGGTGTTATTTCTGGCCATTAAAAGCTAAATTGGACAAAATTTTACTACAATATCTATATTTGCTACGGGTTGCAATGTAATAAATGTTTGCTGAGAGTGGGCTTTGTATGGGGTCTATGGCAAATTTTAAACATTTCTTCACGAAATAGCGGACCAAATTTTATTACAATAGAATTATTCGTAATTGTTTGTTTTAGGCGGAATAAACCGTTTTGCGAGAGTATGCGTTATATAAGGGGTATGTTAATTTATGGACCGATCTTCAAGAAATTTTGTAGTCCGTGCATTTCATTCCATTTATGCCCGTCATTTCTACAAACAGATATCTGATCGTGTTCTTTCCTCACAGTTTTCTTTACCTATCCGGTAAAACTTTTTTGGTAATTTCAACGTTAATTTTGCAACATTTGTATTTTTATTAATTTTTTGAATTAACTGTCAAAAATCGATGGTGTTAAACACACTACAGTTTAAGTCTAAAAGCCAATGTTGCGTGCTGAAACATAAACACGCGACGGATCACGGCGCTCTGTATATATGGGGGTATAATTTTTGAGGAATCATAATCTCTTTATTTTCTTGGCATGAAGATACGATGTCCGATAGACAGAACATATCGAGCCATAACCGCAGAAATAGCTCAAGCGACATCATTTTTAATTTTCGTTTTTTTTAATAAATTAATAATTTGGCGAAACTCCTTCAAGCTACCGCTACGATTTTATAGCAAAAACAATTTTAGCTCAAGCGCCATTTCTAGTATGTTTTCTTTTTTTATAATAAAAAAAAACCTTCTCCTGTAAAATTTTGTTTTTGTCGCTTAAGCTTTTTCTGCGGTTATGGCTCGATATATTCAAGTTGTCGAAAGAAGCATACAAGAGTCTCAGTTTTTTTAAAGGTTTAAGATATACTTCACTCCATCTGATCTCCTTACTGTTTATATCATCTATATTTATATATTTTATTTCCCAAAGCTAAGCCCCGCGAAGCTCTGCGCTTGTCTGCAGGAAAGAAACCAGAGTCTCTGGCGGGAATCGAACTCGCAACCCAGGTGCTGATAGACTAGCTCACTACCAGCTAGCTTACCGGGGCACTGACATATCCGACCACAAATGGAATATAACTCTCATGTACGGGCCGGTGTTTCAAAATCTATTTTGGAACTACTCGACCGCGTGCAGAAGAGGGCAAAGTTCTCATTGTTGGCAGAAGGATATCCAATTCTATTGACTCCCTCGAACACCGTCGCAATATGGGTTGTATTCGCATGTTTTGTCGTCACCGCAATGGGATGTGTTCTGATGAAATAAAGGACCTGGTTCCCGAAACCAGTAGGTTTGTTCGTAATACACATTTTTCCTCGGGAGCCCATCCTTTTGTGGTCATTTGGCCGGCTAATCGTACAACGCATTACAGGAAAACTCGTTTGTTGGCCGGACTGTTCGTATGTGGAATAACCATCCTGCTGAAGTTTTTTCTCTTACTTTCAACATGTATGAATTCAAGTCGAATGTTCACAAAGAGAACTCGCTCTATCCTTCTTCCAATAAACTATTTTCCTTGTTCCAACACAATGCAGTTCTGGGCCTGAGAAAGAAAAATGTTTCACACGGAATGACAAACTAAGAATACAGTTATTCACCACTTACAGTGCTATATTCGGCGATTCCGAATTTTGCCTTGGTGCGATAAGAGCAGAAGTCAAAAAGCTACGGTTTTCTTAAAAAATAGATCATAGGCTAACTTCCCCCCAGCTTCTTATTACCAAAACAATTTAAAACCTTGCAATATATAACATTTAGGCAATTCACAAAGTGTACTATTGTGTCATATTGGTTGTATTTGCTATAATATTATGAATGTCATATACATATGTATGTATATTCAAAATTGTTTAGTAATCGTTTATTGTCGAAAAACCTTAACCCGATGTGATTTCTTTTAGTTCTTGTTAAAAATTTCGATAAAAGATAAATCGTTTGAAAGAAAGGGACCGATATACATATTTTTTTTTTTTGTAATTGCATCAGATTGACTGAAAAGCAATTCTTTTGTTAAAAACGGCTGCCAATCTGCGCAATTTGCAACATCCGGACTTGTTGCAATATGTGAGTAAAAATTGTATGAGTTATAGCTAATTTCACCAATTCTATTTAAATATCAATTCATATTTAAATATAGTTTTTCATATAATTTTATTTTTATTTGACATGAAAAACAAAAACATAAATTGATATAAAATGAAATTGGTGAAATTGGCCATTTAAGCATCTAGTTTTTGCCGTAATTTATTGAAAATTGTGTTTTTTGGTTATAATAAGAGGCTTTATTATATGCGTACCGATACGATGATACGATTTATGGATATGAAATTTTTACAACAAATGTTTTTTTCTACTTTTTCTATAATATCACTTTTTTGTTTAATGGTTCGTTTAGTAATTTTATTAACAAACCGCATTTTTCCCCCAAAAACCACTTACCACTGCGAAACACTTTTGTAAATTATATATGTATTTGTTTTAACTCTTGCACAAACGACGTTAAAACCCAGTTTTAATATGAAAATCTGAGAACAAAAAAAAAAAAGTTGCAATAACCGAGTCAAAAAATTTTGCAGGGTTGCGCTTGTTTAGTCTACAATGTAAATAATTAGGCTGTTGCAATAGACAAGGAGCTGCGTTTTTTGGGGGTTGGGCAACCCGAGGGTGCACTGAAGAATGCAAAAACCATTAAGAACTTGCCCTGATAATAAGAATTAACTTGATATGGTCGGCACCCTGTTCCATAAAGTTAAGAAGTTCTATCGTAAATAGCTTTCTTTATAAACTGTAGTAAGTAAATATTAACTTTCTATTGGATGTAGTTTACATATCAGCTGCAGAAAGTAAATTAAATAGCAATTACTACAGCGGCTCATACACTTGCAATAAAATTGTTCAATTTTACGTATTGTACAATTATATCGACAATGTGTATGTGATATTCGAAGGTGGCACAATGTATTGGCAACAATCAAAAGACTTTTGATTTTTATTGCACAACGAAGAGAAAGTGAAATGTGTTGGCAACATTGTACAATGCTGTTTGTGTTATTTCTATAGGTTATGTTCACCTTTTTATTGAATGAATGAAACCATTGTGCGACTAATTGCATAATATAGGACAAAATGGCAATAATATGGCGGCTATCATTTACAATAATATTGCAAGTGTATGGGCCGCTTAACAAAATACTAACAATTAATTAGTAACGTTGAAAATATGTAACTCAAATTGTGCCATTTTATATCAGTGACTATCATGTGACTATAGTTAATAAAGCTGAATTAACCCACAAAGCTTTAACCCTAATAGGGTTAATGGTTTAATTTTTAATATAAATGCTTCACATAACACCATCGATTTTAGTTAACTTAAAATTTTCAGAATGAAAAGAACGAAAATAGTTTTGTGCGTTCTGCTGAGTTGTTTTCTACAAATAATGCCAGCTTATGGCAAAAGTAACGAGTTAAAAGATTACGATGAAGATGACTTAAAGTTGATTCTTAAAAATTTAAAAAACATAAATACGGAAATGGCTATGGAAATTTGGTATAATGGGTTAAATAACGATAATACAATAGACACATTAATTACATTTGATAACTTGTTATGGAAAATTTTTTTGCAAAAAGATTCGGAAACTCTTAAGATTTTGATGCGAGCTCAATTGGAAACTTTCAACTATTTAATGGCGAAAAACTTTCCAGATAAAGAAAACTATTTACAAACATTCGATTCAAGAATTTACACAATTGGAAAAGAGTATAATGTTTTACGTTTGAGCTTAGAAGAAAGTGAGATTCTTAAATTAACATATCTTCCGAAAAATGTAATGTATTTATATTTCGCAAAAGAGTTTTGTCTTTTGAATGATAAATATTCAAGTTACCTTTATACATCCCCCGAAGCAAAAATAGAAAAATTTAGTCACTACGTTTGGCTATGGTACCATAATCCAACAATGGATTCTACAGGCTATATAAAAGCTGAATTTCAAGAATCTGATTCAAAACGTGAGGTGTTTCTAAAGAGTACTCGTTATGATACTTATTACTATATGATGCCGAGCAACAATACAGTTGCCGGTTCGGAAACAAAGAATAAAAGTATGACTTGGAGCATTGAGTTTTTGGATAATGACCGCGTTTTAGTTTCTAAAAATGACTTTATAATATGCGCTGAAGACCATTATCAACAAGTGACTCGAAATATTAGAGGTCGCCATTTAAGAGATATTTCTCTAATAGATCCCGCATGTATTTGGCTTTTGGGGCCTTGCAATTTTAAATGATTTCTGACGATCCAAAAAATGAAAATTGTATATATTTACAGTTAGTCAAAAAATTATTTTTAAAACAAAAATATGTATATCAACACATTATGTAATGTACCGATTAAATTAATAAAGAACTTAAGCTTAAAAAAAAATATGCAAGTACTATAATATTTTAAAATACCTTTATTTTGAAAAGAATATGTATGTATATTTTTTGGCGCCCTATGCTCCAGTGGGTGTTAGATGAATATATATATATACATAAATATATATATATATAATATATATATATATTTATAAATATATATATATATATATACAGCTGTTGACCACATATTAAAAACGATTTTTTCATAACATTTCTGATACATAATACGCTTTAATTTTACATTTATTTCAATTATTTTTCTAGCTTAAAAATAAATAAAAATTAATTCAAAAGATTATTCAGACTATAAAATTTTTTGTCAACTGATTACGTTGTCCGCAATTCGACTGCAACATCTTATTAGAAAATAATGAATTGTTGTCAGGTTTTTTTCTTATATTTTATTTATTCAATATTTTGTTGCAAAACCCTTTTGTTTTCTTACTTCTTTACATCGCTCGACATGTTACACTCCCAAGTCTTTAACCTCCTCAAAACCATTTTCCATACAGGTGTTCGATGGGCTTCAAGTCCCGTTTGTGCAAGAGTTAAAACAAATACATAAATAATTTACAAAAGTGTTTCTAAGTTGTAAGTGGTTTTTGGGGGGAAAATGCGGTTTGTTAATAAATTACTAAACCAACAATTAAACAAAAAAGTGATATTATAGAAAACGTAGAGAGGTAGCAGCAATTTGTAAAAAGTTCATATCCATAAATCGTATCATCGTATCGGTACGCATAAAATAAAGCCTCTTATTATAACCAAAAAATAGCCAATTTTCAATAAATTACGGCAAAAACTAGCTGCTTAAATGGCCAATTTCACCAATTTCATTACATATCAATTTATGTTTTTGTTTTTCATGTCAAATAAAAATAAAATTATATGAAAAACTATATTTAAATATGAATTGATATTTAAATAGAATTGGTGAAATTAGCCATAACTCATACAATTTTTACTCACATATTGCAACAAGTCCGGATGTTGCAAATTGCGCAGATTGGCAGCCGTTTTTAACAAAAGAATTGCTTTTCAGTCAATCTGATGGAATTACAAAAAAAACCAGTTGGAGTGTTATATTCGGCTGTGCGGAATCTTTGATACCCTCCACCGACAATTTGAATATTTCAGGAGTGATGTCTATATGTTGTCTATTTATTATCAATTTATCTTTATAAAAACAGACATCAGCATTAAAATTGGTGGCGGCTTAGACCTATATTAAATTATTGACCGACAAATGGTATGTTTTTCGGGAGTAGGGTTTAAATAAGGCCTACGGTAAATTATGGACCGATCTTCATGAAGTTTCACAGTGCATTAAATGAACATTTGCAAAATTTCATATCATTTCGTGCATTTTTCAATCATTTATGTTAGTTTTTGTAACAAAATTATAAATTTTTTAAAGTGGTGGTTCCACATTTTGATTCATAGCTCTGATCCTACTGAACCGATTTGGCTGGATTTCTATCCCAAACTGCTTAGGATAACTACAAGCAATTTGACACTCAGTTTTTCAATTTCTTTGAGTTTTTCGAAAGTGAGCGTGTTTCCAACTGACGGACAGACGGACATGGCTACATCGACTTAGAATTACTCAAGGAGCCAGAATATTTATACTTTATGGGGTCTAAGGTGAATAATTAAAAAAGTTTCACACGAAATGACAAACTTAGTATACCCTCTTCACAACTTATTGTGGTGGAGGGTATAAAAATATGTATATCAGTCCTTTTCTTTCAAACGCTTTATCTTTTATCAAAATTGTTGACAAGAACTAAAAGAAATCACATCGGGTTAAGGTTTTTGTAGAATAAACGGTTACTAAACAATTTTGGATATACATACATATGTATATGACATTCATAATATTATTACAAATACAATTAATATGACACAAAAGTACACTTTGTGTATTTCCTAAATGTTATATATTGCAAGATTTAAATTTTTTTTGGGAATAAGAAGCTTGGGGGAAGTTAGCCTATGATCTAATTTTTAGGAAAACCGGAGCTTTTTTACTTCTGTTCTTATCGCAACAAGATGAAGGGTTGTATAAGATCCGGCATCGCCAAATATAGCACTATTAGTGGTGAATAACTGTATTCTTAGTTTATCCATCCGTGTTAAGCATTTTTCTTTGTTAGGATGACCCCTACTAATGCATTGCATTGTGTTGGAACTAGGAAAATAGGTTATGGGAAGGAAGATAGAGTGATAACTGTTTGCGAAAATACGACTTGAATTCATTCATGTTGAAAGTATGAGGGACGACTTCAGCAGGAAGGTTATTAGGGGAGACTGGGGCAGCTTCGGCACTTTTTTTTTTTTTAAGCCCTGAATCTAAAAATGCATGCAACAGATTTTAGAATTGTATCGCTTGTTGTTGTCCTTGGATGTAGAATAATAAAATATAAGTACAAAATTTTATGAATACTGAGTACTTGTTATTTTTATTTTGAGAATTAGTAAAAAAAAGTCATTTTCGCTGAATGTGCCCCACGCCAGGGTAGCTTCGGCATTTGACGGGGCACATTCGTCGACTATATTCTTAATGGCAGTTGTTTTTTAAAAACTCCATAAAAAATAAAATTATATGCCAGTTATATACGGATTAAGCATTTTTTATTAGATGGATACAGTTAATGAAATATAAACACATTTCTTGGGATTAGTAACTTAAGTTTTATTTCGGCCCATAGAACTAGCGAAATATTTTCATTTTCAGGCTTAACAAATAGAGATCAAAAAGTTTATTATTGAGATGCAGTCGTCAAGAGTTTAAGTAATCTCAGTAACTTGATAAATTGGCTTATTACTATATCGACCAAGTTTGACTAGGTCGAATGGACCCCAATTGAAAATGCCGAATATTCCCCGAAAGCACTATTTTCTTTTTTTCTTTTATTCTTCAACAAAGATTTAGATTTAATTTATTTTTCAGGAAACTAGCACAATTATTAATGTTGGTTTGTAATTTTTATTTAAAATATTGATAATTTTCAAATACAAAATACTTACGAAAGAGAATCAAAATATTACAAAAACACTTAAACACGTGTAGCTTTTTCAGTTGGTAAGCTAGAGATGACAAACTTTGCGGGAGTTGTTTATTTTGATTTTCGACACATTTAAATAAATAGTTAGTGATGTAAAATAAGTGCATCATATCGAAAACGTCATTGACGAATGTACCCCAGTGCCGAAGCTGCCCCAGTCTCCCCTACACATACGAACAGTCCGGCGAACAAACGAATTTTTCCTGTAATGCGTTGTACGATTTACTGGCCAAACGATACAAACGGATGGGAAAAACGTGTATTACGAACAAACGTACTGGTTTCGGGAACCAGGTTCTTTATTTCATCAGAACACATCCCATTGTGGTAACGACAAAACAGGCAAATACAACCCATATTGCGACGGTGCTTGAGGGAGTCAATAGAATTGGATACCCTTCTGCCAACATTGAGAACCTGCGCCCTTCCCTACACGTGGCTGAGTAGCTCTAAAATAGACTTTGAAACACCTGCTCGAATATGAGAGTTGTATTCCATACGTGGTCGGGTATAGGTGGTATAAACAGTAAGGAGATCAGATGGAGTGAAGTATATCTTAAACTTTTAAAAAAATTGAGACTCTTGAATGCTTCTTTCGACAACTTGAATATATGTTCTGTTTATCGGACAGCACATTTTGTCTTCATGCCCAGAAAATCAAGAGATTCTGATTCCTCAATAAATATACCACCCATATATACAGATGTGGTACCTTGATCCGTCCCACACCCAAAGAAAAAACTTGTTTAAATATGGTCAACTCTAACATCACTATTTTTAAAGAAAATTTAAAACATATTTTGTTTAATCTAACCATATTATTGTCACCGACAACCATAATATGGTTAAATTAGTCCTCCATCAAGAAGCCACAACCATATAATGATTGCCTCCGAACGTGTTATGGTAAATAATAACTAACATATGTTTAACACTCATAATAGCATGGTTGGTTATCAACCACAGCATGTTGCTTTTGGAAAAGAGGAAACTACTTTTGTGAATTTGAAAACATATTATTGGCATATTTAACCATAACATGTTTAGAGGCAACCATAATATGGTTATGGCTTTATGATGGAGGACTAATTTAATTTCGTGATGATAGGTCTGTAATTTACCATATGCCCCATATAAAGCCCACTCGCAAAAAATACTTTAGTATGCGTAAAAACGTAAGGAATAAAGCTATTAAATGCACTTGAATGCTTCTTTCGACACCTTGAATATATGTTCTGTCTATCGGACATTACATTGTATCTTCATGCTCAGAACATGAAGAGATTCGGATTCCTCAACTAGTATACCCCCATATGATCCGCCGCGCGTTTATGCGTCAGCACGCAACATTGAGTTTTCCAGGCATTTAAATCGACCCTATTCACACGACCCTATTCCGAGACTATGTCAAGGTCTCGGCCAAACGTATCATTCATGTGCCGCCTCAAAGCACCAACATCGGATATGCTTGGTCTATAATCAAATGAGTACGAATCGCAATGGTTGCTGTCATCTGCAAAAGATTCGATAGGAAAAAAAGAAAGAGAAAAAACGAAGCCTTGCGGCACTTCTGAATGAATCTTATATCTTCAACTTGTTTAATATTCACCTAAGACCCCATAACATATATTGTTACTTAAAACGTCCTTACTAACATAAAATTCAAACCCGAGTCTTTTACAAATTCCGATGTATCTCATCAAAGTACATCAGAATTTGTAAAAAAACAGTTTTTAATTTTTTATAAGTAAAGATAACGATATACATTTTTGGTCTTTGAGTAATTATGAGTCGATTTAGCTTTATCATCCTGTCTGTCCATCTGTTGAAAGCGCATGTTCTTTCGAAAAACTCAGAAAAAATGAATAATATTGCCATCAAATTGTTTCGAATAATCAAAAGCAGTTGGGATTGAAATCTATCCTAAACGGGCTGCTCGAAACACCTGCTGATTTTTTGCAGAGTTGTGTTTTTTACGTGCAATTTTTTTTACATTTCTACCATTTTTTACACAAACAAATGCTTTTGTTCTTGACATCTTCATACATTTTTACACAAACAAAATGCGTGTTGTTTTTTCTATTGTTGGATTGTTGTAGTTGCGTGCAGATCTATTTATTGGGCCATGGGTTTAACGAATTTTTTATTATTAATTTTAACACGTCTTACCTACTGGCAGGGTTGTTAGGCTTTTTTCTTCAAAAATCGTCAAAAGTGTTAACAAATTTCGTCAAAATCGTCAGGTACATTTAACAAAATCGTCAACAAATCGTCAAATATTTAAATTTACAAATTAGAGACAATTTATTGCATTGATTGGTTCAAAAATATAAATTTTTAGCAAGAAATTCTATTTATGATAAAAAAAAGTGGTATGGTTAAGTTTTATTCTATTTATTTCAGCAAATGGACTGAAATAAACATATTTATCGTTTGAAAAGAAATATTTACATAAGAAAAAATATATTTTCATAAAAACATAACAAAAATTTATTTATTTCATTTATCCATATTCACAAAAACATTAAATAAAAAATGAAATCTAATTTGCTATTAACTCGAGCACTCTTTAAACGATAAATTTTTAGCGCTTTCACTACTGCAAATTGTTTTTACTGTTGAAGGTGCTAAGCCTTGACTTGAAATGTTTTATTACGTCCAATTTTAGTTCCAAACAAATGCATTGTCTTCTCTTTGCACTCATTTTTCTACACAACTTCTTATTAAGAACCAATTTCTTATTTCTTAACACGCAACTACACTCAGAATAACTTACCTAACAGAATTAAATGGAATTTTTTACACGCAAATAGAAAAATTCTTCACATGTGATTATGACTTTAGCGAAAAAATGCAATCGTGTAGCGACGCAAATCGAAATCATAAAAACGCAAAGCGGATTTAACCAATGTTTAAAAAGCGGAAATCGGGGCTCTATTGTTTATTTTTGACAGTATCGATGGCATTCATATAATTGTAGAGTTCGAATTACTAATACTTCTAATGAAAGCCACCTGGTTTGTTAAGGGGCGTATAATTTTTTTGTTAAATTTCCAATAATTTTTGTATTTCGAAAAATTGACTTACGTTTTGGACTGTTCCCAATATAATTGTAAATATTAATTCAACACAACCTTTAAGGCAAAAGATAAATACAGCAACAAACCTCATAACAACAGTAATGAAAATAAGTAATGATCAATTTATTTCTAAAAACATTTTTAAAATAAAAGACATCCTAACTAAAAACAGTTATCCGAAAAATATAATAAATAATTTATTGAACAAACTAAGTAACAAAAAACCAAGGGAAACTACCATAAATAATACATCTGGCAACACTAAATACTATAGTGTATCATACTTACCAAAACTTACCGATAATCAAAAACTTAGAGAAATTATAGAAGATGAACAAGTAAAATTAGCACACAGACCCAACAAAACAATATCTACATTATTTACAAAAACAAAAACCAAAATTGATAAAAACGAACTAAGCAACGTAGTGTATGAAATTACATGTGTGGGCAAAGAAGACGAAACGTGTGGGAAAATATACATAGGGACAACTAAACGAAGCTTAGGCACGAGAATAGCAGAGCATGAAACTGATATAAACAAACAGAAATTAACAACAGCATTATTAACGCATTGTTTTGATACTGGACACTATATTGATATTGAAATAGTTAAAATATTAAACAGAGAGAAAAACACAAACAAACGATACACTCTTGAAAGTCTTCGAATACAGGAAAAATCAAACAATGCAATAAATAGAAAGGAGGATAAAGACGGCACAAATGCAAATTACACAATCGCAATAATTTAGTTTTAGTTCAACTGTGATACATCAACAATAAGCTGTGATATTAAATTACTTTTTTATTTTTATTTTTTTTATTAATTTTAAACAACTTCGTGTTTTATGTTGTAAAACTTGTGTGTTTTTTATTATAAAATGTAAATTTAACAAAGATTAAATGTAAGTTTGGTTGTTGTAATGTGGAACTTTATTATAGTTGTTTCTAAATATTATTTTATTTTTGTTTTGTGTCGTTGCCAGATTTAATAAACTGAAAATCCCTGATGAAGTTGGAAAATACCAACGAAACGTAGGATGAAAATATAAATAAATAATCTTTTATTTAAATAAAAATGACCTTGAAAGCCCATTTAGATTAAATCTAAGAAAATAATAATAAAGTAAAGAAAAAGGTCGATTAATAAGTAATATTGGTAAATATTTATTGTTAGTGTGCTATTGATGCCAGAAATTCGTCATAACACTATTACTTTTAGTAAAAAATCGTCAATCGTCATTTTACTGTATTTTCTCAAAAAAATCGTCAAAATGACGAAAAATCGTCACATCTAACAACCCAACCTACTGGTTACACTATAGCAAAGATGCCCAAGGTAGTAGTATTGGTGAGAGTGACGAAATTACACTGGAAGAAAACAATTTGCTATTCATTTTATTTAGTCGTCAACGAGATTGCGACAAAAGCATATGTGTGGCGGGTGTTGTCATTTTTTTTCTGTTTCTTTGTTTAACAAAAGGGAAATGTAAAATTAATGAATGTACATATTTTAGTAATACTCTTGGTGAATGTATTTATTTTAGTAATACTCTTGATGAATGTATTGAGATATATATATATATATATATATATATATATATATATATATATATCTATCATACATACATATATAATTTATATATGCGGACATCTAAATGTCTTATGACAAATAAGACATTGCATGTCATCAAAAGCATTTTGTAACATAAAATACTTTTCGGCTGACATCATTAATATATCGCAATAATTTCAATTTATATGTTCACTGACAGCAGTCTCGATAACGATTAAAATATAAAATAAGACACAGAAGTTCTGCCAGTGTAGTTTGTTTCTCCCACTCAACATGCTGATTTCCTATTGGTTGATTGACGATCAAACAAAAGAGAGTAAGTATACGTGTGAGTTTAATTTGCTGATATCAGCCACTACTGGGCATCTTTGCACTATAGTGTATTTAACACAATCGATTTTTGACAGTTAATTCAAAAAACTAATAAAAATACAAATGTAAAGAAAACTGTTCGGAACGAACATGACAAGACATCTGTTAGTAGAAATGACGGGTAAAAATGGGAAGCCACCAACTTTGAAAAATTTACAATTTTGCAACAAAAGCCAAAATATATGGTACCGAAATGCACGAACTGACTCACACAAATACGTTCTAGCGACTTAAAATTATACTACATCATTTCTTAAAGATCGGTCAATTAATTAAGATAGGCCCATATAAAGCATACTCTCGAAAAACGGCTTATTACGCCTAAAGCAATAACAAATAATTCTATTGTTATAAAATTTGGTCCGCCACAGGCTTTTAAGACTAGAAATCCAACTGTCAAATTTCGTTAAGATAGGTTTAAAATTTGCCATAGACCCCAAATAAAGCCCACTCTCGGCAAACATTTATTACTTTGAAACCCGTAGCAAATATAGATATTGTAGTAAAATGTTGTCCAATTTAGCTTTTAATGGCCAAAAATAACACCTTGCACTTTTGTGATAATCGGTCCATAATTTGCCATAGGTCTCATATAAAGCAGCTTTCAGTAATGCACTTTAAAACTTATAAAACGCTTAAATGTTAGTAATGTATTTAAATTTGGTATAATTTAGGTTTATTAATACCAGAAATCACTTTACAGAATTATTCGTTGTTGCCAATAACGAAGTTGCGAAAATCGCAAGAGTGTCAGTACGGATTCCTCCGTTCTGGGATGCCAAACCCTTTCTACGGATCGCACGAAAAGACTCAGTTTATTGGTGATATTGCGCTAAGTCCACCTGTGGATAACATGTACGACACATAAAAAGCACGGCTCCTTGAACATTAATTATGCTCTCTCAGAGCAGAAACGCATAAAAAATCTTTTACAGAATTTGGAACTTGGTGATATGCGTCCAACACAATTGCTTTTATTTAGAAATCAACGAAATGAACGACAATATGCTCAAATCTATGTACATACCTATTTCTATAACAATTTTTTGTTTTTTGTTTTTTAACTTTAAATATTTGACTTCTTCTAGAAAATATAATAAAATTTTGAACAAAAAAATAAAACAAACAAAAAATGTCTTGTTTTTTTAATGCATTTAAAATGCGACATTTTTTTGTTTTACCCTTAACCGAAGGTAAAATGGCATAATAAGTTTGTTATTCCGTTTGTAATTTCTACAATATTGATCATAGACCCTACAAAGTAAATATATTCTGGGACCTTATGAGTAGCAAAATTGAATTAACAATGTCTGGCTGACCGTGTGTCTGTTGCAATGAGTTTCCGATGACCCAAGATATGGTGGACTAGGTTGTTCTATATTTAAATCACATATAGTCCTCAAATCGCGGAGTATCAGCAAAAAAATCACGACTGTCTCTTATTTTACCCATAAATCTCTTGCTGTTGTTTAATGTATGTATATCTGGAGAACGGCAAGAGCTTAAGTTTCCAAATTAGGTACAAGGATCTTGTTTATCAATACACAGCATCCGATAATATGTGGGCGGGATTGATGAATTGGAAGTGGCACATCTCATACAAATACATGTGGGATTTTAATTTGATAAAGTGTAGTTTCTTCAATAAAACACGATTACTGCACGTTTAAAATTATAAATTATTAATTTTTCGATAAGGCTAGATTAGTTTTTAGATAAAGTTAATTAAGTGGAAGAAACAACTTTACTTTACAGCAATAGTAATGTTTTGTTACAACTTTTCTACTTTGCTTCTTGACTGCCACTGAACAACTAGTCATAGACGGATGAACGTCCATCAGTTGAATCGGTAACACGTCACTTTTTAGTCGTCTCTCTCATTAAACAAAATAAAGCTGTCCAGCTCTCCTGTCGTCTTAAATCCACTGCAAAACCGTAACTCTAAACCCACGCTTGTTAGTTTTAATTATACTGTCAGAGTTGCACTACCAACGAAAAGTTTAATCTCTTTTTACTTGGTTTAAGAATTTTGTACTTATTTTAAGAAATTCCGCGATTGATTTTCGAAAGTAATCCCATTAAGGATTGTATTCGTACTTGAATATTTGAATACGACTCGTAAAAAAAGTAAGTAAAAAAACTTACTGCCTGTTTTCAAACTAAAATAAAAATTTTCGTTTAGAAATTTATATTGAAAACAAAAACAAATTTGAGTTTTTGTGTTGTTGTTTCAATTAAAATTCCCAACCGAAAATTTTTATTTTATTTTCAAAAAACAGGCAGTTAATTTATCCCGAGTGTTTTTCTTTCTGTGTAACCTATTTATATAGAACAAAGTTATATTACGAAGTTTATGTCTCTACTGATTTTAGGGACGGGCACTTAATGTTACACTATTGCGGCCCTTTCTTATTGCAACTGGTCGTACAATTGAGTTGAACACTGGAAAATCGAATTGTTTTGATTTTATTGATACATTGAGGAACCACCTTTAACGCAACAATTGGTTGAACAACTTGATAAAATTGTACAACAAGTTGCAACGTATAAGGGCCGCATAATACTGTCATTGAAAACGAAGTTAAAGCTATTAACGGATGGATGGTATGTTCAAATGGAAACGATTCCAAAAAGACTTTGATTTGCAGTAAAATATTTTTTGGGCGAACTTAGTCTTAATACGAACATAATTAGATGGTTTATTAAAAAAGCAAAGGCAAAAGTAAAGGGGTAAAAATTAGAAGCCTGAATTTCAATGGCAAATTTTATTAGAGCATATGTGACATAAATGTAGAACAACTATCGGCTCAATTAGCTGTAGTGGTGTGGTGTGGTCATCTGTTTGTTAAACAGACACACTTAACAAAAAAAAAACATAGAGTGGCCAGATTGCCAGCGGCGCTGGTATGCCCGCCTTTAGCTCGGCTGAAGCTCGCCGGATGGGTGGTTCTTGCCGGCAACTGGACCCTGGACACACACACTAGCAAAAAAAATCATACCAGCTAATGTTGGTTTTATTAAATTTCTAGGGGCTCAAAGTAGTCCTGCATCTCCCTACCGGTCATACCTATACACAAATACATTGCCCTCCCACTCGAGAACTTAGTCTCGCCATGACGTCATCTTCAACGACGTCCCAAATCCAACCTGCAAACGCTATTTCCCCTACTTACCGCCGCTTATTGGGATTTAGCCAAACATGTTTTAATAACAAAACTTTATAATATTCATTTTAAATTTACAAAATTCACTTTATTATTTAACAAGGCATTAAGATTAGGTATAACAATTGTTTATTTTGTTCAAAGAAAACAAAAAGAAAAGAAAAATGATTTTAAAGCTTTACATTTAACTTCAACTTATTAAATTTCCAATGTTATTTTAATTAAATTTAAGTTAACTTTAATTTTAAACTCAAGTTATTCAATTCAAATTATTAAATTGTAATTTCAGATTCAGATTTTTTTCCTTTTTAATTTTTATTTTGCATTCAAATTATTTAATATTATTTTTAATTTTAAGCCTTTAAGTTTTTAAATTTTCTATGTTTTATTTACAAAAACTGCTTTTAATTTTAAGCTTTCCTCAATAAATAATTTTTTTCCTTACAAGAAATGGTTGAGTTTCATTTCATCAATTCTTCTTTCCAGCACTCTTATGGTAAATAAAGTAAATAAAAACTTAAATTCCCTTTCCTCTAAAGAAAAGCAAAACAAAGAAAATTAGATATGTACGTATATGCGGGCGGCTTTTTCAGGAAAATAAGGCTTGCAGGCAAGATATCGCAAAATAATTTGCTGATTTGTGTATAGATATGACCTAACTCTTTTCTTTCTGTGGTTTCAGGAGATGCAGAGTAAACAAAATGAAATTTGGTGGACAAAAAAATGAAAAATATAAAGCATCTGTCCTCACACCGCTTGACTTTATGGGTGCATCTAACAGGCGGGCACTTGTTACCCTAGCACTTTAGGACTGCCCTGTTAAACAATACTTTTTCAATTATTGTAAAACTATTGCTGGCGAAACTACCATTTCCTCACAACCTGAGCGAACTTAACTTCAAAAAAAAACGTTAAACCATTTTTGAAAGCCTCAAGTCGTCAGGAAATGATAGCCTGGTGAGCCCATAATCCGGCCTGACCTTATTGCCCACACCATATGTCTCCACACGAGCCGGACCGGTTGTCCTGTGAACGGGACTTACATAAGTGGGAACAATACTGGTCAAGCAGAATTAAGGATTCACTTTTATTGCGTGGTGTAAACTAAAATAAGAAATTGAATTACTCATTCAACTGCGTCGCAGCTAATTAGGGACCCTTTTAGGTAAACCTAACTGGACTTACGCTACCAAAAGAAATAACTCAAAAAAAAAAAATAAGAAATAAAAAAAATTAAATATCTAGGCTATGGACCTACTTCGGGCCCCACGTTGGGCGCCATTTTTGTAGCAGTAGCAGCTGGTGTTTAAAAAAAAACACGAAAGATAGCCATAAGGTCAGATGTGGCCAGATTGTTGGCGGCGCTGGCATGCTGGCGTAAGTCCGGCTAGGGCTCGCCGTATTGGGGTGGTTCTTGCCAACCAATCAGGCACTTGGCTGCTACAAAAATTTTTTTAAACACCAGCTGCTACTGCTACATAGCTGGGACTAACTTAACCTTACCGTAAAAAGTAAGACCAATCTATTTCTTACATATTGAGACGTAACATTTTACTGCTAACTATAATCGCTCTGACTGCTTTACATACAACAAAATGAAGCAGCTGATTTGCAACGTTACTTTTACTTCCGGCTAACTGAGACTTTAGTCCCTATTATAAATGGCGTCTTCGAAAAACCCATTTCTACAGACATATGAATGTCAAATCAACTTCTTCGCTAACAAGGACCAAGAATATATGTATGTATATTAGACCGACTCAACTTGTGTGGAGCTGAAAAAAGTGTTTTTGTTACCCCTCTGAAAATAAAGCTTAATCTGTTTAATGATGATTCCCAAAATATTTTGGTTCAATCGTTGACCATCCATGAGCTGGACCATTTTTGAAAAAGGTATTTTTTCAGTTTTTCGAATTTTTTTGTACTTTGCTCCAAGGCGTAATAGATAAAATTTGGTATCATCGAAAATAGTTTTTCAAGCAGCAACCAATGATATATAAAACTTGCCCACTTGCGACCTACTAATTGAGATATTTAACTAAATACATATTTTCGTTTCGGGTTTTCATACAAATTCTACGTATGTGGAAATAATGCTCTGCTTTTCAAATTGAATCTGCCTTCGACCAATTAAGGCAGAAACAATATATTTATCCGTTTTAGAGCTTTATATGAATTTTGGTATATATCTGTTTGTGAATAATTTGCATATTATAGGTATTGCTGCATTTTTCCACGTTTTCGAAGCATATGTTAAAACTTGTTCAGCAAACAAAAAAACAAATGGTTAATTTTTTTAGAAATTTCAGAATTTACTATAAAGTTGCTCTGGCTTCCATTTATAATGGGTTTTTAGCCAAATAAACATCGTTAAAAGTAATTTGAAAAAAGGCTACATTTAGCAACCATTAATTCGATTTTATCAATTAATCAAATATTTTTAGCATGACAATAAAATATTTTATATCTTTTTTATTTTTTACTGTAGATTAGGGCGGCATGAAATAACACCTAAAAATATAACACCCAAAAAAAAAAATGAAATAACCCCCCAAAGTGTGGGGCGTTATTTCATATGCAATAAAACCCCAATTTTAAAAATGAAATAAACCCCCAATGAAATGAAAAAACTCCCCAAACAGAAATGAATAAAACCCTAATTTTTGCGGGCTTATTTCATATGAAATAAATCCCCAATTTTGAAAATGAAATAAAGCCCCAAACACGGTCAAGGTGACGGAAAACAAAGTTTTTATTCGAAATTAAAATTTTTTTTTTTTTTTAACTTATGTATATACTTGAATAGTCTGCTGAACTGTAACCCGGCAACATGGACAGTTGTAATTTTGGGAGCCCTTCGAAACAGCATCTGCCATGAGCTTTATATCGCATTGACTACATATTTTGAGGTACTTACACGGAATAAAAACAATGTTTGCGGCTTTTTCTTTACAAATTGCACAATCATTTTCATTTGCCGTAGCTGGCAGATCAAAATATTCATCTGCAGATTCTTCTTCATGTAGCGTTTCTTCTTCAAAAATATTTTCTTCCGGAATCATGTCAGCACATACTCCATTTCCCTTGAAAACCATTCTTGAAAGAAATTCTGAAACTGTTAAGTCTCCTTCTTCCAATAAAATCCAAGCTTCTTCAGTTTTCTTCCATTTGGCGGCTTTGCTTTTTTTTCTTCTTTTCTGTGAAAGTGCTCCTCCACTTTCGCACATTATCGAAAAATGCCTACTTTTGAAAAACTCTTCGTTTCGAATAAATCGCACGAATTTGTAAAAAATGACCGTTTTTTTCAGCAAAGCGCCCTAAGACACCGTTATAAGCCTCAACAGCAGAAGTTGTTCTCGTCTTTTGTTTATACACGCTATAATTGTTGCATCTATTCTGAAAAATGTGTTGCATTTCATATACATATTTAATATTATTATTATATTTACAATAGTATGTTTGTTAAATACATGTAAATAGTTATACCTTATTTAACCACTGCATTTCATAATAGTTTAGGAAGGCCGAAAATCTTCCCTCAGTATCCATTACGGAAATTTTTTTCTTAATTTTCAGAAAAGCTTGCCTAATAAGATCCGGTGGAAGTAAGGGCAGTGCCATTATTTTATGTAAATGCAGATGTGCAAATTTGGAAGATTTTATATATTGGAGAAGCGATTTCCGTTTCGAGACATTTCTTCTGACAGCTTGACAGAAATGAAACCTAGAAATAAATAGTTTTTTTTTAAATTTGTATTTACAAATGTAAAAAAACTAAATAAGGAATATAGCAGAAACTTATGTACGTATGTTATTAAAATTATATTTGAATACTACAGGCCTCATTCATAAAAAATATTGAAAAATCGTTTTTAAACCTGAAATATATTATATGATTAAGGCGGTAAATATATTGGCTGAAACGAGTTTTGTTGAAATATCAATTTGTATATGGGCATTTCCTGGGGTCGCGAACGTACGTTCGTACGCTTTTGATGTACAAATAATATAGAAAACAAAACTTTTCCTAGCATTTTTTTTTGCGATTCGATAGCATTTGGGTAGCTCTATGTTTAGTGCAAAAGATGGATTTCATCGAGTTTAAGTTTTCATAATAATAATTATAAACATGTGGTCACGAACGTACGCAAAATAGAAGTCAACTTTGGCTGACGTAGTGAAATGTAAAAATCTGCGTAATGGAACGGAATATTCAAAAGTGATTAATTTATTTCAAAAGTGTATTAATGAAGGTCTCCATACAGTATTTATAAAATAAAATATATCTTTTGGTTTTTGTTTAATTGGCTTATGTACCGGTCACGGTACATAAAAATGTCTTTAGAAGTAGAAAATATAAGAAAATATAAAATTTTCCAGTTTCCAGCGCAATTTCCTCAGTAAAACAGCTGAGATATGCTATGAAACCTTTCTTTTATAACAACATAGATTTTTTTATAATAATAAACAATAAAAGGCGATGATTATCAACATTTTATTTTTTCATCCTGGTAGACCATTCTGGGGAAATGCCCATATTTAAAATTAATTAGTGTTATATTTAAAAATTATGCGGCGCCGGCAAAAAATTTTGTAAAAAAGAAAAAATCGCGCGTTTTTTTTTTACAAAATTTTTTGCCGGCGCCGCATAATTCTTTAGCTCTTATTAAAATTTTTAAAGCAGGCTGAATATACAAATGTTCTACTACAAAGTTTACCTCTTATTGTAATTTGAATGTTTCCATATTATAAATATGAGCCAATATAATAAATTTCTTTTTCGAAAATTATTTTCATACATGTTTAGAAATATAGCGACAAATATATAAGATTTTTTAACTTACCAACACCCAACGGTTTTGCACCTTGGAAAAACCTTAGAAATTGCTAATCTCATCGCCTGCTCATAGTCAGTAATAAATATGGCTGGTTCCATGTCAAAGACGTTGTTTTTTATGTAGTCCAGCAATGAGCTATATATTTCTTCAGTTTTTTTATCCATAAGAATAAAGAAGAGGGGAAATATCTAACAAAAAGCTTAATCTTACAAGAACAATTACTTTATTGAATAACAATTACTTACCTCACCATAATATTCGATATATATTATTAATAGCTGTTTAAAACAGCCTTTAGGAACTATTTTAAATGTTGCGTCCATCAAATATCTTCTTTGTGCCGGCTGGATGTTTTCTTTTACCAAATTGATGCTTTTTTGAGAAGAAAACAAGCAAATTGAGTAATTTTCTTCTGCAATGCATGCAGTGAAAAAGTGCATTGGATTCGCATCATCCTTGGTTAACCCGAACTCCATCCAAACATTTTTCAAGTTAAATGTCTCTATTACCTGTACTGCAATTTTAGGCGAGGTTATTAAATGTTTGCTGACAATATTCTGTAAACATCTCTGAATCCTCGGAAAGGAAATATTTTTAGCTTCATCTTGAGAACTAAAAGATAATGGAATTGAATTGTAAAAAATAAAATTTAGATAGAAGTACTTTAAAACTTACGCCTCACAAATTTCACGAAATGAAGATCTTATTGAACTCATTGCAGAGGTATCGCCTCCTAATGTTCCTGCAAGATCTTCGCATTCGTCCTTAATACTGTTAAGTGCCTTTAACTCCTTATACACTTCTTTCTCATTTTCGTGGTTGTGCTCAACATAATTCTTGGCAAGAACGCACTTACCATCTGGGTGTACACTTACTCTTGCCTTGCAAGCTTTCACAATACACTCATATTTATTTATACTATTGTATACCGACTTTTTGACATATATCATGCGTTGGTCTAAAACATATAATAATTGGCTATTTTTTCTATACCCAGTTATAATTTTAAAATTCATGTTTTTATTTATAACTTTTTTACACTGCGATATTACGATCTTTACTCTGCGAAATTATCACTCACACAGAAAAAAATACCAATGTAAAATTAACATGGAAAAATGTTGATTGAGAATCATAGTAAATTTCTGCAAAAGTATGCCCTTTTTTTAAATTTATCATTATTTCATAATAATTTTAAATAAAATAACCTTAAATCATGTTTATTTAATATTATTCACTGTTAAAAAAAAAAAAAAAATATTAAAATATAAATAAATATGGATTCAATATTGAATCCATAAAAACCAGTTTTATATTAAAATCAAAAGTGTATCTTGTTAAATTAACATGCATTCATACTTAAGTATGTACATTTTTTATTTTCATTCTTAAAATATGTTATAAAAAGAGGACAATTCCCGTATTCTTTTAATTAAAATTAGTTACTTAAATAGTGCATCAAGTTTTCAAAGTATATTGATGACGAAATCCATATCGGGCGATGCTGATGCTTCTGTTGACAAAGGAGAACTCAAAATAAGTGAAACATTTGTTACAGGGGTAAGTGTATTGAATTATTCTTAAATAAATGCATATGTTGTCTCTCAGGCTTCTTCACACTGTTATAACACACTCAAACCAATTTGATTCTACATGAAATTCACGTTGTTTCAACTTGAAATAACTTTCATTCAACGTGATTCGGATTGTTATTTCAATATAAATTACATTTTGCTCTAACTTTACTGCAATGTTAATTAACATGAATTATAGTTATTTTAAAAGAAAAAAAATGTTGTTCGCAGTTATTGTAAAACCAGGTTGAATTAACATGAAAAACGTATAAAGCGAAAAATTTTAAATCAACCTTGTTTTCTACGTTTTTAACTTGATTTTTTCTGTGTGCTCCAACTAATAACAAAAATTGATTTTGTTTATGAATGGTAAATGCAAGTTGTAAAAATAACGGGACATTATTTGCAATTCTTACTATTTCTTCATAAATTTAAAAATGAAATAATCCCCCAAAAAATATATTGGGGATTTATTTCATAATGATTTTTTGAGGGACTATTTCATATGAAATAATCCCCCAATTAAAAAAATGAAATAACTCCCCAAAAAAAAATTAAATAAACCCCCAAAAAACGTTTTTGTTGTTTCCTGAACAAATTTTTGGGGGGTTATTTCATGCCGCCGTAGATTAGCCTGCAAAAGGTTATGATTATGATTTTCCTTTAAAATATTTAAAACTAATAGACTCATGTGATTTCTATGAGGTGAAAAATAACAACATTGATTTTATCGAAAATTAAATTTTTTAGATGCTAAAATATTTAATTTACGTATGCTTTTATGTAACAAATTGATCCCAATTTACAATTTCATTGTAAAATCATTTTAATGAATTATTTTTGTTTTGTGATTGAATTTTAATCTGTTTTTATTTATAAAAAGTTTTTAGCCATTTTTTTTCGTAAATTTAGCCATTTTGGTCACCAAGTTTTGGCAACACTGGTCCACAGTAACCTTGTGCGGAATGCAAAAGTAGCAGTTTTTAGATAATTTTATCAAATTTGGTCAATTCGTTTTAATTGTCATAAGAACGAAACCTATGTGAATTGTGAGAATCGGTCTATAATACCATATAGTCCCCATGCAAACTTCTTTCTTTATGTCCATAAACCATTTAATCATTTGACCCAAAATATCTTAATGCAAATTTAATATGGTTGAATCTGTTCAGCTTCCATTTAAATATCAATCCCTAAAATATTTAAGCTATTTGATCCTGTTTAATGTTAGTATAATTTAAAATTTGGCGACCTTGCCTTTAATCCCTTTAAGACAAAATATCCATAGATTTGGTGTATCTTTATAACATTCAGTACAAATAACTCTTACATGAATCATATTTTGTTTTTTATGCATATTTTTAACCCTTAAATGCATACTGTTGCCAATTGTTTACCTACCAGTTCTAGCTTATTTTCTCTATGTTCCTATGTGTGTGCATTCATAAAAATTCGTTTCTAAGCACACACAAGCAATATTAATAAAAAACAAGTAAGAGTGCTATATTCGGCTGTGCCGAATCTTATATACCCTTCACCATTGTGCGAGCAGAATACAGAGCAACTAGACAAAACATAAATAATTTCTATATAAACATATATATATGAGGAGCCGCAGAACAAAACGTACTTTTTCGTATTTTTTGACAAATTGGTTTTTTGATATTTTTATAATATTTGGGTTGAAATCTTTAAGAAAAAATCTAGTTAGCATATTTGTTTCTTTTTTTTACCAAGGAAATGGGTTCTTAAAAAATTGGTGCATTACAAAACGTACTTTTTTAATTTTTTTTTCAAAACGTGCTTTTTTCATTGTTTTTGCCATTTCTTCGTGTAATTGTTTTAATTACATAACATTTCATTATATGCTTAATTTGTTTGACGTTTATTTATGTCATTTAATTTTCTTTAAAACTAACTGTTAAATAATGGTGAAAATTTTCATTAAAACAAAAACAAAGGTTAGGTAATTAGTTTTGTGTTTATCATACAATTTACCGTTTTTTAAAGAGAGAGAAACGCGTCAAAATTCTCAGTTTTATTTCATTTTAGAAATTTATGATAAAATAAAACTATTTTTTAAACTTTGCTTTTGTTTTTATGTAAATTTGTATTTGTTCGACGAGTTTTTAAGAATAGCCACCAATAATTGCAAAAATTTAACTATTCTTTGATGAATGAGTGTTATGAAAAAAATAATTAATACAATAGTATAGTTAAAACATGGAAGAATTACAAGAATTTTTAGAAAATTTAAATATTTTTTTTAACAAAACGTGCTTTTTTCATTTTATTTTAACAAAACGTACTTTTTTCGATATAAAATTGGTTTGATATTAAACATCCTTGACATTTAATGTGTTGACTTACGGCAGTTTGATTCATCTTTTGGTAAGCCAAAAACTTGTTTCCATTTCCAGGTTCATACAGTTTTTTAAGGGCTCGAAAGAAATAAACCTCAATTTCCCAAAAATTTTAAATGTGTGAAAAAGTACGTTTTGTTCTGCGGCTCCTCATATACAATACATAAAACTTCATTATAAATTAAATTTAAAAAGTTAAAACTGGTAAATATTTTTTTAAATCGTTTTAGAACATAAAAAAATTAAAAAAAAATTTTCTTTTTGAAAAAACAAGATTCGAACCAGGGACTCACAGTTTCTAACCTAAGCAAACCCCCTAGACAACTGGACCATGAAGGAACGTTTTGTGAATATCATTAAAAGTAAATATGTTCAGTTTACAGTTTTTGGATTTCAGTACTTTGGACTTAACTCAGCCATTTATTAACCGATTTGACAGATTTATATACCGATGTTTCAAGGAATAAATTTACCATTTAATTTTGTGATAAAACTTGGACTCAGAAAGACCTATAGGTTCCGAAAATGTGTATTAAAAAAAAAAATTTAATTTTGGTCATAACTTTTTCGTATCTGAATTGATTTTCAGAAAATATTTTCTATTAAAAATTTCCGATCTTCTGATATATAAGGCGTAACGATAGGTCATACGACAGTCCAAAAAATCAGGTTTTTATACAATTTTTGATATTTTTTGTACGGGAGGTACCACGCCCACTTGTTCAATCCCGCCCACTTTTTGTGGGATGCTGTGTATTGATAACGTTAATGTGTGTACCTAATTTGGAAACTTAGGCTTTTGCCGTTCTCAAGATATACAGAAATAAAAAAATACAACAACAACAAGGGATTTTTGGGCAAAATCAGAGACAGTCGTGGTTTTTTGCTCATATCTCCGTCATTTTTGGACCGATCTGGCTGAATTTCAATAGCAAACTTAAACGGAGTATATGTGACATAAATATACAACCACCTAGTCCACATCATTTCTGGGGTTTTCGGAAAACCCATTTCAACATACACACGGACAGACGGACAGACGGACATCGTTACTTCGCTTTTCATAAGGACCCAGAATATATATACTTTATAGGGTATAGGATCAATATTTTGGAACATACAAACGGAATGACAAAGTTATATATACCCTCTTACCTTCGGTGAAGGGTATAACAAACGTTACTTTGTTTTTAGTTGGTTTATTTTGTATTTAATTGGCATTTCATTGAGGTGGGTGATAAAGATCAGTTTCTTAGTAAAAATAAAATTTTGTATTTTCTGTGAATCGTGTATTATCACAATGGAAAAAAATATTTTTGCATCTGTTGACAGGTTAGCTATGGCCTGGTCATCTTGTATTTAATAATGTTATTGAATAAATGCAATATTTTGTAAAAATACTGTATGTTGCCAAATGTCTACAACATGCGTTTGTGACGTATATAATTATAGACGGTTACAACTTGTTTGGTTAGACTGTGGTTAGACTGTGCCGTTAAAATTCCGCGATAAGTTAACCAAGTAATTTATTTCGGTAATTATTATACGTCTGTTCCATTAATGTTTTACCTATGTACTCAGCGAATATACTCGTAAGGCACAATTCAAAGAAATAGGCTCGAAAACTGCAAATTACCTGCCGCAAAATAATTTATGAAACAGTCTGTTGCACGGGGTTTCTATGAGGAATTTGTAACAAATTATGTCAAGTCACAGACATAGCCATACGAGAATAAGCTTGTTACATAAGCTTCAAATTACGTAGGCGCGGAACCGTTTGAAGCTTCCAATAGATTTGACGAAACGCAAAAAACACAAACTTCAATGCCATGTCCGAAAACGGTTAAAAAATGTAACGCCCATATTGGAGGAGTTGACTTTATGATAGGTTTTTTGGCAGGTATAAAATAAGAATGAAAATTGGTAAGTGGTATTTTAGATTATTTTTCCATATGACAGATATGGACGTAATAATTTCATGGATACTCTAAAAACCAAACCACCGAAACATTACATTGTCAGATTCTAAATCAGACATGGCGGAAATATTGTGCTCCTATAAAACATATTGTTACGTTACTGCCTTTCAATAACGTTTTGGTTTATTTCCTTTATAATAAACCGTTTCGAGTTCTTTATTGCAACTTTAATAAAATAAATAAAACACAAACACTTTAAACACTATTTACAATTTATTCAACTCTATTTAGTACTAAGTCTTTTTAACAACCGTAATTTATAGCTTTTATTCACAACCAACTATAATCTTCTCAGCTTGTGCCAGATCACAAATCGCATTTGTTTTGCATTGTTTCATAAATAGAAACTGTTTTCTAAACACCTGTATGCAATATAAATATGAATATGGCTATTGTTCACGCCTTAATAATTTAAGTACTAAACGCATATTGTTGCCAAAAGTCTACATACCGTTTTTTTTCTAAATAAACACTCAAAACTATTTTCTAAATTTTTTCTAATATTTTTTACGTAATCTACGCCTAACTTTCTAATAAAAAACATTTTTTTCAATCCAAAAGAAAAAATCATGCATTTAAGGGTTAAAAAAAGTTCTGGTACATATTTTCAAATTATTAACTTGTTAACTTGGCTGCATTACTGCTGTGTTGTTGTCAAATAATACTGAGGCAATTAACCGAATGAAATTTATGTGTTATTTTGTTTTGGGAGTTTAATTTTTAAGGCAAATACCCAAATTGGGTAATTAAGCGTAAGGCAATTAAACGTGGATTTATGTTTGAAAAATGGAAGAAAAAAAACGGTTACTTAAAACTCGAGGTAAACAATCATTAAAGGCATTTAAGCGTGGGCTAATTAGCCGAGTTGTACTGTATTGTAGAAATTACAAACGGAATGAGAAACTTATATACAGGTATGTATACTCTTTTTACCTGTGGTGAAGGTTAAAAAAACAAGCCACTTTAAGAAAACATATTATTTAAACAAAAATACTAATTAGTTATTTACTCATAAGATCTTTTTGTTAAATGCATAAATATTTTATTTGGTTTGTTTCTAAATTTTACTTTTGTGGATAAAAATACACATTTAAAAGAAATAATGTATTTTAAAACAACTAGAGTATCTATAAGTTATATTCGGTTGTGCCGAATCTTGTATACCCTTTACCGCTCTTTTACAGAAGTTATATTTATTTCGGGAGGACATTTCAACAGGGACATTAGATCTACTTAGACCGTTTGACATGAATTATCCACTTGACTGATTTTTAAAACTAAACAAATCACATATATAGAGAACATTTGAGCTTAATTTAATCAACCTTGCTTATTTATATGGAGCATATCATACCATATTCCAATGCGCGAGATTAAATAATAGACCGATTTGACTCATTTGCCATACTTTAACCTAAGAGATTTATTTGTATATAACTCAGTCGATCGACCAGTATTTAACTAAGATTATTTAAGGTCTAAGTGAAATATCGGATGATTTTTTAGCTATTATCTTTTTAGCAACACTGGTTTAAACAGCTGACGCACGTTTCGTATTTTGTTTCACTGTCAAACATCTTCAGTTTGGTCTATAATTTAACGATGAATCGTCTTACAAACGAACAAGGCTTGCAAATTTTTGAATTTTATTATCAAAATGCGATCCACTTTTTTATCAAAAAATTGTGTTCAGCGACGAAGCTCCTTTTTAGCTAAATGGGTACGTTACTAAGCAGAATTGTCGATTTTGGAGTGAAGATCAGCCAGAAGCATTGCAAGAGCTACCAATGCATCCGAAAAAGTCACAGTTTGGTGCGGTTTATGGGCTGGTGGCATCATTGGACCGTAGTTCTTCAAAGATGATGCGAATCGTAACGTAACTGTGAATGGTGAGCGCTACCGTGAGATGATATCCAACTTTTTTTTTGCCCAAAATGCAAGAGCTTGACTTGCATGACATGTGGTTTCAACAAGACGGTGCCATATGCCACATGACACACAGCACGCTTAACAATGGACTTATTGAGAGGCGAGTTCGGTGAACATTTTATTTCACGTTCGGGACCGGTCAATTGGCCGCCTAGATCGTGCGATTTACACTATTTTTTGTGGGGCTATGTTAAAGCTCATGTCTATGCACACATGCCCGCTTCAATTGACGCATTGGAAGACAACATTGAAGCATTTATTCATGAGATACCGGCCGAAATGTTGAAAGGGGTATGCCAAAATTCGACTAAGCGGATGGACCATTTGGGGCGCAGTCACGGTCAACATTTGCATGAAATAATCTTCAAACATTAAATTATATGGACCGTACTATCGATTCAAATAAAGATTTCATGCATTTTTCTGAATTTTATGTGTTTTTTTTTAAAATTTCCTATAGCTCTTAAAAAATCACCCATTATTAGGCAACCTAATACCCGGCATATCTGTCTTTAGAAGTCTAAAAAACTCATATCGTTAAAACAATTTCGCAACTTAGAGCGACCTAGAATGTTTTTAATATGGTCTTAAGGTATTCATTGACTACAAAATATTATTGAGTACTGTTTTGCTATTAATTTGGTCGTTTTGCTCCTACTGTTCAATAAGGTGGGCGTTATATAAAACTTATGCGTATTGTTTGTCATGTCAAATATTTTTTTTTAATTATATCCAATTTATAGTGGCACCTTCTAATATAAACAGGCAATTGTATTGTAAAATACAATTGTGTGGGTACCTAAAAATAAGGTAACAAACGGAATGACAACTTTAATATGTATAACCTTTTCAGCTGTGGTGAAGGGTATAACAAATAAAAAAGCATAGTCGAGCAAGCCAGAGCATATGATAGTCTAGCCAAGGCCAACAGCTGTGCTTATATTTAAAAAAAAACAAATAACGAAATTTTTTTAAATAAATAAAACCAAAGTAAAGTTAATTCAACACACAATTTTAAGAAAACATATAATTAAAAAAATAATAAGGGTTTTCATGATATCGCTTAAAATTGCGATTTGTGCCAATGGGCACAATTTTAATTTTTGTGTAATTTTAAGCAATTAGTGTCTGTTTTGTAAGAAACGTCAAAAATAAATTTTAAAAAAATGTTTAATTAACAAGATTTTGTCAATATTTTTTTTGGGAATACAAAATTTATTATAAATAAGATTTCTGTATGACATGCTAAATTCTCAATTTTTCATATTTGATAAATACACTGAAATTTATTTTTGATGGTATAATCTATTCCTATGCGCATTTCACTGGTTGCTTAGGCCAGATCATCAGGAAACTTCATCCAAAAATTTTAGGGAAAATTTAAGATATTATACAAATAATAATACAAATAAATAATAGTTAGCGAATAAGAATTATAAGCACCAGTTTTACTTGTTACAACTTAAGCAAAAACAACAACAATAAACAGTGAGTTTATCTTTTCTTACATTCCCACTGCAATTGGTTAGAATTCTCCCAACATTAATTGTTATCAAAAATGCATAAAGAAAGCCAAAGAAAAATGTTCTCAAATTTTTGCAAGAGTTTATTGTTTGTGATTTAAAAACACTTCAAGTTTTCATTGAAACCGACGGTAAGTATTAAAAACAAATCTGTTTGTATAAATGCACAATTGAACAGCGCAAGTTTACAAGTCAAAAATGGCAAGTTGTGTAAATGAATTCTCATACAATTTTTGACAGTTCATACGTGAGTGCCTAAAAATGCACAGATTGCGAAACTTTTAAGCGATATCATGAAAACCCTTAATATTTATACATTTTATTTGCGCATTAGATATTTTTGTCTATCTTTTTTTTATATGGTTATTTTATACTTTTAATGAATAAATAATTAAAATTAATTTGAATTCAAAACAAGTAAGGCTGCAAACTTTGGATCACCCTGAAGCTAAATCAACAAACTTTGGCTTAAATACTATTTCTAATACGAATAAAAAATATTGTCTCTACAAAAATCGGCCTAACCGATCAACTGTTTTACCCATTCCCCATTACAAATGTTTACACATGAGCTGTGGCTATTATATGAAACTAACTAAAACTCAAAACTAAAATCTACAAACCTATAAAAAACTTATTACACAAATTTCAAGGCAAAAGTAATACGAAACAAATCTTTTATACAAAGTACATATTTAAAATATTAATTCATTAAAACATTAACATATATAAATTTAACAGTGGCCAAGAGGGCGGCCTGATAAGATAAGCTAAGTTTAATAAAAAATTTTCCTACAAAAAATATTTGTAGTACTTTTTAAAATTCGTATGGTTATAAAGAGTCCTATTGACATTAAATTTAGAGAGAGGAGATAAATGGTACTTTTAAATTCCAGTGTATGTATATTAGAGCGTGCCACTTTACAAGCAAAAAAATGTGCGCCGTACCCCCCTAATATAAAAAAAACTTTTTTGTCAGCCGAACGCAACTTTTTAGATTTTTCTTTATACCTTTGGCATGTACAGTAGACCGGGTCGACCTCCATACAAAAAAAGTTGTGCCAGTCACCCCCTAGAATGCAAATATATCTCAATGAAGTTTCTAAAACATGAAAAGTTTTTTTTTGCCACGTCCCCAAATACAGCCCTTTTGGTTTTTTATATGTAGCACTGTTATTTAAAGTTCGATCTCATCATACCGCATATTCCGACCTCACCACTTATGCCATCTCGGTTCCTTCCCCCAAATGTCCAATTTTTTACGAGCCAAGAAAGTCCTTCTAAAACTTGGTGTGTGTAGGTTTTAATATGCTCACTTTTATGACACGCCGCCAATTAAGACCCTTTTTCTTTTTCACACAAATATTACATTAAACCAGGTAGAAGCCAATACAAACCAAAAAAAATTCCATCAGTCACGCTTTCGAATAAAAGGTATGGTTTGAAAAACTTTGTTTTATATATATAGCATCACCATTTAAGGTCAAATTTCCTCGTAAGGTATTTCATTATTAATGGCTAGGATACTGTTTTATGTTTGTATTTAATCCTTTTTTTAATCTAACTTAAAATTCTTGATGGCACTTGTGACATCTCGGATCCTTCCTCTCTGATGTCTTATTTTTTTCCATGCCAAGAAAGTCGTTCTAAAACTTAGTATATTCAGCTTTTAAAAAACTCGCCGCGCCCCAATTTAATTTATATAATTTAATTGTCATTACAGTACAACATAACCAACTAGGGATTCGTCAAGATTTACATAACCCGACTACCCAATTTATAATTTTTCGCATATATGTTTTTAAGCACTCATTGATTTGTATGCATTAAATTAATTTTTTTATTTTTAGAATTCTGCAATTTCTTTAGATTTTTAAGTTCTTGTTTTAACTCTGTACCATGGTTTCATATTTTAAATTATGTTTGCGTTTACAAAGGTCTTAATTTACAGCCCGTTCATCGATTTCGAACGTTAACGTTCCATAGAAAATTACATTTAAAACAAAAACAAATTTAAGAATTTTGTTTTTGTTTTTAATATAATTTTCTATGCGAACGTTGACGTTCGAAATCGTTAAACAGGCAGTTAGACTTTGAAATAAATATAATTACAATAGTTAATATTTGTATTATTAAAAATAAAAAATACTGAAAAACAGTAGAAGAGTTTCACAGTCTACTTAAATATCGAATAAAAAAAATAATATTCACAATACGATTGTTGTTAACAAATTTTACGATCAGCGACCTTTACAGCCATGTTTCTATATTTCCCAACACCATGCAAAATGTCTTTTTCAACATGTCCCTGCAAATAATAGGACTAGTCCAAACACGCATGTAAAATGTAGCCCACAAGGGACTAGGACTAGTCCAAAAGTAACCCAAACGTACGGAAAGAACATGGTCTATTTAACATTACGATGTCCTAGGGGAGGACCATATAACCCAGCTTTGGGTTACAAAGGAGTAGTTTTAAAACTACTCCATGGTATACTCAAGAGGATTAGTTTTGAAAACGAAAACATGTCGTTAAAAAACGAAGGCATGTCGTCTCATTACAAAAGTTTTTTTACAATTACATGGTCCATGCTTGCATTACATTCGACCAGTCCAAGGAGTAGTCCATTTGATATAAATGGATCAGGTGCTCCAATATTATTTGCAGGGGTTATATGGTTCTAACAATAAAAACAATAACAAATTTATTCTCAAAAATTTATTCTTATTAAAAATACATATGTATGTATGTACGTACATTAAGGGTATAACCAAATGTTGGCCTAGCACTACGCGATAGCGAATATTGTGTTATTTACGAAAACAATTTGTTTGGGTCGTTAGAAAATAAAAACCTCACCCACCAAAGCGATTTTCTAAAAACCCTAAAGAAAAAAATTTAATAAGAACATTTCAAATATTTTATAAATAAATAAAAAAAAAGTTAAAAAGTTTTTTATTTATTAACGGACATGAATTTCAAATGTAATGTGCGTGTTGTTTTGCTAAAGTGTTTGACTAAATGTATACGTACAAATAAAAATAAAAAAATAACTTTCCAACTTTACCGGGTTTTGTAGGTGACCTTTTTTGAAAACCGCGAAAAATTAATATAATTTTTTTAATAGTTTTCAATGGACTATTCGACTATGCTAGGGCCATTTTCATATTTGCAAAAAGTGGGAATAAGTTATACCCCTAATGTACATATACTTTGTTTAATATATCGATGGCTTAATATAAAAAAGGCGTTTTTTGATTTTTGGATACTTTACAGGGGAAGGAAAAAACTTAATAAAATTCGTAAAATTTTAGATACAAAAAAAGTTATAATGCAATTTTTAATAAAAAGAGTCAACACATTTTATTTCTCATTAAATTTATAAATTTTTTTGAGTTGAAAATTAGACATATTATTATAGAAATTCAGGTTTTAATAATAAAAGGAATTAATTCATGAAATTAAGAGGTTTAAATCAGAAGTTAACTGTAAAATATTAAGGACAATTTTATGTTTCCATTTTCTTTTTTTTAATCACACTCTGCGACATAAAGCTGGTAAATTTCCTGATAGGTGGACAAATCCGATTCAAAATATAATTTCAATCGCCGACTTCGATATATGTGGGAGCAATTCGTAATCGTCAGTTATGTCTGTTTTGAAATATATTGATCCTGATGGAATAGTTCAATTCCTTTAATAATTGTGCAAACATTTTTAATCACACTCTGCGACATAAGGCTGGTAAATTTCCTGATAGGTGGGCAAATCCGATTCAAAATATAATTTCTAACTGTCCCTTTGGCAATAATGGGTCTCCATTTTTGGCAACTCATCTAAAGTTTGTTGTAGAAATATACGCTTTTTTTTGTTGCGCTTTCCTGTGACAGATTTCCGTAGATTTGATGTCCTATCGGGACTTTCTTGCATACCATGTTTACTGGCCCCGCTACTCCAATTTTGTACCATATTTTCTTTAATGCTTAGCGTTGAATAAAACATGTAACGGCACACTTGTAGTCTGATTGAATTATGACGTGCATTCGCGATAATATGAACACCCAAATATAGGAACACCCCAAAATTTTAACACTTATTTTCTTTCATTAGGTCTGTCTGCGTACTTTTCCAGTAGCAAATACTCAGTAAATTTTTTTGGGAGAGTAAGACCAATTTTACTCTGTCGGCTGAAAATATCTCAAAAAGTACGCAGACAGAATCCAGTGAAATCTTGCAAGAAAACGGCTGATCGGTGTGTAGGTAATTGATTTTTTATTAACGTGTGCCAAGATAGCGTCGACGAAATAGCGACTTTTGGGAATTTAAAAACCGGGAAACAAAAATACCCAAATAATGGGATTTACCGAATGAAATCAAAAAGTTAGCGTCGAATTTAGGAATTTAAAAGGGGAAGTATAAATATTTAATATTTTTAACAAAAATACAAAAAATAGTTAAAAAAAAATTAACTTTTTGGAACAAAATGAGCGATGCGTGCAAAAAATCGTTCGTTCCGTTCCCGAGATTTCTGGGTTCGATTTTTTGCAGAATATATACAGTTTGGCTGAGTTCCAAAACATCAATATACTTTGCAGCACAAGTCAAAAATGTATATTCAAGTTTAATAATGCACAGCTTTTGTATTATGTTCTCATTAAATAGTTTTTTGGTGCACACTGGGACAAATAGAATTGTAATAACCTACACGGTTACATTGTAGCATGCATTTAAAAAAGATAGTTGCTTTGCAACCGACGTTTTGGAACTCAGCCTTAATACCGTGCAAAAGCTTGTGTTCCAAGGGATAAATCAGTAAAGCTTGGTACTGATTATTTTGGATGCACCCAAATATCTCGGGAACTAACCGAACGATTTTTTGCACGCATTGCTTATTTTGTTCCTAAATGTGTATTTTTTTTATTTGTGCTAACTATTTTTTGTATTTTTATTAAAAATATTAGTTATTTTTACTTCCCCATTTTAAATTCCCAAATTCGACGCTAACTTTTTTTTACTTTTGGAAATCCCCCTAAATTCCTAAATTCGACGCTAACTTTTTGTTGTTATTCTGCAAAAGACCATAATTTGGGTATTTTGTTTTCCCGGTTTTTATATTCCCAAATTCGACGCTATTTCGTCGACGCTATCTTGGCACACGTAATAAAACAGCTGTTCAAACTAGTTGCAAAATCTTGCAAGAGGAAATTTCTCCAGTAACATTTTGTAAGTTCTCTAACTTCCAACTGTCAAAAAATTCTCTTTTTGGCTCTCTCGCTGCAAGAGATTTGGAGTACACAGACAACATTCGTTAGCGTCTCCTTTTATTCGTGGACATATTTTTATGCCAAAGTTTACTTTTCTAGGCTTAAACTTGTTTAAATTCAAGCATTTAACCCGCTACTTTTTAATCGGACTTTTTCTTTCATGAACATATTTATATGCCAAAGAATATGTATCTATGTTTTAGCAAAAAAGTTCCAAAATTTGTATCTCATAGGTTGATATTTACACAGGACTTTGCACCTATTATTTTGTGTTTCTAAGTTCAATATTATAGAAAATTCAAAAAGTACCACTCGTATAACACAAAAGCAAATGAAAGTAAGTTAATTTCCCGTATTATCCGTTTTGATACTTGTTTCACCCCATTTATGTATGAAACATTTCAGTTTTGTGGTGGGAGCCCATAATTAAGTACGAATATGCCAATGCATGGAGACAGACAGAACTATTGACTACTCTAAAATATGAACTCGTGCAAAAGCTTTTAAATATGAACAACTTATAGTTGTATTTTTAACGGTTTTTGTCAACTTACACAGTGTTAAAATCAAAATAAATTTATATTCATCTGCATAATAACTTGGGAAATTTCCCAGCTATCGCTTTAAAATTGTTTTCAGTTGTTAATCAAAATGTTTTGCACACACTTTTTAGTTAGTTCTCACATTGACGTGGAATTCTATATACATTTTTATATATAACTAGCATTTAACCCGCTACTTCGTTAGCGTCTCCTTTTATTCGTGGACATATTTTTATGCCAAAGTTTACTTTTCTAGGCTTAAACTTGTTTAAATTCAAGCATTTAACCCGCTACTTTTTAATCGGACTTTTTCTTTCATGAACATATTTATATGCCAAAGAATATGTATCTATGTTTTAGCAAAAAAGTTCCAAAATTTGTATCTCATAGGTTGATATTTACACAGGACTTTGCACCTATTATTTTGTGTTTCTAAGTTCAATATTATAGAAAATTCAAAAAGTACCACTCGTATAACACAAAAGCAAATGAAAGTAAGTTAATTTCCCGTATTATCCGTTTTGATACTTGTTTCACCCCATTTATGTATGAAACATTTCAGTGTTGTGGTGGGAGCCCATAATTAAGTACGCATATGCCAATGAATGGAGACAAATATTTTGTAAAAAAGGACCACATGACCTTGCATGTTGAATTTTATGTTTCTAGGTCCAATGATAACGGAAATTCAAAAAGTACCGATTAATGATCAAAAAAGTACCTAAAAGCCCTCTTTCAGGTTCTTATCCACTCAGGACCTTGCATGTTTAATTTTATGTTTTTAGGTCCAATATTAACGGAAATTAAAAAAGTACCAATCAAAGAATAAAAAAGTACCAAAAAGTTCCCTCTTATAAATTCTTATCCACTCAAGGCATTGCATGTTGAATCTTATGTTTTAAGGTCAAATATAAACGACAATAAAAAAATACCAGTTGCAGAAACAAAAAGCTAAAGAAAAACATAAATTTCCCGTATCTCCCCCTTTTGGTACCATTTAGTTATCAAAAATTTCAGTATTGTAGTGAGAGCTCATAATTAAGTACGAATATGTCAATGAATGGAGAAAAATGTTTTGTATAAAAAAGTACCAAAAATAGTTACGATTTTTACCCTTTAAATGTTCGAAATCCGAAAAAGTACCAAATTCATATTCGTATTTTTTTGATAAGTTTCGAATGTTGTATAAACTTTGTTCCTATGTTGATTGGTTCAAAAGAAAGATGGGGTGCCAAAAAAGTACCAAAATTAAGGTTTTACCCGTTTGCTTCCTAATAGGACCAAATTTAAAAAAAGTACCAGACACCTGTCTACTTATTTTTCTAAAGAACAACGATAAGTATTACGTTTTTACCCTTTTTTACCCCCTAAGCATTCGAATTTCCAAAAATCCCATCTTAGTGGATCGATTTGGGGAGTCACCTATCTCTGCTCCAAATGTCATGTTTTTAGCTACAGGAGTTTAGGCTGTGCGATGATGAATTAGTGAGTCAGTCATTCAGTAACGTTACAATTTTATATATATATAGATAGATAGATGAAGAAAAATTTTGTGAAAAAATAACAAAATTTGGAACGATTTTCACACCTTAAACATTTGAATTCAAAAAAAAATCCAAATCTGTTTTGTATTTTTTAAGATAAGGTACGAATGTGATATAATTTGTATTTACCCTTTTACTCCACAAAAAGGCCATACTTAAAAAAAGTACCAAACACCAGTCTGTTAATTTTTTTAATTTTGTATCTCTTTTAGTTTAGGAGATATGAGGTTAGCGAATTTTTCTAATGAACAACAATAAATGTTAATGTTTTCCTTTAGCTGAGGAGGTATGAGGCTAGCAGGATCGATTTAGCGAGAGGACAGACCCCGGTCCTAATGTCAACCTTTTAACTTTAGACGTTTAGGATCTGCGATGAAAGATAAATATATGGAAACAAATATTTTGAAAAAAGTAACAAACATATCTTAGGAGGTATGAGGTTAGCAGGGTCAATTGGGCGAGAGGAGAGCCTCCGGTCCAAATGTCAACCTTTTAGCTTCAGACGTTTAGGCTCTGCGATGAAAGATAAATAGATGGAGAAAAAATCTTTTGTAAAAAGTAACAAACATATGTTGATACAATTTTGACCCCTTAAACGTTCGAATTTCAATAAAGTACCAAATATACATTTGTATTTTTTAGATAAGTTACAAATGTTATATAATTTTTATTTCTATGTGTATTGATTTAAAAGCTAGATGGTGGAAAAAAGACCCAAAATACAGGTTTTACCCGTTTGCTACCTAAAACGGCCGAATTTCGTAAAAGTACCAGACAGCTATTAGCTTTTTTTTATTTAATGCACAAAAATTAATATTAAATTAAATAAAAGTACCAGTTTATTTAAAACAATTACCAGTTAGAGAACGAAAAAGAACCAAAATATCCTCTTTACAGATTTTCATTCACTCAGGAACTTGCTTGTTTAATTTTATGTTTCTAGGTTCAACAAATAGCGAAATTGAAAAGGTACAAGTTAAAGAACAAAATAGTTCCAAAAACCCTCTTGCAGATTGTCATTCACTCAGAACCTTGCATGTTAATCTTATCTTTCTAGGTCCAATACTAACGAAAATTCAAAAAGTACCAGTTAGTGAATAAAAAAGTACCAAAAATTTCCCTCCCATAGATTCTCAACCACTCAGGACATTGCATGTTGAATTTTATTATTCTAGGTTCAATATTAACGTAAATTCAAAAAATTCCAGTAAATGAACAAAAAACAGTACCAAAATGCCCTCTTACAGATTCTTATTCACTCAGGATCTTGCATGTTTAATTTTATGTTTCTAAGTCCAATACTAACGGAAATTTAAAAAGTACCAGTAAATAAATAAAAAAAGTACCAAAAAGTTCCCTCTTATAGATTCTCATCCACTCAGGACATTGCATGTTGAACTTTATGATTCTAGGTGCAATATTAACGGCAATTCAAAAATTACCAGTTAAAGAACAAAAAATGCCAAAAAGCCCTCTTACAGATTCAAATTTTCTCCGGACCTTTTATGTTTAATATTATGTTTCTAGGTCCAATACTAACGGAAATTCAAAAAGTACCAGTTATTGAACAAAAAAGTACCAAAAATCCCTCTTACAGATTCTCTTTCACTCAGTACCTTGCATGTTTAATTTTATGTTTCTAGGTCCAATATTAACGGAAATTAAATAAGTACCAGCCAAAGAACAAAAAAGTACCAAAAACTTCCCTCTTTTAGATTCCTATCCAATCATTACACATATTGAATTTTATATTTCTAGGTCCAATAATAACGGAAATTCAAAAAGTACCAGTTAATGAACAAAAAACTTCCCACCTATAGATTCTTATCCACTCAGGGCATTGCATCTTGAATTTTATGTTTCAAGGTCCCAGTATTGGACGGAAATTCTACCAAAAATACCAGCTGTAGAACCAAAAAGCTAAAGAAAAATATCAAATTTCCCGTATTTCCCCTTTTTAGTACTATTTTTCCCCCATTAAAGTATAAAAAATTTCAGTATTGCAGTGGGAGTCAATTATTTAGTACGAATATGTCAATGAATGGAGAAAAATATTTTGTAAAAAAGGACCACATGACCTTGCATGTTGAATTTTATGTTTCTAGATCCAATACTTACGGAAATTCAAAAAGTACCAACTAATGAACAAAAAAGTACATTAAAGCCCTCTTACAGGTTCTTATCCACTCAGGACCTTGCTTGTTTAATTTTATGTTTCTGGGTCCAATATTAACGGATATTAAAAAAGCACCAGCTAAAGAACAAAAAAGTACCAAAAACTTCCCTCTTATAGATTCCTATCCACTCATTACATTGCATATTAAATTTTATATTTCAAGTTCCAATAATAACGGAAATTCAAAAAGTACCAGTTAAACAACAAAAAAGTACCAAAAAGCGATTTTACAGATTCTCATTCACTCAGGACCTTGCATGTTTAATTTTATCTTTCTAGGTCTAATAACCACGGAAATTTAGAAAGTACCAGTCAAAGAATAAAAAAGTAACAAAAAGTTCACTCTTATAGATTTTCATCCTAGGTGCAATACTAACGGAAATTCAAAAAGTACCAGTTGAAGAACAAAAAAGTACCAAAAAGTTTCATCATAGATTCTTATCCACTCAGCACATTACATGTTGAATTTAATGTTTCTAGGTCAATAATGACGGAAATTCAAAAAGTAACAGTTAAAGAACAAAAAAGTACCAAAAACCCCTCTTACAGTTTCTTATTCACTCAGGACCTTGCATGTTTAATTTTATCTCTCTGGGTCCAATACCAACCGAAATTCAAAAAGTACCAGTCAAAAAATAAAAATGTACCAAAAAGATCCCTCTTTCAGATTCTCGTTCACTCAGGACATTGCATTTTAAATTTTATGTTTCTAGGTCCAATATTAACGGAAATTCAAAAAGTACCAGTTATAGAACAAAATTGTACCAAAAAGTTCCGCAATAGATTCTTATCTTCTCAGGACATTGCATGTTGAATCTTCTGTTTTTGGGTCCAATATTAACGATAATTAAAAAAATACCAGTTGTAGAACCAAAAAGCTATAGAAAAATATAAAATTTCCCGTATTTCCTTTTTTTGGTACTATTTGTTCCCCCCATTAAAGTTTCAAAAATTTCAGTATTGTAGTGGGAGCCCATAATTTGGTACGAATATTTCAATGAATGTAGAAAAATGTTTTGTAAAAAAAAGTACCAAAAATAGTTACGATTTTCACCCCTTAAATGTTCGAATTTCGAAAAAGTACCAAATTTATATACGTATTTTTTTGATAAGTTTCGAATGTGGTATAAACTTTGTTTCTATGTTTATTGGATCAAAAGATAGATGGGGTGTCAAAAAAGTACCAAAATTCAGGTTTTACCCGTTTACTCCCTTAAAGGGCAAAATTTCAAAAAAGTACCAGACACTTGTCCGCTAATTTTTTTAAATAACACCGATAAGTATTACATTTTTTTTTGTATCTCTTTTAGTTTTGGAGATATAAGATTACCGAATTTTCCCGTTTTTACCCTTTTTTACCCCCTAAGCATTCGAATTTCCAAAAATCCCGTCTTAGTGGATCGATTTGGGGTGTGACCAATCTCTGGTCCGAATTTCAAGTGTTTAGCTTCAGGCGTTTAGGCTGTGCGATGATGAATCAGTCAGTCAGTCAGTCAGTAACGTTACAATTTTATATATATTAGATTTAAACGTGAAAAGTTCTTAAATATGAATTAAAAAAAAGCATAAGTTTTGAAATTTTAAAAGAAAAATCAGAAATTTTAGAACATTTAGGAAAAAGAACTGCTTCTAATGCCTAATAAATCACTGATGGTTTAAGCGCTGGTTTAGTTGAACTAAACTTGAATTTATATGTAGTTTAAACTCAACTACTATAAATCAGTGTCACATGTATTATATGTTATTAAAAAATTAACATGTGGCAGCACTACGATAAATCTTATCAAATTCATATGGTCTGTATTGGTAGTTTAAACGCCCAATTTTATGCGTTTAAAGATGGTTTATTTGTTTAGTGATTTATAGATTTGTTGGTTTAAACACATTTTAAACCAAAAAGAGAGTTTAACTTGCTCTGATTTTTTAGCCCTAAGGCTGATCAGATACATTCGTTTTTGCTCCCAAGTCATCTTCCGAAACAAATTAATGATTTCATTTCAGGCGTGCTCTTTAAAAGATAAGCAATTTCTAAGCGCATTTCTTTACAAAATTGTGATGAATATGCTTCTCCTAGTTCTCCAAGAGGCTTAACAGACAGTTCTTTATTCGATATTCCAATATATTGCAAACCTTCCATTCTTTTTTTTCTATTTACGTTATATGTCCATTCGGACTTTCTTGCAATATTTTTGTTCGAATTCCATCTGCGTTCCCCGAATCAGATTCAGAATTTTCGCTTGCTTTCGTATTATTTATCAGAGTTCGGAGAAATTCAAATGTGATCGCTCATATTTAAACATTTTTGAATTTTTTTCATAAATAAAAAATGTTAAATATGTAATTTTTTTTCACAGTCATGAATGAATTGTTAAAATTTCGCCAATTCATTCATGTTGTTGAGGAAAAATATATTTTTGACTTTCTTCAGTCATGAAAAATAAGAAAAAGTTTTAGTAACGCTCCTCACTAGTAATGTTGTTGTTGCTTGACAGTTTTCAAGACCACAGCGCGAAATGCCTGTGTGTGTATTTTGTTTGTATAAAATATTTGTGTTTGCAAACATTATTGAAAAAAAATTAAAAGAACTGCACGTATCGTGCTGCACGTACTTATCTTCCGAAGCAAAGAACTTTGTAAAATGGTAATCATTTAAGATTTAAAGGCTATTTTAAATATTTCAGCTAAAAATGCGATAACCAATATATTTTTAAGGAAATAATATTATTTTCTAAGTTGTGTGTGTTACGTTATATTAATTTGTAATTTTCAGAAACAAAAAGACGTACCATCAATGAAAGTATATTAGTATTAAGTGAAAAAAACATTTTAAATATTAAATACTAGCATTTAACCCGCTACTTTGTTAGCGTCTCCTTTTCCTTCGTGGACATATTTTTATGCCAAAATGTATTTTTATAGGTTTAAACTTGTTTCAATTGTAGCATTTAACCCGCTACTTTGTAATCCGGCCTTTTCTTTCATGAACAAATGTATATGCCAAAATATAAGTATCTAGGTTTTAGCAAAAAAGTTCCAACATTTTTTATCTCATAGGTTGTTATTTACACAGGACTTTGCATCTACAATTTTGTGTTTCTAAGCTCAATATTATAGAAAATTCAAAACGTACCACTCGTAGAACACAAAAGCAAATAAAAGAAAGTTAATTTCCCGTATTATCATTTTTGATACCATTTTAGTAGATAGGTAATGGGGATCTTGTCAAAGTGCGTGAGAAGTCTGTAGAAGTCACTATTTTTCTAACTGGATTGCTGACAAAATAAAGACAGAGAATCAGTAATGTAGATACAATCGGCAGCATAAATCTGCGTGCACCAACGAAAATAAATATTATGTGTAAATTTTGAGTATAGAAATAAACGGTACATATTTGGAAATTTTTCAAATAAAACTCTTATTTATTTAAGAACAGAACTGTGTTGTAAAATGCATATTTTAGAATTAACAAAACTTGAAAAAATTAATTTAATGACTATGCTAAAGTCTGCGTACATAAAACAAAATAATAACTTATAACTATTTTTTTTTTTAAATTTACTGTATTCTAATAAGAAGTCGGATAACCACGACGAGCGAGAACTTCATTAAGGCGTTTTGGCATTGATGCAACCAGTTTTTCGGTGTATTCGGAGCTAATACTTCCCCATTCCTCAGTTAGTACTGTTTGAAGCATTTCTTTTGATGTTAAAACGTGGTTCCGTATTCTTCTCTCCAGCAAATCTCACAAATGCTCATTGGGACTTAGATCTGGTGACTGCGGAGGAGTTTTTAATTGTTTTTTTTACGTTATACAACCACCAAAGCTTTGTGTTGTGTGCTGTATGTTTTGGGTCGTTGTCCTGTTGGAAAATGTATTCATCTTCAATAACCAATTTTCGAACACATTCGGAGAGATTTCTTTTTAGAATATCTAGATAGACCCTGTGATCCATTATCGATGGAATAAATTCTAAATTACCCACACCTTTACTTACCATGCACCCCCATACCATCACACAACCGCCACCATGTTTAACTGTTGGTTTCAAATTTTTTGTACTCAGGGCTGTAAAAGGCTTTCTCCAAACAAGCTGACGGCCTTTTATACCAAAGATGCAGTACTTGCTTTCATCTGTAAACAGGACTTTTTCCAGAACTCTGCAGGCTTATTTATGTGTTCCTTAGCGAAAGAAATTCGTTTTTGTCTATTGACTAACGACACTAGCGGCTTTTTCCGTGCTACATGGCTTTTGTAGCCGACTTTTTCCAGAACTCTGCAGGCTTATTTATGTGTTCCTTAGCGAAAGAAATTCGTTTTTGTCTATTGACTAACGACACTAGCGGCTTTTTCCGTGCTACATGGCTTTTGTAGCCGGCTTTTTTCAAAACTCTGCGCACAGTATCTTTGGACACGTTTTTATTAAATTGGGAACTTATGTTTTCAGCTATTTTTGATGCTAGTAATCTGGGGTTTTCTTTCACCGACTGCACTATAACTCTATTTCCGCGATGAGTTTATTTTGGTGGACGACCAGAACGAGGCTTTGAGGCTAAAACTCCAGTATTTTAAAAATCGTTTACCACTCTCTGGATGGAGGTGTGAGTACGTTCAACCACTTATCCTATTTCGCGCAAAGTTTTTCCCTGTTCCCATAAATGAACAATTATTTTACGTTCAGCAATATTAATTTCTTTTCTGTTTGGCATTACATAAAATTTATTGCAATTAGAAACAAAAAAACAATAAAAAACCACTATTGATCTGAATAAAGTATTACCATATATTAATATGCGTACGGGTGTATGTTTGTAGATGGATGAGAATAATCTCCCTTTGACTTAGAAAAGGTAATCTTGAGATAAAGGGAATGTATAAGATGATAATGAAACTTGAGACGTTAAATTAAGAGATTGGTAGGGTGACCAAGAACAAAGGGGGGTGGACTGTATTTTATTTTATACTTGCGTGTGGGATAACCAACAGGATGATAATGAGTGTTGACCAGGTTGATCTGCTCCAAGAGGTATCACTATGAAACCACAGAAGATGCAGGGATTGTAGACTAAGTAGTTCCAGAAATAAGTAGATTTAGCCGATTAGATTTAAATTCAAAGTTTTCCGTTTATTAAACAAATTTTGGTTAAAACTAAATTTATAGGATATGATGAAAGGTGGTTAAATTTAGATGTTGGCTCTTTGGCGCTTGAAAAGTAAGTATTAAATTAAAAGGTGCGTTTACTAAGATGGTTGAAAAGTAAGTAAGTTTAAAATACAATAATGACCAACCACGAAGGTTGAGTATAAAAAAAATGGCTATCGTATTAGGCGGTAAAACTGACAATTATAGATGTTAGTTTATCCGCTCAATAACATTAGTTATTATGACAATACAATGGCTTTAAAACTAGCTCGTTAGCAATTGGGAAATTCATTTAAATGACGGTTATAATTCAAATTCAACATTATACAATTAATAACTGGTATGAAGTTGTAATTAATAAAAGTTAATAAAAATGACTTTGTGTTAATTTATACATGCCGCCACTCCTTGCAGCTATGCAACTGATGATGTGGTAGGTGTTACACATAAGACGGCTGCGAGAGAACGTATTGCCTCAGAGAGGAGCTGTTGGTTCGGTTGAACAGTGTTGGCGTTGGGCTTTTGCTTCGTACGCCGTCTTTGACGTTTTCGGCCTTGATGATTTGCCGGGCGGTCTGTGGTGATTCGTTGACCAAGACGTTCTCGAGCGGATGCATTGTGTTGAGGTCCTCGATGGCGTTGGTCTGGGTGAAGCAGCGTATGATGGGGCAACCCACATTTTCGGCAGTTATCTGGGCTGTTGCAATTTCGCTCATCATGGGTGCGGGCTAAGCAATTAAAACAATATTTGTTTCGTCTGACCACTTGGCTGCGTTTGATGAAGTTCATGGCGAGAAACCGTGGGCAGAACCGAAGGGCGTGGTAGCGGAAACACACCTGACACTGGTGAATAGTTGGATTCCGTGGCGGTTGAGAACGTACTCTAAAATATAAATGAAAGTATGATAAGAAAAATTAAGATCTGGGAGGATAAAATGGGAAGGAAAAGTATGATGATGAACGAGTGAATAGGTTTAGTGTATCTACTGTGTGGAATTTGTATCGTTGTCATAAGGCAAATGACACAACTTCGTAATTGGGCGAGTCAAAATTCCCGTAGCGGTGCGGACGTCCACCACTCGAACGCGTTGATCAGGTCCCTTGTGAACCTGCTCTATTCTGCCTAATCGCCATTCGTTTGGCGGCAGAATGTCATCGATTATTATCACGAAGTCGCCAATCTGCAAATTAGGGACGGACATTTTCCATTTGTATCTCTTTTGCAGAGATTTGAGATAATCGGTCTTCCATCGCAGCGCAAATTGGTGATGGATGGCCTTTAGTTTTTCCCACCGGTTTATTACAGAGAGGTTTTCAATTGATGGCTCGGGTAGTGCCATAATAGGACCTCCTCGGAGAAAATGACCGGGGGTGAGAGCGGTTAAGTCTGACGGGTTTTCCGACAGAGCTGAAATCGGTCTGGAATTTAGCACACCTTCAATTCGGGCTAGCACGGTGGCAAACTCCTCGAAATTAAACCGGTAGGCGCCTGCAACTCGCTTTAAATGGAACTTAAAGCTTTTAACGGCCGCTTCCCACAAGCCGCCCATGTGAGGTGCATGTGGGGGAATAAAGGACCATTCGAATCCATGGGTAATGTATTTCTGGGCAATATCATGGGAAACAGTTTTTATAAACGTAGCAAATTCTTTACGAAAAGCTCGGCTTGCGCCCAGAAAATTGCGTCCATTATCTGAAGCGATTTTACGTGGGAGTCCGCGACGTCCAACAAACCTGGCAAAGGTGGCTTGAAAGGCAGCGGTAGAGAGATTCGAACAAGCTTCTAGGTGAACTGCCTTTGTTGCAAAGCACACGAATACGCATACATAGGCTTTGACTGCGGCAGAATTTCTGAGAGATGTAGGCTTTAATTCGAATGGTCCGGCGAAGTCGAGACCGGTCGTGTGAAAGGGAAAAGACAGGGTACATCGATCAGATGGCAATGCTGCCATGAGCACGCCTTTTGTTTGTAAATAATGCAAGTTTTGCAATATCGTATGATCTTGCGAATTCGCACTTTAAGACGCGGTATGTAGAATTCGGTTTGTACCATACGGCACATTAGTTGACACTCGTCATGCATAAGAAAGTTATGTAAATGTGATAAGTATAAATTGCAAAATCGAGAATTGCTCGGTAGAATAACGGGATAACGCTCTTTGTAGGGCAATGAAGAATTTGCTAATCTTCCATTGACTCGTAAAGTACTATTTTGATCCAAGAAAGGATTTAATGTGAAAAGAGGGCTATCTTTAGCTAACGGTTCGGAATTGACCAAAGCAGAGTATTCCGCTTGATACCATTGCTTTTGGGCTAGCAATATTAGTCTTGTTTTGACTGAATCAAGTTCAAACTGGTGAAGATCGATATTGTCGTAGCGCAGTGGAAAGTTAGGGTTCGCAAAGGACGGTTGAAACCGTCGTATGAAGCGAAAAACATATGCCAAGACCCGTAACGCTCTGGGGTAAGACGAGAAATTGGTAAGAATATCAATTGGAGTGTTAGAGGCTTGGCCTCTATTAATACCAATGTGTAAATGGTGTGATAATATTGTGTCGGGATTTATGTTTTCGGATGGTTTGAAAGACGAAATACGGCTGAGCTTGGTAGTAGTTAGGTTATTGCATTTTGGCCATTCAGAAGCTGGGTTGGTAAGCCACGCAGGCCCCTGCCACCAAAGGCTATTGTTGAGCAGGTCTTGGGGTCTACAACCTCTGGACCCTAAATCCGCAGGATTAGCATGTGTGGGTACATGCCGCCATTTAGCATTCGGTAAAAGTTGGTGTATTTGTGATACACGGTTAGAGACATAGATTTCCTTCCATGTTGCTGGAGGCTTGGCTAGCCATCCTAGCACAATAGATGAATCACACCAGAGAATGATTTCGTAATTTTGCAAATCTAAGGAAGTTATAGTATGAGCTGTGAGTTTAGCTAACAGTAAGGCACCTGATAACTCTAACCTTGGTAGTGTGATAGCTGCTAGGGGAGCAACTTTGCTTTTAGAAACTAGTAAGTTAGAAAGTACGGTAGAAGAGGTTTGCACTCGAATATATACAGCTGCACAGTACGCCATTTTAGAGGCGTCACAGAATCCGTGAACTTGGATTTGGTCAGCGGGAGTGAATTGTATCCAACGCGGAATCTGGATTTTTTCGACGTAGGGCATATCTCGAATGAGTTCGTTCCAGCTTCGGAGGGAATCCTCACTTACAGACTCATCCCAATCGATTTTTTCAAGCCAAAGGTGTTGTATTAATATTTTTCCTTTGATCACTACAGGGGAAAGCCAGCCGGCGGGATCAAATAATTTGGCAACTGTAGATAATATTTTACGTTTAGTAACGTTCGTGACCTCAGGGATAGGTTCGAAGGAGTACGAGAAGTAATCTGTGAGTGCATTCCACCGTATACCGAGAGTTTTGGTGGCACTTGAATCGTAAAATTTAAGGAAATCGGCATCATACAAGTCTTCTTGTGGAATAGATTCTAATAATCGAGAACCGAGGGATCGAATCAGCTGCTGTTGAGCTTCTGCGGCACTATCGAGAGAGTGTCCTCCCGCCAGAATATCGTCAACATAGGTTTCCTTACGCAGGATTTGAGATGCTTTTGGGAAGATATTTTGATTATCAAAGGCTAACTGTAACAGAGTTCGTATTGCCAAGAAGGGCGCGCAATTAATACCAAAGGTTACGGTTTTGAGCTGATAATCTTTGGTAGCCTCCCGGGGGGACTTTTGAAATAGAATCCTCTGATAGGGCCGGTCGCGAGGATCTATGAGGATTTGTCTATACATTTTTTGGATGTCTCCGCTAAAGACATATCTGTAAAACCGCCAATTTAATATCACAGTGACTAAGTCTGCTTGTAAAGTAGGACCTGTGTATAGTACGTCGTTAAGTGAGAGACCAGATTTTGTTTTGCGAGATGCGTTAAAAACTACACGAACTTTTGTAGTTTTATGATCTGGACGAACGACTGCGTGATGCGGAAGATAAAAGGAATTACACTTATTCTCTGAGACATATTCTATTGCGGTAGTTGGTTCCATATGATCAAGTGTTATATATTCTTTGAGCACTTCGTTATATTGTGAATAGAGCTGGGGATTTTTAGCGAGAGTTTGCTCCATTCGTACGTATTGGCTTAGAGCTATAAATCTGGACGTACCAATATATTTTGTCTCAGGAAATTCCTTTTTAAATGGTAGTCGTACCATATAACGACCGTCCGAAAGACGTTTTGTCGTTTGCGTATAAAATTCTTCACAATATTGATCTTCGGAAGAAATCGGGTGAGATGTTGGAATTTCTTCCTGTTCCCAAAATCGCCGTAGCAGATTGTCAAGATTTGAATGCTCTGGAGGGGTTAAGTGAGCGGAACATGAAAATATCGGCTGCGTTGGGATAGGTCCGCTAAGAACCCAGCCGAAAATCGTGTTATAGGCTGAAGCAGAGCCACAAACATCTCGTTTTATGCCTTCGAGGTTTATATGGCGTTCGCTGTCATTACCTAAAATGAGATCAATTGCAGAGGAAATATTGAAATACGGATCAGCGAGCTCAATGTCTGAAAGTCCAGATGAAGAGGTAATCTGGAAAGAAGTAGCAGGTATTTTATTTGTGACTTTGGGAAGTACTATTGCTGATATTTGAAGCCGGAAATTATGTTTTTGGGACACAAGAGTTATGTCACACTCTTTATCAGCAGTTTGGCTTTTACCGCCAACTCCGATTATTTCAACTTTGGACTTTCTAAAGGGAAGATTTAACCTTGCTCGAATTTTTTCAGAAAGAAAAGTTCTTTCTGAGCCTGGGTCTATGAGTGCACGAATTGTGAAACACTCTCCCCTACATTCGATTTGAACGAGGGCTGTTCTTAAAAGAATATTAGTATGACTTGCCGCATAGTTCGAATAAGTATGCGCTTTTGCCGCCTTTGATGTAGACGGTTGTATTGACAATTCATGAGATTGTTGGGTTTGAGATTGATTATTAGAATTTTGATTGTGGGAAATGTTATTGTTGTTATTCAAAGTGTGATTACCGGTTTTCCTAGCGATCTTGTTTGGACTCATGTGAAGCAGAGTATGATGTGACTTCCCACAATTTAGACACGTGTTTTTGCTTTTGCAATTCGCTTTATTATGAGCCATTGAGAGACAATTATTGCAAAATTGGTTCTTGAAAACGAAATCGACTCGTTCTTGTATTGAAAATTCACGGAATTTGGGACATGCTCTTAAACTGTGATTTTCATTGCAAATTTTACAGCTTATGTTAAGTTTTTCTTGCGAAGCATAAGTTTGAATTCGGGGTTGGGGTTTGGATTCTTTTGAAAATGAAGTTTTTGTTAGTTTTATTGTAGAAATACGTTCTACTACTTCGCATCTTCTAAGAAGGAAATTGCTCAGTTGTTCCCATGTTGGTAAGTTTCTGCATGCGTTTAGAGACTGTTCCCATTGAGCAAGGGTTTCATGCGGTAGTTTTGAATAAACTAAATTAACCAATATGGGATCCCAACCCTCCGATGCTACTCCGAACGAATGCAACATGGATAAACAGTCAGAGACAGAACTATGGATTCTTTGTAGGGATTCACTATCTTCGACAACTGCAACAGGAATGTTGAAAAGATTCCTTATTTGGTTGTCTACCAGAACTCTTATATTTTCATATCGGGACTTTAGAGCTTGCCACGCAAGATTGAAATTATCTTCGGTCAGGGGAAATCTATTCACAATTTGTCCTGCTGTTCCTGTTGTCTTGTTGCGGAGATGATATAACTTTTCCGCGAATGTCAATCTTGGGTGATTGATATAGACCGCTGTGAACATGTCACGAAAAGCAGGCCATTCCTCATAACTTCCTGAGAAAGTTTGAGTATCGCACGGAGGTAGTTTAAGGCATGTATTAAATGTTTCTTGTGGAATATTGGGAATCATGGAGGTTGTACTTGTACGAGGGTTAATGCTTTCCCTTTGCGGTTTCACAAGATCAAGAAGCTTTGAGATTGTTAAGTAATACATCTCGACACATGCGTCATATTGTTCTTGGGCTGTGATCTTAATTTCCTCGCACTGATCGGAAAGCATTAAATCCTCGTATGATTTTTCCACTTTATTCCAGCGACTATCAATATCTTTCATCTTGAGATCCACAAGAGCCTCGGATTGGGCTGAAGAATCTTGTGCGTCGCTTCTTTTGCAAAATGCAATTAAATTTTTTGAGTCGAATGTAAATCTGTCTTGTGGTGAAGCCATTTTGAGGGTAGAAATGTAAGTTTGTATAAGGGAAATCACGGGTTGAAACTATTTAAAAGTTTTTCTAAATTTGACTATTATTTCCAATTAAGATGAATATTTCCACCTTTGGAATAAGCTAGAAGCGTATTTGTTATGATGTTAAGCAATTTTTCAAAACAGGTACGTTTCGGTTGTCTTTTCTAGGTTAAAATGTAGAATCTTATGCTATTTGATTTAGGATCAATAATGTGTTTACTTATGGGTAAAATTTATAGCGCTGCGCAATTAATTGTAAATTGAAATGTGTAATATGTTTTTTATGTAACAAATTATAAAGTATTATCAACGAAAATATGGAGAATTTTCAAAATTGTAGATTGAAAATCTATTTTATTTAATTTTATGTATTCAAAGAAAATTCTAAGCGTTTCACAACCGATATAGATCGAAATCGGTAATGTTTTTCTTTTATTGATAAAGAGAAAATAATCAACGGTTTAAATTTAAGATTGGAAATCTTTAATATTTTCTTTTATGGACGAAAAGAAAATAATCAGCGTTTTGAAATAATAAAGATTGGAAATCTTTAATATTTTCTTTTATGGATGAAAAGAAAATGATTAGCGTTTTGCCAAAATAAAGATCGGAAATCTTTAATATTTTCTTTTATGGACGAAAAGAAAATAATTAGCGGTTTGAAAAATAAAGATTGGAAATCTTTAATATTTTCTTTTTTGGATAAAAGAAAATAATTAGCGTTTTTGAAAAAATAAAGATTGGATATCTTTAATATTTTCTTTTATGGATGAAAGAAAATAATTAGCGTTTTGAAAAAGTAAAGATTGAGAATCTTTAAATTTTCTATTTTTTTTTTTGAATAAAAAGAAAATAATTTGCGTTATTAGCCTAAATTTTGTCGAAAATGGCTTGGACTTGTCATTCGCAAAGCTCCTTAGATGATATTGAATAGTAAATGCGTAAATGGCTGGAATTTTAATTCCTAAAGCCAGGCTGACTTTTTATTAGCTAAAGTATTGTAATTTAGATTTAAAATATTTTTAGAGCAAAATTAAAAAGTATTTGGAATTTTAATTCCCTGCAAGTTGCTAATTATAAAGAACTGAGTTTTTATCTATTTTGTGACATAGATAGTATATAATTAAGCGTTCGAGTTTAAAATCTGCTATTCGTAAAATATAAATGAATTTTTATTTTTAGACTGATGTTTATTTAAACTTTTGTTATTAAAATTTTATTAATTTTTGTTAACGTTGTTAGTCACTTTGATAATGATGTTTACTGTTTACTTTAAATTAGACCTTAATTTACCAACTTGAAAAAGCGAAATTTGCCTCAGATTTTTGCGTGTTTGTACCCACTGTTTAGTTCAACATACGATGAGACATTGATTTTTGTTTTAGTAGAAATACGAAGAACAAATAATTTTATTTTAATACATATTATTTTATTGAAATATTTTTGGTTCTATAAAATTGTTTTCAAACAGTTTTTTAACTTGATTTGAGCTTATGTTTTGAAAATATTTGGTTTAATTTTAACAAAATTTGATGTGCATTTTTTGCATCCGAACCCACTGTTCAATAGGTTTTTAATGTAAATATGATTTTTTCTGTATGTTCGTTAGTTTATAAGCAACACAATATTTAATTTGAATCGATCAAATTTCATAGTCTTCGATTCAAATTAATAAATAAGCTAATTGTTTAATATTTCCCGATTATAGGGTAAAATATGATTTAGTCAATATAAAAAATGTTGATTTTGTAATATTTTTCATTAAAGGAATTTTGTTGAAATTTTCCATGTAATTATCCCAGTGTGTTTTAAATAAAAGAAAATGTGTGTTTGCATATGTGAGTTAATAATTGTATGTATGTTAAGCGGTATGTATATTGTGTGCATGAAATGTTAATGTTAAAGAGGTGTGTATTGTGTTTTTTAAAAAGAGAAATGTGAAATGTGTTAAAGAGAAGTGTGTTGTCTTTTTTTAAGAGACAATGTGAGATAGATGTTTTATAATGAATAAAATAGGGGTGGAATGTGATTAAGAGTTGTGTGTTATATGAAAAATGAACACGATGTACTCACATTTAAATTGTTATGAAGAGCGTATCCAAATGTTTTCTCTTTATCTACGATATAACGCAGAATGTTGTTTCACACTTGTTTCTTTGACTCTCTTTTTTTTTCACTATTAAATTCGAATTTTGATTTCTTCTTTTTTAACCTTGAACTGCCACCAATTCTAGCAAAAAAAAGTGTGACTATGAAAATGCAGCTAAAATGAGTAACGGTTTACTCCGTTATTTCTCTTTGTTGTTGTTTTATTTTGTGACTATATTTTTAAGCACTTTTTTATACGTTTAAATTTTTTAACTTTAAAACTTTGCAAAGACGTTTTTTTTCTTAAAATTTGTTGCTGTTTTTTTTCACTTGATGAGACTAACGTACATATATGTATGTATGTACGTATGTATAGATATGTATGGAATGCTTACTTTGTTTTTGAATTAATAAAAAGTGTTTAAAATTTGGAAGTTTGTGAGGGTACGTCGTATATACATATGTACGTGTGTATGTATGTATATACTTGTGCAATTACGTTTGCTTAACGCCAAAATGAAAAATGCTTGACCAATGTGTTTTTGTTAAAACGTTTAAACCTTTTTTACTTTTTCACTTAGATAGGTAGGTATTAACTTTAAGTTAGATTATTTTGATTTTCTTAATACATAGGTATCAAATTATATTTTATTTATTTTTAAAATTGCTATTTTTTGTCTTCACTTTTTTTATATTTCACTTACTCACTCACTTTTGGTTTTTTGCTTTTACCATTGTCCCGATTTTATTAATTCCTTGTGTATGGCTCGCGATCTACTTGCTTACTGTAGAAGATGTTGTTTAATTTGTTGAGTTGATGCTCTCTTTGTTAGTGTTTAGGTGACCAGCTTTCGTCGGCGAAGGACCATGAATAAAGTATTACCATATATTAATATGCGTACGGGTGTATGTTTGTAGATGGATGAGAATAATCTCCCTTTGACTTAGAAAAGGTAATCTTGAGATAAAGGGAATGTATAAGATGATAATGAAACTTGAGACGTTAAATTAAGAGATTGGTAGGGTGACCAAGAACAAAGGGGGGTGGACTGTATTTTATTTTATACTTGCGTGTGGGATAACCAACAGGATGATAATGAGTGTTGACCAGGTTGATCTGCTCCAAGAGGTATCACTATGAAACCACAGAAGATGCAGGGATTGTAGACTAAGTAGTTCCAGAAATAAGTAGATTTAGCCGATTAGATTTAAATTCAAAGTTTTCCGTTTATTAAACAAATTTTGGTTAAAACTAAATTTATAGGATATGATGAAAGGTGGTTAAATTTAGATGTTGGCTCTTTGGCGCTTGAAAAGTAAGTATTAAATTAAAAGGTGCGTTTACTAAGATGGTTGAAAAGTAAGTAAGTTTAAAATACAATAATGACCAACCACGAAGGTTGAGTATAAAAAAAATGGCTATCGTATTAGGCGGTAAAACTGACAATTATAGATGTTAGTTTATCCGCTCAATAACATTAGTTATTATGACAATACAATGGCTTTAAAACTAGCTCGTTAGCAATTGGGAAATTCATTTAAATGACGGTTATAATTCAAATTCAACATTATACAATTAATAACTGGTATGAAGTTGTAATTAATAAAAGTTAATAAAAATGACTTTGTGTTAATTTATACAGATCAGTTAAAAGCAAAGACTGCAGTATAAAAGTATCATTGAATAACAGAAAACAGTTTAAAAGTACCGTTAATTTTTGTGTAGACTTTTGCATACACGCAACGTTGCCAGACCATTGTTTTTAAATTGCCAAGTGCTACCAAGCTTTGTAAATGCAAAAAGAAAACACCTAACATAATTTTTAAATATTTATCTGTAAATCAAAGCCAATTTTAAAAGATTACCGTTATTATTTACTATTATAATGTCATGTTAAATTATAAAAAAGAGTTTGTACGCAGATTTATGCTGCCGAGTGTAGGTATTTCCTATTGGAAATGTAGAATTGGTGAGAGCGTGAGAGTGATTCCACTTGAGAGTAGTGAGAAAGTGGCATATATGAATTTAAGTATGAGTGGGTATTATTTTTAGGGGTTGAATTGGTAGGTAAAATGTTGAGGCAAGAAAATGAGAGAAAGTGATGTTAACACCTGCATTTCTTTATAGATCAAGATCGTTGAAATGTATGCACTAAATAAGGATTGGTGGTTGTGCTAAGGACAGTAGAGTAGAGAATTTTTTTTTTTTTATTGAATATTGTGCATTATTTTAAGGGTTGAATAGGTAAGTAAAACGTAAGCAAATGTTGTAAAGTGATGTTTTATGTTTAAAGATGAAAATGGTTGAAATGTATTGCACTTAAAAAAAGATTGGTGGTTGTGCAAAGGTTATTATGATAGAGCAATTTTCTTTTATTGAATAGTTAGGTAAAATTTTTAAGTGGAAATGTTATAATGTGATGTTGGTGGCTGTATTATGAATACAAAGATGGAGAACTTATCTATTATTGAAAATTTGTATTTATTTTTTCTATCATTGAATCATTTTAACTAAGAGAATCTACTTTCTTGAATATAATTCCAATTAGAATGTATGTTTTTGCTTAGATCATCTTTGAATGTATTTTGTTTAGCTATATATTTTTGATTTTTTTATAAGAAGATATAAATATGTGATTGGAGTATTTTACTATTTATTAAATATGTATAAAACTGAGTATAATAATTATTTTAAGTATTTATTTTGGTAATAAAAAATGTATAATATTTTTCTATAAAATGAATTACTTTATCCTTCTTAACCTTCATTAAATTCAGTACATTCACATGTATTTGAACGATCGCAAATTCGGCATAGAAAAGGACAGTTTTTAAAATGCTTTCCGTAAATAGATTTAATAAGCTCCATATTTTCATAGTCATCTAGCATTCTTTTGATTTCAGTTATCTGAAGTAAATGGTCATCAAAAATGCATCCATGAAAATCAAATAAAAACTTTTCGATCATGCTTCTGTATGTCATTTTCTTTAGAAATATATTTCTTATTTTTATTCTTTCGTGTGAACTCATATTCAACTGATACTATTGTAACTTACACCACTTACATACTACCTATATAAATAAATAAATAAATGTATTGAGTGAAATGAAACATGATTGAACCTGCATTTCCATGCTTACATAAAATAAAATGTTTGATTAAAATCAATTGACAAGAAAATTTAAAACAGGTGCAAAAGTAAGAAAAGAAAAGAAAAAAGGATCAATGTTATATTTTTTTTGTTTTTGTTTTTAATGTTTTTAATTAGAAAAGAAAAAAGGTGTAACTGAAGATTTTTTTTTACAAATTTCCACGTTAATTTTATGACTTTCTTCGTTAAAAAGGAGACCCTTTTGTTATATTTAAGAATCATAAACATGATTGAGCATGCTTAAAAGTAAAATTTGTGCACAATGTATAATTTGTTTATAAAACACTAATTGCAGCTTGTTTTCTTGCCCTTCTCAAAAGGCTTAGTGGAGTTTACTTCTGAAAACTACGATTATTTACATTTGAACATTGAAGATTTGAACAATGAATGATATTGAATTTGTCGATGAAAATTCTATGGAAGAGATCCCCAACAACCAAATAGCTTACTACGATTTTTTTGTGGGAAATTGGGTATTTTCTGGAAGATGAATAGGGTGATAAAATAATTTTAAAGGCAAATGACGGGTTTTATTTGGATGAAGAAGGAGATCCCTTCATCAGGGAAATAGATTTATGTTAATAGATGTAGTGAATTTTTTTGACTTTGTATTCAAATACTTTTAAGAAATAATAAAATAAATAAATAAATATAAAAATAATAAAAAACTATTAAAAGTACTGAAATACTGAAAATAATTTTTAATGGTTGAAAATATCCATGTATAAATAGCGTATACAATTTATTTTTTATAGTGGAGAATATGACAAAACAAAATTTTATTTTTACGAAGTTGAAATTTGAAATTGGGGGCCTACTGATCAACCTTTAACAGAACATTTGCTTTGGTCACCAAATTGTGCTTTACTGAGAAGATGTTGTACCAATAATGTACCTATTAATTGGAATGTGTTAAATCAACTACTACCGCCACCCAGTTATGATACCTGTGGTCTCAGAGACGTAGAAGGTGAAATACGAGACGATAATTTTTCTAACATTCCTCAGTATAATATGGAAATGAAAAACGATGATATCGCTAGAAGCAATCACATTACAAATTATGAAGATCAAGTTATTGAAATCCCAATTACATTTGTCGAATCATGTAACATGTAAAGGAATGTATAGAATGCCAGAGCTACAAGGCAACAAACCTAAGACCTGCAGACCTTTACCAAACGGTATCATGTAACCAAAGATTTGAGGTAATTGCAATCGACGTCTTTGGCCCCTTGCCTATCACTCCAAATGGGTTTCAGTGGATTCTTATAATAGAAGACGTTGCTAGCAGGTGGACTGAACTGTTTCCCTTAAAAATTGCTACAGTTGAAGAATGCGCTAAAACTTTAATCAACGAAATATTTTTTCGATATACCTAGGAAAGTTATCGGCGACAACGGCGTTCAATTTGTTTCAGCTGAAATGCAGAAAGTCGTTTACTGTTTAAAAATTTAACATTTGGTAGAGAGCTTCTTACACTCGATAATGTACAACTATAATTCAGTCTAAAAATTTCATAGCCGAAATTACACCATTTCTACAAAAACTGGTTAATGTTCTAAAGGACGTCAAAGAAAATGTCTACAAGCAACAAGACCACAGCAAACAAAAAAGCATTAAACACAGACGTAATCAACCTCCATTGGAAATTGGCCGAAGGGTATTAGTAACCACACATGTTTTAAACAACAGCAACAAAGGAGTTACTTCAAAATTTGTTCCAAAGCGAGATGGCCCCTATATTGTTATAGAAAAGAAGGGTACAACTTCTTACATCATAGATCATGAAGTTGATTTGAATCTACCTCTGGGAACTTACCATGCTTCAGCCCTAACACCAGTAGTGGGGACAACAAACAACTCTATACAACCCGTAGGCAAAATGAGAACTAGAGGTCGACCAAAAAAATTAATATTTTGATGACTCATCGTGACGATTTCGACATCAAAGGGGGAGACTGAAGCAGTTCAATATTTATTAATGTCTTTATTTATTTATTTTCTTTATTATAAAGAGTTTGGTTTTGAATTCTACTATTTGAATTTCTTTTTTAAACTTAACGGAAATTCACCGTATTTTAGTTAAATACAACCCTGTCAAATATTATTTATACCTTTTTATACAACTTTCTTTATGTTTATTGTTAAGTATTATTTTTACACTCATGTTAGAAATAAGTATAAAAGCAGCACCAAATACATGAATAAGTCAAAAGTTATTCAAACTAAAAACTAGCCTGGGGAAAGATAAGTATGTTTTTAATATTCCAACATGTTTTTCAGCATGAACTTTTTTATATGGCAACTTTTAAATGCTTTAGTTTGAAGAATATTTAACGCCCTTAGTCTGAATTCATATGGCTCATGTCTTATTGACATGATTCTTACTTTTTCTTCTTTGACCTTTCATTGACGTCCAAACAGTTAATGTCATGTTGACGACATTTTTTTTATATAGTTTTTAAAAAAGAGTAAGAAAGCAAAAAAAAAAATAGCGAATGAGAAAGCAAAACGTACTGACAGTACATGCATCTGTGTACTCGTTTCTTTTCTCCTCGTCTCGTCCGTCTATAAAGTAGCAATCATGTCAAAATGACATGAGCCGTATGAACACAAACTTAACAGTTCTGAATTACGAAAGGGACAGTTGTATAAAATCCTGCAGACATTTAGCTTACTAAATAAGGTATAAAAGGTATTTTTTAAAACCATGAAACTTAAAATGGTAGACAACACAAACAAATTAATTTTAATCGCAGATTAATACACGACATTACCATTTAAATCTGAATTCAAAAAAATAGGCACCGCGCCTGTCCTTGACGAATTGCCTTCATTTTTGCAAAAATAAGTTGCGTCATTTAAATCATGAAGTCGCGTATAAGTTGCGAAAATCTATGGCTGATTTTTAAAGTAAATTTGAATAATTTGATGGTGTTGTTAAAGCATGAATATATTCATAATGATGTGCCTGAGCAAAAAGTGAGAGCAGTATGACAGTTCGTTTGACAGATAACCTTTCGTAAACTCTATCGGGCCTAAAAACACCGATTATAAAGGAATGGAAATGACCATTTTGAACCTTCCCTAAATATATGCAACCAAATGTGGAAGTTAAACTCATTATTTTAGGAGTTTTATTATTTGTTTTTAGTTTTTTAATGTTATTTTTATTATGTTATTTAAAATTACAATAAGAATCTTTACAGTTTGACTTTTTCTTTTAATGAGTTTGTTGTGTTTTTGCTTCTCTGTATTGTCTTTTATTTCTGCCGCTATTACATATCGATATAATTTCTCATCCACGGAGAAATTATAAGATTTGGATATACTAACTGATTTCCAGTGCAACTACCATTGTGGTCACCATAGGATTTCCTCTCTACCAGAGCTTAATTATCGTCCCTCATCTTATTAATTAAACCCCGCTCCCATAGTTAGGGACACTGGCTCCTAAAAATATACCTACCCCCAAACACAAACTCAAGTCAAACTAAAACAAGTTAGAGTGCTATATTCGGCTGTGCCGAATCTTTGATACCCTCCACCGACAGTTCGAATGTTTAAGGAGTAATATCTGTATGATGTCTTTTTATTATTATTATCTTAAACTGTGACGATTTGTTATTAATTATGGTTTTAGGAGACTAAACTGTTTTCCGATAGTAGGGCATATATGGGGCCTAGGGTAAATTATGTACCGATCTTCACGAAATTTTACAGTGTCATTTCTAGTCGAATAAAACGGACTTGTGCAAAATCTTATGTCATTCCGTGCATTTTTGCATCATTTATGTTAGTTTTTGTAACAAAAGTATCAAGTTTTTGAAGGTGGTGGTTCCACATTTTGATTCATAGCTCTGGTCCTACTGAACCGATTTTGCTGAAATTCAATCCCAAACTGCTTAGGATAACTACAAGCAATTTGACACCTAGACACCTTGACACCTTGTTTATTTCTTTTGAGTTTTTCGAAAGTGAGCGTGTTTTCAACAGACGGACAGACAGACGGACATGGCTAAATGGACTTAGAATTACTCAAGCAGCCAGAATATATATAGTTTATGGGGTCTGAGATGAATAATAAAAAAGTTTCACACGGAATGACAAACTTAGTATACCCTCTTCACAACTAATTTTGGTGGAGGGTATAAAAAAGATAAAATGTGTTGAAGAAATTGCCAAATAATCGCCTTTTTTTAATTTAATCGCCACATCTGACAGCCCTGCTCTGATTCACTCATACTCACAAGAGAAATTAATATGAGTGCGACGTCGACATTGTAACAAAATTCGTCAAAATCGTCATGGCCATTTAACAAAATCGTCAACAATTCGTCAAATATTTAAATATTACAAATCAGAGACAATTTATTGCATTGATTGGTTAAAAAATAACAATTTTTAGCAAGAAATTATATTTATGATAATGAAAGTGATATGGTTAAGTTTTATTCTACTTGTTTCAGCAAGTGGGCTGAAATATATACATAAGAAAAGATATATTTGCATAAAAACATAACAAAAATGTATTTATTTTATTTATCCATATTCACAAAAACTTTAAATAAAAAAGAAAATCTCATTTGCTATTAACTCGAGCTATCCTTAAATGATTAATTTTTAGAGCTATCACTATTGCAAATTGTTTTTACTGTTGAAGGTGCTAAACCAAGTGTTGTCTATATCAACAGCTTTTTCGCCCGACTTGAAACGTTTTATTACGTCCAATTTTAGTTTCAAACTAATGCTTTTTTCTTCTCTTTGCACCTATTTTTCTACACAACTTCTTATTAAGAACTAACTTCTTACTTCCTAGCATGCAACACTACTTAAAATAACTTAACTAACAAAATTAAATGGGAATTCGCCTTTTTATACGCAAATAGAAAAATTCTTCACAGGTGATTATGACTTCAGTGAAAAAATCCTACCGTATGTAGCGAAGCTGATTTAACCAACTTTTAAAAAGCGACGCAAATAGGACCGACGCAAAGCGGGGCTCTAGTGTATATTTTTTGCAGTATCGATGGCATGCATATATGTAATTGTAGAATTCGAACTAATAATGCTTCTAATGAAAGCAGCCTGATTTGTTTAATTTCCAATCAGTTTTGTATTTTGAAAAATTGATTTTTACTTTTTGGACTGTTCTCAATATTATTTTAAATATTTCTGGTAAGTGTTTTTTTGATGCCAGAAAATCGTCATAACACTATTAATTTTAGTAAAAAAATCGTCAATCGTCATTTTACTATATTTTCTCAAAAAAATCGTCAAAATGACGAAAAATCGTCACATCTAACAACCCTGCTCATAAATGACCTTAGTTTGTTTTATAATTTCAGGAAAATACTTACAATACTTGCAATGATTCAACTCATTCAGCTCATCCATTAACCATTTTAACACAACAGATCAAACACACAACTTCATTATCAGCGCTGCCAGATAAATTTGCCGAAAAATCGTCCACTTCATACATGTAACTTTAGTACACTACAATTGCCAAATCGTCACTTTGCTGTTTCGGGGACAAATCTGGCAGCCTCGCATTTTGCTTCGCCTATACACATTGAGTTAAGTAGAATCTAAAATCAACCACTTCAAATGTTGGTTAGGATGAGTACAATGAGTAAATAAATAAATAAAAGTTCTGAGTGAATATGAGCTTGAATAACATTATAATAAGTATGAGTGCGTATAAGTACAAGAATATATGAGTCATGCTGTAGCTCAACTTACTTTTTCACTACTCATTGATGACCCTGATGTATATAAGTATATATTATATGGTCTAGTATTAATACATGTTCCACGGATAATTACCTCGGCAAAAATGCCAATATTTTTGGGTAATTATGCGGGGTAAGCATTTAAATGAATACGCTTAACTACCTCGTTGAGGTAATTAAGCGAATACGTTGTAATACCTCAGTAAGGTAATTAAACGTATTTATTTACAAGATACCTTAACTTTGATGTATGAAAAGAAGTTAAGACATGGGAATTTTTACAAGTACAGTAGACGCTCGCAAATTAGAACCGCTTTGGTTTTGAGGCAATTCTAATTTCTGAATTATTCTAATTTCTGGACGTTTTTATTTCGAATAAAAAATAAAAATTACTTAAATTTTTTTTAATTCAATTTTATTTGATTGACATTAAATGTATATTTTAAAATTAAAAATACCGTGTCGGAATGCATTCCACGGAATGCATTTTCATCTTTATAGGGATATTCCTCTCTAAATATTTTTTTAGCTGTCTCTTTAAACCACTCATACAGACGACTTATCATATTTGGGTATTCAGCGCTGTGCAAAGATTTATTGCTTGCTTCCTGATATGTGTTGAAAACAGCATTTAATATTGCTGTTCTATGTGATTTGATATAGCTGATTGAAGATGTCGTAACATTAATATTCCCTTCAAACCCTTTGTCAAGCTTTTCTAATATTTTGACCTTCGTTTCCAATGATAAAGTGTTTTTTTACGTTTATTTGACATTTCGAATGCTACACTTTCACTTTTTAATAGAGACTTCCAAAATATGTACACATGTTTCGAATTTCACAAATAAACTAGCCACAAATATATATAAATGCGACAAAAAAACAACAAATAAGGAAACACATCTAAAATTTGGTAATTCCCCTTTTTAGTTTTACATGTTCAAACAGAATAAAAATAAATTGCGGATTTCTTGTGTTCAAATAACAAAAAAAAAAAAAAAACGCTCTGAAATTAGAACTATAAATTCGAATTTTAGAGCGTTTAATGTATTCCAAACACTGATTCTAATTTCTGGACGTTCGAATTACTGAAAGCTCTAATTTGTGAGCGTCTACTGTATCAGCTAAAACTAAAGAGATATGTAGCAATAAAAAACAATGGGATGTGCTGTCTTAAATTGTATCTGTATTGCTTTTTGAGATGTCCTGTCATATCCTACAAACAAAAGCGTACTGATACATACACACTAAGGGAAACCGTAAATATGCAATTTCATGATTTTTCTTGTTCGACCAATGAAGGCAGAAACAATATATTTATCCGTTTTAGAGCTTTTTATGAATTTTGGTATATATCTGTTTGTGAATCATTTGCATATTATAGGAATTGCTGCATTTTTCCACGTTTTCGAAGCATATGTTAAAACTTGTTCAGCAAACAAAAAAACAAATGGTTAATTTTTTTTTAGAAATTTCAGAATTTACTATAAAGTTGCTCTGACTTCCATTTATAATGGGTTTTTAGCCAAGTAAACATCGTTAAAAGTAATTTGAAAAAGGGCTACATTTAGCAACCATTAATTCGATTTTATGAATAAATCAAATAATTTTAGCATGGCAATAAAATATTTTTTATCTCTTTTATTTTTTACTGTAGATTAGGACGCAAAAGGTCATGATTATGATTTTCCTTTAAAATATTTAAAACTAATAGACTCATGTGATTTCTATGAGGTGAAAAATAACGACATTGATTTAATCGAAGATTAAATTTTTTAGATGCTAAAATATTTAATTTACGTATGCTTTTATGTAACAAATTGATCCCAATTTACAATTTCATTGTAAAATCATTTTAATGAATTATTTTTGTTTTGTGATTGAATTTTAATCTGTTTTTATTTATAAAAAGTTTTTAGCCATTTTTTTTCGTAAATTTAGCCATTTTGGTCACCAAGTTTTGGCAACACTGGTCCACAGTAACATTGTGCGGAATGCAAAAGTAGCAGTTTTTAGATAATATTATCAAATTTGGTCAATTCGTTTTAATTGTCATAAGAACGAAACCTATGTGCATTGTGAGAATCGGTCTATAATACCATATAGTCCCCATGCAAACTTCTTTCTTTATGTCCATAAACCATTTAATCATTTGACCCAAAATATCTTAATGCAAATTTAATATGTTTGAATCTGTTCAACTTCCATTTAAATATCAATCCCTAAAATATTTAAGCTATTTTATCCTGTTTAATGTTAATATAATTTAAAATTTGGCGACCTTGCCTTTAATCCCTTTAAGACAAAATATCCATAGATTTGGTGTATCTTTATAACATTCAGTACAAATAACTCTTACATGAATCATATTTTGATTTTTATGCATATTTTTAAAAAAAATTCTAGTACATATTTTCAAATTATTAACATTTTAACGTGGCTGCATTACTGCTGTGTTGTTGTCAAATAATACTGAGGCAATTAACCGAATGAAATTTAAGTGTTATTTTGTTTTGGGAGTTTAATTTTTAAGGCAAATACCCAAATTGGGTAATTAAGCGTAAGGCAATTAAACGTGGATTTATGTTTGAAAAATGGAAGAAAAAAAAACGGGGACTTAAAACTCGAGGTAAACAATCATTAAAGGCATTTAAGCGTGGGCTAATTAGCCGAGTTGTACTGTATTGTAGAAATTACAAACGGAATGAAAAACTTATATACAGGTATGTATACTCTTTCCACCTGTGGTGAAGGTTAAAAAACAAGCCACTTTAAGAAAACATATTATTCAAACAAAAATACTAATTAATTATTTACTCATTAGATCTTTTTGTTAAATGCATAAATATTTTATTTGGTTTAGTTCTTAATTTTACTTTTGTGGATAAGAATACACATTTAAAAAAAATAATGTATGTTAAAACAACTAGAGTATCTATAAGTTATATTCGGTTGTGCCGAATCTTGTATACCCTTTACCGCTCTTTTACAGAACTAATATTTATTTCGGGAGGACATTTCTACAGGGACTATGTAAGACATTAGATCTACTTAGACCGTTTGACATGAATTGTCCACTTGACTGATTTTTAAAACTAAACAAATCACATCTATACACGCAAAGAAAAAACATGGATGTGGTAAACATATTCTAAGAGCAACATATTATGATAAGAATTATGATTGTAGTCACCATATTAAGATTATTATTGAAACATATTATGACTCAATATACTTGTAATATGTCATCATAATATTTTTCCCTTAATCATATTATTATTCTGTTAATCATACTAAGTTAAGAAGTAATCAAATTATTGTCATGTTAATCATAATAAGCTAAGAAATTTATCATATTATTGTCATGTTAATCATAATAAGCTAAGAAGTAATCATATTATCATCATGTTAATCATAATAAATTTAGAAGCAATCATATTATGATACAGCACCTTTCATAGCTGTCATAAAAATACAAAATAAATTTAAATATTTTTGAATCGATTTTTTATTTTGTGGCTTTTTACAATTTTTCTTAATGTTAATCAAATAGCGGAGTTCAATATAAGGCTTGCAAAAGAGCAAATGAAAAATCTGTGGTTTTCATGGGCAACCGCGTGTGTCCATTTTTTGATTTTAAGGTGTTGATGCCATATTGCCTAATTTTGAACGCTCTTTATATTTTTTTGAAAAAAGATGGATCAATTCCGTTTTGCAACGTAATGACAAAATTTAAAATGTGTTGTTCGGCTTTCCTGAACAATTTGTTTTAAGACATACGCGGTTGCCCATGAAAACCACAGAAATATCGTAGCACTTTTGTAAAATATAACGAAATCTCTGTGTGGTTTGTTGTTGGATTTTACAAAAAACTATGATATTTTGCATTTGCACTATTACATCACTAATACTTGAATGAACTCCGCTAATATTTTAATTTTTTAATTTCTTTAAACTTATTTTTTTTATGGAATTTTATCTTTTAATTGTTTAACCGCTCACAAATAAAAAAACGACACAACTTCTTCAAAATTATTTTACAAATGGCGCTAACATAATATGATTAGAGTAAAAATAGTTTGATTGCATCTTTAACATAATATGATAAATGCATAGAAAGTTATCATGTTATGGCTATTAAATATCATGATATGGTTGTGAGAAATATAATATGTTTAGAAAGTTATCATAATTAAGTTGTTAGAAAAATAATTATTTTTCGGTCAACAATACTCAAATTCATAATTGCGATAAACATTGATATGTTTACAGTAACTATAATATTGTTGATATTAAATAAAAATAAATAGTTATTTGTGTACGACAACAATATATTGTTACATTAAACATAGTGTTGTTGCCGTAACCATGCCCAACCATATTTTTTCTCTGCGTGTTCTAATATAAACAGGCAATTGTATTGTACAATATCAATTGTGTGGGTACCTAAAAATAATAAAAATAAGGTAACAAACGGAATGACAACTTTAATATGTATAACCTTTTCAGCTGTGGTGAAGGGTATAACAAATAAAAAAGCATAGTCGAGCAAGCCAGAGCATATGATAGTCTAGCCAAGGCCAACAGCTGTGCTTATATTAAAAAAAAAAAATAACGAAATTTTTTTAAATAAATAATACAATTAACCAAAGTAAAGTTAATTCAACACACAATTTTAAGAAAACATAATTAAAAAAATAATAAGGGTTTTCATGATATCGCTTAAAATTGCGATTTGTGCCAATGGGCACAATTTTAATTTTTGTGTAATTTTAAGCAATTAGTGTCTGTTTTGTAAGAAACGTCAAAAATAAATTTAAAAAAAAATGTTTAATTAACAAGATTTTGTCAATATTTTTTTGGGAATACAAAATTTATTATAAATAAGTATGACATGCTAAATTCTCAATTTTTCATATTTGATAAATACACTGAAATTTATTTTTGATGGGATAATCTATTCCTATGCGCATTTCACTGGTTGCTTAGACCAGATCATCAGGAAACTTCATTCAAAGATTTTAGAGAAAATTAAAGATATCATACAAATAAAAAATATTTAGCGAATAAGAATTATAAGCACCAGTTTTACTTGTAACAACTTAAGTAAAAACAACAACAATAAACAGTGAGTTTATCTTTTCTTACATTCCCCACTACAATTAGTTGGAATTCTCCCAACATTAATTGTTATCAAAAATGCATAAAGAAAGCCAAAGAAAAATGTTCTCAAATTTTTGCAAGAGTTTATAATTTGTGATTTAAAAACACTTCAAGTTTTCATTGAAACCGACGGTAAGTATTAAAAACAAATCTGTTTATATAAATACACAATTGAACAGCGCAAGTTTACAAGTTAAAAATGGCAAGTTGTGTAAATGAATTCTCATACAGTTTTTGACAGTTCATACGTGAGTGCCTAAAAATGCACAGATTGCGAGACTTTTAAGCGATATCGTGAAAACCCTTAATATTTATACATTTTATTTGCGCATTAGATATTTTTGTCTATCTTTTTTTTGATATGGTTATTTTATACTTTTAATGAATAAATAATTAAAATTAGTTTGAATTCAGAACAAGTAAGGCTGCTAACTTTGGATCACCCTGAAGCTAAATCAACAAACTTTGGCTTAAACACTATTTCTTATACGAATAAAAAAAATTTTCGCTATCAAAAATCGGCCTTACCGATCAACTGTTTCACCCATTCCCCATAACAAATGTTTACACATGAGCTGTGGCTACGATGGTGGCCTGATAAGATAAGCTAAGTTTAATAAAAAATTTTCCTACAAAAAATATTTGTTGTACTTTTGTTTTTCTTTAAACCTTTGGCATGTACAGTAGACCGGGTCGACCTCCATACAAAAAAAAGTTGTGCCAGTCACCCCCTAGAATGAGAGATATCTCAATGAAGTTTCTAAAACATGAAAAGTCCCCAAATACAGCCCTTTTGGTTTTTTATATGTAGCGCTGCCATTTAAAGTCCGATCTAATCATACCGCATATATTTGTTCATGGCTTGACAGTGACTTCATGTTTGCCTTTGGTGACTTTTTAATCCGACCTCAAACTCTGGGCGCCACTTATGCCATCTCGGTTCCTTTCCCGAAATGTCCAATTTTTGCGAGCCAAGAAAGTCCTTCTAAAACTAAGTATGTGTAGGTTTGAATTTGCTCATTTTTGTGACACGCCTCTAATAAAGCCCCTTTTTTCACACACATATTACATTAAACCAGGTGGAAACCAATTCAAACCAAAAAAATTCCGTCAGTCACACTTTATAATAAAAGGTATAGTTTGAAAAACTTAAAAAATTTTTGCCACGCCCTAAAATGCAGCGCTTTTTGTTTTACATATATAGCATCATCATTTAAAGTCAAATTTCTCGTAAGGCTAATGCTAATTGTTAATGGCTTGAATACGGTTTTATATTTGTATTTAATCCTTTTTTATACCCTCTACCTAGAGTTTTTTTTTCCCGGACTTTTTCGATTCCCGGGAAAGCGGGAATTTTTTTTAAATTTCCCGGGATCCCGGGATCCCGCTCCATATAAATAATACAAAGTAAATTTTGTTATTAATAAATGAAAAAACTTTTATAAAAAAACGAAAGGGAACTTGTTTACAAAGAAACTAAAATAAATGGTTCCATACCAAAAACCCAGTAAAAAATTCGCTAACTTTTTCAAAATGAATAGCTTCTTTAACTCATTATTTAGCAGCTTTCTTCTATAACTACATCTATAACAGCTTCTATAACTACTTTTTTCTGGATGTATTAGAGTAAAAAAAATAATGACTTGCTTTTGAATGCGTTCTTTTTGGGACATCCATTGTTAAATTCATTGGTTCTTTCAGTAGAATTGTAAGTAGTGCTCTTATGTTTTTCTGATTACTCAACACATTCTTTTGTAGGCGAAGTTTTTACTGGGAAATTATTCGAAGATTGAAATAGGAACTTGAATTATTATTACCTCACGCCTTTGTTCCCTATTATTATGCTTTTATTCAGTATTTTTATGCTCTGGATACAAGATAAAAAGATAACATAAACATAACAATTTAATTCATAAAACAATAATAAAAACAAAATAAAAATAAGGTACTCAAGATATGAGATCAAAAAGTTAATTCATAAAATAGATAAAATATTTTAAAAATATATATAACATTTTTAAACGGCTTAGGAAATAACTTTCTGACACACTCAAAGCGCTTAGTAAGTCGTCAAAAAGTATATTCCTGATTTTATTTACTAATTATCATGTTTCCGAAAAATTTCGTTCATTTTTTATCCAGGTTGGACAAATATTTAAAAGTGCACCGTTGTAGCAAGCTTCGGATTCACAATTAGAAGCAATTTTTTCTTTTTTATAAACAACGTCTATATGAGTCAAATGTATGTCAAGGTTGATGCAAAAAAAGCATCAACCGGACTGCTTCTTACAAACCTTTTCATTTCAATAGGTCCATTTGTAATCTTTAGGACAATGTGTTTTTCAAGTTGTATTTATGTTGTAGTATCTTACACGAGTTTCCAAAATGTTATTTTATTTCGGTTTCCCCGCACTTCACGGATATATAAACCAACACAAATTGAAATTGAAAATTTGTGTTTATCACCTAATAAACATATCGCTCCTTCATTGCATCATGGTCATATCTCAAAATTTGAAGTAAGTTTAGCAAAGTTTTCCTTCATACCTTCTCGTATTATATCTCAAACTGAAACGAAGTTATAGCAAAATATATATTTAAATCGGTACATTTTGAAAACTTTAATCGCATTTTGCCAAGATCGTTTGTTGTTGTAGATATGACTATGTTGCAATAAAGGAGCGATATGTTTAGGTATCTCCTATTTTTAAGACTTGTTCATGGACAATGAAACTTTACTGTATGCATCTTATTTTGAATTAATGTACTTTATTAACGCTTCACTTCACTAAATGTAATAATTATCAACTGTTGCACTGCCAATTCTGCTTTTAGTAGATTTATTGAATCAGGAGACATTGATTTACGTATGTACTCACTTCTTGTAATGGATCTAATCGACAACCCATCTACAGATGCTAATTTTTAGAGAATAGAAAACTAAATTTCAAAGTATAAATAGCTATTTTCTGAAATTATGAGGAATTTTTTATTTCCCGGGATCCCGCATGAAAAATCTCGGGAAAACGGGAAATAAAATAATTGAAAAATTAAAAAAACCCTACCTCTACCACAATGAGTTGTGAAGAGGGTTTACTAAGTTTGTCATTCCGTGTGAAACTTGTTTATTATTAATCTCAAACACCATAAAGTATATATATATTCTGCCTCCATGAGTAATTCTAAGACGATTTAGCCATGTCCGTCTGCTGAAAACACGCTCACTTTTGAAAAACTCAAAAGAAATTAACAAACTTGGTGTGAAATTGCTTGTAGTTATCCTAAGCTGTTTGAGATTGAAATCCAGCAAAATCAGTTCAGTAGGATCAGATAATTGATAATTTTGTTACAAAAACTAACATAAGTGGTGGAACAATGCACGGAATGATATAAGATTTTGCAGAAATTCGTTTTATTCGACTGGAATTCACGCTGTGAAATTTCGTGAAGATCGGTCTTTGATTTACCCTAGGCCCCATATAAACCCTACTCCCAGAAAACAGTTTAGTACGCCTAAAACCGTAATATATAACTCTATCATTACAAAATTTGGCACAATACAGTTTTATAGGACTAGAAAGGATGCTGTGAAATTTCGTGAAAGTCGGTACATAATTTAACCTAGGCCCCATATAAACCCTACTCTCGGGAAACAGTTTAGTACGCCTAAAACCGTAATAAATAATGCTATCAGAATAAAATTTAATACTTCACAGTTTTATAGGACTAGAAATCACTCTAATAAATTTCGCGATGATCGGTCCATAATTTACTTTAGGCCCCATATAAAGCCCGTTCCGGTAAATTAATTAAATAAGCCTAAAACCGTAGCAGATATTGATATTGCGGTAAAATTTCTTCCAACTTAGCTTCATATGGCCAGAAAAAATGTCATGCAATTTTGTGGTATACGGTCAATAATTTACCTTAGATCCCATAAAACTTATTTCAAAGCTGTATTGAAATTTATGGCGCATATTCAAATATTAAAATAAATTAAATGTCGATAATATTTTGAACGATATATTCTGTAATTAATTAAAAAGCTTATAAAACTATTAAAATCTCATTTTTTGTTCTTTAAAAAATTAACGCAAATTCTAAAAAGTTGTTTTTTGGTTATAATAATATAAAAATCAATTAAAATAATAATAAAAATATTCAAAAGAATTTTATCGACTAAGAACACATCTCTAGTTTACTTTTTTATGGATTTTTTTTTGGTGCAGCAGAAATTCATTTCAAACACAAATTATAATTGCAGCGTGTTTTATACGTGTTAACTGTTTTTTGTCATGTTTTTATCTGTTATTATTTTAATATCTCTTATAATTCTTTCCATTTATTTTTTATAACCACTTCAAAAATGTTGTACTTTTGAAATAAATTATAAAATGATATCAACCAGCTGTTCTTTGAATGTATTAGTTAGTTGGCATTTAGTTACAGCTTTACCTATAATTAAGTGTAAACTTTTTATGCTGCAAGTAATCATCTGTGAATAGCTTAAATAGGTACTTAAAAAAGTTTACACTTGGTAATGATTTATGAATATGCGCCTATGTTTTTGAACAAGATCTGCTTCACCGCCGCCGAGAAACAAGCAAAGGGCTAGTCATCAGTCATCATAGCAGTCGCCGTTATGTGTGTACGGGGTGCTACCTTTCACATCTGAGGCGTCGATAATAAATTAAGCAGTGCCAAAGAGCAATAAAAGTATTGCGACATTTGGCTACAGCGATGGTAAATAGCGCATTTTGACTATTGACACTGATGCAGACATTTCAATTATAAGACCTGACTTGGTAAGAGGAGCTGTCGAACCACTAAGCGGAGTGAGCTGGCGAACAGCTACACGTGAGCCTGCTACTGTCTTTGGCAAAACACGTGTCGTGTTAAGAAGTGAGTTTCTTTTGGCTGACATATGGGAAAACAAATTATGTATTTGTGTGATAATGAAATACCCCTGGATGTTGGGTATGAAAGTGAGGGTCGTGTAGAACAGCCTCTCGCTTGTACTCGTCTGGAATCGTCAACTCTCAGAAATGTTGATAAACGTGAAAAAGCGGCTGCTCATGTAAGACAGCTTTGTAAATTGGAGGCCAGGCACTTTACGTAGTCCGATAGAAGGGGATGCATCAGTGAAGGTTGCTTGTTTCAGGTAGAGCCCAGTAAAGACTGGATAACGGCGAAAAGATGGGAGCCCGTACTGGCCAATGGTATGAGGGCCAAGGGTATGGGTGGAAAACCAAATTTTAAGGTTGAAGCAGAGAAATCCTTACGATCTTAAAAAGTTCGTCCGTGGCCGCAGTAAGTTGTCCAGATACGATTTAGCGCTAAATTCGGAAGGATTTAAGGCCAGTTAGTTTTGCTTTTTAATCCCCAACGGAAGAAGGGATTATCCGCCAAACTACAGACACATTGGGGTCGGCCATAAAGGTGATACAAAAGTTAAATGACGTTCTATATCGAATACAAAAGTCCAAGCGCCAAAATAAAAGTTCTTCATTAAGAACGATTAGCCCCTTATGGAAAAGATGAATCCGTGCCTAATCGGCACGAATAGACTTAAGTGGGGGGCAGTGTTACGAAAGTAACTCTAGTTAAGAATGTTTTTAATTTATTAGTTATTTTGTATTTGTTAGTTATTTAATTACTTTAAATTGTTATTGTATTAGTTATGTAAAAATCACTCTACAGAATTTTCTAGTACAAATGTTATGTTAAAATTTTTATCCATAATTGAACTTCAGCCCAACTGTAATTCATTGTTAAGCCTTAAGGTATACCTTAGTTTATTGATGTATAATAGCTCAATTTAAAATCAAATTAAATGTAAGCCTAAAGCTAAGATCCCACTATCGGCGCAATGTACCAATTTTTGTCGTATTTCATGTGCCAATAGTATGAACGGTCAAAATTTTTTAATATGCGACAATCTGTGCCGAAATTGTGCTGACTGTGGACAATCAAAATTAACCTTGATGCGCCGATATTGTGAACACTCTTTTGCACAATGTGGAGCAATAAAATTGTTTAATATGTACCGATTTTTATCGGCCACTTGTGTGCCGATCACAGTCGCCAATCAGCGCCGATACAAGGAATGACAAAACGAAATGTTTAAATTGAACCAACTGGCTACTAAAATTTTACTTTTTTGAGCTTAATTGTATCAAAATTACATTTGTTTTATCTATTACTAGCTGGACCCGGTCCGCTTTGCTTGCCCTTAGTAAAGATTTAAAATTTTATAAAATATGAACGTTGATTTTCAAAACAATAACAAAAAAAAAAAATAAAATAATAAATGTTTTACTTACCAGCAAATGCTTTTAGATTCTTCATGTTTGTTTAAAATTATTGAATACCCTAACCGCGTATTTGAAAAATATTTATGGAAGTGGAAATAGACTTTTGTAAACTAAAATTAACATAAATGTTTGGAATAAAACTGGCTATTAAACCATATAAATTCTTTTTTTCATTTTGGTGATTTTAGCGAATTTTAGTGAATTACCGCTGAATTGATAAATGAATATTGATAAAGATTTAGTTACATACCATGCATCTAAATTTTAAAACATTATGTTTAGCGATTACGACGAAAATGACAAAAATATAAAAACGTGGTGCCATCTATCGGATAAATACGAAACTACACAGAAACACTCCTCATGCCTCATACATCAAACACACAAATTTTGGTCAAAGTCGGTGCAGTAGTTTCTGAGTTTAGCGATTACAAACAAACACGTCTCTTTTATATATATAGAAGATAGAAGATAGAAGATTTATGTATTAAAACTTTCAATAGCACATTCGTACTGTTAAATGAAAGAAAACAATTTGCTTTAACTAAAACATTGCAGTTGTATCGATGTTGCCATCCCTGGTTTGTAAACATCTATTTACAAAACAACAAGTAAAAAAAACGAACAGCAGTTAGTTTGAATAAAATTGAATACATTTTTTATTTTATATCAATATATTATTTAAAATTGTTAGGAAACATAATGGAATATTCAGTCGGAGAATTTTGCAAATTTCTAAAGTAAAATTATGTCTGCCAACAAGCAAATAAACAAAAACATATGATTTAATTTGCCCAAATAGCACGATAGTGTGACCGCATTGTGCCGCAATTGAGTTTTGGCCGATATGAACCGAAAAAAATTTTCACAATGTGCGACGATAATGGGACCACCCAAGAACAAATTGTGCAATGTTATTAAAAATGCGCCGATATAGCACGATAAAAATCGTCACAGATTGTGCAATTTGAGCCGATAGTGGGATCTTAGCTTAATGCTTTAAACACATTCGAGACAGCAAGCTACCGACTTCAATATGTCTAAACTAGAATTCATGTGTGCATATGGAAATGATTATTTTAACTACGACACGGATACATGGCTGCAGGTTGTTGTCTGTGCTTATTTTGTCGTTGTAGTCAAATTAAACTTATTTCTATTTTTGTCCACTACAAAACAGAAAAAGTGCTGCTAATATAAGAAAATATTTAAAAAATAAGTGCTTAAATTTTTTTTTTTTTTTTTTTGCTTAACAGAAAAGAATCGGCATGAAACAAGAATATTAACTCGGCTCAACACCAAATTGTTATTTATTTAATTTGTTTTATATCCTTGAAAGAAGTTCTATAGGAAGATGTTTTTCGCGCCAACGCTTCTAGTTCAGGAGTTATATACAATATAGGTCGTAAAAGTTTCAAAATACTTTATCCATATCTCTTTAGGTATAAAATGAATGTATAAAATATGGGAATCAATTCTTTAAAGTGTGTTCCACATGGCGTTTATGGCATACCGATTAACCAATTAAGAGCCAATTTTATATATTTATACTCCGTGGCTGACTTTTTTTTACAAAATTGGCTCTATCTTTAAATCATGTCGATATAACAATAAAATTTAAACCCTAAGATATTTGCTTAATAAAGTTTTTCTGAATTGCGGTTTTTCGGCGTTGCGGAACACTTATTATTTATGTACATTAGGGTGACCGTTATTTTTTTTTGTCGTATTTTCACTTGGGAAACCCCTTAGATTGATTCCAAATTAGAAAAAAACGATATATAAAAAATTTTAGATCGTTTGCGTTGGTATTGGGCGTGCCTTGAGCCCACAAAGTTTGCTAAAAATGCTATTTTTTTCACTATGGGTCGCTTTAATTGTTGATAACTTCAGTAATATTTATTTTAGAGAAAAACCTTATTCACAAATATTCTAGGGCTATATCTTATGAACAATGTTGCTCTGTATTAGTTTTCTTTAACATTAATATTTAATCCAGAAAAAACCAAATTAAAAAATAACACCGAAATTTTCACATATCTTCGCATTCTTTGCCTGGTGATTACACTACGTGGCAAATTTTCAACAAAGTCGTGACCAAATGAATCTGGCAACTAATCTTTATGTAAAACTTTCCCCTGAATCCGAATATGAAGTCAGAATTGTCAAAAGTGGAACAGTTTTTGAGATATTCCAAAATAACCGTTATTTGTGTTTTTAAAAAATATGATGTGACTGAAATGCAATATCTTCAAAAATTTTTAACGGACTATGTATTTTTTTCTTTTTATTGAGAGGTTATAAAATTTCTTAAATAACCATGAGTCGTTTGTGAAGATGAGTCATTAAATGGCAGAGTTATAGTGGACAAAAGTACATAGAGCCGCAATCCTATTTGGAAATCACAAATATGACAGAATTAAGTCATATATTCAAAGCTAGATGTGATTAATTGAGTTGAATAAAACAAGGATTCAGCAAAACTGACCTTGTATATGCTCCTTATGTAATCTAAACGAAACCGAAAACATTCTGCATTTTATAGCCAAATGCCCTATATTAGAACAAATAAGATTCCAAAACTTTAAAAAAAACTATCGTAACAGAAAATGAGTTGATTAATATTCTTAATGGTAAAGACAATTTTCAATATTTATCCCGCTATATTTTAAATGCGATAGGCTACAGGAAGATATTAATAACTGAATTTAATTAGTAATTTTTACGTAACATAAAACAATATTTGTAAAATATATAACAACCTTTTCCGACAGACGACGTCATGTCATAGTCGTATGTTCAATTTTGATTACTTAAAATGAATTCAAAATAAAGAACAATTAACTAACTAAGACCCCTTTCAGACTCGGCAAGTTAGTTGCGCAAGTTACTTGCCGACAACAACAAAGTCTGTAAACATTTTTTTTCTTTACTCCGACCTTACCGCTAACGTCTACAAACCAAGAGTTGCGCAAGAGACTTGCGCAAGTAACTTGCCGAGTGTGAAAGGGGTCTAACTAACTAGTGAACAAAACTTCAAACTTCATTAAAATTTTATGATTTTGTTCAAATTTGCTCTTTTCAAGTTATTGTTTTTTAAACCAAAAAATAAAATTTTTTTAAGTTTTATCACTTACGACATTAGCCTATTCAATTCGAACATTTGTGTCGAATAGGATCCAGATCGGTGCAAAAATTACAAGGTTACAAAAGATTAATTGAATTTACCCACTTTAATTAATTTAATTAATCTAATGTCGCATGCAATAAAACATTAGGATTTTTAAAACATTAGATTAAAAAGAAAAACTTGAAAAGAGCAAAATTGAACAGAATCATAAAATTTTCAATGAAGCTTGATTTTTGTCCCTTGTAACTCTGTCATTTCTTGACCAAACTTCTCTAGCAACCCATTTTTATTTTAGTAATTTTATAACCTCTCAATAAAACGAAAGAAAAACATAGTCCGTTAAAAATTTTTGAAGATATTGCATTTCAGTCACATCATATTTTTTAAAAACACAAATAACGGTTATTTTGGAATATCTCAAAAACTGTTCCACTTTTGACAATTCTGACTTCATATTCGGATTCAGGGGAAAGTTTTACATAAAGATAAGTTGCCAGATTCATTTGGTCACGACTTTGTTGAAAATTTGCCACGTAGTGTAATCACCAGGCAAAGAATGCGAAGATATGTGAAAATTTCGGTGTTATTTTTTAATTTGGTTTTTTCTGAATTAAATATTAATGTTAAAGAAAACTAATACAGAGCAACATTGTTCATAAGATATAGCCCTAGAATATTTGTGAATAAGGTTTTTCTCTAAAATAAATATTACTGAAGTTATGAACACTTATAGCCAACCATAGTGAGAAAAATAGCATTTTTAGCAAACTTTGTGGGCTCAAGGCACGCCTAATAACTATGCAAACGATCTAAAATTTTATATATATAGTTTTTTTCTAATTTGGAATCAATCTAAGGGGTTTCCCAAGTGAAAAAACGAAAAAAAAATTGTCCATATAACTTGCGGTCACACTAATGTACATATTACAATAATTCAATCAGCCCAATCATGAATAAAAATTCCCCGGGAGTTTTTCCCTTTTTCTACTTTTACAATTGAATTAACATAGAAAAAATGAGAGAAGAGAGAGAAGGGAGAAAACTCCCGTGGAATTTTTATTCATAATTTGGATGAATATGTAAGAAGTACATAAATTATTACCAGATATATATTTTTAATCAAACTTTTAAATAAATTTACTTATTTTCCAAAATAAAATTTTTTAAAGCCTAATAAATTTAAAATTTTATATGATGAAGTTACTAATAATATGGTATATAAAAGATTGAAGTGTTCTTCCCTAAAGATATTATGTTTTAATAAATATGTATATTGACAAAACTTAAAGTTTTGTAGAAAAATCTTTCAAGAAATATTAATTTGAAAATTGGCCCTTAACAGGCTAATAAATCGGAATTTTTTAAAGATCAAGTGAAAGCCATTTCGAAGAAGTTTCTTATAATACCACAACTTCTTAGATCCAGCTTTTAATTAAAAAGTTATTGATAAAAGGTACGTTCGTAAATGCAGTTGTTGGGTATCACTTGCGCCGAAGTAAAGTTTAATGTTCGTGAAAGCATCACTTGTAAGAAACTTGGGATCACTCTCATATGTCAAAAGTTTTTATGCAGTAATGCCGCAGCTCTGCACTATGCACTATGCATTATGCATTAAATACATTCACCACAGCAGGCTACACGAACACAATACTACAAATGCTGCTGGCTGAAATTTTAGTCGTGTAGTCAGCTACTGAATTATGCATTAAACACATTCACCACAGCAGGCTACACGAACACAATACTACAGATGCTGCTGGCTGAAATTTTAGTCGTGTAGTCAGCTACTGATTATGTTGAAGACGGCAGCTACAATTAAAAAAATACAAACAGCTGTTTTTGTTTACTATGTCTTTATATTTCAGTGGTGCCACTATCATTTTTTTTTCTTTTATAAAATGGAAAAACATGCATAATTGCAGACTCTTATTCAAACCTAATTTAAGATTATCAACAAATGAATTTATTTAAAAAAAATTAAAATATTTTAATTTGGTTGTTTTTGTAACTAATAAACAATATAATTTTAACGGCAGATTAAGCAAAAAATACATATAAAATGCTTTAAAAATAAGAAAATTTGTTCCTTCAACACACGTGGTATAGTTCGTAAAAGTTTCAGAACACTTTGGGTACGTACGTAAATGCATTAAAACTATGTATCACTGCTGCAGTGATGCAAAATGTTGTTGCAATTGTGTTGCTGATACTTTGCACAACAGCTGTGCAAAGTTAGAATTTTTGAAATTTTAAAAGTTTAATAAGCAAAAATTTAATAATAATAAAAATGCTTTTTACAATAAAGATGACAAATTTAATTGAAAAAGTAACAGTTTTCTTATAAATGACGATTAAACGATTTCTTTTTTGTCAAAAGTTATTTTATGCGTCATTACTGCATAAAAACTTTTGACATATGAGAGTGATGCCAAGTTTCTTACAAGTGATGCTTTTACGAACATTAAACTTTACTTCATCGCAAGTGATACCCAACAACTGCATTTACGAACGTACCCTTTATCAATAACTGTTTAGGTAAAAATTGGATCTAAGAAGAAGTGGTATTATAAGAAACTACTTCGAAATGGCTTTCACTTGATCTTTAAAAAATTCCGATTTATTAGCCCGTTAAGGGCCAATTTCAAAAATAAATATTTTTTGAAAGATTTTTCTACAAAACTTAAAATTATGTCAATACACATATTTATTAAAACATAATAAGGGTCCTCGTGATATCGTTTATAAGTCTCGTAATCTGTGCAAACTGTGCATTTTTACGCCCTCGTAAATGAACTGTCAAAAATTGTATGAGAATTCATTTACACAAACTTGGTAAATTTGCCCAACAATTTTGACTCGTAAACTTGCGCTGTTCAATTGTGCATTTATACATACAGATTTTTTAGTGCTTTTAACGTCGTTTTCACTGAAAAATCCAAGCAAATTTGTCTTTTTGCTTTCTTTGTGCGTTTTTAAAAACAAATTTCACATATTAATCACAAATTTCAACTTTTGATTTGATATTTTTGAATTTTCTTTTTTAGTTTATTTTTTTTTATAGACATTTCTTACAAACTGACATTAATTGTTTAAAATTACACAAAAATTAAAAAAGGTTCTTCATGAAACGAGTCTCGCAAGTTTGCCCATTTGCACAAATGGCAATTTTAAGCGATATCATGGGGACCCTTAATATCTTTAGGAAAGTACACTTAATCTTTTATATACCATATTATTAGTAACTTCATCATATAACATTTTAAATTTATTAAGCTTTAAAAAATTTTATTTTGGAAAATTAGTCAATTTATTTAAAAGTTTGATTACAAATATATATCTGGTAATAATTTATGTACTTCTTACATATTCATCCCAATTATGAATGAAAATTGCCCGGGAGTTTTCTCCCTTCTCTCATTTTTCCTATGTTAATTCAATTGTAAAAGTAGGAAAAGGGAAAAAACTCCCGGGGAATTTTTATTCATGATTGGGCTGATTGAATTATTGTAATATGTACATAAATAATAAGTGTTCTGCAACGCCGAAAAACCGCAATTCAGAAAAACTTTATTAAGCAAATATCTTAGGGTTAAATAATTATTGTTATATCGACATGATTTAAAGATAAAGCCAATTTTGTAAAAAAAAGTCAGCCACGGAGGATTTATATATAAAATTGGCTCTTAATTGGTTAATCGGTGTGTCATAAACGCCATGTGGAACACACTTTAAAGAATTTTCCAATGGTTTCCATATTTTATAGATTCATTTTATACCTTAAGAGATATGGATAAAGTATTTTGAAACTTTTACGACCTATAACTCCTGAACTAGAAGCGTTAGCGCGAAAAACAAATTATATAAATAACAATTTGGTGTTGAGCCGAGTTAATATTCGCCGATTCTTTTCTGTTAAACAAAAAAAAAAAAAAATTTAAGCGCTTATATTTTAAATATTTTTTTATATTAGCAGCACTTTTTCTGTTTTGTAGTGGACAAAAATAGAAATAAGTTTAATTTGACTACAACGACAAAATAAGCACGGACAACAACCTGCAGCCATGTATCCGTGTCGTCGTGAAAATATTCATTTCCATATGCACACATGTATTCTAGTTTTGACATATTGAAGTCGGTAGCTTGCTGTCTCGAATGTGTTTAAAGCATTAATTAAAGCATCCACAACGTTATTTGATAGATTTTCAGATATTTTTCATGTTTGTTGTCAATGCAACAGTTCAGGCTCAAGCTTAGATGTTAGTAGGTGTTTATGTTCATCAGCTATTTGCGGTTTTCAAAGTTTTGTATCTGTATATGACTTGATTACACTTTGAGGTAGAAGTTTAGATATGTTCAATACATTTAGGATATCTATTGGGAAAGGTGTTTTGAGATCTTCTAAAATAAATTCAATAAGAGGAATGTAACCTACATATCGGTAGTAATCTTCAAAATTTTGGATGCGATTATTTCGTTCAAATCTTGTCTTTTCGATCGGAACCTCGATTAGAACGCAAATAACTTTAACTTTTTCAAAAATCGCTTTAAATTGTTCTTTGGCTTTATTTCTTTTCTCTTCATGGCACATGATTAAAGTTTTGATAAGGCTTGATCCTTTTTGAGGATCTATATCGTGCTTTTGTAAAATGATACTAAGCGGCTGTGTTACAATAAGTATCACACTTAATATGTGTACTAAGTGAGTTCCTTACTATAAGGCTTTTGATGAAGTATCTCTGCCTTTCCACTCAGATCCACCCATCTCGTCCCGCATAATGTAGAGAGTTTGGCTCCCAAATACTTTGTTCAAAACTGCGTTTCGCTTGGGATGATTATATTTAAAAAATTTTATCGTTTCTTTTACCAAAAATATAACTTTTTGAATTAATGGCACTTTATTGCTTTTAGAAATTGAGTTGTTTGATTTATAGGAATAGCAAGGCGTATGTTTCGCGTTTGTCGCAGTTTCCAGAATTTTTTAACAGGTCCATTTTCTGTTGACATCAGAGGAAACCCATCTGTTCCAACTCCTACACAATTTTTAGGTCAAGACCAAAATTTGTCAAAGCTTTAAGAACTATTGAACATAGTACCTTCGCATCAGTTGACACATCAACGTCATTATTAATATCCTTTGACGCCTCCTCTTCAAATGCGTTTACAACAAAGCCAATAAATTCTTCTCTAACAACTTTTTGTTGTATGTTAAAATATCTAAAAGATAAGGAAATCTGGCTTTTCACCGACAAATCCGTGCTTTCGTCAAAAATTATTGAATAGTATTTTGATTCATATAACACATGTATACATAAATATTGCATATACTAAAGCTACGGTCACACTTATTAAATATTTGATCAAATAAGCGTAACCCCTACTTTAGTTAATAGTTAGTGAGATTTAAAATGGTCTTAATATTACAAAATAAACTAATTATACTACTAGACATAGCAAAAAACAGTTTTTTGTAAGATGTGGTATTTTAATCAAAATAAATATTGATATTAAGCGAAATGATTTTTTAGTTTGGTTGTTGGTCCCGTTTTTTTCGTCAAATATTTGATAAGTCTGACCGTAGCTTAAGGCATATTAATAATTCAACCGCATGCATTTTCAAGTCAAATGTTTACTCTTTGGATATAGGTCGCACCTGCTGGGATTGAATTAGAGTTTATTTTTTCCCGGACTTTTTCGTTTCCCGGGAAAGCGGGAATTTTTTTTAAATTTCCCGGGATCCCGCTCCATATAAATAATACAAAGTAAATTTTGTTATTAATAAATGAAAAAAACTTTTATAAAAAAACGAAAGGGAACTTGTTTACAAAGAAACTAAAATAAATGGTTCCATACCAAAAACCCAGTAAAAAATTCGCTAACTTTTTCAAAATGAATAGCTTCTTTAACTCATTATTTAGCAGCTTTCTTCTATAACTACATCTATAACAGCTTCTATAACTACTTTTTTCTGGATGTATTAGAGTAAAGAAAATAATGACTTGCTTTTGAATGCGTTCTTTTTGGGACATCCCTTGTTAAATTCATTGGTTCTTTCAGTAGAATTGTAAGTAGTGCTCTTATGTTTTTCTGATTACTCAACACATTATTTTGTAGGCGAAGTTTTTACTGGGAAATTATTCGAAGATTGAAATAGGAACTTGAATTATTATTACCTCACGCCTTCGTTCCCTATTATTATGCTTTTATTCAGTATTTTTATGCTCTGGATACAAGATAAAAAGATATCATAAACATAACAAATATATAACATTTTTAAACGGCTTAGGAAATAACTTTCTGACACACTCAAAGCGCTTAGTAAGTCGTCAAAAAGTATATTCCTGATTTTATTTACTAATTATCATGTTTCCGAAAAATTTCGTTCATTTTTTATCCAGGTTGGACAAATATTTAAAAGTGCACCGTTGTAGCAAGCTTCGGATTCACAATTAGAAGCAATTTTTTCTTTTTTATAAACAACGTCTATATGAGTCAAATGTATGTCAAGGTTGATGCAAAAAAAGCATCAACCGGACTGCTTCTTACAAACCTTTTCATTTCAATAGGTCCATTTGTAATCTTTAGGACAATGTGTTTTTCAAGTTGTATTTATGTTGTAGTATCTTACACGAGTTTCCAAAATGTTATTTTATTTCGGTTTCCCCGCACTTCACGGGTATATAAACCAACACAAATTGAAATTGAAAATTTGTGTTTATCACCTAATAAACATATCGCTCCTTCATTGCATCATGGTCATATCTCAAAATTTGAAGTAAGTTTAGCAAAGTTTTCCTTCATACCTTCTCGTATTATATCTCAAACTGAAACGAAGTTATAGCAAAATATATCTTTAAATCGGTACATTTTGAAAACTTTAATCGCATTTTGCCAAGATCGTTTGTTGTTGTAGATATGACTATGTTGCAATAAAGGAGCGATATGTTTAGGTATCTCCTATTTTTAAGACTTGTTCATGGACAATGAAACTTTACTGTCTGCATCTTATTTTGAATTAATGTACTTTATTAACGCTTCACTTCACTAAATGTAATAATTATCAACTGTTGCACTGCCAATTCTGCTTTTAGTAGATTTATTGAATCAGGAGACATTGATTTACGTATGTACTCACTTCTTGTAATGGATCTAATCGACAACCCATCTACAGATGCTAATTTTTAGAGAATAGAAAACTAAATTTCAAAGTATAAATAGCTATTTTCTGAAATTATGAGGAATTTTTTATTTCCCGGGATCCCGCAAGAAAAATCCCGGGAAAACGGGAAATAAAATAATTGAAATTCCCGGCAATTCCCGGGACGGGAAATCCCGGGAAAAAACTCTAGATTGAATGTAAAATAATAAGTATTTGAATACAGTAAACTAGATGTTTCATTGGAAATATATAATAATAACTATTAGGATTAAGATTTGGATACTTATTGAAAATTTCGTTAGAGATTCAATAAAAAAAAACATAAAAAACTCTGCTGGGATTTCCAAAAATTTTGTACATTAAAAAAATTTTATTATTGGAAGTTCTTGTATTATTGAAATAAACAAAATGTATTTTTATAATTTAGGGGGGGTGCACAGTGGTCCAAATGCTTAACCTAGCCGGAAGAAAGTCATAACTCGCTTTTGAAAAGCCGCATTGACATGAAACTTTGCACGTTCATAGATTTTATCAATAAAAACACTCACTAAAAAAATGGGCGCAATCGGTGAAATGGGCGTGGCAAATTTTTTGTTAAAAAATAAAAACAAATAATATACCTGTATTTTTGTAAAACATTATTTATTTATTTATCTAAAATTTTTGTATCACAAATTGTAATCTACAATAGCTATCCGTTTCATTATTCTGAAGCCCGATCTTATCAAAAACATGTGATACAACAGCATTAATTTTTTTATTTTGTTGTTTTTCACTATACCAAGCATCAAATAGTTCCCTCTTAGTAATGGACATTTTAAACTGTAAACCAAATAAAAAGCATATAGGCAAAAACTGGCAGCTAAATTTGAAAACATTGACAAGCTACCATTATACAGATTACAAAACCACAAATAATAGAATTAAAGTCTTATAAATTCCCATTTAAAACTCTAGTTGAATTTGGACATTGAACAAAATGTTAACATATAAGACACACACGTACAAAACTGCATTCTTTTTCTAAACAAAACATTTTATTTGAAATATAAAAATAGTAAAATTTGTTCCTACCTTTGTTAAATTAATTTCAGCAAAAAATTAATTTAAAAACTTTTTTCTTATTTTTTCACGACAACTTTAATTTCGGTACTAAATATCAACTGAGCTATAATAGAAAAACAAAACAGCAATTACGTGTGTTTAAAACAAGAAAGCAAACCTGAAACAGAAGTTAAATAAATAAAAAATGTACCGTTATGCACTGTGGGCACTTGTCAACTTATTATCAAACAAAATATTTAGTTTCGAAATAGTAAAAAAATTACTTTCTTCCGGCTAGATGGAGAACTTGGACCACTGTGGGGTGGGGATTTTCTTATTTCACCCCCCCCCCCTGAACCCGCGTCGGGGCATCATAAACTAAGGCATACTTTTAGGTGTTACAATAAATTATGATAACTTAAAAACCAACATTCTAGTATTTATAGTGGGGTTGAAGTACAATTATGCACAACAATTTTAACATTACATCTGTACATTGCTTTTTACACTAGAAGTGTGCATAGCTAATACCATAACATTTTAAACTAATAAAATAACTAATAAATACTAAATAACTAATCAATACAAGATAACTTATAAATACAACTAATTCTTAATTAATAATTACAACTAATTCTTGACTAAAGTTACTTTCGTAACAATATTAAATCATATTAAAAATAAAACAATAAAACAGCCTTCTACACTATTGTGAAAAAAACTAAACAAATTTGTGCATATCGTGCCGCAAAGAAGTTTAAGCGACAAAAACAAAATTTAACAGAAGTTTTTTTTTATTTTATTTCATATAAATTTAGCATGAAGGTTGTCGTAACGGTACCTTATATGAACATGACATTTTAGAAGATGATGCAAATTGCAAGTGATGTCGCTCAAGCTTTTTTGCGGTAATGCCTCGATATGTACATTAGACCGACTCAAAAAAAAGGTTGTTTATGGACCCCCCTCAAAACTAACTTATGAACATTCCCAAAATATTTTCACTCTAGCGATAATCTCCCATGAGCTAAACCGCGTCAAAAAAAGATCCAAGAATGGTATTTTTCGTGAAAAAAAAATCGTTAAATTTTTTTTTTGTCCAATGAATATAATATTTATTAAGGAAATCTTTGATTCTGCATTGAAACATTTTAAAAATCTGGCCACGGACTCGAGATAGCGAGATGTTTATGTCAGTTATTTTATGCTTTTCAATTGGATTTTAATGAAAATTTAAATAACTTAACCATTTTTTGTCCGATTTTCATTTCCAGTTGTCGGTAGAAAGGTGTTAACCACATGCAATTATTTTTTAAGATCTTATGATTCATTTTTAATGAAAAACTCTTGGATTTTTACAAAATTACAAAAGCTGTGCAGATTTTTAAAACATTGTATGTACACTCGGGATAAATCAAGTTTTTAATGATAACTTTAGGTACGGCTCGTACTCAAAAATTCAAGTACGAATAACACTAAAACGTACTCAAAGCAATCCTAAATGGGATTACTTTCTATTGTGTTTTCAAATAAAAGCTTATCAAAAAAAAGTACTCGTTTATTGATCAAATTTAATGATTAACTCAAAAGCATGACAATTCATTTTTTTTTTTTAATTATATGCGAAAAATACAAACAGGAAAAGCCACTAATTAACAACAAAAACATTGTTGCATATATGTATAAGTAGTAGATTGATGTACATACTCAACACTTTCGAAAATCGATCAATTTCTTGAAATAAGTATAAAATTCTTAAATAAAGTAAAAAAAAAGATTAAACTTTTCGTTGTGTTTAACCCTCCGGCTTACGCATATTTTTGTTTTCTATACACATTGAAAAAAGGTCTGGCCAAACTCATGTGGACCACAAAGAGTTAAAAAGTTAATTTTAACTCTTGCTGCTCATTTAGTTTATATTTTTGGTTATGTATGTACATAAGATTTTTAAAGTAAAAATGGGCATGATGTTGGTGTTTTATCATTCTCTAAAGTGTAATACCAGAAATTAAATCAATCATAATAATTGTTTCTTTCCAATTCGGGATAAAATCAACTTTTTTGATTCAATCTTAGTTTTACTTAAATCAATCTGATTTTCGGATTATTTCAAGTACGAAATCGGGATTGAATATGGACAATTTAAGTATTTTGCGATTGAAAATCCGTACTTGAATCAATCTTTCTGTACTTGATTTAAGAAAATCCGTTCACACCGTACTATTAATACCGCTTCGTATTGAGTTGAGTACGAATGGATTGATTTTTCTTTCGAGTGTATACTTATGGGAATTCACACATCGATAGAGGAAAAATTTTGATTCCAGCAGTATAAAAAACGTATTTTGAAAAAGATGTAAATTGGTGTAGTTAATCTTTCCTCTACAGAACTATTGTTATATTTGTTAGCACTGTTTGCATAACACAGTGAGACAAAAAAAATTAAGTGAAAATATCGAGTACAACAACAGTCTGTTTTTGGAATTTTCAAAACACCCCCAAAATATTGAGTTACGGGTAAAAAACCGGTTTTTCATACCCGTATGCATTTATCACCCTGTAACTTAGTTGAATACCAACCGATTTCGAACTTTTTGGCAGATTTAGAAAGAACAAGCTTAGACCTTTTGAACGGTATATATTTTCTTTAAGTAAATTTCAGATACATGTATGTATTTTTACACCAAATGTATTTTTTTACGTTTTTTTCTAATTTTTCTATTTTCGGGACGTTTTTACACAACATTTTTGTATAAGAACCGTGCTATTTATGGTTTTATTTAAAAAACATAATTAATTAGAAATAAAACGAGGGCTTGTGTTTAAAAATCCTTTGAAAATTGACTGATTTATTCAACTTTAAAAAAAACACATTTTTTACAAAAAAATTATTCCTTACGGTTCCGATCAAAAACGTTTGCTTGACCTTTTTCTTTTTAATTTAACGTCTTCAGTATCTTGTTTAAGGGACCAGCAATACTCTGAAAGCATTTTTATTTTATTTTTTCCTTCAAAACGTCTTTCCATTGCAATTTTTTCGTGATGAAAATGTTCGCCTTGTTCATCGCTAAACTGGCCTAGGTTGTCTGGAAAAAAGTCCAAATGCGAGTGCAAAAAGTGAATTTTTATAGACATGTTGCAGCCCATTTCACCATAAGCTTTTAAAAATTCATTAACGACCATGGCATAGTCGTCGCTTCTGTGACTCCCAAGAAAATTATCACAAAGCGCAACAAAACTGTTCCACGCGCGTTTTTCAACGGAACTCAACATTTTTAAAAATGTCTCATCTCTCATAACTTTACGAATTTGAGGTCCAATGAAAATACCTAAAATTAATCAGAAGAGATAAAAATGTTAAAAATGAATGCTTTTTCGAAGAAAATACACAAATACAAATACCTCCTTTTATTTTTGCTTCACTTAATCTTGGGAATATCGATTTAAGATGCTTAAAAGCTTCGCCGTTAATTTTAAGCTTTTTAACAAATTGTTTCATGTATCCTAATTTTAAATGCAATGGTGGAAGAATAACATTCTCAGCTTTAACTAATGGTATGTTTAGAACGTTTTTTCTACCAATTTGCTGCGACTCACGAGATGGCCATACTTTGCAATCATAGTGATTTTTTGCACGACTATCCCATTCACAAAGAAAACACGGATATTTTGTGTAACCACCTTGCATGCCAAATAAAATTGTCAATACTTTTAAATCACCTATGATTTTCCATTTATGTGTAGCATAGCTGACGAACAGGAGTATTTTTTGCATGACTTCGTAAGTTTCTTTTGTGGTAGTCGCATAGAAAATTGGAACTGATGGCAACCGATTTTCGTTATGTAATAAAACTGCTTTCAAACCTAAATATAAGATTATAGATAATCCACGATTTTGAAAATTACTTACTTTTACATGAGCCATCAATGAAAAGTCGCCATTCATCTGCATTATAATTGTAATTTAGTGCAGAAAATAATTTTGGAATATCACTGCAATACGTAAGATTGCTGTCACTTTTATCAGTTTCAAAGCTTTCTTCAAATAACAAAGTCCTCTCACTTTTTCTACAATATGTAATACGAAAGTCTGCTTCACCAAATTTCGCTGTTTTAATATTCGTTTGGCATATGACCAATATCCGCAAATAAGCCACAGATATAGCAAAATTTGTTACGCTTATTACACATTTTTATTTAAATTTTACACGATTTTGTTAAATTGTAAGATTTTTAATGTACACAGTTGGAAAATAATAAAGAAGTGATAAATAAAGGGTCACATTAAGTCTCTGACATATTGACAAAAAATCCTAAGTCGAGATAATATAGCAAAAAAGTTTAAAAAAAAACTCGGTGAAAAAATAATTTTAATCAAATAATAAAATAAACCAAAATTAAAGAAAAACATCGGTTATAATACAAAATTTTAAAAACATAAATAAGAATGTTTTTTAATGAAATTTCTTATAATTAACATAATTTTTTCAACTTTTTAAATTTGATTTAAGGTATTTTGTCAAAATGCCACAGAAATAAAAAAAAGCAGTATTTGTACATGAGTTGAGCTCTTTTTGCTCAGTTTTGTTTTTATTTTAAATTTTACAAGGTTGGTCTGCAAAGTTTCCGATCTCAGCGCTAGTTTATAAATGCTAGTAAATGTAGTTTTGCATCTTTTGACAATTACTCACCAAGGTTTCACCTATTTTGGACGGGCAGTTTTTAGTTGATTGAGACGATGTGAGTGTTTTCGTGTAAATGGAAAAATTAAGTAGATAAGATTTTACGCAAACAGATTATAAAGAAAAAAATAAGGCTAAATTTCTTAATTCATTGTTAGGCCGGAAATTATTCAGACCACCCTCGTATTTAGAATAAAATTGATTTGTAACTTGCGACTCGCAGGCTGCAAACATTGTTGTAATTATTTTAATAATTACTTAAAAGAGATACTGAAGACGTTAAGTTAAATTAAAAAGAAAAAGGTCAAGCAAACATTTTTGATCGGAATTGTAAGGAATAATTTTTTTGCAAAAAATGTGTTTTTTTTTAAAGTTGAATAAAAAAGTAAATTTTCAACGGATTTTTTAAGACAAACCCTCGTTTTATTTCTAATCAATTATATTTTATAAATTAAACCATAAATAGCACGGTTCTTATACAAAAATGTTGTGTAAAAACGTCCCGAAAATAGAAAAATGAGAAAAAAAACCGTAAAAAATACATTTGGTGTAAAAACATACATGTATCTGAAATTTACTTAAAGAAGATATATACCGTTCAAAAGCTTCTTCTTTCTTAATCTGCCAAAAAGTTCGAAATCGTTTGGTATTCAACTAAGTTACGTGGTGATAAGTGCATACGGGTATGAAAACCCGGTTTTTTACCCGTAACTCAAGATTTTGGGGGTGTTTTAAAAATTACAAAAACAGACTGTTGTTGTACTCGACAGTACCTACCAGAAAAATGGTATAAGATCCCAGGTATTTTCACTTCATTTTTTTTTTGTCTCACTGTGTAATAAATTAATAAAACTTTCGAAATATACTCAAGTTCAATTATTAATTTATTTCGAAAATTCGAACCAAAACTCGTTGGTTTCAATATTAAATCTATTATTTTTCTATATTTCAGTTGGTTTCAATTTTTCAACTATTTATATATAAATCAAGATCAGCATAACACTTCAGAATCAATAAAGTTCAACTAATTTGGTTCATTTAATCGGGCACGTGTTAGAATTAAAATGTCGATTTGAAATTTTTATAGAACCATTTTCTTGCTAAATTAAGCCATTTAAAAGTACTGCATTAAAAAAAAGAGTTTCAAGTCAAATTAGGACCAGTCTCATGCACATTTAGCATCAAGTCGGAGTTGGAGTCGGAGTCGTACTTAAAAAATTTCAGCGGATGGAGTGATTAGAAATATTTCTTAACGACTCCACAGCCCTGGTTATAGCTGGTAGCTAATTATAACTGAACTTGGTGAAATTGGCCGAGAATGTTTTTAAAAAAATATATTTTTATTTATTTATTAGCCTGCAATGTCTAAAGTCTAAGATTGAACTAATTTTTTAATCATAATTTTATTTTATGGCGCCCATATGCTCCTTGCAGGAGCTAAAAGGAACAAGTATATGTATATATATATCATTATCACTTTCTGAGTCGATCTAACGATGTTCGTCCGGCTAGCTGGCTGTCCATGTAAACCTTGTGCGCAAAGCACAGTTCGTAATTTTGGAGACAATTTGATAAAATTTGGTGAAATCGGCCAAGGGCCAAGCCTATATAATGTCACATAGCCCCCATACAAGCTTCTTTCCACGATTTTGTGCCCATGAACCATCTTATTATTATTTATGTTGACATTTAGTTTAAATTTTGTCCAAACCTATTTTATTGCAATGAAAATCATTGTACTTAATTTTATAGATATCGGTTCATATTTCACCATAGCTCCCATAAAATTACTACTCCCGAAAAAACCTTTTATACCATAACTCCCTTATTGGTATTAACATAAAAATTGGCGATAATAACTTTTACGATAGCTATTATGTCATGACCAGAGAAGACTAAAATGCTTTTTTTGCTTTTTTTTAGCTGTTTTTTATAAAACCTGCTGTTTTTTGCTTCTTTTACAATGGTGTAGCTTTTTTTTGGATTTTTTTGTTTAAAATTCCCATTTTTGTATTAACAACTTCGTATGTTACTACCAAGGCGAATTCCTCTATAAAAGTGAATTCGCCTTCGTAACTATCTTTTTGCAACTCAGTTTTCATTTTAAAAACAATCAACTGAAATCATAGTAGGCTGTTAAAAATAGAAATAAATAAAAAAGTTTAAAAATGCCGAAAGAGAAAAGTAATAGAAATTTATTATTAAAAATGGTAAAAACATATGAAGGTGTCCTTAAAATTGAAGAAAATTGGCTCTTTTGCAATATATGCTCCTGCAAAATAAATTGTTCGAAAAAGTCTAATGTGGATCAACATATAAGATGTGGGAAACACCAATTGGCGTCTTCTAAGCAAGAGAACCATCCACAGAAACTAATTACGGAATATCCAGTGACTCCAACTGCCACAACATTTCAAAAGGATCTTTGTAAAGCATTGAATATGAATCAACATCTAACATGGAAAATGTTTATCTTAATAGTGACAAACAACATTGATAAGTTGATTCATCAACATCTTCAATATGTGAAGATGACGTAAAATGGATATGGTTATATTTACTGATGTAACGATACGCCTTTTTGCCGATCAATTCATATTTAAATATAGTTTTTCATATAATTTTATTTTTATTAGAAATGAAAAACGAATTTCTAATATATGTATATGTTGTTACGTTTTTCCTTTAATAAACGCGTTTGAGTTCTTTTAATTGCAAATCCAAATAAATACAAACACTTATTCAACTTAACAAACTTTATTGAAATGAATTATTTCGTTCACAATTATTTGTTACGAACAGAACCGTTAATGTCTCCAAACAAACAAATTATTCATGAGTCACCCCATAACTATTTCCAGACTTTTCCTGCAACTCCCTGTTTTAACAATTTATTATGTTCTATACAGTGCTGCCACAACCAATACAATTTTTGCAACCAAAATTTTTGAAAAAGTTACCAAATGTTACTAAATATAACCAAATTTAAAATGCCTTTTATTAATTGAGAAAATCATTAAAATTTATTTTAAGTTGCATTGTAATACAAAGATATATGCACTTTAAAGTAATATAATAATTATCAGCCTGTTCAACGATTTCGAACGTTAGCGTTTGCATAGAAAATTACATTTAAACAAAAAACAAACTTTAGAATTTTGTTTTAAATGTAATTTTCTATTCGAACGTCAACGTTCGAAATCGTTGAACAGGCTGTATAAGTCAAGAAAACAAAACAAGAAACAAAATTATTTTACATATTACAAAAATAACGAGAAACTTAATTAACCCCCAATTTCACCAAGATCAGTTAAAATTAACTATAACTTTAACTTCCTGTTAGCAATGTGTTTTGACAGCTGATAGTTTATTATAACCGAACTTGGTGAAATTGAGGGTAAAAGTTTTATTTATTTGAGACTTTTTTCGTAAAAAATATTTTTATTTTATAAGAGATAAGTCCGTCAAATTTCCATACAAAATTCAGTATGTATATTGATAGTTAATAAATTGAATATTTTTTAATATGTCGTTTTAAATAAACGAAAATTGTACTTCACAGTTCAAAATAACAAAAAAAGGAAAATTGTTTTCCGCTTTTTAGCTGTCATTGACAGGACTGTCAAATGTGGCGATTTTTTAATCCTTTTGTCGATGGAAATTTACGTTTGGCGATTGTTTTTTCGAAATTGAAAACGATTGGCGATATGCGAAATGCATTTTATGTAAATATTTTCTAATTTACATACATATATGTATCTAAAATATTATAAAAACTTTTTTCTCGTGTTTGTAAAATTTATTTCAAATTTATAATTCTTATTATTAATAACTGTTTTAAAATTGTTCTATTTGATACATTTTGTGAATCATTGTAAGATATTATGGCGAATATAAACAAATTCGCCTTTCGGAGCATACATTAAATGGGGAAAGAGACACTCAAAGGTTTTTTTATAAATTAAAAATATTGCCAAATAATTAATAATCTAAAAACATTAAATAAATAAACATACCGACAAGTTATAAACAAGTTATAAATGATATATTTTAAATCAATGTATTTTTGAAAAATCTTTAAAATTCCTATGTGTATTTTCAAATATGTATTTAAATATATCTACTTCTGGAAATAACCTAAATTTAGAAAATTTAACTTGTATTCATATTTTTAGAAACACTAAAACGACTTTTGGTAATTTTTCAGTCATTTTCTGAAATTTATTCCGCATGTTTTTAAATCTCCATCGATTAAAACTTCATATGTTTTTGAACATGGCCGTTTTTAAGATAAAAATCACAAATGGCAATATTTTTCTTAACAAAAATCTTAAAAATATTATTTGTTGGCAGTTTTGAAAGGATTTTTTGTTTTCGATAAAGTATAAAAAACTTCCGCTCATTGGTAACAAATAATGAAAAAATCATAGTACAGTATAAATTATTCGAGTTCGTGTATCAAAAAAACATATTCGTACGTATTATTATTTTAGAAAAAAGTAACCAAAATGAAAAAAATATTCACATCTCCACATTGAAAAAAAATATAACCAATTTTGGTTAGAAATAACCAAAAACGGCAGCTCTGGTTCTATAACTATTTCTAGAAATTACAGGGAAATTTATGTAGTCACTGTTAGAATTTAAGTATACTTTTAGGCGGTAATACAGTTGTGTTAAAAATTATACGTTACAATTTTAAGTTACTAATATGACATAAAACTATAACTTACAAGATAACTTATAGCTATAACTATAAATAATTCTTAGATAATTTAACTTTCGTAACAATATATGTATTATAAAAAAAATATTATATATCTCAATACCTCTTATCATTGTTTGAAAAAAGAAAAATTTGCCCAATCTTTTGTCACTCAATCTGTTTCTTTGCTGAGTTATTACCTGCGCCACATGCGAAAATAGTATTTCTTAGGAAACCGCTGTTCCCACTGTCGTCAGATATTTAAAGGCGATTTTATATAGTTTTTGAAACTGAGGCTTATGTTCCTTCCAAAATTCCAACTGATTTTCGTTCAACCTTCAAATAAAATGAGAATTTATTAGACAATATTTCTTATGACTTATCACTCTTTCTTTTCCGATGTACCAGATTGTACTGGTTAGTCTTTAATTATAAAGGGTCATCTTTTTTATCAGGCTTTTCAGAGTCAGACTCATCGTCACTTTTCCGCAAATAAATGATCAACAATTCCTTGATTTTCGATACAGCAGTGCTACAAGCATCATTAAAAAACATCATCAAATGCATCATTAAATTGCATTTTTTTTAATCGAGGTTTAAAATGTTAGCTAGAGCAACAGGAGTCACATGTTCTCTGGAGCCCGTGCTTTTAGAATTATCTTGCAAAAGCCAATTTCGCAACAGGTTCTTCTATAACGCCTGAAGTAACATAGAAAATCATACAACGGACTTCGCTTCGACGAATCGTATAAAAAACATCGATGTTAAAACGACGTTGAGAAGTAAACAGAACATCAGATTGTTTCGATGTATCGATACCTTACATCGAGTGTTTTTGGAACATCGATGTATATCGTCCACCACTACCCTGAAGTGTAATTTGTTCAAATCATTTTAACTCAAATAAATGTTTTATTGTTTTACTTGAAATACATACCTGTAATAACTTATCCTAAACTACTGTTAAATATTAACGGTCCAATTTATAAAAAATAAAACAGGTTAATAAAGCGTTAATAAAACCGATTTTCATACAAAAGCTGTTTCATAAACCCTTTATTAAGTTGTTTTATTTTTTATAAATAAGGCAGTAAAAAATTAACCCAATTTTTTTTAGATTTAAACCAATTGAAAAAACAAGTAAAAGTTGCAGAATCTTATATTCCCTTCGCCGTAATAGTGAAAAGCCAATTATTTCCTAGCTCATATGGTCCGATTTGGCTCATTTTCTATATAAAATACTATTTACATATACGAAATATCTGAGAAAAATTTAGTCTTCCTATGGTGTGGGTGTTGCTATGACCAAATGCAATTTATTTAATTGGCACCTTTGCTCCATTTGACATGGCCTGGCGGGGGGTTAAAAAAGAGCGGTAGTCAACACATTTAATGCAATCGGTGGTAAGACCACCCTGACATTAGGACACATGGCTGGTGCTCAGGTTATCAATGACATGTAGAGTTCTTGTGATGTGTGAATTTGGCAATAGCAAAAAATCATTTCAGCTTAACTAAATCAAACTGGAGATAACAGTTTCTGTTATGCTCCCATTCTAAAATGCAAAATTGTATGTATGCTAGTGCTAGTTCTTACCCCCAGTTATAATTGAGTGTGAGATAATACCCTTTTTGCATCTGCGTTAAGTACTTTTTTATGCAAGCAATTATTTTTTTATTAACTTTTTTCTTGTGTGATTTTTGGTAATATTGTGATGGATATAAAAACATTTTGTTCTTCGTTTGTTTTACTTTTATTTAATAATTTTTAATTTTAATTAAATTTTTTTTTGGCGCAAAATTTTAAACAACAGCTGACTTTAATTATTGAAAATCTGTGTTGTTAACGCTTATTGGAATTCAAAAAAAAATTGAGTGTTGAAAATTGCTACAATATGCTTATATCGCTTTGCATTTAATATTTAACACGCTTAATAGACATTAGTGTTGAGTGTAAACGTAGCTATTATTTTGTTCCATTGTAATTTAGAAAAATGTATAACTTCGTAAGGGTTCGTGTAACCTGATAAGTATATTACACAATTAAAGTGCATTATTATTTTTTAGAAAAAAAAACACCATTTGTTTGTCATTCCGTGTGGCACTTTTTTTAATATGCGTCTTAGACCCCATTAAGTTTATTTATTTATTTATTTATTTTTATCTTATTAAGCCATGTCCCTTTGCCTCAAACTGGTTTTAAATCTTCTTCTAATTGCTTTGTTACCAGTGCAAATGTCTATTAAGATATAGGTTTTTGTTTTTTCTTACAAAAACTACAAAATTGGAGATAGCTGTCTTTGCTTCTATACCCCTCAAATGTTCCTTCGAAATATTGGTTTCGGTACTATAATGCCTACATCAGATGACGAAATTTGGCAAAAATCCTCTTTTTATCAAATGCTGAAAAATTTTCTCAGCAATTGGCAATAAGATCGTTAAATTTTTAAGGGTCATTATTACAACTTACAAATAGTTATTTTTAGGATGCTATCTGACAGATAAATAGTTTTTGGTTATTACAAGTTAACATTAACCTAAAAAGTGACTGATAAGCTAACATCAGGTTTGTCCTCATGGAAACTTTACAAGTGAACTTTAAGAACTTGAAGATGCCATATTTTCTGCTGAAGATATGGTAACTTCAATGATAGTCTTAAATTACTCAACTTTTTCAAAAAACACAATTTAACACAAAAAACATAACAATTTACCATTAAAACCAAAAATAAAGCACAAAAATTTACTTTTGTTTTAAATTAATAAATAAAACAAAACTAAGTCGTTGTTACTACGTATTTTAAACAACCAAAAGTAGTCGGTATATACTGCAATGTTGCCACAGTATATAAATTACATTTTTTATTTTATCGGACAGTTGTAATAATGGAAAAAACTTATTGGTCACTTTATCGTTCAAGATAGCTATTGTTCACGTTAACTATCAGCAACTTTATCATTAGGTTGTAATAATGGACCTAAGTGTTTTGGCACACATTGCGTATGGTTAAGATTAAATCGCACAAATATAACTCATACGTGAGGAGTAACTCTAGTCTTTTTAGATTTGGCGGTGGGATTTTCCATTTGGCGACTGGCGACATTTTTGACGAGTTTTGATATAACTGGCGATTTACTTGGCCATTTTTACCATTTATATTATTTTATCGATTTTTTAACAGTTTCTCGTTTTTGTTATTATTACTAAGTTAAAAACAAATCTGGCAACTTTTTTCCACATGATTTTTGTTTTGTTATCATTCTAAGTGAATGTTAAATTCAGTCACTATTTAATTCTAATAGTATGTATGCAGCTTAAAACACCAGTAATGAAATCGATGAGGCTGAAGTGTACGATCTTATAGACCTAATTTTAGTTTTTTTTAACTGAATGTATGATCTCCATTTTATGTCATTTAAAAAAAAAAAATAACAGAAACTAAACAAAATTTACTTTCGGCGATTTATTTTGCATATTTTCTCAGTTTTTTTGGCGATATTTGACTGAAATATTATACAAGCTTATTTTTGTATTAAAAATTTAAATAAAAAAAATACGAAAACTGAACAAAATTGACTTTTGGCGATTTCAGACATCCGGCTCGGCTATGGAGCTCAAAAAGTCTGACATTCCTGGTCGTAAGTATAGTTAAAAAAAAGAGGTCTTGAGAGGTTTTTAAGGATAATAAAAAAAATAAAACATATACATGTGTAAGAAATTCGTCAAAATCATGTAAAAAGATATCATGCGCTTAATTTATACATTTTTATACTAAACAAAACTTAGAGTCCCTCTCCTTATTTCTGTGTGAAGCCACATCAGGACAGATAGTTTCATTACCGTAGAATTTACTAAAAATCCAGGTTTATGAAGTAATAGGATGATATGTTCATGTATTTAAATTAATTCTGAATTTTTGGTTGTTATTATTATTTCTCTTTTTTCAACAAACTGGACCCTCTTAATGCTGCATATGTTTTCATAATTTTGTAAGCCTGTATAGAAATTAAATATGTAAACACGTTATTTTAAACAAAAAAATGACAAAAAGCTTTACTAAGTCTACATGAACAACATGTCAATTATAAAAGTGGGAGAGTAATACATACATGAGACGAATGAGTTTAGTAAGTTAAAATACGCAAAATATTGAAAAGAATAAAACGTTTCTATAAATTACCTTAAAAAGTGTGCTATGGGAATTTCAAAAGACATTCAGTTTTTGCTTGAATTGACTACTATCGTTCAAATGGCTCACATGAATTTGAATGCTTCTAACGGTTTGGTGCTAATAATGTAACAAGATATTTTTGTGTTTCACAAAAAACCTCATCGAGCAATGTTTCTAATTCGAAATTTTGTATTCTCGACAGCGTCGAGAGAAGACTGGAAGGCAATCTGTATGAGTATTTTCGGAAAGATAAAAGTGAATTACCTAAGTCAATATATATGGGTATTTTCAAATAGATGTGACTACAAAAAAGTTTATATTTATGTAGGAATTCGTTCTAATTTGTCCATTTAAAATGTAATCAAGAACAATGTTGAAGCGAAGTATACAAGCCACTTTTTACTAAAATACTTTTGAAAGATAGGAATCCTCGAGAACTTGACATTAAAACTTATTTTCCTTTAATTGATGATATGGATGGACCATGTTCTGAAAAACGAATTCGAGAAAATATTCTCTTTAAAAGTCTTCATATGTTTTGCAGCACTTATCTTTACCATAACTTCACTTAAAATTGGGAAAATGTACAGTAGTTTTAAACAAATTTAATTAGATTTCGATTTTAGTTTCATTCAATTTCGATTTCCAGATCATGACCGAATTTCCCGGTTAATTGAGTAACAATTTTAAGTTGTTTTTGTGCGCTTTTTATTAAATAATAAAATAATATTGTTGTATATACTAGTGATGTAACGAATATCAATTTTTAATAACCGCGAATACGTATGAGAATACGAATATCTGCGCCAATATTCGCCGAATGCGAATACGAACCTCCAATTTGAAACTTAGCGCCACACGATATTTCGAATTTGATTGAAAAATCTTCTATTCTCGTCCATAACAATAAATTAAAAAAAAAACTGGCATACTACTAAAGCTTCGTAAAGACGATGGTCAGATCTTACAATATTGTAAGCAGGCGTTGCCAACAGCAATATTTTTCTGACAATGGTGCGATTGTCAGATGCATTAATTTTGCACTTCCGCAAATACAAATGAGCTAACAATGTTCACACAGTTCTCAGACATTTTAGCCAATTTTAATGCAATTTAAGCAACGCTGCTTAACAATATTGTAAGATCTGACCATCGTCAGTACGAAGCTTTAGAGTTAATGCACAATGTTAATAACTATAGATGCAAAAGTTTAATTAACAAAATAGACGTTAGGGTTCGAACGTTCTAGAGCCATCTCGACGTCGGGGCTCGCACGTTGTAGAGGCATTTGCAGTTCAGACTTTGTCAAGTTGATATCGCATCACGCCAGTGTTGCCAAAACTTGGTGACCAAAAATGGCTAAGTTTACGGAAAAAAATGGCTAAAAAATGGCTAAAAATGGGCTTAAAAATGGCTAAAAGCTTTTTTAAATAAAACACATTAAAATTCAATAACATAACAGAAATAATTCATTTAAAGTTGTTTACGATGAAATTGTAAGTCAGGATCAACTTGATAAATAATAATAAACGTAAATGAATATTTTGATAGATATTTAAAAAATTAAATCATCGATAAATTCGTTATTGTTCATCTCATAGGAATTAAATAATTTAAACGTAAATCATAATCACGAAAATATTTATCCTACCTTTTGAGTCCAGATCTACAATAAAATACAAGTAAGAAAGTATAGTCGGTCAACCCCAACTATAAGTAGAGTATCATATTCAAATTAGCACCTTTGTACCAAATTTTATCAAATTATCTCCAATATTGCGACCTGTACTTTTTGCACAAGGTTTACATGGACAGCCAGCCAGCCAGCCGGACAAACATCGTTAATTCGACTCAGAAAGTGATTCTGAGTCAATTGGTATACGAAAAGGTGGGCTTAGGACCAATATTTTAAGGTGTTGCAAACATCAACACAAGCGCATAGTACCATCTCTACTATTGTGGTGTTGCTATAAATATTTTATTGTTATGGTAAAAATATTTACCTAATTGATAAAATCGAATTAACGGTTCCTAAATGTAACCTATTTCTCAAATTTCTTTTAACAATATTTACTTGGCTAAATACCCTCTCTACCTAAGCACTAGACCATGTAAATGAGAGCAACTTTATAGTCAATTCTGAAATTTCTAAAAAAATTTTGTTGCCGCCTGCATCTCTTTATTGAAATTCTTGCAACCAGAAAGAAATACCGACGTTTGTGTTGATCCATTTTATAAATTTAATATTGGAATTGTTTTCCTTTTTTTTAAAGATTTTTCATAATTATAGTTTATAGCGATTTTCAACATTGTAAAAGTTGTGATTTAATTTAAAGGCGTTTAAATGGTTAAAAATGTTTATTTTACTTTTATAAATTTTTATAATAAAATAAATATTATTCTTTTAAAAGAAAAACGGCAAAAAATAATTTTATGGCTAAACAAGTTGAAAAATGGCTAAAAAAATGGCTAATGGCTAAACTCATTTTTTAATGGCTAAACAGAGTGAAAAATGGCTAAATCTAGCCACTAAATGGCTAAATTGGCAACACTGCATCACGCAGAAAAAATTATATACATTAAAGTGTGTAGATCACAAATAGAGGTCGTATTGTGAGTTATGCTATGTTCACATTTGGCTTCTTAAACGCGTTTAAGCAGTTCGAACGTGATATAGCTCTATTCACTTCAAAATCGAGATGATTACCCATACATTGAATTTTGTAAATCACTTCAAATTGACATGATTACAACTAAATCACTTCATATATCACATAGAATCCACTGAACATCCCTCAAATGTAGAATCGCCAACATGATCGTGTACAACCGGCCAAGATTTCTGCTTAATGTTTTTATTTTTTTCCTCAAATAATTCATAAATTTTCACTATTTCATCATCATAATTATTAAAATAATCTTCTGATAACTTTATTAAAAAAAATATGCAAGATCGAAAAAGTCGTTCCTTATATTTGACTGCTTGATATAATATTTTGAAATATTTTTATTTTGAACTGTATAGGTATATGAATGTTAGGGTTATAACATTTTTTGCTTGAACTTGGTGAAAACAAAAAAAAATATTTTTGATTTATTAGAGGTTTATTAAACAGATTTCCATAGGAAATTCGTTTAATAAACCTGTTATTAACCTGAAAAATTTTTTATGAATAAGGCCTCTAAACTGTATTTTTTTTTTAATTATATTTTTTTAATAACTCTATACAAAAATTATAACATTCTATGGTAAAAGAAATAAACTTCAAGTTTTTTGTACGCAATGTTTTACACTACGTTATGCGCATACTTATATGACTGCGTTGTTAATTTGAAATTAACGCTTAAGATTATTTTCATGGAAACAGTGATCTAAAAACCAAATTTCAAACTATGCGTTACAAATCACATTTTGGTAATTTGGAAGAAGAATTTAGGACAAAATAGCAAATATTGCCCTTGAATTGCACCTTATTTTGCTGCCTTATGGCTCATTTTTATACTTACTTTATATTCATTTAACTGCAAAACATGTGGCAAAATTATATGAAAAGCAAAGTAGTTTCACATAAATAATTTCAATATTCTTAATCATCAAATTAAATTTTTCATTAAATTATTTTAATAAAGAAAGGAATTTTACAACATGAAAATTAGTTAAAATTGTTATTGATAATTTTTCTTTCTTGGCTGACCTGAGATTCGAACCCAGGCGGCTGGTCTGAGATTCGAACCCAGGCTGCTGGTATAACCTTTGGTAGATCGAAATTTGCTTTTTCGAAAGATTATGCATTTTTAATCGATTTTACATGTTTTTCCTTACTTCTGTTTTTTCGTACTTTTTGTCAAGAATTCTTCTTGAAGTCCAAAGTACATTTTTGTTTTTCCATGTTTGTTTTCGTTTTTCTTGTTGACCTTTTCAGCACAACTTGAAGGACAAATGTACACATAGAGCTCGTGCCTTAGCTGAAACAATAATTAGTATTGTGATTATTTTGTCGAACTATTTATGCCGCCTGGGTTCGAATCTCAGGTCAGTCAAGAAAAAGAAATTATCAATAACAATTTTAATTAATTTTCATGTTGTAAAATTCCTTTCTTTATAAAAATAATTCAATGAAATATTAAATTTGATGAACTTAAGCCTGATTAAGAATATTAAAATTTGGATTAAAACCATAAATAGTTCGACAAAATAACCACAATACTAATTATAAATAATTTCATTAAAAAACATTTTTAACGATAGCGAAAAATTAAAAATGCATGTCTTAACATTTTTCCCTGCCCTACACTATTTTACTTTGGGAGAACTTATATTTGCAAAAATATCAAAAAGTTATAAAGTTATAAATTAGAAACGAGCTTTTAATTTTACATTTATTTCAACTATTTTTCTATATTTTTGTCTTATATGGATGTGCAAGAAGCTAAAGGGCCTAACTCAACTTATTAAAAATTTCTCAATTTTGTTAAACATATTAATATCTTAAATATCCAAGTGAGCTGTCGCTCGATGTCTGCCCAATTAACCTAAAGTATGTCTTACAATGCGTGAAACGTAACGAGGAATAAATTCCAGATTAATGGGACGGCCAACAAATCTTTCTCTGTCAGGCCAAGGATATTAATCTTCGTTTCATCGCTCCAATATTTTTAATAAATCTCATCAAACAATTTTAAAAAAAGACTCATCGTCGCCCCGCAATTATACTGTCGTATATCACAAAACCAAAAAAAAAAAAGTTAAAAACGCAATATTGAAAAATTTTTCCAGCTCTATCGATCTGTGCTCTCGTAATGTTCCTATCCTCTATGTATAGCGAGATATTCTCTGTTGGCTTTGACGTACACACCACAAAAAACAATAGAATTATTCTTATTGTGCCGTATTCACCATTTTTTTGGATATACGGCAAAAACTAAAGCAAAAATACGGAATTTATAAACCCGACATTATTGTGACGTATGTGCTCTACATTTAATACGTGCAACAGAATAATTATAATTTAAATAATATATTATTTTGCCGTACGTGAACGAAATTTGTTGTTGTTTCGCAATACTGTTATACAAAATTTTCCATTTGCCGCAGTTGTGTTTTGATTGCGGTGGTAAGAACATGTAAATATGAAATCGCCGGCACCCGAAATTGAATCAGTTTTACTCGAGTAAGTTTTTATGAACTATTTTGATATTGATATTATACAATATATAATATTCATATACATAATTTTATTGCTATTTTATTTCTGGGCAAAATTTCAACGATATATTCTTTTTTTAGTATGGCCGATGAAATATTAGGCGAAGATAAAATATCAGATGATTGTTCCAGCATTGGTAACTGAAATATTTTTAAATTAAATAATTAAATTTAAATAAGTTATTTTATATAGAAGACTTTGATTCAGATGATTTTTTATAAATTTTTTTAAGAAAAATTAATTTTTTTTTTTTTATTTTTATTATTGTAATAAAAAAATGAATTGAAATTATTGTTTTTTTATGTTTTATTATTTACATTTTGTTTATAAATTATAAAAACCTCGGTACGTATAAATGTTTTCTTATGTACATTGTTATTTCTATTATTTTGCCGTATGTAAACATTATTTTGCCTTACGTAATACAACTGCAAGTAATTTCGGCATAAATGGCGTGTACGGCAGCATGGTTTTGTGCAAAAGTCCTTTAAAATAAGGATTCTGGTTCTAAACTAGTTTTTTTTAATGTCAAAATGAACTCAATAAATAACACTATGAGTGTGTAAAATATCGATAAAAGTTTTTCGAACCAATTTTTATTTATCTCGCTTCAAACTGAAAAGTTAATTTGCCAAAACTCGATTTTCGGGATGTACGTCAAAATAATTGCGGGGCGACGTCATGTCAAAGGCTATCGAAAAATCGATGGCACAATATCGACTAATGCTTGTCTTTACAAATCACCTACTCTAATCTGTATTGTTACGTTACTGCTTTTTGAATAACGTTTTCGGTTTATTTCCTTTCTAGTCAGTGTTGCCAATCCATGTGTAATTACACATATTGTGTGTAATTTTTACGTAGTTAGTTTCATGTGTAATCTGTGTGTAATTTTACTTTGAGTTGTATTTTTTCATTCGCTTTTGACAGTCAAGTATTTCCTTTCGAACACTGACCTTTTGTCATTTATATTAAGTTTCCATCACAGTCAAACCAAAGCATTTGTCCTTTGTTTTCACTTTCCAACACAAACGTGTAGAAAGCGTATAAAGAAATGTAAACCAAACAAATCTTATATGTATGTATGTATATAAAAAATATTTGAGCTTAGTTTGATCAGCTTTTCTAATTCCAGAGGATATTTGTATGGTGCCAGGTAAAATAATAAACCGAGTTGGCTGTTTTTTAATAATTAATACTCTTAATACATTTTTTAAAAATATCTGCTTCAAATTTTGTCTTTTGTCTATTTGTCTATAACTCGTCCATTTTAAAACCGATTATGTATGTTTTGACTACTAGTATCTTATTGAAGGTGAAAATAAAAATATAAAGTTCATAGATTAGAAGAAGACTGTTATGGGTAAAAGTTAACTTCAGTACCAAACTATATATGTATGTATGTGCCATTTTTTAGACTATCGAATGGGCAAAACAGGATACCTATGAGTCAATGAATTTTTTTACATCAAAGAATACAATTCTCCGCAAATTTTAAAAATTTATGATCCTAAAGCTTGTACATAAAAATGTTTGTAATATTTTTCTGCCGACGTTATTCCTCATTTTCGGAAATCGATATTGCGCTTGGAGGCGTGTCGTAATAAATATGCAGTCTTTGCTTTCTAACTTCCGCAACCGGTAAGTTTTATCAAAGCTGCTTTATTTTTCGTTTTGTGCATGTGTAATTTTGCTTAAAATCTGTAATTTGAGGCACAGTCATGTGTAATTTCCGAATTCTTTATTGGCAACACTGTTTATAATAAAGCTCGTGAGTTCTTTTCTTGCAACTTTAATAAAATAAACACAACACTTTTAAACACTGTTTACAATTTATAAACTTTATTTAGAACTTAATCACTTAAGCACCATTTATTTACAGCTCTTAGAAACTAAAACAAAGTTTAGGCTTAGCTTTTTAAACGCCTTTAAGTAAAATGTTGATTAAGCTAATCAAAGCCGTTCACATAACATTTGAGATGATTAAGATGACAGATGATTAAGAAAAATAAAAAACATAACAAACAAATTTATATTTCTTTAAAGTATTAAAAATAGATAAAAACACTTTAAACCTCAGTTCTTTTTTTAATTTAATGGTATTATATTAAAGAAAAATAGAAAATTCATATGAATGTTTTGAAAAGAATTGTTTGACTAACTTTAAATATATACAAATTTAATTTTTTATTTTTTGGATCGCCACAAATCATTAAAAATAGCACGTCCCAAAATCCCATTGACACTCAGTATTTGTTGAAGAATCATTACTTTTATGGCGACCTCTAATATAACGATTATCTTGGTCATGAAGCTCCTCAGCGCACATTATAAAATCATTTTGAGATATTATGACACTTAGATTTTCCAAAATATCAAGGCTCCAAACGATTTTTGTAGGAGTTTTACCAAGATTACTTCTGTCCCTACTGGCAACAATATTCGTGCCCGGAATCATATAGTAATACGTATCAAAAAGAGTACCCCTTAGAAGCACCTTAAGATTTTCCTCACGAGTTTGATCTAATTCTAAAATTTCAGCTTTTATAAAGCCTGTTGTGATATTCATCAATTGTTTGTTTGTTGACAGCCAAACGTAGTGACTATCTCCATCTACTTTTGCGCTAGCGGCTGTATAAATGTGTCTTTTATATTTCATATTTAAAAGACAAAACTTATCTTTGAAATATATATGAAATAAATTATCAGGAAGTTGTAATATTATACGACGCACACTGTGTTTTAAGCTGTATCCCATAGTTTTAAACTCTTTTGTAATTATGTAAATTCTAGTAGAGAAGTTTCGTAAAAAGTTTAGTTTATCTGTAAATTTTTTCTCCTTTAAATTGATGTAAATTTCAATTAAAGATCGCACTATCATCTCCGATAATTCCAATTCTTTTTTCTGATAAATACTCCATAACATGTCATACAATAACATTATTTTTTGTATTGAAATATCTTTATTTAGGAACTCAGCAAAAATACCTATAGCCTCTTGTATATTATTATTTTTTTCCATATCTTTCAGTATCATCTTTAATGAAGCTTCATTTGTAGAATTGGCCAATATTTCTATATTTTTAGCTTTCAGATCTTGGTCCACTATGCGGTGTACATTGTCCAAAACTCTTTGTTTCTCTTTTAGTGTTTTATAAAAATCAATCCTCTGCTGTATATCGCTTGCACTGTCTTTACTGATTTCCTTCCAACGTTCTTTCAAATCGTAACTATTGCCATAAGCTGGCATTAGTTGTAGCAAAGAACTAATTAAAACGCCCAAAACTATTTTCGTTCTTTTCATTTCAAAAATTTTAAGTTGACTAAAATCGATGGTGTTATGTGAAGCATTTATAGTATAAATCAACCATTAACCCTATAAGGGTTACAGCTATGGGGGTTAATTCAAATATTAATTATAGTCCCATGATAGTCTCTAATATAAAGTGGCAAAATTTAAGCTACATATTTGGGCTATTCACAAGGTGTGCTATAAAGTCATATCGTCGTAATGTCCTAAATAATATTTACAATTGTTTAAAAAAATATTGTTGTGTTTGAAACAAAATAAAAATTTAAATTCTGTGTTCATTGTTTCGTCGTAACTGTACATTAGAAATCTAAATTATAAGCGCTTGCCCACAGAAGTCATATATATTTCTTGTAATTATTTAAGACATATGACTTTACAACTTTATGACTACCTTGTGAATAGCCCAATTGTCAATCTAAAAATAAATGTTAGTGTTATGTTAGAAATTGTTATTTAATGTACTTTCTGAAGCTGATATATAAACTTTATCCAGTAAAAAGTTAAAACTGGCTACAGTTTATTTAGAAAACTATTTACGATAGAACTTTCAAACTTTATGGCCACCATTAAAGTCCAAAATACTTCCAAACAAATAAACCGCGTTAAAAATGATAATGATATGGATCAGGGAGAAAATTACCCACCATATCAAGTTAATACTTTTTATGCTATTTGTATTTTTCGAAAAAAAAATTGTTTTTATATATTTTGCATATCGATGGTTTTCTTCCGCAACCTCGTAACTCAAAAACAACTACTTTTCAGGAGAGAAAAAATACTTTTTTTTACCAAATATTTGAAACTTTTTGCTATATATTCTTTTATAATCCAAGAATTAGGAAAAATTCCGATATTACCTAAAACAAAAAAATTGCAAAATTGTGAGGCGGTATTTGCTGACTACTTTTCCGGTTAAAACAAAAAATCGGAAAATCGATATTAACAAAAGAATTGCTTTTAAGTCAATCTCTTGCAATTACAAAATAAATACTGTTTCAGTCGTTTTCTTTTAAACGCTTTTTCCTTAATCGAAATTATTAACATGAACTAAAAGAAATGACGTCGGGCTAAGGTTTTTTTACAATAAACGGTTATCGACGAATTTCGGATATATATGCCATTCATAAAATTATCTCAAATACAACCAATATGACACAATAGGACACTTTGTGATTTGCCTAAATGTTATATACTACAAAGTTTTCAATTGTTTTGGTAATAACTAGATGAAGGAAAGTAAGCCTGTGATATATTTTTTAAGAAAAACGGAATGTGCGATCAGTTTAGCACTTTGCTTATGCAAATGAGAGTTTCATAAAATTTAACAAAAAATTTTCTTAAGTTCTATATGGGTTGACACATATAATTTGCAGTTGCTTAAGCCACGTTATTCACATTCTGGTTGGGGGTTTAGTCGTCGTCTAGACTTTTTGTTGCTGCAAATTCTGCTTTGAAATCGCACAAGTGTCCAGATTATGAAATTCAAGGGTTGCAACTTTTGTATTTTTATCTTGTTCTGTTTTTATTTTTTATACAGAATTTTAATATTAGAAATTTGACTGTAAAAATTTCGTAAAGATAATTTGCCATAGGTCCCATAGAAAGCAGCATTCTGTAAAGAACTTTAAAACTTTGTGATGATTTATCCATAACATACTATGCAAGGCGAATTCGTCCCAGGTAATCTCGGTACTAAAACAAGTACAACTCGTACTAAAACCACAAGCAAGTTGTTTTTGTAAAATCATTGTACAATGTCAAAGACAGAAATAAAACAAAACAGAAACAAAGATTATAAAAGAGAATAAACAAAATTTTGACATCCAACAGTGATTTTAGCTAATATCAGCAGGGCTTTTAAGACCACCTGTAATAAATTTGCCTTGATACTATGGTTACACGATCAAAAGCTGTTATGTTAATCAAATTTCTGTTATTTTAATCAAATTTAGTTTTATTTGACTCGAAATTAGGTCATAAAATATTCGGATGGTCGGAGGATTATTTAACATGGGTCTTAACCGCTACCAGTTATAATAGTGACGTCCGTTTTTATAAAGATTGGTAAATAAATTATATATATATATAGAAATTATCAAAGGTTTGGCACAGCCGAATATAGCACTATATATAGTTTTGTCATTCCGTTTGTAATTTTTACATTTTTGATCTTAGACCGTAGGACGAAGTTTATTTATCGATGTCCGTCTGTCCCTTGAAATGGGTTTTCCAAAGATCCTAGATACGATGGGGACTTAGTGGTAATATATTTATAACACATATGGTTCGGAATGGTTTGTTATTGAAATTCAGCTTGATCGGTCCACAAATGGCTCAGATATGCGCAAAAAACCACGACTGCCTCTAATTTTTCCCAAAAATCCTTTGTAGTTGTTGCTTTTTATTTCATTTTACGAATATCTGGAGAACAGTAAGAACCAAAGTTTGCGAACTAGTTACAAGCATCTTGGTTAACAAAACACAACATCCGACAAAATGTGGATGGGATTGGAGAAGTGCGCGTGGTACCTTTCTTACAGAAAAAACAAACATTTTTATAAAAACTTGAATTTTCGGGCTGCCGTACGACCTATGGATACGCATTATATATCAACGGATCGGAAATTTACAATTAAGTAGAACATATTTGCTGAAAAACTCAGAAAAATCGGTCCAGATACAAAAAAGTTATGACCAAATATAAATTTTATTAAGCCATAGATCTTTCCGAGTACAAGTTTTATTACCAAACTAATTGGTAAATTTATTCTTTAAGATGTCGGTATGTAAATGTGTCAAATCGGTTAAAAAATGACCGAGTTATGACCAAATTACTGGAGTTCATTCAAAACTTAACTTGCTCAATATTAATTAAACTTTTAATAAATATAAATATACATATATATACAAGTCATTAGAAATTTTGTTCTCAATTTCAAAACCCATATTACGTCAGACAGAAGAAAATATGGAAAAAATTAAAACAAGCGTCAAAAATACAATAAATTATTTTGACAATACATTGGTAAATATTGAAAATCCTCCCTAATGAACATACCTGGTACTTATTATACTATGGTTCTTAATATACTATGATTACGATCTAAATTTAACAAGAGAAATAAAACAAATAAAAAAAATATGTTGTTGGCTTATTAATGTATTTAAAATACGATATTTTTTGTTTTTTTACCCTACACCGAAAGTAAAATGGTATATATAATTAGACATTCCGTTTGTAATTTCTACAATATTGATATTAGACCGTAGAAACTGCATCTTTTCTAGTTCCTTATAAGCAGCAAAATTAATTTAACGATATCTGTCTGGCCGTGTGTCCGGACACCCCATATATGACGGACTAGGTTGTTATATACTTATACAACATATACACACAGAAAAAAATCAAGTTAAAAACGTAGAAAACAAGCTTGATTTAAAATTGTTCGGTGGTGATTTTGCTTTATACGTTTTTCATATTAATTCAACCTTAATTTACAATAACTGCGAACAACATTTTTTTCTTTTAAAATAACTATAATTCATGTTAATTTAACATTGCAGTAAAGTTAAAGCAAAATGTCAATTATATTGAAATAACAATCCGTATCACGTTGAATGAAAGTTATTTCAAGTTGAAACAACGTGAATTTCATGTAGAATCAAATTGGTTTGAGTGTGTTTTAACAGTGTGAAGAAGCTTCAGAGACAACATATGCATTTATTTAGGAATAATTCAAAACACTTACCCCTGTAACGCATGTTTCACTTATTTTGTATTCTCCTTTGTTAACAGAAGCATCAGCAGAATCGCCCAATATGGTTTTCGTCATCATTCTACTTTGAAAACTTGATGTACTACTTAACTAAATAATTTTAATTAAAAGAATACGGGAATTGTCTTCTTTTTATAACATATTTTAAAAATGAAAATAAAAAATGGACATACTTAAGTTTGTATGCATATTAATTTAACAAGTTAAACTTTTGATTTTAATATAAAACAGGTTTTTATGGATTCAATATTGAATCCATATTTGTTTATATTTTAATTTTTTTTTTTTTTTATTTTAACATTGAATAATATTAAATAAACGTAATTTAAGGTTATTTTATTTAAAATTAATATGAAATAATGATAAATTAAAATAAAGGGCATACTTTTGCAGAAAATTACTATGATTCTCAATCAACATTTTTCCATGTTAATTTTACATTGGTATTTTTTTCTGTGTGTACATATATAGTTCGGAATTGTTTGCTACTGCAATGCAGCCTGATCGGTCCTCAAACGGCTGAGATATGAGCAAAAATCCCTTGTTATTGCTTTTTATGTACATACATATGTATATCTGGAGAACGGCAAGAGCTAAAGTTTTCAAATTAGGTACAACGATCTTGGCTATCAATACACTGCATCCGACAAATTGTGAACGGGATTAAGGAATTGGGCGTGGCGCTTACCATAGAAATACCAGTGGGATTTTAATTTGATAAAGTTTATTTTCTTCAATAATATACGATTACGGCACGTTTGAAATTATATGTTATTAATTTTTTGCTTAGCCCGCCTTACTCGCGCATTTGTTTTTGCACATCGTTATTCGCGGGGTGCTTTTTACACCCCAAGATAAACTGCTTATTTTTTCACAACCGTAAGCAAATAGAGGTTCAAAATAAAAACTTTCGTCGACAAAAAGCTTTAACTCTACACATGAAAGCATTTTCTAAGTTATACATAACATTTTTATTAAAAAATTTGTAGCAAAAAAAAGGTAAGAAAATAAGCATAAAAAAATATTCTAAACAAAAGAAAAAATTAAGGTTTATTGCAAAGAATAGCAAACTGGGCAGATATTACACATATGACTTTTGCACAAAAATTTTGGCAAAATGCACATTGGCTCTTATCTTTCAACGGCGGGTTAAGCTAGCAGGCAGACTCGTGGAAATGTCTGTATCACGTCAAATTAAAATCTATTTTTAAAAAAATTTGACGTAATACAGACATTTCCAGCTTGATTGGATCACGGAAAAAGGTTTAAAAATCGATCCAAATTCTTTCACACAGGCGGACAGACGGACAAAAACAATTCTGACGTGTACATGAAAATCGCCGATACACGTGTATTTTTTTTTTTTCTCCCCTTTCCGTCCGAACAAATATATTTGGTTCATAGGACATAAAAAAAGCTCGTTTTTGTAGCGCGGTATTATAAAAGTGATTACAAAAAAATAGCAAGAAAAATTTAATAAAATATCTGTATTGACTTAGCTTTTTGGTAAGTAGTTAACTGCTTTAAAGCACTTTGGTAACTACTTACCCTTTAGATGCTTAAGGCCTTTTTCATAAAAAATATCAAAGGTTTATAAAACGAACTTATTATCATTAAAACATTATAAAAGTGTTATAAAAAACGTAGGTTGTATAAAAATAATTACTTACTTTTTAAGAACCATTTAGTGAAAAGTTAGTTCGTTATTTTTGGACATCCCTCGCAAAATTCTTTGGTTCCTTTCGTAAAATTTTAGATAGTATTTTGGCTGAGTGCACCGGTAGACTAGCTGGTAGCGAGCTAGTCTATCAGTGCCGGGGTTGCGGGCTTGATTCCAGCCAGAAGCTCTGGCCTGACAAAAAAAAAAAAATACTCAGCACATAATTTTGTAGCCAAAGTTTTAACTGGGTGGGTTACTCACCAAGTTTGTGTATTTTTGCTGCCAGAATATTTCCAAGGACGTCAACAAGTTAAAAAGCTTAGGGGTAAAAATAAGAGGAAGTCGTAGTAATTTGCTCATATCTCAGTCATTTATCAACGATCCGGCTGAATTTCAATGGCAAATATTTACAGAGCATATCGTCAACTAAAACCCAAAAGGCCCTGCCTAACATTTTGAAAATTTTACAGGAGAAGAAAAAATTATTTAAAATGATAAATCAGCTTAAACTGTTAATAATTTATGATAATTGACGATGTTGCATATTATAAAAAATGTTAATAAGGTCTTTTAGCGCGTATTATATAATCTTTTGTAGATAGGACCGTTTGTTTTTTGTTAACAAAATCTCTCATTTTGGTCGAAAGATTCCAAAATAAATAAATAAATTTATTGTGGAAATTTTTGTTAATGCAATACATCAGAATCAATAAAAAAAAAGTCGATTTTTAATTAGTTAGGGATATGTGATATGAATATAGGACAACCTAGCCCTCATTAGAACTGTCGTCTTCGAAAAAAGCACTTTTACAGACAGACGGACGTCCTTAAATCAACTTTTTTACTCATATGTACATAAATAATAGGGTCTAGTGGTAGAAATTACAAACGGAATGACACACTTATATATGTATACTCTTTCCACCTGTGGTGAAGGGTATAAAAAACCCGCCACTTTAAGAAACATATTATTTACTCATTAGATCTCTTTGTTATATGCACAGAAAAAATTAAAAATTGTCTCTTATCAACAAATTTATACTAAATTCATAGAATCAAGCAAACAATTTGTTGATTTTGCACGCATTACTAAAAAAATTTCAAGATTTTTTCAATCAATGATATGATTAATTTTAATTAAAACAAGTAAGAGTGCCGAATCTTTGATACCCTCTACCGACAGTTCAGATATTTCAGGATATCTATATACATATAATTAATTATCTATCTATCTATATATATAAAAATGAAAAATGTTTGTATGTTTGTTTGTGTGTTTGTTTGTTTGTTTGTTGGCTTATAGACTCCTAAACTACTGAACCGATTTTCCTGAAATTTTTACAGATACATCACGTGAGCCCTAAAAATAAAATAGGCTACTTATTTTTTCGATAGGGGCAGGGGAATTGGTATCCCCCATAGGATGCCAATATTAATTATAGCATATATTAAGATCCGCTGCACGCATTATGCAGAACTTTTGGTAGTAAGATCTTCTGAGCCCCAAAATTAAAATAAAATAGCAGCGGGGGAAGTGGAATCCCCCATAGGACGCCAATGTTTAACATCGCATATCTAAAGAACTGTTATAGTGAGAATGTTCAAACTTTCTAGAAGTCACTCTTATGGTATACAACACTTTTGAAAATAACAATAAAGCGGGTAGGCGCAGGGGGGGAAATACCTCCCATAGGATGCATATATTAAATATCGCTCAACTGAAGAATTATTAAAGGGAGAGTCTTCAAAAGTGGTTAAAGCTATTATTATAGTAAACTATAAATTTCAATATACAAATGGGCGAGGTAGACGGGGGAGGAGCAGTACCCCTCATAGATAGAAATATAATTAAGAGCCGCTGCACGCATTTTGTTGAACTTTTGGTAGTAGGATCTTCAGAGCCCCAAAATTTAAACACAAAAGCAGCGGGGGAAGTGTTACCCCCCATAGGACGCCAATGTTTAATATCGGATATCTTAAAAACTATTAAAGTTAGAATGTTCAAACTTTGTAGAAGTCACACTTATGGTATACTACACTTTTGAAAATAAAAATAAAGCGGGAAGGCGCAGGAGGGAAATACCTTCCATAGGATGCATATATTAAATATCTCTCAACTCAAGAACTATTAAAGGGAGAGTCTTCAAACGTGGTTAAAGCTACTATTATGGCAAACTTTAAATTTCAATATAGAAATGGACAGAGGAGGAGCAGTACCCCTCATAGATAGAAATATAATTTAGAGCCGCTGCACTCTTTTTATTAAACTTTTTGTAGTATGATCTTCTGAACCCCAAAATTGAAATAAAATAGCAGCGGGGAAATGTTACCCCCCATAGGACGCCAATGTTTAATATCACATATCTTAAGATCTGTTATAGTAAGAATGTTCAAACTTAGTAGAAGTCACTCCTATGGTATACTACACTTTTGAAAATAAAAATAAAGCGGGAAGGCGCAGGGGGGGAAACCTTCCATAGGATGCATATATTAAATATCTCTCAACTGAAGAAGTGGTTTAAGCAGTGTAGCGAAGCACACCGGGTTAAACTAGTTCTTTATAAAAACGGATGTCAGTTCTGGTAAATATAAAAAAACGCAAATTTGGATATATTTCAATACTGCAGTGAAATAACTTTAAGGGTTTACAGTGAATTTCAGAAGGCTGCTTGAAGTGGGATCTGCGGTAAATTATGGACCGTATATCACAAAATTGCATGACATTTTTTCTGGCCAAATGAAGCTAAGTTGGAACAAATGTAACCGCAATACCTGCTACGGTTTTAGGCGTATAGGCGAAATTAATTAATGTGATTTATTGTCCTATAAATTAAATTTTATTCTGATAGCAGTGTTTATTACGGTTTTAGGCATTCTAAACTTTTTTCCGGGAGTTGGCTTTATATGGGGCCTTGGGTAAATTTAGGACCGATCTTCACGAAATTCAACAGTATGATTTTGAGTCGTATACAATTTTTATAACACCATTTATGTTATTTTTGTAACAAATTTATCAATTTTTTAAGGTGTTGGTTACACATTTTGATTCATAACTCTAATGCTACTCAACCGATTTTGGTGGACTTCAATCCCAATCTGCTTTGGATAACTACAAACAATTTGACACCAAGATTGATCTTTTCTTTTGAGTTTTTCGAAAGTGAGCGTGTTTTCAATAGACAGATGGACATACAGACGGACATGGCTAAATCGACTTATAATAACTTAAGGAACTTTAATTCCTGAGACGATATATACTTTATGGGGTCTGAGATAAGTAATTAATACTACTACTAGTTGTGGTGTGAGTATAAAAAGGATAAAATATCTTTGCCGTTTCAAACAATGACAATTCCCAATAACAATTTTACAAGTTTAATTATTTTTTTTTATTTTAAATGAAAAAATCAATTAAGTTTTTTTGGTTTTTAATCAAAAATTTATTTCAAAACATTATTAATTGAAATTATATTTTGTTAATTTTTTTTCAACAAAAAAAATAATTGATTCAAATTGGAATCCTTTTTAAACAATTGTTTTAATTGATAAAAAAAAAATGTACATTATTTCTGTGTAGTTAAATATTTTATTTGGATTATTTCTTAATTTTAGAGAGCACTGGTTTTTGAAGGTGCTCCGACTCCGGAAAAAAGCGTGAATCTTTAGAACGTGGAAAGCAACAACAAAATTAGAAAATATTTATGACTTTCTTTTACTTTTGTGTTCTTTTATAATATTGAACTTAGAAACACAATATTCTATGTGCAAGGTCCTGAGTGAATAGCAACCTATAAGATAAAAAAAAGGTTGGAACTTTTTTGTTTAAGCCTAGAAACATAAATTTGGGCCTAAAAAAAAGAAATAGCGGGTTAAATGTATTTAAGATATTTTTTTTTTTTTTTTTGTTAAATTAGTCATCAGCATTTTTCAATTAAGTATGATGACCACTAGTGCAATGACACTATGTGCAAGCGTCAGCACATACAGCGGCTATTGAACGTTGTTAAACGTGGGAAAATATTTAATTCAATTATGCTGCTTGATAATTGATTTTTAGTATATAAGCTAGTATAGTTTAGTATATATTTTTATGCTCGTTTATATCGACATAAGTGAAGAAAACTTAAAATTCTTTTACAACATGGAGCAAGTATAACCAGTACGACTCAGAAGTATATCTCGGGCTACTTACAATAAATAAGAATAAAATCACTACGTGTTTTTTGTTCGGATCCTGCCGAACAGACATCACTACAATAGGCTATGTGAAGGTAGTAGTAGTAGGGAGTAGTGCTTGTGAACATTCGACTTTTATTTATTTATGTTAAAAGTAAGAGGAAAGACTTCAGCAAGAAGGTTATTCCACATAGGAACAGTCTGGCCAAAAAACGAATTTTCCCTGTAATGCGTTGTACGATTCACCTGCCGATCGACCACAAAAGGATGGGCTCCCGAGGAAAAACGTGTATTACGAACAAACGTACGGATTTTGGGAACCAGATCCCTAATTTCGTCAGAACACATCCCATTGTGGTAACGACAAAACAAGCATATACAACACATATTGCGACGGTGATCAAGGAAGCCACTAGAATTTTATACCCTACTGTCACCAATAAGAATCTTCGGCCTCTCCTGCACGAGGTCAAGAAGCTCCAAAATAGACTTTCAAGCACCGGCCCACACATGAGAGTTATATTCTATTTGTAACTTTAATTACTAACTTTTGTTAAGTATCTGCACAATCACCTTGTTAATCATACTAAGAAGTGTAATTCCTCTCCAGTTTTAACGTTCTGTGGGATCCCCTTTTTTGGTAAGTTTATGATTACGCCTTCAGCACGTTACTCTGGAAGAAGTTCGGTACAACAGAATTTTCTTACAATTTGCAGCGGGTCGCCGAGCATCAGTTGCAAGTATCACTGAAGAAATATTGTCTATATCAGGCGATTTGTTTTTCTTAACATACATATTTGACTAATTCGCATATCTCAGAAATATCTGGGTAATTGGTGGGGAAATTTGTGTTCATTGGATGCGATCTACAGCAGCATATCGATTGTTGTGTGGAAGCCAGGGCTGTGGAGTCGGAGTTGAGGTTTTTGTACCGGAGTCGGAGTCGTAGTACCCACAAAAACTCGCGACTCCGACTCCAAAGTTTTTCGGCATAAAAAATTTAAAAAAAAATTTTACAAAACAAAAATTATTCGAAATTGACGATGCAATATTTCAAATATCGCTTTGAAATTTTTGAGAATCATTTTTATACTATGTTTAAGCATTTAAAAGCTAATGCATTAAAAAAGTTAGAGTGCTATATTCGGATGTACCGAATCTTTGACACCCTCCACCGGCAGTTAGCATATATGAGAGCTATAAATTATTAAATAATCTTTATAAAACGGACGTCAGCATAAAAATTGATTCCGGTTCAAACCAATTGTACGACAATCAGAAAGTGTTATGCATTTTTTCCTAGCAATTTGAACTAACTTGAATATTATATCATGATTCATAACAGTTTATGCCGAACTAAAATGGTTTTCAGGAGGGACATTTATATTATCCCATGGCAGCCTTGCCATTTATCAAGTTTTACCTTTTTTGCAAGTTTTTTTAAAAGAAGCATAATTTAAAATTGGCAGTATATTGGATACAAATATTAAGTGATGTTTTCATGTTATTAAATGGTCTTGTATTTGCTCTGTTCTTTATTATTTTAATTGTGTTAACTTCTTCGTAAAGATCCCAAATTTTTTTTTAGATTCTTAAATATCTTTAGCACTAGATTCATATAAGTTGTCTGAAGCTAATGTAATAGATCTTGGAGTTTATTCTTTAACGTTTTATGTTGCACTTTTTAATGATCTGTTAAAAAAGTTTGATTTTTATAACGACTTTCTTAAACACGTCAAAGACCTTGCATCTTTTTATGTAATAAGAGGTAACCAATTGAGTATTTCTCAATTATGTGCTACCCAGTAAAAACTTCGCCCTACAATATAATGTGTTGAGTTATCAGAAAAACATAAAAGCACAACTTACAATTCTACTGAAAGAACCAATGAATTTTACAAAGGATGTCCCAAAATTAACGCATTTAAAAGTAAGTCATTATTTTTTTACCTACACACGTCCAGAAAAAAAAAATTATAGAAGTTGTTATAGAAGAAAGCTACTAAATAATGAGTGAAAGAAGCTATTCATTTTGAAAAAGTAAGGGAAGTTTTTACTGGGTATTGTAGCAAATTAAGTCTATTTGAGTGATATTGAAGAAGTTAATAATCAATAGCTTGAGCCTTAATTTTTAGGAACATAATTAATAGAAAGAGCATACGCGAGGGTGTATTCAAAATAAAAACATTTTTAGATTTAATTTTTATATATTTTTAAATAAAATGAATTCTATATACTTTTTTCATTTAATTATTTAACAGTAACATAAAAATCCTTACAACGTGTTTTAATTTTTTTTTTTAAAAATGTTGGCACTTTTGTAAAAAAAGTTTTTTTTTCAGAAATAAGAGGTTTTTTTTTAAAAAATAAATTATGGACTGATCACCACGAGATCCTGTATAGTGATTTCCGTTATTAAAAAACTTAATGGAACAAATTTCAACACAGTTGTGAAATTTGTTTCAGGGCTTAAAGTGCTTCTCAGAAAGCTGCTTAATTCGGGATCTTAGGTAAATATGGACCGATAATCAGAAAATTGCATGGTACTATTTCTAGCCATATGAACAAAAATTGGACCAAATTATACAATATCTTTAGCTGCTACGGTTTTAGGTATTTAAATAATTTCTAAAGTGAGCATTATATGGGGCATTATATAGAAAATTATGGACCGATCTTCTAGAAATTTTTTTAGCGTTAAAGTGCCAAATTACATTACAATAGCATTAGTTATTACCTTTTTAAACCCATAACGAGATTGTTTGTTGTGCATGTTTCCAAAAGCAATTCACCATTCTCTGTCAGCTGCCTTAACCCATGTTTTCGCATTGTGCTCTATACGCTAGTATTGTCTGCTCCAATTTTTAGCACTTGTATTTGTTTTTTAATCAACGTGCCTCGTTTATTTATTAATGTGCACGCATACTTTAAGTATAAAACGTTAATAAAATATTAATATGAACTAAATTAAAAAAAAAAAAATAAAACAAATAAAAAAATATGTCTTGTTTGTTTACTAATGTATTTAAAATACATACGTAATTTTTTGTCTTTATACCCTTCATCGAAGGTAAAATGGTATATATAATTAGTCATTTGGTTTGTCATTTTTACAATATTGATATTAGACCGTAGAAAGTGTATCTATTCTGGTTCCATATAAGTAGCAAACTTAATTTAACGATATCTGGCTGTCGGTGTGTCTGATGAAATGGGTTTCCAGAGACCCCATATATGACCGAATAGTTTGTTTTATACTTATACAACATAAAGTTTGGAATTGTTTGCTACACAGAAAAAAATAATTTTCATATTTAAATACGAAAATCGCATATTTGATTACAAAAATTTTGGAATTTTCTGCGATGACGATTTGCGCGGTATTGATAAAATTGATAAAATTGTATGTATAATTGTTAAATTTTTAGTCAACAACCAAGTTTATTGAGTCAATAAAAAAGTTGTTGCCCAAAATAATTTTTTTTAACAAAATGTTTACTTGATTTGTTAAAATAAATTGTTGAAAATGTTGAATAAATCAAACAAAATGTTAATCGAATCTTTATTTTTTTATTTATTAATGATCATCATTTAAATTTTTATAATTTTATAAAAACACTTCAATTTATTATGCGGGGATAAGTAAGTTCCTGTGCGCATTTCACTGGTTGCGTAGGCCAGATGAATAGGAAACCTTTTCCAAAGACTTTAACAAAACTAAATATATTATTCAAATAAAACTGTAAAACAAATGAGAATTATGAGCTTTTTAAAAATGGACAAGAGTTGTTAAAAAACTGTCTTTACTTTTATTCAAATATTTTTTTTTTATTGAAAATTAAGAAATATTTAATTATTTCATTATTAAATATTTTTTATTGAGTGCTATTTTGCAAAGTGTAAATTTGATACATTTTTTCTTTGAATCAAACAAAAAGTTTGTTGACCTAAAATCTTATTTTTAACAAACTGTGTTGTTAAAAATTTTCTTGAGATATTTTTTTCTGTGTACTGCAATGCAGTCTGATCGCTCCTCAAATGGCTGAGATATGAGCAAAAAACCACGACTGCCTCTTATAATATATTTATAAATCCCTTCTTATTGTTTTTTATGTACATACATATGTATACCTGGAGAACGCCAAGAGCCAAGGTTTCCAAATTAGGTACAATGATCTTGGCTATCAATACACTGCACTCTACAAATTGTGGGCGGTATTGAGGAATTGGGCGTGGCACTTTGTGATTTAAATTTAATAACGTTTAGTTTCTTCAATAAAACACGATTAGGGGAGACTGGAGCAGCTTCGGCACTGGGGTACATTCGTCAGTGACGTTTTCGATATGATGCACTTATTTTACATCACTAACTATTTATTTAAATGTGTCGAAAATCAAAATAAACAACTCCCGCAAAGTTTGTCATCTCTAGCTTACCAACTGAAAAAGCTACACGTGTTTAAGTGTTTTTGTAATATTTTGATTCTCTTTCGTAAGTATTTTGTATTTGAAAATTATCAATATTTTAAATAAAAATTACAAACCAACATTAATAATTGTGCTAGTTTCCTGAAAAATAAATTAAATCTAAATCTTTGTTGAAGAATAAAAGAAAAAAAAGAAAATAGAGTACATAGTGCTTTCGGTGTAGATTCGGCATTTTCAATTGGGGCACATTCCGCCTAGTCAAACTTGGTCGATATAGTAATAATCCAATTTATCAAGTTACTGAGATTACTTAAACTCTTGACGACTGCATCTCAATAATAAACTTGCTTCGGCTGCTTCATATTTTTTTGATATGTTTTTGTTAAGCCTGAAAAAGAAAATATTTCGCTAGTTCTATGGGCCGAAATAAAACTTAAGTTACTAATTCCAATAAATGTGTTTATTTTTCATTAACGGTATCCATCTAATAAAAAGGCTTAATCCGTTAATAACTGGCAACTAATTTTATTTTTTATGGAGTTTTTAATAAACAACTGCGAAAATGACTTTTTTACCAATTCTCAAAAAAAAAAATAACAAATACTCAGTACATATTCATAAAATTTTGTACTTATATTTTATTATTCAATATCCAAGGACACCAACAAGCGATACAATTTTGAAATCTGTTTCATACATTCTTAGATTCAGGGCTTCAAAAAAAAGTGCCGAAGCTGCCCCAGTCTCCCCTACTGCACATTTGAAATTATTAATTTTTCGCTTAGGCTGGTTAAGTTTTTAGATAAAGTTAATTAATTAGAAAATGAAACTTCACTTTAGATCAATAGTGGTGTTACGTTACAACTTTTCAACTTTTCAACTTGATTTCAACTGAACAACTAGTCATTGATGGAAGAAAGTCCATCAATCCAATCGGTAACTCATCACTTTCAAATTCATTAAACAAAATAAAGCTGTCTCACTCTCCTGTCGTCTCAGAATTCCTCCGCAAAAATATAACCCTACACCCAAAACCGTTTGCCACAATTGGTTGTACGATCGGGCTCCAATTCCTCATACATTATAGATTTCTGTATATCTGGACAACGGCAAGGGCCAAAGCTTCCAAATTATGTACAAGAATCTTGGTTATGAGTAGGGATGAGATTTTCATGCACTAAAAATTCGAAAATGTGCGCATAAAATATGCACTAAAAACTCCAAAATATGCCTTAAAAAATAAAAAAAGCACTAAAATCTTGAACATTTTCATTAAAAGGCGTTTAAAATAAAATAAAAAGTTAAGTCTAATATTTTTAAAACTTTGTTTAAATAACTAATAAAAGTTTTTGTTTCCATAAACCAATAAATACTTCTTTATATTATGAAAAGTAAGCCTTTGTCTGTTCGGCCGCAAACAACTTTTTTACATGGAAAATGATCTCCCAACGTCAACCGAAGTTATAAGAGCATACTTGAAGGATGCCAATTTATTTGGAGAATATTAATTTTCTAATTCAAATCCCACATTTGATTCCAGATCAAAAATAGTTGAATTTTGTTTTATTTTTTGAAATCCTTAATTTTTTTGTAAAAAAATTGGATTTTTTTAATTAGTCGGGCTACTCTTCCTTCCAAATTGTTAATTTTACTTTCTGCTTATCAGTTAATTTTTCTTGAGTTGGCTTAAGTGAACAATATTCCTCAAATTTAGTTATTGTTGTACCAATATATCCGTAGTTGGAAAATACAATACAATTTACTTTTATTGTTATTTAAATTTAATATTCCTTTTACCTTTCTAATTGCATAAGCCACGGTAGCAACAAGTTCTTCAAGTACATTTTTAAATTGCTCTAAATTTTTTTAATAGTATTCTACAGCATCTAGGTTAATTCTGACTGGGGTGATAAGGGTACCAAGGGATACTTTTCATTAAGAATTGCAACTCGTAAAGAAGCCTTTAAAAATATATTTTCCACGTATCAAACCAATCAATAAATACTATCGAATTGGCTTTTAACTTCCTCTAACCCTCAGTACCATCCAAGTTAATTTTTCAGTGTTTTCTCCCCACCAGTATAAGAAATTCAAACTTTAAAGTTTTTTTCCCAATTTATTTTTAATTAAGTTTTAGCATTAATTCAATAAAAGATGTTATTTAAGTTTTTATTCTTATTACTTTTAATTCATCGTTTTAATTTTAATATTTTACATTAGCAAATGATAAGAAAAAAAAATAATTTTATGTTTTTAATTTGCTTTTTAATTTTCTACTATGTAGAATTTTGTTTCCAATTTCAGTCTTTTTCAATTCATATTTTAAGTTTTTCTACTATGTAATTTATAAATTAGACTTTAAATTAAATTAAATGTTTCTATTTCACTGTTCCGTTAATTTTATTTAAATTTTTATTAATACATTTTCTACTATGTAGAATTTAGTTTCTAATCTGAATGTTATTATTAATTTAAATTTTAATAGTTTCATTAATTTAAAATTTTTAGTCTTCGACATTTCTTTTTCTACTATGAAAAATTTAACTTTTTATTTAAATATTTTTACACAATTTTTATTTTTATTATTTTTCTTGTTTTTATCTTAAGATTATTCTAGTATAATTTTTTAATTTTAAGTTTTTTATGTTGAAATTTAGTTTAACTTTTTAGAGAACGTCTTTAAATAAGCGGTACCCAGATCAGACTGAAAACTACTTTTTTTTGGAAGGAAAAATTACAATGAATATTTTTACTAAATACTTAAAGACAAAAGGGACACGAAAAAATTGCAATGAAAAGAGATCAATAAAATTACTTAACAGTTTCTTTGCTTGGTAACAATTAAAATTATGAATGAAAAAGAAAGGATAGAAAAAATATTTTAGTAACTTTGACGTGGTGAAAAGACGGGATCAATGAAATTATTTTACAATCAGCGCTGCCACAACAAATACAATTTTTACAACCAAAATTTTTGAAAAAGTTACCAAATGTAAAAAATATAACCAAATTTAAGGTCAATTTCACCAAGTTCGGTTATAATTAACTACCGGTTATAGCTGTCAAAACATATTGGTAACTGGAACTTTAATTGAAAGTTAGTTTTAACCGAACTTGATGAAATTGGTCGTTAAAGTGCTTTTTATTAATTGAGAAAATCATTAAAATCATTGTAATACATTGTAACACAGAGGTTATTTGCACTTTATAGTAAAACAATAATTATAAATCAAAAAAACAAAACAAGAAATGTAATTCTTTTACATATTAAAAAAATAACGTAAAACTTAATTAAAAGTTTTTATTTATTTGAGACTGTTTTCCTTGAAATATTTTCTCGAAAATAATAAAAATGAGAAAAACACGGGGTTAAATTTTTGGGTTTTAAAAATTATTGGGGTTTTTATTTAATGGTAGGTTTAGGGTTTTTTTACTCAGTACGTACCGTACGCTTTGGGGTTTTACAGAGTAATTAAAGTATACATAAGAAATAATAACAATAATACAAATAGCAACAACATTAACTTAACGAAAACCCAGTGAACAATAACTGGGCACCGTTTACACTATGCGCGTAAACAGAGACTGTTTTCGTAAAAAATTTTTTTATTTTTTGGCGCCCTATGCTCCAGTGGGAGTAAGAGGAATATATAAAAAAAAATAAATTAAATATTTTTTAATATGCCAGTTATAAATAACAACAAACTCATATATACCCTTTTCTACCTGTGGTGAAGGGTATAAAAATGGATAATAGTTTTCCGCTTTTTAGTTGTTATTGGTAGGACTGTCAAATGTGGCGATTTCTTAATCCTTTTGTCGATGGAAATTTACGTTTGGCGATATGGCGATTATTTTGGCGAAATTTAAAACGATTGGCGATATGCGAAATGCGAAATGCAGTTTATGTAAATATTTTCTAATTTACATATATCTAAGATATTATAAAAACTTTTTTCTCTTTTGTGTAAATTTTATTTCAAATTTTTGATTCTTATTATAAAAAATGTTTCAAAATTGCTCTAATACATATATCAAATATTTTGTAAATCATTGTAAAATATTACTGCATTTCGCCTTTCGTGACGTACATTCAATGGGGAAAAAGAATATGACTGACAGTCAAAAGATTTTTTTTACCAAATAATTATCTTAAAAAACATTAAATAAATATGCATACCGACAAGTTATAAACAGTAAAATTTCAAATTTCTTTAAACTTACAGCCATTTCTTAAAGAAAATTCCATAAGTTTTTAAATTACATTGATTTATCTTTAAAATTCCTACGTGTATTTTTAAATATGTATATAAATATACTTCTGGAAATAACCTAAATTCAGAACCTTGAACTAATTTTCAAGTTTTTAAAAACACTAAAACGACTTTTGTGTAATTCTTCAGTAGTTTTCTACAATCGATTCCGGATGATCTTATGCACTTCCTACTTTAAGTACTAATTATCTTTACTTCTCTTAAAATCAAGAAAAACTACGCTCATTTAAAAAAAAATTAATTGAAAATCTCCATTGATTAAAACTTCATTTGTTTACGATTGCAGATCATGGCGTTTTTAATATAAAAATCACAAATAGCAATATTTTCTTAGCAAAAATCTTCAAAAAATTATTTGGTTGCTGTTTTGAAAGGGATTATAAAAAACTTCCGTTCATTGGCAACAAATAATGAAAAAATCGTAGTACACAGTACAAATTATTGGAGCTCGTAAATAATTGTACCAATAAAAACATATTCGTTTGTAATTATTATTGTTTTAGAAAAAAGTAACCAAAATGAAAAAAATATTCACATCTCCACATTGAAAAAAAATATAACCAATTTTGGTTAGAAATTACCAAAAACAGCAGCTCTGTTTACAATTGCTTTGTGCAGTGACAATTAAAAGTATGAAAAGAAGGAGAGAACAAATATTTTACAAACGTTAAAGTAGCAACAAAACAGTAATAATAATATGAATGGAGAGAAGCGTAGTAACAAGGTAATAAAAAAGTTCATTCATTAACCCATTCGTTAACTTCCATAAGCCAAGAGTGTAACATGTGAACCGTTTTGGATTAAATATTTTAAGCCCATTGGCAGCCTAAAAATGCATCGGTTAAAAGTAGAAGGATCTTCTGTCTAAATTTTGAAAATCTTTTTCCAAAAAAAATTTATTTATTGATCTAAAAATTTTTTTGGAAGACTTTTTTGTTTATTTGGAAACTTTTTGTAGAAATTTATTTTATAATATGGAAATTTAAAAAATATATGACTCAAAATGGTGAAATATGCAAAAATATGCATTTAAAACCAAAATATGCAAAACAATGCATTTTCATAAAAATATGCAACAATATGCAAAAACAAATCGATGTGTTACACTGCAGAAGTCAGTGTAACACAATATAGATTTTTTTTCTGAAAACCGGTATGTTAAAAATTGTAAAACTCTGGTTCATATAGCACAGGTATCAGCACATACAATCAAAGCTTCCCAACTAGGCGCAAGCAATTTTATCCACTTAGCTTGTTTTGTATGGACCCTATCGTACCAACGCCCTAAACTCCGGGGGAAATTTGCATGGAGGACAGGTGCAATAATATATCGATTTGGCTTTATATTCCTTATATATATGTGCTAAAACTATTTTTTTAGTAAAAAAAAACTAAGTTAAGTATTTGTATATACCTACGTCATTTCCCAGTAAAAACTTCGCTTACTTTTTAAAAATGAAGAACTTCTTTCAATCATTATTTAGTTGCTTTTTCGCTACTATTTGCGTATCATAGCAGCTATTATAACGTATTACAAAAGTCACTATCATAATGAATAAAATAATCCCTAAGAACGTAATGACTTACACCGCGTTACACACATTCTGTCCTATGAACCAAATATACTTTTTCGGAAAGGGGAGGAAAAATAAAAAAACACGTGTATCGGCGATGTACATGAAACGTCAGAATTTTTTATGTCCGTCTGTCCGCCTGTTTGAAAGACTTTGGATCGATTCTTAACCCTTTTTTCGTGATCCAATCGAGCTGGATTTTTGCAGGCAGACTCGTGAAAATGTCTGTATCACGTCAAATTTTTAAAAAAATAGATTTTTATCAATTCTCAGATTTTCCTGAATTTTTTTTTTGAAAAAAAATATTTTTTTTTTCACTTTTTTCAGCATAACTTGAAGGGACTCCAAATTTTTAAACTACTAAAGCGTTAAGAAAAAAAGAATTTGTTTTTCGACCCATCCTACTCCATATATTTGTAGTTTATCAATAGTAACTTTCTAACACTAAACTGTTTATGACTTTTACAACACTTACAACTGGTGTTCAATAGTAGTTGAATAGTAGGCGAATACTGTTGGTCTATTTGTCGCGATACTGACACAAATGCTTACAAACGCAAAAATAAAAGACCTAAGTTTCTTTAAAGCATTGAAATTTTTAATGTAACAATTTTTAATTTTAATATAACAAAATTAAAAAAAAAACTCGATTTTTTAACGAACTGAAACCGTTACAAAAAAACCGATAACCATTTAAAAAAAAAAAAAAATTCAGGAAAATCTGAGAATTGATAAAAATCTATTTTTTAAAAAAATTTGACGTAATACAGACATTTCCAGCTCGATTGGATCACGGAAAAAGGTTTAAAAATCGATCCAAAGTCTTTCACACAGGCGGACAGACGGACAAAAAAAAAAACATGAAAATCGCTGATACACGTGTATTTTTATTTTTGCACCCCTTTCCGTCCGAAAAAATATATTTGGTTCATAGGACATAAAAAAGCTCGTTTTTGTAGCGCGGTATTATAAAAGTGATTACAAAAAAATAACAAGAAAAATTTAATAAAATATCTGTATTGACTTGGCTTTTTGGTAAGTAGTTAACTGCTTTAAAGCACTTTGGTAACTACTTACCCTTTAGATGCTTAAGGCCTTGTTCATAAAAAATATCAAACGTTAAACGAATAAAACGAATTTATTATAAAACGAATTTATTATTATTAAAACATTATAAAAGTGTTATAAAAAACGTAGGTATAAAAATAATTACTTACTTAGTTAGTTCGTTATTTTTGGACATCCCTCGCAAAATTCTTTGGTTCCTTTCGTAAAATTTTAGATAGCATTTTGGCTTTTTTCTGAGTGCCCCGGTAGACTAACTGGTAGCGAGCTAGTCTTTCAGTGCCTGGGTTGCGGGCTTGATTCCAGCCAGAGACTCTGGCCTGACAATAAAAAAAAATACTCATCACACAATTTTGTAGCCAAAGTTTTAACTGGGTGGGTAACTCACCAATTTTGTTTATTTTTACTGCCAGAATATTTCCAAGCTTGTCTCAAATTAAAGTAAATTTTGCACTTATTACCAAAAAAATTTAAAGATTTTTTTTTTATTAGTTTTAATTAAAACGAGTAAGAGTGCTAAATTCGGCTACGCCGAATCTTTGATACCCTCTCCCGACAGTTCAGATATTTTAGGTGTTTTAAAATAAACTCTTTCCAAAACAAGTAAAATTCAGGGATCGGAGTGTGTTTTGAGGTATGTTCAGTAGCTTTTTTGATTTTAGCTTTATACTGAACATATTTTTAATGACATTACTTTAAAAATTAAATAATTAAAAAAAAAATAATTAAATTCAAAAATAAATTGCTGTTGGGGGAAAAAAAAGGATAAAATGAATTAAATAACGGAAAAAGAAAAGAAAGAAATATTGGACAGTTGAACAAGAACAAGAGGAATGGTTAATAGAAATTTGGTCGGAGTACATATGTAAGTTAGCTTAGGGGTGCGCGCTGATGTATTCATGTTTTTGAAGACATGAAACGCCAGCTTCAAACGTTCGGACGCTAAGTTGCATAATTTATATAATTTTAATAAAATCTCAAAAAATTTATTAATTGATTTTTATACATTTTTATAAATTATTATTCTATTTTTTTGCCGATGGTGACAAGGTGTCAAATCAAAACATGATAATTGTAGTCTGAACACCTTTGTTTAAGTTTTTTCAAAACGTTACTTAAACATGTTAAATTCAACATTTTTTTTTTTTTTTTTTTTTTTAAGTTGTACACAAGTTTTTGTTTTTTATTCGACAGTTTTTGGTTTCGACTGCAGTTTTTTAAACCCTGGAGGAGAGGGTATTATGCTTTTGTGCTGATGTTTGTAACACCTTAAAAGATAATATACCTTTAAGTATATCGATCACTTTCTGAGTCGAATTAACGATGTCCGTCCGGGTGGCTTGCAGGCTGGCTGGCTGACTGGACGGCTTGCTGGCTAGCCATGTAAATCTCCTGCGCAAAGTCTAGGTCGCAATTTTGGAGATAACTTGATAACATATGGAAAGAGGCTCTAATTGGCACAATGACCAGGTCTATTGAAAATGGCCTTCAGAAACTCCGTTGGATTATTTCGTACAACTCCATGCTTTAATGAGGAATGAGGCAAACATTTTATCTCTCGAATTCCAACAAAAAATTCTTGTTTGTTTCTAAAAAGGTACGCACCTTCTGCGATAACCCTAACCAATTATTACGATCTCTTATCTCGAAAATAACAAAAACCAAAAAACCTCCAACTATTGCTAGCTTTACCCTGCAGACAAAGTAAGTAATATCACTGTGCTCGAATTTGACACTTTTCTTAGACAGGCCGGGCACATGGCGTTTTATCATAATAAGGGTACGCTGAATTCAACGGTGCCCACCGTTTTTTTTTAGGTTAGCTCTTGTTTTCGAGACATACCGTTATTTCGAAAATGGAGGAGGTTGTACAACATATATTTGCGTAACTCAAAAACGGTTTAGTTTATTGAAATTATGTACTAAAAAAATTACGAAATTCCGCAAAAATTTCCTTTAAGAAAAGTAAAGCAGTCGTTTTAGAAACATAATTTTTTTTGGAAAAAAAGAATTTTTTTTATCAAAATTTCGAAATTTTTGTTTTTTAAAAATTCATAAAAAATTGCAAATTTTTAAGTAATTTCAATAAACTAAACCGTTTTTGAGTAACGCGAATATATGTTGTGCAACCTTATCCATTTTCGAAATAACGGTTTATCTCGAAGACAAGAGCTAACCGAAAAAAACGGGTGGCACCATCGGATTCAGCGTACCCGAATTATGCTAAAACGCCATGTGCCTGGCTTGTCTAATTTTGCAACTAGCATAGTGTATTTAGCTAGAAATATACTAGTTGGTTTTTACTTTAAACTAGTTCACTTTTTCATATATCAAGTTTAAATATATGTATATACATCTTATTTAACGTTAGATTGTCACTAGTTTACTTTTGTGCATTTTTGTTATATGTACTTTAACTAGTTGCTTTTACAGAAAAGTACTAATAAAAGCAGAAGTAAATTTGACAATTTCCCTCAATATTTTTTTATACTAAATTATTTTTTTATAGTGTCCATGGACGTCATGACGCCCAAAAAAGTGTCATAATGTCCATGGACAATATGACAATATGGTATCACAAATACCAGCTTCGCTAACTAAAGCTTCTCTTCAAAGCCAACCTTCTCTGCGTGTATGTAGAAATTTTTTTATATTTAACTTCTTAAGTAATAATGGACCTTATGACATGTTTAAAAATGACATAATGTCCATTTGCAAAGTGTCTTAATGCCCACGGACTTTATGACATTTTCAAATGTGTCATAGTGTCCATGGACTATGTCACTTTTTGGAGCGTCAAAGTGTCCATGGACACTATGTCAATGGACGTTATGACATGCCACCGTGTTATGTATGTATTTATTTTAAAATAAATCTAGGCCCTTACCCCTGGAACCAGAGCGAGAAAGAGAATATTATATTTTTTAAGTTTATTGTTACACCATTTTCAACTCTTAAACCAACCAAAAATTTTTTTTTCTTCTTGTAGTGTTGTTGTTGTTTACAACAGGCAAGTAAATTATAAAAAAAACAAAATCCGACAATTTTGGGCGAGATTGGATACGTGAAAATGGTACTGCCCATTCAGAGACATGAAATATTTCTGTATATCTGGAGAACGTTAATGGACAAGGTTTCAAAAAAGGTACAATCATCCTGGTTCTGAATACACAACATCCGACAAAATGTGGGCGGGATTGAAGAAGTGTACGTGGAACTTCTCATACAAAGTCTTGGTTATCAATACGCAAAGTCCGACAAAATTTTAGCGTCATTAGAGAAGTGGGCGTGGCACAAAATACATTTATTTATATCTTAAAATCGGTAAAACAATAATTGTCCAGTTTAGAGCACATCAGCATACAACTTATCTAAAGTAATGAGCGGAATTGGAAAAGTGGGCATGGTACCTCTGGTATAAAGACATTATAGATTTCAGCATACACAGAGATCGGAAAAAATTAGGTTCAATCGCTCGATCCTTTTGGCTGAACTAATCGCCATCTATGGTGCTATAAAATCTATTGGCTACAAACAAGCAAAATATGCCATTTTTTCTGTCTTAGTAGTAGTAGTAGTATACACGTGAAGGCCATGTGCACCGCGACCCAAAGGATCTTTTTCTGTCTTACTATCGGTATTAAAAAAGATTATGATCATAGATCATATATAAGAAACAATATTATTCGAGAAAGGGGTCGGATAGTTCTTATATAGTCTCCAGGACACGAAGGACTTAAGATCAAAGAATTTGCGGATCAAACAGCTTAAACGATTTGGTTTTTCAAAAAAAAAAATAAACAATGAATGTAAATGTGCGCTCAAGGCGCACATATTAAATATTATTTTCTATGCGAACGTTAACGTTCGAAATCGAGAACAGCCTGTTCTGTTCTAAACTAAATTTTTTTTTGTTTAAGATGTTATTAGCAAAAAAAAATTCAATTAAAGAAAAAAACAAATATAAATACACAAATAAAAATATTTCAAACCGTTAATATGAATTTTCTTTTTGTCTTTTATATTTTTTCGTTAAATAAAAGAAGAACTTAAATTAAAAAACAAAATATGCAAGAATGAAAAAGTTGTTCCTTACATTTGACTGCTTACTACAGTTTGAAATATTTTAGTTTTGAAAACTTCATCATAATTCTACAATTTTGATCTTAGTATAGCGTATACTAGGTCATGAATATCGAAGTTGATTTACCGATGTCCGACTGATCGTCCGTCTGTTGAAATGGGATTTCCGAGGAACCCAGAAATGATGGCAACTAGGTTGTCATAAAGGTGGCATGTCATAACGTCCGCGGACATTATGACACTTTGCAAATGGACATTATGACACTTTTAAAAGTGTCTTAAGGTCCATAATTACTAAGGAAGTTAAATACAAAAAAAAATCTACAGACTCGCAGAGGAAAACATGTTTTTTTATGGTCACAACCAACAAAGCTATTTTTGAAGAAACTAATTTAACCGTAATATGGTTGTCGGTGACAATGATTTGGTTAAATTAAACATAATATGGTTAAAATTTTTTAAAAAATGGTATTGCTGCTTTTTCTTTGGGTGTATATATTAACCCCCGTATTTATAAACGATTATTAAATTTAACAAACGTTTATTAAGCCAAATTTTCATACAAAATTAGTTTTGTAAACCTTTATTAAATTTAAAAATTTTTTATAAATACAGGCATAAATAAATAACGAAAACACTTTTGGGCCCAAGGATTTTCTCCTCTATGGTATAACAAACACTGGCTTCGCTAACTGAAGCTTCTCTGTATAGCCGGCCTTCGGCCGGGCGCATGGATTTTCTCCTCTATGGTATAACAAAAACCGGCTTCGCTAACTAAAGCTTCTCTGCCCAGCCGGCCTTCGGCAGGGTGCAAGGATTTTCTCCTTTATGGTATAACAAGTACCGGTTTCGCTAAGTAAAGCTTCTAAAATCTGCCTTGTTTGTTATACCATAGAGGAGAAAATCCTTGCAACCGGCCGAAGGCCGGATGTGCAGAAAAACTTTAGTCAGCGAAGCCAACCAATGGCAGACTTAAGATTTTTCGGTACCAATTACCATAGTCATTATTTCTTTTTATTTAATTTCCAAACCTGCTTATCTTTTGACCTCTGCGTCTCAGAGCTTGGCAGTAATGAAACCAGCAACCTTTTAATGACGCATTAGGAAACACATTTTCTAAAGCCTGCCTTAAAACTGCTTCATAGTCTGTATGAAAAGCCAAAGCTTCGAATTGTAAAAAATTTCTATCAATAAATAACTCAACAACAACCGAAAACTAAAATTTCTTTGAATGGGAAGTGCCACGCTCACTTCTCCAATCCCACCCATATTTTGTTCGACATTGTGTATTAACAACCAATATGCGTATTCCTTATTTGGAAACTTTGGCTCTTGCCGTTCTCTAGACATACATTAAAAAAAAACAACAACAATAAAGGATTTTTGAGTAAACAATAGAGGCAGTCGTGTTTTTTTGCCATTTAAGGACCGATCAGGCTGAATTTCAATAGCAAATTATTCCGGACTAAATGTAATATAAGTATACTAGCTGACCCGGCAAACGTTGTTCCAGTGAAAGAAAGAGGAATAAAGCGCTTAATACCATGATCTGCGATGAAAAAAACCAATAACTATTTATTTCTATATTTCTGTTCGTTACATATTCGAAAGTTAAACATAAAAAGTGATGTATTTTTCATCCTGAAGTATGAAAATTCATTACGAAGAGCAATTGCGTGTACGATATTTTTTGTCAGTCCGTCTTTAGCCCAAACAAATAGGTTCGATGGCTTGCCGACGCGAGAATATCACGTATAATTGTCCGTGTGAAAAACATGGTGTGCCCACATATAAGCCGCAAACAGATATTGTTTGGCCTTGTGACTTATTGATTGTAATTGCAAACGCCAACCTAATAGGAAATTAAACGGGTTTGAATTCAATTGGGACATCGTAGCATCATGGCAGCAAAAAATTTTCGTCTCGGAATTTACCATTCCAAATGGTTTCTTCGATAACGTTTTTCATCTATTTTTTAACGAACAATCGTGTACCATTGCATAGCCGTGGTGGGTTCAAACTCCAAAGTAGAATAACCGAAGAAAAAAAAATTCTCAAAAAAATACGTAAACTTTACAAAAGAATCGGTTAATTAATAAAGAAGGCAAATAAGGGGGGTGCTTTTACCCTTTTTGCTTTATTTTAAGCCGTAAATGTTAGTATTTATAGACTTTCCTGCAAGACTTGAAACTATTATAGGATTGTTAATTATACTAACCTATTCTACGCCCTAACTGTTAGAATTTCCAAATAATGTATATATTAAAGTTCCTTTTGATATTACAGTATCTGCATGCCAAATTTTACGAAAATCGGTTGATTAGTTAAGCAGATATAGGGAGGGGGAGCGTTTACCTCTCTTGCCCCATTTCACGCCCTAAATAATATAAATTATAGTCTATAGCTCTTTCCAGATGTTAAACTAGTTGCCTGCCACATTTCAAGAAAATCGGTTGATTAGTTAAGAAGATATTGGGAGGGGAGCTTTTACCTGTTTGTCCCTTTTTACGCCCTGTAGCGATATGAAATATACATAAAGACCTACTCCGAATGTCATTGTACACATAAGAAGTTACGATACATGGTTTGGTAACTTTTCAAGTGACAATAAACAATCAAAATATGAAAAATGGAGGGCATTTTGTTAATATTTGTAAGGGAATAATAAATAGGAAAATCTTAATGCCATATCTCCATAACTACTGGGCCGATTTCACATAAACCATCCACAGACTATCCTTAACGTACGCTTTTGGTTGAAATCGGTCGACCCGTTTCTGCAGTTATTGCTGACATCAAAGTGTACACTTCTTTTTATATATATAGATAACAACCTAGTCCATCATTTATGGGGCCTTCGGAAAACCCAATTCATATGGACAGAAGGACATCCTTAAATCAATTTTGCTACGCATAAATACCCAGAACAAATATGCTTTATAGGGTCTAAGATCAATGTTTTAGAAATTACAAACGGAATGACAAACCTATGTATACTCTTTTAACCTTTGATGAAGGGTATTAATATAACAGTATTTGTCATGCTGAACAGCTCTTTATATTCTACAAAAATGCTTTTATTTAAAGTGTGATGGTGTAGACGCAAAAAGTAATGAACAAAAATTTACTAGTTGATTTTTGGCTATTAGAGCAAAAATCATTGGATTTTGTGAGAGTAAAAATCTTAAGACATGTCGAATTTGTAGTTTGAAAGGGGCTTAAAAAGCCAACCACGTTACCTGGTTTTATTTTAAACTATAAATGCTGCAAATAACAACATCAATATCAGTTTAGTAAAAGTTCTTAAAATGTACACAACTAAAAAAGTTTTGAGCATTCTACTCTGCTGTTTTCTAGAATTATTGCCAGTTTATGGTGACTATTGGATGGAAAATTGGAATATAATTGCTAATGACAGTGCCAGCAATTTACAGCAGAAATACGATTTTCGAAACAGAATAAAGAAAGAACAAGGAGCTTTATCTTATTTACTCACTTCTGTGGAGAAAGATCTTAAAACTAAACATGAAGAGCCATTGGCCAATGCTATAAGTTCGGAACCAATTGAGATACTTAGAAAAATGAAGAGCGATTATGATATTCAATTGTTTGATAGCATTTTTCATGGAGCAATAAATAAAGTTGTTTCTTTAGAAAAATTACATTTGTTTTCTGATAAGTTGTGGTATACTTATCAGCAAAACAAATTGGAATATTTTGAGATTGTACTGCGTGCCCATGTACTTTTTTACCGCAGGTTAAAAGAAGGAAATTATAGCGAGATGGATAAGTTTAGACAAATATCTGCTTACAGATTGCACAACATGAAAAATGAACATCTGTATAGTAACATGGATGCGAGCCTTAAATTAAAAGTGGATAATATAATAAAGAAACTCCCTACCAACTTAAAATATTTATAAAAGGTCGTCGGGATGAACTCACTTTCTCTAGTTCTTAATGTCAAGGGAATTTGGGGATGTGCAGTTTTAAATAATTTCTGAAGACTCAAAATAATATGTAAATAAAAATATAGGTACATACATTAATAAATATAAATCTTTTTTGCTTTACTAAATTGGTGGCGTGGTTATTGTTAGTTATAAGTCCAACGAAATATCGAAGATAATTAATTGTTAAAATAAAATATTAAACTTGTTTTATTTTATTATCTTAAGACCTTTAGCCGAAATAAATAAGCAATTTTTTAATTTCAAGGTTTACCAGGGAAACCAAAAAAATCTCTTAAAACCCGTGTTATTTATAATATTCATTAAATTCAATAAAAAAAAATAAAAAATAAACAAAGAAAACCATAAAATCTTAAACTAATGGCGATTTCTTTTCTGAGAAAAATGTTGCATTAATGTTACATGTTCTACATTTTGTGTTCGTTTGTACAAAAAATACAACTGTGGGAAAAAATTTCAAGTTCTTTTGTGAAAATGTTGATGAAAAACGTGCAAAACATGTTACATGTTTTACCCTTACTTTTACTTAAGTGTTCATACTGCCCTGTTTTACAACTTTGGTACTTACTACTTTGTTTGTACAACCAATATTTTATTTTGTTTGTCATAATATTTTAAAAGTTTTGTCAAAAGAATTCTACATCTAAATATTCTTCGACGGCATACTCCATTTTGAATTAAATCGTTTTTTTATTTTGGTGGAAAATTCTATGTATTTATTATCGTTTTAAATTTGTTCAAGCAATAAGTGATGTCAATGTCTATTTCCAAACCGTTAAGTAAGTGCTTAGAAAATAGTCGAATAGTTTTAAAAATCGCTAATGAACTACATTAATAATAAAAGTGTAACAGTTGTAAATAAAGGCAGCTAATTCGGTTCGATTGAAGTTGTACAACATGTAAAACTTCGAGTGATTATAGGTAACATGAAAAAGTGTTACATGCATATACTGTAGCATTTTTTTCTCAGAATAGAAATCGCCATAAGGGTGTGTGTGAAATGGTAGCAAAGTACTCATGGAAGTAAACTTTTAAACACTGTTGAGGTGAATTAAATTTCACTAGCCCCTGGGGGGGCTAGTATAAATTTTGACATTTGCGTAGAAATTGTTGAGAATTTTAATTCACCATAGAACTTTGCTACCGTTTCACACACACCCTTAATAACAAAATATAAAGTAAAATTGTATAAACGCGCCCCAATAAAAAATGGAACTTCCAAGAAGCAGGTTTGTAAGGGGAGAAATGTAAGACTGGTGAGTGTAGCTATCAGCTTTACACACTGAATTGTTAGTTATTTTTTAGTATTCTCCCTGACAAGCCTGCTTCGCAGGGCTGTCAGATGTGGAGATTTTTCGCCAATCGAGGCGATTTATAAACCTAATTGGCGATGCAATTTTGTGTTTGGCGACATGGCGATTTTTTTTGCGAAATTAAAAAAAGATGGCGATTATTTGCGATTTCTAAAACACATTTTATCTTTTTTTCATATTTATATGAACAATTTTATAAGTACGGGCTAAGTTTTTTCTTTGAATTTTTAACAAATTTTCAAATCACAATACGAATGCGATTGTTTTATATGATAAATTGATAATGTTGCCAGATAGTTACATAGAAAACATTAACGAATTGTTGCCATAGAAATTTGGAATAAAGCTTAAGCTTTCTTAGATTTTCGCACATTTTCTTTATCATAAGTTATCAATAATCGGATCTTTACCGAAAAACTTATTTTGCCAAAATGCCGATTTGAAGATTTTCGGTTTAAAATTGCAGATTTTCTTAGGTCGGTGGAAACTTCTTTACATTGTCACTTATGTTTGTACTATTTCACTTTTTGCTTTGATAAACGAAATATATCAACCATTCATGGAGGAACCGTGTGGAAATAGATTCATTAGTAGGAATTTTATTCATAAAAGATTATTTGAAAATTCGAATTGTCTTGACACATTAATATCGTCGAACTTATGTCATCTGATTTTACACGAAATAATATGCAAATGTACCTTCGTATATATTAATATTTGATCTCTTGTTAATTTTTAAAAATACCCTAGATAGTTTAAACAACATGTCAAGCAATTAACTATTAATTTGTTGTTTAAAAAGCCAAATAACTATGTGATTAATTACTCAGCCTGAGTAGGTAAATGTGAACAGATATTTTTAATGTAAAAATATACAAAATTTATCAGCCATGTTATGACAATCGCATTCGAGTGAAATTAAAACCGAACAATTTTTTTAAACTTTTCTGTGTTGGAAGTTCAAAAAATATTTCCTTTTTCATGCCTCGTACTTCGAGGACCACTTATAGATATTAACCACAACTACTTTTAAAACAACCATCGATTTTAAATTCCAGAACATTGGCCGTATATTTTAAAATGAATTATTCTCCCCTATCGTGAATAAAAATTCCTTGGGAGTTTTTTCCCATTTTTACAATTGAATTAACATAGGAAAAATGGAAAAAGGGAAAAAACTCCCAAAAAATTTTTATTCCCGATAGGGGTGATTATATCATTTTCTAAATAAACTTTTCAAATCTTGGCGCAGATTTTGCAGATTTTTTGATGAAAAATTATGGATTTTTGCTTTTTTGATTATACCTCTAAAAGTTCTGGCAACACTGTATAGCAGTATCAAGCGTATTTTTCAATGTGGTGTGCAAAGCAAAAAAATGCGTAGTTTTTTTAACACATTTTAACCTCAAAATATTAAAAAAAAAAATTAAATATTTACTTGAAATTTTTAAAAACCCTGATTTTATATAGAAAGAAAACGAAACTAGGTAAGAAGGTAATTTTTAAAAATATTTCATGTAATTTGTTTAGAAGACTGGGTTGACTTAAGGTATTTGAATACACCTTTTAAGATATTTATCCTTTGCTTCAAATTAATACAAAATTTTACCATATTCTGACTTATATTAACATAGAAAATCACGCTTATAAAACTAATTTTTTTGCATCAAACTCTACTCATTTTGATAAAGTTAATGTTTTGGCACAATTCAATCAACTGATCACACAAGTTATAGGTTTTAAGATAATCAGCCTTCTTATGATTACGAAAATTCTAGTTCCCTTCAGCATACTTTTGCAATTTGATGTCGCCAAACTTTTTGCGATTGCGATTTATAAGTTACAGATTACAGAATTCAAGTCAGAATCACCAATGTTAAGCGTTTGGCGATTGCCTACTATAATATAAACACTGATAGAACAAGGATAAATATGGAAAATTTATATAAACGTAAAATACACTAGGTTTCTCTTTTTTATATAAAACTTTTATTTGGAGATTTATTGCGAATTTTTTTACCAAATATCTAAAAAAATTAATTTTTGGCGATTTTTGCCGATTTTCGGTATGCTATTTGGCGATGAAGGTCAAAAAAATCTGACAACCCTGCTGCTTCGTAGTAAGGGAATGGCGCACAGTACTTTGTTCCATATACAAAAATAAGGTGAAACAATGTTTAAAAAAATTACTGTACTGTTTTCGCATCTAAATAAATTACATGTAGGAGGAACCTTTTTTATATTAAATGCGTTTCGCCGCTGGTAGAGGTCGCTATACTTATCCTTATTTTTAATAAAATTTTACAAGAAAAATTAAACTTAATTCATGTACTAGGAAAAATATCATTAAAAGTTTATTTTAAAGAAGTACCACAATTTTTAAGTTAGTATTTGGTGAACAAGACATTCTTATTTGAGATGAGCCCACCTAATGTTATGTTTGGACAGTATAATTCAGACGTATTTTGATAAAATGCTCGTGCCACCTAATACATTTGGAAGCGTCGAAGGCCTGTCTGAACCTTCCAACATATTTGGAAGATTTACTTTGTAAAATAAGATCTTGTTTTATTAGAAGTTATGCTCGGCAGATAAAACTTAAGAATTTTTAAGAATATTTTCGCGACAACATGCACTTTAACATTTTAAAAAATTTTAGCTTTATAGTAATTTGAAAGCAGAATATTATTGGAAAAAGGTTTTTTGGTTTAAAAAATTCCTTTGGAGACAAATAATTTCCTACTTTGCAAATAGTTATTTTTGTTTTAATCTTTTAAATGGTAAATTAAAAATAACGAGACGATTGTTGTAAACAAAAAGCAAATACAGATACATTTGAAAAATATTTTTGTGTTGCATAAGAAAAAGATATAAAAATGTCCGGCATATCCAATGTTGCAGCAAAAGAGGAACTGAATTAACAATCCGTTGAAAAATTGTGTCGACGACATTTGAGGCATGCATCAGATCCTTTATCAAGCCCAAATTAAATGTATGTTACATATCGTCATCTTAAACGCAAAAATGTTTAACAACAAAAAAAAAATTCAAAAGTAAGAGTTTTTGATTGAGTTTATTTTCGTTTTATTAAACTTATTAAACAATTTTAGATCAAAAAATGGCGACTTTATAAAAAAAATTCAAACGCCAATTGCACCTTGTTGTTACTGATTTTGTAAAGTTGTTTGCTTCTCCTGTAAAAAAATGTTTAGCAAAAATGCATAAATTTTTAGTGGTTTGTACGAAATAAAAAGGTGGAATAATAAGTTTTTTGGTATATATGCTGCTTAAAATATCAATTCCACTTAGAAAATTTAAATTGTTTTATATTTTCTGAAGAAGCTAAATACGGTTTTAATTTCACTTTTGATCGAAATTTTTTTCTGTGACATGAGTAAAAAATAGCATGTGTAATTGGTATTTTCATGTGTAATTTTGGCATGATCCATGTGTAATTAACCATTTCGGTGATGGCAACACTGATATTTACTTTAAATTAAAAAAAAAACCGAGTGCGCCGTTTTTTCAGTTTTTTTTAAAGAATATATGCTCCGTTGCCCTAACTACTGATGTAAAGTAAAAAATTTACCACATTTTGAGTTTAAGTGTCAACTGTACTTGTTTGAAAAATTCTTGCTAGAATTTAAAAAAAATTAAGTACATCAATTTTAAGATTACATTTAGATAGATTTGGTAATTTTCAACAATTCAACATAAAAAGTGTTGCCGAATTGAATTTTTTTCAAAAAAGGATATATGGGAGGTACATGAATCTTTTGACGGAATTAAAACAAAAATTTTGTTTATTATTAGCATATATACCTCCATGCAAAATATTAATAGTCTGGGTCAACTCCACAATTTTGTTCTACATCAAAGTATTGTGTGGCGTGGCACTTGAAATGTTTTTTTTTTTTATAAAACTTGGTAGAGTTCGTTCATTTACTTTACTGCGTCTCTGTATATTTTAAGGCTAGAGCATAAATGTGCGCTTATTTTTTTAAATGTTCCTTAAGTGCTTCGCAAAATTATAAAATTTTTTTTTAATAGAAATGGTTAAATAAATTAAAAAATTAGAATTCAGTGAAAAACAATTCATTTTTTTAAAAATAAAGTTATCAATTTCTCTTTTCAAAAATAATTCATTGAATTTAAAAAAATTTTCATTAAAAGCCCAACTATAATATGCTTAAGTTGGCTTAAGCAACTGTGCGATTTTAACTGCCTCAAGCTAAGTTCCCATCCACATCCAGTTATAACTGGCTCAAGAGTCAGTGTTAAGTTAGGATGAATTTCCCTAAAAACCTCAATTCTATACGGAGCTTTTAAAAACACCTTTTTACTTTTGCAATTACCGAATTACGCTCACACACTCGATGTAGGTCATGCACCACACATGTTATATGGGCAATCTAAGGATAAACACTTAAATAGCCTACGCTGCCTTTATCATGTATGGAGCAGCATCCGTTACAAAAATCTCAGGCTTTTAGTAGAGTCATTAAAAAGTCGAACAATTGTGGAAGGATTTGTTTTTTTCAAGCACTACGGTATTAAATAAAAATTTTTTGCTTACTATTTCTTCGTAGTTGCTTAAAATCCCGATGATTACGCTTGCGACGATTCTTCCAGTTTCATCAATTGAATTATTTTTTCAATGCAGTTGTTGTTAAGATTTGTAACATATTTAGTCCGAACTGGAAGTTTAAATTCTGTAAATTCTTTAAGAATTGTTCGTAAATGTTCATTTCAAACTTTAAACATAGGAATGTCTGCTGCAACAAACGCAGCGCACAATTTCTCCTGAAATTGAGAATATATTGAAATGTTTGTAGATTCAGCAAGAAATAATTGAGAATTTTTTTTTTTTTTGTTTAAATAAACACAGTTTTGTAATTCGTATGTGCTACTTTACTAAAAACACCCCAAAATTTCGACAAAGTCGTGACCAAATGAATCTGACAGCTAATCTTTATGTAAATCCGCTGAATCCGAATATGAACTCAGAATTGTCAAAATAGAACAGTTTTTCAGATTTAAAAATAACCGTTATTTGTGTTTTTAAAAAAGATGATGTGACTGAAATGCAAATATCTTAAAAAATTATAAACGAATTATGTATTTCTTTCTTTTTAGTAAAAGGTTATAAAATTTCTAAAATAACCATGGATTGCTTGTAAAGATTGGTCAAGAAATTACAGAGTTACAGGGGACAAAAGTTCAAGCTTCATTGAAAATTTTATGATTTTGTTCAATTTGGCTCTTTTCAAGTTATTTTTTTTAAACCAATCATTTAAAAATCCTAATGTGTTATTGCATGCGACGTTAGATTATTTTAATATGAACATTTTGCGCCCAACAAGACATAGATTGGTACAAAAATGACAAAGCTACAGAAGATTTACTAAATTAACCCACATAGAAATTCAAAACTTTCAAGCAACTTTTAATATTTATTTATTTTTTTTTTTTTTTTTTTTTCGCATGTAAGACATCTCGGTATACATCTATTTATTTTATTTAAGTCTATGGATTTAAATCCGTACAGACTATAATTAAATTACAAACAATTTTATAATTTTATATATTTAAAAACAAGATAATACTACGTTTAATGACACTGGCACTTAAAGAAAAGTAAACTAAATTATACATTTCATTTAAATCTTTACAAATTCTCCGAAAAGGATCAGAATTTGCATAGTTTGTTTGAAAGGTCTGAAGATATAATGGTATGTAATTTCGGGTTGATCGCTGAGGAACGTTGAGTTTAACATTATTAAGCAAGAATTCAGAACTAATGTTACCATTAAGCAAATTAACTAAAAACGCAATGTTAAGCATTTTTCTTCGGCTTACTACTGATGGTAATTTAACGCGTGCAAGTCTGACAGAGTAAGATGGAAGTACGTCAGAAGGATTCCAAGTTGAGTTTCCCAAGCAGAACAATAAAAATTGTTTTTGGACAGATTCTATTCGGTTTATGTGAACATCATAAACAGGATCCCAGATAATAGAGCCATATTCGATGATAGGTCTTACCAAGGATGTATATAACAGCTTTGTAATCATAGGATCAGTGAACTCCTTAGCCCAATGTTTTATAAAGGCAAGTACACCACGAGCTTTATTTATTGTTGATGTAATGTGTTTTATAAAATCTAATTTTGGATCAAGTAAAACACCAAGATCCAAAATCTCTTTAACTAATTCAAGTTGGCAGTCACCCAAAGTATAGATACCCAGAGGATTTCATTTTCTACAAAAGCGCATATGTTTACATTTTGTTAAATTGAGATTCATAATGTTGATATTGCACCAGTTATAAAAATTATCTAAATCATGTTGAAGATTGAGCATTTCCGATGATTTTTTGTAGCTTAAAAAGATTTTTACATCATCGGCATACATTAACACATTACAATTGTGTATTGCACTCGGCAGATCATTTATAAAAATAAGATTGGACCAAGGTGGCTTCCTTGCGGTACTCCAGAATTGACGATGATGCTCCTTGATGTTGTATTATTAAAACGAACACTTTGTTTCCTATAAGTAAGGTATGACTCAAGCCAGCGAAGACTGTTGTTAGTAAAACCCATTATTGATAGTTTTTTAAGAAGAAGGCTATGGTTAACTTTATCAAAGGCTTTGCTGAAGTCTGTGTATATTACGTCTGTTATTTGGGTATTATTGAATCCATTATGTATAATAGTGGTTAGTTGTAGTAGGTTGGTAATTGCTGAACAACCTTTTCTAAAACCATGCTGGAAAGGTGATAGTAATGAAGATGCTTGACGAGAGAGAGAATCAGTTATGCACTTTTCAAAGAGTTTAGGGATAGCACTTAGTTTGGCTATAGCTCTATAATTTGCAACATTTGATTTGTTTCCAGACTTAAATAGCGGAATTATATAAGATTCTTTCCAAAGTTGAGGAAAGTAGCCATATCTAATTGAATGGTTAAATATTATTGATAAAGGTGTGGCAAAAGCATAAGCACAGTTTTTGTTACTAAAAATTTAGCCTTGTACATTTATTTGTTGTGGATTAATTCAATTAATCTTCTGTAACTTTGTCATTTTTGCACCGATTGGGTACAAAATGTTCGTATTGAAATAGGCTAAAATTTTATTTTTTGGATATTTGCATATCAGTCACATCATCTTTTTTAAAAACACAAATAACGGTTATTTTGGAATATATCAAAAACTGTTCTACTTTTGACAATTCTGACTTCATATTCGGATTCAGCGGAAAATTTTACATAAGGATTACGTTTCAAATGCATTTGGTCAAAAAATTGTCACGTAGTGTTATTATAGACTTTTTGCAAACAGTAAAGAAAAGAACTATACACTCACAGTATTTTGTTCGTAAAATTAACTGAAATATAAAATAAATGAAAATTCAGTTAAAAACCGGTCTGCATATTTTTCATTTATTTTTAACGAAAAGTTCATTTAATTTTTGCAGTTAATATTTGATAGTTAAATAATATAAAATAACTGAAAATTCACTTGTTTTTACGGAACTCGCAGTTGAATTTTTGACAGTAAAAATTAAATGAACTTTTCGATATTTTAAATTACAATTTTCATTTTATTTTACATACAGTAAACTTTAACTTAATCAACGGACAATAATAAATGCAACTGAAAATCTGTATTAATGTGCACTTATTTTTTGAATAAATGTTAAAATCAGTTAAAAATAAATTTGCTTGGAATTTCAATTGTTTATTTTTTTAAAAATGGCTGAACAGAAAAATTACTGATCCTAATGTACTTTTATTAGTTAGGTACTTATTATTAGTTTTTTCCTAACAGCTTTAGTTTTAAAGATATAGTGGCATATAAAGGGTGATTTTTTATGAATTAAGTTTTTTGGGCTGGCAGCACTGGTTGGTAATTGTGTCCAAACTACATCTGCGAAAGTGAAAAGTGTTCTGTATACTCTGCCATTTCATCATGGAGAAACTCACAAACGAGCAACGACTGCAAATCGTTGAAATTTATTATAAAATTCGGGCTCTGTGAGAAATGTTTTATCGAAAAATTGTGTTCAACGATGAGGCTCATTTCTGGCTAAATGGATACTTAACCAAGCAAAACTGCCACATCTGGGGTGAAGAACAGCCACATGCCGTACAAGAATTACCAATGCATCCCGAAAAAACGACAGTTTGGTTCGGTTTATGGGCTGGTGGCATCATCGGTCCATTTTTCTTCAAAGACGACCCGGAAGAAACGTTACCGTCAACAGCGAACGATATCGAGCCATGAACCGCGACTTTTATGCCCCAATTGGCTGAGTTGGACTTGGCTAATATGTGGTTTCAACAAGACGGTGCCACATGCCACACAGCTCGTGTAACAATGAACATATTAAAGGATGAATTTGGTGAGCAGTTTATCTCTCGAAATGGCCCTGTGAGTTGGCCGCCAAGATCATGTGATTTGACGCCTCTTGACTATTTCTTGTGGGGTTATGTGAAGTCGTTGGTCTATGTGGACTATGCAATACGATTGAAGCCTTAGAGTATAACATAACACGTGTTATTCATGGAATACAGGCCGAAATGCTCGAAAAAGTGGTGCAAAATTCGACCTTAGGAATGGACATTTTGAACCGGAGCCGCGGGCAACATTAACAAGAATCTATTTTTAAAAAGTTAATGGCAAAGACCAATTTATCAATTCCAATAAAAATTTTGAATATATGATGGAAATTTGAGTGTTTTATTAGATTTTTAAAAAAACTACGCTTAAAAAATCACCCATTATTATTTGAACAGTTTACACCATTTTCTGTTTTATTCGGTCAGTTTTTTACGAACGGTCTTTCAAACCTTAAAATACTTTCTGGATTATTAATCTACACAAAAATCTCTTTCTTTTTAGTAGGGTCGCATTATTGAATTTATCAGGATATCTCACTGTTATTGCAAGGAAATAAAAATAACAGATCCCTATGCATTTTTGACCGCTGATTACGAATATAACATTCGTTTTTGCTTACCACCTCTTGTTTAAGAGATATTCTGTTCTGGTGTGTCACAGAAACCAAATTCGTACGAAAGTTAAAACGTTTTCACCTTCTCTAGAACACCAAATAGGCAAATTTTTTTGTTTTTAATTCAAAAAAGCAAAACAAAAACGGTGAGAAATAAAAAATGTGTTAATTTTCACTTTCATATAAATGCTGTGACATACCTGATTGTGCATTAATTTAACAAAAAACTTTGAACTTTTCCTTTTAACTCCATTAAAAATAATTTGGTTTTTATGTCAAATTTATGATCAATAACAAAACCTTTACCCCCTTATTCATAAACGATTATTAAATTTAACAAACGTTTATCAAGTAAAATTTTCATGGAAAAATTGTTTTGTAAACCTTTATTAAATTTAAATTTTTTTTTATGAAAACGGGCATTAGACTTCGGGAAAGTTATATATTTCAAATATTTTAAAATTAATATTTCCAATCAAGATAAACAATAGATGCTTATTACTGTTTGACAAAACTACACAGTGCTTTCACGAAGATAATAATTTGGGAAATGATCCACCATTAAATTTGGGACAATAAAGATCTGGCGGGAGCCCTGTAATCATCATGAAGCTTGTTAATTTTGGTACTATTTGAAACGTGTTGAAAAATTAGATGAAATATGAAGATGTTTTCTAAATACTTCACGTTCCTCTTAATTGATTTAATATTTTTTTAATAAAATAAGTTCGTTGGAATATCTAGACTTATCTAAAAAAAATAACTTTGTGTCGAATATCATCTAGATAATAATATTGGCCTATGCAACCAGTAAAATGCGCATAGGAATGAATATCTTGTCCCATCAACAATAAGTTTCAGTTTATCAATAGTATGAAATGGAAATTTAGCACACTTAAACGAAACCTTGTTAATCCATTTGAGATTTTTTGTCTTAACGGGATTTTTGTTTGCAGTTAAAAGGAAGTTAAAGCCGTTAGGAGATTTAGGCAAATGTTAACCGATTCGAAAATAATTTAATTTACACTAACATATTTTTGGGTGAATTTAATCTACATATATACCAACATAAATATTGAACGGCCACAAAAAGTCCAATTTAGGAAGAAGTTTTTATTGGGAATACATGAAATTATAGGCCGAGTCTCGCCATTTACATAGATTTCTTCCTTAGTACAATTAAAATGTATTTACCAAATTTGATCAAATTATCTACAAGATTGCAAATTGTACTTTGCGCACAAGGATAACGTGGACATACAATCAGCCAGATGGACGGATAGATATCGATAGATCACTTAAAAACGCGATTCTGAGTCGATCAGTATACTAAAATATTGGTTCAGATTTCTATGTATTACACACATCGCCTAAAACGTTTATAATTGCTTTTTCCTTAATTTTTGCTAACATATATAAAATTTTAAAGTTTAAATTAAATTAAAAATTAAATTTGATGAGCTCAAGCCTAACTAAAAATATTTAAATTGAAAATTTACAGTTCAACTAAATCACAATTGTTCTAAATACAGCAACCACTCGATCTCCTCAGAGGGTGTTGCCGTCTTACACTCGCATCCATCGACGACTGCTGACGTCAATAGTCAAACATCAATCCTTAAACATGTCAGGGTAGCCTGCCGGCCAGGGTTCGAGCCCGGCTACAGTCAAGTATGAAAAATTATCAATAAAAATTTTAATTAATTTTCATGTTGTAAAATTCCTTTCTTCATAAAAATAATTTAATGAAAATTAAATTTGATGAACTTAAGCCTAATTAAAAATATAAAAAAATATCTAATAATAAAAATAAAAAGATAAATTAATAAATAAAATTTAATTTTAATCACATTAATTCCTTTTATATCAAACCTAGTTTTACACTTAATTTATTGTAGCTAATGAAGTGTTTTAGTTTTGCAAATTTTCAAATACCCAATCTTTCATCTCTCAATGTATCGCCTTTTTTCTGCCTTTTTGCCAATCCTTTCTTGATTTTGGAAGGGTGCAACGTGAGGCAGGCCGCCATTTATTTTCCAACGCCAATTTTTTTCCAAGTCTTTTATCTGCCTTTCTATGAGGCTTTTTTGTCAATCCTTTAAGTAGTTTTGAACGCAAGTAATACTAAACTTTATTTTTATTCTCAAAATATCAGGCTTTGGAATCAGGTAGGAATATTTTATGTCCATTCTCCGAAATATTAGTTTATTTTTTGTTTTAATACACTTGACTTGTAAAGGGTATGTTACATACCGTCGGAAAGGTTAATTTCTCTAGTTTCTCAGCAGCATAAGTTTAATTTTTAAGGTTTTAGAAACACTTAAAAAAAAATAGGAAAAAATTCAAAATAGTGTATGTGATAAAAAAATTAAAAACCCTTGACTTGAGCAAGAAATAATTTTTTTTATACGTAAGCCACTAGTGGCCCAAAAAGCGACCAAAACATTCCCGCTAAAAAAAAAAAAAAAGTTTTAAATTAAAAAAAAAAAAAATTTCATAAGATTGAGTAAATAGCTATCTAAGCTACTTGGGACCAATTTTGCTAACACCAATAGGTAATAAGTTACATGGATGAGAAAGAACACCTGTTTGGCCAAAATGTTAAACTTTGACCCCCTTTATTCGATTTAAAACTTAAAAAAAATTATACATTTAAATAAATAAATTCTTCAATCAATTCTTCTTCTTCTCATGCCTAATACATAAAAACCTGAAATGACCCAATTAAATTAAATTTTTTGATACTAATTTATTGGACATTCCCTTGAAGTTATTCAAAATGAACAGTCAAAGGAGTGGTCAATTTAAATGCGAATTAGACTTTTAACGAGTGTATGCTAATTACCGTTATTTACACTCACCCCCTAAGTTATTATTACTGATTTTTACACCCTTCACCACAGGTGGAAAAGGGTATATATAAGTTTGTCAGTTCGTTTGTAATTTCTACAATATTGATCTTAGACCCTATAAAGTATATATAATCTTGGTCCTTATGAGGAGAGAAGTTGATTTAACGATATCCGTCCGTCCGTCTTACGTTTGATATGTGTTTTCCGGAGACTCCAGAAATGATAGTGGCTAGGTTGTTTTACATTTATGTCACATATAGTCTATCATTTCTTGCTATTGAAATTTATCCAGATCGGTCCAACAATGGCTGAGATATGAGCAAAAAACCCCGACTACCTCTAACTTTTTCCAAAAATCCCTTGTTGCTGTTGAATTTGTATTACTTTTTTTCTGTATATCTGGAGAACGGCAAGAGCCAAAGTTTTCAAATTAGGTACAAACATTAAAGTTATAAATACACACAATCCCACAAAATGTGGGCGGGATTGGAGAAGTGGGCGTGGTACCTCCCATGCAAAAAGTATTAAAAATTGTATAAAAACCTGAATTTTTTGACTGTAATACGACCTCTAGTTACGCCTTATATATCAAAAGATCGGAAATTGTTAATAGAAAATATTTTCTCAAAAACTCGGGAAAATCGGTTCAGATACGAAAAAGTTATGACCAAAATATTAATTTTTTTTTTTGAAAAAATACCCATTTTCGGGATCCATAGATCTTCCCGAGTCGAAGTTTTATAACCAAAATAACTTTTTCTTTAACACGTCGGTATATAAATCTGTCAAATCGGTTAAGAAATAGCAGAGTTATGACCAAAATCCTGAAATCCCAAAAATTACTCTTTTTTATAATTAAATTTGTTTTTTATACCCATCACCGAAGGTCCTACACCCTATAAAGTATATATATTCTTGGTCCTTATGAAAAGCAAAGTTCAAATCCGGTTGAAGTCAAAGTTGGCTCAATTAATATTTATTTATACCTATGTAAAGAACGTTATTTATGTATATAACTTTTTGTTATTATCTCATCATGGTGAAAGGTATATAAGATTCGGCATAGCCGAATATAGCACTCTTACTTGTTTTATTTAAGTTTTCAAAACCTTAGAGGAAATTTTATGCGAAACGGCGCACAGTGGCGCCATTTGAGTTTTTCGTTGCAAAAATCATATCTTTTGAACCGAATAAGATAATTGAACAGTTTAAACAGCATATGATAGATAACTGTTCAGCCTATGAAATGAGCGTTTGGAAAGGGTGCTACGCTTTGTAGGGGCCTACGTATGGGTTATCAAAGTTAAAATTAGTAGAAAAATCAATTTTATGGTAACTAAAAAAAATTTTTTTTAAATTTTTAGATTGTTTTTATTTTTTTTCTTTAGGGTTTTATGTTTTAAATTATTACCCAACAAATTAAAAAAAAAATAATTTTTTTTTTAAATTTATTTTTTCAATTTTCTGTAAGATATTCATCACAATTCGTAAGAGAAGGTATATCTAAAAGACTAACCATTTCCAAACTATAATTATTTTCTAACTCTATTCGTGACTTCACATGCCGCAGGGAAGAAATAGTGGATCGGAAGATGCTGCCAACATGTTGAAGAGGTCCTCATTTTGCCTTACCCTTGATGCTTTGAATGTGTTCTGTAATCTATATTTTTTTTAAATTTGTTAAGAGACTCCTGTGCTTCTTCAGAAAGCTCTCCAATTGGCAAAGACTGGTACTCAATTATATCTTTGCCATGCGCCAATATTTTATGGACGGCCGGGGTCAACTTCTTCTGTGGATACATTTCTGCTAAAAGAGATGCAGTTTTCGACGCATATTCTCCATATTTTGTAGAATTGACATTTTCTTTGCAGTTTAAAACATCCAAGATCGTTCCCAATCTTTTCACGATTTGATTGTCAATTCCAGTGATTCTAGTTACTGCCTCATCATTTTCAAAAAATCTCCTAGAAGTGTATCAATCTTTTGAGTTACCGTATCCGTGCTTGGGACAGTCTACTTTTAGTCCAACTTGTTTAAAAAAAGCATCCTGTATTTGCTTCTTTCTGATCTTTTCCTTATCCTTTATTGATGTATTTTCATCGAAGTTTTCCTCCTCTTGTGGTAGGGTATACGCCAGTTTTAGCAAGAATTCCATACACCTTATCCTTGCGTGCAATGGTGACATTCCATATTCGTAATTCTCCTCATTTGTAGAATTTTTTAAATTACCAAAGTTTTTCTGACTCTTTTTGCAAATCGGGCATGACATTATTCTTGACCATTTGTACGCCAAAGTATTGTTTAAGTGAGGTACGTACCTGCTAATTTCAATGAGTAGTTTTTTTCAAACTATTAGATCAAACTACTGTCAGTCAAAACATATAAGGGATGGACGCCATACAATTTCTGCAACCATGTCTTTTTAACCTTTTTTTACCTCTTACGGGCACGTACGGGCAGATAAAACCTTTTGAATTATGTAAAGAAGTAATCAAAGAACAGGTTTTGCAAATATGGCAAACATAGAAAAATATAGATTTTTTTTATTTTCCGTCAAAGTTGAAAAATAGTGAAAAAACGGATAGTTTTTAAATAGTGATTTACCAGGAGAAACACAAAGCAAACAGTTAATTTTTTTTATCATTATACATTTAATAAATACATCAATCAATACAAACAAAAAATAAGGCGATTCGTTACCTATTTTTCGTGATATTACACCTGAAATCGCAACAAATTGACTAAAAATTGTGTGTTTTTTTGAAAACCGAAAGTCGGTCAACCTTGAACGGTTATATCTTCTAAACTAAAAATGTGATATTATTAAGAGTGGCATATTTTCAAAGTTTCCTATAACATGGGTTTATTCAAAACTTCGCGGCGCTCATGAAAATTTTGGTTTTTGCAACCTCGTTTGCTCTACGGGCGCCACTGTGCGGCGGTGAATGGACTTGGAATAAAAATATTTTTCAAAATGAAGTTAAGGCTGATTTATTTTTTGTAATTCGTTCTCTCGCAGTTTTAAATTATAATCGAAATTTGCCGTTTCCTTTAATGATTGCGAAAAATAACTTGCTCACTAAGCTGCTTTGCCACGTTTCATCTTTTGATCAGTGTTGTCAATGAAATTTCGGGAAAGATACATTTTAGTTTCCAAAAAGATACACTTTTTCCCAAAAAGATACGTTTTGAATCTTCATATTTCCTCAGACTTCGCACTACTAGTAATCATCGATTTAGGTGGATCGTATGTTGCAACCCCTTAATGTTTTCTTTCACCATTATTAAAGCTGCTATCAAGGCGAGTTCACTAGAAGGTGGGGTCAAGTCAACATATGGTGTTTTTTTTCGGTGGTCAAAGTGTGTATGCAAACTAATTTTTTATGTAAACTAACCTTTTTTACTAGCAATATTTTTGACAATCCGACCACAGAAGCAGTGTTGTTGTGGAGTTGACCTAACCTTTTAGTCAATGCGCCTTGGCTGCTATTGTATTAGTATTGAGTCGGTTACTATGATCAGTCTTAATGAGTTTTAGTTGGCTAAAAATTTTCGATTGTTTTGTTTCTGTACATTTTGCGTACAGATTCAAAAGATACGAAAAATTTCAGGATTATACATGATACCTGAAGTAGTCAAAAGATACGAAAAATGTATCTTTCGTATCCTAACGGCAACACTGCTTTTGATGCTCAACTCTTGTGTTTTTAGGAGAGAGAAGAAAAAGAGTACGCTTTGTGTTTTTATCAGGGTTACCGTTGAGAATTTTAAAAAAGTCGCACAAAAAGTCGTTTTTAAAACAAAAAGTCGTTTATTCAAATTTAAGTCTCACACATTTTTTAACATCTTATTTACTTTAATTTAATTACCACCCCGGTGATAATTTCGGTTTTATTTCTTTAATAGCTCTCTTAAATTTGCTTCAGTTAAAAAAAAATTTTTACTGACAGAACAAATTGTTTTCGTTAAAAAAACTGAAAAAATTGGTATGACGAAAACTTAAAAAAAAAACCGAAAAAAAGTTTTATGACGATAAAATGTTCTCATCGCTTATAGACATGCAGTAACACCCGGGTGGGTATTGGTAAACGATAGTAAACATAAAAAAAAGGAATTAACAATTTAAATAGCTGAAAAATAATTCGTTAAAAATGTGTTTAAAATTTAGTTACTAAATCAAAGATGCCCAGTAGTGGCTGATATCAGAAAATTAAACTCACACGTATACTTACGCTCTTTTGTTTGATCGTCAATCAACCAATAGGAAATCAGCATGTTGAGTGGGAGAGACAAACTACACTTGCAGAACTTCTGTGTCTTATATTACATTTTAATCGTCATCGAGACTGCTGTGAGTTAACACAAGGTATATTTACACAAGGTAGACTCATTTGGGATTGTAGACATGCTGCTCTATAAAAGGAACCGAGTTGTCAAAATTGTTTTCATATAAAACAAAAACAATTTAACGCACACATGTACAAATTTTGGCTCATATACACGAAATTTGACGTTTGGGTTCCAACTAGGGGTAAACAGCTGACAAACATATGGGCCAACGAGTTTACCTTGTGTAAATATACCTTGAGTAACCACATAAATTGAAATTATTGCGATTTATTAATGATGTCAGTCGAAAATTATTTTATGTTACAAAATGCTTTTGATGACATGCAATTAGGGTTTTTTCCCGGGAATTCCCGGGATTTTTCTTGCGGGATCCTGGGAAATAAAAAATTCCTCATAATTTCAGAAAATAGCTATTTATACTGTGAAATTTAGTTTTCTATTCTCTAAAAATTAGCATCTGTGGATGGGTTGTGTATTAGATCAATTACAAGAAGTGAGTACATACGTAAATCAATGTCTCCTGATGCAATAAATCTACTAAAAGCAGAATGGGCAGTGCAACAGTTGATAATTATTACATTTAGTGAAGTGAAGAGTTAATAAAGTACATTAATTCAAAATAAGATGCAGGCAGTAAAGTTTCATTGTCCATGAACAAGTCTTAAAAATAGGAGATACCTAAACATATCGCTCCTTTATTGCAACATAGTCATATCTACAAAAACAAACGATCTTGGCAAAATGCGATTAAAGTTTTCAAAATGTACCGATTTAAAGATATATTTTGCTATAGCTTCGGGTCAATTTGAGATATAATACGAGAAGGTATTAAGGAAAACTTTGCTAAAGTTATTTCAAATTTTGAGATATGACTATGATGCAAGGAAGGAGCGATATGTTTATTAGGTGATAAGCACAAATTTTCAATTTCAATTTGTGTTGGTTTTTATACCCGTGAAGTGCGGGGAAACCGAAATAAAATAACATTTTGGAAACTTGTGTAAGATACTTCAACATACAACTTGAAAAACACATTGTCCTAATGATTACAAATGGAACTATTGAAATGAAAACGTTTGTAAGAAGCAGTCCGGGTGATGCTTTTTTTGCAAAAACATTGACATACATTTGACTGATATAGACGTTGTTTATAAAAAAGAAAAAATTGCTTCTAATTGTGAGTCCGAAGCATGCTACAACGGTGCACTTTTAACTATTTGTCCAACCTCGGTAAAAAATGAACGAAATTTTTCGGAAACATGATAATTAGTAAATAAAATCAGGAATATAATTTTTGACGACTTACTAAGCGCTTTGAGTGTGTCAGAAAGTTATTTCCTAAGCCGTTAAAAAATTTTATATATTTCTTTAAAATATTTTATCTATTTTCTTAATTAACTTTTTGATCTCATATCTTGGGTACCTTAATTTTTATTTTGTTTTTATTATTGTTTTATGAATTAAATTGTTATGTTTATGTTATATTTTTATCTTGTATCCAGAGCATAATAATACTGAATAAAAGCATAATGATAGGGAATAAAGGCGTGAGATACTAATAATTCAAGTTCCTATTTTAATCTTCAATTAATTTCCCAGTAAAAACTTCGCCTACAAAATAATGTGTTGAGTAATCAGAAAAACATAAAAGCACTTCTTACAATTCTACTGAAAGAACCAATGAATTTTACAAGGGATGTCCCAAAATGAACGCATTCAAAAGCAAGTCATTATTTTTTTACTTTAATACATTCAGAAAAAGTAGTTATAGAAGCTGTTATAGATGTATTTATAGAAGAAAGCTGCTAAATAATGAGTTAAAGAAGCTATTCATTTTCAAAAAGTAAGCGAATTTTTTTCTGGGTTTTTAGTATTGAACCATTTATTTTAGTTTCTTTCCCAGTAAAAACTTCGCCTACTTTTTCAAAATGAATAGCTTCTTTAACTCATTATTCAGTAGCTTTCTTCTACAACTACATCTATAATAACTTCTATAACTACTTTTTTCTGGATGTATTAAAGTAAAAAAATAATGACTTGCTTTTTAATGCGTTCTTTTTGGGACATCCCTTGTACAATTCATTGGTTCTTTCAGTAGAATTGTAAGTAGTGCTCTTATGTTTTTCTGATTACTCAACACATTATTTTGTAGGCGAAGTTTTTACTGGGTTGTTAACAAGTTCCCTTACGTTTTTTTATAAAAGTTTTTTCATTTATTAATAACAAAATTTACTTTGTATTATTTATATGGAGCGGGATCCCGGGATCCCGGGAAATTTAAAAAAATTTCCCGCTTTCCCGGGAAACAAAAAAGTCCGGGAAAAAAAAAACTCTACATGCAATGTCTTATTTGTCATAAGACATTTAAAAAAACTAAGAAATATAATTTTAAAAAACATTTTGAAGATGTTCACAAAGACATGAATTATTTTCAGGGGGAAGAAAAAGAAAAACAATTTAAAATTTATAAGAAAATTTTTATTGAAAAGTTGAAGGAATGGGTAAATCAATATAAAGAAAATGATGAAGATATGGTGGAGGAGAATTTTAAAATGGGTTTGTACCAAAAAAAGTACAATTGTACAAACTTTATCAACCGTGTCGACGACTAATTGTGTACTCTCGTTGACTAAATTAAAGTCTGAGTTCATACGGCTCATGTCTTATTGACATGATTCTTTCTTTTTCTTCTTTGAACATGAATTGGCGTTCAAATGATTCATGCAGTGTTGCCGTTAGGATACGAAAGATACATTTGTCGTATCGTTTGACTACTTTAGGTATCATGTATAATCCTGACATTTTTCGTATCTTTTGAATCTGTACGCAAAATGTACAGAAACAAAACGTTCGAGAATTTTTAGCCAACTAAAACTTATTAAGACTGATCATCGTAACCGACTCAATACTAATACAATAGCAGCCAAGGTGCATTGACTAGAAGGTGAGGTCAACTCTACAACAACACTGCTTCTGTGGTCGGATTGTCAAAAATATTGCTAGTAAAAATTAGTTAAAAATTAGTTTGCATACACACTTTGACAAGTCGACCACCGAAAAAAAACACCATATGTGACAGCGCATAGAGAAAGGGACCAGTAAGGTAAAGGGAACAGTAAAAACCAACTACACAAAATAAGAGGTAGGGACGACCTACGCGCGTTTTCAAGGTTGACCAACACGCCATGAGATGTGTCGCTTTCAAATGAAACCAATACCAACACGCTCAGTGATGGTACACCAAAGATACACGTATTTAAATCTTTAAAATGGCTCTCCTGAACAAAACCCTTAGGTCCTTTTCTATTTTGCGCCTCACATATGTTGACTTGACCCTTCCTTGAATTCGCGTTGATAGCAACTTTAATAATGGTGAAAGAAAACATTAAGGGGTTGCAACATACGATCCACCTAAATCGATGATTACTAGTAGTGCGAAGTTGTTCTGAGGAAACATGAACATCTATTTAATTTTTAGGAAATTTATATGAACTTTTTAATATAATCGCCTTAGTATAAACGCCTTAACTCGTATATTAATTTTTACAAAAATGAATTTGTTTTGATAACATCCAAAGATAATTACATATAATTAATTTAAAAGTTTGCTTACTGAATTTTTAAAAATTACATATGTACCTAATATTTATGACTTAAATAAATATAAAAATTAATTTATACGAAATTTTTTCTTTTCAACATTCATTTAAATATGAAATAAAAATGTTATGTTAATTAATGTTAAACGTTAAAAATGGATTTTCAAATTTTTTTCAAAACGTATCTTTTTGGGAAAAAATGTATCTTTTTGGAAACTAAAATGTATCTTTCTCGAAATTTCACTGGCAACACTGGATTCATGTCATGTTGACGACATGTTTTTTTATTTTGTATAGTCGTGCGTATGCATGTGTGCTTTTTGATATTGAAAACAAAAACCAAATTAAACAACGAATGAAAAAGCAAAGCGTTGTTAGGCTTTTTTCTTCAAAGATCGTCAACAGTTTTAACAAAATTCGTCAAAATCGTCACGAACATTTAACAAAATCGTCAACAAATCGTCAAATATTTACAGCCGTATTCATAAAAACTTATTGATGATTAATTGACCGTTTTTAAACAAAAATTGCTAAAGTTGTATTCATAACCGAAAAATAGTCTATTGAACCTTTAATAAACCATTCATAAAGTAAGAAAATTTATTGTTGGATTTGCCCTTCTTTAAACCAAAAATAAAATGAAATTTTGAAAGGTGTTCGCATTTTATGATTTTATTTTTGTGAATTATGTTGAAAAATAATGACAAAAATGTTTTATTTATTACAACGGACATGTAAAATACATTTTACTAATTTTTTTTGTTTATTTTAGACAGCCAATTTAATGTTATATTGACAATTATTTAAAAAAAATTTATATGATTTAAATGAATATGTTCAGGGGCAAATGCAGATATTCTCTTTAATTATTTATTAAATTATTGCAACTAGTTGTTTCTTTTGTTTAAAACAAAAAATTATTGTTCAAAAATATTAAAAAAAAATAAAATAAACAAATTATTATAATAGTGATGTTAATAAAAAGTAAACAAACTTTTTATTCGAATACTTTATTATCTAATATTTAAAATAGGTTTAAACAAAAGTTTTTATGGTACCTTTCCGAAACATTTTGTTCAGAAACTAAAATAATATGTAGTTTTATTTGATAAGAATAATTTTGAAGGTCTAAAATTAAAAAAAATAAAAAAATGTATATAGAATATCATGTAAACCGAATAGAAGTTTCATGCATCACTTACAATAAAATGGCAGCCAAATAAAAAAAAGTTGGCATACTTAAACAGAAAATCGCTGCAAACAGTTAATAGTAAAAAAGCTGTTATTGTACGTTTATGAATACAGATTTTTATAAGAGGTTTATAAGACAAAAAGCGTTTAATAGTTATTACATACTATAAGCTTACAATAAGAACTTTTTATAAATATGGCTGTTAAATTTTACAAATTAGAGAAAATGTTTTGCATTGAGTGGTTAAAAAATATAAGTTTTTAGCAAGAAATTCTATTTATGATATAAAAAGTGATATGGTTAAGTTTTATTCTATTTATTTCAGCAAGTGGGCTTAAGGCAAGATGTTTAAGAAGGGAAGAGTTTCTATAAAACCAAAACTATGGCCTTTTGATTTCTGTAAAAAATGTTTTTCGGATCTCAAAAAGGTGTTCTTTTTCTTTCAATTTAAATTCATTTATATTACTATGAATGTTATCAAAATGCCTTTTTAAAAAATCTTCCCTCTTATTTTTAAATGATTCTTAAATTAATGATGATAAATCATAAGAGCCAAAAAATTAAAAATTATTTCCTGTTTTTGATTACAAAAATAAAATAAAAGTCAAATTATTATAAGAATTATTTTATCATTCAAAAATAATAATTCGTATTTTGCAAGCAAAAAAAAAGATGGAAAATAACAAACTTTAATTTTTATGGCACTGCTCGTAATTGTTACGGTACTGATTTAAACTATTTTAAAATTTGCTTTTTATACCCTCCACCACAATTAGTTGTGAAGAGGGTATACTAAGTTTGTCATTCCGTGTGAAAGTTTTTTATTATTCATCTCAGACCCCATAAAGTATATATATTCTGGCTGCTTGAGTAATTCTAAGTCGATTTAGCCATGTCCGTCTGTCTGTCTGTCTGTCCGTCTGTTGAAAACACGCTCACTTTCGAAAAACTCAAAAGAAATAAACAAACTAGGTGTCAAATTGCTTGTAGGGATTTGATTTTCAGCAAAATCGGTTCAGTAGGACCAGACCTTCAAAAACTTGATAATTTTGTTACAAAAACTAACATAAATGATGCAAAAATGCACGGAATGACATAAGATTTTGCACAAGTCCGTTTTATTCGACTAGAAATGACACTGTAAATTTTCGGTACATAAAGATCGGTACATAATTTACCCTAGGCCCCATTTATGCCGTACTCCCGGAAAACAGTTTAGTCTCCTAAAACCATAATTAATAACAAATCGTCACAGTTTAAGATAATAATAATAAAAAGACATCATACAGATATTACTCCTTAAACATTCGAACTGTCGGTGGAGGGTATCAAAGATTCGGCACAGACGAATATAGCACTCTAACTTGTTTTAGTTTGACTTGAGTTTGTGTTTGGGGGTAGGTATATTTTAAGGAGCCAGTGTCCCTAACTATGGGAGCGGGGTTTAATTAATAAGATGAGGGACGATAATTAAGCTCTGGTAGAGAGGAAATCCTATGGTGACCACAATGGTAGTTGCACTGGAAATCAGTTAGTATATCCAAATCTTATAATTTCTCCGTGGATGAGAAATTATACCGATATGTAATAGCGGCAGAAATAAAAGACAATACAGAGAAGCAAAAACACAACAAACTCATTAAAAGAAAAAGTCAAACTGTAAAGATTCTTATTGTAATTTTAAATAACATAACAAAAATAACATTAAAAAACTAAAAACAAATAATAAAACTCCTAAAATAATGAGTTTAACTTCCACATTTGGTTGCATATATTTAGGGAAGGTTCAAAATGGTCATTTCCATTCCTTTATAATCGGTGTTTTTAGGCCCGATAGAGTTTACGAAAGGTTATCTGTCAAACGAACTGTCATACTGCTCTCACTTTTTGCTCAGGCACATCATTATGAATATATTCATGATTTAACAACACCATCAAATTATTCAAATTTACTTTAAAAATCAGCCATCGATTTTCGCAACTTATACGCGACTTCATGATTTAAATGACGCAACTTATTTTTGCAAAAATGAAGGCAATTTGCCAAGGACAGGCGCGGTGCCTATTTTTTTGAATTCAGATTTAAATGGTAATGTCGTGTATTAATCTGCGATTAAAATTAATTTGTTTGTGTTGTCTACCATTTTAAGTTTCATGGTTTTAAAAAATACCTTTTATACCTTATTTAGTAAGCTAAATGTCTGCAGGATTTTATACAACTGTCCCTTTCGTAATTCAGTTTGTGTTCATACGGCTCATGTCATTTTGACATGATTGCTACTTTATAAACGAACGAGACAAGGAGAAAAAAAACGAGTACACAGATGCATGTACTGTCAGTACGTTTTGCTTTCTCATTCGCTATTTTTTTTTTTTTTTTGCTTTCTTACTCTTTTTTAAAAACTATATAAAAAAAATGTCGTCAACATGACATTAACTGTTTGGACGTCAATGAAAGGTCAAAGAAGAAAAAGTAAGAATCATGTGAATAAGACATGAGCCATATGACTAAGGGCGTTAAATATTCTTCAAACTAAAGCATTTAAAAGTTGCCATATAAAAAAGTTCATGCTGAAAAACATGTTGGAATATTAAAAACATACTTATCTTTCCCCAGGCTAGTTTCTAGTTTGAATAACTTTTGACTTTATTCATGTATTTGGTGCTGCTTTTATACTTATTTCTAACATGAGTGTAAAAATAATACTTAACAATAAACATAAAGAAAGTTGTATAAAAAGGTATAAATAATATTTGACAGGGTTGTATTTAACTAAAATACGGTGAATTTCCGTTAAGTTTAAAAAAGAAATTCAAATAGTAGAATTCAAAACCAAACTCTTTATAATAAAGAAAATAAATAAATAAAGACATTAATAAATATTGAACTGCTTCAGTCTCCCCTTTTGATGTCGAAATCGTCACGATGAGTCATCAAAATATAAATTTTTTTGGTCGACCTCTAGTTCTCATCTTGCCTACGGTTTGTATAGAGTTGTTTGTTGACCCCACTACTGGTGTTAGGGATGAAGCATGGTAAGTTCCCAGAGGTAGATTCAAATCATCTTCATGATCTATGGTGTAAGAAGTTGTACCCTTCTTTTCTATAACAATATAGGGGCCATCTCGCTTTGGAACAAATTTTGAAGTAACTCCTTTGTTGCTGTTGTTTAAAACATGTGTGGTTACTAATACCCTTCGGCCAATTTCCAATGGAGGTTGATTACGTCTGTGTTTAATGCTTTTTTGTTTGTTGTGGTCTTGTTGCTTGTAGACATTTTCTTTGACGTCCTTTAGAACATTAACCAGTTTTTGTAGAAATGGTGTAATTTCGGCTATGAAATTTTCAGAATGAATTGTAGTTTTTAAATCATGTTGTACATCATCGAGTGTAAGTAGCTCTCTACCAAATGCTAAGAAAGTGGCTGTATATTTCGTGCTTTGGCATAACGTCGTATTCATTGAGAAGTGAATGCTGTGTAATTTTCCATCCCAGGCCTTGTGATCATTTCCAACTAAAATGGCAAGTTGGGCTTTCATATCCCGATTCTTACGTTCAACTGGATTAGCCTCAGGATGATAAACAGGAGTCAGTGTATGTTAAATTTTTAAAAAGTAAACGATTTTCTGCATAACAGCTGAAACAAATTGAACGCCGTTAACTTTCCTAGGTATACCGAAAAAATATTTCGTTGATTAAAGTTTTAACGCATTCTTCAACTGTAGCAATTTTTAAGGGAAACAGTTCAGTCCACCTGCTAGCAACGTCTTCTATTATAAGAATCCACTGAAACCCATTTGGAGTGATAGGCAAGGGGCCAAAGACGTCGATTGCAATTACCTCAAATTTGGTTACATGATACTGTTTGGTAAAGGTCTGCAGGTCTTAGGTTTGTTGCCTTGTAGCTCTGGCATTCTATACATTCCTTTACATGTTACATGATTCGACAAATGTAATTGGGATTTCAATAACTTGATCTTCATAATTTGTAATGTGATTGCTTCTAGCGATATCATCGTTTTTCATTTCCATATTATACTGAGGAATGTTAGAAAAATTATCGTCTCGTATTTCACCTTCTACGTCTCTGAGACCGCAGGTATCATAACTGGGTGGCGGTAGTAGTTGATTTAACACATTCCAATTAATAGGTACATTATTGGTACAACATCTTCTCAGTAAAGCACAATTTGGTGACCAAAGCAAATGTTCTGTTAAAGGTTGATCAGTAGGCCCCCAATTTCAAATTTCAACTTCGTAAAAATAAAATTTTGTTTTGTCATATTCTCCACTATAAAAAATAAATTGTATACGCTATTTATACATGGATATTTTCAACCATTAAAAATTATTTTCAGTATTTCAGTACTTTTAATAGTTTTTTATTATTTTTATATTTATTTATTTATTTTATTATTTCTTAAAAGTATTTGAATACAAAGTCAAAAAAATTCACTACATCTATTAACATAAATCTATTTCCCTGATGAAGGGATCTCCTTCTTCATCCAAATAAAACCCGTCATTTGCCTTTAAAATTATTTTATCACCCTATTTATCTTCCAGAAAATACCCAATTTCCCACAAAAAAATCGTAGTAAGCTATTTGGTTGTTGGGGATCTCTTCCATAGAATTTTCATCGACAAATTCAATATCATACTGTCTCGAATTCATTGTTCAAATCTTCAATGTTCAAATGTAAATAATCGTAGTTTTCAGAAGTAAACTCCACTAAGCCTTTTAAGAAGGGCAAGAAAACAAGCTGCAATTAGTGTTTTATAAACAAATTATACATTGTGAACAAATTTTACTTTTAAGCATGCTCAATCATGTTTATGATTCTTAAATATAACAAAAGGGTCTCCTTTTTAACGAAGAAAGTCATAAAATTAACGTGGAAATTTGTAAAAAAAAATCTTCAGTTACACCTTTTTTCTTTTCTAATTAAAAACATTAAAAACAAAAAAAAATATAACATTGATCCTTTTTTCTTTTCTTTTCTTACTTTTGCACCTGTTTTAAATTTTCTTGTCAATTGATTTTAATCAAACATTTTATTTTATGTAAGCATGGAAATGCAGGTTCAATCATGTTTCATTTCACTCAATACATTTATTTATTTATTTATATAGGTAGTATGTAAGTGGTGTAAGTTACAATAGTATCAGTTGAATATGAGTTCACACGAAAGAATAAAAATAAGAAACATATTTCTAAAGAAAATGACATACAGAAGCATGATCGAAAAGTTTTTATTTGATTTTCATGGATGCATTTTTGATGACCATTTACTTCAGATAAGTGAAATCAAAAGAATGCTAGATGACTATGAAAATATGGAGCTCATTAAATCTATTTACGGAAGCATTTTAAAAACTGTCCTTTTCTATGCCGAATTTGCGATCGTTCAAATACATGTGAATGTACTGAATTGAATGAAGGATAAGAAGGATAAAGTAATTCATTTTATAGAAAAATATAATACATTTTTTATTACCAAAATAAATACTTAAAATAATTATTATACTCAGTTTTATACATATTTAATAAATAGTAAAATACTGCAATCACATATTTATATCTTCTTATAAAAAATCAAAAATATATAGCTAAACAAAATACATTCAAAGATGATCTAAGCAAAAACATACATTCTAATTGGAATTATATTCAAGAAAATAGAGTCTCTTAGTTAAAATGATTGGGTTAGGTTAGGTTAGAGTGGCCGGTCACAAAAACCCCGCATAGACCAAATAGGTCCCTAGCGTTATCACATTGTACGATAACCGCAGAAGAAAGCTAGTAAAAAGAAAGGTCAGTCAGATGTGATGGTACCCAGAGTACCCCACACTCTCTTGACGAATGCCAGGAGTCTCATTAGCCCAATTCCAGAGATTTCCCCTAGATCTTGGAGATAATGATCTCCCAGACAACTCGCCCTGGAGCGCACGAGTGCCGGACAGTAGCATAGCAGGTGCTCTACCGTCTCCTTTTCCCCTGGTACCCCACAAAATCTGCAATTGTCACTATTCAACCGCCCCGCTCTATGGGCGTATACCGCAGTCCAACAGTGACCCGTCATAAAACCTATCAGAAGTCTACAGTCCCTTCTCGATAACGATAGAAGAATTCTCGTCGACTCCGGATCGTAGGATCCCCACATTACCTTGGAAACCCTGCACGTTCTTGTGTTTTCCCAAAACGCCTCTGATCTCCTCCGTATAGCAGAGTCCGTATCTCTCCTAAAATTCTGAATTGGCGCCGGGATGGCCATCATCCTTTCGTATGGTAAATGCACCCCCCGTTTCGCCAATTCGTCCACCTCCTCATTGCCTTCTATGCCCTGGTGACCGCGAACCCAGTAGATATGCACTCTCCTATTGGCACAGAGTCTATCTATCGAGTCCCTACACTCCTGGACGACAGATGAGTATAAGTATTTAGCGGTTATAGCCCTGATCGCCGCCTGACTATCAATGAAAAAGATTACTTGCGAGTTCTCAGTACTGGAAACACGTGCCAAATTAGCAGCCATTTTGGCTGCAAAAACCTCCGCCTGATAAACGCTGCAGTAATCGGGAAGCTTATATGATTCCCGAATACACAGTTCTCGGCAGTAGACTGCAGCTCCAACTCCGTCCTCCATTTTGGAACCGTCAGTGTAGAAACTGAAGGTCCCCTGGCCAGATCGGAGTCCTGCCAACCAACCGTCCTCCTCCAGGGTAACTCGCGGTTTCCTTCCAAGTGTCAGTCTCGGAATGGCGTAGTCACTGCTACAATCCATTCCCCTTATAATACTACCGTGACCATAGAGTCCATTTGCAAATTGCCCCGTCGCCTTTAAGCGGATCGCAGACTTCCTTGCAGTTCCTTCTGCCACTAGATGGATCGGTTGCAATTCCAGGATCACATCCAGTGCCGCAGTCGGTGTACTACGCAAAGCACCGGTGATACTAAGGTCGGCGAGTCTCTGTACGCCCGTTAGCCCGTTAGTTAAAATGATTCAATGATAGAAAAAATAAATACAAATTTTCAATAATAGATAAATTCTCCGGCGGTGCGCAAAATGGCCCCAGGAAATATGGCCCCAAAAGGAAAATGAAAAATGGCCCCAAATTTGGGCCTATTTTTCATAATGCAATATGACCCCATTTTTTTAATGAAAAATTACCCCAAAAAAATGAAAAATAGCCCTAATGATAAAATGAAATATGACCCTAAATTTGGGGTAATTCTTCATTATGAAAAATCACCTCAAAATTATTAATGAATTTTTGCCCCAAAAATAGTTAAAATAAAAAAAACCACAAAGAAAATTATATTAAAAATACGGATTGGGGTTATATGCTATATGAAACTTAAACTCCGGGATTCAAAATAACGAATTTTAATATTCTGAACTCTAATATCGTAAATAATTATACATTTCTAATTAAAATATTTTTAAGGTGGCGTGAAGTGTTTTACAAAATAATAACATTCATAAAAAATAAAACAGGTTTAAAAGGTATATGAAACAAATTTCCTTTAAAAATTTAATTAATAGCCCTTTTATAAACCTGTTTTATGTTTAATGAATACAGGGTAGGTCTTTTATGAAAAAGTGGTTAACATTTTATTTAGCAAAATAAAATGGTTTAACTTCAAGAATAATATTTTTTGCAAAATTACAAAAAAATAACAAAGTCTTTTACCAAAAATAATTAACATTTCAATTAGAAAATAAGAAAAAAGTTTTACAACAGAAATAATAAAGGGTGTTTTTTTAAGCTAGATAGAACTTTAAATTGTAAAAAGTAACACAAAAAATTAAATTTTGATGAAATATTTTTTTTTATCGTTTCAGTATACTCTGACAAATCATCGTGAATAGACTCACGCTTGAACAACGGTACGAGATTATCCAAATTTACTTTGAAAATCAGTCGTCGATTCGCGCAACTTATAGACGACTTCGTCATTTTTATGGCGTACATAATCGTCCATCTGAACAAGCCATTCGTCGAACTGTGGATAGATTTCGTACCACATACTCTCTAGAGGATGCAATAACACCAACACGTCAAAGGAACCGTTTGGTGCGGTTTTCACGCTGGTGGCATCATCGGACCTTATTTCTTTAAAAATGAGGCCGGAGCTCGCGTTACGGTCAATGGAGATCGTTACCGCACCATGATCAATGATTTTTTGTTTGAAAATATGGATGACATTGATCCGGAGGAGATGTGGTTTCAACAGGATGGCGCTACGTGCCATACGGCGAACGCAACCATCGACTTATTGAAATCAAAATTTGGCGATAACTTGATTTCGAGAAATGGACCTGTCAATTGGCCTCCAAGGTCGTGCGATTTGACACCTCTCGATTATTTCCTGTGGGGCTACGTGAAGTCACTGTTTTATGCTGATAAACCAGCAACAATTGACGCCTTGGAGGCCAGCATTGTTCGTGTTATTCGTGACATACGGCCAGCAGTGCTCGAAAAAGTGGCCCAAAATTGGACGTCCAATGCGCTTCGTCAAGAACAGCCGCGGTGCCCATATGCCCGAAATCATTTTCAAATGTTAATGTCACGTATTGATCTTTCGAATAAAAAAAAAAATTTTGATTACAATTTAATTTTTTGTGTTATTTTTTACAATTTCAAGTTCTATCGGGCTTAAAAAAGCACCCTTTATTTTAAACGTTAAAGTTCCATACATATGATATTTTAAGCTTTCTAAAAAAAGCCATTGTTCAGCTTCTAAATTTTTTTTATTCTTAAACTTTTTCATAGTAATTAAATAAATACATCTATACACTCCACTCCATTATAAAAAATATTGGCACAACCTTTCGCTCCGAAAACACTTTTAATAATAATGCATTTTAATTTTTTTTAATTGATCTTACTACTTCTTTAAAAGGACCGCAACATTTACAGCTATTTTGATCGTAAATTTTGGTGAAATGCTAAATATTGTTAAAATGAAAAACCACCCCAAAGTTTTACACTGAATTTTTGGGGTCATTTTTCATTTCCTTAAATTTGCATTTTATATTAGTAAATGAAAAATGGCCCAAAATAAAATTAAAATTTTTAATTTGGGACTTGATATTGGGGTAATTTTTCATTTCACTTAAAATGCAAAATCACCCCAACGAAAAAATGAAAAAAAACCCCAAAAAACCATAAAAATCGCCCCAAAATTGCGTGTTGTTGCTTCTAATGTAAAATTTTGGGGCCATTCTTCATTTCTTTTTTGGGGCCATATTTCCTGGGGTCATTTTGCGCACCGCCAAATTCTCCATCTATGTATTCTTAATACAGCCACTAACATCACATTATAACATTTCCACTTAAAAATATTGCCTAACTATTTAATAAAAGAAAATTGCTCTATCATAATAACCTTTGCACAACCACCAATCTTTTTTTAAGTACAATACATTTCAACCATTTTCATCTTTAAACATAAAACATCACTTTACAACATTTGCTTACGTTTTACTTACCTATTCAACCCTTAAAATAGTACACAATATTCAATAAAAAAAAAAAAATTCTCTACTCTACTGTCCTTAGCACAATCACCAATCCTTATTTAGTGCATACACTTCAACGATCTTGATCTATAAAGAAATGCAGGTGTTAACATCACTTTCTCACATTTTCTTGCCTCAACATTTTACCTACCAATTCAACCCCTAAAAATAATACCCACTCATACTTAAATTCATATATGCCACTTTCTCACTACTCTCAAGTGGAATCACTCTCACGCTCTCACCAATTCTACATTTCCAATAGGAAATACCTACACTCGGCAGCATAAATCTGCGTACAAACTCTTTTTTATAATTTAACATGACATTATAATAGTAAATAATAACGGTAATCTTTTAAAATTCGCTTTGATTTACAGATAAATATTTAAAAATTATGTTAGGTGTTTTCTTTTTGCATTTACAAAGCTTGGTAGCACTTGACAATTTAATAACAATGGTCTGGCAACTTTGCGTGTATGCAAAAGTCTGCGTACATAAAAATTAACGGTACTTTTAAACTGTTTTTTGTTATTCAATGTAACTTTTATACTGCAGTCTTTGCTTTTAACTGATCAATAGTGGTTTTTGATTGTTTTTTTGTTTCTAATTGCAATAAATTTTATGTAATGCCAAACAGAAAAGAAATTAATATTGCTGAACGTAAAATAGTTGTTCATTTATGGGAACAGGGAAAAACTTTGCGCGAAATAGGATAAGTGGTTGAACGTACTCACACCTCCATCCAGAGAGTGGTAAACGATTTTTAAAATACTGGAGTTTTAGCCTCAAAGCCTCGTTCTGGTCGTCCACCAAAATAAACTCATCGCGGAAATAGAGGTATAGTGCAGTCGGTGAAAGAAAACCCCAGATTACTAGCATCAAAAATAGCTGAAAACATAAGTTCCCAATTTAATAAAAACGTGTCCAAAGATACTGTGCGCAGAGTTTTGAAAAAAGCCGGCTACAAAAGCCATGTAGCACGGAAAAAGCCGCTAGTGTCGTTAGTCAATAGACAAAAACGAATTTCTTTCGCTAAGGAACACATAAATAAGCCTGCAGAGTTCTGGAAAAAGTCCTGTTTACAGATGAAAGCAAGTACTGCATCTTTGGTATAAAAGGCCGTCAGCTTGTTTGGAGAAAGCATTTTACAGCCCTGAGTACAAAAAATTTTAAACCAACAGTTAAACATGGTGGCGGTTGTGTGATGGTATGGGGGTGCATGGCAAGTAAAGGTGTGGGTAATTTAGAATTTATTCCATCGATAATGGATCACAGGGTCTATCTAGATATTTTAAAAAGAAATCTTTCCGAATGTGTTCGAAAATTGGGCATTGAAGATGAATACATTTTCCAACAGGACAACGACCCAACAACCCTTTACCTTCATTATAGAACCCCCAATATCTAAATACAATTATAAGAAAACTAATTGGAAAAAATTTCAAAATGAAATATCGCGAGCAATTGACACATCCACACAAATACCAAACAACAAAAACCTTACGAATCAAGAAATTGATTCACACATACAAATGCTGGATAACATCCTTCAGAACGTAATCGAAAAAGTCGTTCCAAAATATAGGGAAATAAATCCTTTTTCTAAAATTGAAACCCCAATCATAAAGAAATTGCAGTCTGAAAAGTTAAAATTTTAACCATGATTAAAAAGCATAATAGACTTGAATATAATCTATCAGAATACAACTTAAGACTACTTAAAACAAAACTGAAATTAATAAAGAAGCTTCTAAAGGATAATATTACAACAATCCTTAACAAATTTATTCAAGATAAATTATGCGGTATGGATCCTAAGGATTCCCAAAATATATTTTCGGAAATAAAAAAAAACTTCAGAAAAGCCAGACCCTTAAATATGAAAAATATAAAAATTCCGGAAAACTTAAAACATTTATTGAATAGGGCGGGCATTGACCCTCTAACAGTAACAAGGGATAACTCCGACAACTTTATAATAACGGATGACAAACAAATGTTAGATACTATGGGAGCTTACCTGGAATCAATTCATTCTCACAAACCTATTGCACTTAATAACCAAAACCAGAATGATGTTAATGAATTTTTTATTGAATTTCTAGAAATAAAGAATACATTTGAAAGAGACCAATCCACAATTACTGAATTTGACTTATGCAAAAGAGCTAACGATTTAAACGAAATACAGGCACACAAATATTTCATAACCAAGAATAAATTACTATACATCTTCTCAAACCTGAGGGGTAAACTATCATCAGGTATTGATAATGTACCGAATATTTTGCTTAAAAAAATTCCTGAATCTATGATTTTGAGCTACTGCACTCTTTTTAATAACATGCTAAATAATTCATATATTCCTAGAATTTGGAAAAGTGCTAAAGTGGTATTGCTACCAAAAAAAGACAAAGACATAAGCAATCCAAGAAATTTGAGGCCAATTAGTCTTCTCCCTAACATAAGCAAAGTATTTGAAATGTGCATAAGTGACAATATAAGAGAATTCTGTAACGAAAATGGACTTAAAAGTGACAGACAGTTTGGTTTTAAATATAGACACTCCACTGTAAATTCAATTCAACTACTTATTTCAAACATTAATTGGAATTGGAATAGGAAACTGTGTACTGGTGCATGTCTAATTGACATGGAAAAAGCGTTTGATTCCATATGGATCCCTGTACTTATCTTCAAACTTAACAAATACAGATTTCCTAGTCACCTAGTCATTCTTATTTATAACATGATAAGCCATAGAAAATTTCAAATATTTCATCAAAAATCCAAGAGCGTGGGAACTTATAATATCATAAATGGACTGCAACAGGGAACTGTCAATTCACCCATACTTTTTAATTTATATATCCTTGAATTTCTACATAAAGTGGAAAATATCATACCCTTTGCAGATGATATCATCATATATCATGCTGACAATAAAATAGCTAAAATAAACCAATGTTTACAACAATCATTTAACACGGTTGAAAAATATAGTGTTGATTGGAACATGAAGATAAATGCACAAAAATGCGAAACAATCTTGTTTAGACCACCAGTAGGAAAATGCAACAATGATATAAAAAGAAACTGGAAACATTTTGAAATCAAATCTAATTTGTCAAACACTAGCATACCAAATAGAAAAACGGTAAAATACTTAGGAATTTACTTGGACAAGTTTCTCTATTTCAATAAACATGTAAATGAAATTTTAATTAAGGCAAGAAAAGCCTTTTTTACGTACAGATCACTATTTTACTCAAGGTTCATAAAACCTAGAGTGAAAATAATAATGTATCAATCATTAATTAGACCCATCATTACCTATGGCTGTCCCATATGGTTCAATATATCCCCATCCTATATGGAAAAGATTAGAACCTTCGAAAGAAAATGCTTAAGAGCGTGTACGAATTTATATAGGACAAAGCAAAGCAATTTTAGAAAGTACGTATCCAACAGAAAGTTATACAACTCTTCCAATATTGTAAGAATAGACAATTTTATAATATTTTTAATAAGAAATTATATTTTAAGATCTATCGCATGTACTGAAAATAATTTAATAATGGCTCCTTACTACTCCGATGGAGAGTACATAGCCGAAACTTTAGTAACGGGGTTTGTACCACCAGAAGCCTTTTTATACATTGATAGCAAATGTGCTATTCAGAACGAAAATGGAGTTCCAATCTTCTACCATAATTTCAGAAGATCAAATATTAAAGCTGTTAACTACAATCATACTATCAACAATACCAGATTCGACATGAGTATTTCAAAAAAAGACTTAATGATTCGTAATCATAAATCTAAAGACTATTGGTGGATAAATTGAACACTAATCCCTTTTCCCTTTTTTATTACCTGACATTGACCTTATTGAACTATAACAAGGTAATGTTTTTTAAAACCATTTTTCATTACATAAAAACAAAATAAAATAAACAAATTATTAAATTATTGCTAAAACCAAATAATAAAACCAAATAAATAAAATAAAATACTTGAGAGCTCGATTAAGGGACTTTGTATTATAAGATAAAATTGTATAGTTGTAACTATTGTTTATTGTAGTTTAAATTAATATGATTTCTAAATAAATAAACAAAAAAAAAAAAAAAAAAAAAACGACCCAAAACATACAGCACACAACACAAAGCTTTGGTTGTTGTATAACGTAAAAACAACAATTAAAAACTCCTCCGCAGTCACCAGATCTAAGTCCCAATGAGCATTTGTGAGATTTGCTGGAGAGAAGAATACGGAACCACGTTTTAACATCAAAGGAAATGCTTCAAACAGTACTAACTGAGGAATGGGGAAGTATTAGCTCCGAATACACCGAAAAACTGGTTGCATCAATGCCAAAACGCCTTAATGAAGTTCTCGCTCGTCGTGGTTATCCGACTTCTTATTAGAATACAGTAAATTTAAAAAAAAAAATAGTTATAAGTTATTATTTTGTTTTATGTACGCAGACTTTAGCATAGTCATTAAATTAATTTTTTTAAGTTTTGTTAATTCTAAAATATGCATTTTACAACACAGTTCTGTTCTTAAATAAATAAGAGTTTTATTTGAAAAATTTCCAAATATGTACCGTTTATTTCTATACTCAAAATTTACACATAATTTTTATTTTCGTTGGTGCACGCAGATTTATGCTGCCGATTGTATCTACATTACTGATTCTCTGTCTTTATTTTGTCAGCAATCCAGTTAGAAAAATAGTGACTTCTACAGACTTCTCACGCAATTTGACAAGATCCCCATTACCTATCTACTAAAATGGTATCAAAAATGATAATACGGGAAATTAACTTTCTTTTATTTGCTTTTGTGTTCTACGAGTGGTATGTTTTGAATTTTCTATAATATTGAGCTTAGAAACACAAAATTGTAGGTGCAAAGTCCTGTGTGAATAACAACCTATGAGATGAAAAATGTTGGAACTTTTTTGCTAAAACCTAGATACTTATATTTTGGCATATACATTTGTTCATGAAAGAAAAGCCCCGATTACAAAGTAGCGGGTTAAATGCTAGAATTAAAACAAGTTTAACCCAAAAAAAAAATTCATTTTGGCATAAAAATATGTCCACGAAGGAAAAGGAGACGCTTACAAAGTAGCGGGTTAAATGCTAGTATTTAATATTTAAAATGTTTTTTTCACTTAATACTAATATACTTTCATTGATGGTACGTACGTCTTTTTGTTTCTGAAAATTACAAATTAATATAACGTAACACACACAACTTAGAAAATAATATTATTTCCTTAAAAATATATTGGTTATCGCATTTTTAGCTGAAATATTTAAAATAGCTTTTAAATCTTAAATGATTACCATTTTACAAAGTTCTTTGCTTCGGAAGATAAGTACGTGCAGCACGATACGTGCAGTTCTTTTAATTTTCTTTCAATAATGTTTGCAAACACAAATATTTTATACAAACAAAATACACACACAGGCATTTCGCGCGGTGGTCTTGAAAACTGTCAAGCAACAACAACATTACTAGTGAGGAGCGTTACTAAAACTTTATCTTATTTTTCATGACTGAAGAAAGTCAAAAATATATTTTTCCTCAACAACATGAATGAATTGGCGAAATTTTAACAATTCATTCATGACTGTGAAAAAAAATTACATATTTAACATTTTTTATTTATGAAAAAAATTCAAAAATGTTTAAATATGAGCGATCACATTTGAATTTCTCCGAACTCTGATAAATAATATGAAAGCAAGCGAAAATTCTGACTCTGATTCGGGGAACGCAGATGCAATTCGAACAAAAATATTGCAAGAAAGTCCGAATGGACATATAACGTAAATAGAAAAAAAAGAATGGAAGGTTTGCAATATATTGGAATATCGAATAAAGAACTGTCTGTTAAGCCTCTTGGAGAACTAGGAGAAGCATATTCATCACAATTTTGTAAAGAAATGCGCTTAGAAATTGCTTATCTTTTAAAGAGCACGCCTGAAATGAAATCATTAATTTGTTTCGGAAGATGACTTGGGAGCAAAAACGAATGTATCTGATCAGCCTTAGAAGCAGTTCTGAGACAAAAATTAATTCCACAGAAAAATCGAGACGAACGCAGACAATTCAATATTTCAGTGCACTCGCGATAATATGAACTAATTAAAACAAAGCTAGTTAACTTTTGCAAGATTGTTTATATTTGCGAATGACATCTAATTCCCATAAAAATAAAAGTTTCTAATCTTAAAGTTTTTTTATTTATTTTTCATTGGGTTTAAAAAACTATTGATTTTTAAAACAGAAGAACAAACTTAAAGTTATGCGCAAAAGTCTGTGGTTTTCTTTCGTTCAATCAGTTTAAAAACGTCCCGCTCTCTTAAAAATCTCCAGATATTTTCCGTGCCCGTTAACAGTGTCCTTTTTTCTCATTTTCAAAAACCATCGATGTATGCTTTTTCCATTTTTTGGGTATTCGGAAGACCGCACATTTTTCTTTTTCCAGGTCAAATAAACGTATTGTTAGAACATTAAAAAAAAAAACAAATTTATTCGCTAAATTAGTAATACCTTTTCCTAAACGTTCTAAAATTTCTGATTTTTCTTTTTAAAGTTCAAAACTTATGCTTTTTTTAATTCATATTTAAGAACTTTTCACGTTAAAAGTATATATAAAAATGTATATACATAGAATTCCATGTTAATGTGAGAACTAACTAAAAAGTGTGTGCAAAACATTTTGATTAACAACTGAAGACAATTTTAAAGCGATAGCTGGGAAATTACCCAAGTTATTATGCAGATGAATAAAAATTTATTTTGATTTTAACACTGTGTAAGTTGACAAAAACCGTTAAAAATACAACTATAAGTTGTTCATATTTAAAAGCTTTTGCACAAGTTCATATTTTAGAGTAGTCAATGAAAGAAAATAAGTGTTCAAATTTTGGGGTGTTCCTATATTTGGGTGTTCATATTATCGCGAATGCACTGTCATAATTCAATCAGACTACAAGTGTGCCGTTACATGTTTTATTCAACGCTAAGCATTAAAGAAAATATGGTACAAAATTGGAGTAGCGGGGCCAGTAAACATGGTATGCAAGAAAGTCCCGATAGGACATCAAATCTACGGAAATCTGTCACAGGAAAGCGCAACAAAAAAAAGCGTATATTTCTACAACAAATTTTAGATGAGTTGCCAAAAATGGAGACCCATTATTGCCAAAGGGACAGTTAGAAATTATATTTTGAATCGGATTTGTCCACCTATCAGGAAATTTACCAGCTTTATGTCGCAGAGTGTGATTAAAAAAAAGAAAATGAAAACATAAAGCTTAGTCTAGACGATATGTTGAATCAGCAAATTTATTTTGAAAAATTTGCTTTCAGCACCAACATATCGTGTAGACACCAAATTTTTTCAACAAACGTATGCTTACCAACATATGACAGGCATTTGTTAACGAAGTCAGCAAACGTTTGTTCACAATTATAGCATATCGTCTAGACACAATATTTTTACTTTTCAACAAATTTTCTACGTATGTTGACAAATATGTTATTTGTTGAAAGTCGTATACAAGCTTTTCAGCATACGGCAAATTTGGTAGCATATAAGATATATAAAAATTTGTATTCTTTTAATTACTAGTTTAATTTTGAATATAACCGCGGAACTTATCAAGTTTTCTAGCTCATCGGCAAGCAAGAAACAAAAAAATGCATTTAGAAGTGCTTTGAAAATAAAAATGTTGGCCAACGAAATTTGTTTTTGAGTTATAGACCACAAAAATTGATAAATTCTTAACCAATATCTCTTGAAGTATAAATTTGATCTCAGCAATATGGGTATCGCTAAACGGTGTTTCCAAATACCTTTCATGTGGTATATAAAACATGCCAAAATATTAACCCATTAATAACCAATTTCAAAAAATATTTTTAGTAACTAATGTAGTTTATCAAAACGGCTCCAATCTCATAATTTTGTCGATTTTGTGGTAATGTTTTACATATATTTTTTAGAGAACGCTTCAAGCTTTCATATAATAGAATGCATGGTACGGTAGCGTATAGAATTCTGAAGTTATTAAAGTGAAAAACGTAAATTCTAATAAATTTTATTGTTTAATATGTAGGTTTGAGTTTACATGTGGTAATAATTTATATACTTTATGCAATTGTTGCAATATGAGTGTTATTTAACTATGTGGTATGACAAACACCAGCTTCGCTTAAAAAGGGTTCTTAATTTAATGGTCTATCAAGCACCGACTTCGCTTAGCTGAGTTAATTTTCTTTTAAACCAGAACCCCAACACACTTACAAATTGATATTTCTGAACTCGTTTTCTACGACTAGATATTACATTAAGATGATCGCTCCATAATTAACAATAGGCCCCATGTAAACCCCATTCTCGGAAATACTTAAATATGCCTAAGACGTACCGAATAACGTTATTATAGTAAAATTTGGTCTGTCATAGTTTCATAAAACTAGAAATCACACAACTAAATTTGGAGAAGATCCGCCCACAATTTACCATATGCTCCACATAAAGCCTAATCTGGAAATCATTTTAATAGGCCTTAAACCGTAAAAATATCGATATTGTGATAAAATATGGTCCAATTTAGCTTTAAATAGCTAAAAATAACACGATGCAATTTTGTGATAATCGGCATACAACTCACTAAAGGTCACGTAGATAGCGGGACTTTAAAACGGTTAAAAAAATTGTATAATTGTATTGAAATTTGGTCTAATTTATGTTTTTAATACTAAAAATTACTCAACCGACCAGAAATCCCAAATATCTCTTTAATAAGGCTAAACTGATACAAATCATGATAGTTTATTCAAATTTGGTCAAATTAAGTTATATATGATAAACAAGTCGTTTAAGTCCGGTCATTTAATACCCCATACCACAGAATATACAAGCAAGCTTTGAGAAATTATGGACTGTTCCTCACAGTTTTTAATTACAATTAATAATTATAACCAATGTACCAAATTTCATCAAATAATTGCGACCTGTACTTTGCGCACTACAAGCTGGACAGCCAGCCAGCCGCCCGGACGGAAATTCTTACATATACTCAGATAGTGATTGAGTCGATCGGTATACTTAACGATGGTTATAGGACCAATATTTTAAGGTGTTACAGACACTATGGTGGTGTGAGTATCAAATGAATCCATAAAATATTCTGCTGGTCGGCACATAATATACCATAGAGGTACAATTGCAATTAATTAATTAACTGTGAGGCTTTATTAATAATTTTTAGATCAATCCGGTCCTTTAATATTTTAATTTTTTGCGGATTTGACCCAGCCCAATAAAGCACTCTTACTTATTAAGTATTAATATGCACTCAAACTATTCATTTTTGCACTAAAGCGACAACTGATAAAACAAATTTAAATTAAATAATAAAAAAGAGAATTGTCAAATTAAATTTGATTTTTAAACAAATGTTCTCCTTACTCAACATACATAACAACATACACAATTCAACATATCGTGTAGACTCAAAAATTGTATGCTAACTTGTATGTTGAAATATCATTTGCTGGCATTTGTTGAATTTGAAAAATTTGGTATTTTCAGCATATCGTCTAGACACCTAACATATGAAATATGCTGATAGAGGCATTTGTTATTATTTTTAAGCATATGAGTGTAAGCATACATTTGCTGATTCAACATATCGTCTAGACTAAGCTTAAAATTGTCCTTAATATTTTACAGTTAACTTCTGATTTAAACCTCTTAATTTCATGAATTAATTCCTTTTATTATTAAAACCTGAATTTCTATAATAATATGTCTAATTTTCAACTCAAAAAAATTTATAAATTTAATGAGAAATAAAATGTGTTGACTCTTTTTATTAAAAATTGCATTATAACTTTTTTTGTATCTAAAATTTTACGAATTTAATTAAGTTTTTTCCTTCCCCTGTAAAGTATCCAAAAATCAAATAACGCCTTTTTTATATTAAGCCATCGATATATTAAACAAAGTATATGTACATTAGGGGTATAACTTATTCCCACTTTTTGCAAATATGAAGATAGCCCTAGCATAGTCGAATAGTCCATTGAAAACTACATTAAAAAAATTATATTAATTTTTCGCGGTTTTCAAAAAAGGTTACCTACAAAACCCGGTAAAGTTGGAAAGTTATTTTTTTATTTTTATTTGTACGTATACATTTAGTCAAAAACTTTAGCAAAACAACACGCACATTACATTTGAAATTCATGTCCGTTAATAAATAAAAAAACTTTTTAACTTTTTTTTTATTTATTTATAAAATATTTGAAATGTTCTTATTAAATTTTTTTCTTTAGGGTTTTTAGAAAATCGCTTTGGTGGGTGAGGTTTTTATTTTCTAACGACCCAAACAAATTGTTTTCGTAAATAACACAATATTCGCTATCGCGTAGTGCTAGGCCAACATTTGGTTATACCCTTAATGTACGTACATACATATGTATTTTTAATAAGAATAAATTTTTGAGAATAAATTTGTTATTGTTTTTATTGTAAGAACCATATAACCCCTGCAAATAATATTGGAGCACCTGATCCATTTATATCAAATGGACTACTCCTTGGACTGGTCGAATGTAGGGGAGACTGGGGCAGCTTCGGCACTTTTTTTTTGAAGCCCTGAATCTAAGAATGTATGCAACAGATTTAAAAATTGTATCGCTTGTTGTGGTCCTTGGATATTGAATAATAAAATTTTAGTACAAAATTTTATGAATACTGAGTATTTGTTATTTTTTTTTGAGAATTGGTAAAAAACGTCATTTTCGCTGAATGAGCCCCACGCCAGGGTAGCTTCGGCATTTGACGGGGCACATTCGTCGACTATATTCTTAATGGCAGTTGTTTATTAAAAACTCCATAAAAAATAAAATTAGATGCCAGTAATAAACGGATTAAGCATTTTTTATTAGATGGATACAGTAAATGAAATATAAACACATTTCTTGAAATTAGTAATTTAAGTTTTATTTCGGCCCATAGAACTAGCGAAATATTTAAATTTTCAGGCTTAACAAATAGAGATCAAAAAGATATCAAGCATCCGAAGGAAGTTTATTATTGAGATGCAGTCGTCAAGAGTTTAAGTAATCTCAGTAACTTGATAAATTGGATTATTACTATATCGACCAAGTTTGACTAGGCGGAATGTGCCCCAATTGAAAATGCCGAATCTACACCGAAAGCACTATGTACTCTATTTTCTTTTTTTTCTTTTATTCTTCAACAAAGATTTAGATTTAATTTATTTTTTAGGAAACTAGCCCAATTATTAATGTTGGTTTGTAATTTTTATTTCAAATATTGATAATTTTCAAATACAAAATACTTACGAAATAGAATCAAAATATTACAGAAACACTTGGAAAAACACTTAAACACGTGTAGCTTTTTCAGTTGGTAAGCTAGAGATGACAAACTTTGCGGGAGTTTTTTATTTTGATTTTCGACACATTTAAATAAATAGTTAGTGATATAAAATAAGTGCATCATATCGAAAACGTCATTGACGAATGTTATTAAGACCTTTGTAAACGCAAACATAATTTAAAATATGAAACCATGGTACCGAGTTAAAACAAGAACTTAAAAATCTAAAGAAATTGCAGAATTCTAAAAATAAAAGAATTAATTTAATGCATACAAATCAATGAGTGCTTAAAAACATATATGCGAAAAATTATAAATTGGGTAGTCGGGTTATGTAAATCTTGACGAATCCCAAGTTGGTTATGTTGTACTGTAATGACAATTAAATTATATAAATTAAATTGGGGCGCGGCGAGTTTTTTAAAAGCTGAATATACTAAGTTTTAGAACGACTTTCTTGGCATGGAAAAAAATAAGACATCAGAGAGGAAGGATCCGAGATGTCACAAGTGCCATCAAGAATTTTAAGTTAGATTAAAAAAAGGATTAAATACAAACATAAAACAGTATCCTAGCCATTAATAATGATATACCTTACGAGGAAATTTGACTTTAAATGGTGATGCTATATATATAAAACAAAGTTTTTCAAACCATACCTTTTATTCTAAAGCGTGACTGATGGAATTTTTTTTTTGGTTTGTATTGGCTTCTACCTGGTTAAATGTAATATTTGTGTGAAAAAGAAAAAGGGGCTTAATTGGCGGCGTGTCATAAAAGTGAGCATATTAAAACCTACACACACCAAGTTTTAGATGGACTTTCTTGGCTCGTAAAAAATTGGACATTTGGGGGAAGGAACCGAGATGGCATAAGTGGTGAGGTCGGAATATGCGGTATGATGAGATCGAACTTTAAATGGCAGTGCTACATATAAAAAACCAAAAGGGCTGTATTTGGGGACGTGGCAAAAAAAAAACTTTTCATGTTTTAGAAACTTCATTGAGATATCTTGCATTCTAGGGGGTGACTGGCACAACTTTTTTTTGTATGGAGGTCGACCCGGTCTACTGTACATGCCAAAGGTATAAAGAAAAATCTAAAAAAGCGTTCGGCTGACAAAAAAGTTTTTTTTTATATTAGGGGGGTACGGCGCACATTTTTTTGCTTGTAAAGTGGCACGCTCTAATGTACATACACTGGAATTTAAAAGTACCATTTATCTCCTCTCTCTAAATTTAATGTCAATAGGACTCTTTATAACCATACGAATTTTAAAAAGTACTACAAATATTTTTTGTAGGAAAAATTTGTATTAAACTTAGCTTATCTTATCAGGCCGCCCTCGTGGCCACTGTTAAATTTATATATGTTAATGTTTTAATGAATTATTATTTTAAATATGTACTTTGTATAAAAGATTTGTTTCGTATTACTTTTGCCTTGAAATTTGTGTAATAAGTTTTTTATAGGTTTGTAGATTTTAGTTTTGAGTTTTAGTTAATAAAATTATTCTTTTTAATATTTTCAATAGCCACAGCTCATGTGTAAACATTTGTAATGGGGAATGGGTGAAACAGAGACAATTTTTTTTATTCGTATTAGAAATAGTATTTAAGCCAAAGTTTGTTGATTTAGCTTCAGGGTGATCCAAAGTTAGCAGCCTTACTTGTTTTGAACTCAAATTAATTTTAATTATTTATTCATTAAAAGTATAAAATAACCATACAAAAAAAAGATAGGCAACAATATCTTATGTGCAAATAAAATGTATAAATATTAAGGGTTATCATGATATCGCTTAAAAGTCTCGCAATCTGTGCATTTTTAGGCACTCACGTATGAACTGTCAAAAATTGTATGAGAATTCATTTACACAACTTGCCATTTTTGACTTGTAAACTTGCGCTGTTCAATTGTGCATTTATACAAACACATTTGTTTTTAATACTTACCGTCGCTCAGTGGGAAATTTTACGAGAAGGCGGTCAAAATTCCATAACTTTTGACTTAATCGGTATTTTTTTATGCGATTTTTTGCTCGATAGGTGCGATGTTAGGCTTTAATTTGCTCTATAAAACGTAAAATTCGACTGATAGGAGCAAAAGTTATGGGGAGTTCAAAATGCCTTTTCATTTTTGTTGAGTTTCGGTGTAAAAGTGGAATATTTCAAATATGATTTTTTTATAATTTATCATTATTTCTCTTGTATTTTACAACTGATACTTATGTTTTATTGTCGAACTTAGATCCTGTCAGAAAATGCCGATATTTGGCCCCTGTAAATTTTTTAGTCCCAATATTCACAGGGGCCAAAGATTGGCTTTTTTGGGACGAGACGAGTTGTTATAAGGATAAAACTGAAAAGGAATATTTTGAAAAATGCCCAAATAGCATTCTTGGCTATCGATAACATTTTAGGTAATTCAACTTTTATCTTTGGTTTGAGATGTATGTGTATTAGGGGTATAACCAAAATAAGAACCTATCATTACGGTATGGTCATTTCGGTCCAAAAACCTTCGGCACCGAATGCAATTTCTAAAACACCAAACATTTTTTTTTTTAATTTTTATTACAAAATTGTTGTACATTATAAACTTCAAATTGAGAGTTCGTGTTGTTCGTGCAAGGAATCGCCATTTCATAAAAAAAACACGAAATGCAAAGATCAGCATGGCTTTAGACGTTAAAATTATGGATTTCCTGTAAAACTGAAAAAAATTATAAGCTAAAACTTCAACGCGATCGGTGCCGAACCTTTTTGAACGATCGCGAAAAAAGGAAGGCACATTTCTTCATATTTTTTTATGCACTATCTCACTATGATAGGTACTTTTTGATATTTGCAAAAAAATGCAAATGGTTATATCCCTAATGTGTATTTTATTTTTATATATTAATACAAATATATACTTAAATCAAAAACAAATTATAATCTATAAACAATTTTAAATTAAACAATATTAGTAAAAATTTTTTCTAAAAAGCTTTGGGTTTAATTTTCCACAAGTTGTTTAGCTTCTTCCTCTAATTCGATTGAGGTTGATTTCCATTTTTGTCGAATACTGGACATATATGGATCTGATGTGCACAACAAAATAGTAATAAGATCTTCATTAGTACAACATCTGGACATTTTTCTTGTGTTATGCTCGCGGAAGAATCTGAAGTCTTTGTTCCTTTTTTCTTGCGCTTCTTCAGATAGATCTCCAATTGGTAGCATATTGTATTGAACTATTTGTTCCCCATGGTATACAATTTTATGAACTGTGGTTGGCATATGTCTCCAAGAGTAATTTTTGTTATAAAGAATTGCTGTTTCATTTGCATACTGGCCAAATTTGTTTGCATTTATCTTTCTGCTACATGATATAACTTGTAAAATGATCTGGAATCGTCTTATTAATTCAAAATGTACTCCTGTGATAGATGCTGCAGTTTCTGGATCGGAAAAGAATCTCCTTGCAGTGTTTCCATCATTTGAATTTCCTTCTCCTTGTTTTGGCTGATCAATTATAAGGTCTAGGTGAAGGTATTTTTCTTGAATTTGTTTTTTTGTTTGCTTCCTTTTTCCACATTTTTCTTTGTTTTTTTCTCACTGTTTCGCCTAACGGGCCAAATTCCAAATCATAACCCAATTCAAGAATATGCTCCATAAAACGAATTCTGGTATGAAGAGGGGACATTCCAAATTCGTATGCTTCATTGAAACTATTGTCTTGTGATGGGGCTTGGCTTAATTGACTTGATGTCTTTTGGCATATGGTACAGCTTGACGGAGACTTTGTTTCAGTTAATGCTTGTGCAACTTTTCCATCGATCATTGTAAGGAACATTTGAAATTTAATATCAATGCATTGGTCATCAAATTTAAATATTGCCGGTTAAAGTTCTTTAATTCGATCTTTTATTTTTCGAACTTCTTCAGTTATGACATCTTTAGTTTCCTTTTTGTAAACAAACTTTATTGGTCTGCAATACTTTGTTGAAGAGGTAATTTCCTTTTTCCATACATCCATTTCTGTAGCTCTACTGGTTGACGGCTCTAAGCCAATATAAGTTTTTCTTAAACGTAATGGAACTTAAGTTACCATGAATAAGTTAGCATCAGATGAGTTTTCTGAATTACATTGCTTGTATTGTTTCTGACCAGAGCTTCCATCACATCCACATTTAGAAAATACAGTGATGCTGCAATTTTTAAGTTTTTTTAAACAGTCAGCTTCAAGTGTATTTAATAATCGTTCTGCAGTGTGTTCGAGAAGAGCCTGCAATTTTACTTTTGCTGAACTTGAAGTTACACTAATAGCCGTTTGTGATGGTAAGCACTCTTTTTTGACAGAAACTAGATCTCGATATGCTGGAAAGATTCCACAATTTTTTTCATTGGTTCGCTTTCGCAGTTCTGTATACTGATTTTTTGTCAGTTTTAAATCCAAAAATAGTGCAAATGCTTCTTCTGGAGTAAATTTAATTTCTTCAGTTGGTGTAGGCATACTTTTTAAAATCCTCTTTGTGCGTTTAGGGCTCGCTTCCACTATTTTTTCAATTATTGCAATTTTTGTTTTCTTATTTTGCGTTGGTTGAATTTGATGCAGAAATGAATCCTTTATCATACCATGAGAAATTTCTTCATTGATATTTTCAAGCTTGCGTCTTCGTGATTTTCGTTGCGTAAGTAAAACGTTTTCTTGTTTCTAGAACATTTAAGGTACACAGAAAAAATTATTTTTCCAATTCAAACAAAAAATTTGTAGAATCAAAACATTTTTTGTCTGAAATCGGTCCTACAAACAAATTTGCATATTCAAACAATTTATTTGCATTTCGTTTATTGAAAAAAAAACACTGATTTTTTCAAACAAATAATTTAACTGAATCAAACAAATAGTTTACTGAAAATCATAGGTATAACAAAAACAAAAAAGTTTTTTTTTGCACAAGCAATGACGCACGCGCACACAAGCAAGCACTGTAGAAGCCCTGTCGGACATTCAGTTAACTTTAAATTAACTGAAAGCTAACTATTTTTCAACTAGTGGTGGTTGACACTTGGATTTATTTTATATGTAATTTACTAACTATTTTAACATTGCGATGTCCTAGGAAGTAGTCAATTGTCCGGCTCTGCATTACTTTTAATTAACTTTAAGTTAACTTTTTGTAGCTAGCTATAAACTTACTACTTTAAGTTAGCTTTAAGTTAAGTTAGTTTAAGTTAAGGCCGATCTATGAATGTTATTCATTGGATGAATACTTTCAAAAAAATAAAAAAATTTTATTATTTTATTTTCTTTTATTTCTTTTATTTTATTTTATTAATCAAAGTTGTTTTATTCAACTTTTTTTTTAACCAGAGTCGCTGGCGGGAATCGATCCCGCAACCTAGCCGCTGATAGACTTGCTCACTACCAGCTAGCCTACTGGGGCAGTCTAGTTTTTGAATAAAAAAAACTATGTTTTTTGCCATTACTCAATTAAGAGCGTAAATATGAGATTAAATTGTCATAACATAACATCAATAACAACGTTGATTTTTTTTTGCTAACGACTTGGCTCTCTCTACTTAAAATATACAACACAGTGTTTGTATACACTTTGGTTAATGTAAATTTTGCATTGCGTAGTAGTTGGCTTTAAGTTAGTCTATACAAGCTAACTTAAAGTTGGGTTTTTTTGTAGTTAGCTACTCATTTGACGGCAGGGAGGTAAAGGCAAAGCAGAGCGGCCGGCGCCTGGCTTTGAGACACATTTTTTTGTTGGAATAATTTATACACACAATGCTTTTTTTTCTTCTTCACTCACTGTTGCTGTATGCTTTCCTTGGCAGCAGACCGACTCGACATGTTTATCGTCATCATTTTATTGTCGTATTTGATGTAGGTATTTAACCAAACAGTTTTAAAAAATTGAATACGGGATTTTGTTTCTTATAATGTTGTTTCTGCTATTGTTTTTCTTATAGTTGCACTTTTTTAAAGCGTCCAAAAATAGACTGTGTGTGTTTTTTGTTGTTGTTTTTATATTTCACATAAAGAAGTGTTGCTTACGATCAAATAAAAAAATACAAAAAGACGACAACATTAAAGAGCGTTAAATATTTCATACAAAATTATGAAAACTTGACACCAATAACGCGTTTATTATATTTTTGAAGAGTTGTCCACATTTTTGTTGGTTAAATAAAAATCAAACAAAAATATTGATTGAATCAGTAAAAAAATTTATAGAAATTAAAAAAATTTTCAAACAAGCGTTTGTTTGATAATAATTCGGCAATAATTTTTTCTGTGTACCGTTTTCTAAATGTAAATGAAAAATTTTTAAAGAATGGATTATTCATTATGTGTAACACAAAATCTTTTTCATCTTTCTGTTGAAAATATATATCTGCGAGAACTTTATAACTGAACTTAGCCATTGTTTAAACAATAATGAAGGTAAAATTATGAATGCATGCACTTTTATACTCTTGATAGACGTTTTTTTAAATGATCTTTTGTTACCACTTCTTTGAAACATAAAAACCCTTTTTTAAATACAAATTTAATCTTTTATTAGCATTTCTTTGAAACATAAAAAACCCCTGTTTTCACACTTTTTAAAAGGATAACATACCGGGAATAAATTAACAGGTAACATGTAGGTAATTTTCACGTAAAATATAACTGCGTGCTAGTTTTTTTACCATTTACCTGTGGCCAGATTCTGGCAATCGTGAACGAGTACTTTCTCGATTCGAAAGCAATTTAATATCTAATTATTTCAGTCAATACTGAACGAATTGGAATTATTTTTTCGTTATTGTAAACAATTCATTTAAGTTTCACAATACTGAAAAAATAATTTCGATTCGTTCAGTATTGACTGAAATAAAATTGCTTTCGAATCGAGAAAGTACTCGATCACGAATGCCAGAATTAGACCCCTGCTCTTCCATTTTTTTTAATTAAGTTGCAATTTTCAGGTAATTAAACTATGTAGTTTATGTTGCGGCTATTTACTAATGTTTAACCTTTTAACTTACTCAGAAATCTAACGTGTTAGTCTATTTATGTCGCCTATTCGTTTTGCAGCATCCGTTCACCCACAATAGGTTCATAACAATGGCAATACCTTTTCCAAATTAATTGATAACCTGACGTGCTAGATAATTTATGTGGCCTGAACTGCTTTATTTGTCGAAAATTCTTTAAGATTCACCTTCTTTAATTTCAGTAATGTTCGCTGTAGTTCGCAAGACCGTATCCAGATGTGTGTGCAATGGGGTATAGAAATGTAGGTTAGATTCTGGACTACAAGAGAGTATAGATTTTTTTTTGACGCGTTTTGACTGGCAGGACTTATGCTCTATAAAGTAGGAAATTTCCGGGAAATTTTGACATAAAAAAAAATTAAATAGTTCTAGAGGTCGCAGAGTTTAATGCTTTAAACTTTAGCTAATAAAATAAACTAATACACAAAACTTATTCTGTCAAAAAATCTTAAAAAACAAAAAAGTTATGAGCATTTCAACTTCAAAAATTGACTCAAAAATTCAAAACTATAACCAAATATTGAGAAAGTCCATTTCGGACCACCCTGTTCTCAATGAAATAGTTGAAATAGGGTTGAAATTTTTTGGCTCCCGAGGTTTACTAGTATTTACTTTCACATGAATAAAAAAAATTTAAATCGGAGAACATAAAAAAAAAATAATTTTGGCCGCCTTCTCAAAATATGAACCAGTGTGCGTCGGTTTCAATGAAAACTTGAAGTGTTTTTAAATCACAAACAATAAACTCTTGCAAAAATTTGAGAATATTTTTCTTTGGCTTTCTTTATGCCTTTTTGATAACAATTAATGTTGGAAGAATTCTAACCAATTGTAGTGGGAATGTAAGAAAAGATAAACTCACTGTTTATTGTTGTTGTTTTTGCTTAAGTTGTAACAAGTAAAACTGGTGCTTATAATTCTTATTCGCTAACTATTATTTATTTGTATAATTATTTGTATAATATCTTAAATTTTCCCTAAAATCTTTGGATGAAGTTTCCTGATGATCTGGTCTAAGCAACCAGTGAAATGCGCATAGGAATAGATTATCCCATCTAAAATAAATTTCAGTGTATTTATCAAATATGAAAAATTGAGAATTTAGCATGTCATACAGAAATCTTATTTATAATAAATTTTGTATTCCCAAAAAAAATATTGACAAAATCTTGTTAATTAAACATTTTTTTTTTAAATTTATTTTTGTATTGACGTTTCTTACAAAACAGACACTAATTGCTTAAAATTACACAAAAATTAAAATTGTACCTGTAAATGAAAATCGAGTAGCATTGTAATTTTATGTTTTTGAGTTTTTTCATTATTAATAAATTTAGTTTAGTTTTGAATTTTTGAACAAACTATAAAGAACTTATTTGTTTGAATTAATATAAGAATCTTTATTGGCGCAGCCGTTAGTCGAATCTTCTCGGAACATATTTAGTGCAATATCATGTCGTTACCACCATTTCGCCTATTTGATATTCGTGTGAAAAATGGTCAACATATTTTAACCAATTACAATTCTTCTACATAACACAAAAAATTTCTACTGATGAACAAAAAAAGGCGGTTTTATTATCTAATATTGGCTATTCAACATTTTCACTAACTCAAACTCTTATTGCACCTAAGGACATTTGTGATAGCACGTTGAAGCTGGATGATATAATAGAGGCACTAAATAAACATTTCGAAGAATCTCCAAACTATATGAGTGCAACTTATGAATTTTATAATTGCAAACAAAAGATTAATCAGAGTTTCTCTGAGTGGAAGGCTGAATTAAGAAGCAAGGCTAAAGATTGTGGATTCACCGAATCTCAACTACATAACAAGCCACTAGAAAGAGCTTTACGCGACGCTGTTTTAATGGGAACTAATAATACGAATGTTCGTGCTTCTTTAATTAAAAAGAAAGATCCTTCACTCATTGATGTAATTAACATGGCTAAAGAAGGCGAAATGGTACAACGCGAATGTGAAAAACTTGATAAGTTGTCATTGCAAACCGATCAAGCTGTTCACAAAGTGCAACAAATAAGCAAAAACTACAAAAAAGAAAATACAAAGATTGAAAATCAAAAATTCAGTTGGGGCCCATGTGCATCTCGCGGAAAAGTTAACCACAAAAGAGAAAATTGTAAGTTATGAAATGTAGATTGTTTCATTTGTAAAAAAAAGGACATATCTCAAAAGTATGTCGTTCCAAAATACATACTGCCACCGTTGATGTCGCTTTTACTGATGATGATTCAGTAGATATTTAAACTCATATGATCTATTATCATAAAACATCTAAAGATGATGAGAAAAGAGTAAATTTTGAAGTAGATACTGCCGCTAGTCGTTCCATAATTGGAACTAATATTTGGCGATTAATTAGTTCGCCTACAATTTACGAACCCCTTAAAAGAATAAAAGGTTTTGGAGACAACAACTATGTTTCAGCAAGAGGTTTTATTAAAGCCAAGCTACAATACAAATCCAAATCTATAGAGGCTATTTTTGTTGTGGTAGAACAAGATTGTGAATCCATCCTTCGAATTGGCAATATTCGTAAATTGGAACTTGACCTTAATTCACTTGTACACGGAAATTCTTCATCTGTATTAGCACACACTATTTCAGAATTGGAGCCAAAATTGCTAAAAGAAAAATTTAAATATGTTTTTGAACCCGGTTTAGGCCATTGTACTAAGATTAAAGGTCATATTACATTACGTGAGTCAGCTAATCCCAAAATTTTCAAACCTCGGCCTGTTCCTTTTGCCAAACTTTGTGCTGTTAAAGCTGAGTTGTTGCGTTTACAAGAAGCAGATATTATTGAACCTGTGACAATCACAGAGTGGGCTTCTCCAATTGTGGTCATTCCTAAGTCCGATGGCTCTATAAGATTGTGTGGTGATTTTAAAGTGACAATAAATCCATATATGCAGGTTGATCAGTATCCAATTCCTAATATTGATGAACTATTTTCAAGACTGAATGGTGGGAAAGAATACACAAAACTCGATTTCTCGGATGCATATTTACAGGTGGAGCTGGATGAAAAAAGCAAGTCTTTTACTACAATAACTCCTCCTTTTGGTTTATTTCGGTACAAACGAATGCCGTTTGGAATATCTAATGCACCAGCAATTTTCCAAAAAATTGCAGATCAAATAATTGCTGGTGTTCCACATTCTGCTGCATATCTAGATGATATTATTGTCACGGGACATACTCGTGAGGAACATATGCAAAATCTGTTGACGATTCTTAAGCGCGTGGAAGATTTTGGTTTTAAATGTAAATTATCAAAATGCGAATTTTTCAAAAATCAAGTTAACTACTTAGGATATTTAATATCAAGGGATGGTAAGAGAGCTAATCCTGATCGGGTATCCGCTATTTCCAATATTGCAATGCCATCTTCAGTAAAGGAGGTTGAATCGTTTATTGGGAAAGTTAATTATTACTCTAAATTTATTCCGAATTTCTCTTCTCTATGTGCTCCATTAAATCAACTTCGTCAAAAGCATCGAAAATTCTACTGGAGTCCCGAGTGTCAAAAAGCATTTGACAGCCTAAAATTTCAACTGATGAGAGAACCTTTACTAGTGCATTATGATCCAAATTTACCTGTAATACTTAACACCGATGGTTCTGCTTATGGTATAGGCGCAGTTATTTCACATCGCGTTTCCAATGGTGATGAACTTCCTATTGCTTTCGCTTCAAAAACCTTATCTACAGCTGAAAAGAACTATTCAACAATCGAAAAAGATGGTCTCGCTATTGTTTATGCTGTAAAAAAATTTAATCAATACTTGTCGGGCCGTAAGTTTGAGATAGTTACTGATCACCAACCACTTTTGGCAATTTTTTCGCCGGAAAAAGGGTTACCACAACATACTGCGTTACGTCTACAACGATGGGCTCTTATTTTGATGAGTTATGATTACAACATACGATATAAACCAGGGAACAAAAACTATGTCGCCGATGCTCTTTCGAGACTTCCTGCTGGTCCGGATAATTCAGTTGCGGATAAGATAAGTTTTGATCCATCTGTTCATCAGATTCAATGTAATTCCTACAACAATATGAAACTAGATAGCTCTGACATAAGCAAAGCAACAAAATCATGCTGTATTCTTAAAAAAGTTTTATATTATACCAGATTTGGTTGGCCAAATAATTTCAGTAGGAAGGAAAATCCTCAGCTTCATCCATATATTCAGATTCGTAACTGTATATCTACCGATAATGATATACTGTTGATTGGCAATAGAGTAGTCATACCTAAGAACCTTTAAACTCACGTACTCAATTTACTACACTCTTCTCATGTTGGCGTAGTTAAGATGAAACAACAAAGTCGAAGCTGTTGTTGGTGGCCAAAACTTAATAAAGATATAGAAAATATTGCAAAGAGTTGTCAAATTTGCGCAAAATATGCTATCTCACCCCCGAAGGTAGAATCGTCATGGCCAGAACCTGATACAGTTTGGTCAAGATTACATATTGACTACGCAGGTCCTTTTTTCGGAAAGAAATGGCTGATGATTGTAGATGCAAAGTCTAAGTTTGCGGTGGTTAAGGATATGAATAATAATACAATTGGTCTATACATTCAGCAACATTGAAAGTACCGGCAGAAATAATGTTTTCAAGATGCATTCGTAATGATCTATCTTTACTTAATCCAAAAAATGCATTGAAAAAATGGAAAGAAAGTAAATTTCAAATAAATGAACCAGTCTGGATACGTTTGAAAAGGTCAGATTCCAAATGGACACCCGCGGTTATTGAAAAGGTTTTAAGTAGTCACATATATCAAGTTAAATTGGGTAATAGAACTTGCAAAATTCATGACGATCAGATCCGTAAACAGACTGCGCACGCGTTTTCTGGTATTGAATACTACGATACTGAATTGGGCCATGCTTCAGAACCGCTTACTACATCTGATTCCCAAATATCCGTGGCACCTGCAATGGAATCAAGGCCACAACGAAATCATAGGAAGCCGGACCGCCTTGGTTATTAAACCTAAGGAAAAGGATGTAAATGAAAATCGAGTAGCATTTTAATTTTATGTTTTTGAGTTTTTTCATTATTAATAAATTTAGTTTAGTTTTGAATTTTTGAACAAACTATAAAGATTTTATTTGTTTGAATTAATATAAGAATCTTTAGTGCCCATTGGCACAAATCGCAATTTTAAGCGATATCATGAAAACCCTTATTATTTTTTTAATTATATGTTTTCTTAAAATTGTGTGTTGAATTAACTTTACTTTGGTTAATTGTATTATTTATTTATAAAAATTTCGTTATTTTTTTTTTCAAAAATATAAGCACAGCTGTTGGCCTTGGCTAGACTATAATTTGCTCTGGCTTGCTCGACTATGCTTTTTTATTTGTTATACCCTTCACCACAGCTGAAAAGGTTATACATATAAAAGTTGTCATTCCGTTTGTTACCTTATTTTTAGGTACCCACACAATTGATATTTTACAATACAATTGCCTGTTTATATTAGAAGGTGCCACTATAAATTGGATATAATTAAAAAAAAAATATTTTGACATGACAAACAATACGCATATGTGTGCGTAAGTTTTATATAACGCCCATCTTATTGAACAGTAGGAGCAAAACGACTAAATTAATAGCAAAAAACTACACAATAATATTTTGTAGTCTATGAATACCTTAAGACCATATTAAAAATATTCTAGGTCGCTCTAAGTTGCGAAATTGTTTTAACGATATGAATCATTATGAATCGCTTATAAATCTTGTAACAAAGAAAGTCTTAAAATGTGTAAATGTGTCTTTTAGACTTCTAAAGACAGATATACCGGGTATTAGGTTGCCTAATAATGGGTGATTTTTTAAGAGCTATAGGAAAGTTTAAAAAAAAACACATAAAATTCAGAAAAATGCTTGAAATCTTTATTTGAATCGATAGTAAGGTCCATATAATTTAATGTTTGAAGATTATTTCATGCAAATGTTGGCCGTGACTGCGCCTCAAATGGTCCATTCGCTTAGTCGAATTTTGGCATACTCCTTTCAACATTTCGGCCGGTCTCTCATGAATAAATGCTTCAATGTTGTCTTCCAATGCGTCAATTGAAGCGGGCATGTGTGCATAGACATGAGCTTTAACATAGCCCCACAAAAACTAGTCTAAAGGCGTTAAATCGCACGATCTAGGCGGCCAATTGACCGGTCCCGAACGTGAAATAAAATGTTCACCGAACTCGCCTCTCAATAAGTCCATTGTTAAGCGTGCTGTATGGCATGTGGCATATGGCACCGTCTTGTTGAAACCACATGGCATGCAAGTCAAGCTCTTTCATTTTGGGCAAAAAAAAGTTGGATATCATCTCACGGTAGCGCTCACCATTCACAGTTACGTTACGATTCGCATCATCTTTGAAGAAGTACGGTCCAATGATGCCACCAGCCCATAAACCGCACCAAACTGCGACTTTTTCGGATGCATTGGTAGCTCTTGCAATGCTTCTGCTGATCTTTACTCCAAAATCGACAATTCTGCTTAGTAACGTACCCATTTAGCTAAAAATGAGCTTCGTCGCTGAACACAATTTTTCGATAAAAAAGTGGATCGCATTTTGATAATAAAATTCAATAATTTGAAAGCCTTGTTCGTTTGTAAGACGATTCATCGTTAAATTATAGACCGAACTGAAGATGTTTGACAGTGAAACAAAATACGAAACGTGCGTCAGCTGTTTAAACCAGTGTTGATCTTATGAGTAAATAATTAATTAGTATTTTTGTTTGAATAATATGTTTTCTTAAAGTGTCTTGTTGTTTTTAACCTTCACCACAGGTGGAAAGAGTATACATACCTGTATATAAGTTCCTCATTCCGTTTGTAATTTCTACAATACAGTACAACTCGGCTTAAATGCCTTTAATGATTATTTACCTCGAGTTTTAAGTCCCCGTTTTTTTTTTTCTTCCATTTTTCAAACATAAATCCACGTTTAATTGCCTTACGCTTAATTACCCAATTTGGGTATTTGCCTTAAAAATTAAACTCCCAAAAAAAATAACACATAAATTTCATTCGGTTAATTGCCTCAGTATTATTTGACAACAACACAGCAGTAATGCAGCCACGTTAAAATGTTAATAACTTGAAAATATGTACTAGAATTTTTTTTAAAAATATGCATAAAAATCAAAATATGATTCATGTAAGAGCTATTTGTACTGAATGTTATAAAGATACACCAAATCTATGGATATTTTGTCTTAAAGGGATTAAAGGCAAGGTCGCCAAATTTTAAATTATATTAACATTAAACAGGATAAAATAGCTTGACTATTTTAGGGATTGATATTTAAATGGAAGCTGAACAGATTCAACCATATTAAATTTGCATTAAGATATTTTGGGTCAAATGATTAAATGGTTTATGGACGTAAAGAAAGAAGTTTGCATGGGGACTATATGGTATTATAGACCGATTCTCACAATTCACATAGGTTTCGTTCTTATGACAATTAAAACAAATTGACCAAATTTGATAAAATTATCTAAAAACTGCTACTTTTGCATTCCGCACAAGGTTACTGTGGACCAGTGTTGCCAAAACTTGGTGACCAAAATGGCTAAATTTACGAAAAAAAATGGCTAAAAACTTTTTATAAATAAAAACAGATTAAAATTCAATCACAAAACAAAAATAAATCATTAAAATGATTTTACAATGAAATTGTAAATTGGGATCAATTTGTTACATAAAAACAAACGTAAATTAAATATTTTAGTAAAAAATTTAATTTTCGATAAAATCAATGTCGTTATTTTTCACCTCATAGAAATCACATGAGTCTATTAGTTTTAAATATTTTAAAGGAAAATCATAATCATGACCTTTTGCGTCCTAATCTACAGTAAAAAATAAAAGAGATAAAAAATATTTTATTGCCATGCTAAAATTATTTGATTTATTCGTAAAATCGAATTAATGGTTGCTAAATGTAGTCCTTTTTCAAATTACTTTTAACGATGTTTACTTGGCTAAAAACACATTATAAATGGAAGTCAGAGCAACTTTATAGTAAATTCTGAAATTTCTAAAAAAAAATTAACCATTTGTTTTTTTGTTTGCTGAACAAGTTTTAACATATGCTTCGAAAACGTGGAAAAATGCAGCAATACCTATAATATGCAAATTATTCATAAACAGATATATACCAAAATTCATAAAAAGCTCTAAAACGGATAAATATATTGTTTCTGCCTTCATTGGTCGAACAAGAAAAATCATGAAATTGCATATTTACGGTTTCCCTGAGTGTGTCTGTATCAGTACGCTTTTGTTTGTAGGATATGACAGGACATCTCAAAAAGCAATACAGATACAATTTAAGACAGCACATCCCATTGTTCTTTATTGCTACATATCTCTTTAGTTTTAGCTGATACTTGTAAAAATTCCCATGTCTTAACTTCTTTTCATACATCAAAGTTAAGGTATCTTGTAAATAAATACGTTTAATTACCTTACTGAGGTATTACAACGTATTCGCTTAATTACCTCAACGAGGTAGTTAAGCGTATTCGTTTAAATGCTTACCCCGCATAATTACCCAAAAATATTGGCATTTTTGCCGAGGTAATTATCAATGGAATATGTATTAATACTAGACCATATAATATATATGTAAATACATCAGGGTCATCAATGAGAAGTGAAAAAGTAAGTTGAGCTACAGCATGACTCATAATTCTTGTACTTATACGCACTCATACTTATTCCAATGTTATTCAAGCTCATATTCACTCAGAACTTTTATTTTACTCATTGTACTCATCCTAAAGGCCCTTATACACTATCCCACAAAGTCTTTAGTAATATACGGAAATGCAACCCTATCATGATAAGTTGTTATTGTTTTTTAAAAATGTTCAAAGAATAATTAGATCAGGGAAGCATTTTTGAAAAATACGTAAGATTTTGTGGGATAGTGTGTAACAACCTAAAGCAACATTTGAAGTGGTTAATTTTACTGCCTGTTTGTAGAACGCGAGTGCAAAAGTGACTCGTCTAACTAACATTTAAAACAAAAACAAAAATTCAAAATTTGTTTTTGTTTCAAATGTTACTTAAACGAGTCACTTTTGCGCTCGCGTTCTACAAACATGCTGTTAGATTCTACTTAACTCAATGTGTATAGGCGAAGCAAAATGCGAGGCTGCCAGATTTGTCCCCGAAACAGCAAAGTGACGATTTGGCAATTGTAGTTTACTAAAGTTACATGTATGAAGTGGACGATTTTTCCGCAAATTTATCTGGCAGCGCTGATAATGAAGTTGTGTGTTTGATCTGTTGTGTTAAAATGGTTAATGGATGAGCTGAATGAGTTGAATCATTGCAAGTATTGTAAGTATTTTCCTTAAATTATAAAACAAACTAAGGTAATTTATGAGCGATTTTTCGTCATTTTGACGATTTCTTGGAGAAAATATAGTAATATGACGATTGACGATTTTTTTTTACTAAAATTAATAGTGTTATGACGATTTTCTGGCATCAATAAAACACTTACCAGAAATATTTAAAATAATATTGGGAACAGTCCAAAAAGTAAAAATCAATTTTTCAAAATACAAAAATGATTGGAAATTAAGCAAATCAGGCTGCTTTCATTAGAAGCATTAGTAGTTCGAATTCTACAATTACATATATGCATGCCATCGATACTGCAAAAAATATACACTAGAGCCCCGCTTTGCGTCGCTCCTTTTTGCGTCGCTTTTTAAAAGTTGGTTAAATCAGCTTCGCGTTTTTATGATTTCGGTTTGCGTCGCTACATACGGTAGGATTTTTTTCACTGAAGTCATAATCACCTGTGAAGAATTTTTCTATTTGCGTATAAAAAGGCGAATTCCCATTTAATTTTGTTAGGTAAGTTATTTTAAGTAGTGTTGCGTGCTAGGAAGTAAGAAGTTAGTTCTTAATAAGAAGTTGTGTAGAAAAATAGGTGCAAAGAGAAGAAAAAAGCATTAGTTTGAAACTAAAATTGGACGTAATAAAACGTTTCAAGTCGGGCGAAAAAGCTGTTGATATAGAGAACCCTTGATTTAGCACCTTCAACAGTAAAAACAATTTGCAACAGTGATAGCTTTAAAAATTAATTATTTAAGGATAGCTGGAGTTAATAGCAAATGAGATTTTCTTTTTTATTTAAAGTATATGGATAAATAAAATAATAAAATAAAATAAAATATTTTTTTGTTATGTATATATTTCAGCCCACTTTCATTATCATAAATATAATTTCTTGCTAAAAATTGTTATTTTTGAACCAATCAATGCAATAAATTGTCTCTGATTTGTAATATTTAAATATTTGATTAATTGTTGACGATTTTGTTAAATGGTCGTGACGATTTTGACGAATTTTGTTAAAACTTTTGACGATTTTTTAAGAAAAAGCCTAACAACCCTGTTTATGAGTATGCGTATAATGTCGACGTCGCACTCATATTAATTTCTCTTGTGAGTATGAGTGAATCAGAGCAGGGCTGTCAGATGTGGCGATTAAATTAAAAAAAGGCGATTATTTGGCAATTTCTTAAACACATTTTATCTTTTTTTCATATTTATATGAACAAATTTATAAGTACGGGCTAAGTTTTTCTTTGAATTTTTAACAAATTTTAAAATCGCAATACGAATGCGGTTGTTTTTAATGACAAATAAAATGCACTTGGTTACTTTTTTTTATATAAAACTTTTGTTTGGCGATTTTTTTTTTACCAAATATCTAAAAAAAAAATTTTGTGGCGACTTTTGCCGATTTTCGGTATACTATTTGGCGATGAAGGTCCAAAAAATCTGACAACCCTGAATCAGAGTAGTTTACTTCAAGGTATATTTACACAAGGTAAACTCGTTGACCCATATGTTTGTCAGCTGTTTACCCCTAGTTGGAACCACAACGTCAAATTGCGTGTATATGAGCCAAAATTTGTACATGTGTGCGTTAAATTGTTTTTGTTTTATATGAAGACAATTTTGACAACTCGGTTCCTTTTATAGAGCAGCATGTCTACACTCCCAAATGAGTCTACCTTGTGTAAATATACCTTGGTTTACTTTAAATTATGTCTACGCACTTATGTGGTGTTTACACAACACAAGTGACTGAACGTGTAGTAAAATTTATATGGAAAACACTCAAAAAACTGATTGCTTTTCATATGAATTTTACTACACGTTCAGTCACTTGTGTTGTGAAAACCGCACATTACACTTACAATTTCATGAGTCAGTATGAGTAGCAAAAAAAACGATTCATTGCTGATATCTGATATACATACACATACATTCTAGGTCCTTGTTAGTGAAGAAGTGGATTTGACATTCATATGACTGTTGAAATGGGTTTTTCAAAGACGCCATTTATAATAGGGACTAAAGTCTCAGTTAGCCGGAAGTAAAAGTAACGTTGCAAATCAGCTGCTTCATTTTGTTGTATGTAAAGCAGTCAGAGCGATTATAGTTAGCAGTAAAATGTTACGTCTCAATAGGTAAGAAATAGATTGGTCTTATTTTTTACGGTAAGGTTAAGTTAGTCCCAGCTAATTGAGCCTTTAGTTGTTCTACATTTATGTCACATATGCTCTAATAAAATTTGCCATTGAAATTCAGCCTTCTAATTTTGACTCCTTTACTTTTTTCATAAACGATCTAATTGTGCTCGTATTAAGTCTAAGTTCGCCCCAAAAATATTTTACTGCAAATCAAATTCTTTTTGGAATCGGTTCCCATTTGTTGTACAATTTTATCAATTTGTTCAACCAATTGTTGCGTTAAAGGTGGTTCCTCAATGTATGAATAAAATCAAAACAATTCGATTTTCCAGTGTTCAACTCAATTGTACGACCAGTTGCAATAAGTAGGGGCCGCAATAGTGTAACATTAAGTGCCCGTCCCTAAAATCACTAGAGACATAAACTTCGTAATATAAATCTGTTCTATATAAATATGTTGCACAGAAAGAAAAACACTCGGGAGAAATTAATTGCCTGTTTTTTTGAAAATAAAATAAAAATGTTCGGTTGGGAATTTTAATTGAAACAACAACACAAAAACTCAAATTTTTTTTTGTTTTCAATATAAATTTCTAAACGAAAATTTTTATTTTAGTTTGAATACAGGCAGTAAGTTTTTTTACTTACTTTTTTTACGAGTCGTATTCAAATATTTAAGTACGAATAACACTAAAACGTACTTAAAACAATCCTTAATGGGATAACTTTCGAAAATCAATCGCGGAATTTCTTAAAATAAGGGTGTGTGTGAAACGGTAGCAAAGTTCTATGGTGAAATGAAATTTGTTTGTGGTTGAAAATTTTCATATTTGTGCTGTGTGAAATTGTAACATTTTTGATAACGTTAAATTTTGACATAAAGAAAAAAACAATTACTAGTAGTTTTGTGAAAATGAATAAATTAATCAAGTTTTTACCAATAATCATTTCAACTCTGTTGGAAATGAGATCGTCCCAACTAATTGATGAATTCGTTCTGATATATTAACAATTTTTACAAAAAGTGTGGGCAAAAAAGCTTATACATATGTAAATACTTACATGTTGTAAAGTTCTTTTTATTTTTTTGCCGCTGGTCCTGCTTCCATATTATTTTTTTATTTTGTTTAAACAATTTTGAAGAAAAAAAATAATTTTATGGTTGTCAAAAATTTCTACACTAATGTCAAAATTTATACTAGCCCCCAGGGCAAGGTATATTTACACAAGGTAAACTCGTTGGCCCATATGTTTGTCAGCTGTTTACCTATAGTTGGAGCCAAAACGTCAAATTGCGTGTATATGAGCCAAAATTTGTACATGTGTGCGTTAAATTGTTTTTGTTTTATATGAAGACAATTTTGACAAATTGGCTCCATTTATAGAGCAGCATGTCTACACTCCCAAATGAGTCTACCTTGTGTAAATATACCTTGCCCCAGGGCTAGTGAAATTTTATTCACCTCAATAGTGTCAAAATTTTACTTCCATGAGTACTTTGCTACCGTTTCACACACACCCTAAGTACAAAATTCTTAAACCAAGTAAAAAGAGATTAAACTTTTCGTTGGTAGTGCCACTCTGACAGTAAAATTAAAACTAACAAGCGTGTGTTTAGGGTTACGGTCAAGATATATTTATAGCAGGTAGTCTCGAAAAGCCAGCTGTTTATTTTTTATTTGCTTGTTTTGTGGTACGAACTGTCAAATGTTGTATAGAAAACAAGTAAACAAGTTTTTTGTCTTTATCTTTTGTCTTTTTTGTGTCTTATCAACCCCATTGCTGTTTGACAGTTCGTACCACATAACAACAATAAAAAGCCCTGTTTTTTGATTTATTGTACAATTGGTGTAATATCGCGGCTACCTGCTATAAATATACCTTGGTTACGTTTTTGCAGTGGATTTAAGACGACAGGAGAGCTGGACAGCTTTATTTTGTTTAATGAGAGAGACGACTAAAAAGTGACGTGTACCGATTCAATTGATGGACGTCTATGACTAGTTGTTCAGTGGCAGTCAAGAAGCAAAGTTGAAAAGTTGTAACAAAACACTACTATTGCTGTAAAGTAAAGTTTTTTCTTCCAATTCATTAACTTTATCTAAAATCTAGCCTTAGCGAAAAATTAATAATTTATAATTTCAAACGTGCAGTAATCGTTTTTTATTGAAGGAACTACACTTTATCAAATTAAAATCCCACATGTATTTGTATGAGATGTGCCACGTGTATTGATAACCAAGAAACTTTAGCTCTTGCCGTTCTCCAGATATATACATACATAAAAGCATCAGCAAACTCATTATACCATTTTACCTTTGGTGAGAGTAAACAAACAAAAAATGTCGTATTTTAAATACATTAAAAACAAACAAGACATATTTTTTTTGTTTATTTTGTTCAAAATATAATAACGTTTTCTAACACAAGTCAAATATTCAAAGTTAAAAAACAAAAACAAAATTTTTTTAGAAATAAGTATGTACATTAACCCTTAGATATCCGACATGGTCTGGCCAGACCATATTTGACTTTCATATGCAAAATCTTTTTTTGTAGCAAAACTTTTAAGAAACAAAGGCTATGAATTGTACAAGTAAGTTGTCCTGAATCGAATAAAACAAATTTGAAATCATTTGGATCACATTTAGAGCACAAAAATCCACCCACAAGAAAAAGTCCGCTAAGTGCGCCTAATGGTCTGGCTGGACCACAGGTTACTTTTTTGTCTTTTGCTCGAGCGAGGTGTTGAGGCCTAACGGAAGCGGGTTTTGCTTCGTGGGCGTTGGGAAAACTTGGTTTTTAACTCAACCTCTTTGACAAGTAAGCTTATCTTTTTTTTTTGTTGTAATTGTGCTGAAGATACGTTTTGCGGCACAGAAACTCCATTGACGTGTGGTGAATTGCTTACCTCAAATATTTTGTCAGTGAGTATAGCTAATTTTTCTAGCGGATCACTACTTATTGAAATTACGGTACGCACATTTGGTGGTAGTCGGCTCATCCAGACAGATTTGAGCAAGTTGTCGTTCATTTCGTTGATTGCTAAATCGAAGCATCTCGCGAAACAATTGTGTTGGGCGCATATCGCCAAGTTTCAAATTCTGTAAAAGATTTTTGATGCGTTTCTACTCTGTGACAGCATATTGTGTCATACATGTTATCCACAGGTGGACTTAGCGCAATATCACTAATAAACTTAGTCTATTTGTGTGATCCGTAGAGCGGGTTTGGCATGCCAGAACGGAGGAATCCGTACTGACACTCTCGCAAATTGCGCGTTGACTTATTTGGCGTTTGAGTTTTTCAATCGAGTTCTGGCCAGGCCATTTGGTATACTTAGCGGCACTCAATTTTTGGAACATAATTAATTTGCCAATCTTTATAAAAACGAAAGTCACTTTTAAAACTGGATGCGGTTTAGAACCTTGTCCGACCATTAGAAAGTTTTGTTATATAATTTCGAGTCATATAAAACATAATTTGATTAAAATATTATGATTCGTAACAGCTTAAGCCGTACTAAAATGATTTCCAGAGCTGTAATTTATATTGGACCTATGATATATAAGGATCAATCATCACACAATTCTGTAGAGTGACTTTTTGGTATTAATAAACCTAAATTATACTAAATTTAAATACATTACTAACATTTGATTAAGCGTTTTATAAGTTTTAAAGTGCTTTACTGAAAGCTGCATTATATGGGACCAATAGCAAATTAAGGACCGATTATCACAAAAGTGGATGGTGTTATTTCTGGCCATTAAAAGCTAAATTGGACAAAATTTTACTACAATATCTATATTTGCTACGGGTTTCAATGTAATAAATGTTTGCTGAGAGTGGGCTTTATATGGGGTCTATGGCAAATTTTAAACCTTTCTTCACGAAATAGCGGACCAAATTTTATTACAAGAGAATTATTCGTAATTGTTTGTTTTAGGCGGAATAAACCGTTTTTCGAGAGTATGCGTTATATAAGGGGTATGTTAATTTATGGACCGATCTTCAAGAAACTTTGTAGTATAATTTTAAGTCGCAGACGTATTTGTGCAAGTCAGTCCGTGCATTTCATTCCATTTATGCCCGCCATTTCTACAAACAGATATCTGATCGTGTTCTTTCCTCACAGTTTTCTTTACCTATCCGGTAAAACTATTTTGGTAATTTCAACGTTAATTTTGCAACATTTGTATTTTTATAAATTTTTTGAATTAACTGTCAAAAATCGATGGTGTTAAACACACTACAGTTTAAGTCTAAAAGCCAATGTTGCGTGCTGAAACATAAACACGCGACGGATCACGGCGCTCTGTATATATGGGGGTATAATTTTTGAGGAATCATAATCTCTTTATTTTCTTGGCATGAAGATACGATGTCCGATAGACAGAACATATCGAGCCATAACCGCAGAAATAGCTCAAGCGACATCATTTTTAATTTTCGTTTTTTTTAATAAATTAATAATTTGGCGAAACTCCTTCAAGCTACCGCTAAGATTTTATAGCAAAAACAATTTTAGCTCAAGCGCCATTTCTAGTATGTTTTCTTTTTTTTATAATAAAAAAAACCTTCTCCTGTAAAATTTTGTTTTTGTCGCTTAAGCTTTTTCTGCGATTATGGCTCGATATATTCAAGTTGTCGAAAGAAGCATATACTTCACTCCATCTGATCTCCTTACTGTTTATATCATCTATATTTATTTATTTTATTTCCCAAAGCTAAGCCCCGCGAAGCTCTGCGCTTGTCTGCAGGAAAGAAACCAGAGTCTCTGGCGGGAATCGAACTCGCAACCCAGGTGCTGATAGACTAGCTCACTACCAGCTAGCTTACCGGGGCACTGACATATCCGACCACAAATGGAATATAACTCTCATGTACGGGCCGGTGTTTCAAAATCTATTTGGGAACTACTCGACCGCGTGCAGAAGAGGGCAAAGTTCTCATTGTTGGCAGAAGGATATCCAATTCTATTGACTCCCTCGAACACCGTCGCAATATGGGTTGTATTCGCATGTTTTGTCGTCACCGCAATGGGATGTGTTCTGATGAAATAAAGGACCTGGTTCCCGAAACCAGTAGATAGGTTTGTTCGTAATACACATTTTTCCTCGGGAGCCCATCCTTTTGTGGTCATTTGGCCGGCTAATCGTACAACGCATTACAGGAAAACTCGTTTGTTGGCCGGACTGTTCGTATGTGGAATAACCATCCTGCTGAAGTTTTTTCTCTTACTTTCAACATGTATGAATTCAAGTCGAATGTTCACAAAGAGAACTCGCTCTATCCTTCTTCCAATAAACTATTTTCCTTGTTCAAACACAATGCAGTTCTGGGCCTGAGAAAGAAAAATGTTTCACACGGAATGACAAACTAAGAATACAGTTATTCACCACTTACAGTGCTATATTCGGCGATTCCGAATTTTGCCTTGGTGCGATAAGAGCAGAAGTCAAAAAGCTACGGTTTTCTTAAAAAATAGATCATAGGCTAACTTCCCCCCAGCTTCTTATTACCAAAACAATTTAAAACCTTGCAATATATAACATTTAGGCAATTCACAAAGTGTACTATTGTGTCATATTGATTGTATTTGCTATAATATTATGAATGTCATATACATATGTATGCATATTCAAAATTGTTTAGTAATCGTTTATTGTCGAAAAACCTTAACCCGATGTGATTTCTTTTAGTTCTTGTTAAAAATTTCGATAAAAGATAAATCGTTTGAAAGAAAGGGACTGATATACATATTTTTTTTTTTTTTTGTAATTGCATCAGATTGACTGAAAAGCAATTCTTTTGTTAAAAACGGCAGCCAATCTGCGTAATATGAAACATCCGAATTTGTTGCAATATCAGAGTAAAAATTGTATGACTAATGGCTAATTTCACCGATTCTACTTAAATATCAATTCATATTTAAATATAGTTTTTCATATAATTTTATTTTTATTTGACATGAAAAACAAAAACATAAATTGATATGTAATGAAATTGGTGAAATTGGCCATTTAAGCAGCTAGTTTTTGCCGTAATTTATTGAAAATTGTGTTTTTTGGTTATAATAAGAGGCTTTATTTTATGCGTACCGATACGATGATACGATTTATGGATATGAAATTTTTACAAATTGCTGCTACCTCTCTACGTTTTCTATAATATCACTTTTTTGTTTAATTGTTGGTTTAGTAATTTATTAACAAACCGCATTTTTCCCCCAAAAACCACTTACCACTTAGAAACACTTTTGTAAATTATTTATGTATTTGTTTTAACTCTTGCACAAACGACGTTAAAACCCAGTTTTAATATGAAAATCTGAGAACAAAAAAAAAAATGTTGCAATAACCGAGTCACAAAATTTTTCAGAGTTGCGCTTGTTTAGTCTACAATGTAAATAATTTGGCTGTTGCAATAGACAAGGAGTTGCGTTTTTTGGGGGTTGGGCAACCCGAGGGTGCACTGAAGAATGCAAAAACCATGAAGAACTTGCCCTGATAATAAGAATTAACTTGATATGGTCGGCACCCTGTTCCATAAAGTTAAGAAGTTCTATCGTAAATAGCTTTCTTTATAAACTGTAGTAAGTAAATATTAACTTTCTATTGGATGTAGTTTACATATCAGCTGCAGAAAGTAAATTAAATAGCAATTACTACAGCGGCTCATACACTTGCAATAAAATTGTTCAATTTTTCGTATTGTACAATTATATCGCCAATGTGTATGTGATATTCGAAGGTGGCACAATGTATTGGCAACAATCAAGACTTTTGATTTTTATTGCACAACGAAGAGAAAGTGAAATGTGTTGGCAACATTGTACAATGCTCTTTCTGTTATTTCTATAGGTTATGTTCACCTTTTTATTGAATGAATGAAACCATTGTGCGACTAATTGCATAATATAGGACAAAATGGCAATAATATGGCGACTATCATTTACAATAATATTGCAAGTGTATGGGCCGCTTAACAAAATACTAACAATTAATTAGTTGGGTTGAAAACATGTAACTCAAATTGTGCCATTTTATATCAGTGACTATCATGTGACTATAGTTAATATAGCTGAATTAACCCACAAAGCTTTAACCCTTATAGGGTTAATGGTTTAATTTTTAATATAAATGCTTCACATAACACCATCGATTTTAGTTAACTTGAAATTTTCGAAATGAATACAACGAAAATAGTTTTGTGCGTTTTGCTGAGTTGTTTTCTACAACTAATGACAACTTATGGCAATAGTAACGATACAAGAGAGAACGAAGAAGATCGCTTACAGATGTATCCTGAACAGAAGGAAAACTTAAATAATACGCAAAATGCTATGAAAGTTGAGTTAAATAACAATAATACAATTCACGCAACAATTGCACTTAATGACTTGTTATGGAAAAATTATTTGCACAACGATCCGGAACTTCGTGAGTTTTTGACGCAAGCTCAATTGGAAATTTTCAACTATTTAATGAAGAAAGACTTTCCAGAAAAAACAAAGTATTTACAAACATTATATGCAAGAACTTACACAATTGGAAAAGCTTCGAACTTAACAGAAAGTGAGATTCTTAAATTTACATATCTTCCGAAAAATGTAATGTATTTATATTTCGCGAAAGAGTTTTGTCTTTTGAATGATAAATATTCAAATTACATTTATACAGCCACCGAAGCAAAAATAGATGAATTCAGTCGCTACGTTTGGCTATGGCACAATAATACATCAATGGATTCTACAGGCTATATAAAAGCTGAATTTCCAGAATCTGATTCAAAACGTGAGGTGTTTCTAAAGAGTACTCTTTATGATACTTATTACTATATGATGCCGAGCACGAATACAGTTGCCGGTTCGGAAACAAAGAATAAAAGTATGACTTGGAGCATTGACTTTTTGGATAATGACCGTGTTGTAATTTCTCAAAATAAGATTATAATGTGCGCTGAAGAGCCTTATTACGCATACTCTCGAAATATTAGAGGTCGCCATTTAAGTAATATTTCTCTAATAGATCATGCATGCCTATGGCATTTGGGGCCTTGGAATTTTTAATGATTTGTGGCGATCCAAAAAATGAAAATTGTATATATTTACAGTTAGTCAAAAAATTATTTTCAAAACAAAAACATGTATATCAACACATTATGTAATGTACCGATTAAATTAATAAAGAATAAAGCTTAAAAAAAAATATGCAAGTACTATAATATTTTAAAATACCTTTATTTTGAAAAGAATATGTATGTATATTTTTTGGCGCCCTATGCTCCAGTGGGTGTTAGATGAATATATATATATATACATAAATATATATATATATAATATATATATATATATATATATATATATATACAGCTGTTGACCACTTATTAAAAACGATTTTTTCATAACATTTCTGATACATAATACGCTTTAATTTTACATTTATTTCAATTATTTTTCTAGCTTAAAAATAAATAAAAATTAATTCAAAAGATTATTCAGTCTATAAAATTTTTTGTCAACTGATTACGTTGTCCGCAATTCGACTGCAACATCTTATTAGAAAATAATGAATTGTTGTCAGGTTTTTTTCTTATATTTTTTTTATTCAATATTTTGTTGCAAAACCCTTTTGTTTTCTTACTTCTTTACATCGCTCGACATGTTACACTCCCAAGTCTTTAACCTCCTCAAAACCATTTTCAATACAGGTGTTCGATGGGCTTCAAGTCTGTACTTGATGATGGTCACTCCAAAAAATTAATAGAATTGTCCGCAAATATTTTTTAAAGCTTGGCCGTGTCATTCGGAGCATTATCCTGTTAAAATTGCCATATAACAGTCAAAGTTTTCTCAACCCACTGCAGCATAACATCATTAAAGATCTCGACGTTTTTGTCTTTATTCAAAGTGCCATCAATTCTATTGGACTGGGCAAACACCGTACCAGTAGAAACATTCCCACACCAGTATTGATCCTCCAGCATGTTTTACGCTGGGTATCACAACGGGACTTCTGAAGAACCAAGTGAGCTGTTCGCTCGATGGCTGCCAAAATAACCTAAGCTATATTTTACAACGCGTGAAACATAACGAGGATTTCATTCCTGATTAAAGGGACGACTAACAAAACGTCGTACGTCAGGACCAAGGCTATTAATCTATGCTTCATCGCTCCAATGTGTTTTATAAATCTCATCATCAATCAATTTATATATATATTTTAAAAAAAATATATATATATGTATATATATTATTTTTAAAATAAATATACTTTAAAATATATTAGTTAGCAGTCAAATATAAGGAACGACTTTTTCAAACTTGCATATTTTTTTTAAACTTAAAGTTTTGTTCTCGTCAAATATTAAATTGCATTATTACATGTAAGGCAAGACATTTTATATATGCACCTTTTAAAATGTGGTATTTTTTTTTGTAGAAAAGAAAACACCATAAGTTCTTTATTTAATTAATCGGTATTATATAAAAGAAAAATAGAAAAATCATATTACATAATGTGTTGATATACATATTTTTGTTTTGAAAATAATTTTTTGACTAACTGTAAATAATACATTTTTCATTTTTTGGATCGCCACAAATCATTTAAAATTGCAAGGCCCCAAACGCCATAGACATTCATCATCTGTTAGAGAAACATTACTTGTATGGCGACCTCTAATATTTTGAGAGACTTGGTGATAATGCTCTTCAGCGCACATTATAAAGTCATTTTGAGAAATTCTAACACGACCAGTACCTACAAAGTCAATGCTCCAAGTGATACTGTTAGGAGTTTCACCAATATTCCTATTTTTCCAACCGGCAACTGTATTCGTGCTCGGCATCATATAGTAATAAGTATTATAAAGAGTACTCCTTAGAAACACCTCAAGTTTTGAATCAGATTCTTGAATTTCAGCTTTTATATAGCCTGTAGAATCCATTGATGTATTATTGTGCCATAGCCAAATGTAGCGACTAACTACATCTACTTTTGCGCTGGTGGCTGTATAAATGTAATTTAAATATTTAACATTCAAAAGACAAAACTTTTCCGCGAAATAATTTACGAATATCACTTTCTGCTAAGATCCAACCTAAATCGTTATACGCTTTTCCAAATGTGTAACTTCTGTCATAGAATGTTTCTAAGTACTCTGTTTTATTTGAAAAGTTTTTCTGCATCAAATAATTGAAAGTTTCCAATTGAGCTCGCATCGAAACCTCAAAAAATTCCGAATCTTGTTGCAGAAAAATACTCCATAACATATTATTCACTTTAATTACTTCAGGTATAGAAAAAGAGGGTAAGAAATTCCGAGCATAATGTGCCCCAACCTCTTTCATATTTCTGTCTTTTTCAGATTTCTAAGAAACTCCTTTAAAGCAGCTTCACTATCTTTACTATTGCCATAAGCTGGCATTAGTTGTAGAAAACAACTCAGCAGAACGCACAAAACTATTTTCGTTCTTTTCATTTCGATAATTTTAAGCTAACTAAAATCGATGGTTTTATGCAGAGTTCAGAGAAATTCATATGTGATCGCTCATATTCAACCATTCTTGAATTTTTTTCATAAATGAAAAATGTAAAATATGTAACTTTTTTCACAGTCATAACTGAATTGTTAATATTTCGCCAAATTCATTTATGTTTTTGAGGAAAAATACATTTTTGCCTTTCTTCAGTCATGAGGAATGAGGAAAAAAATATTTTTAGAAACGATCCTCACTAGTAATGTTGTTGTTGCTCGACAGTTTGCATGACCACAGCTCGAAATGCCTGTGTGTGTATTTGTTTGTGTAAAATATTTTTGGTAAAGGCAACCAGCCAAAGTGTCTGTTGGATTTTTTGTAGGAAACAATTATTGAAAAAAAATTAAAAGAACTGCACATATCGTCATCTTAAATGCAGAATAATGTAACATCACATTAATAAGTTAACATGCAAGGCATAAAACTTTGTAATATGTTAATTATTTGAAATTTAAAAGAATTTTAAATATTTCAGCTCAAAATGCGATAACCGATATATTTTTGAGGAAAAAATATTATATTTATGGTTATTTTTGAAGTTGTGTGTGTTACGTTAAATTAATTTGTAATTTTTAGAAATAAAAAGACGTATCATCAAAAAATGTATATAAGTATTTAGTGAAACAAACATTTAAAATAATTAAATATTTTTTGTTAAATTACCGGAAAAATAGAATATATATATGATAACCACACGAATATTTATATTATTATAGATATTATGATATACCTATTATGTATAATTTTTTATTGATTTTAATTACTAATAAGTAGTGGTTTAAACTAAAAATTGTACTTCATTAAATTTAGCTATGAATTAATTTAAAAAGCTATCTTTTTCATTCTAATTTAAAAGTATTTTGATCTCCTTAAAATTAATTTTTTTTACAACGAACCAATTTTGCAAATAAATATTTGACTCATATTCATACATACCTATTTGTCTCCATATAACGGATTATTTCAAATGAACTCTGCATCGCATACTTACAAAGATCCACTTGGAACAATGCAAACCTTACAAAAAAAAACAGATTATTTTAAATAAACTAATAAAAAATATTTCTTTTGTATTATAAATTTTTTATATGATGAAGAAATTTTGTGGTCCCATACAGATTCATTATAGGGAAGTTCGACTGTATTTAAATTTATTAAAAAGGACATACATACATACATCTATTAACTCAAAAGTCTAAGGACCTGCAGATATTGCCATTTATTCTTGGAAGTGGGAGTTTGGGAGTGCAATGAGGTAGGCTGCAAAATTTCAAAACTACTAACGGTTCGGTTCTTTTAATTTTAAAGCACTTTTTTATTTTTTCTTATGCAATACTGAAAATTATTATTATAAATCATTATCTGTTCACTAATTTCACTAACACCGTAGTGACAGTTATAAAACAGATTACCCAGTTTTGATGTTTAAAAATATTAATGTGCTCTTATAAAAAGAATTAAAAACTCTGCTAATTTTTTTCTTGAGTGTGATTATACATTATGTTTTTAAAAAAAATTATATATGTATTTAATGATACGTCATTTTTAATTTTGTAAATAACTTGGTTATGTTTTAAGATAGAAGTTTAAAATTTTATAAAAATATGTAACGTGAATCGTAATCAACAAAAAAAGTCAACTTCAAATGTTCCAATAATATATACCTACATTGTTTTGCATTTACGCTAACGATATGTGTTTTGTTTGTAAAAAAAATTCCTTGATGCCTTTAAAAGGTCCCTGTTTCTTTCGTCAAAAAGACGTACCTTAAGGCAGCAATTATTAAGAAAAAAAAAATAGCCACAAGAATTTGTTGGTATTTTGTGCTTGTAAAAATATTTTGGTTTCTGTACCAATCGCGACGGTGGTTTTTTTTTTCTTTGAAAATTAAAAAGGTCTTATTTTGCTACAATTTGTGTAGGTAACCAATATACATAAAAGTAAATGTGACAATAGGTAGAATTTTTGCGAAAGAAGATGTGTTTTATTGACGTATTAATGAAACTTTCTTGTTTCGCACTAAATTTATTGCTTACTTTTTTATGCTACAATTATATAACCGAGCCCAAAGAGTTAACCTTACCATTTTATGGTAATTTATTTAACGTAAATTTGACCTGTTATAATGACTTTATACATTTTTGCAGGCAAACACAGGTGCGCATTTTGGTATTTTGTAAAAAGTTATGATATACCATTAGGTAGAATTAAAATGTATGCACAGATGTTTGAATGAATTAGCCTGTTGCCTTTTCTTATTGTACATTTTTCTAAGTATTGTGGTTACCTTTTTATCATTGTGACAGGCAATAACTGTAAAACATTTTGCACTGGCAATGCAAAATAAGTACAAATATTCATATAGATAGTTTTTACTGAAAGCAGTTCTTAATAGGTGATTGACGTGGAGTGTGTGTCTAAGTCCAAAAGTTTAACAATGCCAAAAAAACAGTTCAACATAAAAAAATTTGTGTCGTATAATGCATCTTCAAACAAAAGCACTTGTTTAATAACGTCATGCAAAAAGGAACTTTGTGGAAAGATAAAATCGATTATAAAAAGTCATTATAAACTTGTTCATCGGCAGGACATCAAAAGTGATAATGAAAGTGAAAGTGATGATGTCCCTGATTGCAAAAAAAAATAAAAAAACAATAAAGTTAAACACTACAATTAACAAAACGGATTTTTTGATACTGTCACATTTGCTTTTATGTATATTGGTTACTTACACATAAATTGTAGCAAAACAAGACCTTTTTAATTTTTTTTCAAATATTTTTACTTACTTAAGAAAAGTGTTTTCAAAGAAAAAAAAACCACCGTCGCGATTGGTACAGAAACCAAAATATTTTTACAAGCACAAAATACCAACAAATTCTTGTGGCTATTTTTTTTTTTCTTAATAATTGCTGCCTTTAGGTACGTCTTTTTGACGAAAGAAACAGGGACCTTTTAAAGGCATGAAGGAATTTTTTTTACAAACAAAACACATATCGTTAGCATAAATGCAAAACAATGGAGATATTATTGGAACATTTGAATTTGACTTTTTTTTGTTGATTACGATTCACGTTACATATTTTTATAAAATTTTAAACTTCTATCTTAAAAAATAACCAAGTTATTTACAAAATTAAAAATGACGTATCATTAAATACATATATAATTTTTTTAACAACATAATGTATAATCACACTCAAGAAAAAAATTAGCAGAGTTTTTAATTCTTTTTATAAGAGCACATTAATATTTTTAAACATCAAAACTGGGTAATCTGTTTTATAAATGTCACTACGGTGTTAGTGAAATTAGTGAACAGATAATGATTTATAATAATAATTTTCAGTATTGCATAAGAAAAAATAAAAAAGTGCTTTAAAATTAAAAGAACCGAACCGTTAGTTATTTTGAAATTTTGCAGCCTACCTCATTGCACTCCCAAACTCCCACTTCCAAGAATAAATGGCAATATCTGCAGGTCCTTAGACTTTTGAGTTAATAGATGTATGTATGTATGTCCTTTTTAATAAATTTAAATACAGTCGAACTTCCCTATAATGAATCTGTATGGGACCACAAAATTTCTTCATCATATAAAAAATTTATAATACAAAAGAAATATTTTTTATTAGTTTATTTAAAATAATCTGTTTTTTTTTGTAAGGTTTGCATTGTTCCAAGTGGATCTTTGTAAGTATGCGATGCAGAGTTCATTTGAAATAATCCGTTATATGGAGACAAATAGGTATGTATGAATATGAGTCAAATATTTATTTGCAAAATTGGTTCGTTGTAAAAAAAATTAATTTTAAGGAGATCAAAATACTTTTAAATTAGAATGAAAAAGATAGCTTTTTAAATTAATTCATAGCTAAATTTAATGAAGTACAATTTTTAGTTTAAACCACTACTTATTAGTAATTAAAATCAATAAAAAATTATACATAATAGGTATATCATAATATCTATAATAATATAAATATTCGTGTGGTTATCATATATATATTCTATTTTTCCGGTAATTTAACAAAAAATATTTAATTATTTTAAATGTTTGTTTCACTAAATACTTATATACATTTTTTGATGATACGTCTTTTTATTTCTAAAAATTACAAATTAATTTAACGTAACACACACAACTTCAAAAATAACCATAAATATAATATTTTTTCCTCAAAAATATATCGGTTATCGCATTTTGAGCTGAAATATTTAAAATTCTTTTAAATTTCAAATAATTAACATATTACAAAGTTTTATGCCTTGCATGTAAACTTATTAATGTGATGTTACATTATTCTGCATTTAAGATGACGATATGTGCAGTTCTTTTAATTTTTTTTCAATAATTGTTTCCTACAAAAAATCCAACAGACACTTTGGCTGGTTGCCTTTACCAAAAATATTTTACACAAACAAATACACACACATGCTATCGTGTTGTCCAGCGGGAAAAATTGCCAGCGCATTCACTTTTTAGGCCTTAAAGAAGGTTTACAGCTGTATTTTTAATAAACTTTTACTTATTTCACTCTGCCTTATTTTAAAAGTTCTTTAAAAGTTATTCTAAGATAAGGCCTATCTAAATCGTTTTATTAGTAGTTATGTTGGAATGTGTACCAAGTTTAATTATTAATTTATTCACTTCGCATTATTAGCAAATACAATTACACTGGAATAAAGCTTTATTCTTTATTATTTTAAGAAGGCCTTTAAAGTAGATGCAAGAAGTCATGGTTTTGGTCTCCAATAACACACTGTATAAATTAGAAAACTTTATATCGGCAAAAAGGCCTTCTATAAGGCCTCTTTACTTCTTCATTTTCCCGCTGTTAATGGTTGCGTTTTTTTCATTATGAGGAATTTGATTGTGAATTTTTTTAAATTTTTCATATCTGACAAATTCACTTATGAATTTTTTTGTTTGCTCATTTTTCATGAATGAGGAAATTCAAATTAGTTTTTTTCCTCACCCTCATGAGGATGAAAAAGCAGTAAAATTTTTAATTTTTCACGCTCGCTCATGACTGAAAAATGAGTGAACGTTTCGGTACTCTGGTTTTATGTGAAGGGCTGACTTCCAAAACGTACTTATACAAAGTTTGTATACAGTTTTACTACTGTATTCTAACCAAGTACATGCACAAAGTACCAAAACAATGCAACTATGTGCTTTGTTTATTTTGACGTTTTGAAATGTAAGTGATGCAATGCAAAATATTAATCTGTATTCTTGAAAATAAAATTTTAAAAGACACAAAGCATCAACTTTTAAACCGATGCTCTAATTGTTTTTTTGCTGCCGTACTAATACTTAACAGTGATGTTTTGGAAGGGTTTGCATTGTATATATATTGTACTGTGGCGTTATGAAACATTATACTTTGTTTTAACATAAAGCAATTAACGTTTTGGAAGTCAGTCAAGCATTTATATTAAAAATTAAACCATTAACCCTATAAGCTAAAGCTTCATGATAGTCACTGATGTAAAATGGGGCGGCATGAAATAACCCCCCAAAAAATAATGAAATAATCCCCCAAAAGTTTGTACAGAGCACAACAACAAAGATTTTTGGGGGGTTATTTCTTTTTGTTTGGGGTGTTATTTCATTTTCTTAATTGGGGGAATATTTCATATGAAATATTTCCCCAAAATATCATTATGAAATAAAGCCCCAATATATTTTTTTGGGGATTATTTCATTTTCAAATTTATTACGGAAACGTTTTTTGGCGCAAGGACTTTCTTCTCTATAATATAACAAACACCGCCTTCGTTAGCAGAAGCCTTCGGCCGGCAGCTAGAATTTTCTGCTCTATGGTATACCAAACACCGTCTTCGCTAAGTAAAGCTCCTAAATTTGGGCTTGCGCTAGGCCTAAGGCCGCCTATGCAAAGAAGCATTAATTAGCGAAGCCGGTATTTGTTATACCATAGGGGAGGAAATCCTTGCGCCCAGCCGAAGGCCGGCTATGCAGTGAAGATTTAGTTAGCGAAGCCAGTGTTTGTTATAACGTAAAGGAGAAAATCCTTTCGCCCGACCAAAGGCCGGCTATACAGATGGGCTTTAGTTATCGAAGCCGATGATTGGCATATCATAGAGGAGAAAATCCTTGCGCTTGGCCGAAATCTCAACCATGCTATCTATCGCATGATTCTTTAAACCAAAACTGTACAATTAATGTATTATACATATTGGGGTCTTATTTCATTCCAGAATTTGGAGTCTTATTTCATATGAACTAAGCCCCCAAAAATTAGGGTATTATTTCATTTCTGTTTGGGGTGTTATTTCATTTCATTGGGAGCTTATTTCATTTTCAAAATTGGGGGCTAATTGCATATGAAATAGGGCCCCACACTTTGGGGGGGTTATTTCATTATTTTTTTGGGGGCTTATATTTTGGTGGGTTATTTCATGCCGCCATAAAATGGCACAATTTGAGTTACATATTTTCAACCCAACTAATTAATTGTTAGTATTTTGTTAAGCGGCCCATACACTTGCAATATTATTGTAAATGATAGTCGCCATATTATTGCCATTTTGTCCTATATTATGCAATTAGTCGCACAATGGTTTCATTCATTCAATAAAAAGGTGAACATAACCTATAGAAATAACAGAAAGAGCATTGTACAATGTTGCCAACACATTTCACTTTCTCTTCGTTGTGCAATAAAAATCAAAAGTCTTGATTGTTGCCAATACATTGTGCCACCTTCGAATATCACATACACATTGGCGATATAATTGTACAATACGAAAAATTGAACAATTTTATTGCAAGTGTATGAGCCGCTGTAGTAATTGCTATTTAATTTACTTTCTGCAGCTGATATGTAAACTACATCCAATAGAAAGTTAATATTTACTTACTACAGTTTATAAAGAAAGCTATTTACGATAGAACTTCTTAACTTTATGGAACAGGGTGCCGACCATATCAAGTTAATTCTTATTATCAGGGCAAGTTCTTAATGGTTTTTGCATTCTTCAGTGCACCCTCGGGTTGTCCAACCCCCAAAAACGCAGCTCCTTGTCTATTGCAACAGCCAAATTATTTACATTGTAGACTATACAAGCGCAACTCTGCAAAATTTTGTGACTCGGTTATTGCAACTTTTTTTTTTTTTTGTTCTCAGATTTTCATATTAAAACTGGGTTTTAATATGGTTTTTTGGGGGAAAATGCGGTTTGTTAATAAATTACTAAACCAACAATTAAACAAAAAAGTGATATTATAGAAAACGTAGAGAGGTAGCAGCAATTTGTAAAAATTTCATATCCATAAATCGTATCATCGTATCGGTACGCATAAAATAAAGCCTCTTATTATAACCAAAAAATAGCCAATTTTCAATAAATTACGGCAAAAACTAGCTGCTTAAATGGCCAATTTCACCAATTTCATTACATATCAATTTATGTTTTTGTTTTTCATGTCAAATAAAAATAAAATTATATGAAAAACTATATTTAAATATGAATTGATATTTAAATAGAATTGGTGAAATTAGCCATAACTCATACAATTTTTACTCACATATTGCAACAAGTCCGGATGTTGCAAATTGCGCAGATTGGCAGCCGTTTTTAACAAAAGAATTGCTTTTCAGTCAATCTGATGGAATTACAAAAAAAACCAGTTGGAGTGTTATATTCGGCTGTGCGGAATCTTTGATACCCTCCACCGACAATTTGAATATTTCAGGAGTGATATCTATATGTTGTCTATTTATTATCAATTTATCTTTATAAAAACAGACATCAGCATTAAAATTGGTGGCGGCTTAGACCTATATTAAATTATTGACCGACAAATGGTATGTTTTTCGGGAGTAGGGTTTAAATAGGGCCTACGGTAAATTATGGACCGATCTTCATGAAGTTTCACGGTGCATAAAATGAACATTTGCAAAATATCATATCATTTCGTGCATTGTTCAATCATTTATGTTAGTTTTTGTAACAAAATTATAAATTTTTTATAGTGGTGGTTCCACATTTTGATTCAAAGCTCTGATCCTACTGAACCGATTTGACTGGATTTCTATCCCAAACTGCTTAGGATAACTACAAGCAATTTGACACTCAGTTTTTTAATTTCTTTGAGTTTTTCGAAAGTGAGCGTGTTTCCAACTGACGGACAGACGGACATGGCTACATCGACTTAGAATTACTCAAGGAGCCAGAATATTTATACTTTATGGGGTCTAAGGTGAATAATTAAAAAAGTTTCACACGAAAAGACAAACTTAGTATACCCTCTTCACAACTTATTGTGGTGGAGGGTATAAAAATATGTATATCAGTCCTTTTCTTTCAAACGCTTTATCTTTTATCAAAATTGTTGACAAGAACTAAAAGAAATCACACCGGGTTAAGGTTTTTGTAGAATAAACGGTTACTAAACAATTTTGGATATACATACATATGTATGTATATGACATTCATAATATTATTACAAATACAATTAATATGACACAAAAGTACACTTTGTGAATTTCCTAAATGTTATATATTGCAAGATTTAAATTTTTTTTGGGAATAAGAAGCTTGGGGGAAGTTCGCCTATGATCTAATTTTTAAGAAAACCGGAGCTTTTTTACTTCTGTTCTTATCGCACCAAGATGAAGGGATGTATAAGATCCGGCATCGCCAAATATAGCACTATTAGTGGTGAATAACTGTATTCTTAGTTTATCCATCCGTGTTAAACATTTTTCTTTGTTAGGATGACCCCTACTAATGCATTGCATTGTGTTGGAACTAGGAAAATAGGTTATGGGAAGGAAGATAGAGGGATAACTGTTTGCGAAAATACGACTTGAATTCATTCATGTTGAAAGAGGGACGACTGCAGCAGGAAGGTTATTAGGGGAGACTGGGGCAGCTTCGGCACTTTTTTTTTTGAAGCCCTGAATCTAAAAATGCATGCAACAGATTTTAGAATTGTATCGCTTGTTGTTGTCCTTGGATGTAGAATAATAAAATATAAGTACAAAATTTTATGAATACTGAGTATTTGTTATTTTTATTTTGAGAATTAGTAAAAAAAGTCATTTTCTCTGAATGTGCCCCACGCCAGGGTAGCTTCGGCACTTCACGGGGCACATTCGTCGACTATATTCTTAATGGCAGTTGTTTTTTAAAAACTCCATAAAAAATAAAATTATATGCCAGTTATAAACGGATTAAGCATTTTTTTATTATTTGAAAACATATTATTGGCATATTTAACCATAACATGTTTAGAGGCAACCATAATATGGTTATGGCTTTATGATGGAGGACTAATTTAATTTCGTGACCTATCTGTAACTTACCATATGCCCCATATAAAGCCCACTCTCAAAAAATACTTTAGTATGCGTAAAAACGTAAGGAATAAAGCTATTAAATGCACTTGAATGCTTCTTTCGACACCTTGAATATATGTTCTGTCTATCGGACATTACATTGTATCTTCATGCTCAGAACATGAAGAGATTCGGATTCCTCAACTATTATACCCCCATATGATCCGCCGCGCGTTTATGCGTCAGCACGCAACATTGAGTTTTCCAGGCATTTAAATCGACCCTATTCACACGACCCTATTCCGAGACGATGTCAAGGTCTCGGCCAAACGTATCATTCATGTTCCGCCTCAAAGCACCATCATCGGATATGCTTGGTCTATAATCAAATGAGTAGGAATGGCAAAGGTTGCTGTCATCTGCAAAAGAGAAGATAGGGTTGGAAGTTTGACATGGGATATCATTTAGAAAAATAAGAAATAGATTAGGAGAAAAAACGAAGCCTTGCGGCACTCTTGAATGAATCTTGAACTCGTTTAACCCTGCTGTAAGGTTAAGAAAAACATACGAATCTTAGGTAAAGGACCATTTTGGTGCATATTGGTTTTTAAGTGCACAATTTTTTTTTTACTTTTTTTAATAGTCTGCAAACAAGTAGTGTTAATTTTCATATCTTCTGGTCTTACTTTAATTTATATTCAGTGTTTGACTGATTTCTTTGCTGAAATAATGGAAAATCGACGATTAAACTGCAATGATATTGTTTACATTCTAAATAAAAGCTTTCTCTGATATTTCAACTTGTAATAGCGTGGACGAGGATATTGAATATGAAATCACCGGAAGAAAATTAAATTAAAAAATTTATAATTTAGCTACAAAAGCCAATATATCGGTACACAATTTAACATAGGCCCCATAGAAATCATACTGTCAAATTTCGTTAAGATAGGTTTAAAATTTGCCATAGACCCCATATAAAGCTCACTCTCGGCAAACATTAACTACATTGAAACCCGTAGCAAATATAGATATTGTAGTAAAATTTTGTCCAATTTAGCTTTTAGTGGACAGAAATAACACCATCCACTTTTGTGATAATCGGTCCATAATTTGCTATTGGTCCCATATAATGCAGCTTTCAGTAAAGCACTTTTGAACTTATAAAACGCTTAATTAAATGTTAGTAATGTATTTAAATTTAGTATAATTTAGGTTTATTAATACCAAAAATCACTCTATAGAATTGTGTAATGATTGATCCTTATATATCATAGGTCCAATATAAATTACACCTCTGGAAATCATTTTAGTACGGCTTAAGCTGTTACAAATCATAATATTTTAATCAAATTATGTTTTATATGACTCGAAATTATATAACAAAACTTTCTAATGGTCGAACAAGGTTCTAAACCGCATCCAGTTTTAAAAGTGACTTTCGTTTTTATTGGCAAATTAATTATAGATACCATATAGAGCCTACTCCTGAAATATTCTAACTGTCGGTGGAACGTATCAAAGATTTGGCACAACCGAATATAGCACTTTTACTTGTTTTTTAATTAATATGTGTCGTTTATTCATTTTCCCTTCGATGTTCCACAACTTAAGTGCCACTTAGTATACCAAATGGCCTGGCCAGAACTCGATTAAAAAACTCAAACGCCAAATAAGTCAACTTAACTAAATTCTGTACTTATTTTGTGTTTATATATAGTTAACTGGAAGTTAAAATAATAGTTAGTTTTAACTGAACTTGGTCAAATTGGGGGTAAGTATGTAATTATTTTTGAAGTTGAAATTAGTCTATTTAACAGTCATTGCAAATATACATAAGTTTTTGTCTCTCTGGCATGTTGAAGGCACAAAGCTTTGTTGCAGTTACCGCACCGAAAACGAGTTTTTCTCTGAGTTTTGGTTGTGGTTTTACAGATAACGCACTACGGACGGAAACTACCTGAACTCGACGGGTACGATACTACTTGCATGTGCTCGGATTGTAACTTAGGATTTTATATGACCTAAAAATTCGACCCTGAATTCAACCCTAAATAAAGATTGAGAGATTCTTCCACAGACGCTTATAGTAATCATAAAGCGAAGCGTTAATGATGTATGTAGAGATTATATAACGAGTCTTTCAAAAAGCATTTCAAGGGTCGTATGAGACTCATGTAGGGTTTATTTTACAACTCGTGAAATGCTGAGCAGTATAACTGAGCTGCCTTTATAGGGGAATTAAGCGCCTTTTTCTTGTCTAAACTTCTAATTTTCATACAATTTATAAATATAAAACAAACCTTAAGGTCGCGAAATCCGCACCATCCTGTCGGAAAATCGTATTTTACAGATCCTTAGGCCGGTTTGTTTTATTGAAATTGTATTGGAAATAGAATTTTTATATTTCGAAAACACTCTTATTTAGGTAGCTCAGTTATTGTTATACTACTCTAACATAGAGTCGCAACAGGTTCATTCCAAAATTAAAGAACGAGCGTGTCAAAAAATTTATAAAAAGGCAATAAATAAAAAAAAATTTGATGTTTTTGTTACTCGTCAGATAATCATCAGAAGATTCTTTCAAGGATATGTATATTAAAGTTAATCCTCTAACAAACAGCATATGCTAGCTGGGTGGTGGCCCCGACGAGATTCTGAAAGGAAATGGGTTTTAAAAAGCAGAACAATAAAATAGACAGTCACAGCTATTTTAATTATGCTAACTTATAAAAAAGCACGTTTTTTTTGTGTGTGCTGCAGCAGAGGCTACCGCCGACGCCAACACACTACAACTGGTTGCCAATAACGAAGTTGCGCAAATCGCAAGAGTGTCAGTACGGATTCCTCCGTTCTGGCATGCCAAACCCTTTCTACGCATCGCACGAATATACTCAGCTTATTAGTGATAGGATGAGTTAAAAACTAAGTTTTTCCAACGTCCACGAAGCAAAACCCGCTTCCGTGAGGCCGAATCAAATGAAGTATGCTGGTATCACCACAAATACGGCGACAAAGCAAAAAAGTGTTTGAAAACAACAACAATTCCTCAACAAAAGAACCAAAAGTTTTTGTGCTCTAAATGTGATCCAAATGATTCCAAATTAGCTTAATTCGATTCAGGACAACTTACTTGTACAATTCATAGCCTTTGTTTCTGAAAAGTTTTGCTACAAAAAAAAAGATATTGCATATGAAAGTCAAATATGGTCTGGCCAGACCATGTCGGACATCTAAGGGTTAATGTACATACTTATTTCTAAAACAATTTTTTTGGTTTTTTAACTTTAAATATTTGACTTCCTTTAGAAAATATAATAAAATTTGGAACAAAAAAAAAAATAAAACAAATAAAAAATGTCTTGTTTGGTTTTTAATGTATTTAAAATACGACATTTTTTGTTTGTATACCCTTCACCAAAGGTAAAGTGGTATAATAAGTTTGTCCTTCCTTTTGTTATTTATACAATATTGATCATTGACCCTACAAAGAACATATGAAGAGGTCCATAACAAAACGCAAATTAAATTTTTTGATTGAATCCTTTACTACACATTGAAATCTATATTACCTGTATTATAAAGCATTCTAAAACTCAATAGCTACACTGCAATTCAATATCGAATATAATGGTTCAGAGCAAAATGAAATAATTACACATCTTTGCAATAAATCGCTACATGAAATTTTAAAAAGTCAACTTTATAAATAAATTATGCTCTGGTGGTAACTCTTAGATAACTGTAAAACGTAAGGAATTTTTGTTTAGTTAATACCTTTTGCAATCAAATCAATGAAAAAATCGATTTTCAATTTTGGGCTAGTTAGGTCCTTTTGCGTTTAAGGTAACGATATATTTTTGATTAAATTGGATAAAGAACACTATTAACTAAGAACAAAATTTTTTTTGTTAAAAATGTTCTTACATAATTGAATGAAAGTCGATTCGGCTTACTTTCACCAACCCCTTTCTACGTACAGTTCAAAGCAAAATGTAATAAATAGATAACTACTATGATTCGGACCAAAACGCAATAATTCCAAATTTGTTATCTTAATAACTTTAAAACAAATTGTCAGATAAAATGATTAATTTGTGATTAATATTATTTTTTGTAGACAATAATACCTCAATAATTGTTTTTTAAAAAAATTATTTGCTACTTACTTAAATTACATTTTGTCGTTTATCCAAAAAAATGTTATGGTGTAATTATTGCGTTTTGTTATGGACCTCCTCATATATTCTTGGTCTTATGAGTAGCAAAATTGAATTAACGATGTCTGTCTGACCGTGAGTCTATTGAAATGGGGTTTCCGATGACCCTAAATATGGTGGGCTAGGTTGTTATACATTTATATCACATAAAGTCCTCAAACGGCGGAGATATCAGCAAACAAATCACGACTGCCTCTTATTTTACCCATAATTTAGGTACAAGGATCTTGGTTATCAATACACAGCGTCCGACAATATGTGGGCGGGATTGATGAATGGGAAGTGGCACATCTCATACAAATACATGTGGGATTTTAATTTGATAAAGTGTAGTTTCTTCAATAAAACACGATTACTGCACGTTTGAAATTATAAATTATTAATTTTTCGCTAAGGCTAGACTTTAGATAAAGTTAATGAATTGGAAGAAAAAACTTTACAGCAATAGTAGTGTTTTGTTACAACTTTTTAACTTTGCTTCTTGACTGCCACTGAACAACTAGTCATTGACGGATGAACGTCCATCAATTGAATCGGTAACACGTCACTTTTTAGTCGTCTCTCTCATTAAACAAAATAAAGCTGTCCAGCTCTCCTGTCGTCTTAAATCCACTGCAAAACCGTAACCCTAAACCCACGCTTGTTAGTTTTATTATTTATTTATTTATTTCCATATTTATTATAATTAAAATTACAATAAATCTTAAAAAAAAAACTAAAAGCACTAGCAACAATGGCTATCGGCTTAATATTTATAAGGTAGGTGCATTCTTAAAAGAAGTATAATATTTAGACTATGTATTAGAGAATTAAATTTGGTTATGCAAAGAAAGTTTTCTTAAGAATTCAAAGACTATGTTAATGTTTTTGCTAGTTGGAGATTTTAATAAATCAACAATGTTAGAGGATTTGCAAATCGTTACTCGTAGGTTGAATAGGGCCGGGCAGTCTACTAATATGTGAAGGACCGTTAAAGATGAGGAGCTACAGAAAGTGCACAGTGGTTGTGCCGTTTTGTGCATCAGATGTTGGTGGGTAAGTCGTGTATGTGTTAGACGTAGCCTTGTGAAGCATTTATTCTGAAGGCAATTGGTTGATGTTGGGAGAAATATGGGCTGTTTTTTAGGATTGATGATTTTGTATGGATGATTGTATTTATTCCATTTGGATTGTAAGGAGATGTTAAATTTTGTGGTAGCGCATCGGTTTATGAATTGTTTGCATTCCGGTATAAATAAGAATGTGGGTTGCAGGTATACTGACTTTGCAGCTAGGTCTGCTGCCTCATTGCCGGTGATACCGATGTGGCTTGGAATCCATAAAAACTTAATCTTATTTTTCATTTTTATTACTTGTTGTTGTATAGAAATAATTAATTCATTTCTATTATTTTGGTTTAATGCAGCATCAAATACCGAACGGCTATCTGTGCAGATAATATATTTTCTGTTTGCCTTTTCGCCTATCTTTAGGGCTTCAATTATTGCAATGGCTTCAGCTTCAAATATGGTTGCAACTTGGGGTAACATTCCTATTTTTTGCGTACATCCAGCTTCATCAGTAATTGCAAATCCTACATGTTCCGCAGTCTTTGATCCGTCGCGACGGTGAAGATGAAGTGCCAGTCATTCTTACTGTATTCGTTGAACGTTTCATAGAATAAAGATCTAAAGACGTTAGGAGATGTATTGTTTTTGTTGAAGCTTTGGAGGTTTTTTAAGAAATTGTTGGATTCTAACAACCACGGAGGATGTAATTCCAACGGTGGAGTGTAATCATTTATGTTGAACTTATTAGCGATTTTAGTAATTTTGCATAGAGTTGATGGGTACTTAAGCGCTGTTTTTCTCTTTTTTAACTGGTTAATATGTTGTTGTAGAAGTGATGAGCTGGGGCAACTAATTTTGTGCAGTAGACGATGCTGGAGTCTTTTTGCGTGAACTCGAAGAGGTTCAAAGCCACCTTCTGCTTGCATATTTTTGATCGGCGTCGTGCGAAATGCCCTCAGACTAATTCTAATGGCAGTGTTAAGAATATTTTCCACGGTTTTTAAAGCTGTCTTAGAAGTTTTATTGTATATAGCTAAACCATAATCAATTTTTGACAAAATAACGGAGTTCACTAATCTTAGCAGACTGCTTGTATGCATTTGGCTCTTAGTTGATGATAAATACTTAATAACGTTTAATCTACTTGTTAAATCTTTTTTTAAATAATTGCAATGATACTTAAAGCTGTATTTATTGTCAATATTAAGACCTAAAATTTTACAATGATTTACATTTTTAATATATAAGTTTCTAAAAATTATTTTGATTTCATTACAATTGCGTTTTTTACAGACGTGCAAATGATTTGTCTTTTCAAACGAAACATCTGCACCCGAAGTTGCCGACCATTTGTCAATTTTAAACAAAATTTCCTAAAATACTTGTGCACTTAATGTTACACTATTGCGGCCCTTTCTTATTGCAACTGGTCGTACAATTGAGTTGAACACTGGAATATCGAATTGTTTTGATTTTATTCATACATTGAGGAACCACCTTTAACGCAACAATTGGTTGAACAACTTGATAAAATTGTACAACAAGTCGCAACGTATAAGGGCCGCATAATACTGTCATTGAAAACGAAGTTAAAGCTATTAACGGATGGATGGTATGTTCAAATGGGAACCGATTCCAATAAGAATTTGATTTGCAGTAAAATATTTTTGGGGCGAACTTAGACTTAATACGAGCACAATTAGATGGTTTATGAAAAAAGTAAAGAAGTCAAAATTAGAAGGCTGAATTTCAATGGCAAATTTTATTAGAGCATATGTGACATAAATGTAGAACAACTAAAGGCTCAATTAGCTGGGACTAGCTTTACCTTTCCGTAAAAAATAAGACCAATCTATTGTTTACATATTGAGGTGTAACATTTTACTGCTAACTATAATCGCTCTGACTGCTTTACATACAACAAAATGAAGCAGCTGATTTGAAAATCGGCAAAAATCGCAAAAAAAAAGTTTAGATATTTGGTAAAAAAATTCGCAAAAAATCGCCAAATAAAAGTTTTATATAAAAAAGAGTAAGTGTATTTTACGTTTATATAAATTTTCCATATTAATCCTTGTTCTATCAGAGTGTTTATATTATAGTACACAATCGCCAAACGCTTAACATTGGTGATTCTGACTTGAATTCTGTAATCTGTAACTTATAAATCGCAATCGCAAAAAGTTTGGCGACTTCAAATTGCAAAAGTATGCTGAAGGGAACTAGAATTTTCGTAATCATAAGAAGGCCGATTATCTTAAAACCTAGAACGTGTCTGAACAGTTAATTGAATTTTGCCAAAACATTAACTTTATCAAAATGAGTAGAGCTTGATGCAAAAAAATAAGTTTTTATAAGCGTGATTTTCTATGTGAATATAAGTCAGAATATGGTAAAATTTTATATTTATTTGAAGCAAAGGATAAATATCTTAAAAGGTGTATTCAAATACCTTAAGTCAACTCAATCTTCTTAACAAATTACATGAATTAATTTTAAAAATTACCTTCTTACCTACTTTCGTTTTCGATTCTATATAAAATCAGGGTTTTTAAAAATTTCAAGTGAATATTTAATGTTTTTTTTTAATATATTAAGGTTTAAAAGAAATATTTGATATTATTTCGTATAAAACAGAGTCAAAATGTGTAAAAAAAACTAGCATCCGATATCAATGCAACTTTTTTTTAAAAAAATTTTCTGATTTTCTTTCGCTAATAATTCAATTATTTTTGCATACATTATTATTTATTTATTTAAAAAACCCCATTTCATATGCAATCGAATACGATTGCGTTTTTAAAATCTATTTTGCAAAATAAGTTTTTCGGTAACGATTAGACTATTGATAACTTCTGATCAGGAAAATGTGCGAAAATCTAAGAAGCTTAAGCTTTATTCCAAATATCTATGGCAACAATTCGTTAATGTTTACAATGTAACTATCTGGCAATATTATCAATTTGTCATTAAAAGCAACCGCATTCGTATTGCGATTTTTAAATTTGTTAAAAATTCAAAGAAAAACTTAGCCCGTACTCATAAATTTGTTCATATAAATATGAAAAAAAGATAAAGTGTTTAAGAAATTGCCAATTAATCGCCTTTTTTAATTTAATCGCCACATCTGACAGCCCTGCTCTGATTCACTCATACTCACAAGAGAAATTAATATGAGTGCGACGTCGACATTATACGCATACTCATAAACAGGGTTGTTAGGCTTTTTCTTAAAAAATCGTCAAAAGTTTTAACAAAATTCGTCAAAATCGTCACGACCATTTAACAAAATCGTCAACAATTCGTCAAATATTTAAATATTACAAATCAGAGACAATTTATTGCATTGATTGGTTCAAAAATAACAATTTTTAGCAAGAAATTATATTTATGATAATGAAAGTGATATGGTTAAGTTTTATTCTATTTGTTTCAGCAAGTGGGCTGAAATATATACATAAGAAAAAATATATTTGCATAAAAACATAACAAAAATTTATTTATTTTATTTATCCATATACTTTAAATAAAAAAGAAAATCTCATTTGCTATTAACTCGAGCTATCCTTAAATTATTAATTTTTAGAGCTATCACTATTGCAAATTGTTTTTACTGTTGAAGGTGCTAAATCAAGGGTTCTCTATATCAACAGCTTTTTCGCCCGACTTGAAACGTTTTATTACGTCCAATTTTAGTTTCAAACTAATGCTTTTTTCTTCTCTTTGCACCTATTTTTCTACACAACTTCTTATTAAGAACTAACTTCTTACTTCCTAGCACGCAACACTACTTAAAATAACTTACCTAACAAAATTAAATGGGAATTCGCCTTTTTATACGCAAATAGAAAAATTCTTCACAGGTGATTATGACTTCAGTGAAAAAATCCTAGCGTATGTAGCGACGCAAACCGAAATCATAAAAACGCAAAGCTGATTTAACCAATTTTTAAAAAGCGACGCAAAAAGGAGCGACGCAAAGCGGGGCTCTAGTGTATATTTTTTGCAGTATCGATGGCATGCATATATGTAATTGTAGAATTCGAACTACTAATGCTTCTAATGAAAACAGCCTGATTTGTTTAATTTCCAATCATTTTTGTATTTTGAAAAATTGATTTTTACTTTTTGAACTGTTCCCAATATTATTTTAAATATTTCTGGTAAGTGTTTTATTGATGCCAGAAAATCGTCATAACACTATTAATTTTAGTAAAAAAAATCGTCAATCGTCATATTACTATATTTTCTCCAAAAAATCCTCAAAATTACGAAAAATCGCTCATAAATGACCTTAGTTTGTTTTATAATTTCAGGAAAATACTTACAATACTTGCAATGATTCAACTCATTCAGCTCATCCATTAACCATTTTAACACAACAGATCAAACACACAACTTCATTATCAGCGCTGCCAGATAAATTTGCCGAAAAATCGTCCACTTCATACATGTAACTTAAGTAAACTACAATTGCCAAATCGTCACTTTGCTGTTTCGGGGACAAATCTGGCAGCATCGCATTTTGATTCGCCTATACACATTGAGTTAAGTAGATTCTAAAATCAACCACTTCAGATGTTGCTTAGTATGAGTACAATGAGTAAAATAGAAGTTCTGAGTGAATATGAGCTTAAATAACATTGGAATAAGTATGAGTGCGTATAAGTACAAGAATTTATGAGTCATGCTGTAGCTCAACTTACTTTTTCACTATTCATTGATGACCCTGATGTATATATTATATGGTCTAGTATTAATACATATTCCACGGATAATTACCTCGGCAAAAATGCCAATATTTTTGGGTAATTATGCAGGGTAAGCATTTAAACGAATACGCTTAACTACCTCGTTGAGGAAATTAAGCGAATACGTTGTAATACCTCAGTAAGGTAATTAAACATATTTATTTACAAGATACCTTAACTTTGATGTATGAAAAGAAGTTAAGACATGGGAATTTTTACAAGTATCAGCTAAAACTAAAGAGATATGTAGCAATAAAGAACAATGGGATGTGCTGTCTTAAATTGTATCTGTATTGCTTTTTGAGATGTCCTGTCATATCCTACAAACAAAAGCGTACTGATACATACACACTCAGGAAAACCGTAAATATGCAATTTCATGATTTTTCTTGTTCGACCAATGAAGGCAGAAACAATATATTTATCCGTTTTAGAGCTTTTTATGAATTTTGGTATATATCTGTTTATGAATAATTTGCATATTATAGGTATTGCTGCATTTTTCCACGTTTTCGAAGCATATGTTAAAACTTGTTCAGCAAACAAAAAAACAAATGGTTAATTTTTTTTTAGAAATTTCAGAATTTACTATAAAGTTGCTCTGACTTCCATTTATAATGTGTTTTTAGCCAAGTAAACATCGTTAAAAGTAATTTGAAAAAGGACTACATTTAGCAACCATTAATTCGATTTTATGAATAAATCAAATAATTTTAGCATGGCAATAAAATATTTTTTATCTCTTTTATTTTTTACTGTAGATTAGGACGCAAAAGGTCATGATTATGATTTTCCTTTAAAATATTTAAAACTAATAGACTCATGTGATTTCTATGAGGTGAAAAATAACGGCATTGATTTTATCGAAAATTAAATTTTTTAGATGCTAAAATATTTAATTTACGTTTGTTTTTATGTAACAAATTGATCCCAATTTACAATTTCATTGTAAAATCATTTTAATGAATTATTTTTGTTTTGTTATTGAATTTTAATGTGTTTTTATTTATAAAAAGTTTTTAGTCATTTTTTTTCGTAAATTTAGCCATTTTGGTCACCAAGTTTTGGCAACACTGGTCCACAGTAACCTTGTGCGGAATGTAAAAGTAGCAGTTTTTAGATAACTTTATCAAATTTGGTCAATTCGTTTTAATTGTCATAAGAACGAAACCTATGTGAATTGTGAGAATCGGTCTATAATACCATATAGTCCCAATGCAAACTTCTTTCTTAATGCCCATAAACCATTTAATCATTTGACCCAAAATATCATAATGCAAATTTAATATGGTTGAATCGGTTCAGCTTCCATTTAAATATCAGTCCCTAAAATAGTCAAGCTATTTTATCCTGTTTAATGTTAATATATATTTTTGTCTATCTTTTTTTTATATGGTTATTTTATACTTTTAATGAATAAATAATTAAAATTAATTTGAATTCAAAACAAGTAAGGCTGCTAACTTTGGATCACCCTGAATCTAAATCAACAAACTTTGGCTTAAATACTATTTCTAATACGAATAATAAAAATGGTCGCTATCAAAAATCAGCCTTACCGATCAACTGTTTCACCCATTCCCCATTACAAATGTTTACACATGAGCTGTGGCTACGAGGGCGGCCTGATAAGATAAGCTAAGTTTAATAAAAAATTTTCCTACAAAAAATAGTTGTTGTACTTTTGTTTTTCTTTAAACCTTTGGCATGTACAGTAGACCGGGTCGACCTCCATACAAAAAAAAGTTGTGCCAGTCACCCCCTAGAATGAGAGATATCTCAATGAAGTTTCTAAAACATGAAAAGTCCCCAAATACAGCCCTTTTGGTTTTTTATATGTAGCGCTGCCATTTAAAGTCCGATCTAATCATACCGCATATATTTGTTCATGGCTTGACAGTGACTTCATGTTTGCCTTTGGTGACTTTTTAATCCGACCTCAAACTCTGGGCGCCACTTATGCCATCTCGGTTCCTTCCCCTAAACGCCCAATTTTTTTTGCGAGCCAAGAAAGTCCTTCTAAAACTTAGTATGTGTAGGTTTTAATTTGCTCACTTTTGTGACACGCCTTTAACCCATTAACGCCCAAGAAGAAACTGCTAGTAAAAACTTATTTTTTTTGTTATTTATTTCTTAAGTGTGACTAGAATAAAAGGAAATCATTGAAAAAATTTTAAATTGTTTGCTGGTTTTTGAGAAAAATGGGTGTCCCCACATGGGGACAATGGGCGTTTTAGCTATACAATTTACCAAACCAATTTCGCTCTACACAAAATATTTTCGTGCATATTTCACATCTCCGTCGGGACTTACAACGTCAAACAACACATTGCAACTGATTTGCTATCCTTTCTGGATTATGGTTATAGTTTTAACGATCAGCATCAGCTACTGCAGCACAAGTTGAACGTTTTCTAGAAATTGAAGGCTGCAAAGAGGCCCTAGTAATATTTGTTTAAAACGACAATTGGTCAATAGAAGTTGTATTATCAGCTCTATTTAACAAAACCTATAAAACCGCAAAGCCTTACTTATTGACAAATCAACAAGAAACGTAAAAATGAACCACCAACGCTTTACTGATAAAATGGATTGGTCGAAACCTCGCAATTCCTGGTTGTATTATACAAATAATCATTGTATAGTAAAGTCGGCATTTCCTTTTCGAGTCGTGCACCATCTCTTCACGTTCCTAAGGATACCCGGATATTTCTACCTTGTTACTTTTTTTTTAAAAACTTGAAAGTGGCTCATCGTTACTGTCATTCCAATCTAAACTAAAATCATCATTTTTTTTTTAAACACACAATCTTCATTTTCCGGCACATCGTTCGACATAAAATGTATGGGGAAAAACAAAACTTTCAGGAAAAAACTCTTCACTTTTTTCACGATAGGGGTGAATAAGTCTTATTCATTTCCTTCATCTACATCACTTATAAAAGCGGCATCAGGTGGCACAACTAAAATATTATATTCAGTATCAACGTCATCGTTTTCCTTTTTGTACTTAACAGCCTCGTGAAGTCGCAAAAAATCATTTTGACCTCTAAAAATATTGAGATAAGTCACATTTCACATATTGAAAAATCTAAAAAATAATTTTTTTTTTTTTATTTGTAACGCCCATTGTCCCCAAATGGGGACAGCTATACAAAATCATACCTTGTAATAAAATGTTACACTTTTTCTTTTACTAAATGATTTTAAAATCATCAATACCCTTCTCAGATAACAAATAATTTGTAAATTTTTTATTTTAAGTCACTTAGCACAGAAAATAACAAATTTTAAATGAACAAAGTAAACCAAATTTAAATCTGTAAATAAAAGTTTTAAAAACCACATTTGTATTTTCTACGGTACTTTGTACGCTCTGTCACAATTTGATTAAGGCCTTTAGATGAGATATAAGTTTTTACATCGAGAGACATAAAGGTTTTTCCTAGCGTTTCCATCAGTTGAACAAGTGTCCTCATATGGGGACAGTGGGCGGTAATGGGTTAATAAAGCCCTTTTTTCACACACATATTACATTAAACCAGGTGGAAACCAATGCAAACCAAAAAAATTCCGTCAGTCACACTTTATAATAAAAGGTATAGTTTGAAAAACTTAGAAAAATTATTTTTGCCACGCCCTAAAATGCAGCGCTTTTTGTTTTACATATATAGCATCATCATTTAAAGTCAATTTTCTCGTAAGGCTAATGCTAATTGTTAATGGCTTGAATACGGTTTTATATTTGTATTTAATCCTTTGTTATACCCTCTACCACAATGAGTTGTGAAGAGGGCTTACTAAGTTTGTCATTCCGTGTGAAACTTGTTTATTATTAATCTCAAACACCATAAAGTATATCAACCCCTAACCGCGAGAATAACGTAAGCGCCAAAAATCAAACTTTACTGCGGAGAGTTTTTTACTTTATTTCAAATAAATTTTGTATGAAATTTGTTGCTATCGATAAAATTTTTCATGCTATAAAATCGAAACGGTACCTTATGTGACCATGACATTTAAGGAGATGATGCAAGTGTTGCTAATAAAGTCACTCATTAAAAAAAAAAGAAAATTGAAAATGATGTCGCTTACGTTATTTTCGCGGTTAGGGCTCGATATATATTCTGCCTCCAAGAGTAATTCTAAGACGATTTAGCCATGTCCGTCTGCTGAAAACACGCTCACTTTCGAAAAACTCAAAAGAAATTAACAAACTTGGTGTGAAATTGCTTGTAGTTATCCTAAGCTGTTTGAGATTGAAATCCAGCAAAATCGGTTCAGTAGGATCAGATAATTGATAATTTTGTTACAAAAACTAACATAAGTGGTGGAACAATGCACGGAATGATATAAGATTTTGCAGAAATTCGTTTTATTCGACTGGAATTTACGCTGTGAAATTTCTTGAAGATCGGTCTTTGACTTACCCTAGGCCCCATATAAACCCTACTCCCGGAGTTTCGAACCCAGGCGGCTGGTTACCCTAGCATGTTTCGATCACAGCCACTTGATCTCCTCAGCGAGATTTGCCGTCTTACACTCGCAGCCATCGATGACTGCTGACGTCAATAGTCAAACATCAATCCTTAAACCAAATTATATTTTAACCTTTGGTAGATCGGAATTTGTGAAAGATTATGCATTTTTAATCGATTTTACATGTTTTTCCTTACTTCTGTTTTTTCGTACTTTTTGTCAAGAATTCTTCTTGAAGTCCAAAGTACATTTTTGTTTTTCCATGTTTGTTTTCGTTTTTCTTGTTGACCTTTTCAGCACAACTTGAAGGACAAATGTACACATAGAGCTCGTGCCTTAGCTGAAACAATAATTAGTATTATGATTATTTTGTCGAACTATTTATGCCGCCTGGGTTCGAATCTCAGGTCAGTCAAGAAAAAGAAATTATCAATAACAATTTTAATTAATTTTCATGTTGTAAAATTCCTTTCTTTTTTGAAAGGATGAACTTAAGCCTGATTAAGAATATTAAAATTTGGATTAAAACCATAAATAGTTCGACAAAATAACCACAATACTAATTATAAATAATTTCATTAAAAAACATTTTTAACGATAGCGAAAAATTAAAAATGCATGTCTTAATATTTTTCCCTGCCCTACACTATTTTACTTTGGGAGAACTTATATTTGCAAAAATATCAAAAAGTTATAAAGTTATAAATTAGAAACGAGCTTTTATTTTTATATTTATTTAAACTATTTTTCTATATTTTTGTCTTATATGGATGTGCCAGAAGCTAAAGGGCCTAACTCAACTTATTAAAAATTTCTCAATGTTGTTAAACATATTAATTAATATCTTATTAGCTGTGAATTCTTTAAATTTTTTTTTGTTTTTCCATAATTTAAATATTTTACATTAAAAAATATAACAAATTGGTTTAAATTTTAAATTTTGGAAATCAATTTTTAAAATATTACTAATTTACTCTACTTTTTATTTTTTAAAGTTAAGCTTTGTACAGACGATGCACAGTAGCGCCCGTAGAGCAAACGAGGTTGCAAAAATCAAAATTTTCATGAGCGCCGACGAAGTTTTGAATAAACCCATGTTATAGGAAACTTTTTAACGATTTCAAATCTGCCACTCTTAATAATATCACATTTTTAGTTTAGAAGATATAACCGTTCAAAGTTGACCGACTTTCGGTTTTCAAAAAAACACAGAATTTTTAGTCAATTTGTTGCGATTTCAGGTGTAATATCACGAAAAATAGTTAACGAATCGCCTTATTTCTTGTTTGTATTGATTGATGTATTTATTAAATGTATAATGATAAAAAAATTAACTGTTTGCTTTGTGTTTCTCCTGGTAAATCACTATTTAAAAACTATCCGTTTTTTCACTATTTTTCAACTTTGACGGAAAATAAAAAAAATCTATATTTTTCTATATTTGCCATATTTGCAAAACCTGTTCATTGATTATTTCTTTACATAATTCAAAAATTTTATCTGCCCGTACGTGCCCGTTTGGCTTCTAGAGGTAAAAAAGGTTAAAAAGACATGGTTGCAGAAATTGTATGGCGTCCATCCCTTATATGTTTTGACTGACAGTAGTTTGATCTAATAGTTTGAAAAAAACTACTCATTGAAATTAGCAGGTACGTACCTCACTTAAACAATACTTTGGCGTACAAATGGTCAAGAACAATATTGACTTATGGTCCCTACAGGTAGGCACAAATCTTATTTGGACACGTGCATAATATCAAAATGCATTATTCAGCCTAATTCCATATGTATGCAGGGAACAGGTAAATTTTTCGGCATGGTAGCATAAGCCTATATATTGCAAATGGTCAAGAACAATATTGACTTATGGTCCCTACAGTTAGGCTCAAATCTTATTTGGACACGTGCATAATATCCAAATGCATTATTCAGCCTAATTCCATATGTATGCAGGGAACAGGTAAGTTTTTAGGCATGGTAGCATAAGCCTATATATTGCAAATGGTCAAGAACAATATTGACTTATGGTCCCTACAGGTAGGCACAAATCTTATTTGGACACTTGCATAATATCCAAATGCATTATTCAGCCTAATTCCATATGTATGCAGGGAACAGGTAAGTTTTTAGGCATGGTAGCATAAGCCTATATATTGCAAAATAAGCATAATGCCTGGATAAGTCTACGACTGAAAGTTGGCGCAACAATTACTGAAACCATTAAACAATTTAAGTACTGAAAACATGGTTGAACAATTTTAAATTATTTGAACTGTTTAGAAAGTCAACCACACCAAATTTTTTCACGGAAGCTGCTTTAGAAGAACTTGATAGCTTATACGGAAATATTGAGAGAAGCGAAATTATAAAAAATAATTTTTATCTGATATATGCAAATATTAAGGCAAAATGGGTGAAATCTAATCGAACCATTCAGAACTTCAATTCCAAATACGAGGACTGGCTTAATGAAGACACCATCCTGGATATATTGGCAGTAAATAAACCCACCACATCAACCAGAGGAGCAAAAGGAAGGCCAAAAAAAAGTATTGAGGAGTGTTCAATTTTCACAAGGAAGAGGAAACTTGCCGATGCCACCAATGACTTGACCACGAAGCAATTATCGGACGCGCTGTCTATTAAATTTACAAAGGATAGTGAAAGAGTTAGGTCGCAGATAACCAAATCTGTTGCTGATACAAGCCCACTGCGACTAAAAAGGATTAAGGAAAGCATTCCCACGCCCACAAACGCACACATTAAAAAGTATGGATCCGAAGAAGCCTTGGCCTTGTTTATGGACTTAGAACTTTCCAAAGAGAAATATGAGAAACTACGGGCATCTTTAACGCGACACGGTGCTGACGTTCACGACCACTGCATACGGAGTTTACGGAAGTCTCTGCGAAAGCCAATCTGCAGGATCTCATGGGCCATACAGCAAAACGGTTGTTGGAGAGTCTTCCTGAAAATGAGGTGAAAATTCTTCCTGAGAAGTTGACATTGATCAGCAAATGGGGCTGCGATGGATCATCCGGACAAAGCGTTTATAAGCAAAGGATATCTTCCGATGACGCTACAATATCGGACGGAAATATGTTTATGGCATCTGTTGTTCCTTTGCGGCTTAAATCTGATGTTTCCCTACATCAGTGCATTATTGCCGACCAATAATGTTTCAGTTTGCAAGGGAATCGGCAGAACTCATAAGGACCACGGTGAAGGACATTGAAGAACAAATAAGCAAGATTAAGCCTACAAAGCTGCAAATTGGAGAAGGAAAATATATTGAATGCAATTACGAGTTCCATCTGACCATGGTTGACGGAAAAGTCGTAAACGAACTGACAGGAACCTAAACAATGTCATGCGCGATTTGCAAAAAGAGTCAGAAGAACTTTGGTAATTTAAACGATTCTACAAATGAGGAGAATTACGAATATGGAATGTCACCATTGCACGCAAGGATAAGGTGTATGGAATTCTTGCTAAAACTGGCGTATACCCTACCACAAGAGGAGGAAAACTTCGATGAAAATACATCAATAAAGGATAAGGAAAAGATCAGAAAGAAGAAAATACAGGATGCTTTTTTAAACAAGTTGGACTAAAAGTAGACTGTCCCAAGCACGGATACGGTAACTCAAACGATGGATACACTTCTAGGAGATTTTTTGAAAATGATGAGGCAGTAACTAGCATCACTGGAATTGACAATCAAATCGTGAAAAGATTGGGAACGATCTTGGATGTTTTAAACTGCAAAGAAAATGTCAATTCTACAAAATATGGAGAATATGCGTCGAAAACTGCATCCATCTCTTTTAGCAGAAATGTATCCACAGAAGAAGTTGACCCCGACCGTCCATAAAATATTGGCGCATGGCAAAGATATAATTGAGTACCAGTCTTTGCCAATTGGAGATATTTCTGAAGAAGCACAGGAGTCTCTTAACAAATTTTATAAAAAATATAGATTGCAGAACACATTCAAAGCATCAAGGGTAAGGCAAAATGAGGACCTCTTCAACACGTTGGCAGCATCTTCCGATCCACTTATTTCTTCCCTGCGGCATGTGAAGTCAAGAATAGAGTTAGAAAATAATTATAGTTTAGAAATGTATAGTCTTTTAGATATACCTTCTCTTACGAACTGTGATGAATATTTTACAGAAAATTGAAAAAATAAATTTAAAAAAAAAATAATTTTTTTTTTTAATTTGTTGGGTGATAATTTAAAACATAAAACCCTAAAGAAAAAAAATAAAAACAATCTAAAAATGTAAAAATAATTTTTTGTAGTTACCATAAAATGGATTTTTCTACTAATTTTAACTTTGATAACCCATACGTAGGCCCCTACAAAGCGTAGCACCCTTTCCAAACGCTCATTTCATGGGCTGAACAGTTATCTATCATATGCTGTTTAAACTGTTCAATTATCTTATTCGGTTCAAAAGATGATTTTTGCAACGAAAAAACTCAAATGGCGCCACTGTGCGATGGTCAGATCTTACAACATTGTCATTATTCTGACAATGGTGCGATGGTCAGATGCATTAGTTTTACACATCTGCCAAATGAAAATGAGCTTACAATGTTCACACAGTTGCAAACATTTTTAGGCAATTTTAATGACAACATTGTAAGTTCTGACCACCGTCTGTACAAAGCTTTATGCCTTTTAGCTTCTGACAAATGAATATATATCGAATTAAAAATAACTGTATAAGATTATTCAGTCTATAAAATTTTTGTTAACTTATTACATTGTCTGCAATTTGACTGCGGCATCTAATTAGAAACAATAATACATCATTAAAATAATCACTCCTATCGGGAATAAGACGTGAAATTTTTGTTCTCTTGAAATTTTCATTCCCCATAAGGGGAAAATTGCTATCGTGTGAACGTTTGCGTCTGCTAACAATCCGCAGTGAATGTAAAATAAGGAAGAAGAATATACAAATAGGGAATTAGAATATTAAAAGCGTATTATTTAAGCAAAAATTAGTCTAATAAAAGTTTTCTAAATAATAAATATGTAAAAATTTGCGGTGCAAACAAGATTTTTTACTGAAAATATAGTGGTGTTCTTAAATATTCTAGTTTAAATAGTTAAAATGTTTAGAATTGGTGTCATCGTTTTATTACAAAAAGAAAATTTACAACAACAGCGAATAGCTAGTCGTGCTTTGCAAGATGCGTCTTAACCCGTGGAGTTACCCGGTACGTTGCTAATTAATTATGTAGTTTTAGCTTTATCCAACATTAACAGGGTGAAAGAAGCAACTTTCTCATATCTTTAATACCTACACTGACTAATTCTCTGCACGCAACAAAAAAAATGATTTGGTATGGAATAACACATCAGTAAAAGGGAAAACATTTCAAGGGAAAAGTTATTTACAGTTGCAATCATTTAAAAAGGGAAAATATTTCATGGGAATAAGTATTCAGTTACTTTACTTATTTTTTTTTCAATATTTTGTTACAAAACCTATTTTGGTTTATTACTTCTTTACATTGCTCGACAGGTTACCTCCCAAGTACTTTTAGCCTCCTTAAAACGATTTTTCATACTCGTTATATTTTTAGGGCTTAAAGCAGTTTTTTTTAATTCACTCCACAGCTGTTCGATGGGCTTCCAAAAAATTATAGAATTGTTCCCAAAAATTGCCATATAAAAGCCAAATTTTCCTCACCCCACCGCGGCATAGCATCACTTAAAATCTCGACGTATTTGTTTTAATTCTATGAATTCCCATACCATTATTGATCCTCCACCATGTTTTACGATGCGTTTCACAAAGGGACCACTAAATATCCAAGTGAGCTGTCGCTCGATGTCTGCCCAATTAACCTAAAGTATGTCTTACAATGCGTGAAACGTAACGAGGAATAAATTCCAGATTAATGGGACGGCCAACAAATCTTTCTCTGTCAGGCCAAGGATATTAATCTTCGTTTCATCGCTCCAATATTTTTAATAAATCTCATCAAACAATTTTAAAAAAAGGCTCATGTCAAAGGCTATCGAAAAATCGATGGCACAATATCGACTAATGCTTGTCTTTACAAATCACCTACTCTAATCTGTATTGTTACGTTACTGCTTTTTGAATAACGTTTTCGGTTTATTTCCTTTCTAGTCAGTGTTGCCAATCCATGTGTAATTACACATATTGTGCGTAATTTTTACGTAGTTAGTTTCATGTGTAATCTGTGTGTAATTTTACTTTGAGTTGTTCATAGATTAGAAGAATACTGTTATGGGTAAAAGTTAACTTCAGTACCAAACTATATATGTATGTGCCATTTTTTAGACTATCGAATGGGCAAAACAGGATACCTATGAGTCAATGAATTTTTTTACATCAAAGAATACAATTCTCCGCAAATTTTAAAAATTTATGATCCTAAAGCTTGTACATAAAAATGTTTGTAATATTTTTCTGCCGACGTTATTCCTCATTTTCGGAAATCGATATTGCGCTTGGAGGCGTGTCGTAATAAATATGCAGTCTTTGCTTTCTAACTTCCGCAACCGGTAAGTTTTATCAAAGCTGCTTTATTTTTCGTTTTGTGCATGTGTAATTTTGCTTGAAATCTGTAATTTGAGACACAGTCATGTGTAATTTCCGAATTCTTTATTGGTAACACTGTTTATAATAAAGCTCGTGAGTTCTTTTCTTGCAACTTTAATAAAATAAACACAGCACTTTTAAACACTGTTTACAATTTATAAACTTTATTTAGAACTTAATCACTTAAGCACCATTTATTTACAGCTCTTAGAAACTAAAACAAAGTTTAGGCTTAGCTTTTTAAACGCCTTTAAGTAAAATGTTGATTAAGCTAATCAAAGCCGTTCACATTACATTTGAGATGATTAAGATGACAGATGATTAAGAAAAATAAAAAACATAACAAACAAATTTATATTTCTTTAAAGTATTAAAAATAGATAAAAACACTTTAAACCTCAGTTCTTTTTTTAATTTAATGGTATTATATTAAAGAAAAATAGAAAATTCATATGAATGTTTTGAAAAGAATTGTTTGACTTACTGTAAATATATACAAATTTAATTTTTTATTTTTTGGATCGCCACAAATCATTAAAAATAGCACGTCCCAAAATCCCATTGACACTCAGTATTTGTTGAAGAATCATTACTTTTATGGCGACCTCTAATATAACGATTATCTTGGTCATGAAATTCCTCAGCGCACATTATAAAATCATTTTGAGATATTATGACACTTAGATTTTCCAAAATATCAAGGCTCCAAACGATTTTTGTAGGAGTTTTACCAAGATTACTTTTGTCCCTACTGGCAACAATATTCGTGCCCGGAATCATATAGTAATACGTATCAAAAAGAGTACCCCTTAGAAGCACCTTAAGATTTTCCTCACGAGTTTGATCTAATTCTAAAATTTCAGCTTTTATAAAGCCTGTTGTGATATTCATCAATTGTTTGTTTGTTGACAGCCAAACGTAGTGACTATCTCCATCTACTTTTGCGCTAGTGGCTGTATAAATGCATCTTTTATATTTCATATTCAAAAGACAAAACTTATCTTTGAAAAATATATGTAATAAATTATCAGGAAGTTGTAATATTATACGACGCACACTTTCATTTAAGCTGTATCCCATAGTTTTAAACTCTTTTGTAATTATGTAAATTCTAGTAGAGAAGTTTCGTAAAAAGTTTAGTTTATCTGTAAATGTTTTCTCCTTTAAATTGATGTAAATTTCAATTAAAGATCGCACTATCATCTCCGATAATTCCAATTCTTTTTTCTGATAAATACTCCATAACATGTCATACAATGACATTATTTTTTGTATTGAAATATCTTTATTTAGGAACTCAGCAAAAATACCTATAGCCTCTTGCATATTATTATTTTTTTTCATATCTTTCAGTATCATCTTTAATGAAGCTTCATTTGTAGAATTGGCCAATATTTCTATATTTTTAGCTTTCAGATCTTGGTCCACTATGCGGTGTACATTGTCCAAAACTCCTTGTTTCTCTTTTAGTCTGCTGTATATCGCTTGCACTGTCTTTACTGATTTCCTTCCAACGTTCTTTCAAATCGTTACTATTGCCATAAGCTGGCATTAGTTGTAGCAAAGAACTAATTAAAACGCCCAAAACTATTTTCGTTCTTTTCATTTCAAAAATTTTAAAGTTTTAAAGTGGCAAAATTTGAGCTACATATTTGGGCTATTCACAAGGTGTGCTATCAAGTCATATCGTCGTAATGTCCTAAATAATATTTACAATTGTTTAAAAAAAATATTGTTGTGTTTGAAACAAAATAAAAATTTTAATGCTGTGTTCATTGTTTCGTCGTAACTGTACATTAGAAATCTAAATTATAAGCGCTTGCCCACAGAAGTCATATATATTTCTTGTAATTATTTTAAGACATATGACTTTACAACTTTATGACTACTTTGTGAATAGCCCAATTGTCAATCTAAAAATAAATGTTAGTGTTATGTTAAAAATTGTTATTTAATGTACTTTCTGAAGCTGATATATAAACTTTATCCAAGGTATATTTACACAAGGTAGACTCATTTGGGATTGTAGACATGCTGCTCTATAAAAGGAACCGAGTTGTCAAAATTGTCTTTATATAAAACAAAAACAATTTAACGCACACATGTACAAATTATACATATACACGAAGTTTGACGTTTGGGTTCCAACTAGGTGTAAACAGCTGACAAACATATGGGCCAACGAGTTTACCTTGTGTAAAAGGTATATTTATCCAGTAAAAAGTTAAAACTGAGTACAGTTTATTTTGAAAACTATTTACGATAGAACTTTCAAACTTTATGGCCACCATTAAAGTCCAAAATACTTCCAAACAAATAAACCGCGTTAAAAATGATAATGATATGGATCAGGGAGAAAATTACCCACCATATCAAGTTAATACTTTTAATGCTATTTGCATTTTTCGAAAAAAATTTTTTTTTATATATTTTGCATATCGATGGTTTTCTTCCGCAACCTCGTAACTCAAAAACAACTACTTTTCAGGAGAGAAAAAATACATTTTTTACCAAATATTTGAAACTTTTTGCTATATATTCTTTTATAATCCAAGAATTAGGAAAAATTCCGATATTCCCCCAAAACAAAAAAATTGCAAAATTGTGAGGCGGTATTTGCTGACTACTTTTCCGGTTAAAACAAAAAATCGGAAAAAATTGAGTTACGTGGTTGCGGAAGACAGCCATCAATGTTACCCAGAACAAAAGAATTGCTTTTGAGTCAATCTCTTGCAATTACAAAATAAATACTGTTTCAGTCGTTTTCTTTTAAAAGCTTTTTCCTTAATCGAAATTATTAACTGAACTAAAAGAAATGACGTCGGGCTAAGGTTTTTTTACAATAAACGGTTATCGACGAATTTCGGATATATATGCCATTCATAAAATTATCTCAAATACAACCAATATGACACAATAGGACACTTTGTGATTTGCCTAAATGTTATATACTACAAAGTTTTAAATTGTTTTTTTAATAACTAGCTGAAGGAAAGTAAGCCTGTGATCCGAAACTTGTGTTCTTATCTTACCAAAGTGTAGGGGTTAACAAGATTCGGCATTGCCGAATATACCACTATTGCTTGTTATAACCTTTACCAGTAGTGTTGAATGAGGGTATTCTTTGTTTGTCATTCCGTGTGAAACTTTTTTAATATCCATCTTAGACCTAAAACGTAAAACATCCTTAAGGCCCAACTAGAATGTGCATTAACAAACATAAGCTATTGTCAAAAATAAACGAAAAGCATCTTAAATGTATTTAAAAAACAAAAACTAAATTAAAAAAACATTTGATTCCGTACGGAATGTGCGATCAGTTTCGCACTTTGCTTATGCAAATGACAGCTTCATAAAATTTAACAAAAATTTTTCTTAAGTTCAATATGGGTTGAAACATTAAATTTACAGTTGCTTAAGCCACGTTATTCACATTCTGGTTGGGGGTTTAGTCGTCGTCTAGACTTGCAATTTTTGTTGCTGCAAATTCTGCTTTGAAATCTTTTGTATTTTTATCTTGTTCTTTTTATATTTTTTATACAGAATTTTAATATTAGAAATTTGACTGTAAAAATTTCGTAAAGATAATTTGCCATAGGTCCCATATAAAGCAGCATTCTGTAAAGAACTTTAAAACTTATAAAAAGTTTTAGATATGTTAAAAATGTATTGAAATTGTGTATAATTTGGGTTTATTAATACCAAAAATCACTCTACAAAATTTTGTGATGATTTATCCATAACATACTATGGTTACACGATCAAAAGCTGTTATTTTAATCAAATTTAGTTTTATTTGACTCGAAATTAAGTCATAAAACATTCGGATGGTCGGAGGATTATTTAACATGGGTCTAAACCACTACCAATTATAATAGTGACGTCCGTTTTTATAAAGATTGGTAAATAAATTATATATATATAGAATATATCAAAGGTTTGGCACAGCCGAATATAGCACTATATATAGTTATGTCATTCCGTTTGTAATTTTTACATTATTGATCTTAGACCGTAGGAAGAAGTTTATTTATCGATGTCCGTCGGTCCCTTGAAATGGGTTTTCCAAAGATCCTAGATACGATGGGGACTTAGTGGTAATATATTTATAACACATATGGTTCGGAATTGTTTGTTATTGAAATTCAGCTTGATCGGTCCACAAATGGCTCAGATATGCGCAAAAAACCACGACTGCCTCTAATTTTACCCAAAAATCCCTTGTAGTTGTTGCTTTTTATTTCATTTTTACGAATATCTGGAGAACGGTAAGAGCCAAAGTTTGCGGACTAGTTACAAGCATCTTGGTTAACAAAACACAACATCCGACAAAATGTGGGTGGGATTGGAGAAGTGGGCGTGGCACCACTCTTACAGAAAAAACAAACATTTTTATAAAAGCTTGAATTTTAGGGCTGCCGTACGACCTATGGATACGCATTATATATCAACGGATCGGAAATTTAGAATTAAGTAGAATATATTTGCTGAAAAACTCAGAAAAATCGGTCCAGATACAAAAAAGTTATGACCAAATATAAATTTTATTAAGCCATAGATCTTTCCGAGTACAAGTTTTATTACCAAACTAATTGGTAAATTTATTCTTAAAGATGTCGGTATGTAAATGTGTCAAATCGGTTAAAAAATGGCCGAGTTATGACCAAATTACTGAAGTTCAATCAAAACTTAACTTGCTCAATATTAATTAAACTTTTAATATATATAAATATACATATATATACAAGGTATAGTCATTAGAAATTTTGTTCTCAATTTCAAAACCCATATTACGTCAGACAAAAGAAATTATGTACAAGAATCTCGGTACACGTGTATCGGCGATTTTCATGTACACGTCAGAATTTTTTTTGTCCGTCTGTCCGCCTGTGTGAAAGACTTTGGATCGATTTTTAACCCTTTTTCCGTGATCCAATCGAGCTGAATTTTTGCAGGCAGACTCGTGGAAATGTCTGTATCACGTCAAATTAAAATCTATTTTTTTAAAAAATTTGACGTAATACAGACATTTCCAGCTCGATTGGATCACGGAAAAATGTTTAAAAATCGATCCAAAGTCTTTCACACAGGCGGACAGACGGACAAAAACAATTCTGACGTGTACATGAAAATCGCTGATACACGTGTATTTTTATTTTTTCTCCCCTTTCCGTCCGAACAAATATATTTGGTTCATAGGACATAAAAAAGCTCGTTTTTGTAGCGCGGTATTATAAAAGTGATTACAAAAAAATAACAAGAAAAATTTAATAAAATATCTGTATTGACTTGGCTTTTTGGTAAGTAGTTAACTGCTTTAAAGCACTTTGGTAACTACTTACCCTTTAGATGCTTAAGGCCTTGTTCATAAAAAATATCAAAGGTTTATAAAACGAATTTATTATTATTAAAACATTATAAAAGTGTTATAAAAAACGTAGGTTGTATAAAAATAATTACTTACTTTTCAAGAACCATTTAGTGAAAAGTTAGTTCGTTATTTTTGGACATCCCTCGCAAAATTCTTTGGTTCCTTTTGTAAAATTTTAGATAGTATTTTGGCTTTTTTCTGAGTGCACCGGTAGACTAGCTGGTAGCGAGCTAGTCTATCAGTGCCGGGGTTGCGGGCTTGATTCCAGCCAGAAGCTCTGGCCTGACAAAAAAAAAAAATACTCAGCACATAATTTTGTAGCCAAAGTTTTAACTGGGTGGGTTACTCACCAAGTTTGTGTATTTTTGCTGCCAGAATATTTCCAAGGACGTCAACAAGTTTAAAAGCTTAGGGGTAAAAATAAGAGGAAGTCGTAGTAATTTGCTCATATCTCAGTCATTTATCAACGATCCGGCTGAATTTCAATGGCAAATATTTACAGAGCATATCGTTAACTAAAACCCAAAAGGCCCTGCCTAACATTTTGAAAATTTTACAGGAGAAGCAAAAATTATTTAAAATGATAAATCGGCTTAAACTGTTAATAATTTATGATAATTGACGATGTTGCATATTATAAAAAATGTTAATAAGGTCTTTTAGCGCGTATTATATAATCTTTTGTAGATAGGACCGTTTGTTTTTTGTTAACAAAATCTCTCATTTTGGTCAAAAGATTCCAAAATAAATAAATAAATTTATTGTGGAAATTTTTGTTAATGCAATACATCAGAATCAATAAAAAAAAAGTCGATTTTTAATTAGTTAGGGATATGTGATATGAATATAGGACAACCTAGCCCTCATTAGAACTGTCGTCTTCGAAAAAGCACTTTTACAGACAGACGGACGTCCTTAAAACAACTTTTTTACTCATATGTACATAAATAATAGGGTCTAGTGGTTGAAATTACAAACGGAATGACACACTTATATATGTATACTCTTTCCACCTGTGGTGAAGGGTATAAAAAACCCGCCACTTTAAGAAACATTTTATTTAAACAATAATACTTATTAATTATTTACTCATTAGATCTCTTTGTTATATGCACAGAAAAAATTTAAAATTGTCTCTTATCAACAAATTTATACTAAATTCATAGAATCAAGCAAACAATTTGTTGATTTTGCACGCATTACTAAAAAAATTTCAAGATTTTTTCAATCAATGATATGATTAATTTTAATTAAAACAAGTAAGAGTGCCGAATCTTTGATACCCTCTACCGACAGTTCAGATATTTCAGGATATCTATATACATATAGTTAATTATTCTTTATAAAAACGGATGTCAGTTCTGATATAAAAAAACGCAAATTTGGATAAATTTCAATACTGCAGTGAAATAACTTTAAGGGTTTACAGTGAATTTCAGAAGGCTGCTTGAAGTGGGATCTGCGGTAAATTATGGACCGTATATCACAAAATTGCATGACATTTTTTCTGGCCAAATGAAGCTAAGTTGGAACAAATGTAACCGCAATACCTGCTACGGTTTTAGGCGTATTTAGTTAATTTCCCAGAGTGGGCAAAATATGGGGCCTATGTTAAATTATTACGAATCACGAAATTAATTAATGCGATTTATTGTCCTATAAAACTGTGAAGTATTTATTAAATTTTATTCTGATAGCAGTGTTTATTACGGTTTTAGGCATTCTAAACTTTTTTCCGGGAGTTGGCTTTATATGGGGCCTTGGGTAAATTTAGGACCGATCTTCACGAAATTCAACAGTATGATTTTGAGTCGTATAACATTTTTATAACACCATTTATGTTATTTTTGTAACAAATTTATAAATTTTTTAAGGTGTTGGTTACACATTTTGATTCATAACTCTAATGCTACTCAACCGATTTTGGTGGACTTCAATCCCAATCTGCTTAGGATAACTACAAACAATTTGACACCAAGATTGATCTTTTCTTTTGAGTTTTTCGAAAGTTAGCGTGTTTTCAATAGACAGATGGACATACAGACGGACATGGCTAAATCGACTTTTAATAACTTAAGGAACTTTAATTCCTGAGACGATATATACTTTATGGGGTCTGAGATAAGTAATTAATACTACTACTAGTTGTGGTGAGAGTATAAAAAGGATAAAATATCTTTGCCGTTTCAAACAATGACAATTCCCAATAACAATTTTACAAGTTTAAATAATTTTTTTTATTTTAAATGAAAAAATCAATTAAGTTTTTTTGGTTTTTAATTAAAAATTTATTTCAAAACATTATTAATTGAAATTATATTTTTTTAATTTTTTTTCAACAAAAAAAATAATTGATTCAAATTGGAATCCTTTTTAAACAATTGTTTTAATTGATAAAAGAAAAATGTACATTATTTCTGTGTAGTTAAATATTTTATTTGGATTATTTCTTAATTTTAGAGAGCACTGTGCCCATGTTCTGTAACTCTCGTGTAGAATAGAACAAAAATGCCATATATTGAAACAAACAGCTGTTTTTCTCACTAAACTGTGTCTGTAACTTTTTTTGACGAGTACAAGCTGTCACGCAAGGAAATTACTCGCCAGTTAACAGAAAAAGTGTGTCTGTAACATTTTGGTGAGAAAAGTTCCCGCTTTGGACTGTCAAAAAAACTCACGAATAAAAATGGGGCGAGAAAAAATTTTAACACTAAAAAACAACTAAAAATGCAAATTGCAAAGAATAATAATAATAAAATTATGTTCTTGGCCCTTTTTTTATTGTTTTATTATTTTCTTTTACCATTTTTATAAAATATACGAATTTTTTCAAAGCTCGTTTACAAACAACAAACTTTAAAGTCGCACTTTACATTATTTGGCTTGACCGTCGTTAAAAATTTTTCAATTTTAGTAAATTTTGGTCGCCGTTAACTATATGTGTGACTGGCGACCTCAACGTCTGCAATGTCACATCGGCTTCGAGTGCAATGTTATGACTTTTATAACGTAACGACGTAATCTCTTTTGATAGTTTTCGACATAAGTTACAGACACACTTTTTTCTCACTTTTCGAGAAACGATGGAATATTTTGTTTCACATCTTTTCGATGCGAGAAGTTCTCACTTAAGTTACAGAACATGGGTACTGGTTTTTGAAGGTGCTCCGACTCCGGAAAAAAAGCGTGAATCTTTAGAACGTGGAAAGCAACAACAAAATTAGAAAATATTTATGACTTTCTTTTACTTTTGTGTTCTTTTATAATATTGAACTTAGAAACACAATATTCTATGTGCAAGGTCCTGAGTGAATAGCAACCTATAAGATAAAAAAAAGGTTGGAACTTTTTTGTTTAAGCCTAGAAACATAAATTTGGGCCTATAAAAAAAATAGCGGGTTAAATGTATTTAAGATATTTTATTTATTTTTGTTAAATTAGTCATCAGCATTTTTCAATTAAGTATGATGACCACTAGTGCAATGACACTATGTGCAAGCGTCAGCACATACAGCGGCTATTGAACGTTGTTAAACGTGGGAAAATATTTAATTCAATTATGCTGCTTGATAATTGATTTTTAGTATATAAGCTAGTATAGTTTAGTATATATTTTTATGCTCGTTTATATCGACATAAGTGAAGAAAACTTAAAATTCTTTTACAACATGCAGCAAGTATAACCAGTACGACTCAGAAGTATATCTCGGGCTACTTACAATAAATAAGAATAAAATCACTACGTGTTTTTTGTTCGGATCCTGCCGAACAGACATCACTACAATAGGCTATGTGAAGGTAGTAGTAGTAGGGAGTAGTGCTTGTGAACATTCGACTTTTATTTATTTATGTTAAAAGTAAGAGGAAAGACTTCAGCAAGAAGGTTATTCCACATAGGAACAGTCTGGCCAAAAAACGAATTTTCCCTGTAATGCGTTGTACGATTCACCTGCCGATCGACCACAAAAGGATGGGCTCCCGAGGAAAAACGTGTATTACGAACAAACGTACGGATTTCGGGAACCAGATCCCTAATTTCGTCAGAACACATCCCATTGTGGTAACGACAAAACAAGCATATACAACACATATTGCGACGGTGATCAAGGAAGCCACTAGAATTTTATACCCTACTGTCACCAATAAGAATCTTCGGCCTCTCCTGCACGAGGTCAAGAAGCTCCAAAATAGACTTTCAAGCACCGGCCCACACATGAGAGTTATATTTTATTTGTAACTTTAATTACTAACTTTTGTTAAGTATCTGCACAATCACCTTGTTAATCATACTAAGAAGTGTAATTCCTCTCCAGTTTTAACGTTATGTGGGATCCCCTTTTTTGGTAAGTTTATGATTACGCCTTCAGCACGTTACACTGGAAGAAGTTCGGTACAACAGAATTTTCTTACAATTTGCAGCGGGTCGCCGAGCATCAGTTGCAAGTATCACTGAAGAAATATTGTCTATATCAGGCGATTTGTTTTTCTTAACATACATATTTGACTAATTCGCATATCTCAGAAATATCTGGGTAATTGGTGGGGAAATTTGTGTTCATTGGATGCGATCTACAGCAGCATATCGATTGTTGTGTGGAAGCCAGGGCTGTGGAGTCGGAGTTGAGGTTTTTGTACCGGAGTCGGAGTCGTAGTACCCACAAAAACTCGCGACTCCGACTCCAAAGTTTTTCGGCATAAAAAATTTAAAAAAAAATTTTACAAAACAAAAATTATTCGAAATTGACGATGCAATATTTCAAATATCGCTTTGAAATTTTTGAGAATCATTTTTATGCTATGTTTAAGCATTTAAAAGCTAATGCATTAAAAAAGTTAGAGTGCTATATTCGGATGTACCGAATCTTTGACACCCTCCACAGGGCAGTTAGAATATATGAGAGCTATAAATTATTAAATAATCTTTATAAAACGGACGTCAGCATAAAAATTGATCATGATCCGTAACAGCTTATGCCGAACTAAAATGATTTTCAGGAGGGACATTTATATTATCCCATGGCAGCCTTGCCATTTATCAAGTTTTCCCTTTTTTGCAAGTTTTTTTAAAAGAATCATAATTTAAAATTGGCAGTATATTGGATACAAATATTAAGTGATGTTTTCATGTTATTAAATGTCTTGTATTTGCTCTGTTCTTTATTATTTTAATTGTGTTAACTTCTTCGTAAAGATCCCAAATTTTTTTTTAGATTCTTAAATATCTTTAGCACTAGATTCATATAAGTTGTCTGAAGCTAATGTAATAGATCTTGGAGTTTATTCTTTAACGTTTTATGTTGCAATTTTTAATGATCTGTTAAAAAAGTTTGATTTTTATAACGACTTTCTTAAACACGTCAAAGACCTTGCATCTTTTTATGTGTTAAGAGGTAACCAATTGAGTATTTCTCAATTATGTGCTACCCAGTAAAAACTTCGCCTACAAAATAATGTGTTGAGTAATCAGAAAAACATAAAAGCACAACTTACAATTCTACTGAAAGAACCAATGAATTTTACAAAGGATGTCCCAAAATTAACGCTTTTTAAAGTAAGTCATTATTTTTTTACCTACACACGTCCAGAAAAAAAAATTATAGAAGTTGTTTTTAGGAACATAATTAATAGAAAGTGCATACGCGAGGGTGTATTCAAAATGAAAACATTTTTAGATTTAATTTTTATATACATATTTTTAAATAAAATGAATTCTATATACTTTTTTCATTTAATTATTTAACAGCAACATAAAAATCCTTACAACGTGTTTTAATTTTTTCTTTTAAAAATGTTGGCACTTTTGTAAAAAAAGTTTTTTTTCAGAAATAAGAGGTTTTTTTTAAAAAAATAAATTATGGACTGATCACCACGAGATCCTGTATAGTGATTTCCGTTATTAAAAAACTTAATGGAACAAATTTCAACACAGTAGTGAAATTTGTTTCAGGGCTTAAAGTGCTTTTCAGAAAGCTGCTTAATTCGGGATCTTAGGTAAATATGGACCGATAATCAGAAAATTGCATGGTACTATTTCTAGCCATATGAACAAAAATTGGACCAAATTATACAATATCTTTAGCTGCTACGGTTTTAGGTATTTAAATAATTTCTAAAGTGAGCATTATATGGGGCATTATATAGAAAATTATGGACCGATCTTCTAGAAATTTTTTTAGCGTTAAAGTGCCAAATTACATTACAATAGCATTAGTTATTACCTTTTTAAACCCATAACGAGATTGTTTGTTGTGCATGTTTCCAAAAGCAATTCACCATTCTCTGTCAGCTGCCCTAACCCATGTTTTCTCATTGTTCTCTATACGCTAGTATTGTCTGCTCCAATTTTTAGCACTTGTATTTGTTTTTTAATCAACGTGCCTCGTTTATTTATTAATGTGCACGCATACTTTAAGTATAAAACGTTAATAAAATATTAATATGAACTAAATTTAAAAAAAAAAATAAAACAAATAAAAAAATATGTCTTGTTTGTTTATTAATGTATTTAAAATACATACGTAATTTTTTGTCTTTATACCCTTCACCGAAGGTAAAATGGTATATATAATTAGTCATTTGGTTTGTCATTTCTACAATATTGATATTAGACCGTAGAAAGTGTATCTATTCTGGTTCCATATAAATAGCAAACTTAATTTAACGGTATCTGTCTTTCTGATGAAATTGGTTTCCGGAGACCCCATATATGACCGACTAGTTTGTTTTATACTTACACAACATAAAGTTTGGAATTGTTTGCTACTGCAATGCAGTCTGATCGCACCTCAAATGGCTTATTATTATATTCATAAATCCCTTCTTATTGTTTTTTATGTACATACATATGTATACCTGGAGAACGCCAAGAGCCAAGGTTTCCAAATTAGGTACAACGATCTTGGCTATCAATACACTGCACTCTACAAATTGTGGGCGGTATTGAGGAATTGGGCGTGGCACTTTGTGATTTTAATTTAATAACGTTTAGTTTCTTCAATAAAACACGATTAGGGGAGACTGGAGCAGCTTCGTTACTAAGGTACATTCGTCAATGACGTTTTCGATATGATGCACTTATTTTACATCACTAACTATTTATTTAAATGTATCGAAAATCAAAATAAAAAACTCCCGCAAAGTTTGTCATCTCTAGCTTACCAACTGAAAAAGCTACACGTGTTTAAGTGTTTTTACAAGTGTTTTTGTAATATTTTGATTCTATTTCGTAAGTATTTTGTATTTGAAAATTATCAATATATAAAATAAAAATGAAGAATAAAAGAAAAAAAAAAAAATAGTGTAAATAGTGCTTTCGGGGAAGATTCGGCATTTTCAATTGGGGCACATTCGGCCTAGTCAAACTTGGTCGATATAGTAACAAGCCAATTTATCAAGTTACTGAGATTACTTAAACTCTTGACGACTGCATCTCAATAATAAACTTGCTTCGGCTGCTTGATATCTTTTTGATCTCTATTTGTTAAGCCTGAAAATTTAAATATTTCGCTAGTTCTATGGGCCGAAATAAAACTTAAGTTACTAATTCCAAGAAATGTGTTTATTTTTCATTAACGGTATCCATCTAATAAAAAAGGCTTAATCCGTTAATAACTGGCAACTAATTTTATTTTTTATGGAGTTTTTAATAAACAACTGCCTTAAAGAATATAGTCAAATGCCGAAGTTACCCCTTCGTGGGGCACATTCAGCGAAAATTACTTTTTTACTAATTCTCAAAAAAAAAAAATAACAAATACTCAGTACATATTCATAAAATTTTGTACTTATATTTTATTATTCAATATCCAAGGACACCAACAAGCGATACAATTTTTAAATCTGTTGCATACATTCTTAGATTCAGGGCTTCAAAAAAAAGTGCCGAAGCTGCCCCAGTCTCCCCTACTGCACATTTGAAATTATTAATTTTTCGCTTAGGCTAGTTAAGTTTTTAGATAAAGTTAATTAATTAGAAAATGAAACTTCACTTTACATCAATAGTGGTGTTACGTTACAACTTTTCAACTTTGCTTCTTGATTTCAACTGAACAACTAGTCATTGATGGAAGAAAGTCCATCAATCTAATCGGTAACTCATCACTTTCAAATTCATTAAACAAAATAAAGCTGTCTCACTCTCCTGTCGTCTCAGAATTCCTCCGCAAAAACATAACCCTACACCCAAAACCGTTTGCCACAATTGGTTGTACGATCGGGCTCCAATTCCACATACATTATAGATTTCTGAATATCTGGACAACGGCAAGGGCCAAAGCTTCCAAATTATGTACAAGAATCTTGGTTATGAGTAGGGACGAGATTTTCATGCACTAAAAATTCGAAAATGTGCGCATAAAATATGCACTAAAAACTCCAAAATATGCCTTAAAAAATAAAAAAAGCACTAAAATCTTGAATATTTTCATTAAAAGGCGTTCAAAATAAAATAAAAAGTTCAGTCTAATATTTTTAAAACTTTGTTTAAATAACTAATTAAAATTTTTGTTTCCATAAACCAGTAAATACTTTTTTATATTATGAAAAGTAAGCCTTTGTCTGTTCGGCCGCAAAAAACTTTCTTACATGGAAAATGATCTCCCAACGTCAACCGAAGTTATAAGAGCATACTTGACGGATGCCAATTCATTTGGAGAATTCAAATCCCACATTTGATTCCAGATCAAAAATAGTTGAAATTTGTTTTATTTTTTGAAATCCTTAATTTTTTTGTAAAACATTTGGATTTTTTTTAATTGGTCGGGCTACTCTTCCTTCCAAATTGTTAATTTTACTTTCTGCTTATCAGTTAATTTGTCTTGAGTTGGCTTAAGTGAACAATTTTCCTTAATTTAGTTATTGTTGTACCAATATATCCGTAGTTGGAAAATACAATACAATTTACTTTTATTGTTATTTAAATTTAATATTCCTTTTACCTTTCTAATTGCATAAGCCACGGTAGCAACAAGTTCTTCAATAACATTTTTAAATTGCTCAAAATTTTTTGAATAGTATTCTACAGCATCTAGCCAGGTTAGTACTGACTGGGGTGATAAGGGTACCAAGGGATACTTTTCATTAAGAATTGCAACTCGTAAAGAAGCCTTTAAAAATATATTTTCCACGTATGAAACCAATCAATAAATACTATCGAATTGGCTTTTAACTTCCTCTAACCCTCAGTACCATCCAAGTTAATTTTTCAGTGTTTTCTCCCCACCAGTATAAGAAATTCAAACTTTAAAGTTTTTTCCCCAATTTATTTTTAATTAAGTTTTAGCATTAATTCAACAAAAGATGTTATTTAAGTTTTTATTCTTATTACTTTTAATTCATCGTTTTAATTTTAATATTTTACATTAGCAAATGATAAGAAAAAAAAATAAATTTAATGTTTTTAATTTTAGAACTTTTGACCTTCATAATGCTTTTAAAGACGCTAGGAGAAAAGTAAATTCAAAAATAAGATCTTCAAAATCATTATTTTATAAGGAAAAATTCGAATCGGCTGTTTGCTCGAAGAAGAAGTGGAGGGAAATTCGGAATATGGGAATTGTTAATGGTAATGCTAAAGATGATAACACGATTGATATTAACAAACTGAACTATGAATTTACCAATATTCCAATGCCAGAAGTAGATCCTAACTTTTATTACAATTCTTCTAATACCATGGATGGCAGTAATCATAATCCCAATGGTGCACTGTGCTTTAATTTTATACATTTCACACAAGAAGAAGTTTTAGGTTCTATTTTGAGTATAAAATCCCATTCTGTAGGATACGATGGAATTCACCCGAAGTTCATAAAGTTAATAATTACTTATACTCTTTTACATATAACACATTTTTTCAACTTCATTGTTACAACGTCTACTTTTCCATCAGCGTGGAAGCACGCAAAGATTATTCCTATACCTAAAGCTGATAGCACATATCGACCGATAGCTATATTACCCTTTTTATCTAAAGTCTTTGAACGTTTAATCCATACTCAAATGAACCACTTTTTACATGAAAATTCTCTGCTTACCGACAAGCAATCTGGTTTCAGACCTAAACACAGTTGCATTTCTGCCTTAATCGAAGTCTCAGAGGAGCTTAGAGCAAATGTGGATAACAGTATGGTATCGTTTCTAATTTTACTTGATCATTCTAAAGCATTTGACACAGTAGACCATTTAATTCTTTGTCAAAAACTTAGGCACATGTTCTATTTTTCGGAAACCGCCGTAAAGATGATTTATTCTTATTTGTGTGACAGAAGCCAATCTGTGTATCATGGGACGGATGAGTCTTATAGTTGCTCAACTCCGAGAGGTGTACCACAGGGTTCCATACTTGGTCCACTATTATATGTATTATATTCTAATGACTTACCTTCTCGACTCAGTTTTTGTGGAATACATATGTATGCAGATGATGTACAACTTTTTATTAGTTGTGAACCGTCTGATATCAATAATTGCATTAACCGGATCAATAATGACCTAGATAGTGTTAAAGAATGGGATTCAGCCAATGGACTCTCCATAAATGCAAGTAAATCAAAAGCTATGATAATTGGAAAGACCGAATCGTTGCCAACTATTTTACCACCAATTCTGATCGGAGAATCTATAATCACAATAGATGAAACTGCCAAAAATTTAGGTGTAATATTCAATAGGAAACTAGACTGGTCTACACAGAAAAAATTATTGCCGAATTATTTTCAAACAACCGCTTGTTTGAAAATTTTTTTAATTTCTATAAATATTTTTACTGATTCAATCAATATTTTTGTTTGATTTTTATTTAACCAACAAAAATGTGGACAACTCTTCAAAAATAAAATAAACGCGTTATTGGTGTCAAGTTTTCATAATTTTGTATGAAATATTTAACGCTCTTTAATGTTGTCGTCTTTTTGCATTTTTTTATTTGATCGTAAGCAACACTTCTTTATGTGAAATATAAGAACAACAACAAAAAACACACACAGTCTATTTTTGGACGCTTTAAAAAAGTGCAACTATAAGAAAAACAATAGCAGTCACGACATTATAAGAAACAAAATCCCGTATTCAATTTTTTAAAACTGTTTGGTTAAATACATCAAATACAAAAATAGAATGATGACGAAAAACATATCGAGTCGGTCTGCTGCCGTTTTTGGTTACATTTCTTCTTTAGCAAAGGAAAGGATACAGCAACAGAGAGTGATAAAGAAAAACATTGTGTTGTGTGTATAAATAAGACTTCGTTCAAAAATTATTCCAACAAAAAAATGTGTTTCAAAGCCAGTCGGCGGCTCTGCTTTGCCGTCACCTTCTCATACAGTGCTTACTTGTGTGCGCGTCATTGCTTGTGCAAAAACTTTTTTTTTTTTTTGATTTTGAATTTCAGTAAACTTTTTGTTTGATTCAGTTAAATTATTTGTTTGAAAAAATTAGTGTTTTTTTTCAGTAAACAAAATGCAAATAAATTGTTTGAATATGCAAATTTGTTTGTAGGACCGATTTCAGACAAAAAATTGTTTGATTCTACAAATTTTTTGTTTGAATTGGAAAAATAATTTTTTCTGTGTAATCACATAAATGTTATATGTGGCAAAACATATGCGATGTTAAGAAACCTTTGGATGTCGCAACATTATACACCTTTTGATATTCGAATGTTACTAGCTAAAACATATTTATTGCCAACGCTTTTGTACGGCTGTGAACTATTCGCTAACTGTGATACATTAAGTATGAAAAGGCTTAATGTAACGTACAATAATATTGCCAGATATGTTTTTGGCCGCAGTAGGCGAAGCAGAATCTCACAGTACTCTAGACAAATATGTAATATACCATTTGATAGCCTGTTAAAGCTTCGAACACTATTATTTTTTCATAAGGTGATTTACGCCAAACAGCCTAAATACCTATACAATAGAATAATCTTCTCAAGGTCTGACCGAGGAAACAAAGTAAATACCTTTCGCATTAGAAAAGATATGTATATCGAAAAGACATTTTTTCTACACTGCTATCAATCTTTGGCGCCAACTTCCTTCTAATATTCAAATCATTAGCAATGCAAAGCATTTCAAAATTGCAATATTAAATCGTTTAGGATAACAACATTTATATAGCTTTTACATACATAATGTTTTAACTTTTATTTATTTAATTTAAAAATCATAATTTTTTAATATCATTTAATATTATCAATTCTATCTAATTTAAATTTCTTTTATTTCTTAAAATTAGTATTAAGTGATTTTATTTTTTTTACCAACAAAAATCATATTGTGCCACTATCTCCCCAGTACTATTAGATAAGACTAGTTCTTGTTGTACTGTATTGATTAAATAAATAAATAAAATAAATTTGCTTTTTAATTTTCTACTATGTAGAATTTTGTTTCCAATTTCAGTCTTTTTCAATTCATATTTTAAGTTTTTCTACTACGTAATTTATAAATTAGACTTTAAATTAAATTAAATTAAATGTTTCTATTTCACTGTTCCGTTAATTTTATTTAAATTTGAAGGTTATTATTAATTTACAGCCGTATTCATAAAAACTTATTGATGATTAATTGACCGTTTTTAAGCAAAAATTGCTAAAGTTGTATTCATAAGCGAAAAATAGTCTATTGAACCTTTAATAAACCATTCATAAAGTAAGAAAATTTATTGTTGGATTTGCCCTTCTTTAAACCAAAAATAAAATGACATTTTAAAAGGTGTTTGCATTTTATGATATTATTTTTGTGAATTATGTTGAAAAATAATGACAAAAATGTTTTATTTATTACAACGGACATGTTAAATACATTTTACAAACTTTTTTTTTATTTTAGACAGCCAATTTAAAGTTATATTGATAATTATTTAAAAAAAAATTTATATGATTTAAATGAATATGTTCAGGGGCGAATGCATATGTTCTCTTTAATTATTTATTAAATTATTGCAACTAGTTGTTTTTTTTTTGTTTAAAACAACAAATTATTGTTCAAAAATATAAAAAAAAAATAAAATAAACAAATCATAATAATAGTGATGTTAATAAAAAGTAAACAAACTTTTTATTCGACTACTTTCTTATCGTATAATTAAAAAAGGTTCAAACAAAAGTTTTTATGATACCTTTCGGAAACATTTTGTTCAGAAACTAAAATAATATGTAGTTTTATTTGATAAGAATAATTTTGAAGGTCTACAACTAAAAAAAAATTATACAAAAAAATTAAATATAGAATATCATGCAAACCGAATAGAAGTTTCGTGCATCACTAACAATAAAATGGCAGCCAAATATAAAGAAAGTTTCCATACTTAAACAGAAAATCGCTGCAAGCAGTTAATAGTAAAAAAGCTGTTATTGTACGTTTATGAATAGAAATTTTTATAAGAGGTTTATAAGACAAAAAGCGTTTAATAGTTATTACATACTATAAGCTTAAAATAGGAACTTCTTATGAATATGGCTGTTAAATTTTAATAGTTTCATTACTTTAAAATTTTTAGTCTTCGACTATTTCTTTTTCTACTATGAAAAATTTAACTTTTTATTTAAATATTTTTACACAATTTTTATTTTTATTATTTTTCTTGTTTTTATCTTAAGATTAGTCTAGTATAATTTTTTAATTTAAAATTTTTTATGTTGAAATTTAGTTTAACTTTTTTTCAAATTCTTCTAAAGTTAAAGGTTTGAAATTTAATCGATGTGTTGAATTTTTATAAAAGTTTTAGAGAACGTCTTTTAATAAGCGGTACCCAGATCAGACTGAAAACTACTTTTTTTTGGAAGGAAAAATTACAATGAATATTTTTACTAAATACTTAAAGACTAAAGGGACACGAAAAAATTGCAATGAAAAGAGATCAATAAAATTACTTAACAATTTCTTTGCTTGGTAACAATTAAAATTACACAGAAAAAATTCTCCAAAATGTTTCACCAATTAAAGCATTAATCAAAAATAAAATCAGTTTTAATTAAAAATTTAATCAAGTGAATTAAACGTTTAATCAAGTGAATTAAACGTTTAATTAATACTATTAACTGGTTTAATTGATACTGTTAATTTGTTTACTGGTGCAAATTTAATTAATTTTTTAATTAATATCAAAAATTTTTTAATTGAAATCAATTTTTATTTTTTTCTGTGTATGAATGAAAAAGAAAGGACAGAAAAAGTATTTTAGTAACTTTGACGTGGTGAAAAGACGGGATCAATGAAATTATTTTACAATCAGCGCTGCCACAACAAATACAATTTTTACAACCAAAATTTTTGAAAAAGTTACCAAATGTAAAAAATATAACCAAATTTAAGGCCAATTTCACCAAGTTCGGTTATAATTAACTACCGGTTATAGCTGTCAAAACATATTGGTAACTGGAACTTTAATTGAAAGTTAGTTTTAACCGAACTTGATGAAATTGGTCGTTAAAGTGCTTTTTATTAATTGAGAAAATCATTAAAATCATTGTAATACATTGTAACACAGAGGTTATTTGCACTTTATAGTAAAACAATAATTATAAATCAAAAAAACAAAACAAGAAATGTAATTCTTTTACATATTAAAAAAATAACGTGAAACTTAATTAAAAGTTTTTATTTATTTGAGACTGTTTTCGTAAAAATTTATTTTTTTTTGGCGCCCTATGCTCCAGTGGGAGTAAGAGGAATATATAAAAAAAAATAAATTAAATATTTTTTAATATGCCAGTTATAAATAACAACAAACTTGGCGATATGCGAAATGCAGTTTATGTAAATAGTTTTTAATTAACATATATCTAAGATATTATAAAAACTTTTTTCTCTTTTGTGTAAATTTTATTTCAAATTTATGATTCTTATTATAAAAAAAATGTTTCAAAATTGCTCTAATACATATATCAAATATTTTGTAAATCATTGTAAAATATTACTGCCTTTCGCCTTTCGTGACGTACATTCAACGGGGAAAAAGAATATGACTGACAGTCAAAAGTTTTTTTTTTACCAAATAATTATCTTAAAAAACATTAAATAAATATGCATACCGACAAGTTATAAACAGTAAAATTTCAAATTTCTTTAAACTTACAGCCATTTCTTAAAGAAAATTCCATAAGTTTTTAAATTACATTGATTTATCTTTAAAATTCCTACGTGTATTTCTAAATTCAGAACCTTGAACTAATTTTCAAGTTTTTAAAAACACTAAAACGACTGTTGTGTAATTCTTCAGTAATTTTCTACAATCGATTCCGGATGATCTTATGCAGTTCCTACTTTAACCCATTTACGCCCGCTGTGCCAATTTGGGAACACTTCATTATTTCCGGCTTATGACAAAGTTTTTGACATTATTCAATATATGTTTACCTTATTGATAAACTAAAATTTCAGAAATTTCTATAACATCAAAAAAAATTTTTTTTTAAATTTTTTTTTTTAGTGACCGTAGTGCCAATTTGGGTACACCTCTTTAATTCCAAAAAAAAAAAAAAAAAAAAATTTTTTTTTTTGTTTTTTGTTTATATGTAATGAATTAAATAATAAAATAAACAATATTTTATTTTTTGTCCGGTAGTTTTTGTTTGGGCTTAAATGGGTTAAGTACTAATTATCTTTACTTCTCTTAAAATCAAGAAAAACTACGCTCATTTAAAAAAAATTAATTGAAAATCTCCATTGATTAAAACTTCATTTGTTTACGATTTCAGATCATGGCGTTTTTAATATAAAAATCACAAATAGCAATATTTTCTTAGCAAAAATCTTCAAAAAGTTATTTGGTTGCTGTTTTGAAAGGGATTATAAAAAACTTTCGTTCATTGGCAACAAATAATGAAAAAATCGCAGTACACAGTACAAATTATTGGAGCTCGTAAATAATTGTACCAATAAAAACATATTCGTTTGTAATTATTATTGTTTTAGAAAAAAGTAACCAAAATGAAAAAAATATTCACATCTCCACATTGAAAAAAAATATAACCAATTTTGGTTAGAAATTACCAAAAACGGCAGCTCTGTTTACAATTGCTTTGTGCAGTGACAATTAAAAGTATGAAAAGAAGGAGAGAACAAATTTTTTACAAACGTTAAAGTAGCAACAAAACAGTAATAATAATATGAATGGAGAGAAGCGTAGTAACAAGGTAATAAAAAAGTTCATTCATTAACCCATTCGTTAACTTCCATAAGCCAAGAGTGTAACATGTGAACCGTTTTGGATTAAATATTTTAAGCCCATTGGCAGCCTAAAAATGCATCGGTTAAAAGTAGAAGGATCTTCTGTCTAAATTTTGAAATTCTTTTTCCAAAAAAAATTTATTTATTGATCTAAAAAATTTTTTGGAAGACTTTTTTGTTTATTTGGAAACTTTTTGTAGAAATTTATTTTATAATATGGAAATTTAAAAAATATATGACTCAAAATGGTGAAATATGCAAAAATATGCATTTAAAACCAAAATATGCAAAACAATGCATTTTCATAAAAATATGCAACAATATGCAAAAACAAATCGATGCCATTTTAACGCAAATTTAATGATTCGGAAAGATAATTGGTCGACATCGGTCTTAGACTATCGACAAAAAACATGCATTTGCTCGGAAATCGCATCCCTAGTTATGAGTAAACAACATCCGACAAAATGTAGGCGCGAGTGCAGAAGTCAGTGTAACACAATATAGATTTTTTTTCTGAAAACCGGTATGTTAAAAATTGTAAAACTCTGGTTCATATCGCACCGGTATCAGCACATACAATCAAAGCTTCCCAACTAGGCGCAAGAAATTTTATCCACTTAGCTTGTTTTGTATGGACCCTATCGTACCAACGCCCTAAACTCCGGGGGAAATTTGCATGGAGGACAGGTGCAATAATATATCGATTTGGCTTTATATTCCTTATATATAAGAAATAGTTGAGCTAAATTTGGTTCTCCTAGCTCATATGGTATGGCTGCTACTGTGCTAAAACTATTTTTTTAGTAAAAAAAAAAACTAAGTTAAGTATTTGTATATAGCTACGTCATTTCCCAGGAAAAACTTCGCTTACTTTTTAAAAATGAAGAACTTCTTTCACTCATTATTTAGTTGCTTTTTCGCTAATATTTGCGTATCATAGCAGCTATAGACACTATCATAATGAATAAAATAATCCCTAAGAACGTAATGACTTACACCGCGTTACACACATTCTGTCCTATGAACCAAATATACTTTTTCGGAAAGGGGAGAAAAAATAAAAAAACACGTGTATCGGCGATTTTCATGTACACGTCAGAATTTTTTATGTCCGTCTGTCCGCCTGTTTGAAAGACTTTGGATCGATTTTTAACCCTTTTTTCGTGATCCAATCGAGCTGGATTTTTGCAGGCAGACTCGTGAAAATGTCTGTATCACGTCAAATTTTTAAAAAAATAGATTTTTATCAATTCTCAGATTTTCCTGAATTTTTTTTGGAAAAAAAATATTTTTTTTTCACTTTTTTCAGCATAACTTGAAGGGACTCCAAATTTTTAAACTACTAAAGCGTTAAGAAAAAAAGAATTTGTTTTTCGACCCATCCTACTCCATATATTTGTAGTTTATCAATAGTAACTTTCTAACACTAAACTGTTTTTGACTTTTACAACACTTACAACTGGTGTTCAATAGTAGTTGAATAGTAGGCGTATACTGTTGGTCTATTTGTCGCGATACTGACACAAATGCTTTAAAACGCAAAAATAAAAGACCTAAGTTTCTTTAAAGCATTGAAATTTTGAATGTAACAATTTTTAATTTTAATATAACAAAATTAATAAAAAAATTCGATTTTTTAACGAACTGAAACCGTTACAAAAAAACCGATAACCATTTAAAAAAAAAAAAAAATTCAGGAAAATCTGAGAATTGATAAAAATCTATTTTTTAACAAAATTGACGTAATACAGAAATTTCCAGCTCGATTGGATCACGGAAAAAGGTTTAAAAATCGATCCAAAGTCTTTCACACAGGCGGACAGACGGACAAAAACAATTCTGACGTGTACATGAAAATCGCTGATACACGTGTATTTTTATTTTTTCTCCCCTTTCCGTCCGAACAAATATATTTGGTTCATAGGACATAAAAAAGCTCGTTTTTGTAGCGCGGTATTATAAAAGTGATTACAAAAAAATAACAAGAAAAATTTAATAAAATATCTGTATTGACTTGGCTTTTTGGTAAGTAGTTAAATGCTTTAAAGCACTTTGGTAACTACTTACCCTTTAGATGCTTAAGGCCTTGTTCATAAAAAATATCAAAGGTTTATAAAACGAATTTATTATTATTAAAACATTATAAAAGTGTTATAAAAAACGTAGGTTGTATAAAAATAATTACTTACTTTTCAAGAACCATTTAGTGAAAAGTTAGTTCGTTATTTTTGGACATCCCTCGCAAAATTCTTTGGTTCCTTTCGTAAAATTTTAGATAGTATTTTGGCTGAGTGCACCGGTAGACTAGCTGGTAGCGAGCTAGTCTTTCAGTGCCTGGGTTGCGGGCTTGATTCCAGCCAGAAGCTCTGGCCTGACAAAAAAAAAAAAAAAATACTCAGCACATAATTTTGTAGCCAAAGTTTTAACTGGGTGGGTTACTCACCAAGTTTGTGTATTTTTGCTGCCAGAATATTTCCAAGGACGTCAACAAGTTAAAAAGCTTAGGGGTAAAAATAAGAGGAAGTCGTAGTAATTTGCTCATATCTCAGTCATTTATCAACGATCCGGCTGAATTTCAATGGCAAATATTTACAGAGCATATCTTCAACTAAAACCCAAAAGGCCCTGCCTAACATTTTGAAAATTTTACAGGAGAAGCAAAAATTATTTAAAATGATAAATCGGCTTAAACTGTTAATAATTTATGATAATTGACGATGTTGCATATTATAAAAAATTTTAATAAGGTATTTTAGCGCGTATCATATAATCTTTTGTAGATAGGACCTTTTGTTTTTTGTTAACAAAATCTCTCATTTTGGTCGAAAGATTCCAAAATAAATAAATAAATTTATTGTGGAAATTTTTGTTAATGCAATACATCAGAATCAATAAAAAAAAAGTCGATTTTTAATTAGTTAGGGATATGTGATATGAATATAGGACAACCTAGCCCTCATTAGAACTGTCGTCTTCGAAAAAGCACTTTTACAGACAGACGGACGTCCTTAAAACAACTTTTTTACTCATATGTACATAAATAATAGGGTCTAGTGGTAGAAATTACAAACGGAATGACACACTTATATATGTATACTCTTTCCACCTGTGGTGAAGGGTATAAAAAACCCGCCACTTTAAGAAACATTTTATTTAAACAATAATACTTATTAATTATTTACTCATTAGATCTCTTTGTTATATGCACAGAAAAAATTTAAAATTGTCTCTTATCAACAAATTTATACTAAATTCATAGAATCAAGCAAACAATTTGTTGATTTTGCACGCATTACTAAAAAAATTTCAAGATTTTTTCAATCAATGATATGATTAATTTTAATTAAAACAAGTAAGAGTGCCGAATCTTTGATACCCTCTACCGACAGTTCAGATATTTCAGGATATCTATATACATATAGTTAATTATTCTTTATAAAAACGGATGTCAGTTCTGATATAAAAAAACGCAAATTTGGATAAATTTCAATACTGCAGTGAAATAACTTTAAGGGTTTACAGTGAATTTCAGAAGGCTGCTTGAAGTGGGATCTGCGGTAAATTATGGACCGTATATCACAAAATTGCATGACATTTTTTCTGGCCAAATGAAGCTAAGTTGGAACAAATGTAACCGCAATACCTGCTACGGTTTTAGGCGTATTTAGTTAATTTCCCAGAGTGGGCAAAATATGGGGCCTATGTTAAATTATTACGAATCACGAAATTAATTAATGCGATTTATTGTCCTATAAAACTGTGAAGTATTTATTAAATTTTATTCTGATAGCAGTGTTTATTACGGTTTTAGGCATTCTAAACTTTTTTCCGGGAGTTGGCTTTATATGGGGCCTTGGGTAAATTTAGGACCGATCTTCACGAAATTCAACAGTATGATTTTGAGTCGTATAACATTTTTATAACACCATTTATGTTATTTTTGTAACAAATTTATAAATTTTTTAAGGTGTTGGTTACACATTTTGATTCATAACTCTAATGCTACTCAACCGATTTTGGTGGACTTCAATCCCAATCTGCTTAGGATAACTACAAACAATTTGACACCAAGATTGATCTTTTCTTTTGAGTTTTTCGAAAGTTAGCGTGTTTTCAATAGACAGATGGACATACAGACGGACATGGCTAAATCGACTTATAATAACTTAAGGAACTTTAATTCCTGAGACGATATATACTTTATGGGGTCTGAGATAAGTAATTAATACTACTACTAGTTGTGGTGTGAGTATAAAAAGGATAAAATATCTTTGCCGTTTCAAACAATGACAATTCCCAATAACAATTTTACAAGTTTAAATAATTTTTTTTATTTTAAATGAAAAAATCAATTAAGTTTTTTTGGTTTTTAATTAAAAATTTATTTCAAAACATTATTAATTGAAATTATATTTTTTTAATTTTTTTTCAACAAAAAAAATAACTGATTCAAATTGGAATCCTTTTTAAACAATTGTTTTAATTGATAAAAGAAAAATGTACATTATTTCTGTGTAGTTAAATATTTTATTTGGATTATTTCTTAATTTTAGAGAGCACTGGTTTTTGAAGGTGCTCCGACTCCGGAAAAAAAGCGTCAATCTTTAGAACGTGGAAGCAACAACAAAATTAGAAAATATTTATGACTTTCTTTTACTTTTGTGTTCTTTTATAATATTGAACTTAGAAACACAATATTCTATGTGCAAGGTCCTGAGTGAATAGCAACCTATAAGATAAAAAAAAGGTTGGAACTTTTTTGTTTAAGCCTAGAAACATAAATTTGGGCCTATAAAAAAAATAGCGGGTTAAATGTATTTAAGATATTTTATTTATTTTTGTTAAATTAGTCATCAGCATTTTTCAATTAAGTATGATGACCACTAGTGCAATGACACTATGTGCAAGGGTCAGCACATACAACGGCTATTGAACGTTGTTAAACGTGGGAAAATATTTTATTCAATTATGCTGCTTGATAATTGATTTTTAGTATATAAGCTAGTATAGTTTAGTATATATTTTTATGCTCGTTTATATCGACATAAGTGAAGAAAACTTAAAATTCTTTTACAACATGGAGCAAGTATAACCAGTACGACTCAGAAGTATATCTCGGGCTACTTACAATAAATAAGAATAAAATCACTACGTGTTTTTTGTTCGGATCCTGCCGAACAGACATCACTACAATAGGCTATGTGAAGGTAGTAGTAGTAGGGAGTAGTGCTTGTGAACATTCGACTTTTATTTATTTATGTTAAAAGTAAGAGGAAAGACTTCAGCAAGAAGGTTATTCCACATAGGAACAGTCTGGCCAAAAAACGAATTTTCCCTGTAATGCGTTGTACGATTCACCTGCCGATCGACCACAAAAGGATGGGCTCCCGAGGAAAAACGTGTATTACGAACAAACGTACGGATTTCGGGAACCAGATCCCTAATTTCGTCAGAACACATCCCATTGTGGTAACGACAAAACAAGCATATACAACACATATTGCGACGGTGATCAAGGAAGCCACTAGAATTTTATACCCTACTGTCACCAATAAGAATCTTCGGCCTCTCCTGCACGAGGTCAAGAAGCTCCAAAATAGACTTTCAAGCACCGGCCCACACATGAGAGTTATATTCTATTTGTAACTTTAATTACTAACTTTTGTTAAGTATCTGCACAATCACCTTGTTAATCATACTAAGAAGTGTAATTCCTCTCCAGTTTTAACGTTCTGTGGGATCCCCTTTTTTGGTAAGTTTATGATTACGCCTTCAGCACGTTACTCTGGAAGAAGTTCGGTACAACAGAATTTTCTTACAATTTGCAGCGGGTCGCCGAGCATCAGTTGCAAGTATCACTGAAGAAATATTGTCTATATCAGGCGATTTGTTTTTCTTAACATACATATTTGACTAATTCGCATATCTCAGAAATATCTGGGTAATTGGTGGGGAAATTTGTGTTCATTGGATGCGATCTACAGCAGCATATCGATTGTTGTGTGGAAGCCAGGGCTGTGGAGTCGGAGTTGAGGTTTTTGTACCGGAGTCGGAGTCGTAGTACCCACAAAAACTCGCGACTCCGACTCCAAAGTTTTTCGGCATAAAAAATTTAAAAAAAAATTTTACAAAACAAAAATTATTCGAAATTGACGATGCAATATTTCAAATATCGCTTTGAAATTTTTGAGAATCATTTTTATGCTATGTTTAAGCATTTAAAAGCTAATCCATTAAAAAAGTTAGAGTGCTATATTCGGATGTACCGAATCTTTGACACCCTCCACGGGCAGTTAGAATATATGAGAGCTATAAATTATTAAATAATCTTTATAAAACGGACGTCAGCATAAAAATGGATCATGATCCGTAACAGCTTATGCCGAACTAAAATGATTTTCAGGAGGGACATTTATATTATCCCATGGCAGCCTTGCCATTTATCAAGTTTTCCCTTTTTTGCAAGTTTTTTTAAAAGAAGCATAATTTAAAATTGGCAGTATATTGGATACAAATATTAAGTGATGTTTTCATGTTATTAAATGGTCTTGTATTTGCTCTGTTCTTTATTATTTTAATTGTGTTAACTTCTTCGTAAAGATCCCAAATTTTTTTTTAGATTCTTAAATATCTTTAGCACTAGATTCATATAAGTTGTCTGAAGCTAATGTAATAGATCTTGGAGTTTATTCTTTAACGTTTTATGTTGCACTTTTTAATGATCTGTTAAAAAAGTTTGATTTTTATAACGACTTTCTTAAACACGTCAAAGACCTTGCATCTTTTTATGTGTTAAGAGGTAACCAATTGAGTATTTCTCAATTATGTGCTACCCAGTAAAAACTTCGCCTACAATATAATGTGTTGAGTAATCAGAAAAACATAAAAGCACAACTTACAATTCTACTGAAAGAACCAATGAATTTTACAAAGGATGTCCCAAAATAACGCATTTAAAAGTAAGTCATTATTTTTTTACCTACACACGTCCAGAAAAAAAAATTATAGAAGTTGTTTTTAGGAACATAATTAATAGAAAGAGCATACGCGAGGGTGTATTCAAAATGAAAACATTTTTAGATTTAATTTTTATATATTTTTAAATAAAATGAATTCTATATACTTTTTTCATTTAATTATTTAACAGTAACATAAAAATCCTTACAACGTGTTTTAATTTTTTCTTTTAAAAATGTTGGCACTTTTGTAAAAAAAGTTTTTTTTCAGAAATAAGAGGTTTTTTTTAAAAAAATAAATTATGGACTGATCACCACGAGATCCTGTATAGTGATTTCCGTTATTAAAAAACTTAATGGAACAAATTTCAACATAGTAGTGAAATTTGTTTCAGGGCTTAAAGTGCTTTTCAGAAAGCTGCTTAATTCGGGATCTTAGGTAAATATGGACCGATAATCAGAAAATTGCATGGTACTATTTCTAGCCATATGAACAAAAATTGGACCAAATTATACAATATCTTTAGCTGCTACTGTTTTAGGTATTTAAATAATTTCTAAAGTGAGCATTATATGGGGCATTATATAGAAAATTATGGACCGATCTTCTAGAAATTTTTTTAGCGTTAAAGTGCCAAATTACATTACAATAGCATTAGTTATTACCTTTTTAAACCCATAACGAGATTGTTTGTTGTGCATGTTTCCAAAAGCAATTCACCATTCTCTGTCAGCTGCCCTAACCCATGTTTTCTCATTGTGCTCTATACGCTAGTATTGTCTGCTCCAATTTTTAGCACTTGTATTTGTTTTTTAATCAACGTGCCTCGTTTATTTATTAATGTGCACGCATACTTTAAGTATAAAACGTTAATAAAATATTAATATGAACTAAATTTAAAAAAAAAAATAAAACAAATAAAAAAATATGTCTTGTTTGTTTATTAATGTATTTAAAATACATACGTAATTTTTTGTCTTTATACCCTTCACCGAAGGTAAAATGGTATATATAATTAGTCATTTGGTTTGTCATTTCTACAATATTGATATTAGACCGTAGAAAGTGTATCTATTCTGGTTCCATATAAATAGCAAACTTAATTTAACGGTATCTGTCTTTCTGATGAAATTGGTTTCCGGAGACCCCATATATGACCGACTAGTTTGTTTTATACTTACACAACATAAAGTTTGGAATTGTTTGCTACTGCAATGCAGTCTGATCGCACCTCAAATGGCTTATTATTATATTCATAAATCCCTTCTTATTGTTTTTTATGTACATACATATGTATACCTGGAGAACGCCAAGAGCCAAGGTTTCCAAATTAGGTACAACGATCTTGGCTATCAATACACTGCACTCTACAAATTGTGGGCGGTATTGAGGAATTGGGCGTGGCACTTTGTGATTTTAATTTAATAACGTTTAGTTTCTTCAATAAAACACGATTAGGGGAGACTGGAGCAGCTTCGTTACTAAGGTACATTCGTCAATGACGTTTTCGATATGATGCACTTATTTTACATCACTAACTATTTATTTAAATGTATCGAAAATCAAAATAAAAAACTCCCGCAAAGTTTGTCATCTCTAGCTTACCAACTGAAAAAGCTACACGTGTTTAAGTGTTTTTACAAGTGTTTTTGTAATATTTTGATTCTATTTCGTAAGTATTTTGTATTTGAAAATTATCAATATATAAAATAAAAATGAAGAATAAAAGAAAAAAAAAAAAATAGTGTAAATAGTGCTTTCGGGGAAGATTCGGCATTTTCAATTGGGGCACATTCGGCCTAGTCAAACTTGGTCGATATAGTAACAAGCCAATTTATCAAGTTACTGAGATTACTTAAACTCTTGACGACTGCATCTCAATAATAAACTTGCTTCGGCTGCTTGATATCTTTTTGATCTCTATTTGTTAAGCCTGAAAATTTAAATATTTCGCTAGTTCTATGGGCCGAAATAAAACTTAAGTTACTAATTCCAAGAAATGTGTTTATTTTTCATTAACGGTATCCATCTAATAAAAAAGGCTTAATCCGTTAATAACTGGCAACTAATTTTATTTTTTATGGAGTTTTTAATAAACAACTGCCTTAAAGAATATAGTCAAATGCCGAAGTTACCCCTTCGTGGGGCACATTCAGCGAAAATTACTTTTTTACTAATTCTCAAAAAAAAAAATAACAAATACTCAGTACATATTCATAAAATTTTGTACTTATATTTTATTATTCAATATCCAAGGACACCAACAAGCGATACAATTTTTAAATCTGTTGCATACATTCTTAGATTCAGGGCTTCAAAAAAAAGTGCCGAAGCTGCCCCAGTCTCCCCTACTGCACATTTGAAATTATTAATTTTTCGCTTAGGCTAGTTAAGTTTTTAGATAAAGTTAATTAATTAGAAAATGAAACTTCACTTTACATCAATAGTGGTGTTACGTTACAACTTTTCAACTTTGCTTCTTGATTTCAACTGAACAACTAGTCATTGATGGAAGAAAGTCCATCAATCTAATCGGTAACTCATCACTTTCAAATTCATTAAACAAAATAAAGCTGTCTCACTCTCCTGTCGTCTCAGAATTCCTCCGCAAAAACATAACCCTACACCCAAAACCGTTTGCCACAATTGGTTGTACGATCGGGCTCCAATTCCACATACATTATAGATTTCTGAATATCTGGACAACGGCAAGGGCCAAAGCTTCCAAATTATGTACAAGAATCTTGGTTATGAGTAGGGACGAGATTTTCATGCACTAAAAATTCGAAAATGTGCGCATAAAATATGCACTAAAAACTCCAAAATATGCCTTAAAAAATAAAAAAAGCACTAAAATCTTGAATATTTTCATTAAAAGGCGTTCAAAATAAAATAAAAAGTTCAGTCTAATATTTTTAAAACTTTGTTTAAATAACTAATTAAAATTTTTGTTTCCATAAACCAATAAATACTTTTTTATATTATGAAAAGTAAGCCTTTGTCTGTTCGGCCGCAAAAAACTTTCTTACATGGAAAATGATCTCCCAACGTCAACCGAAGTTATAAGAGCATACTTGACGGATGCCAATTCATTTGGAGAATTCAAATCCCACATTTGATTCCAGATCAAAAATAGTTGAAATTTGTTTTATTTTTTGAAATCCTTAATTTTTTTGTAAAACATTTGGATTTTTTTTAATTGGTCGGGCTACTCTTCCTTCCAAATTGTTAATTTTACTTTCTGCTTATCAGTTAATTTGTCTTGAGTTGGCTTAAGTGAACAATTTTCCTTAATTTAGTTATTGTTGTACCAATATATCCGTAGTTGGAAAATACTATACAATTTACTTTTATTGTTATTTAAATTTAATATTCCTTTTACCTTTCTAATTGCATAAGCCACGGTAGCAACAAGTTCTTCAATAACATTTTTAAATTGCTCAAAATTTTTTGAATAGTATTCTACAGCATCTAGCCAGGTTAGTACTGACTGGGGTGATAAGGGTACCAAGGGATACTTTTCATTAAGAATTGCAACTCGTAAAGAAGCCTTTAAAAATATATTTTCCACGTATGAAACCAATCAATAAATACTATCGAATTGGCTTTTAACTTCCTCTAACCCTCAGTACCATCCAAGTTAATTTTTCAGTGTTTTCTCCCCACCAGTATAAGAAATTCAAACTTTAAAGTTTTTTCCCCAATTTATTTTTAATTAAGTTTTAGCATTAATTCAATAAAAGATGTTATTAAAGTTTTTATTCTTATTACTTTTAATTCATCGTTTTAATTTTAATATTTTACATTAGCAAATGATAAGAAAAAAAAATAATTTTATGTTTTTAATTTGCTTTTTAATTTTCTACTATGTAGAATTTTGTTTCCAATTTCAGTCTTTTTCAATTCATATTTTAAGTTTTTCTACTACGTAATTTATAAATTAGACTTTAAATTAAATTAAATTAAATGTTTCTATTTCACTGTTCCGTTAATTTTATTTAAATTTTTATTAATACATTTTCTACTATGTAGAATTTAGTTTCTAATCTGAATGTTATTATTAATTTACAGCCGTATTCATAAAAACTTATTGATGATTAATTGACCGTTTTTAAGCAAAAATTGCTAAAGTTGTATTCATAAGCGAAAAATAGTCTATTGAACCTTTAATAAACCATTCATAAAGTAAGAAAATTTATTGTTGGATTTGCCCTTCTTTAAACCAAAAATAAAATGACATTTTAAAAGGTGTTTGCATTTTATGATATTATTTTTGTGAAATATGTAGAAAAATAATGACAAAAATGTTTTATTTATTACAACGGACATGTTAAATACATTTTACAAATTTTTTTTTTATTTTAGACAGCCAATTTAAAGTTATATTGATAATTATTTAAAAAAAAATTTATATGATTTAAATGAATATGTTCAGGGGCGAATGCATATGTTCTCTTTAATTATTGCAACTAGTTGTTTTTTTTTTTGTTTAAAACAACAAATTATTGTTCAAAAATATAAAAAAAAAATAAAATAAACAAATCATAATAATAGTGATGTTAATAAAAAGTAAACAAACTTTTTATTCGACTTCTTTCTTATCGTATAATTAAAAAAGGTTCAAACAAAAGTTTTTATGATACCTTTCGGAAACATTTTGTTCAGAAACTAAAATAATATGTAGTTTTATTTGATAAGAATAATTTTGAAGGTCTACAACTAAAAAAAAATTATACAAAAAAATTAAATATAGAATATCATGCAAACCGAATAGAAGTTTCGTGCATCACTAACAATAAAATGGCAGCCAAATATAAAGAAAGTTGCCATACTTAAACAGAAAATCGCTGCAAACAGTTAATAGTAAAAAAGCTGTTATTGTACGTTTATGAATACAAATTTTTATAAGAGGTTTATAAGACAAAAAGTGTTTAATAGTTATTACATACTATAAGCTTAAAATAGGAACTTTTTATGAATATGGCTGTTAAATTTTAATAGTTTCATTACTTTAAAATTTTTAGTCTTCGACTATTTCTTTTTCTACTATGAAAAATTTAACTTTTTATTTAAATATTTTTATACAATTTTTATTTTTATTATTTTTCTTGTTTTTATCTTAAGATTATTCTAGTATAATTTTTTAATTTAAAATTTTTTATGTTGAAATTTAGTTTAACTTTTTTTCAAATTCTTCTAAAGTTAAAGGTTTGAAATTTAATCGATGTGTAGAATTTTTATAAAAGTTTTAGAGAACGTCTTTAAATAAGCGGTACCCAGATCAGACTGAAAACTACTTTTTTTTTTGAAGGAAAAATTACAATGAATATTTTTACTAAATACTTAAAGACAAAAGGGACACGAAAAAATTGCAATGAAAAGAGATCAATAAAATTACTTAACAATTTCTTTGCTTGGTAACAATTAAAATTACACAGAAAAAATTCTCCAAAATGTTTCACCAATTAAAGCATTAATCAAAAATAAAATCAGTTTTAATTAAAAATTCATTCAAGTGAATCAAACGTTTAATCAAGTGAATTAAACGTTTAATTAATACTATTAACTGGTTTAATTGATACTATTAATTTGTTTACTGGTGCAAATTTAATTAATTTTTTAATTAATATCACAAATTTTTTAATTGAAATCAATTTTTATTTTTTTCTGTGTATCAGGGCTGTGGAGTCGTTAAGAAAAAGTTATAACTCCGACTCCGACTCCTTTTGGTGAAATTTTTTAAGTACGACTCCAACTCCGACTCCGACTCCAACTCCGACTCCGACTCCGACTCCTACTCTAACCTAGCATTATTTAAGAGACTAGTTTTGTTTTGACTTTAAACTCTTTTTTAATTTAGTACCTGTTAAATGGTTAAATATAGCAAGAAAATGATTCTGTAAAAATTTCAAATCGATATTTTAATTCTAACGTGCCGCGCATTGAGCTTTAACATACTAGTTACTAACATATGAGTAGGAAAGCTGCAAAAAATTTTATTTGGATTTTGGAAAAGTTGAAAACAACACGAAGTCCAATTGGCTTATACGTTAAAGGCATCAAGTGTACTTAGTGTTGTTTACCACAATATTAATAGAGGCAAAGGACAGTCCTTTTTTGTAAATTGTGAAGTGAGGTCTTTTGTTTTTAATATACATTTTATTTATTAAGTCAAATCATTCTCCGGAAAATTTTATAAAGTTTATTAAAACATGCATATGCGCCTTCAGTTGTTAGTTCTACAATTTATAATTAATATAATATACATTTTGAAGAGAAATGTAACGTAAAAAAATGTTGTTAGCCTTCTATTATTTTTGGGAAATAGTACCCCTTTTGTTGTTGGACTTGGTGCTGTTTGTCTCATGGCATGGAACAGTACCATAGAAGGTAACGAACCTTTTATGACGTAATTTTTTATGTATATCATCGACATAAAAAAAATATGTTAGGATCATATAAAATATTCGTACAAATGCACATTTTTATAACATAAACATCATTTGCGATTATCAACATGTTTGCGCGGTCTGCTGTAAAGTTTTCAAAATGTGGCTTGATGTAGTTTATCTCCCACCTGCAGAGTTAAAAAAAATGTGAATTTTTAAACTGCTAAATTTAAATCTTTTTCTTCAGTGTACTCGCCATTGCATTTTTCCGTTCCTAATTCAATATTATTATTGTCCAAGACCGAAATTTGAAATTGCAAGTCTTTATTATCTCTCCAATTTTCCCTAAAGTGAGTAGATAAAAGTATTCTCAAATCATTTTTCCCACATTGATGGGAATTCTATCTTTAACAATGTCATGTATTTTTCCGAGTTCCTTTTCCTTTTATTCTATTTTAATTTACCTTGAAGGTTGGAACTTCAAATGTAGTTCACCTAATGCTTTCACCACAGGAGCTACAGCTGATTTCAAGTCATATTCATGAACATGACTACAAAAATATTTGTTAATATACGATAAATAAAAAACAACATCTTTACAAATTTAATTTTTAAATTCCTTAATTCGGCTCTATTTCATTAACGATATCTTGGCGAAATTCAAATAGTGAACCCGCTGGTTTTTGTTACAGAAATTTGAGGTCACATTAAAACATAGAAAAGGACATGCTTTGATACAAGCTATATAACTATTCTTATAAATTGGCAAAATAAGATGTTATCTCAATTTTTTAATTTTTGAAACTCACCTACTCATATGAAAAGTATACTGGTCCTTATTTTCTGACTTCACAATTTCAAAAAGCAGACCCTCTTATGGCCAATTCCACTAATTTATTAATATATCAATTTATGTCTAAAATTTGTTTTCTTATGTCAAATAAAAATAAAATTATAAGAAAAATTATATTTAAATATGAATTGATATTTAAAAAGAATTGGAGAAATTGGTCATTAAAATTTTTTATTTTGAAAAATATTAGACAAATTTTAATGCAAAAAAGTCGGAGTCGGAGTCGCTAGTTTTTGTGGGTACTTCGACTCCGACTCCGACTCCGGTACAAAAACCTCAACTCCGACTCCTCAACTCCGACTCCGACTCCGACTCCACAGCCCTGCAGTGTATGAATGAAAAGGAAAGGACAGAAAAAATATTTTAGTAACTTTGACGTGGTGAAAAGACGGGATCAATGAAATTATTTTACAATCAGCGCTGCCACAACAAATACAATTTTTACAACCAAAATTTTTGAAAAAGTTACCAAATGTAAAAAATATAACCAAATTTAAGGCCAATTTCACCAAGTTCGGTTATAATTAACTACCGGTTATAGCTGTCAAAACATATTGGTAACTGGAACTTTAATTGAAAGTTAGTTTTAACCGAACTTGATGAAATTGGTCGTTAAAGTGCTTTTTATTAATTGAGAAAATCATTAAAATCATTGTAATACATTGTAACACAGAGGTTATTTGCACTTTATAGTAAAACAATAATTAGAAATCAAGAAATGTAATTCTTTTACATATTAAAAAAATAACGTGAAACTTAATTAAAAGTTTTTATTCACAGAAAAAATTAAAAATTTTCTCTAATCACCAAATTTATACTAAATTCATAGAATCAAGCAACCTATTTGTTGATTTTGCACCTATTACCAAAATGATTATATTGATTACTAAAAATTGTAAAAATTTTAAATTTTGAATATTTTTTTTTTTCAATAAATGATATTTTTAATTTTAATTAAAAAAATGATCAAAAAACTTTGCCGTTATAAACAATGTGTTGATTGATTTTGAAAATTCCCAACAACAATTTCACAAGTTTAAATTATTTTATTTTAAAAGAAATAATTTTTTGTTATTTAATTATTATTTTAATTAAAAATTTATTTCAAAACAACTAAAATGGTAATTAAATCAAAATTATTATTTTAATTTTCTTTCAACAAAAAAAATAATTGTTTCAATTATAACATTAATTAAATTTAAATACTTTTTAAATAATTTTTTTAATTGATAAAAAACTACTAATAATTTTTTCTGTGTTTATTTGAGACTGTTTTCGTAAAAAATTTTTTTATTTTTTGGCGCCCTATGCTCCAGTGGGAGTAAGAGGAATATATAAAAAAAAAAAATTAAATATTTTTTAATATGCCAGTTATAAATAACAACAAACTTATATATACCCTTTTCTACCTGTGGTGAAGAGTATAAAAATGGATAATAGTTTTCCGCTTTTTAGTTGTTATTGGTAGGACTGTCAAATGTGTCGATTTCTTAATCCTTTTGTCGATGGAAATTTACGTTTGGCGATATGGCGATTATTTTGGCGAAATTTAAAACGATTGGCGATATGCGAAATGCAGTTTTTGTAAATAGTTTTTAATTTAATTTAATCTAAGATATTATAAAAACTTTTTTCTCTTTTGTGTAAATTTTATTTCAAATTTATGATTCTTATTATAAAGAAATATTTCAAAATTGCTCTAATACATACAATATATCAAATATTTTGTAAATCATTGTAAAATATTACTGCCTTTCGCCTTTCGTGACGTACATTCAATGGGGAAAAAGAATATGACTGACAGTCAAAAGTTTTTTTTTTACCAAATAATTATCTTAAAAAACATTAAATAAATATGCATACCGACAAGTTATAAACAGTAAAATTTCAAATTTCTTTAAACTTACAGCCATTTCTTAAAGAAAATTCCATAAGTTTTTAAATTACATTGATTTATCTTTAAAATTCCTACGTGTATTTTTAAATATGTATATAAATATACTTCTGGAAATAACCTAAATTCAGAACCTTGAACTAATTTTCAAGTTTTTAAAAACACTAAAACGACTTTTGTGTAATTCTTCAGTAATTTTCTACAATCGATTCCGGATGATCTTATGCAGTTCCTACTTTAAGTACTAATTATCTTTACTTCTCTTAAAATCAAGAAAAACTACGCTCATTTAAAAAAAATTAATTGAAAATCTCCATTGATTAAAACTTCATTTGTTTAAAAATCACAAATAGCAATATTTTCTTAGCAAAAATCTTCAAAAAATTATTTGGTTGCTGTTTTGAAAGGGATTATAAAAAACTTCCGTTCATTGGCAACAAATAATGAAAAAATCGTAGTACACAGTACAAATTATTGGAGCTCGTAAATAATTGTACCAATAAAAACATATTCGTTTGTAATTATTATTGTTTTTGAAAAAAGTAACCAAAATGAAAAAAATATTCACATCTCCACATTGAAAAAATATAAACAATTTTCGTTAGAAATGACCAAAAACGGCAGCTCTGTTTACAATTGCTTTGTGCAGTGACAATTAAAAGTATGAAAAGAAGGAGAGAACAAATATTTTACAAACGTTAAAGTAGCAACAAAACAGTAATAATAATATGAATGGAGAGAAGCGTAGTAACAAGGTAATAAAAAAGTTCATTCATTAACCCATTCGTTAACTTCCATAAGCCAAGAGTGTAACATGTGAACCGTTTTGGATTAAATATTTTAAGCCCATTGGCAGCCTAAAAATGCATCGGTTAAAAGTAGAAGGATCTTCTGTCTAAATTTTGAAAATCTTTTTCCAAAAAAAATTTATTTATTGATCTAAAAATTTTTTTGGAAGACTTTTTTGTTTATTTGGAAACTTTTTGTAGAAATTTATTTCATAATATGGAAATTTAAAAAATATATGACTCAAAATGGTGAAATATGCAAAAATATGCATTTAAAACCAAAATATGCAAAACAATGCATTTTCATAAAAATATGCAACAATATGCAAAAACAAATCGATGCCATTTTAACGCAAATTTAATGATTCGGAAAGATAATTGGTCGACATCGGTCTTAGACTATCGACAAAAAACATGCATTTGCTTGGAAATCGAATCCCTAGTTATGAGTAAACAACATCCGACAAAATGTAGGCGCGAGTGCAGAAGTCAGTGTAACACAATATAGATTTTTTTTCTGAAAACCGGTATGTTAAAAATTGTAAAACTCTGGTTCATATAGCACAGGTATCAGCACATACAATCAAAGCTTCCCAACTAGGCGCAAGCAATTTTATCCACTTAGCTTGTTTTGTATGGACCCTATCGTACCAACGCCCTAAACTCCGGGGGAAATTTGCATGGAGGACAGGTGCAATAATATATCGATTTGGCTTTATATTCCTTATATATAAGAAATAGTTGAGCTAAATTTGGTTCTCCTAGCTCATATGGTATGGCTGCTACTGTGCTAAAACTATTTTTTTAGTAAAAAAAACAACTAAGTTAAGTATTTGTATATAGCTACGTCATTTCCCAGGAAAAACTTCGCTTACTTTTTAAAAATGAAGAACTTCTTTCACTCATTATTTAGTTGCTTTTTCGCTACTATTTGCGTATCATAGCAGCTATAGACACTATCATAATGAATAAAATAATCCCTAAGAACGTAATGACTTACACCGCGTTACACACATTCTGTCCTATGAACCAAATATACTTTTTCGGAAAGGGGAGAAAAAATAAAAAAACACGTGTATCGGCGATTTTCATGTACACGTCAGAATTTTTTATGTCCGTCTGTCCGCCTGTTTGAAAGACTTTGGATCGATTTTTAACCCTTTTTTCGTGATCCAATCGAGCTGGATTTTTGCAGGCAGACTCGTGAAAATGTCTGTATCACGTTAAATTTTTAAAAAATAGATTTTTATCAATTCTCAGATTTTCCTGAATTTTTTTTTTGAAAAAAAATATTTTTTTTCACTTTTTTCAGCATAACTTGAAGGGACTCCAAATTTTAAAACTACTAAAGCGTTAAGAAAAAAAGAATTTGTTTTTCGACCCATCCTACTCCATATATTTGTAGTTTATCAATAGTAACTTTCTAACACTAAACTGTTAATGACTTTTACAACACTTACAACTGGTGTTCAATAGTAGTTGAATAGTAGGCGAATACTGTTGGTCTATTTGTCGCGATACTGACACAAATGCTTACAAACGCAAAAATAAAAGACCTAAGTTTCTTTAAAGCATTGAAATTTTTAATGTAACAATTTTTAATTTTAATATAACAAAATAAATAAAAAAATTCGATTTTTTAACGAACTGAAACCGTTACAAAAAAACCGATAACCATTTTTTCAAAAAAAAAAATTCAGGAATATCTGAGAATTGATAAAAATCTATTTTTTAACAAAATTGACGTAATACAGAAATTTCCAGCTCGATTGGATCACGGAAAAAGGTTTAAAAATCGATCCAAAGTCTTTCACACAGGCGGACAGACGGACAAAAAAAAAACATGAAAATCGCTGATACACGTGTATTTTTATTTTTGCACCCCTTTCCGTCCGAAAAAATATATTTGGTTCATAGGATATAAAAAAAAGCTCGTTTTTGTAGCGCGGTGTTATAAAAGTGATTACAAAAAAATAACAAGAAAAATTTAATAAAATATCTGTATTGACTTGGCTTTTTGGTAAGTAGTTAACTGCTTTAAAGCACTCTGGTAACTACTTACCCTTTAGATGCTTAAGGCCTTGTTCATAAAAAATATCAAAGGTTTATAAAACGAATTTATTATTATTAAAACATTATAAAAGTGTTATAAAAAACGTAGGTATAAAAATAATTACTTACTTAGTTAGTTCGTTTTTTATTTTGACATCCCTCGCAAAATTCTTTGGTTCCTTTCGTAAAATTTTAGATAGCATTTTGGCTTTTTTCTGAGTGCCCCGGTAGACTAACTGGTAGCGAGCTAGTCTTTCAGTGCCTGGGTTGCGGGCTTGATTCCAGCCAGAGACCCTGGCCTGACAATAAAAAAAAATACTCAGCACATAATTTTGTAGCCAAAGTTTTAACTGGGTGGGTTACTCACCAAGTTTGTGTATTTTTGCTGCCAGAATATTTCCAAGGACGTCAAAAAGTTAAAAAGCTTAGGGGTAAAAATAAGAGGAAGTCGTAGTAATTTGCTCATATCTCAGTCATTTATCAACGATCCGGCTGAATTTCAATGGCAAATATTTACAGAGCATATCGTTAACTAAAACCCAAAAGGCCCTGCCTAACATTTTGAAAATTTTACAGGAGAAGCAAAAATTATTTAAAATGATAAATCGGCTTAAACTGTTAATAATTTATGATAATTGACGATGTTGCATATTATAAAAAATGTTAATAAGGTCTTTTAGCGCGTATTATATAATCTTTTGTAGATAGGACCGTTTGTTTTTTGTTAACAAAATCTCTCATTTTGGTCAAAAGATTCCAAAATAAATAAATAAATTTATTGTGGAAATTTTTGTTAATGCAATACATCAGAATCAATAAAAAAAAAGTCGATTTTTAATTAGTTAGGGATATGTGATATGAATATAGGACAACCAAGCCCTCATTAGAACTGTCGTCTTCGAAAAAAGCACTTTTACAGACAGACGGACGTCCTTAAATCAACTTTTTTACTCATATGTACATAAATAATAGGGTCTAGTGGTAGAAATTACAAACGGAATGACACACTTATATATGTATACTCTTTCCACCTGTGGTGAAGGGTATAAAAAACCCGCCACTTTAAGAAACATATTATTTAAACAATAATACGTATTAATTATTTACTCATTAGATCTCTTTGTTATATGCACAGAAAAAATTAAAAATTGTCTCTTATCAACAAATTTATAATAAATTCATAGAATCAAGCAAACAATTTGTTGATTTTGCACGCATTACTAAAAAAATTTCAAGATTTTTTCAATCAATGATATGATTAATTTTAATTAAAACAAGTAAGAGTGCCGAATCTTTGATACCCTCTACCGACAGTTCAGATATTTCAGGATATCTATATACATATAATTAATTATTCTTTATAAAAACGGATGTCAGTTCTGATATAAAAAAACGCAAATTTGGATAAATTTCAATACTGCAGTGAAATAACTTTAAGGGTTTACAGTGAATTTCAGAAGGCTGCTTGAAGTGGGATCTGCGGTAAATTATGGACCGTATATCACAAAATTGCATGACATTTTTTCTGGCCAAATGAAGCTAAGTTGGAACAAATGTAACCGCAATACCTGCTACGGTTTTAGGCGTATTTAGTTAATTTCCCAGAGTGGGCAAAATATGGGGCCTATGTTAAATTATCACGAATCACGAAATTAATTAATGTGATTTATCGTCCTATAAAACTGTGAACTATTTATTAAATTTTATTCTGATAGCAGTGTTTATTACGGTTTTAGGCATTCTTAACTTTTTTCCGGGAGTTGGCTTTATATGGGGCCTTGGGTAAATTTAGGACCGATCTTCACGAAATTCAACAGTATGATTTTGATTCGTATAACATTTTTATAACACCATTAATGTTATTTTTGTAACAAATTTATCAATTTTTTAAGGTGTTGGTTACACATTTTGATTCATAACTCTGATGCTACTCAACCGATTTTGGTGGACTTCAATCCCAATCTGTTTAGGATAACTACAAACAATTTGACACCAAGATTGATCTTTTCTTATGAGTTTTTCGAAAGTTAGCGTGTTTTCAACAGACAGATGGACACACAGACTGACATGGCTAAATCGACTTATAATAACTTAAGGAACTTTAATTCCTGAGACGATATATACTTTATGGGGTCTGAGATAAGTAATTAATACTACTACTAGTTGTGGTGAGAGTATAAAAGGATAAAATATCTTTGCCGTTTCAAACAATGACAATTCCCAATAACAATTTTACAAGTTTAAATAATTTTTTTTATTTTAAATGAAAAAATCAATTAAGTTTTTTTGGTTTTTAATTAAAAATTTATTTCAAAACATTATTAATTGAAATTATATTTTTTTAATTTTTTTTCAACAAAAAAAATAATTGATTCAAATTGGAATCCTTTTTAAACAATTGTTTTAATTGATAAAAGAAAAATGTTCATTATTTCTGTGTAGTTAAATATTTTATTTGGATTATTTCTTAATTTTAGAGAGCACTGGTTTTTGAAGGTGCTCCGACTCCGGAAAAAAAGCGTGAATCTTTAGAACGTGGAAAGCAACAACAAAATTAGAAAATATTTATGACTTTCTTTTACTTTTGTGTTCTTTTATAATATTGAACTTAGAAACACAATATTCTATGTGGAAGGTCCTGAGTGAATAGCAACCTATAAGATAAAAAAAAGGTTGGAACTTTTTTGTTTAAGCCTAGAAACATAAATTTGGGCCTATAAAAAAAATAGCGGGTTAAATGTATTTAAGATTTTTTTTTTTTTTTTGTTAAATTAGTCATCAGCATTTTTCAATTAAGTATGATGACCACTAGTGCAATGACACTATGTGCAAGCGTCAGCACATACAGCGGCTATTGAACGTTGTTAAACGTGGGAAAATATTTAATTCAATTATGCTGCTTGATAATTGATTTTTAGTATATAAGCTAGTATAGTTTAGTATATATTTTTATGCTCGTTTATATCGACATAAGTGAAGAAAACTTAAAATTCTTTTACAACATGGGGCAAGTATAACCAGTACGACTCAGAAGTATATCTCGGGCTACTTACAATAAATAAGAATAAAATCACTACGTGTTTTTTGTTCGGATCCTGCCGAACAGACATCACTACAATAGGCTATGTGAAGGTAGTAGTAGTAGGGAGTAGTGCTTGTGAATATTCGACTTTTATTTATTACTGTTAAAAGTAAGAGGAAAGACTTCAGCAAGAAGGTTATTCCACATAGGAACAGTCTGGCCAAAAAACGAATTTTCCCTGTAATGCGTTGTACGATTCACCTGCCGATCGACCACAAAAGGATGGGCTCCCGAGGAAAAACGTGTATTACGAACAAACGTACGGATTTCGGGAACCAGATCCCTAATTTCGTCAGAACACATCCCATTGTGGTAACGACAAAACAAGCATATACAACACATATTGCGACGGTGATCAAGGAAGCCACTAGAATTTTATACCCTACTGTCACCAATAAGAATCTTCGGCCTCTCCTGCACGAGGTCAAGAAGCTCCAAAATAGACTTTCAAGCACCGGCCCACACATGAGAGTTATATTCTATTTGTAACTTTAATTACTAACTTTTGTTAAGTATCTGCACAATCACCTTGTTAATCATACTAAGAAGTGTAATTCCTCTTCAGTTTTAACGTTCTGTGGGATCCCCTTTTTTGGTAAGTTTATGATTACGCCTTCAGCACGTTACTCTGGAAGAAGTTCGGTACATCAGAATTTTCTTACAATTAGCAGCAGTAGCCGAGCATCAGTTGCAAGTATCACTGAAGAAATATTGTCTATATCAGGCGATTTGTTTTTCTTAACATACATATTTGACTAATTCGCATATCTCAGAAATATCTGGGTAATTGGTGGGGAAATTTGTGTTCATTGGATGCGATCTACAGCAGCATACCGATTGTCGTGTGGAAACCAGGGCTGTGGAGTCGGAGTTGAGGTTATTGTACCGGAGTCGGAGTCGTAGTACCCACAAAAACTCGCGACTCCGACTCCAAAATTTTTCGGCATAAAAAATTTAAAAAAAAATTTTACAAAACAAAAATTATTCGAAATTGACGATGCAATATTTCAAATATCGCTTTGAAATTTTTGAGAATCATTTTTATGCTATGTTTAAGCATTTAAAAGCTAATGTATTAAAAAAGTTAGAGTGCTATATTCGGATGTACCGAATCTTTGACACCCTCCACCGGCAGTTAGAATATATGAGAGCTATAAATTATTAAATAATCTTTATAAAACGGACGTCAGCATAAAAATTGATTCCGGTTCAAACCAATTGTACGACAATCAGAAAGTGTTATGCATTTTTTCCTAGCAATTTGAACTAACTTGAATATTATATCATGATTCATAACAGTTTATGCCGAACTAAAATGATTTTCAGGAGGGACATTTATATTATCCCATGGCAGCCTTGCCATTTATCAAGTTTTCCCTTTTTTGCAAGTTTTTTTAAAAGAAGCATAATTTAAAATTGGCAGTATATTGGATACAAATATTAAGTGATGTTTTCATGTTATTAAATGTCTTGTATTTGCTCTGTTCTTTATTATTTTAATTGTGTTAACTTCTTCGTAAAGATCCCAAATTTTTTTTTAGATTCTTAAATATCTTTAGCACTAGATTCATATAAGTTGTCTGAAGCTAATGTAATAGATCTTGGAGTTTATTCTTTAACGTTTTATGTTGCACTTTTTAATGATCTGTTAAAAAAGTTTGATTTTTATAACGACTTTCTTAAACACGTCAAAGACCTTGCATCTTTTTATGTAATAAGAGGTAACCAATTGAGTATTTCTCAATTATGTGCTACCCAGTAAAAACTTCGCCTACAAAATAATGTGTTGAGTAATCAGAAAAACATAAAAGCACAACTTACAATTCTACTGAAAGAACCAATGAATTTTACAAAGGATGTCCCAAAATTAACGCATTTAAAAGTAAGTCATTATTTTTTTACCTACACACGTCCAGAAAAAAAAAATTATAGAAGTTGTTATAGAAGAAAGCTACTAAATAATGAGTGAAAGAAGCTATTCATTTTGAAAAAGTAAGGGAAGTTTTTACTGGGTATTGTAGCAAATTAAGTCTATTTGAGTGATATTGAAGAAGTTAATAATCAATAGCTTGAGCCTTAATTTTTAGGAACATAATTAATAGAAAGAGCATACGCGAGGGTGTATTAAAAATAAAAACATTTTTAGATTTAATTTTTATATACATATTTTTAAATAAAATGAATTCTATATACTTTTTTCATTTAATTATTTAACAGTAACATAAAAATCCTTACAACGTGTTTTAATTTTTTCTTTTCAAAATGTTGGCACTTTTGTAAAAAAAGTTTTTTTTCAGAAATAAGAGGTTTTTTTTAAAAAAATAAATAATGGACTGATCACCACGAGATCCTGTATAGTGATTTCCGTTATTAAAAAACTTAATGGAACAAATTTCAACACAGTAGTGAAATTTGTTTCAGGGCTTAAAGTGCTTTTCAGAAAGCTGCTCAATTCGGGATCTTAGGTAAATATGGACCGATAATCAGAAAATTGCATGGTACTATTTCTAGCCATATGAACAAAAATTGGACCAAATTATACAATATCTTTAGCTGCTACGGTTTTAGGTATTTAAATAATTTCTAAAGTGAGCATTATATGGGGCATTATATAGAAAATTATGGACCGATCTTCTAGAAATTTTTTTAGCGTTAAAGTGCCAAATTACATTACAATAGCATTAGTTATTACCTTTTTAAACCCATAACGAGATTGTTTGTTGTGCATGTTTCCAAAAGCAATTCACCATTCTCTGTCAGCTGCCCTAACCCATGTTTTCTCATTGTGCTCTATACGCTAGTATTGTCTGCTCCAATTTTTAGCACTTGTATTTGTTTTTTAATCAACGTGCCTCGTTTATTTATTAATGTGCACGCATACTTTAAGTATAAAACGTTAATAAAATATTAATATGAACTAAATTAAAAAAAAAAAAATAAAACAAATAAAAAAATATGTCTTGTTTGTTTACTAATGTATTTAAAATACATACGTAATTTTTTGTCTTTATACCCTTCACCGAAGGTAAAATGGTATATATAATTAGTCATTTGGTTTGTCATTTCTACAATATTGATATTAGACCGTAGAAAGTGTATCTATTCTGGTTCCATATAAGTAGCAAACTTAATTTAACGGTATCTGTCTGTCTGATGAAATGGGTTTCCGGAGACCCCATATATGACCGACTAGTTTGTTTTATACTTATACAACATAAAGTTTGGAATTGTTTGCTACTGCAATGCAGTCTGATCGCTCCTCAAATGGCTTATTATTATATTCATAAATCCAGGGACATAACAGTTATAACCAATATTTGAAAAAATCCTTAACCCTCTAATGCCTAAGAGTGCCTCAAGGCATGCTTTACAAAATTTATATTGACGCCCAATATATAACTAATTTTTAATAATTTCCATTTTTTTACAATTGCTTGAAGATCCAGAAAAATATTAGTAGAAGCTTCGAAAGCTCCTAAAAGCTCTTAAAGCATTGTAAACAATCTCGAACACAATGCTTTTGTTCAAAGTGCAAACTTCATACATTATGCTCAAATAATAAAATTGTTTTTTTTTTAATTATCATTAACAAAACCAAATATTTTTAATTTGTTTCATTACTTTTTATTTTCAATACAAACTAACAAACAGAATTCTCAAAATTTAAATGTGTTTTTATTACTAGATACCCAAGGGTGCCTCAAGGTACTCCTAGATTTTTTCTCATCTGGAACGTAAACGACTCATCGTACGGGCTTAAAAATATTTTTTTTGAATTCAGACGCCCAAAAATACCCTAAAAAAAATAGTTTTCATAATATATTCCCATTTATTCTAAAACTTGGCATTAGAGGGTTAAATAATAATTTTTAACGAATTTTTAAAACCTGATCTCTGAATAATTGTTACAAATAACCAATATTTTTTTGGTCTTTGATAACCGTTATAGTTTGTTTTTGTTTTTTATGGGCTTCCATAACCATTACAAAAGATTTTAATTTTTTTTTGGTTTTCCGTAACCATTACAAAAGACTTTTATTTTTTTTGGTCTTCAATAACCATTATAAAAGATTTTAATTTTTTTTGGTCTTCCGTAACCATTACAAAAGATTTTTATTTTTTTCGGTCTTCCATATCGAATTTCACACAAGTTTTATGAAAATATTCGTTGGAGTTCAGCCAATGACACTCCTAATAAAATCTATGAAACAGGTTTCTTTACAGTCAATGTTTATGAAAAGCTTCATAGAATTAATTAAACTCTTTACAGAAACAGTAAATCGTCAGGTAATGAAGCATTTTATAGAATCTATGAAACAGTTTCATAAAAGTCATTCCTAAAAAGAGCTTCATTAAATTATCATTTTTATTAACATTTGTATTACTAGCAATATTTGAATTTGAAATTACTTTCATTAGTTCGCTCAAGCCAACCGATAGTTGAGGATGTTAAGAAATAATTATTTCTTTTTGAAAAATGTATTTTTTTTGGTCGCTCGAGCCAGGAATCGAATCCGGGTCCTATCGGTTTCAGAGTCCACATCTTAGCTACTACACCAGCAGCACTGACTACTCAATGGTATATAAATACAATTTTAGTGCGAAATTTCTTGTATTTAAAAAAAAAATCGGGAGAATATTTCTAAAACTGGAGCGATTTTATTTAAACTCAGCACCATGATTGTGTGGCATAATTGGTTTCTATTTACAAATATGAGAAAGATATCAAAAAATTTGCGGATCCTTACCAAAATCATGAAAAAAAGTTCGTCCTTGTGCAAATATAAGTCAGTGTGCGAAATTTTATAAAAATATCTTAAGATTTGCGAACTGCAGCGTGGTTATAGAAGACAGAAAAAATAAAAATCTTTTATAATGGTTATAGAAGACCAATAAGAATAAAAATCTTTCATAATGGGTACCAAAGACCAAAAAAAATTAATAGTCTTTCATAACGGTTATCAAAGACCAAAAAAAATAATAATCTTTCATAATGTTTATGGCAGAACTATAATTTTCTGGGTAATTTATAATTATTATTACAGGACCAATTTTTTTTTAGTTATTTTTTCCATAACCTATTGGATATCTAAAAAATAATAACAGTTATTTCGGGTCCCTGCATAAATCCCTTCTTATTGTTTTTTATGTACATACATATGTATACCTGGAGAACGCCAAGAGCCAAGGTTTCCAAATTAGGTACAACGATCTTGGCTATCAATACACTGCACTCTACAAATTGTGGGCGGTATTGAGGAATTGGGCGTGGCACTTTGTGATTTTAATTTAATAACGTTTAGTTTCTTCAATAAAACACGATTAGGGGAGACTGGAGCAGCTTCGGCACTAAGGTACATTCGTCAATGACGTTTTCGATATGAAGCACTTATTTTACATCACTAACTATTTATTTAAATGTGTCGAAAATCAAAATAAAAAACTCCCGCAAAGTTTGGCATCTCTAGCTTACCAACTGAAAAAGCTACACGTGTTTAAGTGTTTTTACAAGTGTTTTTGTAATATTTTGATTCTATTTCGTAAGTATTTTGTATTTGAAAATTATCAATATATAAAATAAAAATGAAGAATAAAAGAAAAAAAAAAAAAAATTGTGTAAATAGTGCTTTCGGGGAAGATTCGGCAATTTCAATTGGGACACATTCGGCCTAGTCAAACTTGGTCGATATAGTAACAAGCCAATTTATCAAGTTACTGAGATTACTTAAACTCTTGACGACTGCATCTCAATAATAAACTTGCTTCGGCTGCTTCATATCTTTTTGATATGTATTTGTTAAGCCTGAAAAAGAATATATTTCGCTAGTTCTATGGGCCGAAATAAAACTTAAGTTACTAATTCCAAGAAATGTGTTTATTTTTCATTAACGGTATCCATCTAATAAAAAAGGCTTAATCCGTTAATAACTGGCAACTAATTTTATTTTTTATGGAGTTTTTAATAAACAACTGCCTTAAAGAATATAGTCAAATGCCGAAGTTACCCCTTCGTGGGGCACATTCAGCGAAAATGACTTTTTTACTAATTCTCAAAAAAAAAAAAAACAAATACCTACTCAGTACATATTCATAAAATTTTGTACTTATATTTTATTATTCAATATCCAAGGACACCAACAATCGATACAATTTTTAAATCTGTTGCATACATTCTTAGATTCAGGGCTTCAAAAAAAGTGCCGAAGCTGCCCCAGTCTCCCCTACCCTTTTAGATAAAGTTAATTAATTAGAAAATAAAACTTCACTTTACATCAATAGTGGAGTTACGTTACAACTTTTCAACTTTGCTTCTTGATTTCAACTGAACAACTAGTCATTGATGGAAGAAAGTCCATCAATCTAATCGGTAACTCATCACTTTCAAATTCATTAAACAAAATAAAGCTGTCTCACTCTCCTGTCGTCTCAGAATTCCTCCGCAAAAACATAACCCTACACCCAAAACCGTTTGCCACAATTGGTTGTACGATCGGGCTCCAATTCCACATACATTATAGATTTCTGTATATCTGGACAACGGCAAGGGCCAAAGTTTCCAAATTATGTACAAGAATCTTGGTTATGAGTAGGGATGAGATTTTCATGCACTAAAAATTCGAAAATGTGCGCAAAAAATATGCACTAAAAACTCCAAAATATGCCTTAAAAAATAAAAAAAGCACTAAAATCTTGAATATTTTCATTAAAAGGCGTTTAAAATAAAATAAAAAATTCAGTCTAATATTTTTAAAACTTTGTTTAAATAACTAATTAAAATTTTTGTTTCCATAAACCAATAAATACTTGTTTATATTATGAAAAGTAAGCCTTTGTCTGTTCGGCCGCAAAAAACTTTTTTACATGGAAAATGATCTCCCAACGTCAACCGAAGTTATAAGAGCATACTTGAAGGATGCCAATTCATTTGGAGAATTCAAATCCCACATTTGATTCCAGATCAAAAATAGTTGAAATTTGTTTTATTTTTTGAAATCCTTAATTTTTTTGTAAAACATTTGGATTTTTTTAATTGGTCGGGCTACTCTTCCTTCCAAATTGTTAATTTTACTTTCTGCTTATCAGTTAATTTGTCTTGAGTTGGAGTGAACAATTTTCCTTAAATTTAGTTATTGTTGTACCAATATATCCGTAGTTGGAAAATACAATACAATTTACTTTTATTGTTATTTAAATTTAATATTCCTTTTACCTTTCTAATTGCATAAGCCACGGTAGCAACAAGTTCTTCAATAACATTTTTAAATTGCTCAATATTTTTGGAATAGTATTCTACAGCATCTAGCCAGGTTAGTACTGGCTGGGGTGATAAGGGTACCAAGGGATACTTTTTATTAAGAATTGCAACTCGTAAAGAAGCCTTTAAAAATATATTTTCCACGTATGAAACCAATCAATAAATACTATCGAATTGGCTTTTAACTTCCTCTAACCCTCAGTACCATCCAAGTTAATTTTTCAGTGTTTTCTCCCCACCAGTATAAGAAATTCAAACTTTAAAGTTTTTTCCCCAATTTATTTTTAATTAAGTTTTAGCATTAATTCAATAAAAGATGTTATTTAAGTTTTTTTTCTTATTACTTTTAATTCATCGTTTTAATTTTAATATTTTACATTAGCAAATGATAAGAAAAAAAAATAATTTTATGTTTTTAATTTGCTTTTTAATTTTCTACTATGTAGAATTTTGTTTCCAATTTCAGTCTTTTTCAATTCATATTTTAAGTTTTTCTACTATGTAATTTATAAATTAGACTTTAAATTAAATTAAATGTTTCTATTTCACTGTTCCGTTAATTTTATTTAAATTTTTATTAATACATTTTCTACTATGTAGAATTTAGTTTCTAATCTGAATGTTATTATTAATATAAATTTTAATAGTTTCATTAATTTAAAATTTTTAGTCTTCGAATATTTCTTTTTCTACTATGAAAAATTTAACTTTTTATTTAAATATTTTTACACAATTTTTATTTTTATTATTTTTTTTTGTTTTTATCTTAAGATTATTCTAGTATAATTTTTTAATTTTAAGTTTTTTATGTTGAAATTTAGTGTAACTTTTTTTCAAATTCTTCTAAAGTTAAAGGTTTGAAATTTAATCGATGTGTAGAATTTTTATAAAAGTTTTAGAGAACGTCTTTAAATAAGCGGTACCCAGATCAGACTGAAAACTACTTTTTTTTTGGAAGGAAAAATTACAATGAATATTTTAATATTTTTACTAAATACTTAAAGACAAAAGTGACACGAAAAAATTGCAATGAAAAGAGATCAATAAAATTACTTAACAATTTCTTTGCTTGGTAACAATTAAAATTATGAATGAAAAAGAAAGGACAGAAAAAATATTTTAGTAACTTTGACGTGGTGAAAAGACGGGATCAATGAAATTATTTTACAATCAGCGCTGCCACAACAAATACAATTTTTACAACCAAAATTTTTGAAAAAGTTACCAAATGTAAAAAAATTTAACCAAATTTAAAGGGCTTTTTCTTAATTGAGAAAATCATTAAAATCATTGTAATACATTGTAACACAAAGGTTATTTGCACTTTATAGTAAAACAATAATTATAAATCAAGACAACAAAACAAGAAATGCAATTCTTTTACATATTAAAAAAATATCGTGAAACTTAATTAAAAGTTTTTATTTATTTGAGACTGTTTTCGTAAAAAAAATTTTTATTTTTTGGCGCCCTATGCTTCAGTGGGAGTTAGAGGAATATATATATAAAAAAAAATGAAAATTTTTTAATATGCCAGTTATAAATAACAAAAATGGATAATAGTTTTCCGCTTTTTAGCTGTTATTGGGAAGACTGTCAAATGTAGCGATTTCTTAATCCTTTTGTCGATGGAAATTTACGTTTGGCGATATGGCGATTATTTTGGCGAAATTTAAAACGATTGGCGATATGCGAAATGCGAAATGCAGTTTATGTAAATAGTTTTTAATTTACATATATCTAAGATATTATAAAAACTTTTTTCTCTTTTGTGTAAATTTTATTTCAAATTTATGATTCTTATTATAAAAAAAATGTTTAAAAATTGCTCTAATACATATATCAAATATTTTGTAAATCATTGTAAAATACTACTGCCTTTCGCCTTTCGTGACGTACATTCAATGGGGAAAACAATATGACTGACAGTCAAAAGTTTTTTTTTACCAAATAATTATCTTAAAAAACATTAAATAAATATGCATACCGACAAGTTATAAACAGTAAAATTTCAAATTTCTTTAAACTTACAGCCATTTCTTAAAGAAAATTCCATAAGTTTTTAAATTACATTGATTTATCTTTAAAATTCCTACGTGTATTTTTAAATATGTATATAAATATACTTCTGGAAATAACCTAAATTCAGAACCTTGAACTAATTTTCAAGTTTTTAAAAACACTAAAACGACTTTTGTGTAATTCTTCAGTAATTTTCTACAATCGATTCCGGATGATCTTATGCACTTCCTACTTTAAGTACTAATTATCTTTACTTCTCTTAAAATCAAGAAAAACTACGCTCATTTAAAAAAAAATTAATTGAAAACTCCATTGATTAAAACTTCATTTGTTTACGATTTCAGATCATGGCGTTTTTAATATAAAAATCACAAATAGCAATATTTTCTTAGCAAAAATCTTCAAAAAATTATTTGGTTGCTGTTTTGAAAGGGATTATAAAAAACTTTCGTTCATTGGTAACAAATAATGAAAAAATCGTAGTACACAGTACAAATTATTGGAGCTCGTAAATAATTCTACCAATAAAAACATATTCGTTTGTAATTATTATTGTTTTAGAAAAAAGTAACCAAAATGAAAAAAATATTCACATCTCCACATTGAAAAAAAATATAACCAATTTTGGTTAGAAATAACCAAAAACGGCAGCTCTGTTTACAATTGCTTTGTGCAGTGACAATTAAAAGTATGAAAAAAAGGAGAGAACAAATATTTTACAAACGTTAAAGTAGCAACAAAACAGTAATAATAATATGAATAGAGAGAAGCGTAGTAACAAGGTAATAAAAAAGTTCATTCATTAACCCATTCGTTAACTTCCATAAGCCAAGAGTGTAACATGTGAACCGTTTTGGATTAAATATTTTAAGCCCATTGGCAGCCTAAAAATGCATCGGTTAAAAGTAGAAGGATCTTCTGTCTAAATTTTGAAATTCTTTTTCCAAAAAAAATTTATTTATTGATCTAAAAAATTTTTTGGAAGACTTTTTTGTTTATTTGGAAACTTTTTGTAGAAATTTATTTTATAATATGGAAATTTAAAAAATATATGACTCAAAATGGTGAAATATGCAAAAATATGCATTTAAAACCAAAATATGCAAAACAATGCATTTTCATAAAAATATGCAACAATATGCAAAAACAAATCGATGCCATTTTAACGCAAATTTAATGATTCGGAAAGATAATTGGTCGACATCGGTCTTAGACTATCGACAAAAAACATGCATTTGCTTGGAAATCGAATCCCTAGTTATGAGTAAACAACATCCGACAAAATGTAGGCGCGAGTGCAGAAGTCAGTGTAACACAATATAGATTTTTTTTCTGAAAACCGGTATGTTAAAAATTGTAAAACTCTGGTTCATATAGCACAGGTATCAGCACATACAATCAAAGCTTCCCAACTAGGCGCAAGCAATTTTATCCACTTAGCTTGTTTTGTATGGACCCTATCGTACCAACGCCCTAAACTCCGGGGGAAATTTGCATGGAGGACAGGTGCAATAATATATCGATTTGGCTTTATATTCCTTATATATATGTGCTAAAACTATTTTTTTAGTAAAAAAAAAACTATGTTAAGTATTTGTATATACCTACGTCATTTCCCAGTAAAAACTTCGCTTACTTTTTAAAAATGAAGAACTTCTTTCAATCATTATTTAGTTGCTTTTTCGCTACTATTTGCGTATCATAGCAGCTATTATAACGTATTACAAAAGTCACTATCATAATGAATAAAATAATCCCTAAGAACGTAATGACTTACACCGCGTTACACACATTCTGTCCTATGAACCAAATATACTTTTTCGGAAAGGGGAGGAAAAATAAAGAAACACGTGTATCGGCGATTTTCATGTACACGTCAGAATTTTTTATGTCCGTCTGTCCGCCTGTTTGAAAAACTTTGGATCGATTCTTAACCCTTTTTTCGTGATCCAATCGAGCTGGATTTTTGCAGGCAGACTCGTGAAAATGTCTGTATCACGTCAAATTTTTAAAAAAATAGATTTTTATCAATTCTCAGATTTTCCTGAATTTTTTTTTTTTGAAAAAAAATATTTTTTTTTCACTTTTTTCAGCATAACTTGAAGGGACTCCAAATTTTAAAACTACTAAAGCGTTAAGAAAAAAAGAATTTGTTTTTCGACCCATCCTACTCCATATATTTGTAGTTTATCAATAGTAACTTTCTAACACTAAACTGTTAATGACTTTTACAACACTTACAACTGGTGTTCAATAGTAGTTGAATAGTAGGCGAATACTGTTGGTCTATTTGTCGCGATACTGACACAAATGCTTACAAACGCAAAAATAAAAGACCTAAGTTTCTTTAAAGCATTGAAATTTTTAATGTAACAATTTTAAATTTTAATATAACAAAATAAATAAAAAAATTCGATTTTTTAACGAACTGAAACCGTTACAAAAAAACCGATAACCATTTTTTCAAAAAAAAAAATTCAGGAATATCTGAGAATTGATAAAAATCTATTTTTTAACAAAATTGACGTAATACAGAAATTTCCAGCTCGATTGGATCACGGAAAAAGGTTTAAAAATCGATCCAAAGTCTTTCACACAGGCGGACAGACGGACAAAAAAAAAAAACATGAAAATCGCTGATACACGTGTATTTTTATTTTTGCACCCCTTTCCGTCCGAAAAAATATATTTGGTTCATAGGATATAAAAAAAGCTCGTTTTTGTAGCGCGGTGTTATAAAAGTGATTACAAAAAAATAACAAGAAAAATTTAATAAAATATCTGTATTGACTTGGCTTTTTGGTAAGTAGTTAACTGCTTTAAAGCACTCTGGTAACTACTTACCCTTTAGATGCTTAAGGCCTTGTTCATAAAAAATATCAAAGGTTTATAAAACGAATTTATTATTATTAAAACATTATAAAAGTGTTATAAAAAACGTAGGTATAAAAATAATTACTTACTTAGTTAGTTCGTTTTTTATTTTGACATCCCTCGCAAAATTCTTTGGTTCCTTTCGTAAAATTTTAGATAGCATTTTGGCTTTTTTCTGAGTGCCCCGGTAGACTAACTGGTAGCGAGCTAGTCTTTCAGTGCCTGGGTTGCGGGCTTGATTCCAGCCAGAGACCCTGGCCTGACAATAAAAAAAAATACTCAGCACATAATTTTGTAGCCAAAGTTTTAACTGGGTGGGTTACTCACCAAGTTTGTGTATTTTTGCTGCCAGAATATTTCCAAGGACGTCAAAAAGTTAAAAAGCTTAGGGGTAAAAATAAGAGGAAGTCGTAGTAATTTGCTCATATCTCAGTCATTTATCAACGATCCGGCTGAATTTCAATGGCAAATATTTACAGAGCATATCGTTAACTAAAACCCAAAAGGCCCTGCCTAACATTTTGAAAATTTTACAGGAGAAGCAAAAATTATTTAAAATGATAAATCGGCTTAAACTGTTAATAATTTATGATAATTGACGATGTTGCATATTATAAAAAATGTTAATAAGGTCTTTTAGCGCGTATTATATAATCTTTTGTAGATAGGACCGTTTGTTTTTTGTTAACAAAATCTCTCATTTTGGTCAAAAGATTCCAAAATAAATAAATAAATTTATTGTGGAAATTTTTGTTAATGCAATACATCAGAATCAATAAAAAAAAAGTCGATTTTTAATTAGTTAGGGATATGTGATATGAATATAGGACAACCAAGCCCTCATTAGAACTGTCGTCTTCGAAAAAAGCACTTTTACAGACAGACGGACGTCCTTAAATCAACTTTTTTACTCATATGTACATAAATAATAGGGTCTAGTGGTAGAAATTACAAACGGAATGACACACTTATATATGTATACTCTTTCCACCTGTGGTGAAGGGTATAAAAAACCCGCCACTTTAAGAAACATATTATTTAAACAATAATACGTATTAATTATTTACTCATTAGATCTCTTTGTTATATGCACAGAAAAAATTAAAAATTGTCTCTTATCAACAAATTTATACTAAATTCATAGAATCAAGCAAACAATTTGTTGATTTTGCACGCATTACTAAAAAAATTTCAAGATTTTTTCAATCAATGATATGATTAATTTTAATTAAAACAAGTAAGAGTGCCGAATCTTTGATACCCTCTACCGACAGTTCAGATATTTCAGGATATCTATATACATATAATTAATTATTCTTTATAAAAACGGATGTCAGTTCTGATATAAAAAAACGCAAATTTGGATAAATTTCAATACTGCAGTGAAATAACTTTAAGGGTTTACAGTGAATTTCAGAAGGCTGCTTGAAGTGGGATCTGCGGTAAATTATGGACCGTATATCACAAAATTGCATGACATTTTTTCTGGCCAAATGAAGCTAAGTTGGAACAAATGTAACCGCAATACCTGCTACGGTTTTAGGCGTATTTAGTTAATTTCCCAGAGTGGGCAAAATATGGGGCCTATGTTAAATTATCACGAATCACGAAATTAATTAATGTGATTTATCGTCCTATAAAACTGTGAACTATTTATTAAATTTTATTCTGATAGCAGTGTTTATTACGGTTTTAGGCATTCTTAACTTTTTTCCGGGAGTTGGCTTTATATGGGGCCTTGGGTAAATTTAGGACCGATCTTCACGAAATTCAACAGTATGATTTTGATTCGTATAACATTTTTATAACACCATTAATGTTATTTTTGTAACAAATTTATCAATTTTTTAAGGTGTTGGTTACACATTTTGATTCATAACTCTGATGCTACTCAACCGATTTTGGTGGACTTCAATCCCAATCTGTTTAGGATAACTACAAACAATTTGACACCAAGATTGATCTTTTCTTATGAGTTTTTCGAAAGTTAGCGTGTTTTCAACAGACAGATGGACACACAGACTGACATGGCTAAATCGACTTATAATAACTTAAGGAACTTTAATTCCTGAGACGATATATACTTTATGGGGTCTGAGATAAGTAATTAATACTACTACTAGTTGTGGTGAGAGTATAAAAGGATAAAATATCTTTGCCGTTTCAAAAAATGACAATTCCCAATAACAATTTTACAAGTTTAAATAATTTTTTTTATTTTAAATGAAAAAATCAATTAAGTTTTTTTGGTTTTTAATTAAAAATTTATTTCAAAACATTATTAATTGAAATTATATTTTTTTAATTTTTTTTCAACAAAAAAAATAATTGATTCAAATTGGAATCCTTTTTAAACAATTGTTTTAATTGATAAAAGAAAAATGTTCATTATTTCTGTGTAGTTAAATATTTTATTTGGATTATTTCTTAATTTTAGAGAGCACTGGTTTTTGAAGGTGCTCCGACTCCGGAAAAAAAGCGTGAATCTTTAGAACGTGGAAAGCAACAACAAAATTAGAAAATATTTATGACTTTCTTTTACTTTTGTGTTCTTTTATAATATTGAACTTAGAAACACAATATTCTATGTGGAAGGTCCTGAGTGAATAGCAACCTATAAGATAAAAAAAAGGTTGGAACTTTTTTGTTTAAGCCTAGAAACATAAATTTGGGCCTATAAAAAAAATAGCGGGTTAAATGTATTTAAGATTTTTTTTTTTTTTTTGTTAAATTAGTCATCAGCATTTTTCAATTAAGTATGATGACCACTAGTGCAATGACACTATGTGCAAGCGTCAGCACATACAGCGGCTATTGAACGTTGTTAAACGTGGGAAAATATTTAATTCAATTATGCTGCTTGATAATTGATTTTTAGTATATAAGCTAGTATAGTTTAGTATATATTTTTATGCTCGTTTATATCGACATAAGTGAAGAAAACTTAAAATTCTTTTACAACATGGGGCAAGTATAACCAGTACGACTCAGAAGTATATCTCGGGCTACTTACAATAAATAAGAATAAAATCACTACGTGTTTTTTGTTCGGATCCTGCCGAACAGACATCACTACAATAGGCTATGTGAAGGTAGTAGTAGTAGGGAGTAGTGCTTGTGAATATTCGACTTTTATTTATTACTGTTAAAAGTAAGAGGAAAGACTTCAGCAAGAAGGTTATTCCACATAGGAACAGTCTGGCCAAAAAACGAATTTTCCCTGTAATGCGTTGTACGATTCACCTGCCGATCGACCACAAAAGGATGGGCTCCCGAGGAAAAACGTGTATTACGAACAAACGTACGGATTTCGGGAACCAGATCCCTAATTTCGTCAGAACACATCCCATTGTGGTAACGACAAAACAAGCATATACAACACATATTGCGACGGTGATCAAGGAAGCCACTAGAATTTTATACCCTACTGTCACCAATAAGAATCTTCGGCCTCTCCTGCACGAGGTCAAGAAGCTCCAAAATAGACTTTCAAGCACCGGCCCACACATGAGAGTTATATTCTATTTGTAACTTTAATTACTAACTTTTGTTAAGTATCTGCACAATCACCTTGTTAATCATACTAAGAAGTGTAATTCCTCTTCAGTTTTAACGTTCTGTGGGATCCCCTTTTTTGGTAAGTTTATGATTACGCCTTCAGCACGTTACTCTGGAAGAAGTTCGGTACATCAGAATTTTCTTACAATTAGCAGCAGTAGCCGAGCATCAGTTGCAAGTATCACTGAAGAAATATTGTCTATATCAGGCGATTTGTTTTTCTTAACATACATATTTGACTAATTCGCATATCTCAGAAATATCTGGGTAATTGGTGGGGAAATTTGTATTCATTGGATGCGATCTACAGCAGCATACCGATTGTCGTGTGGAAACCAGGGCTGTGGAGTCGGAGTTGAGGTTATTGTACCGGAGTCGGAGTCGTAGTACCCACAAAAACTCGCGACTCCGACTCCAAAGTTTTTCGGCATAAAAAATTTAAAAAAAAATTTTACAAAACAAAAATTATTCGAAATTGACGATGCAATATTTCAAATATCGCTTTGAAATTTTTGAGAATCATTTTTATGCTATGTTTAAGCATTTAAAAGCTAATGTATTAAAAAAGTTAGAGTGCTATATTCGGATGTACCTAATCTTTGACACCCTCCACCGGCAGTTAGAATATTTGAGAGCTATAAATTATTAAATAATCTTTATAAAACGGACGTCAGCATAAAAATTGATTCCGGTTCAAACCAATTGTACGACAATCAGAAAGTGTTATGCATTTTTTCCTAGCAATTTGAACTAACTTGAATATTATATCATGATTCATAACAGTTTATGCCGAACTAAAATGATTTTCAGGAGGGACATTTATATTATCCCATGGCAGCCTTGCCATTTATCAAGTTTTCCCTTTTTTGCAAGTTTTTTTAAAAGAAGCATAATTTAAAATTGGCAGTATATTGGATACAAATATTAAGTGATGTTTTCATGTTATTAAATGTCTTGTATTTGCTCTGTTCTTTATTATTTTAATTGTGTTAACTTCTTCGTAAAGATCCCAAATTTTTTTTTAGATTCTTAAATATCTTTAGCACTAGATTCATATAAGTTGTCTGAAGCTAATGTAATAGATCTTGGAGTTTATTCTTTAACGTTTTATGTTGCACTTTTTAATGATCTGTTAAAAAAGTTTGATTTTTATAACGATTTTCTTAAACACGTCAAAGACCTTGCATCTTTTTATGTAATAAGAGGTAACCAATTGAGTATTTCTCAATTATGTGCTACCCAGTAAAAACTTCGCCTACAAAATAATGTGTTGAGTAATCAGAAAAACATAAAAGCACAACTTACAATTCTACTGAAAGAACCAATAAATTTTACAAAGGATGTCCCAAAATTAACGCATTTAAAAGTAAGTCATTATTTTTTTACCTACACACGTCCAGAAAAAAAAAATTATAGAAGTTGTTATAGAAGTAGTTATAGAAGAAAGCTACTAAATAATGAGTGAAAGAAGCTATTCATTTTGAAAAAGTAAGCGAAGTTTTTACTGGGTATTGTAGCAAATTAAGTCTATTTGAGTGATATTGAAGAAGTTAATAATCAATAGCTTGAGCCTTAATTTTTAGGAACATAATTAATAGAAAGAGCATACGCGAGGGTGTATTCAAAATAAAAACATTTTTAGATTTAATTTTTATATACATATTTTTAAATAAAATGAATTCTATATACTTTTTTCATTTAATTATTTAACAGTAACATAAAAATCCTTACAACGTGTTTTGGTTTTTTCTTTTAAAAATGTTGGCACTTTTGTAAAAAAAGTTTTTTTTCAGAAATAAGATGTTTTTTTTTAAAAAAATAAATTATGGACTGATCACCACGAGATCCTGTATAGTGATTTCCGTTATTTAAAAACTTAATGGAACAAATTTCAATACTGTAGTGAAATTTGTTTTAGCGCTTAAAGTGCTTTTCAGTAAGCTGCTTAATTCGGGAACTTAGGTAATTATGGACCGATAATCAGAAAAATGCATGGTACTATTTCTAGCCATATGAACAAAAATTGGACCAAATTATACAATATCTTTAGCTGCTACTGTTTTAGGTATTTAAATAATTTCTAAAGTGAGCATTATATGGGGCATTATATAGAAAATTATGGACCGATCTTCTAGAAATTTTTTTAGCGTTAAAGTGCCAAATTACATTACAATAGCATTAGTTATTACCTTGGCATTATCCCAGCGGACCTGCAAAAGAACCTGGGAATATTGATGCCATGGCTCCTGGCAATATTTAGAGCCTGCCTGAGCCTCTCACATGTCCCATCAACTTGGACAACATATAAGATCGTCTTCATCCCCAAGAGTGGGAAGACATCTCACACTATGGCTAAAGACTTTAGACCGATTAGTCTATCCTCCTTTCTATTGAAAACACTAGAGAGGATTTTGGATATGCATATTAGATCATCATTGGGACACAATTCCTTGTCACTGGCTCAGCACGCCTACACGAAGGGAAGGTCCACTGAAACTGCGCTTCACTCATTGGTGGGCCACATAGAGAGATCCCTGCACTACAAGGAATTTGCTTTAGTTGCATTCCTGGATATTGAGGGCGCTTTCAACAACGTTAGACCTGAATCGGTTATTAACGCAATGAGACATTTGGAAATCGACCCGGCGATTATTCAATTTGTCAGCAGCATCTTGCACTTCAGGCGTATCGAATCCAACTTAGGCGCCTCGAACATCTCCAAGGTTGCGACTAGGGGCACCCCGCAAGGTGGTGTACTCTCACCATTACTTTGGAATCTGAATATGAATACCCTACTCAGGGCCATGGAAAGGACGTGCTGCAGAACGGTTGCATATGCGGATGACGTTGCAGTTGTGGCTCTGGGTAAAGATCCCAGACTATTGTCTGAACTAATGGAGTCCGCATTGGATGTCCTAACAAAATGGTGCCAGGGATGTGGACTGGATGTAAATCCTGCCAAAACGGAACTGGTACTTTTCACAAGGAGATACAAAACTCCCAAATTTGATACCCCGAGGATAAAGGGGGTCTCACTGAAAATGTCTGACAGCGCCAAGTATCTGGGGCTAATATTGGACAGCAAACTGAACTGGAGGATGAACACCATTTCCAGGACTAATAAGGCGGCAACTGCATTGTATTGCTGCAAGAGGGCCATTGGTCTTAACTGGGGAATTAACCCGAGGAATGTATACTGGCTATACGAATGTGTCATTAAACCCATTCTATTCTACGGGGCAGCTGTTTGGTGGCCGGCACTCAAGGTGAAGAGTCATCAAACTGGGTTTGAACGTACAATGAGAATGGTGGCGATAGCGGTAACAGGTGCCATTAGAACAACCCCCTCTAAGGCATTGTTTACGATTTTAAACTGGTTACCACCAGACATTTTGGCCAAAAGGCTGGCTGCGAACGCGGCGGTAAGACTAAGGGCCACCGGAGCATGGAGGGATTTCAATATCGGACATGCTAATATTCTGAACGAAATTAATTGGCACATGGATGTTGATTATGTCACACCCGAGCCGATCTTTGATCCTGGCTTCACGGTAAGCATTTTGGATAACGTGGTCCACTATGATGACCTACAAATTCCCGCGAATGCGATTGAAATCTTCACGGACGGGTCTAAAACACTGTATGGTGTCGGTTCTGGCATATACTCCGAGCAGCTAAACTGGAGCATTCCTATGAGGCTGCCGGACCACTGCAGTGTCATCCAGGCCGAGATAATGGCCATCCACACAGCCGCGAGACGCATCCGGTACGGTGAAATATCTGGAAGGGATATTCACATTATTACCGATAGCAAGGCGGCCATAAGATCCCTGGAGAATGTGTTCATCACATCGAGAATTGTCCGAGAATGCCGGATGTCTCTGGATGAGATAGCGAGACATTCACTGGTCACCCTTAATTGGGTCCCCGGACACGGGGACATACTGGGGAACTGCATGGCGGATTCGTTGGCGCATGCAGGCACCACCTTGAATCGAGACGGTTCAACATGTAATGTAGGTGCATCGCTCCCAAGGAGCAAGCAACTTATAGCGCATAAGTTTCATATTATCGCCAGTCGGAGGTGGCACGATGAAACTACCTGTGGGGAAACCAGGAAAATCTGGCCCGTCATAGATGAAAAAAGGACACGTCGGGCACTACAGCTGTCCAGACATCATCTAAGAAACCTGATTGCGGTTATAACTGGCCACTGGCCCATTGGGAGGCACGCCCAGAGGCTGGGGCTCCCTTACAATGACTTTTGCAGAAGTTGCGGCGATGAGGAGGAGGAAGAGTCAACGGAACATCTTCTCTGTAATTGCCCGGCTTTCGGAGATCTAAGACTCGAAATGTTTGGTCGAAGAGCCCTTGGGGACAAAACTTGTCTCTCTGATGTTGATGTAAACAGGATTCACTCCTTTACTGAATCGACCGGATGGCTGCGTGGGAACACTAGCAGCCAGACAACATAGGACCCATGGGAGACGGTGTGACATGGTAACACAACGGGAACTAATTAATGGACCCACGTGAGCTGTGCTTGATCACGGCTGCCAATGGAACCTAACCTAACCTAACCTAGTTATTACCTTTTTAAACCCATAACGAGATTGTTTGTTGTGCATGTTTCCAAAAGCAATTCAACATTCTCTGTCAGCTGCCCTAACCCATGTTTTCTCATTGTTCTCTATACGCTAGTATTGTCTGCTCCAATTTTTAGCACTTGTATTTGTTTTTTAATCAACGTGCCTCGTTTATTTATTAATGTGCACGCATACTTTAAGTATAAAACGTTCATAAAATATTAATATGAACTAAATTTAAAAAAAGAAATAAAACAAATAAAAAAATATGTCTTGTTTGTTTATTAATGTATTTAAAATACATACGTAATTTTTTGTCTTTATACCCTTCACCAAAGGTAAAATGGTATATATAATAAGTCATTTGGTTTGTCATTTCTAAAGTAGTCAGCACACAACAAAAAGACTGGGATGAGCACATTTCAAAATTACTGTTGGCGTACAGGTCAGCTGTTCACGACTCCACCTCTCGTACACCCGCCAAAATTGTGTTTGGAACAGAACTCAGACTACCAGGAGATCTAGAGTTTGGTGTTAAGCCTATACCAACGGGTGAAAACAATGAAGGCTCCACCTCACAAGAACAAGAAACTCTTAACGATCTTCATGAATTTGTACGAAACCGTATTAAGCTGTCTAGCGACAAGATGAAAGCCAGATACGATCGAGCGGCAAATTCGGAAGGGTTTAAGGAGGATCTCCCAAATTACAGACACACTGGGATGGGCCATATAAGGTGATAAAGAAATTAAATGATGTTGTATGCCGAATACAGAAATACAAAAGTCCAAGAGCCAAAATGAAAGTTGTTCATTTAGAACGATTAGTCCCTTATGGAAGAGGTGATTCTGAGCCTATTCGGGACGAACAGGCTTAAGTGGGGGGCAGTGTTACGAAAGTAGCTTTAGTTAAGAATTAGTTGTAATTATTAGTTAAGAATTAGTTGTATTTATAAGTTATCTTGTATTTATTAGTTGTCTTGTATTTATTAGTTGTCTTGTATTCATAAGTAATTTTACTAGTTTACATTGTTATTAAAAAATGTTATAATTTAGTACACTTCAATCCCAATGTGCAGAAAGACCTAGAAATGACCGTTAAAAAAGCTTCAGTATAAGAGGTAAAATTATGTCAACATTAGCGCTGCCATAAATCAAATTAAAGTGTGGTGAATAGTAAAGCCTCGAACCTTTGAAAAACATTTCGAATGTTCTTGACAACCAAATTGCTGTATAAACACTAGCGGCGACTAGCGTAATTAAATTCATTCTAAGTTCAGACTTTGTCAATAACGTATAACGCTGAGAAAATTATAGTTGGTTGTGAATAAAAGCTATAAATTACGGTTGTTAAAAAGACTTTGTACTAAATAAAGTTGTGTAAATTGGAAACCGTGTTGAAAGTGTTTGTGTTTTATTTATTTTATTAAAGTTGCAATAAAGAACTCGAAACGGTTTATTATAAAGGAAATAAACCAAAACGTTATTGAAAGGCAGTAACGTAACAATATAATTTTCTAAATAAACTACTTAAAAAATGTGTTTTGAAGAATTATTGAAGATTTTTCAAATCTTGGCGCAGATTTTGCAGATTTAGTGATGAAATATAATGGTTTTTTGCTTTTTTGATTATACCTCTAAAAGTTCTGGCAACACTGTATAGCAGTATCAAGCGTATTTTTCAATGTGGTGTGCAAAGCGAAAAAATGCGTAGTTTTTTTTACACATTTTGACTCTGTTTTTTACGAAATAAAATCCAATATTTCTTTTAAACTTTAATATATTAAAAAAAAAAAAACATTAAATATTCACTTGAAATTTTTAAAAATCCTGATTTTATATAGAAGAGAAAACGAAACTAGATTAGAAAGTAATTTTTAAAAATAATTCATGTAATTTGTTTAGAAGATTGAGTTGACTTAAGGTATTTGAATACACCTTTTAAGATATTTATCCTTTGCTTCAAATTAATACAAAATTACACCATATTCTGACTTATATTAACATAGAAAATCACGCTTATAAAACTAATTTTTTTGCATCAAATTCTACTCATTTTGATAAAGTTAATGTTTTGGCACAATTCAATCAACTGATCACACAAGTTATAGGTTTTAAGATAATCAGCCTTCTTATGATTACGAAAATTCTAGTTCCCTTCAGCATACTTTTGCAATTTGATGTCGCCAAACTTTTTGCGATTGCGATTTATAAGTTACAGATTACAGAATTCAAGTCAGAATCACCAATGTTAAGCGTTTGGCGATTGTCTACTATAATATAAACACTCTGATCGAACAAGGATAAATATGGAAAATGTATATTAACGTAAAATACACTTGGTTACTCTTTTTAATATAAAACTTTTATTTGGCGATTTTTTGCGAATTTTTGTACCAAATATCTAAAAAAATAAATTTTTGGCGATTTTTGCCGATTTTCGGTATGCTATTTGGCGATGAAGGTCAAAAAAATCTGACAACCCTGCTGCTTCGTAGTAAGGGAATGGCGCACAGTACTTTGTTCCATATACAAAAATAAGGTGAAACAATGTTTAAAAAAATTACTGTACTGTATTCGTTTCTAAATACATGTAGGAAGAACCTTTTTTATATTAAATGCGTTTCGCCGCTGCTAGAGGTCGCTATACTTATCCTTATTTTTAATAAAATTTTACGAGAAAAATTAAACTTAATTCATGTACTAGGAAAAATATCATTAAAAGTTTATTTTAAAGAAGTACCACAATTTTTAAGTTAGTATTTGGTGAACAAGACATTCTTATTTAAGATGAGCCCACCTAATGTTATGTTTGGACAGTATAATTCAGACGTATTTTGATAAAATGCTCGTGCCACCTAATACATTTGGAAGCGTCGAAGGCCTGTCTGAACCTTCCAACATATTTGGAAGATTTACTTTGTAAAATAAGATCTTGTTTTATTAGAAGTTATGCTCGGCAGATAAAACTTAAGAAGTTTTAAGAATATTTTCGCGACAACATGCACTTTTACATTTTAAAAAATTTTAGCTTTATAGTAATTTGAAAGCAGAATATTATTGGAAAAAGGTTTTTTGGTTTAAAAAATTCCTTTGGAGACAAATAATTTCCTACTTTGCAAATAGTTATTTTTGTTTCAATCTTTTAAATGGTAAATTAAAAATAACGATACGATTGTTGTAAACAAAAAGCAAATACAGATACATTTGAAAAATATTTTTGTGTTGCATAAGAAAAAGATATAAAAATGTCCGGCATATCCAATGTTGCAGCAAAAGAGGAACTGAATTAACAATCCGTTGAAAAATTGTGTCGACGACATTTGAGGCATGCATCAGATCCTTTATCAAGCCCAAATTAAATGTATGTTACATATCGTCATCTTAAACGCAAAAATGTTTAACAACAAAAAAAAAATTCAAAAGTAAGAGTTTTTGATTGAGTTTATTTTCGTTTTATTAAACTTATTAAACAATTTTAGATCAAAAAATGGCGACTTTATAAAAAAAATTCAAACGCCAATTGCACATTGTTGTTACTGATTTTGTAAAGTTGTTTGCTTCTCCTGTAAAAAAATGTTTAGCAAAAATGCATAAATTTTTAATGGTTTGTACGAAATAAAAAGGTGGAATAATAAGTTTTTTGGTATATATGCTGCTTAAAATATCAATTCCACTTAGAAAATTGAAATTGTTTTATATTTTCCGAAGAAGCTAAATACGGGTTTAATTTTACTTTTGATCGAAATTTGTTTCTGTGACATGAGTAAAAAAATAGCATGTGTAATTGGTATTTTCATGTGTAATTTTGGCATGATCCATGTGTAATTAACCATTTCGTTGGTGGCAACACTGATATTTACTTTAAATTAAAAAAAAACCGAGTGCGCCGTTTTTTCAGTTTTTTTTAAAGAATATATGCTTCGTTGCCCTAACTACTGATGTAAAGTAAAAAATTTACCACATTTTGAGTTTAAGTGTCAACTGTACTTGTTTGAAAAATTCTTGCTGGAATTTAAAAAAAATTAAGTACATCAATTTTAAGATTACATTTAGATAGATTTGGTAATTTTCAACAATTCAACATAAAAAGTGTTGCCGAATTGAATTTTTTTCAAAAAAGGATATATGGGAGGTACATGAATCTTTTGCCGGAATCAAAACTTGAAATTTTGTTTATTATTAGCATATATACCTCCATGCAAAATATTAATAGTCTGGGTCAACTCCACAATTTTGTTCTTTACATCAAAGTATTGTGTGGCGTGGCACTTGAAATGTTATTTTTTTATAAAACTTGCTAGAGTTCGTTCATTTACTTTACTGCGTCTCTGTATATTTTAAGGCTAGCGCATAAATGTGCGCTTATTTTTTTAAATGTTCCTTAAGTGCTTCGCAAAATTATAAAATTTTTTTTTAATAGAAATGGTTAAATAAATTAAAAAATTAGAATTCAGTGAAAAACAATTCATTTTTTTAAAAATAAAGTTATCAATTTCTCTTTTCAAAAATAATTCATTGAATTTAAAAAAATTTTCATTAAAAGCCCAACTATAATATGCTTAAGTTGGCTTAAGCAACTGTGCGATTTTAACTGCCTCAAGCTAAGTTCCCCATCCACATCCAGTTATAATTGGCTCAAGAGTCAGTGTTAAGTTAGGATGAATTTCCCTAAAAACCTCAATTCTATACGGAGCTTTTAAAAACACCTTTTTACTTTTGCAATTACCGAATTACGCTCACACACTCGATGTAGGTCATGCACCACACATGTTATATGGGCAATCTAAGGATAAACACTTAAATAGCCTACGCTGCCTTTATCATGTATGGAGCAGCATCCGTTACAAAAATCTCATGCGTTTAGTAGAGTCATTAAAAAGTCGAGCAATTGTGGAAGGATTTGTTTTTTAAGCACTACGGTATTAAATAAAAATTTTTTGCTTACTATTTCTTCGTAGTTGCTTAAAATCCCGATGATTACGCTTGCGACGTTTCTTCCAGTTTCATCAATTGAATTATTTTTTCAATGCAGTTGTTGTTAAGATTTGTAACATATTTAGTCCGAACTGGAAGTTTAAATTCTGTAAATTCTTTAAGAATTGTTCGTAAATGTTCATTTCAAACTTTAAACATAGGAATGTCTGCTGCAACAAACGCAGCGCACAATTTCTCCTGAAATTGAGAATATATTAAAATGTTTGTAGATTCAGCAAGAAATAATTGAGAATTTTTAAATAAACACAGTTTTGTAATTCGTATGTGCTACTTTACTAAAAACACCCCAAAATTTCGACAAAGTCGTGACCAAATGAATCTGACAGCTAATCTTTATGTAAATCCGCTGAATCCGAATATGAACTCAGAATTGTCAAAATAGAACAGTTTTTCAGATTTAAAAATAACCGTTATTTGTGTTTTTAAAAAAGATGATGTGACTGAAATGCAAATATCTTAAAAAATTTTAAACGAATTATGTATTTCTTTCTTTTTAGTAAAAGGTTATAAAATTTCTAAAATAACCATGGACTGCTTGTAAAGATTGGTCAAGAAATTACAGAGTTACAGGGGACAAAAGTTCAAGCTTCATTGAAAATTGTATGATTCTGTTCAATTTGGCTCTTTTCAAGTTATTTTTTTTAAACCAATCATTTAAAAATCCTAATGTGTTATTGCATGCGACGTTAGATTATTTTAATATGAACATTTTGCGCCCAACAAGACATAGATTGGTACAAAAATGACAAAGCTACAGAAGATTTACTAAATTAACCCACATAGAAATTCAAAACTTTCAAGCAACTTTTAATATTTATTGTTACTAAAAATTTAGCTTTGTATATTTATTTGTTGTGGGTTAATTCAATTAATCTTTTGTTACTTTGTCATTTTTGCACCGATGTGGATCCTATTGGGCACAAAATTTTCGTATTGAAATAGGCTTAAATTTTATTTTTTGGATATTAGCATATCAGTCACATCATCTTTTTGAACAACACAAATAACGGAATATCTCAAAAACTGTTCTACTTTTGACAATTCTGACTTCATATTCGGATTCAGCGGAAAATTTTACATAAGGATTACGTTTCAAATGCATTTGGTCAAAAAATTGTCACCTAGTGTTATTATAGACTTTTTGCAAACAGTAAAGAAAAGAACTATAAACTCACAGTATTCTGTACGTAAAATTAACTGAAATATAAAATAAATGAAAATTCAGTTAAAAGCCGGTCTGCATATTTTTCATTTATTTTTAACGAAAAGTTCATTTAATTTTTGCAGTTAATATTTGATAGTTAAATAATATAAAATAACTGAAAATTCACTTGTTTTTACGGAACTCGCAGTTGAATTTTTGACAGTAAAAATTAAATGAACTTTTCCATATTTTAAATTACAATTTTCATTTTATTTTACATACAGTAAACTTTAACTTAATCAACGGACAATAATAAATGCAACTGAAAATCCGTATCAATGTGCTCTTATTTTTTGAATGAATGTTAAAATCAGTTAAAAATAAATTTGCTTGGAATTTTAATTGTTTATTTTTTTAAAAATGGCTGAACAGAAAAATGACTGATCCTAATGTACTTTTATTAGTTAGGTACTTATTATTAGTTTTTTCCTAACAGCTTTAGTTTTAAAGATATAGTGGCATATAAAGGGTGATTTTTTATGAATTAGGTTTTTTGGGCTGGCAGCACTGGTTGGTAATTGTGTCCAAACTACATCTGCGAAAGTGAAAAGTGTTCTGTATACTCTGCCATTTCATCATGGAGAAACTCACAAACGAGCAACGACTGCAAATCGTTGAAATTTATTATAAAATTCGGGCTCTGTGAGAAATGTTTTATCGAAAAATTGTGTTCAACGATGAGGCTCATTTCTGGCTAAATGGATACTTAAACAAGTAAAAATGCCGCATCTGGGGTGAAGAACAGCCACATGCCGTACAAGAATTACCAATGCATCCCGAAAAAACAACAGTTTGGTTTGGTTTATGGGCTGGTGGCATCATCGGTCCATTTTTCTTCAAAGACGACCCGGAAGAAACGTTACCGTCAACAGCGATCGATATCGAGCCATGAACCGCGACTGAGCCGTGAGTTGGCCGCCAAGATCATGTGATTTGACTATTTCTTGTGGGGTTATGTGAAGTCGTTGGTCTATGTGGACTATGCAATACGATTGAAGCCTTAGAGTATAACATAACACGTGTTATTCATGGAATACAGGCCGAAATGCTCGAAAAAGTGGTGCAAAATTCGACCTTAGGAATGGACATTTTGAACCGGAGCCGCGGGCAACATTAACAAGAAGCTATTTTTAAAAAGTTAATGGCAAAGACCAATTTATCAATTCCAATAAAAATTTTGAATATATGATGGAAATTTGAGTGTTTTATTAGATTTTTAAAAAAACTACGCTTAAAAAATCACCCATTATTATTTGAACAGTTTACACCATTTTCTGTTTTATTCGGTCAGTTTTTTACGAACGGTCTTTCAAACCTTAAAATACTTTCTGGATTATTAATCTACACAAAAATCTCTTTCTTTTTAGTAGGGTCGCATTATTGAATTTATCAGGATATCTCACTGTTATTGCAAGGATATAAAAATTTTTGTGTTTCTGGTTTAGTCCTTAAAAATTTTTTTATGTAAATTTTCTGCAATAAAAATAACAGATCCCTATGGATTTTTGACCGCTGATTACGAATATAACATTCGTTTTTGCTTACCACCTCTTGTTTTAGAGATATTCTGGTGTGTCACAGAAACCAAATTCGTACGAAAGTTAAAACGTTTTCACCTTCTCTAGAAAACCAAATAGGCAAATTTTTTTTGTTTTTAATTCAAAAAAGCAAAACAAAAACGGTGAGAAATAAAAAATGTGTTAATTTTCACTTTCATATAAATGCTGTGACATACCTGATTGTGCATCAATTTAACAAAAAAACTTTAAACTTTTCCTTTTAACTCCATTAAAAATAATTTGGTTTTTATATCAAATTTATGATCAATAACAAAACCTTTAGCCCCTTATTCATAAACGATTATTAAATTTAACAAACGTTTATCAAGGAAAATTTTCATGAAAAAATTGTTTTGTAAACCTTTATTAAATTTAAATTTTTTTATAAAAACGGGCATTAGACTTCAGGAATGTTATATATTTCAAATATTTTAAAATTAATATTTCCAATCAAGATAAACAATAGATGCTTATTACTATTTGACAAAACTACACAGTGCTTTCACGAAGATGATAATTTGGGAAATGATCCACCATTAAATTTGGGACAATAAAGATCTGGCGGGAGCCCTGTCATCATCATGAAGCTTGTTAATTTTGGTACTATTTGAAACGTGTTGAAAAATTAGATGAAATATGAAGATGTTTTCTAAATACTTCACGTTCCTCTTAATTGGTTTAATATTTTTTTAATAAAATAAGTTCGTTGGAATATCTAGACTTATCTAAAAAAAATAACTTTGTGTCGAATATCATCTAGATAATAATATTGGCCTATGCAACCAGTAAAATGCGCATAGGAATGAATATCTTGTCCCATCAACAATAAGTTTCAGTTTATCAATAGTATGAAATGGAAATTTAGCACACTTAAACGAAACCTTGTTAATCCATATGAGATTTTTTGTCTTAACGGGATTTTTGTTTGCAGTTAAAAGGAAGTTAAAGCCGTTAGGAGCTTTAGGCAAATGTTAACCGATTCGAAAATAGTTTAATTTACTCTAACATATTTTTGGGTGAATTTAATCTAAATACCAACATAAATATTGCACGGGCACAAATAGTCCAATTTAGGAAGAAGTTTTTATTGGGAATACATGAAATTATAGGCCGAGTCTCGCCATTTACATAGATTTCTTCCTTAGTACAATTAAAATGTATTTACCAAATTTGATCAAATTATCTACAAGATTGCAAATTGTACTTTGCGCACAAGGATAACGTGGACATACAATCAGCCAGATGGACGGATAGATATCGATAGATCACTTAAAAACGCGATTCTGAGTCGATCAGTATACTAAAATATTGGTTCAGATTTCTTTGTATTACACACATCGCCTAAAACGTTTATAATTGCTTTTTCCTTAATTTTTGCTAACATATATAAAATTTTAAAGTTTAAATTAAATTAAAAATTAAATTTGGTGAGCTCAAGCCTAACTAAAAATATTTAAATTGAAAATTTACAGTTCAACTAAATCACAATTGTTCTAAATACAGCTATGGATCGCAACCACTCGATCTCCTCAGAAGGATTTGGCGTCTTACACTCGCATCCATCGACGACTGCTGACGTCAAATTAATAAATAAAATTTAATTTTAATCACATTAATTCCTTTTTTATCAAACCTAGTTTTACACTTAATTTATTGTAGCTAATGAAGTGTTTTAGTTTTGCAAATTTTCAAATACCCAATCTTTAATCTCTCAATGTATCGCCTTTTTTCTGCCTTTTTGCCAATCCTTTCTTGATTTTGGAAGGGTGCAACGTGAGGCAGGCCGCCATTTATTTTCCAACGCCAATTTTTTTCCAAGTCTTTTATCTGCCTTTCTATGAGGCTTTTTTGTCAATCCTTTAAGTAGTTTTGAACGCAAGTAATACTAAACTTTATTTTTATTCTCAAAATATCAGGTTTTGGAATCAGGTAGGAATATTTTATGTCCAATCTCCGAAATATAAGTTTATTTTTTGTTTAAATACACTTGACTTTAAAAAGTGGATGTAAAGGGTATGTTACATACCGTCGGAAAGGTTAATTTCTCTAGTTTCTCAGCAGCATAAGTTTAATTTTTAAGGTTTTAGAAACACTTATGGCGATTTCTTTTCTGAGAAAAATGTTGCATTAATGTTACATGTTCTACATTTTGTGTTCGTTGTACAAAAAATACAACTGTGGGAAAAATTTTCAAGTTCTTTTGTGAAAATGTTGATGAAAAACATGCAAAACATGTTACACTGCCCTGTTTTACTACTTTGGTACTTACTACTTTGTTTGTACAACCAATATTTTATTTAATTTGTAATAATATTTTAAAAGCATACTCCATTTTGAATTAAATCGTTTTTTTATTTTGGTGGAAAATTCTATGTATTTATTATCGTTTTAAATTTGTTCAAGCAATAAGTGATGTCAATGTCTGTTTCCAAACCGTAAAGTAAGTATGCAGCAAATAGTCGAATAGTTTTAAAAATCGCTAATGAACTACATTAATAATAAAAGTGTAATAGTTGTAAATAAAGGCAGCTAATTCTGTTCGATTGAAGTTGTACAACATGTAACACTTCGAGTGATTATAGGTAACATGAAAAAGTGTTACATTCATATACTGTAGCATTTTTTTCTCAGAATAGAAATCGCCATTAAACAAAAATAGGAAAAAATTCAAAATAGTGTATATGATAAAAAATTAAAAACCCTCGACTTGAGCTAGAAATTATTTTTTTTATACATTAGCCACTAGTGGCCCAAAAAGCGACCAATACATTCCCGCAAAAAAAAATAAAAAAAGTTTTAAATTAAAAAAAAAAAAAAATTCATAAGATTGAGTAAATAGCTATCTAAGCTACTTGGGACCAATTTTGCTAACACCAATAGGTAATAAGTTACATGGATGAGAAAGAACACCTGTTTGGCCAAAATGTTAAACTTTGACGCCCTTTAACTCGGAAACTTTTTGACCAATCTTTCATCCAAATCGGAAGACACCGGTTTCAAAATTGGGTCACTTGACATGAAATATATATGGCACTGATTCCCCTAAAGGGGGTTACCCAAAATTTATAAATTTTCAGTAGGGACAAACAACTGTTTTCTTTTTATATGTTTTCTTATACTACAAAGGGGAATACAATTGTATTTTTTTGACAAAGTACTTGAGAAATTTAACCTACATCGATTTCTTGCAAAAAGTGATAATTAAAAATTTTGAGTTGACTCTCTTTAGAGGAACCAGTGTGATATGACTGGGGTTTTCAATTAGTCGGGTTTTATTTTTGTTCGATTAATCGATATTTTTAATTTTTAACTTATTCGATTAAACGAAAAAAGTTTTAAAATTAATCGAAATTTATAAATTACGAGATTTTTTTTCGATAACTTTAGAAAAATTTCATTCTTTTTTAAATAAAACTTGTCAATGTTGCTTCAAATTGTTGCTTCACTTTCAAACACTTAGATTTTAAAAGAGTCAATATCACTTTGGATTTTTTAAAACTTTTCACGGACATTCCATCCTCTGCTATGCTTCTTCAAATAATTTCCTCTAGAGGACGATCCAAGTATCTTGTTTAAAATATCTGCTCATTGGACCATTTTGATTTTTTTTTTTGATTTTGTTGGTGGAGCATCTGAATTATCGTTTGATTTAAATTTCACTTAATTTCGATTTTTAGAACATACCCGTTAAATTTATTAAATTTTTGAGTTGGCGTGGTACCTCCCATGCAAAAAGTACTAAAAATTGTATAAAAACCTGAATTTTTTTGACTGTAATACGACCTATGGTTACGCCTTATACATCAAAAGATCGATTTTTAATAGAAAATATTTTCTGAAAAACTCGGGAAAATCGGTTCAGATTCGAAAAAGTTATGACCAAAATATTATTTTTTTTTTTTGAAAAATACCCATTTTCGGGATCCATAGATCTTCCCGAGTCCAAGTTTATAAGCAAAATAACTGGCAAATTTCTTATTTAACACGTCGGTATATAAATCTGTCAAATCGGTTAAGAAATAGCAGAGTTATGACCAAAATACTGAAATCCCAAAAATTACTCTTTTTTTATAATTAAGTTTGTTTTTTATACCCATCACCGAAGGTCCTACACCCTATAAAGTATATATATTCTTGGTCCTTATGAAAAGCAAAGTTCAAATCCGGTTGAAGTCAAAGTTGGCGTGGCTCAATTAATATTTATTTATACCTATCTAAAGAACGTTATTTATGTATATAACTTTTTTTTATTATCTCATTATGGTGAAGGGTATATAAGATTCGGCATAGCCGAATATAGCACTCTTACTTGTTTTATTTAAGTTTTCATAACTTTAGAGGAAATTTTATGCGGAACGGCGGTGAATGGACTTGAAATAAAAATATTTTTCAAAATGAAGTTAAGGCTGATTTATTTTTTGTAATTCGTTCTCGCGCAGTTTTAAATTATATTCGAAATTTGCCGTTTCCTTTAATGATTGCGAAAAATAACTTGTTCACTGAGCTGCTTTGCCACGTTTCATCTTTTGATGCTCAACTCTTGTGTTTTTAGTAGGGTTTTTTCCCGGGATTTCCCGTCCCGGGAATTCCCGGGAATTTCAATTATTCTATTTCCCGTTTTCCCGGGATTTTTCTTGCGGGATCCCGGGAAATAAAAAAATTCCTTATAATTTCAGGAAATAGCTTTTTATACTTTGAAATTTAGGTTTCTATTCTCTAAAAATTAGCATCTGTGGATGGGTTGTGGATTAGATCAATTACAAGAAGAGAGTACATGTATTTAAATCAATGTCTCCTGATGCAATAAATCTACTAAAAGCAGAATGGGCAGTGCAACAGTTGATAATTATTACATTTAGTGAAGTGAAGAGTTAATAAAGTACATTAATTCAAAATAAGATGCAGGCAGTAAAGTTTCATTGTCCATGAACAAGTCTTAAAAATAGGATTTACCTAAACATATCGCTCCTTTATTGCAACATAGTCATATCTACAACAACAAACGATCTTGGCAAAATGCGATTAAAGTTTTAAAAATGTACCGATTTAAAGATGTATTTTGCTATAACTTCGGTTCAGTTTGAGATGTAATACGAGAAGGTATGAAGGAAAACTTTGCTAAAGTTACTTAAAATTTTGAGATATGACTATGATGCAATGAAGGAGCGATATGTTTATTAGGTGATAAACACAAATTTTCAATTTAAATTTGTGTTGGTTTATATACCCGTGAAGTGCGGGGAAAACGAAATAAAATAACAATTTGGAAACTCGTGTAAGATACTACAACATACAACTTGAAAAAGACATTGTCCTAAAGATTTCAAATGGACCTATTGAAGGTTTGTAAGAAGCAGTCCGGTTGATGCTATTTTTGCATCAACCTTGACATACATTTGACTGATATAGACGTTGTTTATAAAAAAGAAAAAATAGCTTCTGATTGTGAATCCGAAGCATGCTACAACGGTTCACTTTTAACTATTTGACCAACCTCGGTAAAAAATGAAAGAAATTTTTCGGAAACATAATAATTAGTAAATAAAATCAGGCATATACTTTTTGACGACTTACTAAGCGCTTTGAGTGTGCCAGAAAGTTATTTCCTAATCCGTTAAAAAATGTTATATGTTTCTTTAAAATATTTTATCCATTTTATTAATTAACTTTTTGATCTCATATCATGAGTACCTTAATTTTATTTTGTTTTTATTATTGTTTTATGAATTAAATTGTTATGTTTATGTTATCTTTTTATCTTGTATCCAGAGCATAATAATACTGAATAAAAGCATAATAATAGGGAATAAAGGCGTGAGGTGATAATAATTTAAGTTCCTATTTCAATCTTCAATTAATTTTTTAGTATTGAACCATTTCTTTTACTTTCTTTGTAAACAAGTTCCCTTACGTTATTTTATAAACGTTTTTTTCATTAATTAATAACAAAATTTACTTTGTATTATTTATATGGAGCGGGATCCCGGGATCCCGGGAAATTTAATAAAATTTCCCGCTTTCCCGGGAATCGAAAAAGTCCGGGAAAAAAAAACTCTAGTTTTTAGGTTACCGTTGAGAATTTTGAAAAAGTCGCACAAAAAGTCGTTTTTAAAACAAAAAGTCGTTTATTCAAATTTAACTCTCACACATTTTTTAACATTTTATTTACTTTAATTTAATTACCACCCCGGTGATAATTTCGGTTTTATTTCTTTAATAGCTCTCTTAAATTTGCTTCAGTTAAAAAAAATGTTTATGTTTAAAATTGGTATGACGAAAACTTAAAAAAAAAACCGAAAAAAAAGTTTTATGACGATAAAATGTTTTCATCGCTTATAGACATGCAGTAACACCCGGGTGGGTATTGGTAAACGATAGTAAACATAAAAAAAGGAATTAACAATTTAAACGATATAAATAGCTGAAAAATAATTCGTTAAAAATGTGTTTAAATACACTTTTGTGTATAATTTTACATTTGATTGATTTTTAATAATGTGTTTGTATATACTTTAATATTTGTATAAACTCTACGTTTTATGTTCTTTAACTTTTTTTGTAATTTCGCACAAGTGCATTACTTGGCATCGAACCTTCTATTTCAGTATCCAGAAAATTTAGACTTGATAGCATGGACTCACAAGTTTCTTCTTTTAACCTGTTGGTGGTTAAGTTATTTTTCATTAATTCTAATTTTGAAAAAAAATTGTCAGCACAAACACTGTTATGCGGTAGAGTTAATACATGCGCTGCTTATTTGTCTAAATTAATGTAGGTACAATGGTTAATTAAAAGCAATTTTTAAGCTTCCTACTGTATTTTTTAAATTGACTTTTAAAATTTGAACTTTTAAAAATTTTTAAAAAACAGTAAAAATTGCAAATTTTCCAATATTACCATTAAAAAAATGCAGTGTGAACTGCGATAATGTTTGGAAAATAAAAGTGAGAATTATATCTAAAGAAAAATCCACTAAAATTTTCTACATTTATGCTTTTATGACAGCTTCGTAAAAGCATTAAAATATTTTTTAAATTTTATTACCTATTCTACACACTGTATTTCAAACAAGATCAACACAGCTTCCGTACATGTGTATTCGTCGCTGTCTGACGAGCAACTTAATTAATGAGCGTAAAAAACCAAGGGGTGGGGCTTCTAAACAATTGTTTGCTTGAATGAGCATCACTGGTTCAGTCCATACGACAATTGTGGAAATTAATTCACAGTGTGTTCCAAATTCCAGGACATTTACATAGAAAAAGAAACACAGTTTTCTTTTCCTTCTCGCTGTGTCAACTTCTGTAGCAGTCATTAAATCTCCTCGAATGGGTCCCCACGGGCGAGCACAACTGAGACCACCGTTCTAATCTGGTCCCTATTGAAACTTGGAATAACATGCCAATGCATGATTTTCCTTGAACTTTCAAATACCATGTTTATAATACTAATGTGAATAGGAATCACGCTTTTTGCTGCAAAATGGCTTCGAAATTTTTTTTGCATATTTTTTAAAATTTATTCGTAGCAATGCTTTTTTTCATAAAATGCTTAAAAATTCACGTATTACCTTTAAAAAAGGTAAAAGTTTATCAATCCGTTTGTAATTTCTGCAATTTTGACCTTAAACCCTATTAAGTATATATATTCTGAATCCTTATGAGATGTCCATCAGTCCGTGTGTCTGTTGAAATCGGTTTTCCGAAGACCGAAAATTGAGCCTGATCGGTGGACAAATGGCTGAGATATGAGCAAAACCACGATTGCCTCAAATTTTACCCAAAAACCACTTTGTTGCCTGTTGTTGTATCTGGAGAGCAGCAAGAGCCAAAGTTTTCAAATTAGGTACAAGCATTTAGGCTTTAAAAGCAAAACATCCGACAATATGTGGGGGCAATGGACAAGTGAGCGTGGCACTTCCCATACAAATGCATTCATAGGTTTATGAACATCTGAAGAACGGTAAGAGTCAAAATTTCCAAATTAGGTACAAGCATCTTGAATATCAATACACAACAACCGTCAAAATGTGGGCGGGATTGAAAAAGTGGGCGTGGCACAAAGTTAATGTATTTATATCTAAAGAACGGTATTTATATAACTTTTTGTTATTATCGTTCCCTGGTTAAGAGTATATAAGATTTTACATAGCCAAATATAGCACACTTACTTGTTAAATGTTTAATTTTTATTTAAAATATGTAATAACAAAAAACAGAATGCAGCACTTAAACAAAATTTAAATAAATTATTAAAAAAAATTTAGACAATAAATGGTTTTTTGAAATAACCGTAATTTAAGCTTGAGGCAACTATTCGTTCTATTATTATCTGCTGCGTTATATTTTTTTTTTTTGGTTTTGCAGCATGCGCTTAACAGAAGACCTTAAAGGGCCAAATACACTTGTCAAATGTTTGTCCAGCAGGCGAATTACTTGTGTTCGCGTGCTGGACGTTACATTCGCCTTATGGCCCAAATACACTGTTCAAAGCCCCTCATCAAGCCTTGTGGTAGTATTAGTGAACATTTTTATGTGTCACACCCACTTTGCTGGATGGAAAATTAAAAAAATGTAGATATGACGGCCAATATTTCGTCCAGCACACATACACGAGTGAATTCGCCTGCAGGACAAGCATTCGACAATTGTGTTTTTGCCACAATCAAAAATTGGTCCTACAAAAACGAATACCATAAAATTCTATAAGAATAGTGGATAAAGTTCTGAAGAACTTTTTTTTATAAAAAAAATCTTAACAGTTTTAAGTTTAAGTTTACTATTCAAAAGTTTGATGTATGTAAGCAAAGTGAACGTAAATTTGCTTAAAATGTATGTCAACATTAAAAAAAAAGCACAAAAGCAGTCAGAACACTGTATTTGGATTTGTATTGTCAGTTTTTCTTTAAATAAAAAATGCATATTTTATTAATCTTAATTTAAATTTTTCAAGCATTCTTTGCGCATATTTTCCAATAATAAATGCATGTAATTCCACACCCTAATTATAATTTGTTAATTAAGAACACAAGTGGGAAGCCTACACACAATCAAATGTGAAGCAACAGTTCTGAAGCTAAAAGCATTAAACACATAGACGAAAGATAGCAAGCTACGACTACAATCTTAAAGATAATACAGTTATTTCCGCTTAATTGAGTTTCTAAAAATGCACGACTTTTGACGCAATTAAACGGGAACTCAATTAAGCAGTACTCGGTTAATTGAGTCGCTGACGTAATTAAAACGAAAATCGCTTAATTGAGCAAGATGTGCAATAAAGCGAAACACCCATGTGTAGATAGAAAATGTAACTCATTTCTTTATTTATTTTATATAACATTTATTTATAAAACTGAAACATGAAACATTACTTTCTTGATTTTTGTGGAGCAAAAACACATTAAGTAGAGGGAAACAATTAACCGAAACATTTGCTTTTGTTTTTCGCAATGTGGTCTTATTTTGCGAAATAATTAAGCGGGTGACGCAATTAAACGGAACTCAACTAACCGGGTATTTTTACATAGACTGTTATACTGAATGATTTCGTTCCATGGTTTTTAGTGCAATAAAACGGGAAACTCAATTAAGCGGGGCTCAATTAACCGAAAACTACTGTACTTTATTCCAGAAGAAAAACTCAAGTTGAGGATTGACGTCAACAATCTTATATGTAATGCAAATTATCAATAAGCCCTCGTAACAAAGCACTAAATAAATAACTCCTGATCAGACCTGCCGTTTTTGGTTATTTCTAACCAAAATTGGTTATACAGTGCAATCTCCCTTAACGGACACTTCCCATAAGCGGACACCCCCATTAAACGGACATTGTTGCTAGGTCCCGGCAGCGCTCCATAAGAAAAGCATTGCAGTCGCTTTCCCTTGAACGGACGCTTCTCATGAGCGGACGCGGACATCCGCTAGATAAAAAAAATTCTCTTGGACGGACACTTAGCTTATTTTTTTCCGAATTTTTCATGTCATAATTTACAAATAAGCCTGCCAAGACTCTTTTAATTTGTTCGCTTTAACAACAGGGCACGGTTTATCATATTTACTACATCACATAACATAGTTAAATGTGGGTATGTTAAATACATATTTTCTCTCTTACATAATGTTTTCAATTTAACGTTTTTTTTACGATTTACGCTTCTGCTTCGGAGAGTTGACAATACAAATTTTTGCAATGTTTGTGGTGCGTACGTATGGTGTACAAACCTATTTGACCAACAGCTTGTAATCTATGCCATTACTTATGCGATTTAGGGGATTCCCCAAATAATAGTCGATGTGCGTTTGCTTATTGTACTTTGGAATGCATTGTTAATTCGTTTGTATATATTAGTGCGGTAAGACTTTTTAAAATGGATAAAAAGAGGTCTTATAGTACTCATAAAACATTTTAAACTTTTATTACATATAGAACTACATTTATTGATTTTTTGTTATTAAACCCAATTGAATTGTTTATTTTTTATATTTTTTTTAATAAAAGTATGTATGTATCTTTAAATAAAAACAAACAATATAAGGTAAAGTTTTGTTGATTTAAATTTGTAGTTTTCTCTTGGCCGGACAGCCCCCTTGTGCGGACACATTTCAACGGTCCCTTCGGTGTCCGCTCATGGGAGATTCCACTGTATTTTTTTTCAATGTGGAGATGTGAATATTTTTTTCATTTTGGTTACTTTTTTCCAAAACAATAATAATTACGAACGAATATATTTTTCTTGGTACTATTATTTACGAGCTCGAACAGAAGTTTTTTAAAATTCCTTTCAAAACAACCAAATAATTTTTTTTAAATTTTTCCTAAGAAAATATTGCCATTTGTGATTTTTATAATAAAAACGCCATGATCTGAAATCGTAAACAAATGAAGTTTTTCTTGATTTAAGAGAAGTAAAGATAATTAGTACTTCAAGTAGGAAGTGCATTAAATCATCCGGAATCGATTTTAGAAAATTACTGAAAAATTACACAAAAGTCGTTTCAGTGTTTTTAAAAACTTGAAAATAAGTTTAAGGTTCTGAATTTAGGTTATTTCCAGAAGTATATTTATATACACATTTGAAAATACACGTAGGAATTTTAGATTTTTTAAAATTCCATTGATTTATCAATATAATTTTAAAATTTATGGAATTTTCTGTAAGAAATGGCTGTAAGTTTACAGAAATTTGAAATTTTACTGTTTATAACTTGTCGGTATGTACATATATTTATTTAATGTTATTTAAGATAATTATTTTACTTTTTCCCCATTGAATGTACGTTATGATATATTAGAACAATTTTGAAACATTTTTTTATAATAAGAATTATAAATTTGAAATAAAATTTACACAAAACAGAAAAAAGTTTTTATAATATTTTAGATATATGTATGTAAATTAGAAATTTTACATAAAACGCATTTCGCATATCGTTTTAAATTTTGCCAAAATAATCGCCATATCGCCAAACGTAAATTTCCATTGACAAAAGGATTAAGAATTCGCCACATTTGACAGTCCTGCCAATAACAGCTAAAAAGCGGAAAACTATTATCCATTTTTGTTATTTATAACTGGCATATGAAAAAATATTCAATTTATTTTTTTTTTACATATTCCTCTAACTCCCACTTTTTTCAAGAAAAAAGTCTCAAATAAATAAAAACTTTTAATTAAGTTTCACGTTATTTTTATAATATGTAAAAGAATTACATTTCTTGTTTTGTTTTTTTTGATTTATAATTATTGTTTTACTATAAAGTGCTAATAACCTTTGTGTTACAATGTATTACAATGATTTTAATGATTTTCTCAATTAATAAAAAGCATTTTAAATTTGGTTATATTTTTTTTACATTTGGTAACTTTTTCAAAAATTTTGGTTGTAAAAATTGTATTCGTTGTGGCAGCGCTGCTCCTGATCAATTTATTTAGCGAACCCATACACATACATAATCTACTCGGTTTGCTTTTGCTACGTTAGTGTGAGTGTGAACATACCCTGCAGGAGATTGAACTAGTACCTAATTAGTACCAAACAAGTACAAAAATAACCAGTACTAGTTCTCAACTGTTAACTTTTCTATACCATCTTAATGCTCAAATAACCATTGAGTGTGCTTGGAAAATCACTAGTACTATTGATTCTAGAAGTGTACTAGTACACTTGGACCACATTGGGTGCTTTTTGCATTAGCATTTTGCATCTTAACATTTTTTTATAAAAAAAATGCCATAAATAAATGATTTGAAATGAAATTTAAGAAGCAGTATCAAAATAGATATATATACTGGAATTTTAGGTTTGTTACAAAAAATTCTATCAGTCTACAAGTAGTGCCCTTGTACTACATCATGTACTGGTACACATATGCACTAGTATTTTTATATAAAAACTCTAACCCCGTTAGCACTAGTACTTCTTGTTTTAGTAATTGTACTAGTGGCTTTCAGACAATTAGCTCTTAACCTTCTGCAGGGTAATTTTACTACTTTTGCGATTACAAATAATGTACCAATGTTGAACTACCTATTTGTCTGTCCGTCTATCAGTGAAGTTAGTAGTACCAGTTAGTCAGTATGCACTCGAAACTCTGGCACCAACTCCAATCAAAGCGTTTGTCGCTTGTTGTTTATTTAAGCAACTTTGTTCTGAAGAAAAATACACTAAAAAAACAAAACATAAAAAAAAAAAAAACTAATGAAAATCCGCAGAAAAGTTTTTATTACTCTTACAATTAACAAGCACAGATACTCATGGCAAATGGAAGGTATTTAAAATAGAGTATGAGTGTGCGAGTATGTTTTAGGAATAAAAATGTACGCACTAGTTACCCTGAAGGAAACCTGGGTGCAAGTGTCTCCAAGTCAACAGTTTTGTCAACTATTCTGGTGACTTTTTGGCGACATTGTCAACGAAGTGTCTACACTTTTATATTTGTCTTTAATAAGAAGAAAAATTTGTTATGAATTCGAATTTTTACTTTTTTTATACCCTTCACCACAGGTGGAAAAAGGTATATATAGGCTTGTCATTCCGTTTGTAATTTCTACAATATTGATCTTTGACCCTATAAAGTATATATATTTTGGGTCCTTATGAGGAGAGAAGTTGACTTAACGATGTGTGAAAATTCACACGCTGATTCAGCGTTGCCACGACCAAAAACATTTTGTAACCAAAATGTAAAAATAAAGTAACCAAAAGCGAAAAAAAGTAGCCAAAATTATGTTGTATGAAAAGTACTATTTTATTCGCACTTCAGTTTTAAAATATGTCTAGCGAAGAAATTATGTTTGTTTGTATCTTGTAGACTCATAAGCCGCTGGACCCATTTTTATAAAGTTTTGACCGATGGTCTGGGAAGAACAATAGGCTATATAATTTTTCGAAATTTTTATTGGAAGTGGCACCTCCTTTAAAAAGTTAACACTTATTTTAGTCAATTTTAAAAGCTCTTTGAGCTAGAGATTTTAACCTTTTTATATTAAGAGCTCGTGCAAGTAAAACTTTTAAGGTCTTGCTGTGTGTTATAGTATCAAAGTGCAAAATTGAGCAAAATTATGCGGTAGACCTTATCGTTTATTTAGATCTACACGTCAAAGTATATATCATATGTGGTTAAGTTGATACTCTGTTAAAGTTTAAGCTTCGTTCACAATAGACAGCAGCATTTTCTCTGGTGTTCATAATAATACATAGAAGAAAAAACGAAATTGTTGCTCTGATTGTGAACAGGTTTAAGCTTCTAAAAAAAGTAATTTTTAAGTAGATGAAAAAAGTATTGGTTTTAAATGTACAAATACCACACGGAATTTTTAAGGGTCAAAAAATCCGGGCCGTGTAGTTATTGTTCCAAAAAAAAAAAAATTTTTATTTTTATACACAAGTACACATTGGAAAAAAAAGTAACCAATTTTGGTTAAAAGTAACCAAAACGGCAACGCTGCCCCTGATTCACACACATTCTTCACACGTATTCTTACGCTCTTTCATTTAGCCAACGAGAGTACACAACAGTGCTGCCAGTTTTGGGGTTTTGACCCCGAATTAGGGGTTTTCTTGTTACTAAAAGGGACAAAAAATTTGAATTGGGGCTTACATTGGGGATATTTAAAAAAAAGTAGGATTTTTTGGGGAAATACGCGGAAAGAATTATTTACTAATGCTTTATTCATACGACGATATAAACCACTCGTTTCGCTCTCTAAAACTAGTTTGCCAAACATGCTGTTCATACGATTCATTCTTGTTTCATTTTGACATTTTTTTTTGTGTTGTTAGTGTGATTTTTTTTTAGATAGATAAAAAAAGTAAATAAAACTTTAAAATATATTATTTAATACTTTTATTAATATTATTATGTTATGATTATCACCTTATTTTATTAAACATCAATTTTTATTTTGTTTTGATTTTTTGAGAGCTAGTTCAGATAAACTAACGATAAATGTTATCAAAATTGGAGATGATAGTACATTTTTCCTGTTTCGCAGCCTGTTTCAAAATGAAACGACCTGTTTCGCTCACAAAATTTTGTATGGGGAAACAAGTCGTTTCAATCATGTTTTGGGCGCAAAACAGGAATAAGAGAGCGAAACACGAATATTGCTGTCCGTGTGAACATGGTATAAAGCAACAGAAAATATGGCTTAAACCAAGAAAATTTTGCACCATATACGTCCAAGCCAAAAGTGTCTTATTGTAAACATATGTATGTGTGTATGTGTGGCTTGGTTTAAGCAAAAAAATATGACTCAAACTGAACTAAAATTTAATTCAATACAGCTAAAAAAAATCATGTTTTTTCTGTAGTAACTTAAATTAATGTTTTGTTGCTTATAGCCAATTTCACCAATCGAAAACGCCAAACGCAAGAATTTGGAAGTTGTTTTTAATACACTTTTAATATAATTTTTACAATTTTTGCTATAAAATTCTGTTTAATAGAGAAATATTTGTCATAAAATTCTTTTATTACAGAAATCTTATTAAAAAACGACGTTTAAAATTCTTTCGTTTTGCGTTTTCGATTTCTAGAACTCAGGGGGTGTTTTCCTATAATTTTATTTTTATATAAAATGAAAAAGATAAATTGGTATTTAAATAAATTAGTGAAATCGGCTATTAATATTTTACTAAATACGAAGGAAAGCCTGAATTTTTAATATAAAAACGTGTGACATTAGTTAGTTTAAGGAAAACTTAATATACAAATAAGAAACTTTTTGTTGATTTGCTTAACATGTCAATTCAAACAAAAATTAATTGAATCAAACCAAGTTTTCTTAAACATTTTCTGAAAAATTAAAAGAAATCCCTAGCATTTGTTTCTTGATGCAGGAAATTCGATTCTTTTTAATATTTAAGAAAACCAGACTAATATTAAACACATGCAGTTTGATTTGAGAAATATTTTTCTTGTTTTTGCATGTCGTGTCTTAAGAAATTTTTGATCATATACCAAAAACGTGAATTTTTTGTTCATGAGAAAATGTTTCTTTACTTAAGAAAATTTTACTAAATACGAACAAAATAAGTTAAAATTATAGAACTATTAGAACTTACTTTTGAAACTTACTTTTGAAAAAAAACATATTACCATGTAAAGAATATGAGTTTAATTTTTCTATAGGAGACAACTAAGTTTCATGCACTTATTTTAGTTTTTGTTAATTTTTTAAAAATCGTTAAAATTGTTATTCTTGATGATAAATTAATACAAAATGTAGATACAACTATATTTTCAAAATCGGCTTAAAATAATGCCCAGACCACAAATGTGCTAATTATTACTTGACCGAGAAATGCAATTTTCAAATTGATTTGTGCAATATCATTTTTTATTCAAGACACAAAATTGTGAGATATTACGAATTACAAAAAATACAATACGTCACATTATATTGCATTAATTTACGGACGGCTAAAGCAACCTGAATTCTTAAAGTTTTATACGTAAACAATTTAGCACTAAACGCTAAAGGCTTTAAACCCGTATTATTAGGAAAATTAATAAGGCAATGTTCAAATGAATAACAGCTGCACGTGGGAGTGTAATCCAAACTAGAACTGCCTAATTTTTTTTAACAAAAGTGGAAAATTCTATAATGAAGTTTTTTCAAAATAAAGTGATTTTATGGTCTAATGCAGATTCATTATAAGTAAGTTCGACTGTATATATATATATACAATATATACTATATACAGTGTTGGGCAAAATACATGGTTTGCGGTATTTAAAATACAAAATACAAAATACTTGCTGGTCATGTATTTAAAATACAAAATACAAAATACTTACACATCCTGTATGTATTTAAAATACAAAATACAAAATACTTCCATTTATTGAACGTATTTTCAAATACAAAATACAAAATACTTCCACGTCATGTACATTAAGGTTATAACTTTTTTTTTAGTGCAAAATACCACTCCAGCGCCATGTGGGGAATTTTGTTCTGATAATAAAAAACTGTTTTTTAAGCTGATTCGGTGAAAAAAGTTTCCGCACCGTAAGCGATTCCTAAAACTCCATATTATGTGTAAATTTTATTTTTGGAAATTGAAACCCTTTTGATTTTGCATTAGACTTATGAAAAATGGTTTAATGTTGAAGATTATATATGAATTTAAACAAAAACGAACTTATTTAAGACAAGAGCCACTGATTTAATGATGAAAATAAAAAATAAAAACAAAACTTCAACGCTTTCGGTGCGGAAACATTTTTCACGAAAGATGAAAAGTGACACCATATTTTTTTATATTTTGGTAGATTAAAATGCAATCAACCATCAATAAACTGACAGAATATATTTTGTAAACTATGTTTTTAAAATACAAAATACTCCCATTTTTTATATATTTAAAATACAAAATACAAACTACTTGTATTTATTGTATGTATTTAAAATACAAAATACAAAATACTTGCTGGATATGTATTTAAAATACAAAATACAATATACTTGCACGTCATGTATTTAAAATACAAATACATAGTTTGTATACATGTATTTCAAATACTGCCCAGCCCTGACTATATATATATTTATATATACAGTCGAACTTACGTACAACTACTGCTTGTTTTGTTTATTTTGTTTATTTATTTCGCTTTCTTTTGCTTGTTTAGCAGGTTTGTATATTTTACTTTGCTCTTTTTTTCGGGGAAATCCCTTTTTGTACATAACGTCCCAGTTGGCCATGTTAATTCCTGCACGACACGTAAGGGACAACTAATGCAAATCGTCGACGACATTTTCAAACAAGTGTCGCGTAAATCGTGCACGACATAAAGAGAGACAATGTCGCTCAGCCTGTCGTTGATGACTACATGCACGACATTGTCGTCCATATAGTCGTTGATGACCACATGAACGACATTGTCGTTCATATTGTCTTTGATGACCACATGAACGACATTGTCGTTCACATGTCTTTGACGACTATATGGACGACAAAGGATTCTACTTTATCGTCAACGACTGCGTATAAGACAATGTCGGTGAAGTTATGGGAGTTACAGTTTACACGACAATGTCGCCTATAAACCTAAACGAAAAAATAAAAATATACAATAGCACATACATATTTTTAGAATAAGACCTTAGTCTTTGAGTTCTCAGACTTGACTGACTGATTTTCTTCACTTTGCTTTGGAAGTTTTTTATTATTATCGTTATTTTACAGTTATTTTTATTATTTATTGGGAACAAATTATTTTTGTTTGTTTAGAAGACAGCTTACAAGACAATGTCGCTCATATTGTCGTGCTTAGAAGCTGATAGAGGACACCTAACAAGACACTGTCGGTCATGTTGTCGTGCATACACTTTAATACAGGACAGCTTACAAGACACTGTCGCTCAAACTGTCGTGTATAGTTGTTGATAGAGGATACCTTACAAGAAAATGTCTGTCATGTTGTCGTGGATAAGCTTTGACAAAAGACAACTTGTAAGACAATGTCGGTCATGTCGTCGTTTATTAACTTCTTTAAAAGACAGTGCACTAGACAATGTCGAGTATTTTGTCGTCCACGACATTTTCCTCAAAATTGTCTTACAGAAATCCTAAGTGATAGAGGACATGTCGTGCATAAATCGTTGACGACAATGTCGTCGACGGCAGTTTGGCCAACTGGGGTGTGTCTTTTGGTTTGCCTAAATATGTTAAAATTATTTGTATGTGTTTATTTCATGGCAAGTAAACGTGTTTTATAATGTTTGTCGATGGAGGGAAATATAAGTTTATAAAAGAAGTCGAGGGTGGATTCAAGAAAAAGGAAGCAGACAATAAATATGGTGTCCCAGCTAGTACGGTCTCATAGATTTTTAAAAATAAAGAATTAATTATCAACTCGTTTGAGTCAGTATCTCATCTCTTTAGTAAAATGATTAAGACCCAAATATACAAAACTATCGACATAGCAGTCCTCAATTGGTTTACAGCAGCTAGAAGTCAAACCATGCCGATATTTTACTTCATTGTAACTTGTTTATTACAAATACATACCCACATACTTAGGTATGAAGCTTTCAAATAGTGCCTGTTTTAAACAAAAAATACAAAATGTACACAAGTTTGCAATTTATTCTCTTTTCAACAAGAAAATTCTGTAACTCGAAGTCTCCATAAGTCGAAGTTTTTTTTGGGATAATGGTGATTCGAGTTATGGAAGTTTGACTGTATTTCCAATAAAAATACAATAAAAATTATCTCTTGTAGAATATAGTACAAGTAAAACTCAAATAAATATTTAATTTATCCGTTCAAAATGATGTATTTTTTACAGGGGCTTATTTTTTGGGGATTTGTGGTTTTATCGGGGGATTTTTGGGGAAACATTTTTTTTTAAGTTTGGGGAGGATAAAAAAGTACCTGCCCTGGTACACAATTCAATTGTGGTTTATAGTGGAAGGCCAATGAACGCGGCGAATTTACTTATCAAATTAGTTTTTTTCCACTTCATTTGTAATGTTTTTTAAATTTATTTTGTTAAATGATTATGTTTGTGTATGGCAACGTCTACTTCCTGCAAAAGTTGAAAAAATTCAACTTTGCCGCGCGGCATCTTTTTCAAGTAATACCAAGTCTTATTTTTTGTGATGTGCATTTTTTTTTATATGAACATTTTTGTAAACATTGCTAACATTTTCACTCATTGGCCTTCCACTATTATCAAGCGACGAGTGCATATGCGGCGGTTGCTTACATATTTTGTATATTTTACTTAAGACAACTTCCCCAGAAAGCATTACATACATAAATAGAGAAGTAATAGAATGATGCAATTTAAAAGATATTTCATGCTTGGGATCAGTTTTCTACGCATTTAAACGGCGAATCATTTAACCGATAACCCGGATAAATGCGCAATCAACGCATTTATAAAAACCTCGCTTAAAAAAACTCAACAATCATTTAAAAGTACTTTTTTAGTTAAAAGGGAAAATAAAATTTATTACACTAAGTTCTCATGCGAAATTAAAAATAATATTAAAATAATTAGTATTGTGGTAATTTTGTCGAACTATTTATGGTTTTTAATCCAAATTTTTATATATTTAATCAGGCTTAAGCTCATCAAATTTAATTTTTCATTACATTATTTTTATGAAGAAAGGAATTTTACAACATGAAAATTGTGATCGAAACATGTCAGGGTAACTAGCCGCCTGGGTTCGAATCTCAGGCTAGCCGCCTGTGTTCGAATCTCAAGTCAGTCAAGAAAAAAAAAATTATCAATAACAATTTTAATTAATTTTCATGTTGTAAAATTCCTTTCTTCATAAAAATAATGTAATGAAAAATTAAATTTGATGAGCTTAAGCCTGATTAAAAATATTAAAATTTGGATTAAAAATATAATATTAAAACTAAAACAAATTCAATAAACATTCTTACATAAATACATATGCACATACATATTTATTAAAAATATAAATATGTTTTATTAATTTGTATTTTATTCGACCTTTATTACTTTCAAGTATTAATAAATTGTCGAGCTTTAGGTCTTTTTTTTTAAAACTTTAATATTCGAACCAATATTTCAGCACTTCTTACAATTTGTAAATTTATAAAATAAGAAAAAACCAAACCCTGAAGAAGGCACTCAAAGAAGTGCCGAAATATTGGTTCGAATAAACATTTAAAGTTAAAAAAAAGACCTCAAGCTCGACAATTTGTTAATATTTGAAAAATATGTTTTTTTATTAACAGCATTTTAAAAAAGTCGGTAATTTTTGATTGAATATATCACGGCGCTTACATTTGCCAGTACTGGCAAGACAGTATGAACCAGTGTTAGAAAATAAGCAGTACATTATTTAGCGTTCGGCTCCCACACCCAAGAACGATATCTATTTTTTAGTGATTGTGAAGACGAATGGTATTAAGGGTCGTTAGTACCGTTCGTAACTGTTCTTCGTTAAAAAGCAGAACAATTGTAGTGATACTGTAGACAGAGCTGCCGTTTTTGGTTATTTCTAACCAAAATTGGTTATATTTTTGTTCAATGTGGAGATGTAAATATTTTTTTTCATTTTGGTTACTTTTTTCTAAAGCAATAATAATTACGTACGAATATGTTTTTCTTGGTACAATTATTTACGAGCTCGAATAATTTGTACTGTGTACTACGATTTTTCCATTATTTGTTACCAATGAACGGAAGTTTTTTATAATCCCTTTCAAAACAGCAACCAAATAATTTTTTTAGGATTTTTGCTAAGAAAATATTGCCATTTGTGATTTTTATATTAAAAACGCCATGATCTGAAATCGTAAACAAATGAAGTTTTTCTTGATTTTAAGAGAAGTAAAGATAATTAGTACTTCAAGTAGGAAGTGCATAAAATCATCCGGAATCGATTTTAGAAAATTACTGAAAAATTACACAAAAGTCGTTTTAACGTTTTTAGAAATTTGAAAATAAGTTTAAGGTTCTGAATTTAGGTTATTTCCAGAAGTATATTTATATACATATTTGAAAATACACGTTGGAATTTTAAAGATTTTTTTAAAATTACATTGATTTATGGAATTTTCTTTAATGGCTGCAAGTTTAAAGAAATTTTTTTTTACTGTTTATAACTTGTCGGTATGTATATTTATTTAATGTTTTTTAAGTTATTTATTTGGTAAAAAAAAAACTTTTGACTGTCAGTCATATACTTATTCCCCATTGAATGTACGTTACGAAAGGCGAAAGCCAGTAATATTTTACAATAATTTACAAAATATTTGATATATTAGAACAATTTTTAAACATTTTTTTATAATAAGAATTATAAATTTGAAATAAAATTTACACAAAAGAGAAAAAAGTTTTTATAATATTTTAGATATATGTAAATTAGAAAATATTTACATAAAATGCATATCGCCAATCGTTTTAAATTTCGCGAAATTAATCGCCATATCGCCAAACGTAAATTTCCATCGACAAAAGGATTAAGAAATCGCTACATTTGACAGTCTTCCCAATAACAGCTAAAAAGCGGAAAACTATTATCCATTTTGTTATTTATAACTGGCATATTAAAAAATATTAATTTTTTTTTATATATAAATTCCTCTAACTCCCACTGAAGCATAGGGCGCCAAAAAATAAAAAATTTTTTTACGAAAAAAGTCTCAAATAAATAAAAACTTTTAATTAAGTTTCACGTTTTTTTTTAATATGTAAAAGAATTGCATTTCTTGTTTCGTTGTCTTGATTTATAATTATTGTTTTACTATAAAGAGCAAATAACTTTTGTGTTACAATGTATTACAATGATTTTAATGATTTTCTCAATTAAGAAAAAGCACTTTAAATTTGGTTAAATTTTTTTACATTTGGTAACTTTTTCAAAAAATTTGGTTGTAAAAATTGTATTCGTTGTGGCAGCACTGACTGTAGACAAACATGTTCTAAAATGTTTCTTTTTTTAAATTGATAAAGAAATAAACAAACAAACCATTTTAGCAACGACCACAGCACGAACAGCTTGTGTGTGTATTGTGTATATGTTTTCTTTGTGTAAAACTATTTTTCTGGCTTTTTGTTTTTTTTTTCGCATGTGTATTTTGTTTTTGTAAAATATGTTTGGTTTTTTTACCAGCCAAAAGTAACGAACAATAATGAGCCGAACCGAACGCAATGAAGTTTGTGGATTTAAAAAAACCGAACGGAATTAAATGTTCTCATCTTTTGTTGAGTTTGATAAAACAAGTATTATATTTGTGTTTAAAAGATGACTAATAGGGAAACGTTATATATTTACCCCACGTTTCCACATGCAAGTAATTACTTGCAAGTAGTGTATACGTATTAATATCGAAAATCAGAAGAAATGTCAAAAAAACACAACAATTTTTTGAGTGGCTACACAGCACAGTGCAAGTTCATTTTTAAAATGTCGTCAACAAGTAAACTTCTAGCAAAAATTCCCGTATTAAACGAATTAAAAAAATTAAAAAGCGAATGTGAAAAAAAATGTGGAAAAAGAAGGTTTTGGGTTTCTGTTTTCTCTCCATCTTGATGAAAAAATTATGTTTATTTTATAAAATATATGACTACAGTATTGCCGTAGTGGCGATATCATAATGTTACAGAGAAAATATTTTGATTAACAATTTTTTTTTTCAAAATGCTTAAAATTCATGTTTAAAATTACCATTTAGATGCGTTGTTGTATAGTTGTGCTTTTTTTATTAGTTATTTTTTATAAATACACAGAAAATCCGCTATAAACATAACTTTTATTTTACTAAGTACTAGAAGATTGATACAAAAATCATTCACGGCAACACTGTTTCTTCATTTGTCATTTTACTTGCGACAAGTGTCAAAAATTTACTTGCAAGCAAATTCTGTTGCAAGTTGAGCTGCAAGTACGAAAAATGTGATGGTGTTAGTAAAAAAGTGTGAGTGTATTGAGTTTTTCGAACTTGTACTTGCATGTGGAAACGCTAGGTTAATGATTATCTACCCAAACACTATTAGCGTTTGTGTTTTCCACAAATCTACCGAACCGAACACTTAGGAGCGATACTTAGTGCTAATTTTCGAACACTGGCATGAACAGCGCTGCCAGAAGTAAGATTTTACCTTATTTTTTAAGATTTTTTAACCGAAAAAAGATTTTAAGAGTTTTTTCCCAAAAACAAGATTTTTTGTTTTGTCTAGACGAAGGCTATGTTCAATTAAAAAAACCTTCTTTGTTCCCATTTGAAAATTTTTAAACTTAATAATGCAACCTTGCGGTTTACTGGACAAAAAAACCATAATGTGCTTAAGTTGGCTTAAGCAAATATACGAATACATGTTAATCATATGAGGCTAACCATATTGAACTTAAGGAAACTTTTTGTTAAAAATCTAACTTTTAAAATGTTTGTTGAAAAATTCTGTTTGTTTGTTTGTTTGTACAATAATAGTCATAAAATTTTTTTATTACAGAAATCTTATTGAAAAACGACTCTTAAAATTCTTTCGTTTTACGTTTTCGATTTCCATGACACTCCTGTATATCTAGATTTAAATAAATAAACTTTTAAAAATGTTTAAATTTTAGAGGTATTATTGAGAAAAATCCCGCTAAATTGAATATTTAGCGGTTTCTAGCGGTTTAGAAGGTCGATTTGGCGGGAAATCTTCAAAAAAAGTTGGGAACAGTGGAAATACATATTGATATGTTTTAGAGGTAATTTTAATAAAAAAAAAACACTTTTTTCCAAAAATAAGATTTTTTTTCCAAAGTAAGTTTTTTTTTGGTGAAATTAAGATTTTTTGCTGAAAATTTCTGGCAGCCCTGGGTATGAACATACATATAGTTGTCACAACAATGCAAAAACAAAATATTTGAAAAAGTGTGTATGGATATGTGAAAAAGTTTGCTACTGGCTTGCCAATAATATAATTAAAACCATTTATTATGTCTTCCTTCCATGGTTTCAATTTCATTGGTGCATTTATTTTGTTGCACTTATAACTAGTGAATAAGTTGGAGCTTTGATTATTTCCTCTTCTTCATCATAGGAAGATTCCGATAACTCTTTAAAATTATGCTCTACACTCAAAAGAAAAATCAAGCCATCAGTACTCAAATCAATCCGAAGCGGTATGAATAGTACGGTTAGTACGGATTTTCTTGAATCAAGTACAGAAAGATTGATTCAAGTACGGATTTTCAATCGCAAATTATCCGTATTCAATCCCGATTTTCTACTTGAAATAATCCGAAAATGAGATTGATTTAAGTAAAACTAAATCTCAAAATGCGCTTGATTCAAGTATTATAAAGTTTATTTTAACCCGAGTTAAAAAGAAAAATTATTATGATTGATTTACACAGAAAAAATTATTGCTGAATTATTTTCAAACAAACGCTTGTTTGAAAATTTTTTTAATTTCTACAAATTTTTTTACTGATTCAATTAATATTTTTGTTTGATTTTTATTCTAACCAACAAAAATGTTGACAACTATTCAAAAATATAATATACGCATTATTGGTTTCAAGTTTTCATAATTTTGTATGAAATATTTAACGCCATTTACACTGCCTTTACACATGAAAGTTCTTTCATGAAATTTCTGTATACGTATTTTAAATAAAAATGTCAATGAAACAGATGACTTTCTTGAAAATTTCTTGTTCGATTACACAGGAAAGTGAAAGTTCATTTGAAAAATGTCGTCAAAGGGCAAACTTCTAACAAAAATGTCTCTTCTTCTTCTTTTATTATTTTGCTTTTTTGAAGTTTCAGAGTTGCCAAGACAATTACTCACGCCGAACATCAGGCATTCGTTCAAATTAATATTTTTTTAAATTATTTTCATGATATTTATACATTTCAGTTAGAATAATTGTGTTCTTAATCCTATTTAGTTGAAAATATATATTAGATTCTTTATATCGGGTGTTTTTTTTACAGGTTTGTTTTTCGAATAGAGATAAAACTGGCATTTTGTGGTCAAATCGTGCAAATTTATTTCGAAAATAACGGTTCAGTTCGCGAAGTTTACCGCAAGCTCCGTCCATTTTATGGTCGACATAATCGTCCATCAGAGCAATTAATTCGGTTAACCATGGATCGTTTTCGCACTACGTTTACTCTATGTGATAATACGCATCCGCAGAGACGTCGAACAGTGCGCACCGAAGAAACAATTGCCGCTATAGAGCAAAGTGTTGAAGAGGACCCGAATGAATCGATTCGCCACCGTGCACAGCAATTGGAGCTTTGTCCATCAACTTTATGGAAGATTTTGCGCAAAGATCTTGGCTTGCGACCTTACAAGATCCAGCTTGTGCAAGAATTAAAGCCGCGAGACCATGCAATGCGTCGTGATTTTGGTGTATGGGCCGAAAATGAGATTGATCTCGATGCTGATTTTCATCGCAAAATTTTGTTCAGTGATGAGGCTCATTTTTGGTTGAATGGCTACGTCAACAAGCAAAATTGCCACATTTGGAGTGAAGAGAATCCACATGAGACCCTTGAGACGCCATTACATCCACAAAAACTGACTATTTGGTGTGCTCTATGGGCTGGTGGAGTCATTGGGCCATACTTCTTCCGAAATAATGCTGGAGAGGCAGTTACCGTTAATGAAGACCGGTTTAGAGCCATGATAACCGACTATTTTGTTCCCGAATTGGATGGCATGAATGTGGATGAGTTGTGGTTCCAACAAGACGGCGCTACATGCCACACAGCGCACGCCACAATCGATTTATTGAAGGAAACATTCGATGAGCGCATAATTTCGCGGAATGGACCTGTCAATTGGCCACCAAGATCGTGTGATTTGACACCATTGGATTATTTTCTTTGGGGATATGTGAAGTCGCTCGTCTACGCCAACAAACCAGAAACGTTAGGGGAATTGGAAGCCAACATTCGTGGCGTTATTGCCGACATACGGCCCCATATGCTCGAAAAAGTGGTTGAAAATTGGACCTGTAGAATTGGCTTTATTCGAGCCAGCCGCGGCGGCCACATGCCTGAAATCATATTTAAACATTAATGGCATAAAATTATCCTTCCAATAAAGCCAAATTGATGGTCATTAAAACGATTTTCTTGTGTTTTATTTCAATTCGAAGTTCTATGCCACTGAAAAAAACACCCGATATATACGCGAAAAACAAGTTGCTTTTGTAACTGCAATTTCACACAATCCTGAAATTTGAAGTGACAAGTTTTACATTGGCAACACTGCTTAGCTTATTGTCATTTGCTTTCATGAAATGTTCAAAAAATCGCTTTCTTGAAATTTTCATTGAAAGCTAGCTGAAAGTTGGGTTGAAAGTAAAAAAATGTAAATGTGTTAGTGAAAAAGTGTGAGTGTATTGCGACTTTCATGAAATTACTTTCACGTGTAAATGCTAGGTTAATGTTGTCGTTTCTTTTTTGCATTTTTTTATTTGATCGTAAGCAACACTTCTTTATGTGAAATATTAGAGCAGGGGTGTCAGCGTCATACACAATTGTGTAAAATAATTCACACACATTCTTCACACGCATTCTTACGCTCTTTCAACGCATTCTTACGCTCTTTCATTTAGTCCACGAGAGTACACAATTGTACACAATTAGTCGTCGATTATCAAGCGACGGGTGCACATGCGGCGGATGCTTACGTATTTTTTAATCTTTATTAAGAATACTTGTCTCTTTATTCACTAATACTAATGTAAAGCAATACAACCACAATTGACATCACTGTATTAGAGCAACGACACAAACACATACAGTCTATTTTTGGACGCTTTAAAAAAGGACAACAATAAGAAAGATGGTAAAATAGCGTGGCGGGTTTTGTAGTTAAAGAAAAACAAAAACAATAGCAGGTAAAAGAAAAAACTTTTCACTCTTTTTAAACAACAGAAACAACAACAACATTTTAAGAAACAAAATAAATTTTTGGTAGGTTTTTAAAGTTGGTAAAAAAGAATGAAAAACAAAATCCCGTATTCAATTTTTTAAAACTGTTTAGTTAAATACATACATCAAATACAAAAATAAAATGATGACGAAAAACATGTCGAGTCGGTCTGCTGCCAAGGAAAGGATACAGCAACAGCGAGTGAAGAAGAAAAACATTGTGTGTATAAACAAGACTTAGTTCAAAAATTATTCCAAAAAAATGTGTCTCAAAGCCAGCCGCCGCTCTGCTCTCTCCTCAGTATTAATCATCTCCTAGAGTGCTTGCTTGTGTGCGCGTCATTGCTTGTGCAAAAACTTTTTTGTTTGATTCAGCAAAATTATTTGCTAGAAATTTATATGAATTTCAGTAAACTTTTTGTTTGATTCAGTAAATTATTTGTTTGAAAAAATCAGTGTTTTTTTTTCAATAAACGAAATGCAAATAAATTGTTTGAATATGCGAATTTGTTTGTAGGACCGATTTCAGACAAAAAATGTTTTGATTCTACAAATATTTTGTTTGAATTGGAAAAATAATTTTTTCTGTGTACTTACTCGTATTACACCTTACAGAATGATAAATCATCATCATCATACCTGATATGGTTTTTACTTTAGAAATCTTATGTACATATTTAAACAAAAATATTAACTAAATGAGAAGCAAGAGTTCAAATTTACTTTTTAACCCTTCGTGGTACACATTAGTCTGGCCAGACCTTTTTTCAATGTGTTGAAAATCAAAACATACGTGATTTACTTGATTTAGGAATTTTATACTTATTTTAAGAAATTCTGGGATTGATTTTCGAAAGTACTTCCATTTAGAATTGTTTTTAGTACGTTTTAATGTTATTCGTACTTGAATTTTTGAGTACGACTCGTACTTAAAGTTATCATAAGAAACTTGATTTATCCCGAGTGTTTTTCTTTCTGTGTATGATTTTCGAAATTCAAGAGAAATTTACTTTTTTACTTCAACTGCCGTTTTAAATATTTGTGTTGCCATACATATAAGTACAAAAAATACTTTTACACTTCGTTTCCACATGGAAGTAATTACTTGCTAGTAGTGTATACGTATTATCAACGAAAAATCGAGGACACAGCCGATTGTCTGAAAGTACAAAAATTGTGTGAATGTCAGTGAAAAAGTGTGAGTGTATTGAGTTTTTCGAACTTGCACTTGCATGTGGAAACGGGGGGTTACTAACTTTATTAATGCCTTGCCGGATATTTAACAAAAACGCAAGTTTGTTGGTTATGCGTTTTATTTTGTTAAAATTTATGTAAAATTTCGCACGAAAATACTGAATCATTAAAACGGGTAATGCATTTTTAAGCGGGGAACTACTTTATATCCATCCGTATTCGAATTTACTTTGCATTTTTAATTAAGGGTGTTTCAAAAATTCAGAAATAATGAACTAAACATAAAATTTAAAGTATGTACATATGTAGTACTAAAAGTGTATTAAGCTTTTAAAGAGTATCAATATTATTATTTATTATAATGAAAAAGTTCATATTAGAAAAAAAAAATCAAGTACATTTTTGTTGCCATGACATAATAAACTCTCATTCCTTATAAACTTTTTCATCAAATTCATGTTCATTCATTTTTTTTCTAGTTACTATTATTTTAAGCAACAATTTAGAGTTTTATTAGTTGTTGAAAAGAAAATTTTACTAAATTGTCAAAGCAATTTTTGTTTTTGTTTTTTAAATTCCCAAAATAAGGGAAAAATACTGCTGACTAACAATAAAGTTTCACTATGACAGGATACAAAAATGTTTTTTGTTTTGGTTAATTTTTTCATAAATTACCATTTAAATGAGCCAGAAACTTTACCAATAATAATAATAAAGCAAATTTAGTGATGCTTCATAAAGTAGACTAAAGATGAATCCAAATGAAAAATTTTACTTACAAAGTTTCAGTCAAAAGATATAAAAATTAAAGCGTTATTATTAAAAACATTAAGGATTTAAGAGATTTAAAGTCATCTTAGTCTACAAAAGAGAAAAAAATCTGGGTTAAGGGAGTTAAAGAAATAGCTACGAAAAGGAACAAATTACTTATACAAAAACTCTAAACATTTTTAAATTAATTGATTTTTAAAATGCTTTTTTTGTTTTTGTTTAAGTGTTATCCACAACACTTTTTCACATAATCCTTTAAAGAGGAATCAAAAAAAAAGGAAATCAATTTAATTTATTTTGATAGTTATCTATCGCATTTCCTTTCTTTGCTCTTTTCTTAAAACATTTTCAGTCAGTTTTAGGGCTTAAAGGATATATAGCAGAGTACCGAAACGTTCACTCATTTTTCAGTCATGAGCGAGCGTGAAAAATTAAAAATTTTACTGCTTTTTCATCCTCATGAGGGTGAGGAAAAAAACTAATTTGAATTTCCTCATTCATGAAAAATGAGCAAACAAAAAAATTCATAAGTGAATTTGTCAGATATGAAAAATTTAAAAAAATTCACAATCAAATTCCTCATAATGAAAAAAACGCAACCATTAACAGCGGGAAAATGAAGAAGTAAAGAGGCCTTATAGAAGGCCTTTTTGCCGATATAAAGTTTTCTAATTTATACAGTGTGTTATTGGAGACCAAAACCATGACTTCTTGCATCTACTTTAAAGGCCTTCTTAAAATAATAAAGAATAAAGCTTTATTCCAGTGTAATTGTATTTGCTAATAATGCGAAGTGAATAAATTAATAATTAAACTTGGTACACATTCCAACATAACTACTAATAAAACGATTTAGATAGGCCTTATCTTAGAATAACTTTTAAAGAACTTTTAAAATAAGGCAGAGTGAAATAAGTAAAAGTTTATTAAAAATACAGCTGTAAACCTTCTTTAAGGCCTAAAAAGTGAATGCGCTGGCAATTTTTCCCGCTGGACAACACGATAGCATGTGTGTGTATTTGTTTGTGTAAAATATTTTTGGTAAAGGCAACCAGCCAAAGTGTCTGTTGGATTTTTTGTAGGAAACAATTATTGAAAAAAAATTAAAAGAACTGCACATATCGTCATCTTAAATGCAGAATAATGTAACATCACATTAATAAGTTTACATGCAAGGCATAAAACTTTGTAATATGTTAATTATATGAAATTTAAAAGAATTTTAAATATTTCAGCTCAAAATGCGATAACCGATATATTTTTGAGGAAAAAATATTATATTTATGGTTATTTTTGAAGTTGTGTGTGTTACGTTAAATTAATTTGTAATTTTTAGAAATAAAAAGACGTATCATCAAAAAATGTATATAAGTATTAAGTGAAACAAACATTTAAAATAATTAAATATTTTTTGTTAAATTACCGGAAAAATAGAATATATATATGATAACCACACGAATATTTATATTATTATAGATATTATGATATACCTATTATGTATAATTTTTTATTGATTTTAATTACTAATAAGTAGTGGTTTAAACTAAAAATTGTACTTCATTAAATTTAGCTATGAATTAATTTAAAAAGCTATCTTTTTCATTCTAATTTAAAAGTATTTTGATCTCCTTAAAATTAATTTTTTTTACAACGAACCAATTTTGCAAATAAATATTTGTGGGATTGGGTAGTAACGGACGAACGACAAGGAGTGGCAACTCTTTTTAGACATGCAACACTGACATAATGGACGAGAATAACTGACGAGCGACGCGAGAACGGACGATTGGACGGTTGATCGACGAGTACAGGACGGGATGGGTATGAGTTGTAGTTGAGACATCGGACAATAAACACGACACTAAGCCTAATATCAACTATTATTTGAACATTATATTAAATAAATAAATATATAAAACCTTATTTTATATTTAAGCTGAATATGATAATAAATGAATATTTAATTTAATAAAACTTAATAAAAAAGTGTTTTCGTTAAAAAACCCTACAATTTTGGGGGCTCGACCGGGATAGTGATAAAGTTTGTTTAATTGTCCGGATGTGTAAAAGAAAATTCTGAGTGAAATTGTTACGCAAAAAATAAGTAAAAACTTTGTAATTAAAAAAGAAGAAACGGCTGAGTGCCTTTGGAAAATTGGAAGTGAAAATAAATTAATTCAAAAAATTCTAAGTGAATTTGAATTAAAGAAAATATATTGTGTGTGAATTAGAAATTTTGCTGGGTGCATTTCATTTCATTTTACGAGCAAAAAACAAGAGAAATTCTGAGTGAATTTTAAATTAATTCTGAGTGAATTTAAAGTTAATTCTGAATGAACTTAACAACAAAATTAATTCTGTGTGAATTAGAAACGAAAAATAAAATTCTGTGTGAATAGTAAACAATTTATTAGTGAGCTAAGTGCTAAAATACAAAAGAGGTCCTATGTCTTGGGAACAATTATAAGTTAAGAAATAGCTGAGTGCATCGAAAAAAAGAAAATCTTAATGAGAAAATTCAAAAAACTTAATTTGGCTTAGAAGCATAATTTGACTGTGTGCAAAATACGCAGAAAAGTGAGAAATAAAGTTTTTATTTCTTCAAAGGAAGGCAGTTATTTTCAAAATAAAACAACGAAAAAGAGAGAGCAATAAAATAACGAACAGCAAAAACAAAGTGGTTTTTTGAAAAAAAAAACTGATGAAAAGAAACGTTATTTCAAAATAAAACAACGAACACAAACCAAAAAAAAAGAGAGAACGTTTAAATAACGAAAAGAGAAAAACACAGTTGTTGTGCGAGTTAATAAAACTAAACACGCTGATTTGAAACGGTGAAAAATATAAAAAAACAGCGAATAGAAAAAACAACAAGTGTATGCAAAAATAAAAAAAAGACAACAATATCAGAATATTAGAAGAATAATAAGTAAAAATGGTACTTCTTTATTAACAAAAACAAAACAAAAAGAAAAAACTTGTTTTCAAAAATATATGTACCTATGCAAAAACAACGTTGTCGAAAGAGAAACATTTCGTGGTTAACTGAGAAAAAGCAACAGAAAAGTTTTGTTGTATTACACATTTTGTGTAGCAGGAAAAAACAAATCAACAAAAAAAAAACACCCTTATTTTGTGAAGATCGCTGTGAAAAAAATTGCCTAGTGACGTAAAGTGAAGAGACGATTGTATGTTGCTGTGTGCATCGCCGTTAATAAGCTAAATGATTGGAGTATATTTTTTGTATGTATTTTTTTTAAAAACTGTGTAAACATTTTCCAATTTGATTTAAGTATAACATTTTTGAGAAGAAAAAAGTACAGTTTATTTTTTCTTTGCTTTTGTACGTTTATTTTGAGTTTCAACATTAAATTGGAATTTGTTCTTTATTTTAGAGTTAATGTTATTGTAGTCGTTTTTTTTTTTTGTAGTTTCAGGAAATTTTAAATTTGAACGTAATTTTAATTAACGGTTTTTGGATTCTTGGGATATGATTGAATTTTTATTTGAGAATATTTTAACGTTTTTGTAGTGATTTTAATTTTTTTTATCTATTTTAATTATTTTTGATCTTCATATTATAATTCTTTTTGGTTCTTTTGGTATTGTATTAGTGGACAGTACCTATGGATTTACAGGGGGTTATGACGTTGACTGTGGAGGGGTTGAAGGGAAGGTTGACTGAGTTAGGGTTGGCTACAACGGGACGTAAGGGTGAACTGCAACAGAGACTTTTGGAACACTTCGGTTTGGCGGCAGGTGAGTCAGACTCTGAATATGATGATGTTGCATCGTCAAGGGCAGTACACGCTGTTAACGTTGGGAGAAGTATGTTTACGTTGCGCGATATTGAGGATTCTTTAACTTCTTTTTGTGGTACTGATAATATGAATGTTGGAAATTGGCTAGAAGAATTTGAATACAATGCTGAAGCCGTCGGTTGGAGCCAATTACAGAGATTCATATATGCCAAACAACTTTTAAAAGGTGCAGCTCGAATATTTATTCGTAGCCAAAATGGAATCGGAAGTTTTAATTTATTAAAGGAAGCGTTAATTAAAGAATTTGGTACCAAGTTAGCGTCTATTGACATCCACAGACAGTTAAAGGCGCGTAAGAAGAAAAGTAACGAAAGTTTAAGGGAGTACCTTTACACGTTAATGGAGATTGGTAAGCCTATTAAACTTGAGGAAGAGAGCTTGATTCAGTATTTCATAGAGGGAATACCTGACTCCAAATTCGGAAAAAGTATTTTATACCAAGCTAGAGATATCGACGATTTAAAAGATAAACTTAAGACTTATGAGAAGATCAGAGGATCCGTTTATGAAGCATCAACCTCTAAAAGGACCTCAGAGCCCAGTAAAGGTGAGAAAGATAAAACTATCGCCAGCGGAAAAAGAAAATGTTATAAGTGTGGCGAGGAGAATCACATTGCCAAAGATTGTAAATCATCGACCTTTAAATGTTTCAAATGTGGAAAAGCAGGCCATAAGTCATTTGAATGTAAGGACAAGGCGCAACCAAATGTAAAAACCGAGGCGACCAATACGTGCATGATTAAATCTTTTAACGTTTTCACCGATGAAATGCAAACAAATGCGAACCGGAATTTTAAAAGTATTGATATAAACGGCGTAAAATTTTCAGCCATAATAGACTCCGGAAGTGATATTTCGTTAGTTCGATTGGACGTGTTTGAGTGTTTAGGTGATGTATGCATTACTTTGGAGAATAGAAATTTTATTACTGCCGGTGACTATACGTTGAAGACAATTGGGTATTTTAATAGAATAGTGGGCATAGATGGCTATGAGTTCGACATAAAATTTTTTGTTGCTAGAAATTTTGTCTATCCGGCGGCAATCGGTAACGACATATTTCGGCAAGCAGATATAATTATGAGTAGTGCGGGCGCAAAATTTCAGAAAAAGCACGATAGTAAGAAAGATGATGGGCAATTAAGTACACAGAAAGGGTCGTTGGATGAATTTGATGAATTTTGTTCAACAGTGGCCATAGGAGAATTGAACGATGAGTATGATTTATCCCATTTACAGAAGGAGAGAGCACTAGAGGTAAAAAATTTGATTGGGTCTTATAGTCCGAGTAAACAGAAGTTATCACCAATTAATATGAAAATTATTCTGGCTGATGAAATCCCAATTTATCAGAGACCCCGACGATTGCCTTATAATGATCAACGTTTTGTGGAACAACAAGTCGAAGAGTGGCTACGAGATGAGATTATACGCCCAAGTACATCAGAGTATGCTTCGCCAGTGGTTGTAGTACCTAGGAAAAATGGCGATAAAAGATTGTGTTGTGATTTTCGCAAGTTAAACGAAAAAATAATGAGGGACAATTTTCCAATGGTACTGATTGACGATGTTCTGCATAGGTTGCAATCCGCTAAGATTTATACCACGTTAGATTTGAAAAATGGTTTTTTTCATGTACCTGTTGAAGAGGAGTCTCGAAAGTACACTGCATTTGTGACCCACAATGGTCAGTATGAGTTTATGTACGTGCCGTTCGGAATTTCCAACTCGCCAGCTGTATTTTCGCGATTTGTTTTTTCAATATATAGGGACTTAATTCAGGATGGTACAATTGTTATATATATTGATGATATAATTATTCCGTCAATTTGTGAAGAGGAAGGTATGGAAAAACTGGAGAAAGTGTTAAGAGTAGCTGAAAGTTACAATCTGAAGATAAAGTGGGAGAAGTGTCAGTTTTTAACGACAAAAGTGAACTTTTTGGGGTATATTGTGGAAAATTCGACAATTCAACCATCGGTAGAGAAAACTGCAGCGGTAGCAAAGTTTCCAGTACCAAAGGATAAGAAAGCGCTTCAACGTTTCTTAGGCCTGACATCATACTTCAGGAGGTTCGTAAGCGGTTTTGCCACTATTGCGAAACCACTATCCGATTTATTAAAAAAGGATGTGCAGTTCGTGTTTGGGGATACGCAAATCGTTGCATTTGAACAACTTAAGTCGCGCTTGATGGACGCGCCAGTTTTAAAATTGTATAACCCAAAATCGGAAACAGAAGTTCATACCGATGCAAGCATGTTTGGATATGGCGGAGTTTTGTTACAAAAGGATGATGAGGACCAACAATTCCATCCAGTGGAATTTATGAGTCGCAAAACCACCGCCACTCAGGAGAAATATCATTCATACGAGCTGGAAGTACTTGCTATAATTGAAGCTTTAAAGAAATGGAGGGTATATTTGATGGGGTCGAAGGTCAAGATAGTGACAGACTGTAATGCATTCACAATGACAATGAAGAAAAAAGACGTACCATTAAGAGTGTCGAGATGGGCTATGTTCATGCAGGAGTTTGACTACACTATAGAGCATAGATCCGGTACTAAGATGAAGCATGTTGATGCATTAAGCAGAGTTTCGTGTCTGCTAGTCGAGGATTCAATAAAACATCGACTCAAGGATGCTCAATTACAAGATGAATGGGTAAAAGCTATTAGAAAAATAGTGGAAAAGGAGACATATGAGGATTTTTATTTAAAATTTGATTTGCTGTACAAGGATCCTAATCGCGAGCTCATAGTGATTCCAGCTGCGATGGAGGAAGAAATAATAAAAATAGCTCATAGAGAAGGTCACTTTGGTACTAAAAGGACGAAAGATTTAGTTGAGAGAGAGTTCTATATTCCGAATATAGCGTCGAAGGTGAATAACGTAGTACGGAGTTGCATAGAATGTATTGTAAGCGAAGCAAAAACTGGTAAGGGAGAAGGGCTTCTTAGTCCGATAGATAAATCGGACAGACCATTGAGAACTTTCCATATAGATCACGTGGGGCCTATGGAGCTTACAAAAAAGCGTTACAATTATATATTCGTTGTAGTAGACGCCTTCTCAAAGTTTGTGTGGTTATATCCCACAAGAAGTACTGGATCGGAAGAGGTTGTTGAGAGATTAAAAAGGCAATCTACGATTTTTGGTAATCCGGAGAGAATTATTTCCGACCGTGGGTCTGCCTTTACATCCAATCTTTTTAAGGAATATTGTGAGCGGAATAGTATTCAACATTTACTTATTGCAACAGGTGTGCCCAGAGGTAATGGTCAGGTGGAGAGAATAAATAAGATCGTTATATCTTTGCTCTCAAAGCTGTGTGTAAATGACCCTCAACAGTGGTATAAGCATGTTGAAAGAGTTCAACAATACATCAATAATTCCCCACCACGTAGTACAAAATACTCACCATTTAGGATTTTAACCGGTTTGGACATGAAAATTACAGCTCATGAGGACATTCGAGAATTAATCGAGGAAAATGTTATGCAGGAACTGAGTGAAGAAAGAGAGGAAATACGTACCATTGCTAAGGAAAATATCGCGAAGATACAAGCTGAAAATAGAAGAAACTTCAACAGAAAGAGAGTTGATGCACCAGTGTATAAACTTAATGATCTCGTTGCAATAAAACGCACACAATTCGGGGCAGGTTTAAAATTGAAGCCAAAATATTTTGGACCCTACAAAATAGTCAAGAGACTTAACCACGACCGTTATGAAGTGGAGAAAGTTGGAGACGGTGAAGGCCCTGCAAAAACGAATACAATCGCTGAGTACCTAAAGCGGTGGAACACGTCATTCGGGTCGAATGAACCTGCAGGATGGCCGAATGTGGGATTGGGTAGTAACGGACGAACGACAAGGAGTGGCAACTCTTTTTAGACATGCAACACTGACATAATGGACGAGAATAACTGACGAGCGACGCGAGAACGGACGATTGGACGGTTGATTGACGAGTACAGGACGGGATGGGTATGAGTTGTAGTTGAGACATCGGACAATAAACACGACACTAAGCCTAATATCAACTATTATTTGAACATTATATTAAATAAATAAATATATAAAACCTTATTTTATATTTAAGCTGAATATGATAATAAATGAATATTTAATTTAATAAAACTTAATAAAAAAGTGTTTTCGTTAAAAAACCCTACATATTTGACTCATATTCATACATACCTATTTGTCTCCATATAACGGATTATTTCAAATGAACTCTGCATCGCATACTTACAAAGATCCACTTGGAACAATGCAAACCTTACAAAAAAAAACAGATTATTTTAAATAAACTAATAAAAAATATTTCTTTTGTATTATAAATTTTTTATATGATGAAGAAATTTTGTGGTCCCATACAGATTCATTATAGGGAAGTTCGACTGTATTTAAATTTATTAAAAAGGAAATACATACATATATTAACTCAAAAATCTAAGGACCTGCAGATGTTGCCATTTATTCTTGGAAATTCTTAGCGTTTGGGAGTGCAATGAGGTAGGCTGCAAAATTTCAAAATTACTAACGGTTCGGTTCTTTTAATTTTAAAGCACTTTTTTATTTTTTCTTATGCAATACTGAAAATTATTATTATAAATCATTATCTGTTCACTAATTTCACTAACACCGTAGTGACAGTTATAAAACAGATTACCCAGTTTTGATGTTTAATAATATTAATGTGCTCTTATAAAAAGAATTAAAAACTCTGCTAATTTTTTTCTTGAGTGTGATTATACATTATGTTGTTAAAAAAATTATATATGTATTTAATGATACGTCATTTTTAATTTTGTAAATAACTTGGTTATTTTTTAAGATAGAAGTTTAAAATTTTATAAAAATATGTAACGTGAATCGTAATCAACAAAAAAAAGTCAAATTCAAATGTTCCAATAATATCTCCATTGTTTTGCATTTATGCTAACGATATGTGTTTTGTTTGTAAAAAAAATTCCTTGATACCTTTAAAAGGTCCCTGTTTCTTTCGTCAAAAAGACGTACCTAAAGGCAGCAATTATTAAGAAAAAAAAAAATAGCCACAAGAATTTGTTGGTATTTTGTGCTTGTAAAAATATTTTGGTTTCTGTACCAATCGCGACGGTGGTTTTTTTTTCTTTGAAAACACTTTTCTTAAGTAAGTAAAAATATTTGAAAAAAAATTAAAAAGGTCTTGTTTTGCTATAATTTATGTGTAAGTAACCAATATACATAAAAGCAAATGTGACAGTATCAAAAAATCCGTTTTGTTAATTGTAGTGTTTAACTTTATTGTTTTTTTATTTTTTTTTGCAATCAGGGACATCATCACTTTCACTTTCATTATCACTTTTGATGTCCTGCCGATCAACAAGTTTATAATGACTTTTTATAATCGATTTTATCTTTCCACAAAGTTCCTTTTTGCATGACGTTATTAAACAAGTGCTTTTGTTTGAAGATGCATTATACGACACAAATTTTTTTATGTTGAACTGTTTTTTTGGCATTGTTAAACTTTTGGACTTAGACACACACTCCACGTCAATCACCTATTAAGAACTGCTTTCAGTAAAAACTATCTATATGAATATATGTAAATATTTTGCATTGCCAGTGCAAAATGTTTTACAGTTATTGCCTGTCACAATGATAAAAAGGTAACCACAATACTTAGAAAAATGTACAATAAGAAAAGGCAACAGGACAATTCATTCAAACATCTGTGCATACATTTTAATTCTACCTAATGGTATATCATAACTTTTTACAAAATACCAAATGCGCACCTGTGTTTGCCTGCAAAAATGTATAAAGTCATTATAACAGGTCAAATTTACGTTAAATAAATTACCATAAAATGGTAAGGTTAACTCTTTGGGCTCGGTTATATAATTGTAGCATAAAAAAGTAAGCAATAAATTTAGTGCGAAACAAGAAAGTTTCATTAATACGTCAATAAAACACATCTTCTTTCGCAAAAATTCTACCTATTGTCACATTTACTTTTATGTATATTGGTTACCTACACAAATTGTAGCAAAATAAGACCTTTTTAATTTTCAAAGAAAAAAAAAACCACCGTCGCGATTGGTACAGAAACCAAAATATTTTTACAAGCACAAAATACCAACAAATTCTTGTGGCTATTTTTTTTTTCTTAATAATTGCTGCCTTAAGGTACGTCTTTTTGACGAAAGAAACAGGGACCTTTTAAAGGCATCAAGGAATTTTTTTTACAAACAAAACACATATCGTTAGCGTAAATGCAAAACAATGTAGGTATATATTATTGGAACATTTGAAGTTGACTTTTTTTGTTGATTACGATTCACGTTACATATTTTTATAAAATTTTAAACTTCTATCTTAAAACATAACCAAGTTATTTACAAAATTAAAAATGACGTATCATTAAATACATATATAATTTTTTTTAAAAACATAATGTATAATCACACTCAAGAAAAAAATTAGCAGAGTTTTTAATTCTTTTTATAAGAGCACATTAATATTTTTAAACATCAAAACTGGGTAATCTGTTTTATAACTGTCACTACGGTGTTAGTGAAATTAGTGAACAGATAATGATTTATAATAATAATTTTCAGTATTGCATAAGAAAAAATAAAAAAGTGCTTTAAAATTAAAAGAACCGAACCGTTAGTAATTTTGAAATTTTGCAGCCTACCTCATTGCACTCCCAAACGCTAAGAATTTCCAAGAATAAATGGCAACATCTGCAGGTCCTTAGATTTTTGAGTTAATATATGTATGTATTTCCTTTTTAATAAATTTAAATACAGTCGAACTTCCCTATAATGAATCTGTATGGGACCACAAAATTTCTTCATCATATAAAAAATTTATAATACAAAAGAAATATTTTTTATTAGTTTATTTAAAATAATCTGTTTTTTTTTGTAAGGTTTGCATTGTTCCAAGTGGATCTTTGTAAGTATGCGATGCAGAGTTCATTTGAAATAATCCGTTATATGGAGACAAATAGGTATGTATGAATATGAGTCAAATATTTATTTGCAAAATTGGTTCGTTGTAAAAAAAATTAATTTTAAGGAGATCAAAATACTTTTAAATTAGAATGAAAAAGATAGCTTTTTAAATTAATTCATAGCTAAATTTAATGAAGTACAATTTTTAGTTTAAACCACTACTTATTAGTAATTAAAATCAATAAAAAATTATACATAATAGGTATATCATAATATCTATAATAATATAAATATTCGTGTGGTTATCATATCCCTTTCCGACCCAGGCTACACATACGTGTAGGTAAATTTAAAGTATTTTGAAGAGAGAAGTTTATATATAAATATCTAACTTTTCTTACTTCTTTTAGTCTCTACATGTTATGTGTTATCTCTAAATCGTTGTCCTATAAGTTTTTGCGAAGCTTAGTTTAGTATTTGTGTAAACGCGTGCAAAAAAGATGATCATGTTTCGCAGTGCGGAAGACAAGATATGAAAGTATCATTATTTTGTTTAAATTACACTAAATATATGAATATTTTGTTATTATTTTGTAAAAAAAGCATCATACAATTAAATAATATGCAAATATTTTAAAATGCACAAAGAATTTTTGTGTTTTTTGTGAGCACAATGTGTACCTACACATATGTGTAATATGGGTTTCAACTACCTCAATTTTGCGAAAGAGAACTGTGATTAGGTGCAAGCGTTTTTTTAAGGACTTTGCCAAATAATTCCTTTATATTTTTTGTGCGGTATTTTACCAGCTTACTACTTTTGGAGCGATTGGCGGAAATGAATGTGCATGGAACAGGCACAATGTAAACAAGTCGTTTGCGGAAACTAACAAGTCATTTTCGCAAGCAAAAAGAAGGATCATTTTTTGAAAATATAGCCCATAAAACAATAAAAAAAAACAAAATTAAATCAAAATATTTACAATCGTGAGCAAGTTACCTTTAATTTAAGTACCCACACAAAGATATAAGTAGAGGGGACACTCTTTTTTTGCCCCAGAGGGCCCCAAAAGTCCTGCCCACTCCAAATTTTTTTCCCGTACAATTACCTATAATTCGAGTACCTACACATAACACTAAGAGGTCGGGGCCGTTTTTTTTGGATCCAGGGGGCTCACGGGCCTCGGCCCCCTTAAATTTTAAATTTGTTTTGTTTTTTTTTTTTCATTTCCAGAGGGGTAACAAGTTTTTTTTCGTATGCCCCGTAAACTACACTTTTGCCAAAAAATGCTAATATTTTGTCCAAGTGAAGTCCCAAGGTACGCATATGTGTATGTCCTGTTTCTAAGGACTTGGGCTTTTTATGTACATTAAAAATTAATTTTTATGTTATCTTAGGGCGAATTATCATATACAGAAAATTTCATTGAAATCCAAAAACTTTGAAATTGCTTGGGTCGGAAAGGGATATATACAGTGGGGAGCAGAGGTGAGTACATGTTTGTATATCTTGCACTTCTAAGGGAATAAGAAAAACAATAATAAAGCTATTTAAAAATTTTTTTTTGTATTTTATTTCTTTTTTAATTCTTAGCAAAATTCAATTTAAACCAAAATAAGAAAGCAACAAGTTCATAGGTAAACATAAACAAAACTTTATTAACTCTCATGTACTCAATTTTGCACCTTCCTACTACAATTAATATTGATTACATTTTTAGTATTTAGTACATAGTCCTTTATTATTTAAAACACTTATTATGCGTTTAGGCATACTTTCTATCAAGTTCTGAATAATTTCATCAGGAATGCGCTGCCACTCCAGCTGCACACGGGGCCATAGCTCGTTTAAGTTCGATGAAGCTGATTGATACTGTCCCAACCGTCTTTTCACGATTGACCACAAATTTTCAATTGGATTGAAGTCGGGACTTTGCGGTGGCCACTGCATTAACTGAAAATTTTTCCCAGTCAACCATTCCTTAACGATTTTGGAGGTGTGCTTTGGGTCGCCATCCTGTTGAAATATGACTTCTTCCTCAGGATATGCGCTCATATCCACAAAACCGGGAAGATGGGTCTCTAAAATTTTCAAATAATCTCTTTTCACATGATACCATCAATTTTTTGCAGTGGTCCAATATGCCACCAAGTAAAGCAGCCCCATACCATAACGCTTCCTCCACCATGTTTAACAGTTTGTTTAACATGGTGTCTTTGTATGGTCTTCCCAGGGCGGCGCCAGCAATACTGCTTACCATCTGTCTGAAATCGGTTGAATTTGGATTCATCTGACCAGAATACTCGTTTCCAATCATCGGCAGTCCTATTCTTGTGTTCCAATGCGAACTTTAATCGTGCTGCAACATTTTTCATTCATAATGCAGGTTTAGGTTTCTTAAAAGCTGATATGTAGCCAATGTTGTGCAGCACTCTTCTTGCTGTCCATCGGCTTACAATTTTATTTATTGCTAGGGAAGCTTCCTTTGGCGTTAAAGATTGAATTGCCTTCATCTTTCTCATCATTAAACGTGCGTTGCCATCCGTTAAAAGTCTTCGGCGACCCAGAACTTGCGCTTGGGAAGTAATATTTCGCCTTTTCCGGACTCTTATCACCACTGACTGACTCACTTGAATTTCTTTGGCTATTACTTTCGATGAGAAGCCATTTTCTGTCATGGTTAAAATACTATTTTCCACGGTTCGCGATAGCTTTCTCATAATTTTAAATATTTTGGAATTTGTATTTTATATTTGAAATGCACCTTTTATTTACATTACGCAGTTTATCAAACACGACGTTAAACTAAAATTTATACTAACAGAAACATTAATAACACCAATCAAATCATAAACCAAATCAAAATTAACGGTGAATTTTGAATGTTTCTAAGAATATGGTTGAAAACACGCGGGTGCAAAATTGAGTACATGAGAGTTATTTAAGTTTTGTTTATGTTTACCTATGAACTTGTTGTTTTCTTATTTTGTTTTAAATTGAATTTTGCTAAGAATTAAAAAAGAAATAAAATACTAAAAAAAATTTTTAAATAGCTTTATTATTGTTTTTCTTATTCCCTTAGAAGTGCAAGATATACAAACATGGTAATTTAACAAAAAATATTTAATTATTTTAAATGTTTGTTTCACTAAATACTTATATACATTTTTTGATGATACGTCTTTTTATTTCTAAAAATTACAAATTAATTTAACGTAACACACACAACTTCAAAAATAACCATAAATATAATATTTTTTCCTCAAAAATATATCGGTTATCGCATTTTGAGCTGAAATATTTAAAATTCTTTTAAATTTCAAATAATTAACATATTACAAAGTTTTATGCCTTGCATGTAAACTTATTAATGTGATGTTACATTATTCTGCATTTAAGATGACGATATGTGCAGTTCTTTTAATTTTTTTTCAATAATTGTTTCCTACAAAAAATCCAACAGACACTTTGGCTGGTTGCCTTTACCAAAAATATTTTACACAAACAAATACACACACAGGCATTTCGAGCTGTGGTCATGCAAACTGTCGAGCAACAACAACATTACTAGTGAGGATCGTTTCTAAAAATATTTTTTTCCTCATTCCTCATGACTGAAGAAAGGCAAAAATGTATTTTTCCTCAAAAACATAAATGAATTTGGCGAAATATTAACAATTCAGTTATGACTGTGAAAAAAGTTACATATTTTACATTTTTCATTTATGAAAAAAATTCAAGAATGGTTGAATATGAGCGATCACATATGAATTTCTCTGAACTCTGATATATAGACAAATTTACATCTTCACTGATTTGCTTTTTTCCTGTTTTTTATTATTTTCCTGGCCAATATTTTTTGTAAAAAATTCTTTTTTTTTAATTTGAAACCAACATAAAAATTATTTAAGGATTCTAAAGGTGTACGAGTATCTGTTCGCAGTAACTTTAGATATGTGGAGGTGTGAGTGTAAGTAAACATGTGTTTTTGCAAGTGTATAATATAAAGTGATGTGGGTAAGTTGAAGTCATGTGCGTTACGGAACATACCCTTAGCTAATATTTATTTTACATGTGTACATACATATTTTTGTATTGCACAGTGAAGGAATTGCGGCTTTTGCATACAACAAATTTTAAGCAACAAATACTCATTTACCTGTAATGCAAAGTATCGGTCATATTTAGCTGTGGCTCTTTTTATACCATCCACTTAGGCTTATCAGATCGAGATCGGCAAAAACCTTCAAATTCAAAGGAAAAAGCTTGATTTTTCTTTGCAACTACAAATTCACTAAAATTATTAAGGGTATAGTATATATTCTGAATCCTTGTATGTAGCGAAATTTATTTAACGACATCTCTCCGTATCTATATTAAACCAGGGTTTCTGAAGATCTTAAATATAATGGGGTTATTATATATTTATATCGCGCAAATATCTGAGATATCAGCAAAAAATTACTACTGCCTCTAATCTTTACCAATAAATCGCCCATTTTTGCTTATTAATTTTTATTTTTTAAAGTCTTGTTAAAAATTATGAACTTTATTTTTCAACTTTCACATAACTTAAACTTAGAAGAATACTGGTAGTAAAAATAACAAAATTGCTCCATAAATGAAGCAGTTACGCCCACACCATAAGAAATATGAGAACTTTTTTTGACCAGATAGTATTTAATATAGAAAACTAGCAGAATCAGACCATCAAAGCTAGCTAACAATTTAATTCTGCTAAACATTCTTCGTTTAACAATTCAAACTCTAATATTCCTTGGGGTAGCTCTTTTCGACAATTACTTTTGCAATTATTTAAAAAAAAACATTTTAACTGCAGGCAAAATTTAAATAACATATATAATAATGGCTATTTTTTTCTTGCCAATTCATTGAAAAATTTTTTTTAAATTCCGGTTCAGCTCTTGATGCTTGATGTCTATACCAGAGATAAATATTGCGACATATATTGCAGTAAATGTCAAAATTATGTTATCTTTAATGTAGACAGCAATTTTTTGTACATATCTGCAATAATTCCCTTTTCGTTGACAATTATTGCTGACATAAAACGTCAAATTTGGCTGTCAATTGAAAAAAAAAGCAAAAAAAAAATAGAAGCAAACTGTGTGGGAAAGAAATTAAGTTTGTGAAATGGTAGCAAATTATAATTGAAATAAAAGAATTAAATAAACACTATCTTTCTATCTTCATTATGTAAATTTATATTAATTTGTTAAAGCTTGAGTTATTTTTTATATAAAAATATTAATTTTATTTTAACGAAAATTCCTGAAAGAATAATAATTAATACAGCCTCAAACATAATAAGAAGCGTTTTAAATATTAGCGACGAAGAATTTCATAATGACAACATTAACAAGTTAGAGTGCTATATTCGGCTGTGTCGAATCGTTGATACCCTCTAGCGACAGTTCGAATATATCAGGAGTGATATCTATATGATGTCCGTTAATTATTAATTTATCTTTATAAAAACAGACATCAGCATTTAAATTGGTTGCGGCTTAGACCTATATTATATTATTGACCGACAATCTTGAGTAAATAATCTTGACTTGTAACAGTTTAAGCCGAACTTAAATGATTTTCAGGAGGAGGATTTATATTGGAGCCATGGTAAGTTATGAACCAATCTTCCCAAAATTGCGCGGAGTGATTTCTGTAGCTCGTTTCTGTATTTCTCGCATCGTAAAATTTCTTACATGAAGTGTGAAACAAAAAATTCCATCGTTTCTCGATTTATGAGATAAAAGTGTTTCTGTATTTGAATGCGAAAACAGACACAACAAATTCTGTTTATACTGGAATATTTCCAGTAATTAGGTGTCAAATAAAAGCGAAACGTCAACAAAAGAAATAAATATAATAAAAACAGGGCTGCCAGATTTGACGAGTTATCGTCATATTGACGATTTTTTGTTCCGATATTAACAAAGTGACGTTTTGATGATTTTTTCTAAAAAAGTGACGAAAGCAAAAACAAAATCAAAAATATTTTATAATTTTGTTGTTACTTTCTATAGAAATTCATCTTGAGTTTTTAAATTTCAAACACTTCTATTTTGTGGCGTTGAAAATTGAAAAAAAAATAATATGAATGTCTGCAGAATGCAACAACAAATTTATAAAATATTTTTGATTTTATTTTTGATTTTAATGAAATTATTGGCGTTGCGTTTTACACTATAAGCGAAATAAGATAATAGTAAATATTTTTATATGTTTGTTTATTAGAAAAAAAGATATCTTTAGAAACAAGGCTGCTTAAATTTTTATATTTATCCCTATTGTGAAAATTGTCCTCGAAATTGTTTGTTTCTTCCCTAAAAAATGTATCGGCAAAAGCAAAATTTCGAGGGAAAGTAATGGACCGACTTGGCTTATTTTGAACATTTAATACTTCTTATATACTACATATACAAAATATGATTGATATTTGATATTCTTATCTTATATGTACACTTTTGTGCCAAAACCATTATTCCGGCAAGAAAGAAATTTGTTTGTCTCCCAGTAAAAATTTTTTTTAAAATGGATATCTTCTTTCACTCGTTATTAAGTAGCTTTCTTCCACAAGAACTTCGATAACTACTTTTTTCTGAATGTATTAAGATAAAAAAATGACTTACTTTTGAATTTGTTCTTTTTGGCACAACCCTTGTAAAATTCATTAGTTTTTCAGTAGAATTGTATGTAGTGCTTTTATGTGTTTCTGATTACTTAACATATTATTTTGTAGGCGAAGATTTTACTGGGTCTTTAACCCGTTTATTTATGAATCGATTTTTTTAATTTTAACTACAAGGTATTCTACTAAGTCTATTTCAGGTAAAAAAGAAAAAGATTATAGGAATAGCTAAATTAAAGATTTATATCTCAATTATTAAATAATAATTATTAAATACCCATGAACTTTAACTATGTTTTTGTTTGATTATTTTTTAATAAAAGTGGAAACAAATTTGTTTAAAATTGATTTTAAATTGCACGATTTTTAAAACAAAAAAGACGATCTTTTTTATTTTTTTCTTAGGGAAATTGACGATTTTGACACAAATTTATCTGGCAGCACTGATTAAAACCAAAACAAGAAAAGGCTAACAAAAATTTTAACTAACAAAATATAACAATTGTTTATTTTCATCATATAAATTGTGCATTTATCATTTATATTCCTTCTATTTTTTTATTTATTTAAAAAAAATAGTATATAAACATATTTTAAATTCAAAATATCTACATTTTGTTTTTCTCGCCACTAATTTCAAATGTGACTTATTTTGACAGTTCTTGAAAGAAACTTTTCGAAAAATTTTGTTATAGAAACACTTTTTCTCGCATCCTTCCAATAATTGCTGGAAAATTATTAAAATGACAGATAATTCTCGCAAAAAAAAGATACAGAAACACTTGTGTGAGAAAAACCATTTTTTGTTTCATTTCACACTATTTTTGTCGCAATTCACATGTTTCATGCGAAGAGTTTTACGATGTGAGATATACAGAAACGGGCTACTGGTATTCAAAAACATAAATTTCAATACAGTGGTGAAATTAGTTGTAGCGTTTACAGTGAAGGCTGCTAAATATGGGATCTAAGGTAAATTATGGAACGTAAATCACAAAATTGCATGACATTTTTTTCTGGCCATATGAAACTAAGTTGAAAGAAGTTTTACTACAATAAATATATCTGCTACGATTTTAGGCGGCTTATAGTAAATTATGGACCGATCATCACGAAATTTTTTTTAGTGTTATTTCTAGTCCTATAAAACTGTGAAGTATTCAATTTTATTCTGATTCCATTATTAATTACGTTTTTAGGCGTACTAAACTGTTTTTCGGGAGAAGGGTTTATATCGGACCTAGGATAAATTGAACCAATCTTCACGAAATTTCACAGTGTCGTTACTAGTCCTTTAAAACTTTGACGTGCCAAATTTTGTTGTAATAGAATTATTAACTACGGTTTTAGGCGTACTAAACTCTTTTCCGGGAGAAGGGTTTATATGGGGCCTAAGGTAAATTATTGACCGATCTTCATGAAACAAATGAAACGAACATTTGCAAAATCTGATATCATTCCGTGAATTTTTTCACCATTTATGTTAGTTTTTGTAGCAAAATCATCAATTTT